>JARHVA010000056.1:6147500-7617500 GCA_037957365.1 Torreya grandis
ACAGTGATGGCTCACTTCCAAGAAAGTGATCAAGACTACAACCAATGCTTGGAGAGGCATTTATAAAACCCTTACCCTTAAATATAATCATTATACCTATCCATAGTCTATTTTTGTATGTTTCAACAAGGGTGAATGATGAAGGTAGTTTTCTTGTGCAAAATGAGAATTCCTATGCCACATTTTATGAGTCTCATGACTTGGAGTGCCACTTGTGCTTCCTAGATTTACATGATAAAATTCACATCCTCCTCTCATGGACATGTAACTTCTCATCTTATCATTACAATTGTCCTTGTGACCTTTGAACTTATTTCTCTTCTCATCTCTGTCAACTTCTATACGAACTAGCCATTTTGGCCTTTGTAAAATATACTCCACTCGAGTATGACAAAGCCTTGCTCATTTTCATACCATGAATCAATAAATACTACTAATTTTTAACTCTTATATAACTATTAATAATGTGTTCACTTGAATGATTTATCTTGCTTAGTGATGACTAGTGTTTCCTTAGCATTGTCATCTCATTCTCTCATCTATTTATAGTTTGAAAGCTTCTTCTTGTAGGTCATGTGAAGTGTTATATGAAGTGTCAAGGTTGAGTGAGTTACTCTATTCAAATAGTTTCATTCTAGGCCTCTTGTCTAGTCCTCTTATCCTAAACATTCATCACAGCCTCATAATAAAATAACTATGTGAGAAGATTCAGATTAGAGAAGTGTATGTTTAGTTAGTCTCTTGATCTCATGTGTGACATGCAGCTTGTTGGTATTTATCAATCAATTTGGTGTATCACCTCCTTTATGATAGTTTAATTTTAGTTTTCTCTCCCTTTTTCTTAAAATCATAGGTGTAGTAGTGATCTACAAGTGGTACATCAAGGGAGTTGGCCCTATCTAGAGATTCACCTCATTCTTAGGCTACCCATAGCCTAGAGGTGTTTCAATTGTGCCACTTGGATGAGGAGAGCTAAGAAATATCTTCAAAGGTTGAAAATCTAAATTAAAACATGTAGTATTTTTAATATAAGGATTATAACCATGGAAATGCATACAATCTGAAATTTTGTATTTTTTAGCAAATTTGAATGATTTTATATTTTGAACATATTATATTATTTTTATATTTTTTGAATATAAGCTATGTACAAGAGGAGATATACTACTAACTAATGAGTCTCGTAAGAGACTCATAATCAATGTGTCATGAATCAAAGAAAGGAAGAGTGATCATGTAATCTAGATAATGAGGTATATGAGATCAGAGAATTGGATGTACTAAGTAATTTATAGCTAAAACTAACTGTGGGGTGGGGCTATGAATTTATGTAGTTGTTTAAATAGGCATGTGAATTGTGGAGCACTTGGGAACCCATATAGTATAAGGATTTGTAACTGGAGTGGATGCTCTATTTTGTAACACTGATTTGTGTGGTAATGGGGTAGATAAAGGCTCTCTAGAATCCACAACATGTCTCTGACGTAGGGGTCTCTCTGATAAACATCTTAGTTGTAGAGTATGCATACGTGGTAATGTTTAAAGATTAAACCTCACTTATACTAGAGTATCAAATAATATTTGAGGTGGGTTAATAAACTCTATGTTTGGAGCTTTAACTGGTAATTATTGTATAACTAGGTGTGGAATAGGTAAAATATACTAATATGGAAGGACCTCAACTATAACCACCTGATTAACATGTATATATTTAAGATATTTATGTATGGTAGATGGGATATCATGAAGCTACTATTTCTAAGACCTACCCAATAACATATCAAATATACTTACACTAGGTACAACTAAGAATCTAGTGGCCACATGTGCTAGCCCAACCTATAATGGAAGTACAATCTCCCTAATGGAACTCTAGACATGGCCACTGAAACCATGAATAACTATATCTATCTAAGAAATATCTTGCTTTTAATAACCCCAGTATTGTAGAAGTGTGATAATACACATGTTAGTACTTGACCTATTCTCAACTATGACACTCTGAATATGATGATGATCAATGTAGGCTCGTACAAAGAGTGCATATAAATCTAAGTCATCATCGACTATCTCTTGCTCTAATAAAGTGATGAGAGGTCTAGCTGGTATTGTAGTATGATACACCCCAATGATATTATGGAGAGGGTGTGTGTCAAATATATGAGTATGATATGATGTTAGTGGTGGTTGTGCTTGACATGTATAATGAATACCTAAATTTCTTGTTGTCTCATTAGTCGTATGCTTTAGAAATGGATCTAAAACTATTTTAAATGATTTTTCTCATTGGTCATGGTCTAGGTGCCTTTATAGGAGTATCAACATTAATGATATTAACATCTATCAAATCTTGTATCTTATATCATAGATTGATGCATCTATTTGTAATATGGTCTAGTGTCATGTGATAGTCACAAAATGTATTAACATCATAACTCTTTAGAAGATGCTTACTCATATCAACCTCTTTGATGGGAGGGAGAGATATGACATTACATTCCAAGAGTTGTTGAAGAACATGTGCTTGTAATTCAGAAAGGTATGTGAAGGGTCTCTTTGGAGGAGCTAATAAACCCATGTGAGAAGCTGGATTTGAAGCTACATTAACTATTATCTTTTGGTCATTCTTATTTTTAGTGGGCATCACCTTGTATGGGGGCTTATTAGAATTCTTGTTATTTGAATCTAATCTAGTTGTGTAATTTAATTTGCCTATCCAGAGAAGATTGACTTCATATTATTTCACTATATGGCATAAATCTATGAATGATGGAAACTTCTTGAATATTATAGCTTCATGCAATGTTGATAATAAACTCTACTTGAATATGTCTTAGAGTTATTTATCTACATAGGGCTAGTCATCTTTGTTAATATCATTTTATATCAAAAGACATGTTCAACTTTTGGCTCACTAAATTTCTGCTTAAGTTGTGCAACTTGAGCATATAAAACCTTGCCACTGATATTGATTGAAAAGTGTACAAAAAACATATATATGAGTGCATTAAATGTTGTGATGGATTTATTAGGAAGACTGTAGAACCATTGTAATACATAATCATTTAAACTATGAGGGGACAACTTAGTGAGGAGCTAGTCATTGGACTCATAGTCCAAACATGTTGTGTGAAAAGTGCATAAATGATGCTCTGGATCATTTTCCCCATCATATAAAGTAAGTTTAGATGCCATAAATTTAGATGGCAAAGGATTTACCACTATATGTTATGCCAAAGGTGTATGTAGAAGAATATGAGAATCCAAAGCATGAGATGGCTTAGTATCACCATGCTCAAGATGTATCACCTTGGCCTTCAGATAATGGATCTCATGCATAAGTGATTGTACATATAGAGAGGAGGAATGTGTACAAGCCATAGGAGGTGTTGCCACTGGTGAAGGTTGCAAGGTTATAACTATTGTTGTAGAATATGAATTTCCCCTATAGTAGGTGTAATTGTATTAGCATCTTTGGGGCTAAAATATTGACCAACAATGGACTTTTGAATCTCTTCATGGACAATATGCATAAGGTCATCTTGCATATATGAATGCTTAGATATGAAAATTTTTAATTATCTCTTATCGGTCTCATCAAATCGGTTATTGAATTCTGCAATTGAAGGTTTGAAAGTAGGAAAATAAAATGTTGCATATTTTGAACCTTTTAAGAAATTTAACCTATGAAAGATTACAAAAATAAAATAATAAAAGAGATCTAAGATCTTGAAATTAATGTTTGAGCATAGAAAGAATAAGGATATAAACCCTAAGAGCATCTAGGTTTAGGGTTTTGATAATATTTGAAGTAAGTCAGGTTCACCAAATGATTTAACTTTTAAGGGGATTATGGAGTTTAAAACCCTAGGTTGTTAAGGTCAAGAATATTAAAATTAAGTAATAAATATGCAATAATTATAGCCACTAATTTGTATAATAATTAAACTAATCTGATTATTCTAAAAATAGCAATGAACTACACAAATGTGTACTTAGCTAGAAATTGACTAAGACGAATAGTTGACAGGATAAAAACTGGTACAGAGATTGGTGAGGGTGTTATCAATAGTAATCCAAAGTCAAAACTCTTTTTAGATAGTAGCAAACTATGCTAGTGTCTTTTGGGGCATGGCAGTGTTCCTTGCAAGTAAAAACTATGAGCTTATAGGTAGACTTTCACTCGAGCTTTAGATGCATATGCCTATGTGCATAAGTGTTGGATCATTGTATTTGACTGATTTAGAAGTGAAACCCTAGATCTCCATGTTGTTAGGGCATTTCAATAGCACAAGTAGTAAAAGTGTGATGTTATCTAGATAGGTTGGATGTGATCTCAACACCAAACTGTGTTGAGAGTTGCCTACATACCAATACCTTTAGAGGGGTTCAATGCCAATGTAATTCTCCCAATATAAGTGTTGATGCAAGTGCAAGTGAATGTTAGTATTAGTGTCGGCTTAAGTGTGTTGGGTGTGACTTGAGACTGGAAATTTGAGTAATATGAGCTTAGTATTATTGTAGATGTCTATATACAAAAGTAGGGTAGAATAAGGATTAATGACCTTGTAGTCATATAAAATGTCAAATTTGGTAGCTTGATATTAGTGTAGGTTTTTATTTTTCCCTATTATTTAATTGGGGAAATTATATTTGTGCATACATGGAGTTTTCTTACATTTGTGGGATAGGCTAGCTTATGTGGAGGTGTGTGTCATAGATGTGTCATAGGTGTCATAAGAATGTCATAAGTAACTCCCTTGATGGGAGTTACGTCTCTATTCTTAGCACCTTGTCACCACCTTTCATGGAGGAGTTATAGTCTATTCTTGGGGTGCCTTGACCACCTTTTGTGGAGTTACTTATGTGTTATCCTATATGTATTCTTCACTTTGGCTATCTCATGTCAATCAGATATTAGGTTTTCTCCTATTTGTCTTGTGCAATTTATCTTCTTGTATGATTTTAAATTGATTTAGCATCTATGTGATGTGCACTAGCTTCATCTCGTGTGATCACGTCTCCATTGCATTCGCATTATCCAAATTCTGGAAACAACTCCAATATGGTATCAAAGCCACCCCGGTAATCGTGTGTCTGGTTATGTTATTAGTTTATTCTAAAATTCTTACTTAATAGTTTTTTGTTTAACTCTATTGCATTTGAGAGTTTTGGTAGAGTTTTTTGAAAACTCACGCAAATCCATACAGAAATCTGTTAAAAAAATTACTTCTGTTGAGTTTCATTCAGATCTCCCTTTAGAATCTGAGTTAAAATTTGCCAAGACATCTTGTATATATTTGTTGTGGCTACAACAAGGCAATTTGTGAAAATATTAGCAGCTTGGCGTCCTTTTCCAGCAGCTTAGCATCCATTTCCAGCAGCGTGGCGTCCTTTTCCAGCAGCTTGGCATCTTTTTTTTCTTGCATAAACTTTGTCTCTTCTCTACTATGCGTTGAGATCTGTCAGGTCTGTAGATTCAATATTTTTTTTGCCCAGCAAAATCAGAACTGCGCTTTTTTTGGTAAGATAATTCTGCCACCCTTTTTTTTTGAAAATGGTGCCCCTTCTTTATTTGGCATCCCATGTGGGCCATTAAATACTTGGCCATCCACTTCATTCTGTCTTTTACTTTATTTTTTTAGTTAAAACTGACTTGTCAAAAAACAATCAGTCAATTTGACTGAATATGAAGTATTTTAGACAATTTGAAATTTTGGGGGTTTAAATTTAAACTTGTATCTTCGCCTGTCGAAGACGAAGGGTGAGGCCCGAGTTGGCAGGAGGCCAATTCCCCCTCACAAAGACTTCCTTTGGATTCCTCACTATGTGTTGAATCCAATGAGTGGTTGGAAGGCCACTTTCTCTCTCAAAACAGACATTTTTTAATGTTTTAGTGTTTTTTTAGCAAAAACACTAGTTTACGAGAAAATTGAATCTTTAATATCTTACAAACGATAGCTCAGATTTGGGTGCCATTTTTTTCAAAAGTGTTTGTATTTTAATTATCCATAATGTAGGCTTGTTATTTGTTAAAAATTCACTAGTTTATAAAGTGCCTAAAATTTGGGTCTCCCAAGACGCATTTTCAGCGGAGTCCGACATCCTGTTTGCTTAAAGTCTTGCACTGATTGCTCTAAGACACATTTTCAGCTGAGCTTGACGTATTTTGAGTGTGCAATTGCATATTTGAGGGGGGGTTCAACATTTTGGGGGGGTGTGTTTGCTTTTCACAACTTGTAAATCTTTGCTTTCATTCTCCTTTCTACATAAATTTACAACTTGAAATCAACACAACTTCACCTAAATTCAACTTTAAATGGATTTTTTTCAACTTAAACCCATAACACCCTTCAACTATCATGAATTTAAGGTTAAACTGTCAATCATTCTTAGAAGCAAAGGGTTGTATAGGATCACCATGGGTACTGAAGTAGAACCTAGTACTGATGCTGAAAAGGTCAAGTGGTACAACCGTAGTGATGAAGCCTATGGATTATTGAGCTTATCCATGTCTTCAAAACTTCTCTTCCATTTAGAAATTTCCAAGACTCCCAAAGACATATGGGACACCTTAGAACACTTATTTGGGAAGCTTGATGAGATGGGAGGTCATGAGCTCGAAAACAAACTCATAAGTCTAAGTCCTAGCAACTTTGACACCCTACAGGGCTTCTTCACTAAGTTTAAGGCCCTTAGATTGCAATTGAAAGAATGTGAGAAAGAGAAAAAAGATGATCAACTCATCCTTTCTATTCTCGCAAAGTTAGGTCCAAGCTATTTAGTCTTTGTCTCCACTTTCCATGCCACAAAAAGTGCCCTTGGCACTACATGGAAAATGCCTTTTTTTTATTCATTCATTGCCGACTTGACTAGGGAGAAAGATAAACTAATCCAAATGGGCACAATGAAGTCTACTCAACCCCAAGCTTTGATAGTTGAAAATGGTAAGGATAAGACTTCAACAAAGGAGAAGAAGAAAATGAATAAGGACCAGGAGAAGAAACAAAAAAACAACAATCATGCCAAAAATAACACTGAGTCTTACTCCTCCAATGCTAAACCTAAGAAGGAGAAGGTTAAGTGTGCCTATTGTAAAAATATAGGGCATGATGAACACAAATTCATGAATAAACAAATAGATCACCTAACTCATCTTCTAAAGAAGCACAACATAGGTGTTCCTGAGTCCATCAAGTAGAATTCATCGACCCAAGATTCTACCAAGGCAAAAGGCAAGGGTAAGGAGAAAGAAAAGGGCAAGGCCCTTGTAGAAACTACAGCTTCTACAACATCATGGGTCATTGATTTAGGTGCTTCTCACCACATGGGCTCTTCACTAGTTGAGTTTTCATCTTTAGATCCTTGTAGCATGACTTTAATTAGTTTGGGTGATGACACATCAGTTTCTGTTGCAGGGAGAGGGTTAGTTGAAATGGAAGGAGGAACATTCAATAATGTTCTAAGTGTTCCTTCTCTTTCAACCAATCTCCTATCAGTACACCAAATCACTCACATTGGTCGAGGCATGAGAGTTGAGTTTTCACCAGATTCAGTAGCTATCCAGGAATTGCATAGTGATACTACAGTGGCAGTGGGTAGGGAAGATCACCAAGAAAGGTTATACACCTCACATTTTTCACCAAATTCTTCTCCAACAGCATTGCTGACTCATTCAAGTGAACTTAGCAAATTATGGCATGAGTGGTTTGGCCACTTTAACTACCGCTACCTTGAACAACTTTGCAAAAATGACATGGTCATTGGCTTGCCTCGTGTCCAATTCTCAAAAGGAATTTGCGAGGGGTGCTCCCTTGGGAAGCATCCCAAAGCAAAATTTGACAAACGCAAAACTTGTAGGGCTTCACAACCTTTGGAGTTAGTCCACAATGATGTATCAGGACCCTTTCCCAAACCATCTTTCACAAGGGCCAAGTACATCCTCACTTTCATTGATGATTTCTCTAGGTACACTTGGATATATTTTCTCAAACAGAAGTCTGAAGTGTTTAAAAATTTTTTAGACTTCAAGGCTCTTATTGAGAAACAAAGTAAGAAAATCCATCAAGATTCTTGAAACTGATAATGGAGGAGAGTATGTCAACAACAAGTTTGAGCAATTTTGCACCACAGAGGGGATTAATTTGTAGCGCACAGTCACTTACAGTCTTTCACAGAATGGGGTTGTAAAATGCGAAAATAGGTTCTTAAAAGAGATGGGTAGCTATATGATTCACTCTAAATCCTTAGCACCATAGTATAGGGCTGAAGCCATCAATTGTGCTTGCTACATTCAAAATAGGGTTCCTCACAAAGCTTTGAAAGGGATAACACCCTTTGAAGCTTGGAATAAAAAGAAACCTGATGTTGAGCACCTTAGGGTTTTCAGATCCCTAGCCATGGCCCGCATACCAAAGAAGAAATGCAAAGATATGAAATGTCAGTCTAAGCCTTGCATCTTTGTAGGATATCCAGATGGTATTAAGGGGTATCACCCTCTAGACCCGATCACTCATGAGTTGTTCATTGAGAGAAGTGTCCACTTTTAGGAGAGTCCTAGAGACTCAACACTTGGCACTTCTTCTCCCTCATCAGATCTACTTCTTCATGATGATTCCTCATCAGATTAAGATCAGCCACAGCAGGTTCTTGAGCCAGAGACATCTTCTTCTTTGAGTTCAGACAGTGAGGACAATGATGCAGAGGCATCCACCTCTAGTCAGTCAGAGGATGAGGAATTAGCACTTGACTCGCCCACTTCTGGGCCACTTTGGGCCAGACAGACACTTGAGAGTGATGGCACTTGGGTAGGAGATCCCACAGATGACAGATGTATTAGGGGGGATTTTCAGAGAGATCCACATGCCTTCTTTGCTTCAGTTTTGGATCCACAGACTTTTTGAGAGGCATCGGGGGTACCTGAGTGGGATAGTGATATGGAGGAAGAATATTCTTCCTTAATCAAAAATCACACTTATGATTTTACTTCACTTCCTAAGAGAAGAAAGATGGTTCGATGTAGGTGGATATATCGGACCAAGTTTGAAGCAGATGGGTCGATTGATAAGTACAAGGTGCGATTGGTCACCAAGGGTTTCTCACAGGTGGCAGGCATTGACTACTCAAAGACCTTTGCACCTGTTTCAAAGATGACTTCTATCCAACTCACCTTGGATATTACCATAATACATGGTTGGGATGTGCACCAGATGGATGTGAAGAGTGTGTTTCTTCACAGAGACCTCGAAGAAGAGATCTACATGGAGTAGCTGCCAAGATTTGTTCATGATTCTTCTTTAGTATGCAGACTTAGGAAATCTATCTATGGCCTCAAACAGGCCCCTCAGGCTTGGTATGCCAAGATGGATTCCTTCCTTCTCACAATGGGTTTCACTAGGTGCCATTCTAACCCCAATATCTACTTTTTGTGGCAGGATGATTTGCTCCTAATTTTGGTTTTATATGTTGATGACCTTTTGATCACTGGGAGTTCTTCATCAGCTATTATAATGGTGAAGGCATCTCTCCAAGATAGATTTGACATGACAGACTTGGGTTTGTTGCACTACTTCTTTGGCATCCAGATCTCACAGACAGATTTAGGGATTTCTCTTGCATAGCCTAAGTATGCTCTTGACTTATTGGCTCAGTTTCACATGGTTGATTGCAAGCCATCTCTGACTCCCTTTCTATTAGGAGTCAAGCTTGAGGTTGACTGTTCTTCACCATTGGTTGATGCCACTCAGTATCGACAACTTATTGGTAGTCTCATCTACTTGACTCACACCAACCCTGACATATCATATACAGTGGGACTTGTCTCTAGATTTATGCAAGAACTTCATGAGCTACATTGGAAAGCAGCTAAGAGGATCTTGCATTACATATAGGGTTCACATAGATATGGGGTTCATTACAGATTTGGCATAGAGGTTGACTTGGTTAGATATACAGATTCAGACTGGGCTGGTGATTCACAGACTCGCAAGTCCACTTTTGGTTACAGTTTCTCTCTAGGTTCTGGTCTTATCAGTTGGTCTAGTAAGAATCAGAATGCTATTGCTATATCATCCACAGAGGCAGAGTACAGGGGAGTTGTTAATGCAGCTACTGAGGCTATTTGGCTTTAGGGGATACTTTTTGAGTTTGGCATTCCTATCAGGTAGCCCACCATCATTTATTGTGATAACTAGAGTACCATTAAAATTTGCAAGAATCCAATTCAGCACCAGCAGACCAAGCACTTAGAGATTCACATGTATTTCATTCAGGAGCTTATTCATATTCAGGTCATTGACTTGATATTTTGCTAGTCTTCAGAGCAGGTTGCAGACATCTTCACCAAACCTTTCACTAAGAGCAAGTTCTTTCATCTATGAGCTCTTCTTGGGGTGCGGTCCACATTTGTAACAGCATCACTTCAGGGGGGCCCACTAGCATCTTCATTTCTTTTATGTCTCTCTTTTGGTGGGAGTTTTTTCTTATGGATTTTTTCCTTTTCTTTATCTTATGGGAGATTGCATTTTTACATGGGTACCTCATCAGGCCTAGTTGCCGGGACCCGTTTTATATTTCCACACTGCCCACCTAAGCTACGTTTATGGGGGGTATTAGTGTAGGTTTTTATTTTTCCCTATTATTTAATTAGGGAAATTATATTTGTTCATACATGAAGTTTTCCTACATTTGTGGGATAGGCTAGCTTATGTGGAGATGTGTGTCATAAATGTTTCATAGGTGTTATAAGAATGTCATAAGTAACTCCTTTGATGGGAGTTACTTCTCTATTCTTAGCACCTTGTCACCACCTTTCATGGAGGAGTTATAGTCTATTCTTGGGGTGCCTTGACCACCTTTTGTGGAGGAGTTACTTATATGCTCTCTTATATGTATTCTTCACTTTGGTTATCTCATGTTAATCAGATATTGGGTTTTTTCCTATTTGTTTTGTGCAATTTATCTTCTTGTATGATTTCAAATTGCTTTAGCATGTATGTGATGTGCACTAGCTTCATCTCATGTGATCACATCTCCATTGCATTCACATTATCCGAATTCTAGCAACAACTCCGATACTTGAGTGTGGCTTGTGATACCCAACCCATAGGTCCCTTTTACATGATCTCATGACCTTTTTATTCACTTATCTCTTATTACTTTCACACTCTCAATTTTTGATGCCATGAGGGACCTCATGCATCTCCCATTTTGTCTTGGATGCCTTGACGAACATCATGCCCCATCCCTCACAAATAGTTTACACATATTGTCTTTAGATTTATTGTTCATATGCATGCAAACATTGTTATATTTATCTTGACAACCATGTGAATGCTAGATCTAACATACATCATATATTACCATTTTATGCTCAGATTATTTTATATTTTAATGTCATGTATGTAGACACCCAAAAGTGGCCACCAATGACCAAGCTTTAAACCAATTTCTATCAAACATCATAATTTGGCTTGAAAACACTAAAACACATTAAATGGTTCAAATTTTTCATATATAAGTGTCGATTTTGGCCAGAGTATCACTAAATAGGGAAATGCATTTGATGATATTATTAGTTCTTCTTGAATCATTTCAAGCCAAAATGCCAAAAATGTAATTCGATGCCCTAAACCACTAAATTCCACAAATTCAGAAGTACATGACATGTGCACATGTTATTTTGTGTCGACAACATCCTAAATGGGATATTGGTCATATGCAACTAACATCAGCCTCTAATTCCACTCTAATCAAATTTTGAGCCAATAATATGACATTTTGACCAATTTGATTAATTTGAGCACCAACTTCCAAGATTTGCACCAAAATTGATAAATAATGTTTAAGACTAATTAATTTGAATCAAGAGCTTAAGTTAATTTTCCATAGAACTTGTTGAATATTTCATTAATGTAAATTGATTGTGAATAATTGCATTACGTAATGACATCATCTATGGGGTGGCATCCACAAGCCATAAGTGCCACAAATATCTAATTAAACCCTCTCATGCCT
Source organism: Torreya grandis (assembly GCA_037957365.1). Taxonomy (NCBI): domain Eukaryota; kingdom Viridiplantae; phylum Streptophyta; class Pinopsida; order Cupressales; family Taxaceae; genus Torreya; species Torreya grandis. The sequence continues at coordinate 6,159,516 of JARHVA010000056.1, forward strand.
CTTTAATGCCTCTCTATCCCAAATATTTATGAGGGAATTTATTGATTTTAACCTCTAAAATTAAATAGATTCTTAGCCACACATCTTCATTTTCTTAGACAGTTTAGGTTCATTCTGATCAAATAAAAAAATCTATAAATAGAAGGCCTCACACTAATAATTTGAAGCTCTCTTAAGTCAAAGTTACCATGCCCAAATAGCTTCAAGCCATATCTTAATGTACTGTTATTATGCCCAAATATTGAGCCAAGCCATTCCAAACCAAGCCAAAGCCAATGGTGCCAAGAAGAGGTGGAGAATATCCAAATCTCCATTGTCAAAGAACTTTGAAGCACAAGTTGAGGAAGTCATTTTACAAATCATCTGGAAGCTCCAAGGAAGGTGAAGGAATGTTTCTTTCATGTTTTAATTGTTATTTTCATATGCATATTTGTTACTAAGCTCCCCCTAGTGTCTAGGCCTAGAGATGTCATGTTTGTTAGTGTGTTATTTTCATTTTGATCTCATTGTGAAACTAACACTTGATCTAACCTCCTCTCTTGAGTCAAATTCCTAGATCACATAATGGCATTCCTGGTGGAACCAACACATCCCACATACCAAAAAGATCAATGTGTAGATCTTAAACTAAGATTTGGAGGCCTGAAACATTTTTAAATTTATTTTCTAACTTTGTTTGGTCATATTTCATCTTCACGAGTTTACACAGGGACCACTGATGGTCAGGTATAAAAGCTAACAGTTAGGTTCAAACTGTTGATGGTTAGATCCAAACCATTGATGGTTGGGTTGCAGAGAAAAATTCATTTAAAAACTTTCATTTTTGAGCTTTTATTCAACTTTTTGCTAATAATTTGGATGTCTAAGTCTCTGGTCTAGTTATATTTTGTGATATAAAAGCTTTCCTTTTAGAATTTTTTTGTTCTAACAAGTTGACAAGTTTGATTTTTGTCCAAGAATGTTGATGCCTTTGGGTCGACAAGTAACAATCGGCATTTTAGTTTTGACCACCAACAGTTGGTGTCGGTAAATCATTGATTATCAATCGTCAGGCAATAATCACCAAAGGTCAAATAGTGACCATCAATGGTCACTATGTTTTCCAAAAACACAAACCTGAGAGCTTATTTTTCAAGTTTGCTTGTCTCATCCACAAAAGAGCTTTTAACCTAAACAACATTCTGATAATTTTCTTATAGGACCTACTTGAAAAGTGCCAAAGAATGCTTAATTAAGTCTTTTTAAACCTTTTTTGGATGCTTAAAAAGAATTAGGAATTTATATTTGGTGCTTAAAGGAAAATTTATGGTGTTTATTTGAATGTTTTGTAGTTTCTCTTTACAATTTTTTGTAATTTAAGGCCAAGGGGTCAAATAACACCACCAAATATTTCAATTTAATTATATTAAAATTGCACTCACTTCAAAAAAAAATATTTTATACAAGTCATTTATCATTTGCTTATTTATATTTGTTTGTGCAAAAAGGAAGTTGTGTGTGTATGTTGTCCCCCTGTCCTCTATAGGGAACTTATGGGATCAAAAGTGCCATCTTCATTATAAACTTGTGCCTTAGTCCAAAGCGTAAAAGAGATTTTGTGAAGGCTCTCCCTAAGACCCACATGGCTTGGATGATCTAAAAACAACCATAAAACTAGTTTACTTAGTTTTTATTTTACACATTTTGGCTTGTGAATGGGATTTCATCACCTCCCATAAGTTCTATAGGGAAGATTTGACCTAGGGCTTTATCTCCCATCATCATCTTCAACCCCTCTCTATAGAAGGGTATATAAATGGGGATCCCCTCACTAAAATTGTGGTTTGAGTGGTTAAACCATCTTTGTTTGTAGAGGCTAAGCCTGAGATGTATGATCATTTTAAACATCGTACTACACTAAGCAAGTGAAAGTTGTAGTGGTTGTGAAAAGGACTGAACTTTTTCACAAGTCATTTGATGCAAACCCAACTGACATGTTGCTTCTCTTGTGTGTACAACATGAAAGTTGGTATACATGGGATCCATATAGAAATCTGTGAAACTTATAGTTTACTCAACCCCACTTTGTCACACCTTAATAGGATCTAAGACATTATGCTTAGTTTGATTTGGTCACTTATCTTTTTCTTTCTTGGTGTTTTGAGACTAAAAATTATATGTTTGTTTATATATACATCAAAACAAGTTTGTTCTACACCACCCCTTATCAAGGAAGCATTATATTGGCCATTTTACACCACACTTATGCCTTATAATTTTTTCTAAACATGTTTGTGTGTGTGTCACTTGATTAAAATGGATATCATTATGATGCCCAAATCATTTATCAAGTTTGTGCCTTGGAGTCTTTGAAATAGAACATTGATCACATCATTAGAGCACACTGACACTGTTATGTTGCTCAAATTATTTCAAGACTTGTTTACCTTGTATCAAGTATCATTGTTTCAAACCAATCACGTATGTCATTTCAATCTTTATCTTGAACCATTATGTCATCTAATCCTTTCTAGCTTGTTTGGTCGATCAAAGCCTAGTTTTCAACATTGATTTTTTAATTAACCTTACCAAGTTCACATTCAAACATTGATTGATTTATGTTTAAGCATCGCTTCGTAGGGGCTGATACATAGTTGTTTCTACTTTGGATTACGTAACTTTGGTTAATTGATTACCCAAATTTTAAAACTATTGCTTGTTTGTTCAAAGATCCTTATTTTCATTACTTGTTTATTCACATAGCCTATCCTCATTATTGTTTGTGTCTTTATTTGGGAGATCTCAATATTTTCTCTAGGTGCCTTTTGCCTTGTGACCTATATCATTTGATCATGTTTATGTTTGATTTCATGTACTGGGTCTATGTCAAAGTTAATCCAAACTTGTTAGATTAAATCAAATCATCATCATCCTTATTTCAAACCTAGATTTTGACACCATTTGGCCAAAATTCCTTGCACATCCTATTTGATCCTAGGTTTTGACTCCGTGTTTGGACAAAAGACCTAACAACTCTTTTCCCTTTCCTAGATTAGATATTGTTTAGAATAATTTAGCCTAAATTTTTAACATGCCAATTTTTATTCAGATGCTTTACCTTTTATGTGTATGACATTTGATGTTAGACTATTTTATGTCAAGTTTTAGCACAACCCATTTTAGAGATATAACTCCATGTTTAAATCATTGTTTAGAGATATAGCTCCACCCATTTTGACCAAGTTAGACTAAGTTTGAACCATTTGTCCTTTGGACATAGTTTTTTAGAGTTTAAAAAACTCTAAGCCTTTTTGTTTTCAGAGCTTTCTTCATTAATGTGGATATGTCTAGCTACATTTACGGTGGAATCATGTACAATCCAAGTTATGATATAATGGTTGCATAAAAAATGACTAGAAATCCCTATGGGAATAGATTTTGTAAGGATTTTTATTCTTCTCCTTACAATACTCCACATAGGGAAGAAAGTCAAGAACTAGCTTACCACCCAACTAAAAACCCTGACTAAGATGATATGGTTTATGAGGAGGACTTGGAAGCTTTGGCTTGTGCGAGCAACCAAGCCCCATAATGCTATACCATTTCTATACCAAGACCTCATCCTTTGGCTTATACGAGAAACCAAGCCCCACAATGCCATACCATTTCTATACAGGACCTTATCCTTTGGCTTATGTGAGCAATCAAGTTCCACAATGCCCCTTTGTCATTCTAGAACCTAGTCCTTTAGCTTGTGCAAGTAATCAAGCTCCACACCACCTTATTTTTGATATTTTAGGGCTTTGTCCTTTGGCTTATACAAGCAATCAAGCTCCATGATGCCCTATCATTATCCAACCATAAGTCATTCCTCATCTGGTACCAATCCAATCAATCCATCAACTGAGTCAATCATTCAAAGACTAAGTTGTGTTCAAAACTAGTATTTTCCAACTCAATGGAAACCAAGCCCTAGAGAACCAACTAATCCAAGATGTTTTTGTTGAACCAATTATTTATGATAAGTCAACCTATGATGAATCACCTTTCAATCCTATACTTATTATTGAGTATTCTCACTCTAATGAGCTAGTCTTTGTTGGGTCACTTCTTAATGATTATAACTACCTTTGGACAAATCATTGTCTCAACCATATGCCTATTTTCAAGAGATTCCCTTTGACAAGCCAATATTTAAGGAGTTATCTATTGACCTTTTTCCCATCCCAGACGAGTATCACTTTGACAAACCAATCTTTGTGGAGCACATCATGCCATCATAGGCTATTACTTGTGCAATATCAAACATTTAACAAGACATCATTGTAATAGGGTATCCATTAGATGAAAAATCAGAATTAGAGTCAGGTTCTATTCTTGAACTGACATCAAATTTAGCATCAAAAGTAAATCAACATCAGTCTCAACATTGGATTCAGAGTCTACTAAGTTAGAATTTGTCATGCCCCCTTTTTCGTGGACATTGATAGGCTTGATGATTAGCCTATTATGCAACCTTCGTAGGCTGATTGGATGGATAGAGGGTCATGATGGAGATTGGCTTGGCTTTGATTTACATAATTCCTATAGTTGGCTCTCATTCAGGTTATTTCAGACACATTGGGCCTGAGCTCCTATTATTTAGGGATATTTGACATACAGCAGAGCACCCTTGTTTTGATATGGTCATGTGCAGAATCACTCCCTGGTTCACCAGCTTCAGACGGTTTGAGGATCCGACATGTATTGAGGGAGATATTAATATTTGATTGATTTAATCAAATATTAATTATTTGGTCTAATTTTAAATTAGATATTAATTAATTATTAATTAATTAATTATTTGGTCTAATTTTAAATTAGATATTAATTAATTATTAATTATTAATTAATTGGTCTAATTTTAAGACCCAAGTTCTAATTTGAGGAATTCTAATTTTAGAACCCCAAGTTCTAATTTGAGGAAATCTAATTTTAGCAAGCACACCTTTGGAAGGGTATAAGAGTTTCTCATGGGAGAGAGTTGGAATTCATGATTATTATTTGATATTGATTCTTGTTAAGAAATTCTTCTGTGAAGACTGAGCCAAGGGTTCCAGGATTCCAATTGCATTGAAGAACGTCAACTCTTCATTGTGTGTGATTCAGAGGTTGTGAAAGATCAGCCGATCTATTGCCAAATTGAGAGATAACTTCACCCAGAAGTTATCATAGTATTACAGGTATTTGAGAGATAACTTCACTCAAAAGCTATCACAAGGGTTTACAGGTATTTTCATTATTTTTGGGTTTTGATTCAAGAATTATCCAGATATAGATCTTTTGTATTAGCCCATAATTCTACAGATCAAGATCAAGCATACAAGTTGTGCTATATCAGCGGCTGTACGAATTTTGTACATATCCATGAAAATCCGTACGCATCAACAGAAAGTTTAGGTACCGACATCGGTGAACAGAGATTTACAGAGACCGACATTGGTCGACATATCACCGACATCGGCAAGATAACGACTACAGATCGACCGATGACGGCAACATAACCGACGTCGGTGACTGTGTTTTTACATAGCATGCCGAGACGTACCAGAATCAGATTTCTTTCCCAGTTTGTAGAATATTCAGGCTATTCAGGCCGTACTTTCAATATTCTTTGTATACTTGACAGAGGATCTCTATTGTAAGCTTATGAGCAAATAAATAAGAGTTTATACTGTGATTTATTCATCTAATTGAAGATATTTTGTAGAAATTCAAATAAGCAATTCAAAGCTTTTGTTTTGATATTCGAAGGGATATTACAGTGGTATCAGAGCTTTTGTGTTTCTATATTTCCTATTTGAAGGGGATATTACAGAATTAGATTCAAAAACAAAATATGTTCATGGTTGTTACAACATTGGTTATGCATGCTTTATAGATTAATTTGAATACATTTGTGATCCTTCCACAATTTTTGAGGATGAGTACTTCAACATCAACACAAGTTCTCATAGTATCTTCTACAAGGATTGTGCAGCCTCTTCCCATTCCATTACTATTTCATATGCCATTACCACCAACCAACATAGCCACTATATTCACATTCCACCTCCCACAAGTGTTGATTGGGACTGATAGAATCATACCTTATTGAAATGCATCCATGGCAACATATCAGTTAAAGAACAACAAAGAGGCCATGACAAAATTCATGCAAAAGAAGAATAATCTCCTCATGAAACATTTTTAGAGGTGTTAGGGGATAATCAAAGATTAAACTCAGCATCTTTTAGTGAAACCTTTCCCAAGGCATTAGAAGACAATCAAAGTCAAAAGTTTAACTTCCTTAGTGAATCCTTCTCAGAGGTGCTATGGGACAATTAAGACAACTTCACTGGAAGAAACCTCCTCGAGGCACTAATAACTAAGCACAAAATTTGTTCACTATTTGATAAAGATCAAATCAAAGATCAAATCAATATAGCTTCCAATCTACAGCCTAATCAGATGGTAGCTACTCTTAGGCTCAAATAATTAGAAAATTTGGTGGTCCTATTGAGAGAATATTTAGAAGTCTTCAACCCCACCACATCCAAAGATATGTCAAATATAAAATCAACAACATTATGAGTGCCTAAAAATCTTGATCTTCATTTATTACCCTACCATTATCCATTCCATTATCCTCCACCATTTTATTTCCAAATCAAACTTATCATCCAACATTTATCCCTATTTACCATCCATGGCTGCACTTTCCTTTGCAGAGGCTACAAAGATACCTTGTCTCAATGCTTGAAGGAAACAAAATCAACAACCAACGAAGATCACAATAACATTATTTATATCCAAATATGTAGTCAATTCTTGATAGAGTACCTGTTCAAACGATATGTGGGTTAATAATTAACATGATTGAGTATTTTATTTGTATCATTTATTAATTAGGATGTGTACCTCCCCATCAACAAGAATAATAGAATCCAAAAACCACACCCATGCCAAACACATCTAACCTAATCACCATCATCAACCAAAAACATGTACATTATCATTATTATTTGCCATCATTTTTGCCATTGTCACATACCCAACAATTCACTTTACCACTTGGGGGAAACCCTTTCATCCCTCTTATCACATTATGATCCTACCAACCTATCATTATCCTATCACTTATCCATCGTTCCAGTCTATTCTATCAACCAAAGCATGTTTTGATCCATCCTACCCTAGCCCGTTTAACTTTGGTTCATCCATTGGTTTCATGTTTTTAGCATAATGAATTAGATTAGTTTTAGTAGTTCTTTCAAGCATTTCAAATAGAGGTAGTATTTTGGAGCAAAAAGACAGAAGTTTTGGCAGTTGTATCCTTCATTTCTTGTTCCCTTATAATCATGTTTGTTATGTGAGCTTGATTATATCACTTGTTGGGGCAAATCAATCTTCACTAGTCTTGATACTAATTATAACCGCCTATGGGAAAATTAGTATCATTGATCTATGTTATTTTTTCCTAGTTATAACCACTTATGGGTAAACTAGGGGCAATAATTATTTATTATGCCTTGACATACCAACTAGTCATTCATATGGCGTACTATGCCATTATGCCAAATGTGCCTATTTTCATTTGAATTGGCTACTCCATTAGTTAGACTCCTCCATTATAAGGTAGAACTACTATGAACTAGGGCCATTTTGGGATTATGTGGGTTGTGTTTGATTCATGTTGAGGTCAACTTAGTCGCCCTTTTCCATCACGCTCTCACCATTTTCTAAGCATCAATTCAAGTTTTCCATGCTCTCATCATTTTGTGAGCATAAATTAAAGTTTTCCATGTTCTCATTGTTTTGTGAACTTGAAACATATAGTATCTCATAATTATTAATTAAGTTGAGATGCTCAAAATTACCAAAAACATTCAAAACTGTAAAAACTTTCCTAGTTGTACTAAAATAAAAAGTAATATTTTTTTTGTTTTACTTACTTCCTCAAAAAGTATTCTATTTAAAATTATATAACTAAAAATTATATATATAATAGATAAACATCAAATTTTCAACTTTAATTTCCAATACAATATAGAGGGTTACAACTTCATGAAAGGAAATACATAATGACACAGCTACAGTTGGTCTCACTATACAACAACGGTTGTTTAAGTAAATAATATTACATTTACAATTTCAATAGGTAATTAGCCTTATAAAAGATAATTAACTCTTGGGATCTCGATTTGAACCAACTCATGTATCTCTGATAACCTCTAGTGTTGTCTTTAAGAATGTATTACAGTGGGGGAGGGAGAACACAATTCGAGTGCTTTACCATACCAACCACAAACCAATGTTCCCTCACACAATTTCCTATTATAGAATGTCCCTCCCTACATAGATAGGTAGATAGAATGGTGTGGGAATCTAGAATGAGACATACTAATACCCCCATGTGTTGTAAGATTCTACTACATGACATGTATAAAAAAAAAATGCATTTCTACTATGATATCACATAACATGAAAATCATACATATGAATTGAAAATGATAATATAAAATCACTTTGGCCAAATTTTTAGATAACATATGATCATCTGGATCAATCAAATTCATAACACATCACTTGATCAAATTATTTATACCCATCATTGGTAATGCTAACCAGGCTTGAGAAACTATCTCACTGCTTGGGTAGTATCATCAATATGGGCTCCATAATAAACATAACAAATATATAATCCAAATCATAGACTTACCAAATGGGTAAATTAATGTAAGGATCATTAACATATACATGCAATATCCGATGTAATAAGCATACATTGACAAAACTATGCCAACCAAAAATACCCACAAAAGTCTATTTTAACTTATCTACAATAGATAATTCAAGCATAGTTCCATTATTTCTATAGAAGAAGTAAATTTAAAAAACAAATATTTATCAGACATTATCCAGAACGGTTAAGCTTGGTTTCCCCTAAAACCAACTAAATCAATGAAAGGCTCAAATTATCCATTTATCATAATTTTAAAATAACATAGAATATGTAGTGCCACAAATCAATCATTTCAACATATTTTGTAGATTTTTCCTAAGCCTTACAAAATTTTCCATTTCATATAAAAACCCAAATATTTAAAAATGAAATAAAAACCTACCCCTACATAATTTAATCATAGATTATAAAACAATGTTGATAATCAAATTGCATATTCCCAGAACAATTGATTTATATTTATTTTAACAATTTTCATACTATGATATACATTACATAGGGAGATCATTATTAAGAGTTAAATAATCTCTTATACAATTTTGATTATATAAAAATAAATATAATATAATATTTAATATTATATTATTTATTTATCCAACCTAATCTCTAACCTTATAAATATATATATATATATATATTATTTATACAAATATTTTTTTTCAAACAACCAAATGTGGGTCTCCCACTTGCAGTAAATTTACAAACTTAAAATCAACATGCACCAGCCAACAGTTTTAACCCCATGATAGACTCAAGGAAATATTAATTTTCATGGAATAATGATAAAATACAGAAGAAAAGTATGAAGTGACTCATGCTAGAATTGACAAATGTACGACACAACCATAGAGCAGCTTGTTCCCCATGACCACTTCACATAAGCATATATAATTTTTTGTCCAGACATGGATATGGATGCATATCATCTAGTTGTTGAAATGTAGAGAGGGTTTGAGGAATTTGCCAAAATCCTTGACTATAATGGGACGTGGTTACGTTGAGTAAAAATAGTAGCAAAAGCATTAAGAAGTCTAATAAGGAAGGTCAACAGTGCTACTCAAGACTGAGTTAAAGAAAAGAAAAGAACAAAACTTGATATGACATCAACATTAATGTTACAGGACCAAAAAATAGCAAAGGGTTTTTAAGAGTTCGTTGAAAACTTTGACTATTTTGCGATGCATTTTTCTCTTAACTAAAACAACTGAGATCAAAGAATGGCAGTTGTTTTGCTATTCTAGCACATATATAATATATATATGTCATGTATCGACATCGATATAAGCATAGAGTCGACGTTGTATAAAGGCTTTCCAATTAAAATTGAAAAGGCTGAGACAAAAGAATGGCAACGGTTATGCTATTAAGCTAAGTTAAAATAAATGAGTGGTGGTGTTTTAATCTTGGGTTGCGTTAAAAAGTGATAAAATTCTATTCTTGAAACCACTACGAGCTGAGATAAAGAAAAGAAAAGTATATAATTTTAAAATGGTATCAATGATAATATTTTTGGGTGGAAATAAAAGCTACTTCTGGAGGTTTTCATACCCAAAGCATAGTAATAGAAAGCATTGTAGAAAGGCAATGAAGAAGGAAATATCCTTGGCTGAGTTAGGGAAATTTCAATGGATAGGAGTAGAGGATTTAAAAATAGTTTTTAATAAAAATTTATTCTTGGTACTTGCTAAATATGAAAGAATTTTAGTTTCTGAGGAGAGACTAACATAATATAACCCAAAGGTTTTCTAAAGGGTTTGCTCTCAAATTTCACATAATTTATTTAATGTAAAGTATACGTTGAAAATAGGGATTAAATCTATAATCCCTAATTCTTTCATTTGGGTTAATAAAATTTAGGTTATTACAGATAAATTTTTAGTTTTTAAAGGGATTACCCAAAATCTATTTCCCTGAAGTTTTCTATGGATTTTATCATGTTTCCCATAATTTTAATATAGACTATAACCCACAATTTTGTAAATACAAAAATATACTATTAAAATTATTGCAGCACCCACCTAGTATGCTTTTCCTTCATTGATGGTGAAATTTCCCTTCCTGCCTCCAAAGCTTTCTCCCTTCTTCCAACTTCTCGCTTCCTTTCTCATGAATTTTTTGTGTGTCCTTTTTTTTAATCCATTTAATACCATTTTTTTCTCTGTGCATATCATTTGAAACCAAAGCTATAGGATTTGTTCCCCATAATTAACTAGGAGATCTATAAGTAATTATCAGATAAATTTTCTATTTATCTCCCTTGATTTTCCAAGTTAGTAATAAAGTAACTTAACTTCCCTTTTTCAAGTAAATTCATCGTAAGATTTCATGCATTTACTAACAATTAATTCTAAATAAGTCTTGTAAAGTATATGTTCATCCTAATGTTTATTTAGGATTTATTCTCATATTTAATTATCATAATTAATAAGTTGAATATAATAATTTAATAATTTTCTAATATAATTAAACAATTTAAGATTACCATAAATATTTATTTTGACAAATTAAATATAGCATTACTACTATTTCAATTCCTTATTGAAAGTTGCATTAATGATATCAATATAAAACATCTCATAGCATAGTAATCACTATAACCAATTTTACAATAATAACTCAATCCCTTTTAAAGCATAGCTGAAATATATTCAATGCAGACTATTCTAACATTAGCAATCATAATATTAGTAAACCTTATTAATGCAAAGAATCTAACAAGTCAATCCATGGTGGTATGTGAATTTGGGTCACTATCATTTCTATTCTATCATACTACAATCATTCTATCTACACTACCCTCTCAGTGATGCTCTCCCTTGTCATGCTCTGAGGGTGAGACCAATCCTACATCCACCTCATATCAAATATGTAGTTAGTTCAAGTCATTGTATACATAATCAATGTTGGAAAACTATCAAGTATACCTATATACTGCATAAAATAATCAAATGCAATTGTAACATCACGTAAACAAAACATAAATATCATTGTTCCCTACAACATTTATCATAGTGCTCAAATCAAAGCATTAAATAATCAGTTATTAACCATCTCAAATCTACGTATTTAAAAGTAAAATCATAGGGTGAAATCAGGATGTAACATCCTCCCCCCCTAAAAATGGTCATCATCTCCATGAAACTTATTCAAACAATAGTTTTAGAATATTAAAAGAGTTTAACTGAAATAACAACATAGTATCAAGCATCAATCATGTGAATGAATACAAAAATAGCCTAAAGAACTCATCAAAATCTTCCCAAGTAGTACTATCCTTAGAGTATTGGTCCCACAATACCTTAAACTCTAACACTTATGTATTACATAAATAAAGTTTGTGAATGTTAATCACTTTAATTAGATCTACCATGACCACCCCAAGGTCTAGAACATGCAAAGCATTCCATTCCAAAACATGTGAAGTATCAGCTATATACTTCTTGAGATATGATACATGAAAAACATTATGTAAAAGAGCTGATTTTAGTGGCAATTCAAGCCTATACATAATAATATTTCCCACTTATAACACTTCAAAGGGTCCCACATATCTGGATGATAATTTTGTTGACTTGTTGAACCTAATCGAGCTCTTTTATGGCTTAACCCACAAAAATATTTTATCACCAACAAAAAATTGCCTATCAATCCTCTTCAAATCAGTGTAAATATTTTATATATCATTGGCCTTGGCTAATATCTATCTAATTAACTTGACTTGATCTTCCATTTTAGAAAGCATCTCAGGCCTGAAGACTACCCTATCCTTTAACCTATCCCAACTGATTGGTGTCATGCACCTCCTACTGTAAAATGCTTCAAAAGGTGCCATCTTCAAAGTAGACTAGTATGAATTTTTATAAGTAAACTCAACCAATGGTAGATAATCTTCCTATTTATATTGCTGATACATGTAATACATATATAAAATATCCTCAAGAACTTGACGTACCCTCTCTATTTGACCATCAGTCTCTAGATGATATGCAGTGTTTAAATTAAGCTATGTGTCTAAAGTTGAGTTTAGAGTAACCCAAAACCTAAAAGTCATTTTTAGATCATGATCCAAAATGATCTTCTCTATAAATCCATGCAACCTATACACTTTCTTTATGAATCTCTTTACAAGGGTAGGCACATCATCTATCAAGTTTCTTGGTATGAAATGAGCCACCTTGGTTAGTTTATTAACAACTACCAAGATCACATTGTGCCTACTTCATGACATCGATAAACATTGGACAAAGTCTATACTAATCACTTGCCACTTCCACTTTGGTATATCATACAGATATAAAAATCCAACTAGGTGCACATGTTCAGCTTTCACTCAATGACATTCTAGACAATGTGACATAAAATCAACCATATCTTTCTTAATTCCCTTTAAAAAATATAGAGGTCTAAACTCTACCATGAGTTTTGTTACTCCTAGATGTCCTGAATATGGGGCATTATGTAACTCTTTCAACATTGTACTAATTATATTCTCTTAGTCAGGCACATACATCCTCTTGTTAAAATGCAGAAGATCATCACTCTCAAAATTAAATCCTCTATACCAAGGATCTTAGACATTTATAGACAATGCTTCTCTAAACCTACTCATAGTAATCATTTCCTAGTGAGAACTTAACCACTTGATTTGTGAAATTACTCCTAATAGTAGCTACAGATGTTATGTACCTTATACAATTCAAAATGTTAGCTACTCTATTCTCTTTCACTTTGATGTAATTGATATCAAAGTCATAGTTTAAAAGGAACTCTAACTAATGTCTCTGATGAGCATTTAAATTTGATTGGGTGAAGACATATTTGAGTCCCAAGTTATCAATCTTGAGCTCAAAAGGTTTTTCTAGTAAATAATGTCACCAAACTTAAAAATCATGAATAATCACTAAAAGTTCAAGCTCATGAGGATCATAATTCACCTCATGAGTTTTCAACTTCCTCAATTCAAAAGTTACCACTATGTCCTGCATGAGAACTCCACCCAAACCTTCTCTTGAACTATCTGTGATCACTGAAAATTGACCATTGGGATTAGGAACTCTTAGCACCAGTGCTGATGTAAATCTTATTTTCAACTATTGAAAAGCTAATTCACATTTATCAAACCAATAAAATTTTTGATTTTTTCATTGCAAAGAGGTAATTAGATTAGCTATCTTGGATATTTTCAGAATTAACTTCCTATAATAGCCTACTAACCCCATGAAAATCCTTACCTTGTGCACATTTCTAGCTATTGCCCACTCCATAATGGCCCTTATCTTAAATGGATCTATATAAATACCATATATAGAAATAATATGCCCTAGATATTGCACTCTTTTTTGAAAGAATACAAATTTAGATAGTTTGTTATACAACTTATTTTCACAAACATTATAAAACTAATTCTAGATGTTGTAGATGTTCCACTTCATTCTTAGAATAGATAAGAATGTCATCCAAAAAGAATAATATAAAGTGATCTAAGTAGTCCCTAAATATACTATTCATGAGATTCATGAATGTTGTTGGTGTGTTAGTTAACCTAAAAGGTAAAAATATGAACTTGTAAAGCCCATAGCGAGCCCTAAAAGTTGTTTTTAGACAATCCTCATCCTGAATCCTCAACTGATGATATCTTGATCTAAGATCTATTTTAGAAAATATAATTTCACCATGTATTTGATCAAAAATATCATCTATATGAGGTAATGGATACCTATTCTTGATATTTGCCTTGTTTAGCATTCTATAGTCAATGCAAAGTCAAAGGGTGCCATCCTTCTTTACAAAAACCACTATTGCATCCCATGGTGACACACTAGGCCTATCAAGCCCTTATCCAATAGCTCCTAGAGTTTTGCCTTCAACTCAATTAATTTAATGGTCATCATCTTATATGATGCCTTATATTGTGGTTCTGATCGAGGTATGATGTCGATAGAGAAATCAAACTCATGTTTGGGTGGCAAACTTGGTAATTCCTCAGGGAACACATATTGGAAATATCTAATAAAAAGAAAGTTTTCAAGATATGGTTCCTTAGTTTCCTCTATTTCATTTATCTTGATGATAAACACTTTCAATCCATTTGCTTGAGCCCTTTTGAGTTGCATTGTAGAAATTTGCCTAAGTCGTAACTCCCTCTTATCACCTTGTAGTTGGGTTAGATTCCCAAAATCATCTAGACACTCAACCTTACTCAAGTGAAAGTCAACTTTGGCTTTATGATTAGCAAGTCAATTGACTCTTAGAATCACATCCTATGATCCTAGTGGAGCTACATATAAATCCACTATAGTTGTAAATTTTTGCAACTCAATCACTGCTTCGATAAGACACTTATCAACCATGACTTTAGAGTCATTCCCATATTGTACTGACCATGCATTTGCCATATATCTAGTTTTTATAAGAAAATTTCTAAGCATTATAGGAACTATAAAACATTTCGTAGCCCCTGTATCTATCAAAATAGAAACTGGATGTTCAAATAAAATACCTGATAACTCTATGGGTGATGCCCAAAATTCAACTTCTCGATTATCATTTGCTGCATGAATACGTTGTTGAAAAGTTCCCTAATGAAGGTTTAGACCTTTATTCTTAGACTTGTCATGAGGACATTCATGAGCATAATGATCTCCTCCATAATTGAAACAATCGCCTGGTGGTCCTTTCCTATTAGTTTGAGAGTTTCATTGAAAACCAATTTTGGAGCTATTACCTAGTTTCTTATTATTAGATCCACTGTTGAATTTTGGATTTTGATTCCTAAAATGCCCTTTGGAGTCTCCACTCCTTTGACTTTGGTTCCTCTTTTTGAAAGTTGGCGTTGAACCACAAAACTTCTTCCTGAACTGTTCCCTAACTTGAGCTAGAGACTTCAATTTCTGTTCTTATTTTACTACCTTCTCAAAAACCTAATCCATAGTAGAAGGCCCATGAAGATCTACTTTACCTCCAATCTAGGGTTTCAATCCCATAATAAATTTTTTACTTATAGACCTTTCATCAGCTTGATACTGAGGCACATATTTTAGAATTTTGGTAAATTGCTCCCAGTATTAATTTATTGACAACTCCCCTTGCTTTAGATTCTAAAAATCCATAAGTTTTTAGTCAAAGTAAAGCTATGGAAACCACCGTAACCTGAGCAATGTCATGAACTTCCCCCAAGTTGTGGTGTTTGAGTTGATGTTCATCTCCATTTTTTTATTATCCCACCAAGTAACTACTTCACTAGCCAGCTGGTAAGCTCCCCAAATTGCCTTAGTGATCTTAGAGTAGTTTTGAATCTTGAAATACTTCTCCATCTCAATCAACCATGATTCAGCTCCATCACCTAAAATAGTTCCATCAAATTTAGGTGGACTAACCTTCTTCATATCCCTAGATAGTTTTGGAACTACCTAAGCTCTTACATCCTACTAATTCTCCTATTTAATGGGATGCTCATTAGGTACTTCCTGATGTTCTTCCTCACCATGATGATGAACCTCTTATTCTAGGGCTAAAATTTAGTCCCTAGTATTGCTCATGACTATGAGTAACTGATCCAACTTTGCTAACTAATTAGCAACAACCCGACTAGAATCCATGGGTGGGTTATTGTTATTCCATGAACCTTCCCATGATGCTCTTACTTGCACCATTTTTCCTTCTCACTGAAAAGAAGATTGTGAAAATGTAAGCAGACTCATTAATTCCTAGAGATTGAGCCTAACCTTTGATACCACATGTAACAACCTTCCTAGTTATAATAAAACAAAAAATAGTAATATTTTTTTAATTACTTTTTCAACAAGTATTCTATTTAAAATTATAAAACTACAAATTATATATATAACAGATAAATATCAATTTTTTAACTTTAATTTCCAATGCAAGATAGAGGGTTACAACTTCATGAAAGGAAACACATCATGACATAGCTACGACAGGTCTCACTATATAGCAATGACTATTTAAGTAAATAATATTACATTTATAATTTCAATAGGTAATTAACCTTATAAAAGATAACTAACTCTCTAAGCTCGAGTTTCACAAACTCACGTATCTCTGATAAACTCAAGTGTTGTCTCCAAGAATGTACTATAGTGGGGGAGGAAGAGCATCATCCAAGCACTTTACCACTCCAAGCACAGACCATTGATCCCCCACACAATCCCCCATCATGGAATGGCCCTCCCTACATGCATAGGTAGATATAACGGTGTAGGAATCCAGAATGAGACATAATAACGGTGTAGGAATCCAGAATGAGACATACTAATACCCTCATGTGTTGTAAGATTCTACTACATAATGTGTATCATAAAGAAAAATATGTTTCTACTATGATATCTCACAACACGCAAATAATACATATGAATCGACAATGTTAATCTAATATTACTTTGTCCAAAGTTTTAAATAACATATGATCATCTGGATCAATCAAATTCATAACACATCACTTGATCAGATTATTCATACCCATCATTGGTGATGCTAGCTAGGCTTGAGAAACCGTCTCACTGCTTGGGTAGTATTATCAATGTGGGATGCATAATAAACATAACATATATATAATCCAAATCATATACTTACCAAATGGGTAAACTAATATAAGGATCATTAACATATACATGCAATATCTGATGTAATAAGCATATATTGACAAAACCATGCCAACCAAAAATACCCACAAAAGTCTATAGTAACTTATCTATAACAAATAATTCAAACATAATTCCATTATTTCTATAGAATAAGTACATTTAAGGGTTTTTAAGAGTCCATTCAAAACTTTGACTATTTTGGTATGTATTTTGATCTTAACTAAAATGACTGAGATCAAATAATGGTGGCCATTTTTCTCTTCCAGCACATATATAGTCTATATATGTCATGTCCCGGCATGAAGATAAACACAGATTTGGTGTTTTATAAAGGCTTTCCAATTAAAATTGAGAAGGCTGAGACAAAAGAATGTTGGTGGTTATGCTCTTAGGCTGAGTTAAAATAAATGAGTGGTGGTGTTTTGATCTTGGGTTGGGTTTCAAAGTGATAAAATTATATTCTCGAAACCACTACGAGCTGAGATTAAGGAAAGAAAAGTATATAATTTAAAAATGGTATCAACGATAATATTTTTGGGTGGAAATAAAAGCTACTTCTAGAGGTTTTCAAACCCAAAGCATAGTGATAAAAATCATTGCAAAATGGCAATGAAGAAGGAAATATCCTTGGCTGAGTTAGGTAAATTTCAATAGATAGGAATAGAGCATTTAAAATAGTTTTTAATAAAAAATTATTCTTGGTTCTTGCTAAATACGAAAAGAATTTTAGTTTCTGAGGAGAGACTAACATCATATAACCCAAAGGTTTTCTAAAGGGTTTGCTCTCAGATTTCACATAATTTATTTTATGTAAAGTATACGGTGAAAATATATATTGAATCTTTAATCCTTAATTCTTTCATTTGGGTTAATAAAATTTAGGTTATTACGGATAGATTTCTATTTTTTAAAGGGATTACCCAAAATCTATTTCCCTGAAGTTTTCTACGGATTTTATTGTGTTTCCCATAATTTTAATATAGACTATAACCCATAATTTATCAATACAAAAATATACTATTAAAATAATTAAAGTACCCACCTGGTATGTTTTTCCTCCATTGATGGTGAAATTTCCCTTCTTGCCTCCAAAGCTTTCTCCCTTCTTCCAACTTCTTGCTTCCTTTCTCATGAATTTTTTGTGTGTCATTTTCTTTTTAATCCACTTAATACCATTTTTCTCTATGCATAGCATTTGAAACCAAAGTTGTAGGATTTGTTCCCCATAGTTAACTGAGAGTTCTATAAGTAATTATCGGATAAATTTTCTATTTGTCTCCCTTAATTTCCCAAGTTAGTAATAAAGTAACTTAACTTCCCTTTTTCAAGTAAAGTCATCATAAGATTTCATGCATTAACTAACAATTGATTCCAAATAAGTCTTGTAAAGTATATGTTCATCCTAATGTTTATTTAAGATTTATTCTCATATTTAATTATCATAATTAATAAGTTGAATATCACAATTGAATAATTGTCTAATATAATTAAACAATTTAAGACTACCATAAATCTTTATTTTGACAAATTAAATATAGCATTACTACTATTTCAATTCCTTATTGAAATTTGCATTAATGACATAAATATAAAACATATCACAGCATAGTAATCACTATAACTGATTTTATAATAATAACTTAATCCCTTTTAAAGCATAACTGATATATCTTCAATGCAGACTATTCTAGCACTAGCAATCATAATACTAGTAAACCATATTAATGCAAAGAATCTAACAAGTCAATCCATGGTGGTATGTGAATTTGGGTCACTATCATTTCTATTCTATCATACTTCAATCATTCCATCTACACTACCCTCTCAGATGATGCTCTCCCTTGTCATGCTCTAACGGTGAGACCAATCCTACATCCACCTCATATCAAATATGTAGTTAGTTCAAGTCATCGTATATATAATCAATGCTGAAAAACTATCAAGTATACATCTATACTACATAAAATAATCAAATACAACTGTAACATCACGTAAATAAAACATAAATATCATTGTTCCCTACAACATTTGTCATAGTACTCAAATCAAAGCATTAAGGAATCAGTGATTAACCATTTCAAATCCACATATTTAAAAATAAAATCATAGGGTGAAATCAGGATGTAACATCTTCCTCCCCTAAAACCGGTCATCATCTTGATGACACTTATTCAAACAATAGTTTTAGAATATTAAAAGAGTTTAACTGAAATAACAACATAGTATCAAGCATCAATCATGTGAACAAATATAGAAATATCCTAAAGAACTCATCAAAATCTTCCCAAGTAGTACCATCCGTAGAATATTGGTCCCACAAGACCTTACACTGTGACACTTTTATATTACATAAATAAATTTTGTGCATGTTAATTACTCTGATTGGATCTACCATGACCACCCCAAGGTCTAGAACCTATAAAGCATTCCATTCCAAAACATGTGAAGTATCAGCTATATACTTCTTGAGATATGATACATGAAAAACATTATGTAAAAGAGCTAATGCTAGTGGCAATGCAAGCCTATACGTAATAATATTGACCACTTCTAACACTTCAAAGGGTCCCACATATTTGGGTGATAATTTTGTTGACTTTTTGAACCTAATCGAGCTCTTTTATGGCTTAACTTGCAAAAATAATTTATCACCAACAAAAAATCACCTATCGATCCTCTTCAAATCAACATAATTATTTTATGTATCATTGGCCTTGGCTAATCTCTATCTGATTAACTTGACTTGTTCTTCCATTTTAGAAAGCATCTCAGGCTTAAAGACTACCCTATCCTCTAACCTACCCCAACTGATTGGTGTCCTGCACCTCCTACTGTACAATGCTTCAAAAGGTGCCATCTTCAAAGCAGACTAGTATGAATTGTTATAAGTAAACTCAACCAATGACAGATAATCTTCCTATTTATATTTTTGATACATGTAATATATACATAAAATAGCCTCAAGAACTTGACTTACCCTCTCTATCTGACCATCAGTCTCTAGATGATATGCAGTGTTGAAATTAAGCTATGTGCCTAAAGCTGAGTTTAGAGTAACCCAAAACCTATAAGTCATTTTTGGATCATGATCCAAAATGATCTTCTCTATAAATCCATACAACCTATACACTTTCTTTATGAATCTCTTTACAAGGGTAGGCACATCATCTGTCAAGTTGCCTGGTATGAAATGAGCCACTTTGGTTAGTTTATCAACAACTACCAAGATCATATTGTGCCTACTTTGTGACATCGATAAACCTTGGAAAAAGTCCATACTAACACTTACCACTTCCACTTTGGTATATCATACAGATATAAAAACCCAACTGGGTGCACATGTTCAGCTTTCACTCAATGACATTCTAGACAATGTGACACAAAATCAACCATATCTTTTTTAATTCCCTTTTAAAAATACAAAGGTCTAAGCTCTACCATGAGTTTTATTACTTTTAGATGTCCTGAATATGGGGCATTATTTAACTCTTTCCACACTGTACTACGTAGATTCTCTTATTCAGGCACATACATCTTCTTGTTAAAATTCAGAAGATCATCACTCTCAAAACTAAATCTTTTATACTGAGGATCCTAAACATTTATAGACAATGCTTCTCTAAACCTACTCATAGTAATCATTTCCTAGTGAGAACTTAACCACTTGATTTCTAAAATTACTCCTAATAGTAGCTACAGATGTTATGTGCCTTATACAAGTCAAAATGTCAGCTACTCTATTGTCCTTCTCCTTGATGTAATTGATAGCAAATTCATAGTTGAAAAGGAACTCTAACTAATGTCTCTGATGAGCATTTAAATTTGATTGGGTGAAGATATATTTGTGTCCCAAGTTATCAATCTTGAGCTCAAATGGTTTTCCCAATAAATAATGTCACCAAACTTACAAAGCATGAATAATCACTACAATTTTATGTTCATGAGTTTTCAACTTCCTCAATTCAAAATCTACCACTACTTTGTCCTACATGAGAACTCCACCCAAACCTTCTCTTGAATTATCTGTGATCACTTAAAATTGACCATTGGGATTAAGAAATCTTAGCATTGGTGCTAATGTAAGTCTTCTTTTCAACTCTTGAAAAGCTAATTCACATTTCTCAAACCAATTAAACTTTTGATTCTTTCATTGCAAAGAGGTAATTAGATTAGCTATCTTGGAAAATTTTAGAATGAACTTCCTATAATAGCCTACTAACCCCATGAAAATCCTTACCTCGTACACATTTATAGTTTTTAGCCACTCCATAATGGCCCTTATCTTAGATGGATCTATAGAAATACCATCTATAGAAATAATATGTCCTAGATATTGCACTCTTTTTTGAAAGAATACAAATTTAGATAATTTGTTGTATAACTTATTTTTGCAAACATTACAAAACTAATTATATATGTTGTAGATGTTCCACTTCATTCTTAGAATAGATAAGAATGTCATCCAAAAAGACCAATACAAAGTGATCTAAGTAGTCTCTAAATATACTATTCATGAGATTCATGAATGTTTTTTTGTGCATTCATTAACCTAAAAGGTAAAACCATGAACTTGTAATGCCCATAGCGAGTCTTGAAAGTTGTTTTTAGAATATCCTCATCCTGAATCCTCAAGTGATGATATCTTTATATAAGATCTATCTTAGAAAATATCATTGCACCATGAAGATACCTGTTCTTGATATTTGCCTTGTTCAACATTCTATCATCAATGCAAAGTCAAAGCGTGGCATCCTTCTTCTTTACAAAAACCACTAGTGCACCCCATGGTGACACACTATGTCTAATCAATCCCTTATCCAATATCTCCTAGATTTGTGCCTTCAATTCAATGAATTTAATGGTCATCTTCTTATACGGTGCCTTAGATTATGGTTTTGATCGAGGTATGATGTCGATAGAGAAATCAAACTCATGTTTGGGTGGCAAACCTGGTAGTTCCTCAAGGAACACATAATGGAAATATATAATAAAAAGAAAGTTTTTGAGAGATGGTTCCTTAGTTTCCTGCATTTCATTTATCTTGATGATAAACACTTTCAATCCTTTTTCTTGAGCCCTTTTGAGTTGCATTGTAGAAATTTTCCTAAGCTGTAACTCCCTCTTATCACCCTATGGTTGGGTCAAATTCCCAAAATCATCTAGAGACTCAACCTTCTTCAAGTGACAGTCAGCTTTGGCTTTATGATTAGCAAGTTAATTAACTCTTACAATCACATCCTATGATCCTAGTGGAGCTACATATAAATCCACTATGGTTGTGAATTTATGCAACTCAATCACTGCTTCGACAAGAAACTTATCAACCATGACTTTAGAGTCATTCCCATATTGTACTGACCATGCATTTGCCATATATCTAGTTTTTATAAGAAACTTTCTAAGCATTCTAGGAGCTATAAAACATTCAGTAGCCCCTTTATCTATCAAAATAGAAACTGGATGTTCAAATAAAATACCTGATAACTCTATGGGTGATGCCTAAAATTCAACTTGTCAATTATCAATTGTTGCATGAATACATTGTTGAAAATTTCCCTAATGAGGGTTTGGACCTTTATTCCTAGACTTGTCATTAGAACATTCATGAGCATAATGATTTCCTCTATAATTGAAACAATTGGCTGGTGGTCCTTTCTTGTTAGTTTGAGAGTTTCCTTGAAAACCACTTTTGGAGCCATTACCTAGTTTCCTATTATTAGATCCACTATTGAGTTTTGGATTCTAATTCCTAAAATGCCCCTTGGAGTCTCCACTCCTTTGACTCTGATTCCTCTTTTTGAAAGTTGGCTTGGATCCAAAAAACATCTTCTTGAACTATTCCCTAACTTAAGCTAGAGACTTCAATTTATGTTCTTATTTTACTGCCTTCTTAAAAACCTAATCCATAGTAGAAGGCCCATGAAGATCTACTTTACCTCCAATCTAGGGTTTCAATCCCATAATAATGTTTTTGATTCTAAACCTTTCATCAGCTTGATATCGAGCCACATATTTAAGAATTTTGGTAAATTTCTCCCAGTATTCATTTATTGACAACTCCCCTTGCTTCAGATTCTAAAAATCCATAAGTTTTTAGTCTAAGTAAAGTTGTGGCAACCACTATGACCTGAACAATGTCACGAACTACCCCCAAGTTGTGGTATTTGAGTTGAGGTTCATCTCCATTTTTTTATTATCCCACCAAGTAACTACTTCACCAGCCAACTGGTAAGCTCCCCAAATTGCCTTAGTGATCTCAAATTAGTTTTGAATCTTGAAATACTTCTCCATCTTAGTCAACCATGATTTTGGCTCCATCACCTAAAATAGTTCCATCAAATTTAGGTGGACTAACCTTCTTCATATCCCTAGATAGTTTTGCAACTACCTAAGCTCTTACATCCTACTAATTCTCCTATTTAATGGTGTGCTTAATAGGTACTTCCTGACGTTCCTCCTCACCATGACCATGAACCTCTTATTATAGGGCTGAAATTTGGTCCCTAGTATTACTCATGACTGTGAGTAACTGATCCAACTTTGCTAACTAATCAGCAAAAACCTAAATAGAATCCATGGGTGGGTTATTGTTATTCGATGAACCTTCCCATGATGTTCTTGTTTGCACCATTTTTCCTTCTCACTGAAAAGAAGATTGTGAAAATGTTAGCAAACTCATTAATTCCTAGAGTTTGAGCCTAAGCTTTGATACCACATGTAACAACCTTCCTAGTTGTACTAAAATAAAAAGTAGTAATTTTTTTTTAATTACATTTTCAACAAGTATTCTATTTAAAATTATAGAACTACAAATTATATATATAATAGATAAATATCAAATTTTCAACTTTAATTTCCAATGCAAGATAGAGGGTTATAACTTCATGAAAGGAAATACATCATGACATAGCTATGACTAGTCTCACTATACAACAATGATTTTTTAAGTAAATAATATTACATTTATAATTTCAATAGGCAATTAACCTTATTAAAGATAACTAACTCTCTGAAGCTCGAGTTGCACCAACTTGCGTATCTCTGATAACCTCAAGTGTTGTCTATAAGAATGTATTGTAGTGGGGGAGGAAGAGCATCATCCAAGCACTTTACCACTCCAAGCACAAACCAATGATCCCCCACACAATCCCTATCAGGGAATGGCCCTCCCTACATGCATAGGTAGCTATAATGGTGCAAGAATCCAGAATGAGACATATTAATACCCCCTTGTGTTGTAAGACTCTACTGCATGACGTGTATCATAAAGAAAAATATGTTTCTACTATGATATCTCACAACATGCAAATAATACATATGAATTGACAATGTTAATCTAACATTACTTTGGCCAAAGTTTTAAATAACATATGATCATCTGGATCAATCAATTTCATAACACATCACTTGATCGGGTTATCCATACCCATGATTAGTGATGCTAGCCAGACTTGAGAAATTGTCTCACTGCTTGGGTAGTATTATCAATGCGGGATCCATAATAAACATAATAGATATATAATCCAAATCATAGACTTACCAAATGGGTAAACTAATATAAGGATTATTAACATATACATGCAATATCTGATGTAACAAGTATACATTGACAAAACCATGCCAACCAAAAATGCCCACAAAAGTCTATATTAACTTATCTATAACAAATAATTCAAATATAATTCCATTATTTCTACAGAAGTACATTTAAGAAACAAGTATTTATTAAACATTATCTAGAATGGTTAAGCTTGGTTTCCACTAAAACTAACTAAATCAATGAAAGGCTCAAATTATCCATTTATCATAATTTTAAAATAACACAGAATACGTAATGCCACAAATCAATCATTTCAACATATTCTATAGATTTCTTCCTAAGCCTTATAAAAATTTTCATTTCATATAAAAACCCAAATATTCAAAAATGAAATAAAACCCTTACCCTACATAATTTAATCACATATTATAAAACAATATTGATAATCAAATTGCATATTCCCGGAACAATTGATTTATATGTATTTTAACAAATTTCATACTATGATATATTTTAAATGTATATTATAATTACATAGGGAGATCATTATTAAGAGTTTACTAATCTCTTATAAAATATTGATTATATATAAATAAATATAATATAATAGTTAATATTATATTATTTATTTCTCCAATCTAATCTCTAACCTTATAAATATATATATATATATATATATATATATATATATATATAAACATATATATTTTAAACATATCTATTTTATATTTATATAAATAATTTTTTTTAAACAACCAAATGTGGTTCTCCCACTTCCCGTAACTTTATAAACTCGAAATCAACATGCACCAGCCAATGGTTTTAACCCTGTGATAGACTCAAGGAAATATTGATTTTCATGGAATAATGGTAAAATACAGAGGAAAAGTATGAAGTGACTCACACTAGAATTGACAAATGTATGACACAATTGTAAAGTGACTCGCACCCCATGACCACTTTACATAAGCATACATAATTTTCTGTCCAGACACAGATATGGATGCATATCATCTAGATGTTGAAACATAGAGAGGGTTTGAGAATTCACCAAAATCCTTGACTGTAATGGGATACGGTTCTATTGAGTGAAAATAGCAGCAAAAGCATTAAGAAGTGTAATAAGGAAGGTCAATAGTGCTACTCAAGGCTGAGTTAAAGAAAAGAAAAGAACTTGATAAGATGTCAACATTAATGTTACAGGACCAAAAAATAACAGAGGGTTTTTAAGAGTCCATTCAAGACTTTGACTATTTTGGTACGTATTTTTCTCTTAACTAAAATGATTGAGATGAAAGAATGGTGGCCATTTTTCTCTTCCAATATATATATATATATATATATATATATATATATATATATATATATATATATATATATATATATATATATATATATATATATGTCATGTCCCAACATGGAGATAAGCACAAATTTGGTGTTGTATAAAGGCTTTCTAGTTAAAATTGAAAACGTTGAGACAAAAGAATGGTGGTGGTTATGCTCTTAATCTTAGTTAAAATAAATGAGTGGTGGTGTTTTGATCTTGGGTTGGGTTAAAAAGTGATAAAATTCTATTCTCGAAACCACTACCAGCTGAGATAAAGAATAGAAAAGTATATAATTTAAAAATGGTATCAACAATAATATTGTTGGGTAGAAATAAAAGCTAGTTCTAGAGGATTTCAAACCCAAAACATAGTGATAGAAAGCATTGCATAAAGGCAATGAAAAAGGAAATATCCTTGGCTGAGTTAGGTAAATTTCAACAGATAATAATAGAGTATTTAAAATAGTTTTTAATAAAAAAATATTCTCTGAACTTGTTAAATATGAAAAGAATTTTTGTTTCTAAGGAGAGACTAACATAATATAACCCAAAGGTTTTCTACAGGGTTTGCTCTCAGATTTCACATAATTTCTCTAATGTAAAGTATATGGTGAAAATATATATTGAATCTATAATCCCTGATTCTTTCATTTGGGCTAATAAAATTTGGGTTATTACAGATAGATTTCTAGTTTTTAAAGGGACTACCCAAAATTTATTTCCCTTGATTTTTCTACAGATTTCATCATGTTTTCCCTAATTTTAATATAGACTATAACCCACAATTATGTCAATACAAAAATACACTATTAAAATAATTATAGTACTCACCTGGTACACTTTTCCTTCATTGATGGTGAAATTTCCCTTCCTACCTCCAAAGCTTTCTCCTTTCTTACAACTTCTCGCTTCCTTTCCCATGAATTTTCCATGTGTCCCCTTTTTTATATATAAAGTCACTTAATACCACTTTTTCCTCTGTGCATGCCATTTGAAACCAAAGCTGTAGGCTTTGTTCCCCATATTTAACTAGGAGTTCCACAAGTAATCATTGAATAAATTTCCCATTTATCTCCCTTGATTTCTCAAGTTAGTAATAAGGTAACTTAACTTCCTTTTTTCAAGTAAAATCATCGTAAGATTTCATGTATTTACTAACAATCAATTCCAGATAAGTCTTCTAAAGTATATGTTCATCCTAATGTTCATTTAGGATTTATCCCCATATTTAATTAGCATAATTAATAAGTTGAATATCACAATTTAATAATTATTTAATATAATTAAATAATTTAAGATTATCATAAATCTTTATTTTCACAAATTAAATATAGCATTACTATTATTTCAATTCCTTATTGAAAGTTGTATTAATGACATATATATAAAGCATAATATAAAGCATCTCACAGCATAGTAATCACTATAACCAATTTTAAAATAAGAACTCATTCCTTTTAAAAGCATAACCAAAATATATTCAATGTAGACTATTCTAGCATTAGTGATCATAATACTAGTAAACCATATTAATGCAAAGAATCTAACAAGTTAATCCATGGTGGTATGTGAATTTGGGTCACTAGCATTTCCATTCTATCATACTACAATCATCCCATCTGCACTACCCTCTCAAATGATGCTCTCCCTTATCATGCTCTGAGGGTGAGACCAATCTTGCATCCACCTCATATCAAATATGTAATTAATCCGAGTCATCGTATATATAATCAATGATGCAAGACTAACAACTATACATCTATACTGCATAAAATAATTAAACATAATTGTAACATCACATAAACAAAATATAAATATCATTGTTCCCTACAGCATTTGTCATAGTGCTCAAATTTAAGCATTAAAGAATCAGTTATTAACCATTTCAAATCCATGGATTTAAAATTAAAATCATAGGGTGAAATCGAGATGTAACAAATAATTTCAAAATCCAAAAACAAATGTCTTGTTTAAGCCTAGTCAATTATCCTTGATACACCCTACTGGGGAAAATTCATTGTAAGGATGCTTTCTGTTGCTTTTATTTTTCAAGCTTTTTGTGTGTTTTTTTTTTGTTTGTTTGCTTTCAGCATTGTTGGCTCGATTCAAGTCTATGAATGTTCATTGGGCGATTCCTTGCACATTTATACTTGAATCCATGCATATTTATATGTCAACATCATCATCATGGTCTTTATCATTGATGCATTGTTTTCATTTATTTATTGGATCGAGAGTTAGTTATTATGAATTTTTTGACCAAATCCTCATGATACCTACTGTTACATGCTACAACAAAAATCAGCTTCAAGAATGTTTACAAGTAATGGAGCCACAAATGTTTTTCCTTGGTACCTTGGCAAATATTTATAACCATCTTGATCAAATCAACCCATTAACCATTCTAGTTGTCTTATTGCTAATAAGGATGAGCATTTACTCATTGTTAGGTACAACTAAATCATTTATATTGATCAATCATTATTATTCTATTCATCTCCTTCATCACTTTGTGCATCCTTTTATGCTTCGTTGTTTATGGCTTCCTTAGTCATTAGACCATCACATCTACATTTGCACCCACTCATATTTAATCTATGCAACAAGTTCTATCCTTGAGTTATGCTTGATAATCCACCATAACTAAGGTGTAACCATATCAAACATCATCTTTTAGCCAATCTAGGTCCTCTAAATGATTATAATCGCCTATGGGTAAATCATTATTTTGACTTTTATTCTTGATTATAATCACCTTTAGAAAAATCAGTACTTTTTAAAATCAATGCATGTAAGCATTTTCTCATTTTATATTAATCTCACCCATGGGTTAATTTTACTTTTCTTCTTACTTCTTTTCGAGGGACCGTCCATCAACAAATGTGATAACCACTCCCTCGAGGGGGCATCATTATAGGCTTCCCAAACATTCTTTAGATCATTTTCTTCAATCATAATCTTCTTTCAGGCATACATGACCTTTTCTCATTATTTGAGAAGACATTGGTATGCCTATAACTTGCAACGCCTTCCAAAATAGGGGCAAACTATAGAAACCTAAAAGTGGCCACCAATGACCAAGCTTCAGACCAATTTCTATCAAACATCATAATTTGGCTTAAAAACACTAAAACGCATTAAATGGTTTCAATTTGTCATATACAAGTACCAATTTTGGCCAGAGTATCACTAAATAGGGCAATGCATTTTATGAAATTGTTAGTTCTTCTCGAATCATTTCAAGCCAAAATGCCAAAAACATAATTTGATGCTTGTACACACCATAAATTGATCAAGTAACCACACATATCATATCTTTTCATAGTCCTTTCATAGGAGACTCTAATTGAAGAATACGAGCCTTGTTCACATTTATCCATGTCTTTTGTTTTACTTATCATGGTCTTATTTCATGCTTGAGTCACCTTTTTCCTTATTGCTAGTCATTCGTAGCCTTCCAAACGGTCATTCCAGCTCAGCTAGAATATATTTCCCATGCTAGATCTATCCCCATTGAGTCTTGATCCTATAGGATAGGAGTGCTAGGGTTGGACTATATCACTAGACCCTAGGGTGTTCCATTTCCAATGCTCATGTTCAACTGCATTTTGAGTTTCAATGATCAGTTTGTCTCGCTAAATGAGTCCTAAACCTTTCTTAGCTATGTCCTTCAGTTTTGTTTGTCTTTATAATGTTGGAAAAATATGAAAAAAGTTCCCAAATTTAAAATAAAGAGTCTCCAATATAAAATACTTTACAAGGCATTTCATATCTAGCACTTACTACTTTGACACAATACATAATTAAAAATCAGTCAATAGTATAGCTCAACAATTTGCATCACACATAGATTTGCATGCTTGATCAAGGAAGGGCCTAGAAAAAAATCATTCTTACGTCTATCATTTGCATTGATTATACATGTTTCTTAATGGAGAACTACATTTGATCTAAGACCCTATCTTTGGGGTTAATGTAGGCAGCGATCAGGACAATAGGGGTTCTAGATCATGTTATCATACTTCTCCTAACCTAGTTTTTTCCTTTTTTATTTTGATGCATTTTTTGTTTTTGTGTGTGTATATGGATCCAAAGTTTTTAAGATTAAAATAACTCTACAAGGAGCTCCATCAACAATCAGGACTCAAAATTTCACAGACAGGCTCATACAGGGGTAGCAGACAAAACTTAGAAAACTCAGATCTCTATGACTAGTTTGGACAACAACAGTAGGACCTAGACTATAGTGTCAGACCTTGAAGTGTCCTATTTTTGGTGCTATTTTCCTTTCATTGAATGAAAGATAGATTTATATTCATGACATCTTCCAAGACTTGTGCAACAATTTTCAAGCTTTGAAACAGTTGTTTCAGTGTAATTTTCCATATAAGTTACTTTTCTTCCCTATATAATTAATTTGATCAGAATCTATATTTTAGCATACTAAATTATATTTCCCCCCTTACTTCAAACCTTTTATTGTTTAAGAACTAAACACTAGTTTCTCAAAAATAATAAAATATTTCATGAACCTGACTTACTTCAAACAAATCTAAAGCCCTAGGTACACTTAAGGTTTTTCCTTCATATTTTGTGCAAAAAATTAACTTTAAAAATTCTTATTTTTATATAAATTTTTGTGCATTAATTTTATTCAAATATTGTTTTAGAATTTAAATTATTGCAATAATTTTCAAAAATTCAAAAACCCCAACCCAAAACCCTATATTTCCAAATTAGGTCCTCAAACCCCAAGCATCCCTCCCTTACATTTTTTAGAAAACTATTCTGGAATTTTTACAACTTGTTTGGAGTGTCAAAAATATTTTCAAAATCTCTATGTTGGTAGTTATTTTATGCAAAAATTCAATTTCAAATTTCTAATTTTTGTATAATTTTTTGTGCATTTATCTTATTCAAATTTATCTTAGAATTTAAATTATAGCAATAATTTTCAAAAATTCTAAAACTCCAACCCAAAACCCTAGATTCTTAAACTAGGTCATAAAACCCCAAGCCTTCCTTCCTTTCAATTTTTAGAAAAATATTTTGAAATTTTTGCAAATTATTTAGAGTGCTAAAAATATTTTTAAAATCTCTATGTTAGTAGTTATTTTTGCATTTATTTGTTTAATAATACTTTTTTACATTCTCTTTGATGAAAGAAATAAAATGGCCACTAAGGCACTTCTTCCCTCTCATCCCATATATCAATTTCTAAATTTTTCTCATAATTATGACAATGAATGGACAAATTTTTAAAATTGTAAATTAGCTAGAAATGTGGAAAATGATTTCATTTACAATGAAAATAATTACTATTGATGTAATGAGGATTATGATGATACATGTGAAAGTGATAGTGAATAAAAAGTAGATACATCTTCTTCTCTCAAACCTATCTCTTTTATTCCCTCTTCTAAAGAAAATAATTTTGATAAATGGGAAATGTACTTTTCACCTCATTCTCCTATGCATAATGTACCAAATGAATAAATTAGTCATGCACTTCCAAGTGAACCTCTTATTGTTGATCATTTGCTTCCATGTGAACCTAATCTCTCTCTCTTTTGCTATTTACATGTTCAAAATATAACAATATAAATGCAATACAATCAAATCACCAATGCATAGTTCACATGATCCATCTCATGCTCTCAACTCTACTTTATTAAAAGGATGTCTAAATGATAACTCTCTTACTCTTAATTCTCATATTGAAAATGAAATAATGCATACACTCCATCCATGGATAACATAGATGCACATAATATATCAATTTCACATGATAACTTATTGCATATTAGAAAATAATTAAATTCTTCTCTTACACCTCTCCCTAGTGACAATGAGTATGATAGTGAACATACAAATGAATATGAAAATAAGAGTGACTATGAACAAATTTTTTATTATGATAATACATGGAATAATGATGATTATTATGTATGTAGTGAAGAAGAAAATGCATCTCATGTTTCTAACTCTTCTCTCACTCCTCTCAAACATCATGCAATACAAAATTTTGTTTCTACTTCTATGCATGATTCTATTTCAAATGATGCACATATTAATGATAACATCACATCGTCTACTTAATTAGAATGTGATTCACTAAAACATAAAGATACCAATGAATCTCCCAAGCCACCCCTACTACAGTAGCACCTATTTTTCACTCTTCACCTAAAGAGAATGGTAGCCCACATCCCTCTACCAAGGTCCAAATTACCATTCCTCCAAAGGTTAAAGTGAGCACACCCCCTCTCTATGATCCAATTGCTAAATGTAACATTCCCATGGCTAAAATTATTGATCAAATTCAATGATTAAATGAACCACTTCAAGATGCTAATATACCATACCAAGATATTATTGCTTTGATGCATGTAGTTAGAGAATTACAACACCAAGCACATCTCCTTACCTTGAAAAACAAGGCTTATAAGTCTTGGATAGATGCTAATGATTTACATGGTAACCCTCTTCTGAAGACATTCGTAAAAGCTTCATTACCTAAGAATTTCCATATAACATCATTAACTCACTTTGATGGAACTTGAGATCCATTCATACACCTTCAAGACTTTCTAAAGGCTTTGTCATCTCATGCGAGTACTTTGATTCTACTAAAGTTGTTCTAGCAAACATTAGTAGGGGAGGTACGGAATTGGTTATTTCATCTACTCCCCATTGGTTCCTTGCACATATATGATGAATTAAAGGAGACATTTCTCAAATATTACATAGCAAACATAGGCCCTCATATTACATATGAGAAACTTGCCACATTGCATTAGAATACTTCAAAGCTAGTTAGTGATTATGTCTTACAATTCAATATGCACATGTTAAGATTGATCTATAAACCAACAAATTTAAAGATTTAACATATATTTATTAAGGGGATTTGCCAACCTCTCCTCGACCATCTATTATATCAAATAGAGTCCTCTTTAGGCACTTGTGTTATATAGTTCTAGCCTTGGAAAAGAAATTTGGATTGATTAAGGTAGATTCAATTGATCAAATTACTATAGATTTCTTAGCAATACCTCCATCTAGAGATCCTAGCACATAGCATCCACCATGTCCTAAACAAGATAGGAGACCTCAACCAGAAAAGTAACCAGTTAATAACAGAGAGCCAGTTTCTAAGGCATAACCTACAATATGCACTACAAAAAACAACAAGGCACCATTATAGTTTGATTCAAAGCATAATAGCCCATGTGTTATATTATCAACACTACTAGATATGAGGTTAATCACATTAGCTTCTACTCATGGATGAGATTCACATCTCTTACATAAACAACCACATCAAACCTTTTGTAACTATCATCGTATTTGTGGACATAGAGTTAATGATTGTTATGGACTCAGGGATTGCATTAATAGATGTGTTGATAATGGCATCATAACATTCACACAGGGGGCACTGAGATCTCCTCCATCATGGAACCACATACCTCATTCATCCATGATTGAGTCATCCTAGGACATTCCTTTACATGAATCATTGGTCACTCATCGTGAGAGTAATGCAGGTTCTAGGACAAAGCCTCATAGGGGATCTCCTATTCCACCTATTTTAGAAGGTTTGGAAACTAGTACAGTGAGAGCAACTTACATATAGCACTGTAGTCCAAGGAGAACATAGTACAATTCCATATACATATCCAACACACTCATAGGCACCACAACAAAGTACCACTCTAAAGAGACATTCACTATGACCAAGTTTTTTGGGTCCTATCTCACATAGTAACCTGTTATGATTAAGATTAGATGAACCCACATCACAGAGTATTGCTCTAGCGAGATATTCACTATGGCTAAGCTTTCATAGACACATTTCACATAACAACCTACTACAATTGAGATTAGATGAGTCCCCATCACAGGTTACAGTTCTAGCATGATCTATTGCTTAGTCATATGCATCATAGCAGAAACCATAAGGTGTTATTTCACATAGCAATCTACTATGATTAAAGATAGATGAGCCTTCTTCACAACACATAGTTTCAGTTGCACTTCTAGTAAGGCTACATTTTATAGAATCTCCATGCACAACTATAGTTAGTGTACAATAAATAATATTAGATACAGAGCATGTTCCTACATAACATGAATAATATGGGCACTTATTCAATTAGCCATTAGGGTTCAAATAGTGATACAACACACATTCATACCAGCATTAGTTCATAGCTTCACTTCACAGGGCAATGATGGAACCAAAGGACCAACCTTTGTATTCTTGAGCCACCCACTTAGAGGGATTGGTTACATAGTCCAAACATCAATTATCAAATGCATGATTACATAGATTCACTTAGTAGGCAACGATGGAGCCAAAGGACTAGCCTTTGCATTCTTGAGCCACTCTCAAGAAAGTAATATGCATAGAGTGCTATCTTACATCCCCTTTTAATAAATTCCTAGTTTCAAATAACCATCCCTATCCAAACCAAATTATCCAAACACCGATCTTACCAATATCTCATTTTACCAATCTTAAACCAACTCGCTTTATCAAATCAATTTGCAAATTACAAAATAACAAATTTTTACTCACATATAATTCAAAATCAAAACTAACATCACACTTATCAACAACAATCAAATCACATATCCCAAGTACCATTTCACCAAAACATATGCAACCTCAATATCAATATCAAATCAACTATTTCTAATCAACCATTTACAATAAATATATCAATCTACTCCAAAATCCATAACACAATATGCCTGAATCCAAAATCAAACCAACATCCATACATATATAACAAGTTTTAAAAAACATATGTACCATATCAAATATAATCAATCATGAATGAGTGTCATGCCCTCACTCTCAGTCTTACTCTCCCCACCAATACTCATCCCATAATCTACTCTAGCACTCTATGGCCCCACACCTCCTTGAGCTCCTAAATGTCTCTTACCATGACTCTCTCACTCTAGTAACTGACCATGCTCCTCATGGAATTGTGCATACCACCTCTAAAGGTCTATGTACTCATCCATAATCCTCGTACTCACTGATCCAAAATTGGGTGGGGGCATCTTATGCCTATCCAACTCAGCCATTAGCTCATCTCTCTTTCCTACTTCCCTAACATATGAAGTTATCACTATAGCATCCCTATCAAATAGTTGAGCATAAATACTGATCGTAACCATCACTCTTTCTCTCAATCCCTCCTCTACTACATCATCAGGAACATGACGTGTGAGCTCTTGGAGTGTAAACTCAATGATGGTCTCCTAATAGTCATCATCTCCACTCCCCACCCTAGCATGTGCCTCATCTTGCACACCTCCCACTCCATCTTCACACAAATTAGGGAATTACATTAGCTATATACTTTAAGAAAACAAATTAATAACACAATTCAAATAACAATTGTTGCTTACCTCCCATCATCTAGATCGACTGAGGATCTTCATAATCTAGAGCATCCCCTCCACTAATAGGGTACAATGGATCCCATCGATAACTCATCCACCATGTAATATATGCATTTATACAGCCAACATCATCGGCATCAGGAATGTCTATAATTACATCCCACACGTCTAAAGGTAACGGTGGTAGCTCAACCTCTCTTGGCCTCACACAAGCTCATGCCCTCACTGGTACTCGTGCACTCCTCACCCAAACCCATGCTAATGGGGGCACATATTATGGTACCCCAAAATATCTATTCATGCACTCATATTGAAAGCACTCATACACTCCAACCCAATGGTCATCTATCTAACAACTAACCCTCATATACCGTAACTGCACTCCATCCTCAGCCTACCTAGGAAATCATTTGTAAGGCTTCCATATAATGTCATCAGCCACTAGTCTATCTAACATCCACCTATAATGATCCATCCTAGGGGATTGGATAGATAATGTACTTGTCCACTACTCCCCAAATGGATATGGAGGTGCCCATCTCTCCCTTGGTAATCTTATTGATCACACAACTGTTATATGCTTATAAGCCCAACAATGCAATAACGCCACTGCACTCAATCTGACACTAAATACCTCTTATGTAAACCTATAAATATCCCTATATAGGTGGGTAACTGTATTCCTACCCCATGAGAACATATTTCCATATACCTCCACACTACGCATAATCCTCTGCATCTTATATGTAATCAACACTCCACTCCCATCTATAGCAACAAATGAGGCCAACAATATGGACAACCACTTTCATAGGTGTGGAACACTAGAATGTACTATAACTGATGGCAACACATCACTATCACTACCTCTCTGATGTATACTTTAGGGCACACCATCAAAATACAAGGATGCATGATCAATAGCATCAGCACCCATGTCATCCTGCAACATCACCTATCATCCACTAATTGGTAAATTCAAAATGTAATACACATCCTCCAGAGTCACAATAATCTTCCTTATAAGAATCTAAAAAGTACATGTATCTACATTCGACCTTTTACATAATGTAGTAATCAAATATCTATCCTACTACATTGTGCTTAGGTCATACACATGACTCAACCCTGCCTTATCCATAACAACTTTCTCATTAACAAATAATGGTAACAACCTCAATATCTCCATAACCTGCCCCTTATGGAAGTCTCTCATTTGCACCTCACCTTCAAAACACTATAAATAGCATATATATCAGTCCACAATGCCAAATCACTAGCCAAGCAAAAATAACAACTAACCAAGCAACATCTTAGAAAATCCTACCCACAAGACAACAACACTGGGTATAAGACAATAGTACTAGATAGGAGCACTGGAACCTAGATAACAACTCTAGATGCAAGACAAGAGCATTGAAATTAGTGAAATTTTTCCTAGGACACTTTAAATATATCAAAACATCAAAAATAGGCTTTAGAATAGACAAAAATCAAACATTTTAGCTACTTACCAGGGTAACATCACCACCAGCCTGAACCTGGGCTACCAACTGCTCAAATTGGGTCACAACAAGTGCTCATCTTTTAGCATATCTCCTACTTTAGAGCTTCAAATCTCAACCTAGTCAATACACAAATGAATTGAGAATCAATCCAACTTCCTATATTACCTAGTTTTCTCAATCAAAGCAAAACACCATTTTCCCATAACTTGAACCCCATAACTCTATTTTTCAAACCATTTTCTTTCATGGAATTATGATAATGATACCTTCAACATCACATAAGCCTCACTCTCTTACTACTTAATTTTCATACTATAGCATGCACATCTCTATATTCTTTTTATACCCATACACACATCTTGATTATCACCAATCAAAACTTGCTCTACCTTCAAACAACTCAGTCTAATCAATCAAACAACCTTCCAAGCTATTCATAATAATCTGACCTTATTTTTACTTATGCCACTAGTCATCACTTTTGGCTTGACCTCCTCTATCACAAATTTCATCCCTCTCCCCAAAAGTGGGGCATCATTCCTGCTATTCCTATATCTACACCTACCCAACAAGCCCATCCACTCTCATAAGCGGATACACCATGGTTCTTACACCTTCAATATTCAAATTATTAGATTCATCTTAGATCAGTCAAAATATATAGTGATTCATATTACATGGGTCCCTCAACATTACTCGAGAGATTCAAGGGGATATACCTTCAGTTTACAGATACACAGACTATTTAGATATAGTGGTTCAGATCATATGGATCCACGGTGATTTTAGCTTACAAGTACATAAACTATTCAAATACAATAGTTCAGATCATATGGATTCATAATGATTTTAGCTTACATGTACATATACTATTTATATATAGTGGTTCAGATTATATGGATTCATAGTGACTTTGATACAAATTCAGACTCAAATACCAAATTTAAGGGCATGTACATACTACACGTCTCACACATACAACTTCATATAATATGACACAGTTATAGAACCATCTAACAAATTATAGGCATAGTGCATAACATAGTGTTTTGATCTCTAATTTTGCACATGGAGCATGGCATGATAGGTCACATCACATTTGGTAATACAGATTACTAGATTATACATATGCATCACTCACATACCAGATTTGGGGGCATGGCACAGATGTTCATGTTCTTCATCATCTAGGATTATACAAATGGAATGGCAAGACATGCCATTCTCTTCTTACACATTGACTAGAGTTTTAGATTACACCCAGTTGTACCCAAGTTGTCACCAAGTTGGATTGCACGACTGTCTATAGTGATTGGTCCATTATATTACCTAGACTCAGACTACATGAGTTTATGTGGGATAGAGGATAGATATTGGTTTTGAGCCTAGATGCATTTCTCAATTCTAGTTTATATATTTAGACTGGAGGCATGACAAATTTTACTCTTCACAATATATAGATTTTATACACACATTCCAAATTACATGAATTTATGTGGGATAGAGGACAAATATTGGTTTTGAACCTCTGAACATTTCTCATCTTCAGTCAAATTTAGCATAGGGGGCACCTCCATGTTACACAGATT
The DNA here is from genome assembly GCA_037957365.1 of Torreya grandis. Lineage (NCBI taxonomy): Eukaryota > Viridiplantae > Streptophyta > Pinopsida > Cupressales > Taxaceae > Torreya > Torreya grandis. Next base: position 6,198,252 of record JARHVA010000056.1, read on the forward strand.
CCACTTCTAGATTCAGTATAGGGGCATCCATTTTAGGGATTCTTTCTTTCTCCAGACACTATTTAACTATCCATCCACTTCCCTGGCCAAGAAGTGAGTTGGACCCTTTGTAGCACATTTATCTCCACACAAGTAAGTTCAAGGATGCATTTTTTTCTTTCTTTTATTCTAGTACTTCATTTTATTACATCACTAGAATAAAAGGGGGGCAAATGTATACACCCTAAATTCGTCAAGCAACCACACATATCATGTCTTTTCATAGTCCTATCATACGAGACTCTGACTGGAGAATATGAGCCTTATTCACATTTAGCCATGTCTTTTGTTTTACGTATCATGGTCTTGTTTCATGCTTGAGACACCTTTTTTCTTATTACTAGTCATTCATAGCCTTCCAAACAATCATTCCAGCTCAGCCATAGTCTATTTCACGTGCTAGTTTCAACCCCCTAGGTCTCAAGCATGCAGGATAGGAACACTGGGGTTAGAATATAGTGCTGGACCCTAGGGTGTCTCATTTCTAGTGCTCTTGTCCAACTATATTTTGAGTCCTAATGGTCAGTATGTATTACTTAATGAGTCCTAAACCTTTCTTAACTTCATCCTTAAGTTTTGTTTATCTTTTTAATGTCTACCAAATGTGAATAAAGTTCTCAAATTCAAAACAAAGAGTCTTCTATATAAAGGACTTCACAAGGCATTTCATATATAGCACTTACTACTTTGGCATAGTATATAATTAAATACCAATCAATAATATAGTTCAGTATTCTACATCACACATAGATTTGCATGCTTGATCAAGGAAGGGCCTAGGCAAAAGTCATTCTTGCATCTACTATGTGCATTTATTACACATGTTCCCTAAGGGAGAACTATATTTAATTTGAGACCTTAGTTTGGGGGTTAATGTAGACAACGATCAAGATAACAGGCGTTCTAGATCATGTGATCATACTTCCCCTAACCTAGTTTTCCCCCCTTTTGTATTTGATGCATTTGTTTTTATGTGTGTAAATGGATCTAGGGTTTTAAATATTAAAATATATATAAAGAGCTCTGTCAACATTCTGGACTCAAATTTTCATAAGCAAGCTCATATAGGGACAATGGATAAAACCCAAAAAACTTAGATCTCTATGACCAGTTTGGACAATAACAATAAGACCTGGACTATAGCATCATACCTCAAAGTGTCCTATTTTTGATGCTCCTATCCTTTGATCAAATGAAAGATAGATTCAGATTCCTAACATCTTCCAAGTCCTATGCACCAGTTTTCAGGCTTTGAAACAATCATCCCAGTCTATTTTTCTAGATAAGTTACTTTTCTTCCCTATATAATTAATTTGATCAAAATCTATATTAAATTAGATTTCCCCCTTACTCCAGACCCTTTGTTGTTTAAGAACTAAACACTAGTTTCTCAAAAATAATAAAACAATGCCTAAACCACTAAATTCTCCAAATTTAGAATCACACGACATGTGCACGTGTTATTTTATGTCGATGTCTTAAATGAGATTTGATCCATACACAACTAACATTGGCCTCTAATTCCACTGTAGTCAAATTTTGAGCCAATAATACAATATTTTGACCAATTTGATTAATTTGAGCACTAATTTCCAATATTTGCACCAAAATTGATAAATCATGTTTAAGACTAAATAATTTAAATCAAAAGCTTAAGTTAATTTTCCATGGAACTTGTGTTGAATATTTCATTAATAGAAATTTATTGTGAATAACTACATCACTTAATGACATCATCTATTGGGTGGCATCCACAAGCCATAAGTGCCACAAATATCTGATTAAGCCCTCCCATGCCTCTTTAATATCTCTTTATTCCAAATATTTATGAGGGCATTTATTGATTTTAGCCTCCAAAATTGAATGGATTTTTAGCCACACATCTTCATTTTGAGATGGATGATTCAGGGTCATTTTGATCAAATAGGAAAATCTATAAATAGAAGGCCTCACACTCATAATTTGAAGCTCTCTCAAGCCAAAGTTACCATGTCCAAATAGCTTCAAGCCATATCTTGATGTAGTGTTATTATGCTCAAATATTGAGCCAAGCCATTCCAAACCAAACTAGCCAAAAGCCACAAAGCCAATGGTCCCATGAGGAGGTGGAGAATAGCCAAAGCTCCATTATCAAAGACTTTTGAAGCACAAGCCGAGCAAGCCACTCTACGAATCATTTGGAAGCTCTAAGAAAGGTGAAGGAATGTTTTTTTCATGTTTTAGTTGTTTTTTTCATATGCATATTTGTTAGTAAGATTCCCCTAGTGTCTAGGCCTAGAGATGTCATGTTTGTCAGTGTGTTATTTTCATTTTGATTTCATTGTGAAACTAACACTTGATCTAACCCCCTCTCTTAAGTCAAATTCCTAGACCACAATGTATACACATTATATTAGTTTATCATGCAAATATAATATATTTTCAATCTAACATAGGATGCAGAGCTTTTATTTTGAGGATAATATTGCATAAGTTAAAAAACTCCCCTCAAAAGAGGGGGCATTTATAGGAGTTTGTCACAACGATCAAGCCATCCAAGTGCACTCAGAACATAGTTTTCATCACACAAATATAGATTACAGATATCAGAATCAAGAAAACATAGTGAAAAATAGTAAGACAGATAAATTTTAGTTTGCCATAGAAAAAGAATAGAAGGACACTATAATGACATAGAAGACACTACTGTAATGCACTACTATCTAAGGGACTACGCTACTATTCAGTAGCCCTAAAAATACGAAAATCTAGATTAGCTAGAAAGGTACAATAGTTGCATTTATAGTTTGCACAATATCAGTCATAGATTATCAATTATGTTTAGTTAATTCTAAGTTTTGAACATAATCATGCCCAATTGCTCAGATTCGGGGCATCATGCACAACATGATCACTTCCATTTTAGTTTCAGATATGTTCAAATACAAATTATTATAACTCAATCTAGAATTCATATGCATAGATATCAAAATTGGGGGAACGTACGTGGTATATTGTCTTCACAAGATCAATTTTGACACTAGTACTTCTAGATAGAATAAAAAATCCATGTCATTCTCTATGTTGTTAATCTAGACATAATTTGAACCAAATTGATGCCTTATTCTATCTACAATGGTTAGCATTATCGAGTAGTCTTTGAGCTACATACCCAAGTTCTTGAGAGGTCCCTGAGCCATTTTTCATTTTAGACTTTTTGAGTGGTCCCAAATCCATCCTATAGATTTTTAGTAACATCACATAGCTTCAGTTACATTTTTTAGTTTCATTACAGATGCATCTACTACACATGGATAGGCAATGATGGATTCATGGGCTACTTGAGTTCTTGAGCCACCTATATAGGAGGGTTGGACAAGCCATTAGTATAATCCAAGTTATTCACAGATTATGATCTATCGAATAGGGGTGGATAATGATGGAGTCAAATTAGATTGAGTTCTTCAGCCACCCACACATGGGAATTGAGCAAGCCATTATTTCAGTCCAAGTTATTCACCGATTTGATCACCAACTACACACACAGAGGATGTCACTAGGTTTTTGAATTGGTTCGCATATCCAACGAGGTGTATTCATTCTTTTCCTCTCTCTCTTATCTCTTTCCTAAATATTGTCTTTGATTTTGATATTCCTTAAGTAAGGACTAATTCATCCTTGTTTCATTTACAAGATACATAATGGAGCGCACTTCACAAACTTAAACCTAGATTCACAGGCTTCACCTCATAGGTAAGTATAGGTATATTTTTTTTTACTTTATCCTAGTCATTTAAATTTGATGCATTTCTAGAATTGGGGGGGGGGGGGATGTAGTCATATAAAATTTCACTTGAGTGTAATGAGTGTCACTTGAGACCGCTTTATCCCTAACTTAGCCCTAGACCTATCTTAGGGCCTCTTTTGATCCTCATCTAGCTTTCATACAGGTCTAACCCATCCTTAGTTGTGCCAAAGGCAGTCTCAAATCATCTCATAGGGATCTAGACCCATAATACACTAGATTATACCACCTAAACACTAATGCGACCCTTTGGACACAAGCGTAAAGCGCTAATGACCTAAGATATGCACTATTATCCCTTATCTCTTTTCTCCTCTAATGGACATATTACCGTTTCTCAAGACACTTTAGAGTCAGCCTAGACCTATTCCACATCTTGACAAGCACCAGATTAATATATACACACCAATTTTATCCCTTTACCCACTAGAGGTAAATCAAATGCAAATACACACAAACAAGCTTAGAGATAAGTTGTGCAAATCAAAGTCATTAATCCCTATTCTACTCTACTTATGCGTATAATCATCTATAATAATCCTAAGCTCAGATTACTCAAATTTCCAATCTCAAGTCACACCCAAAGCACTCAAGATGGCATTCATACTAACATTCACTTGCACTTGCATCAACACCTAGATTGGGAGAACTACATCAAGCTTGATCCCCTCTCGAGGTATTGGTATGTAGGCAAATCTCAACACAATAGGGTGTTGAGGTCACATCTAGCTTATCCAGCTAACATCACACTTTATATACTTATGCTCTTCAAATACCCTAACAATATGGAGATATAGGGTTTCACTTATAAATCAATCAAAGATAGTGATCTAACGCTCAGGCACATAGACACATGCATCTTGAACTCAAGCAAAGGTCCACCTAAAAACTCATCATCTCTACCTGCAAGGAACATTGTTGTGTCCTAGAGGACACTAGCATAACGTGTTACTATCCAAAGGACTACAATATTGTCTAAGAGGAGTTTTAACTTCATATATTTGTTAATGACACCCTACCCAATCTCTGTACCAATTTATATCATGTCAACTATCCATCTCAGTCAGTTTATAGCTAAGTGTTGAGCATTGTTTTTGTTGTTGAGGTTTGACATTGATGTCAAAGGTTGTTCATGAGGTCATTGAAGAATGTTGTTATTTTATTGCATCTTTGAGAGGTATGAAATTATTTGAGGATCATGTTAGGTATGTGATCAAGGTATAAGAGCATCAAGAAGTGTTTCAAGGTCAGTTATAAAGTCTCAAGAGCTTGAGAAGCCTAGTCATGACATTGGTCATCGCATGAAGAGACCTTGTGAGAAGTTATAAGCTTGGTGGATAGGTGAGATGGATGCACAAAGGAATAAGAGACTATATAATGTTGTTTGATCATGTATATAAGGCATTGGAATACTCATGAAAGTCTAACAGTGAGCCTAAAGGGGTAAGATCTACAAACCTGGTATGCAACTAGACCACCTCTAGACCCTGCTTGGCCTAATGAGGCATCATGATCATTTTCAAGGCACATGAATGATGTTTGACATTGTTTTATCATGTGATATTTTGTGTGAACATGTAAGTGAGGTGGAGAGTGCATGAAAAGAGGCTTGGAGGTTAGTTTTAAGGCCTAATGTGGTTTTCAGGTCAAGGTCCAAACAAGCATAGAGAGAGATGGTGGCCAAATGAGCTATGAATTTTATATTTCAAGATAAGAATGAGTAGGTTAGTGTTTTAAAAGGTATTTCATGTTTTTTCAAGTATGTTTACCAAGTTTTAGGTCAAATTTTGAAAGTTAAGGCAAGAATAAGTGTTTTGAGGTCTCTCATGTGCACAAAATAAAGGGTTCTCAACTCGAGGACTTTCAAGAGTTAATTAGCACATGTAACCTCTACATGGGAACCTAAAAAATTCATGGTATATGGATCAGGGTCCACTATCAAATTTATAGGCATTGGTTTCTGGAATAAGGTGCTAAGCTTTATGAATGATCGTTAAGATTGGAAGATGGTTTAAACCCTCAAAAAACCCTAATAATGACCCAATATGAAATAAGTTGTTATAAAGTGCTCATAATAGTTTTATATGGCTGGTTAAATTATTATAGGTTATATTCAATTCTCCTAGGCACCTCTAGGTGTGATTGGTTTGTCAGGTGAGTGAATAAATCCTATAGAAAAGGCCTTGTTTTTTAGAGATTTGTTGTAGTAGTTAGAGTTGACCAAGTCAAAGTTGATAAATGGATGGAGGTTAAAGATTGAGACTTATATTTAATGTATATGGTGATTTTTTATTAGGTTATAGCCCTTAAGTGAGCTAAACTGGTCATTCAAGTTGACTAGTCGTTAACAAACCTAATGGTGCAAACAATGAGAAAACCAGGCATAATTGAGAAGTTGATTAGCGATGTGTTATCATGGATTAGGGATGAATATAAGTGCATGGAGAAGTTATTAAATACCTTTAATACATGTTCATGTTGGATATATATTTTTTATATCATTGAATATGATGAAAATGTTGCTTATAAGTTACCCTGTCTAGTTTAGATGAGACAGTGAGGTACAAGACTATGAGATTGGTCTGCAAGACCAATATTGCCATTTGACCATATTATCTATCTATTTGATCTAATAATGGTATAATAGCCTCATAGTATCATCTACATGCATTGGAAGTCTTTTAAAATTGTTCTACAAGTGTTTTAGGTCATTGTTTCCATGACTGTGTTTTGAGGCTAGTTGACAGTTATGAGTGGGCTACTTATAGATAAGGGTTTGAGTCCTTTTTGCCCTATGGAATGAAGTATAATGAACTTGGTGAAGTTTTTGAGGTCTTGAAGGTTTTATGTATATATATTTTTACTATGATTGTTTGAAAAAATTGTGTTTTTGCTTCAATTGTTCAAGACAGACTTTTTGGGTATGCACAAGTCTAATTGTAAATAGTGCTAATGGTGTGCTTCAAGTGGTGGTTGGAGATAAAAAGTGTGATGGACCTAAGATGATCTTGATAGGATTATATTTGAGTGACATATAATATTTTATTTTTGTGTGATGATTTTTAAAGTGTTCCAAGGAGTTCAAAGGGTAACGTGTGCTAATGAAGGCCTAATTGAATTAGGTCTCCTTAAGGCATAAAAGAGGTTTTTGGTTTTATATGATACAACCAACCTATTATAATGTTTGATTCATGTTTTTGTCATGTACTAAGGCCTATTGTATGGGAGATATAAATGTGCAAGTGTGTATGGCCAACCAAGGTTTGTATGAGCAAGAACCTAGTATAAGAACAAGGCCTAATAGACCAAATTGACCAGTTAGAGAATGAGTGATTTGAAGTGAAAGATTTAGCACTTTGAAGAGCTAAAGGAGGTCTTGTAGACCATCATCAAGGTACCTATAAACTATCATGAAGATCTAACAGGGGTATTGTAGATGACTATCAAGGTCGAATGACCTAATTTGTCTTGAAGAGACCTAATTGAGTAAAGGAGCCTAGAAGGCAGTTTGAGAGGGATAAGAGTGTGAAGAGCTGAAGAGGTGGTCATCATTAGTTGGTTGAGAAACAAGATGTACTAAAGGTGATCAAGACAATCATGTGGTCGAGTTGATGCTAAGTCATCTAAGAGGTTGGTGCCTCCTTGCAAGTAGGTGTTTGCTAAAGCTTAGTCAAGTGGGTGCTTGGCTAATTGGGGTTAGTGCTCCAAGTGAAGTTGATGTTTCACTAAATCTTGGTGTTTGTCTTATAAGACTATAGTCCATTTGTATCATCAGTGGGTTTTCTTCCCCTTGAGGGTTTCCCACTCAAATAAGTGTTCTTTGTGTTATGTTCTTATCTCATGCTCATGGCTCTTAATGTGTTGCTAGTTCATTATATTATTTTGATAGTTCATGAATGATAAAGTAAATTTGTAAATTTTTTTGAAGAGTGATTCACCCCCCTCCCCCCCCTCTCTCAGTCATTTTGATTCCAACACTAAGTACATAATTATGTAATTCATTGCTAGTTTTAGAATAATCAGATTAGGTCAATTATTTTATAAATCAGTGGCTGTGATTATTGCATATTTATTCATTGATTTAATATTCTAGACCCTTAACAACCTAGGGTTTTAAACTCCATAATCCCCTTAAAAGTTAAATCAGTTTAACACAGACTATAGAATTAATGTGAGTGACTGATAGCAAATCAAGAAGGTCGGACCCATGGAAAGCACGTAAATGTGAGAGAAGGAGGTGTAAGATCCATATGTATAAGAACAAGTCATGTAAGGTGAATGTAATTTAAAGTTGACTTTGCCAAATGTCTAATACTAGATTTGAATATCTACACACACAACAAACTAGGGTTTAAAGACAATAGAAAAGGGCTAAGACTAATGATTTCAAACAAGTAGAGTAAGTTCTATAACCATCAGGTCTATCATAATAAAAGAAAGATTTAATCCTAGGGGTGTAAGAAAACATGTGCTTAACAAAAAGTAGTATGGGAAAGTAGATTTACATCAAAATGTAGTACATCTACTCATACACTTTGTAAACTAGGCCTATTAAGATTTAATCACACAAAATAATAAATTGTACCTAATTTACAATAAATAATATTTTAAAATCATCAATTAATGAAAAAAAGGTTTAAGAAGAATATCTTATTTATCACGAATCTAGAGTCAATCTTAAAAAACAAATAGTAGAAAACAAGTCCAAATAATGAGGGAAACAAAACCCATAGCAATAGAGATGAACAAAGATGATTTTTAGAATGCACTCTATTGGTAGAGTGAAGATGTTTCCGAGAACATTGAGGTTTTTGTGTCTAAGACTGTATATCTAAAATTTGATTTTATGATCATGCACGTCTACTTCGGGGATCTAAAAACTTCTTTGCAACCCTAACAACTCATTATAGACCAATAAAATAAGGGGATCAGTTAGGGGGCATGTGTGATCCCTCCTTTATTATCAACGCCCTAGGTTGGAACGAATTCACAAAAAATACATAGTGCAATTCAACAAGCAATTCGTGGAGGCAAACCTTAGTCTTATATGACTTTTTGTGTTAGAATGAATACATAGTAAAGGAAATAAATGCTTCAAATTTTGCTCTAAATGCTTGAATTTGGATCTTACCCTCTCACAATAGATCTTTATAAAATAGAAGTTGTCTTATTCAATCATTCACTTATCATTCATTGTCCTACATGCGCTGATGTAATTGTGTAATTATAAATTTTTCAAATTTATATTATGACTAAAAAGGTGTGCAAGCCCATACACAACAGGGAGCAAAATTTGATAAAAGAAGAACACAACGCAGAGGAAATCCAAAACAAGGGTCACAAGGGTCCATGTCATAACTATACACAATACACCCTTATTCATCGGAACCCTACATTGTATGGTTCTAGGAAACATGCCCAAAACCTAAAAAATAATGCAAGTAGGAGAGAGAAAGGAAAGTAGGAGAAATAGGGCATTGCACAATTAGAACCAAAATTAAATGTCTTCAATCCCTTAAAAATCTAAAATTTATTGACTAATAAGTCACATCGGTCATTTTTAGGCGTTTGCGCATTCTGCCCACTCACTAACCTTCTCATGCAATGCTTAGAGCAAGGTCCCATGCTGCGGGATAGCTAATTATTTTAAGGGGGTGTTGCTGAAAAATTATAAGAGAGTTTTTACTTATGAGTAGTTCCATGTTTTTTAAAATTTTGTGTAATATATGTTGCATAGAAAAATTAGAAGTTTTAAAAAAAAAAAAAAAAATAATCCAGAGGTATCCCTGATCCCAATTGAGACACTATGACTCCATCCAACGACTTTCCTTAAGGCAAGCAGAGGCGAGACTAATCCTTTGGGGGCTGCCGATGGGGGCCACACACACCAAACAACCTTGAAAAACCAGACGACAAGACTCGAACTCGGAAAATTAGGAGTATTTTACTAAAAAAAGTTGTTTGAAAAGAAAAGAAAATAAAATTAATTGGATGCAAATGTACAATTGACAACCAAAAAAATAAGAGCAACCATGCAAATCTTCAACGCATACTACTTCTTACTTCTCAAAAACTTCTTCCTAAATAATTAGTCATTATTTTAAAGTACAAATATTTTATAAACAATTTTTAAACTTTTAATAATACATAAAACCATAATACCCAAAATTATAAAGAGAAAAACCCCCAACATAAAACCCTCTTAATAATGTAGTAAACTTTGGGAAGGAGGCCTCAAGCTTTCATACATACATTTCTCTTAATAATATATAATTACCTATATATTTTTTTTACAAAAATTTCCAGACGCACTTAAATTTTGATTAAAACCCTAGTCAAAATAAGGCAAACATATTTTTCTTTCCTTCCTGTATTTACTCCCATATCGTTGCAGCAAACCTCCAAAAACCTTAGAAACGATGCAGCTAACAAGGAGAGTATTGGACCCAAAGAGGGTTTTGGCCACATTTGGATATCTCAATGCACAGAAGCCCCTGCAATTCATTCATCAGGTAAGCAAAACACACCCATTTCACTCTTCAACTTCAAATGCAGATATTTATTTAAATCCCCAAATCAACAATGCAAAATCATTGCACTTTTCTCACACTCTGCAAGAAACATGGTGCCTTCAAAGACCATTTTCATCAAAACCCTCAGAGGACAATGGTAACAAAACAAGCAACACTGTTGAAGACGAGGACTGTGAATTGATTTGCCAAGTTGTAAAGCAATCAAAATGGTCTGATAAAACTGAAACTGAATTGTGTTCTCTCAACATTAAGCTTTCTGCTTATATTGTATTGTCTGCGCTGAAAACTCTTGAAAAAAGCCCAGAAGCAGCATTGAATTTTTTCAAGTGGGCATCCACGCAATCTGATTTCAGTCACACTTCTACCACTTACAATGCAATGGTCAGGGTTTTAGGGCGAAAATCATGCATTGATCAGTTCTGGACTATTGTAGCAGAAATGACAAATGATGGCCACGAGATGGATATGAAAACATATCAGAATGTCTTCCGAACGTTTCTTAATAGCAAATTGATGGAGGATGCCGTGGGTTTGTTTGTTTTGAAGATGAGTAGCACTGAAAATAAGCCTTCTAGCCAGGATTGTAGGATGATTTTGCACCATCTTGCGTCGTCTGGTAGCCCTGATATCGATCTGGTTTATAGAGTAGTAGAGTCTTTTGAGAATGGCAATGATAAATTTGACAAGAAAATATATGATTACATTCATAGGTGTCTTACGATAGCTGGTAGATTTGATGAAGCGATAGGGGTTATGAAGACTATGGAGGAAGCGGGATTTGTGCCAGATAATGCTACTTATAGGCAACTTGTGTTTGGGCTCTGCAAGGCTGGGAACCTGGATGAGGCTTGTCGAGTCTTGGATGCGATGAAAGAGCTGGGATGCACTCCTGATCACAAGACATGGAGTGTTTTGATTGATGGGCACCGTAGGGCCGGCAAGGTCGATGGGGCACTTGGTTGTTTCGAGTTGATGCTGGAAAGTGGCTGCAAAGCTGAAGGTGAAGTTTTGGGGACTTTACTCAAGAGTCTCTGCAGTCAAAACAGAATAGAGGATGCCCACAGTTTTTTATGTAAACTGATAGAAAAGAAAGGCTTGAAGCCTTCACGGTCCACATTCAAGTTGTTGTTGCAGGCATTGATAAAAGCAGAAAAGCTGCCAGAGGCCATAAAGCTCTCAGATCTTATGATGAATTGTGGTTTTCCAGCTATTATAGATCCTTTCTATAAGCTTTTTACTCAGAGTAGGACTGCAAACGGGGCTATACATTTCCTGAACAAGGTGACTAGAAATTATCCTCGATATCTGGCTGTTGAAGTATACTTTGAAATGCTTAATGCATTTTGTGAGGCAGGGAAACAGGCTGAGGCTCGGAAGCTACTTTACAAATGCCCTCGTCGTATACAACGGAATCCTGATCTCTTATTCCAATTTGGTTCCATAAATGCCAAAAGGTCAGCTTAGAACACATCCAAAGTTTGGGTAGAAATAAAATGGCCAAGATTTTGAAAATGCCATTTACATTATGCACGCAACCCAATTGAGGATTTAAATGGGAAAAAGGTAATTTGAAAGCCTTGAAAATTTTGCATTCCAATGCAGGCTTCACAGCACAAATGGTCGGTAAGGAAAAAATATGTTTGTATTTATGTGAGAAAGCTGATGAACTATGATCTTTGAGTTAACTTTTTAAGCATGTATTGTTCATGGAGTGCTCACAGGTCTTTTCTCATCCAATCTCATATTTCTATTTTCCAATTAGCTTATTGATATGATTTTTGGTGGATTTCTGAGGCTTTAAGGGTTTCAGTGAAATTTAGAATAGAGATGATGATATTAATAGAAGAGAGTTCAAACTTACCTTGCTAGATCCCTTTCCTAATTGATAATCACGAAATCCTTTCGAGCCTTGTTTAGTGTAACCTAGCGAATGTTAGTAAAAAATGGCCAATTTTTTTATCATTTTGTTGATATTGGAGTAAGATTTGAAAAATAGAACCCATAAGTTATCTGATACAAGGTAGAAACAGAAATGCAAGAAAATTGTAATCCCCAAAGACTGGTTTTGTCTTTAAGTTATCGTTTTTCCTATTTTTTCTCCATGTGTTTTTTTTGCAAATGTTTAACCACTTAATCTTGTAAAGCACACATCCATTTCTTTATATCTCATATTAGGGAGTTAACAAATGTGGGCCTATATATTTGTTACTTATTTTACAACACCTGTGCAACCTTTTTGTGTGAAAGCTAAATAAATCTATTTTAAGAGATGTCAGTATGATGATAACATATAAGTTCATAACAATACCATTTGTTCTCTCCTCCATCTATCGGATATTTTAGTTTTGAAATTCTCACTTCCGGATGACTTTACAAAATTCTAAGCTGCCTCCAGTGTTTAAATTACCTTGCCACATATATATTTATGTATATAACTATGCTTTTGTAGTTCTACCTACTAGCAATCTTATACTGGTAGCAATACAAGCGTTCAGTGCGTTTCACTGTTTCAGTTCACAATTTAATCTGTTTGTATGTATATATACCTCCAGTGCTTATCTTAATACATTCAAATACTATAGAATCATCAATAATTCAACAATTCCATATGTTTTCATTCATTCATTTCATCATTTCCCTTATAATCGGTCATAGAATAAATGCTAATACCATATTTTCAAAATTCAAAATTCAAAATTTAAACTGCAAAACTCAAACAGAGAATATTTTTGACTCAAGCTTGAAATCTAAAATTACAAAATTATATAAACAAAATTGGATGGAATTTTTGTATGCCAAATGGCCATTTACTAAATGCATAGTGGAAAAGTGTAATACAAAATGTTATTAAATAATATGGAAAAATGTGATGCCAAACAAAATAATTGATTTTTTTTGTCTTTTTGTTTATCATTAGTCTCATTATTTAATTTTATACACCAAGTTGCGATTATTGTTTTTATTTCTTGGTAAATTCCATGCCCGATCTAATCATGTTTTTATAAGGTATATTAAACATGGATCTGTTTTAAAACCTCTTGGAATTCATTCTTGCTTCACTTATCATCCAAACAAATCGATACTAGACAATTTGGGTTTTTGTACCTTAGGCCTCTAGGAAAATAAAACCTAATATTATGTAATTACAATAGGTATCTATCATTTATTAGTTAGATATTGATATATCTGGAATTATATATATTGATTCATCTATAATGTTAACATTACTTGGGAGAAATCTGATCCGAAATGGATTAGTTTTAGTTCTGTATGACATAAAGAAGTCCAAGACACACTGACATCATAGGAGAGTTGAAGACCATGAAAAGAGACAAGGAAGAAGTAAATTGGAAGTAAACAATCGGATATAGAGATGAAAATGGACCAAGCTGAAGGTTCTAAGGATAATATGGACCCTCAGGAACCCATTGACATTCCCAGAATTGAGAAGTGAAGAAAATCAGGCAGATTTGGCAGTTTCCGAATGTGTTACCATTAAGATTGTTAAAATTAAGCACATTCAGTAGCTGCTGAATGTGCACAATTGAGACCAGGGGCTCCTTAGAATGGTTAAGGAAAGTCCCAGCAGCCCCTGCTTCACAGATCCAACTATGGTAGGCAGATATGGAAGCTGTAGAATCTGCCAAAATCAGACAGTGCCAACTGCCAACAGGGCACATTCGGCAGCTGTTGAATGTGCCTAATATGACAGATTGAGGGAAAGCAACTGATCAGAATGGAAGTGGAAGTGGTCCAATGCCCGACTGTTGAGATAGTTTGTTGATTGGAGGTCTCTGTGACTGTTTAGTAGCCTTGTGGAAGCATTAAAATGCACGTTGTAGCCCAAGAATGGCATCTGGAGTTTGAGTGTAGGAAGTGTTTAGAATATAGCTTGCTGTTGAGTAGTGTTTCATTGCAGAGCAAGTGCGGAGATCATAGTAAAGGTGTTGTTGATGTGCCACAGTGGTTATTGGATGCATCACAGTTGAGATTTGCTTATGTTCTTGCAAATTTGTTATCTGGGAAGGAGGCACAGCCCCCTCTTTTATGGAGTTTTCACCCCAATTGTGTTTCTCTTTGGGTCTATCTTGTGTCATTGTTTGTATATGGAGTATTTTTTTCCCTTTAGGCTTTTCCTTGCTTAATTGGTCATTTTACATGCCGATTTGATTTCTACTATAATGCTAAGCTCCTCAATTCTGTCAAAACTGTTTTTCTAAGCAAAGTGTGTGGTAATTCAGTTTGATTTCAGTCATAATAAGTTTCATATCTGTGTTAATGAGTTATAGATTGGTATAACCAGCCTAATTACAAATCAAACTTTGGATTTTGATTTAATATTGGAGGTCATCCATCTTGAACTTGGTAATTTAAGAATATTAGATTCTCCTATTATTTTGCTCTATATATTTGGTTTTCTTCAGCTTCAGTTCTTTCCAAGTAGCATTGTTGCAATGATCTTTTTGTCACTCTTCATGGTTCTTCTCGTCCCATTGCGACTGTTCTGTATCTAATTTTTTCCGTATCATCCAAATTGAAGCTATGGGTATCTCTTTGTTATTGGCTGACCAATTTTGAACTTCTTCGTTAAGCTTTCTGAAAATTATTGTTTTATAATTATTTTCATTGTTCTCATTGCTAATCACTTTCTTTTTCTCTTCCTTGTCATTGTGGACTTCCCATTTCAGTTACCATTTTTCTGTGTCTGATTCCTCAGCCCTACTTCTGATTCAGTTTCTTCACCGCTTTTCTACCAAATCCTTTTCTTGCTCCGTTATGAAGTCTTACCTATTATTTCCATTGTCTCATTGCTAATCATTTTCTTTGTTTCTACCTTGTCATGGTGGACATCCCATTTCAGTTACCATTTTTCTGTATGTGTGATTCCTCAGCCCTACTTCTGACTCAGTTCCTTCACCGCTTTTGTACCAAATTATTTTCTTGCTCTGTTAGGAAATCTAACCTTTACATCAATTCCATTGTAGTTATCCCTTACTGTATTCACTCTTGCTGATTACCATGTTGCAACTATTGTTATGTTCACATTCGGAGTTCCACTATTGCTGGTTCTTAATTTTGCTTTGGCTATGTCCTCAGCACTTGTGAGGTCTATGCACAAAAACCTTTGTGTTTTCAATGCTTCAAAGCCAAAACTTGGAATCAGGTTTTCATTTTGCCGGTTTAGGACATATTTGACATTCGTTTTGTTCATCGTGCTTTTGAATTGGGTTTTTTTATAGGTAAATATTCAGGTTCTATTGTATCAGAAAAACAGCTATTACAAAAGGGACAAATCATCAAGCGCACATCTTGTTGACTAGAAGATGGCGAGGAAGGCTAACACACTATTCTTTCCTTATTGCATTTGACCACTTCTAACATACTGCAGTGCTTTTGAGTTGGGTTTAAACTTTACACAGTATGATGATATGGTAAGTGGGTCATTATTGTAGTATTTTTTTGGATAGGAACTCTCATTTGAGTATTGTTTGTTATACTCACCTATTGACACAGTTTCTGGCTTAAATGACAGCTGGCAACTTGGTAATTCGACTGTATTTAGTGCAAGCATACCAACAGGTAATCCCTCCGAAGCAGTTCATTGTAGATCAAGGTGAAAGGTGGATTCCTTTCACAAACAAGCAAATTTGGACTTGTATACTGATGATTGTGGCAGGCACACACAACTGGGCACTTTCAAGAGCAGGCAAGAAATGGTATCGTAGTTTTAAAAAAAAAATGTATTTACCCATTTTTTGTTTTTTAAAAGGTGCCTATATTTTGCTCATCTCTCAGTTCTGATGATAAAGAGGGAAGAGTACCCTGGCCTCTTCCATCTGCAATGGTTGCCCCCAAATCACAGCTCGTGAATATTCAGTTTTTTTTACAAAGGTTGGAGTTCTATTTATTTGAATTGAATTTGAACCGAAATATGCTACAAATAAATTCAGTTTCATTTCATACCATTGTCTTGAGATGCACAGTAACACAACTGGTTGGGACTGATAACTTTCAGTAGAGAGGTCAGGCTTTAAATTGCATCCCAGACATTTTGTTTAATTATTTGGTCAAAGATAGAATGGTCATTTAAAAGCTGTTATGTTTCATGTATAAGTCAAAGAAAAAGGGCAGTACTTTTGCACTTGCAAAAGAGTGGTACTAGGTTCAAATCCTCCAAGCATTTTTTGGTATAGCCTCTCGCTAGCTCAAGCGTAGGAAAGCTGCTTATCACCTTGAGCTTACACTTACTTTACTTCTTAATTCTCTTCTTCTTTTTCTCTTCTTCTTTGGAGGGAGGTCTAAGTCCCCACAACTTGGTGTAATTGCCAACATCGATGGCTACTTGCCTATCATGTAACTAGCTTTTTCCAAGAGTGATAGGTTCTCCATCTTTCTTCAGCTGAATAGGGTTGATGGGAGATCCTTCCTGTTCAAATATTCTGTTTCAGGAGTAAGGAACCCCAATTTTGCAGGAAACTCAATTCCTGGAATAGCATCAGGCCCAGGTTCATTAAAATGTTCAAAGATCATTCAGAGCTTCATAAAAATGGCCAGGTTTATCTCTGACTTAGCCAATTTTCAAGCTTACTCTGCCATCAGTTCCTTTAATCCTTTGCCATTTGATGCACAAAGATCTCAGCCCGTTGGTTCTTGCCATATCCAATGGCGAGAGCGGTCTTTAAAAGGCTTGATGACTTAATTTAAAGTTTCCTCGTGCACCATCAGATCAAGCAGTCATTGGCGGGGATTCAGAGCCATTGATTTTAAAGCCAAGGCTTTATTAAAGAAAAAAAAAAAGTCAGAGGACAGCTAAGAGCAGCGAGTTGAAAACAAAGTGAACAGGGGGTAGGCACAGATTACTTATAACAAATCAAGGATCTCATTATGCCATTATCTTGCAATTAAAAGTAAGCTGCGCTATTGGTTAAAAATATATTATTGGGCCCATCACTGCATAAAGCAAATAAACCAAAGCATAGCCATGGGCTTTATGCCGTTGATTCAATCCAGGCTAATAGTACAAGAGTGACGCATCCAATGGTGTGGGTTGTTATGCACAAAAGTGATGACGTTGATAAAAAGAAGCATCTCAAGCTGTGAGATCAGGCCATTGGTGGGTATCTCCATCCATTCCATTGAGGGGAAGGATGTGAAGCAAAAGGGGAATACTTATATGAACAAGCTGTCTGCACGTTTATCTTTTTTTTGAGATATGACTGCCCTTTTTAAGAATTAATGAACTATGGTGCTCATAGTCAAAACTCTTGAAGTGTTGAATCCAATGAGGCAAGAGTACTTCCGTAGATGTAGATTAATTTTGGTCAGCAAGAATGATCTGTAAACTAGGTGTATTTTCCACACTGAGATTCAGTAACACATATCCTTTTAACCTCCTAACATAACATGATTGAATGACTGTTGTTCAAAGCTATTTTGCTTGATAAAATAGAGGTACTAAGTGCCAAAATTGAAAATACCGCCTACTGTAATGAACATAGAGAAAACATAAGATGACACAAAGCACGTAGAACACAAGATACAACTTGGAGAAAACTCGATGTGGGAAAAACTTCAGTGGGTGAGTCCACTAAACTTCCTTTTCCACTATGTAATTATGAACATGTATAAGTTACTGTCACTTCTTGGCCTTCATGGACACAACTTTCATTACTACACTATCCAAAGCTTTCACACAAATGCTTTGCACTCTTACAACACCTCATTAAATAGTCCCAACGCTTAACAACCACTAATAACTAGGAGAACAATGAGATACATGAACAAAGACCCAAACTTGCAATTCCATAATGTGGATTCAACTCCAAGACCACTCACTGCTTTCCTCTAGTCTTCCACAAGGTTTGTATTGTGCCCTCTCACCTGGGACTTGCGAAAGAACTCAAATGAACCTTTGTGAGTAAGTGGAAACATTTGCAACTGTTCCCACTCTCGTATTTTGGCCAATGGCGAAACTGTTGTAGTATGTAGACTGACGGTTACAAAACTATCGGGGCTGTTTGCACAATCGTCGCTTGCAAATATTGGCGGTTACGTAACTACCACCTGTATTAATTGATGGTTCCATCATCTATGGCAAACCCCTTAGTTTCAAGAGCTGAAAATTGATGACTTCAACATTCTAAAGATGTTTGGATCATCTTCACATTGATTCTGCCACAATATTTTATCTGAATCGATGTTTTAACATGAAGTGTCTTACAATTGTGTCTTAGAAGCATGCATTACATAAATTGGGAATAGTGAAAATATCTAACATAGCTAGTACATTGGGATCCATATTTGGATGATGCATCCCTAATTTGAAGTTTTTGGTCCCCAAAAGCTTTAGGAACTCATAGTGTGAGGAATCTTTATCTCGACTTCCTTATCCTCTCTTGGAGGTGCATCTTATGAACTCCAATATTCACCTTTTCGTTCCTCTTGTGTGGCCGATTTCCTTTCATCGAAGAAGGTTGAAGACTGCAAACAACTTGAGGACACCTAGGTAATAAATTTTGTACTTGGTTTGTAGATATGCCTTGCAAAGGGCTACACTAATCTATTCCTTTAACTTTCAAAAGAAGAAAATACATCTTGCCACTAGCATTCAACAACTTTTTACTTTGAGTTGTACCTTCCAAGGAGATCTGCGATTTCCCTTCATATGAGTGAATAATGTAGCTCTTCCCATCTTTGACCAATTGATACTAATTCGCCCTTCTCATGAAGATTGCATCACATACATACATGTAGGGGCTGCTAAAGACTATGTCGCAAACATCCATTGGTACTACATCCACAACAACATTATCAATGAAATGTTCACTTATTGCAAACTTGAAATTACATTGTTTGGAAACCTTTATCATTGTTCCTTGTTTCACTCATGCTAATGTATAAATATTTGGATGATTGTACACTTCCAACCCAAGTCCATCTACCTGCTCTTTAGTAATTGAGTTTGCTTGAGAGTATGAGTCAACAAGAGCATTTACCTTTGTCTTCTTAATCTGAATTTTGATATGGAAAAGTCTAGAAGGTTCACCTTTTTGTTGAGCGTCATTGCCTAGACATACCTTCCCTTAAAGGAGGCGAAACACATCCTCTCTTCCCTATCTTGGCTGCACCCATCCTCTTTTTCCAGAATTGAGGTCATAACTTTCTTCTTCCTCTTGTTCCTAAAGGGATGCAATTCTAGATGCATCTTCCAACAAGTCTCATCAATATGACCATTTAACATCATGGTGCCCACAATGCTTCACACATTCTTTGTTAGCAATAGAAGTAGCATTAAACTCACCTTCCTTACCATTTGAAGAGGGAGACGAACCTTTGGCTTTATCCATCTCAAGATAATGAGCTTGAGAACAAGCCTCGTCAAGATCGTTGGGCTTGGCAAACAACGTTGGCCTTCTTAGGGGACTACTATTTCCCAACATACTTGATTAGGATGTCACGATCAAAGGTGTCTTGACCCATTTGAACTGCCATCTGGCACAACATGCTAGTGCAAACTTGCACACTTTGTCCTGGTTGTCGACTAAGATATTACCAAACAATAGATCTTTTTTCTTCATCGTAGATAGGATATTAATGCTTCTTAATCAGAACTATAAACTCATCCCACTTACTAAAGGGTGGTAGCTTCTTCATAACCAAATAATGAACATAACTCTCAAACCAAGTTAATTTATGTTTAGATAACTTTAACCTTGCAAAAGAGATTTGTTGACACTCATTAATATGATGTAAATTGAAGTATACTTCAAGTTGAGCTAGCCAATGGTCTAGCTTCTCCACATTCACCTCTCCTCCATATGGTTGAATTTCTATCTTTGCCTCAACGTTGAATGGAGGTGGAGCTTGGTTGACACGATGTTGTTCTTCCACTTTCTCATGCTCAGGAGTGACCTCCTCATTTACTTTCAACGCCTTCGTAGAAACACCAAACTTCCCCATGAGAATCCCCATGATGGATTACTAACTTATCAAGTTTCTTCATATAAAGAGAAATACTAGCAACATCCTCTTCCAACTTGTGGAAGCATTCTTTCATTGTATGGGCATCTCCTCCATCAGAATGTGCCATGGTTCTCACATTATTTCTTCCACTTTTTTGTGGAGATGTTTTCTTGCAAGGGAACCAAGTCACCTTTTTCACTAGCACTTGGTGCTTCGGTAACAGGTATAAAATTGCACACAGGGTATACAAAATTACACTTTACAACATAAAACAAACTAACACAACTTGCAGAAAGTGTTAGAAACCTTTTATGATTGAAATGAAAAACATGCTTTGATACCAATGTGATTTGTAAACTTTGGATATTTTACACTAAGCTTCACCAACACGGATCTTTTTAACCTCATAAAATAACATGATTGAATGACTACTGTTCTAAGCTATTTTGCTTGTTAAAACAGAGGTATGAAGTGTCAGAATTGAAAATACCGCCTACTGTAATGAATAGAGAGAACATAAGACAACTCAAAGCACATAGAACATAAGATATGACTTGGAGAAAACCTAATGTGGAAAAACTCAAGTGGGTGAGCCAATTGAACTCTCATTTCCTCTATGTAGTTTTGAACATGTACAAATTAGTGCCACTTCTAGGCCTTCATGGATATAGCTTTCATTATTACATTATCCAAAGCTTGCACACAAATGCTTTGCAATTTTACAACACCTCACTAAACAATTTCAACACTTAACAACCATTAAGAATTAGGAGAACAATGAGATAAACAACCACTAACAATTAGGAGAACAATGAGATACATAAACAAAGACCCAAACTTGCAATTCCATAATGTGGATCCAACTCCAAGATCGCTCACTGCTTCCCTCTAGTATTCCACAAGGCACTAACAATTAGGAGAACAATGAGATACATAAACAAAGACCCAAACTTGCAATTCCATAATGTGGATCCAACTCCAAGATCGCTCACTGCTTCCCTCTAGTATTCCACAAGGTTTGTATTTATGCCCTCAGAGCTGAGAACTTGCTAAAGAACTCAAACAAATTGTTATGAAGAAGTGGAAATGTTTGCAATTGTTTCCATTCCTGTAATCTGGTCGGCGATGAAATCACAGGGATGGTTACACAATTGTAGGGATGGTTACACAATTGCAGGGATAGTTGTACAATCACGTGGGTTGTTATGTAATTGCCCCCTGTGAATATCGTTGGTTATGCAACGACCAGGGTCGTTATGCAATTGCCACTTGCACAAACTGGTGGGTTTGTCATCTATAACAAATTTTTTAGTTTCAAGAGTTGAAAATTGATGACTTCACCATTTGAAGATGTTTGAATCATCTTCACATTGATTTACCACTACAACTTATCTGGATTGATGTTTTAACATGGAGTGTCTTACAAGCATTAATTACATAAATTGAGAATAATGGAAATATTTAGCAAACATAACTAGTACACTGGGATCCGTACTTTGATCAAGGAAGGATCGTGGAGCCGTTATTTTCAGAAAGTTAACTAAGATTGGGATAGAATGAGGGATTGTTCATGTTTAAAGTTCTTTTTGATTTAACAATAAATTGCTAAGAAGAAAGAAAGTATTGAAAATTGATTTAAATCTACAAAAATATATAGATTTGAATGTAAAATATAAAATTTACAAAACTAAAAGCGAGGTAAAAATAATAAGTTGACAAACAAATGTGCAAACCTCCCTCAAATTGATTTTACCTTGATTGTGATTGGAAATTCTCCAAAAAGAACAGTGAATCGCATCATAACAAAAAACACAAATTCAAACTATGCTGAGATAAGGCTGCACTAAGAGGATAAGGTTGCACTGTGGCTTTATCTATTGAGTGCGGCCTCGTCCTAGTTGATCGTGCGATTGATTTTCTGATATGGGTGTGTGACTCTGCTTGTAAAGGTTTATTGTTTGAATGTGTTGATTTGCCACACATAAGATTGCAAAAACAAAAACTTAGCTCATGCACAATAAACAGAATAGAGATCAAATGCAAAAGAGGGAATTAGCACAAGGAATAATCAAGCTATCCTTAGAAAGTTGCATTGTGGCCTTGCTATTGACTACGGCCACACCTTGGTTGATTGTGCTATTGATTTTTTGATTTGGGTGTGTACCCTTGTTTGCGAAGATTTACTGTTTGATTGTGTTGATTTATTGCGCATAAGACCTGCAAAATCAAAACCCTAGCTTCTGCACAATAAATACAATAGAGATCAAATGCAAAAGAGAGAATAACCGAACTATCATCAGACAATCCCTCATAATTTGAGTGCTACCTATATAGTTCAAAAGGGCATTACGCTGATGTAGTTCTCTCTCCTAGAGTGTGTGAATGTTGACTTTGCTTTATGAATGCAACTAGATAGATTGTTTTGAATACTTGACAATGAGTACTCGACTTGTAATAAAATAATTTCAGACTTAGTGTATGGTTGTTAGAATTGGAATTGGAAGACATGATGCTCTTTTACTCAATGTGCATTAGAATTGCCAAGTGATTGCTAGTGTTTTAACTCTAAAATCTAGATTAAGGGTTATGGAGTTAAATGAGTAGAGATAGCCTAGGGCACAAGCGTGAAAAACTCTCTATAGTAGGCCAATTAATTTGTAAACTTAGATAAATGATATTTTGAATTTAAATATTGAGATATGTTAAAAATAACAAATACAACCAATGATTGATATTGAAATAAATGAAAAATAATGGTACTTAGTTGGATTACAGTGCACATGCAGATTTGATATGGAACATGTTGGAAATAAATTGGATCTGGATTATGGATTAGTCGTATGTTTTTGGAAATTATACCTCTGTGGCCTTGGATACTTGCCTCGACTTCGAAGGATTACGTCAACGTTTCTGTCTAATCTAGATGTAGGTGTCCAGTACGAAATACCTGTTCGATCTGGATGTGGCTGCGTTGGATATTGTAGATTGGGTGTCACCTTTGCTTTAGTGTGCTCAGATTTAAATCATGCGTAGTCCCTCCTTGTCAAATAACAAAACTGTAGTTCATTTTCATAGTAGTTGTGAGAAAAATGGGTTAGTGGTTCATGTTGTCGAGCTGTCTCAATATTCATTATGTCATTAGGTATTGTCTGCATAGCCAATACTTTGAAGAGGGCTTCAAATTTATATATTTCTCCCCTACGTGTTGGCTTGTGTGTGCATAAGAATGCAATATGTGATAAGCAAGTACATAGAGTGACTTAGCTCGTAACTTGACAAATATGGATAATTAGATATTCCTTTAGTACTTCAGACTTGTAGATGTGTTGTCACTATGACTGATATGGAAACAAGGAAAAATATTGAAGCTTTGCTCACTTGAATGCTTTTGATAAGTTGTCTTGTGAGAGGTAAGAAGTTGTTAGGGCTATGTTAGGTGATGAATGAAAGATGATTGATCATGTATATATACCCATCATTTTGAAAATTATTGCACATTAAAGCACTTATGTTGACCATAGAAATACGTTTCATTTGCAAATTGGATGACTTTAGAGCATTGGACACTTGCGTTGGGATATGACACGTCAACGTAGGCATCTGACGGGACGCAAGTGTTAGGGCAACTAAAAAATAAGTGCAAGTCCAGAACTTATAGAGACAAAAGATAATCATGTTTATAGCATTCTGAGTATGATAGAAGGTTTGAGTCATCAAAATAACATTGGTTGGACTAAGAGATAAACAAGTTGACACAAAGATAATGTATACCTTTTGACAATAACAAGGTCTAAACATTGAAATTACATCTATGATATGTATTTGTCAAGTGTACAAGATTGAAGTGTTATATAATTCAGAAAGTGTCTATATTTTACCCTTATTTAATCTATTAATGAAATTACTAGTTTAAAAGAAAAAAAATATGTACCTGGGTGTGTATAACACAATTTGTTTTTGCGTGAGTCCAATTTGAATGCTTTGCTAGTGACTGACCTGCAACCAAGAGCATATTACAATATATAATCAGTGGCTATAATTTGAAATTGAAAGCATTGAAATGATTGAAATAGAAAGAGAGCAAGGTTTATGAGTACCCTTGTGTATTGAAGCAACCACCTTGCCTTTTAGCAATTTGATTTGAAAGAATGTATCATTATGAACCATCAGAGCTGAGATTAAGACAAACAAAACTATGAAAAGTGTATATATAGAAAGATTAGAGGAACATGCCCCCAACCTTGGAAAAAAAAAAGTGAGTTGCCACTTGACCGTTGAGATTAACTTAACTGTGCAACCCAATTATACTTATAACTTAGCGAGTGTGAGTGAACCAAGTCAACTTACACTATAAATCTGGTGAGGTTAGATGATGTGATAAAGTCCAACATATAAACTTGACAAAGTTGAGTGATTTAATCACTTCAATCATACCAAAAAATGAATCAACTATTGTAGTAGATTGGCTCAATATAGTTCGTAAAACTCCACAATAGTGTGCTAAAGTCCCTATA
Source organism: Torreya grandis (assembly GCA_037957365.1). Lineage (NCBI taxonomy): Eukaryota > Viridiplantae > Streptophyta > Pinopsida > Cupressales > Taxaceae > Torreya > Torreya grandis. The sequence goes on from JARHVA010000056.1 coordinate 6,223,085, forward strand.
TATATTTTAAATGTGAAAATTGATTTGATTTTGCAATTTAGGTGCACTTTGCATAACATATGAACTTTATGTATGTCTCACTCAGAAACCTGGGTGTAACAATTGTATCAATATATAGAATTCTGCCACAAATGTATATCTGAATCATATAAATGTGAAATTTGGTCAATTTGCAACTATGTAAGTGTGGAAAACATGTTTTTAAAACATGCTCCCACTATACGTTGAAATTGAGAGCTGGTATATGTGTGGAGAACATGTTTCCATAACATGCCTTCATTGAAATATGAAACTAAACCCTGAGGTGAGTGTGGAGTACATGTTTCCATAACATGTCCCCATTATATATTTGAATCTATGAATTATAAAACATATGGTAGTCGTGTCTCCATGACATGCTTATACTAATTTACCCCTTTTTAGGTGAGTTGAAGTAGAAACTGGTGGTTACCTTACTTTAAAATGATAAGATAACCATATAATATGTGTATGAACCATGTTACATATGAAAGAAACATGTCTAGGTAGGTACATCATTGAAATGCGTAGAATGTGATCATATCAAGCCCTAAGATGCATGATATAGATCATGATGACATCTAGTTGTAAAGATTAAGAGCACAATTGATTACTTTTGTATAAGCAACTAAACACGAAATTTAACCAGAAGTAATAAGTAACTAGAATTCAAAAATAACACAGAATATGAGAGACAATACAATCTTGTATTAATATTTTTTCATAAAGAAATACAATGAAGAAAACACACTCTTCTCACACCTCTAGGGCATACCAGTAATTCTCCCTCAAGAGTTCTCTCTCTTACAATCAATTACAACCACAACTCAAACACAGAGTTGTACCCTCCATCAGTCAGTAACAATACTGTCAGTACCAAGTACTCAAAGTACTCCAAGTAGATCTCCCTGATTTTGCAACACCCTGCAAATCAACTGATCTTACTTATCATATAGATCTCCCATGATCTTGCAACAACCTGCAGATCACCCTGATCTTACAATTGGAAGGATCTCTTCCTTGCCCTTGATTACAATACAGTCCCATGGGTCTCTTAAATAGATCCCATGCAAACAATAATTAGACTTCCTAATTACAATAATTAGAAACGCAGACTCAAGACTAAAATTAGACTTTTACATGCAAACTAACTGTTTGTCTAAAATTAGACCAATTCTGGAAGCGCATGCAAATGCACACACACAGGGTGCCGACGTCGGTTTCTGTCTGACCGATATCCGCCGACCCCTAATCGATGTTGGTTACTGCGAACACTGAAAATGACTGACTTCTGTTGATCAGACCGACGTCAGTTGCTTTGCAACTCAGCAACCTCTTCCGTTTGCCTCAGTGAAGCTTTTAGCTCCACAACTTAACAATTTCTCACTTGGAGATAAATCGCTGTCCCTGTCCCTGTACCTGTATATCGTCTAATTTTGTTACCTGGCTTGTATCCCTCTTCAAGTTTAGTCTTGAAGACCAACCACCACACCCTGTGGTGCTACTCCTGTCATTCAAGTAATCTGTCATATCTGAATCTACATATCCATGTAGAGAAGTTTTTGAACCTGCATAACATGTTAACTTGTTGCTGGTCCCTCTCAGATACCTGAGAATCCACTGAACTACTTTTCAGTGCTTCTTTTTCGAATTGGTCACAAACTTGCTGACAACTACTGCTTGGGCAATCTCAGGGCTAGTACACATGTACTCAACATCATCATGTGATTTGAGACACTGTTTTGTGAACTGTCCATCCATAGGTGTGCTAACCGATTCTGCATTTTGCATATTGAACCTCTCCACTACCTTATTCACATAATCATCTTGAGACAACATCAATCTGTGACTTTACCTGTCTCTAGAAATACTCATGCCAAAGAATTTATTTGCTGCTTCCAAATTCTTCATGGCAAACATCTGAACTAACTTTATCTTTAGCTCAACAACTATCTGCATGTGTGACCCTGCAACACGTATATACACTACATACAATAATAGGATAATGTAGCGAATATTATCCAACCTGATAAAGTAAACACAATGGTCATATTGACATTGACTAAACCCATGCTTTGTCATACATCTGTCAAACCTTAAACACCATTGTCCTGCAGCGTGCTCAAGACCATATAACTTGGCCTTCTGTCTCACCTGTCCATTCTCTTATTTCTTTAACTTGGGAATCCATTCGTCTTTTAGTGCTTTTTTTTCCGCTGGCAACTCTACCAAATCTCCCGTTTGATTTTTTCTCAACAAATCTATTTCTTCATTTATGTCATGCTCCCACTGTTTCTTAGATCCTTCCTGCTCTGCCTCTTTAAAACTTCCTGGTTCTTGACTATCAGTGAGCAACAAGTAGTGTAAAGAAGAAGAATAACGAATTTGAGGCTTACTCTTTCAGTCTTCCTCATGGACATTTGAGACTCTTTGACAACTTGTCCGCTCAAAATCTGTTTTCTGGTCGACCCTGTTCTGCATCCGACCGATGTCGATTTTCCCTGATCGCCAATGCTGGTTCTCTGATCGACGTCAATTTCTTGACCGATGTCGGTCTCCACCTTCTTGACACCACAGACTTTGGTCTGCACATCACCGACATCGGTACCTCCATGTTCGACGTTGGTTCCCCCTGACCGACGTCGGTAATTGTGTTTTCCTGTGAGTGATGAATTTTTACCCGCGAGCTCACTTTGAATCATAACTTTGTCCAAACTGCCCTGCTCAGAATTATTTAGCCCTTTGAGCTGATCTTTGTCCATCATCTTCTCTTTGAAAATCAAGACTTTCTTGTTCTTGTTAAAAATATCAGATTTTCTCTTTATGCAATAAACTCGATCTTTTTTGTAGCACGAGTTTCAAGAAACTTCATTTTTTTCTGTTGCTTACATAAATCTCGATCTATGCTTTTCGAATCTGAACTCTTATTTTTTGACTCAAGAACATGCATCATCTTCTTACTCATGTGACCAAGCCTACAGAACCACATCTTCGCATCTACATCTGAAGTAGATAAACCAGAAAGAGAATCAGTAATACAAGTAGATAGATAAAGAGTACCTACTTTCTTATTTTTTGCTAAAACAAGTGCGTCTTTGAAAACTTTTCAAGATTTTGCTGTGAGAGTTACCGTGCGTCCCTCATCACCCAACTTTCTTACAGAAATCAAATTTCGCTTCAGGCCTGGGACATGCATGACCTCCTTCAACACCCATGTGTTGCCCGTCTGCAATTTCCGCTGCACTTTTCCTTCGCCAACCATTTGACAAGGCTTCTCATCTCTTAAATAAATCTTTCCAAAGTCTCCTTGGACATAATCATGAAAAAATTCTCTATTTGGGGTTGCATGGAAAGAGGCACCAGAATCTAAAACCCAAGATTCCACTTTATTCAAGGAACATACAAGAGCATCTTGTGCAACAATACTTGCAACATCTGCTTCTTCATTTCTTTCATGCTGATCTTCTTTCAACCAACAATTTTTCTTTACATGCCCTTTCTTTCCACAATTTCAGTAGATTATACTGCCATGCTTGGATCTGAATTTCCTGCCTATCATTGACTTTGATTTCCCTTGCTCGACTTTCTCTCTTTGCTTTTCTCTGTTTTCAACACTTAAAGCATTCCCTGATGATTTCTCTATGTTTTTCTTACAAATTTTTTTATTCAAAATTACACTAATATCATCAACTTTCAAGATTTTTGAAGCAAACGCAGTATTACTAATTGCCATTACCAAACTATCTCAACTTTCAGGTAAAGAGCATAAGATTAAGAAAGCCTTAATTTTATCATCAAAAGCTATATTGACTGAAATTCACTGGTTTACCAAACCATGGAAATCACTAAAATGACTATGTACAGATCCATCTTCCAGCATTTGCAAATTAAATAATTATTTCATAAGAAATACCTTATTCGATGCTGAGGGTTTTTCATATAAATTTGCCAAAGATTTCATTAACTCTATCGTTGTCTTAGCGTGTGATAAGTTGGAAATCACAGACGATGCCAGGGTCAACTTTATATATTTCAGAGCCTTTCAATCAAGAACATTCCATTCTTCATCTTTCATATCTGTGGACTTGCTTGCAACTCCACCCAACGGTAAGTACAAATCTTTTTGATACATATAATCTTCTATCTGCATCCTCCATTATTGATAATTTTTGCCATTGAATTTCTCCATTCTTAGCTTACTTTCTTTTGCCATTGTTTTATTTTCACTCAATCAGGGACTCCTGAGAGTGACTTGTAATCAACAAACACTAACTTGCTCCAAAACAGGGTCTAATGAACTTGCAACCTCGCTCTGATACCACTTGTAAGGATTAAGAGCACAATTGATTACCTTTGTATAAGCAACTAAACATGAAATTTAATCAGAAGTAATAAGTAACTAGAATTCAGAAACAACACAGACTATGAGAGATAATACAATCTTGTATTAATACTCTTCCAGAAAGAAATACAATGAAGAAAACACACTCTTCCCACACCTCTAAGGCGTACCAGTAATTCTCCCTCAAGAGTTCTCTTTCTCACAACCAATTACAACCACAACTCAAACACAAAGTTGTACCTTTCACCAGTCAGTGACAATACTGTCAGTACCAAGTACTCAAAGTACTCCAAGTAGATCTCCCTGATCTTGCAACAACTTGCAAATTAACTGATCTTACTTACCATGTAGATCTCTTCTGATCTTGCAACAACCTGTAGATCAACCTGATCTTACAATTGGAAGGATCTCTTCCTTGTCTTTGATTACAATATAGCCCCATGGGTCTCTTAAATAGATCCCATGTAAACAATAATTATTCTTAATTACAATAATTAGAAATGCAGACTCGAGACTAAAATTAGTCTTTTACATGCAAACTAACTGTCTGTCTAAAATTAGACCAGTTTTGGAAGCGCATGCAAACGCACACACACACAGGTTGCCGATGTCGGTTCCTGTCTGATCGATGTCGGCCGGCCCCTAACTGATGTTGGTTACTGCGAACACTGAAGATGATCGACGTCGGTTGCTCTGCAACTCAACAACCTCTTCCGTTTGCATCAGTGAAGCTTTTAGCTCCACAACTTAACAATCTAGATAGTAAAAATACAAGTTCAACAAACAATTAATCACACACACAAAGACATTAAAAAGTAAATCAAAAGGTAATGGTTCAATGAGATTTCAAATAAGTGGCATGTTCAAACGCTGCACAATTGAAGGGACATGACTTAATCAAATGTCTACAAAACAAACAATGACATATTCAAATGTCAACATACAACAAACTATGACATATGCAAATGTCAAATTAAGCAACAAAGGCATGAGAGTCGCAAACATTGAAGCATATTCAAATGCTCAACAAGTAAGACAAGACACTCACGGAAGTGCATAAAATAAAAGCATGGAACATAAACAATCAACATAAATATATCATACTAGTCTTTGGATATATATGTTAGCAAAACATATTAAGTACATAATATATTAAGTACACTGTGAAAGATATAAGCATGGATAAATGTATAAGTATATGAGTTCAAACATAATAATGAAAAATAATCATAAAATAATGTAATCTGGGTGTATTGTGATCAAAGAAATATATGTCTCCACTGTCTACATGACATGAGTAGTTGGAAGACCCAACATCTGAAAGTGCAAAGATCATATACATGTGTATGCCCATATCACACTTAAAAGATACGTGAAACATGTGTCTATAGAAATACATGATATGCTATCTACTAACATGGAACCAACAACATATATGTCAAAGAGCTTATTAAACATGTAAATGTTGTACATATATTTGGATTTTTGATTTTATTGTATTTTTTTGGTATTTGATATTTTTGGAATATTTGACATTGAAAATACTATCCTATGATCTCATCCAATGGATGCTCATCGATATCTCTCCACTGGGAACATGGTGCGATATGTAGAATATGATTGCAAAACATGTTAGTTCACACGTTAGTACATAAAATCAATGAAAAGTATAAATAACCAACATATTAAGCCTACTCCATTGGGTGGACTGGATCTATAAAATTCAAAAATAAACAAGAAAGTATGACAAGTTATACCTTCCCAATGTGACTCTCCTTCAAAACTGGTCAACAAACATGTTTGTATTCGGATATAGAGCTCAAGATCATCAATGTGGTTAGGCAAGTGCTTCCAACATTTTCTCATGCACCATTTGGAATGGCCTTGTGAATGAAATGACGACAAAAAGTAAAGCTTATAAAAGTATTTCAGTATAGTTTCTTTGCACAAATAAGTTTAATGGAAATGGGTCATGGCCTTGGCTCTCATAGGTTTTGTCAATTGATTGTGGCCTTTGGATTAAGAGTGAGATGAAATGTCACAAATGAGTTGAATATTTGAGGCAAATGCATTGGAAAGAGGATGCACTTGACTACGTATGGGTTGCAAATTCAGATATTTGCTTGATATTTTAGCCACTTGCAAGTTTGAGAAATAATCCAATTAATAAATTTAAAAAAATAAGAAATTCTAAAAACTAAGGAATTTTTTATTAGAAGATTAGATTAATTAAGACGGGTTAATTAACTTAATAGAAAATGGAGTGACCATTGAAAATCAAAGAATTGTTCGACCCAATTAATCCCAAAACATCTATTGAATAGTCACAATTTGACTCATGATAAATTAAGTCACAGTGATAGTCGTGTACAATGCATTTCTATAATTATGGATGTCTCAATACATTTCAAAATTCGCACATGAGATGTGCAGATGAATTAGAGTGTTTTAAAGGTATTTGGTCTAGTTTGCGTGTTATTGCATGAAGTCATTTAAACTTGCAATTTTGACATGATAATGGTGAGTATTGGATGTTTACATTTTGCCCCTATTTGAGAAGGCGTGGCAAAACATTCAGACAAAGCAACGTTTTTTCAAAGAATAAAAAAAACCACTTAAAATGATCACAATTAAGAGAAATAATTTTGCCCCCGCTTTCATTGATTTTAATTAATTTGCAGAAAAAACAGGGTCACGAAAATACCCCAAACATTGTTTGGGAGAACTTAGATGCCCCCTTGAGGGTAGGGCGAAAAAGTGAATTTTGACGGACATGTCCTCGAACAGAGGGATACGATATATATTTCAGTGGAAGAAACTAAAAAATGGAATAATTAGAAAAAAATGGATCGGAAATAGATAAACGAGGTAAAAATGAGCCTCATGGGAAGAAAAATGGATCACAAATAGGGCTAGAGGGAAATTCAAAAATTGTGCTATAAATTGATCCCTGGGAGCTGAAAGACATTCATTTTCACCCTCACCTTATGGAAACTTGGAGCCATGATTTTGCACATGAAAGATGAAGAAAATGACGAATATCCATCACCATAGGTATCTGAGTGAATGCGTGGGAGAGTACCAACGACCACTGGGGAATAGGGCATTGGTAAGTATATTTTGCTTTGTTCAAAATTTGCATTTACGTTTATCTCATGGATGTAGTTGCAGTATGACTAAATGATATACGTGTAGCTTAAGAGATGCACACCCTTAGTTAACATAGAGATAGACATGTTGGTTTCAAATTATGTTTGGTGATGTGTTTATGAAATGTCATCGTGATCATGTATTGGATAGGTTGATAGTGCTTGAGGAGACGTTTTTTGGTGCCATGTTACTATGTAAGATTTGAGCCCTTGGTGTTTAATTTTGCAAATGAGAATATGTATCGTAAGTATGAATAACCTATGATAACATTGTATGCCAATTGTGTGCGGACTAGCTTAGATGTGAAATATTGACAATTCAAGCTAATGATATAGAACACCAAAGTCTAAGGTGAAAACATAACATGTTTGAACACAAGACAAACCAACAAAACAATTTGAATACAAATTTAAACAACTTAAATGCAAGATATGAAATACGAAGATTTAATTGTAAAACAATATGTATCAAACACAAACAAATAATAAGATAGTTTAAATACAAAATGTAAGCAACTTAAAATCAGGTTATGAAATATCAAGATTTAAGTGTAAACAAAATGCACTAAACAAGATCAAACAATAAAATAATTTTAGTCCAAAATGTGAACAACTTAAAATCAGAGTATGAAATATCAAGACGTAAGTGTAAACAAAATATGCTAAACAAGAACAAGAAACAATCACTCAAGGGAAACAACACCCAAATAAAAAAGTAAACAAACAAATAAAAAACACAATGCAATAAGACAAACTCCACTAAATGTTTAACTAGTGTGCGCGTGTGATTAATAAGGCGTTAAGCTTGGATATTGTGCCCCTAGCTTAATGGGATAATGAATAGGTCGCTAGTGATAGGGGGGAACAAAAGAATAATGGGTGATTGAACTGACTCCAAATACCCCAGGCAAGTGAACACTGCCTACATAGTCCGATGGATTTAAGGCCAAATGTAGTTTTCCTAGAAATGAGAGTGAAAAATGAAGGAATGGCAAGGGTAAATTGGAAGTGATGACAATTGGATAAGAGGTTCTTATTCGGAAACTATTATAAATCATGCTATCTAGAACATAGGCAAAGTCATTGGCGAACATGATGACAAAACAGTTAGAGAGTTTGCAATTGAATATCTCTTGTGGAGATTTTGAGCCCCTCTTTTTGGAATGTTGTGATTTGTAGTTTGTTTTTGGAATTTTCAAAAATTTAGGATTTTTCACGTTTTAGGGACAAGATATGTACATGAACAATTTGCTCGTAAAACAATGAGAGCATGGCTTAGAATATTGGTAAACAATAATAAGATGGTATAATAATCCCACATTTGTTGGGATTAGGGACTACCGATAGATAAGGTTGAGTAAATAAGAGCCTAGAACAATGCTAAGCACCGCAACTTGCATTTGATGGAGCTTGGTCAAAGGAAGGGTTCCTTTATGAGGAGGTCAAGGCTTCTTAAATTGTGTGAGGGCATAAGCAAAGTGGTAGGAACTATTGCTATGATCCGAGTTTTAAAAGATGGGTGTCTATCAAGCTCTGTAGAGTCTTTTTGACAGAAGGATATCATCGCTACACGCTGAGTTTTATGAACTGTAGCTGAGTGGAGACCTGCAAAGATTTCATTTGAAGGTTTTTCAAATTTCGTCTGGTAAAAGACCATCATTGTGGCGAGTTGTAGTGTATGCACTGCTCCTAAGTCAAGCGTTGCAAATCCTTTCTTTGTAAAATGTTGTCGTGTTTGCATCCTCTGTCTTAGTACCTTAGTACCAGTGATCTGTGGGATTCATCGAGTAAATCCTTGCCCGCATGAAACTCAGTGACCTAGGATGAGATCGTGGAAGGATCATTGGAGGATATGAGAAATTTGCAACAAGTATTTAATAAGCCATTGGCCCCTAAGAAGCTCAAGATGCGATGCTATTATTAAAAAGAAAACCTCGTACGTGGATTGTAGTATAAATACAGACATGATGCATGATGATGATGTACAAGAGAATAAAATATATTGATTAAGATGCGACGTACTGTAATAAGGATGATCATGACGTGTCTACATAGATAACGAGAGTGTGACCACTCATAATTATTATTGTTGGGATGATTGTTTGACCAATTATTATTGTCGGAATGACTATTTGATCGGGGGCTATGTGTCCATGCCCAAAGGTGAGTGGATGCGACCTTTATGAGTGGCACAACTATTCTACGGAATCCATGATGTCACAAGACCCATTCGATCGACATAATAGATGATGTGTCATTGAGGAATAATGGTCATGTGGGTTATATAACCCATCGACGAGAGAACAAGTGTGCAATGTGATTTTTGAAAGGTCTTGACATAGTAGGGAAGCGCAAAGGTTGATAATGACACAAATGGAAGAAATGGTAATGCAGGGGGAGATGATTGACAACCACCTCTTCCTATTATGATCTACGAGGTGAACGTGCAGATCTTTCAGACATTGCATCGAGTGATGGACCTAGTAGAAGAAATATTATGACAATAATAGCTAATGGAGCCTCGACCTTAGCATTAGTGTCTACCTTGGCAAAGAAGGCACGAGTTTTACTGTAGAAGATGCCGAGCAGGAGAGCATAACATGAGGCCTGAAGAAAATGAACAACAATCGAGGTGTCATGGAGGAACTCCTCATTGTTTGCCATGATGCACGATGAGGCGACGATAGGCGTTACTTGCATAGGCTCATCACAATGAGCAGATGAACGTAAGGGTTGCATTGACAAAGAATGGTTTAAGATAGAGAGTGGGGTACAAGTCTCTGCCCAGGATGATGCACATAGATATTGGGAGCGGAATGCATCCACCAATACCACCGATGTGAGGAATGTGGATCAGGGAATGCAACCTAAAGTTGTGTGTGACTACTGTGGGAAAATTGGCCATGCAAGGCAAACATGCTTGAGGAGGAATGTCTTCGATGCTAGTTCAATAGGAAATTGACAAGGAGGATGGCTTGAGTTTAATCCAGAGTTGTTGGATAATCAACCTAACGTTGAGAGAATGACTAGGCCAAGGCACAATGCCTAAGGTGGCAAGACATCGACCAACTGTTTGCTTTGTGCACTAGTATGCCACTAGGAAATATGTTTGTAATTGTTTTTAATAGTTCCTTTGTGTTTAAAACAACTTGTATTCATCGTGCGACACCTCACACTTTAAATAAAATAAAAGAGCATTTATTTTTATGAGTTTCACGCAAGCTTATAGTGATTTTAAATTTTCTACTTATATGGTGCAATTGTTTTTGTGTGAAATGATGTACAATATGATGATGAGTGGATATATTAGGTAGGGCGGATGGAAGAAGAAAGAGAGAGTATCGCTGAACTGACCCCAAGGGCCCCATGCCCCCGAGTACTGCCTACATAGTTTAAACATTTTTGCCGTGGAGAATGGTGAAAATTCCTATGAGAACGGGGATAGACTTCAGGACACATGTAGTTCTCTTAGAATAGGGGAGAAGAAAAAGTTAATAGACGCTTATTCATTAGTGCATGAATTTCAAATGCACAATGCCTATTGCATCTAGGGCTAAGAAAAAGGTAATAGATGAATGCTCATTAGTGCACCAATTTCAAATGCACAATGCTCATCGCATCTAGGGGTAGCAATAAGACATGTCTTGCGAAACGAGAAGTGCGTGAAGAGACAATGATACTCATAAAAGGACGAGAGCGTAAAGGTGCTCGCAAAATGATGAGAGCATAAAGGTGCTTGTAAAACGGAGAGAGAGTAAAGGTACTCACAAAATGGCAAGAGCACAATGGAAGGGAGATTAGGGGAAAATAAAACGAGATTAAAAAATGAAAAGTGCGATTGGGCTGACCCAAGATGCCCCATGCACCAAGCACTGCTTACGTAGTCTGTGTAGACCTTAGGCCGATGTAGTTCTCATAGAAATGGGAGGATAATGAATGGCATTGTAATGATGATTAGAAATGAAATGGATTAGATAAGAGGCTCCTTCCTAGAAAATTTTGGGGCCCTCTATCTCAAGGAAATTGTACGCTGACTTTCTCAATTTTGTAAAATTTTAGGGTTTTCCATGTTTTTTCAATATTTTTGGGTTTAGGAAAACAAGATAATATGCACAAAGGCAAAATAAACTGCTTATCAAAGGACAAATCTCCTTAGGTAAGGGCCCAAATAACAACTAAACCCTTTACAAAGGTGAGATCACCTCAAACCAATAACAAAATCTGAAGTGAATGAAATGTTCATGCAAAAACAAGATAGGAATATGAAAGTACACAATGGGGAAATAACATGAGAAGTAATTAAATGAAGTTTTCAAAGAACAATCAAGTAGGTAACGCCCTTGTTGACATACCTTGAAATACTTGTTTGAAAAGAAGCTATTGATGCTGATGATTTTTGTTCCTTAACAATAGTCGTTGAATCTACTTGTAATACCTGTTCATAATCAGGATCATGATTGGTAATAGTAATGGCATGGAAAATGAATAAAGAATGGTCTAGGGAATGGTATGGTAGGAGGAATACAAATGGTCCAAGGAACAATATAGTAAGAATGAAGGTGACAACGATGCCTCCAAGTGAGGACTCTTATAGATAACGGTTCATTTTCAGTTAAGCACAATATCATTTCAAGTGCATTATATTCATGGGTTCCTTGAGCTCTTGCCCATTTGGGGTAGCCAATCGATATGTTCCAGAACCGTAATTGACAGTAACAATGAAAGGTCCAAGCCAATTGGCTTCCAACTTAGCATTCTTCTTGTGCTCAACATTGGTGTTCTTTTGATTCTCTTTTAGTACCAAATCACCAATTTCAAATTATTGAGGGAGAATATGCTTGTTATAACTGCGACGAAGCCGATTTTGGTATGCTCTCAAACTATCTAAGGTAGCTTGTCGTTTCTCATTCAAGAGTTCCAACTCTTGCAATTTGGCTACTCTATGCTCTTCATCATTAATGATATGTTGTAGAGAAATGTGCAGAGAGGGAAACTCGATCTCGACAGGAATAGTGGCCTCAAATCCAAAAACTAGGGAATAAGGAGTAGCACCTGTGGGTGTGTGGGTATTGGTATGGTAAGCGCATAAGACCAAGAATAATTACAGATGCCAATCATGACCAACATCATTGACGATCTTCTTCAAGGTTTTGACAATGGTTTTGTTAGATGCTTTGGCAGTTACCTTGAGGGTAAAAGATCATGGACCTTTTATGTTTGATTTGAAATTTGGAATAAAGGGACACAAAGATCCATTTGACCACATGATTAATTATGTACATTATTTGGGTCAATGGCCACAAGATGACAAACTATTGCTAAAAGTTTTCCATATGAGTATTTATGATGAGGCTCAAAATTGGTTCTATAGTTTATCAAAGAGTTCCTTATATACGTTATTATAATTTAAAGATACATTATTCATGACTTTCAATATACACAAGGTATCAAAACCTGCATTAGGACATTTTCACAATTTCAAACGATGTGATGACGAGTCCCTTCAATATTATACTATTCAATTTAAAAGTACATCCTATGAGCTAGCATATAGACCCTTAGATTTGGAATCGTAATTTATCTTTAGTAGAGGTCTTATTTCCCCATAAAAGGAAATGAAATTCCATAAACAATATGCAACATTACCCATTTATATAATGATGTGCATAGATATGATTCTTTTATAATTACCGATTGAAAGGAACTTAACATATCTCCCTCCAAATACAAAAGCTTTATCCGTCATACAAAGGATGGAGATAACTTACCTAAGGAACATTATAAACAAAAATGTGGCATCCCTAATCTTTATGTTATTAGTTTTCAAATGTTACTCAACATGGGATCAATACAAGGTTCACATCCTATGCAAGAATATCAAAGTGAACAACACCAAAAACATCCACACCAACAAGATTTAACAATTACCTTATACATGGGTGGTGCTTATTTTTGGCATAACCACATTAATCTTACACAAGTAAAAATTAATTGCAACATAAGACACTTGCAAAAATTGGCTTTAATCTAAAAAAATTACAAAATAGAGAAGGTTGGAAAGACTCCTTGCGAAACATACTAATACCAATTGCTTGTGGTCCTAAAGTAATTCAAACATGGGTTTGGGTTATGCCTACCATATCTCCATATGCATTTACATTATGAACTCTTTGGATATACTAAATGAAAGCAAAAATTGATCCAAATCAGCAAGATATTTCCTTTCCTCATGAAGGCAAATTAATCCATATCTCAAATGAGCATTACTTCTTCTACTACACATGCAAAACGTGAGGAAGAAATGCTATGTACATTTTCAACCTATCCAATAGTGATGCAACAATTTAAAAGATCGAACTTAAAGTTGTAAGATTCACAGTGGAAAGATATCTATGACCATCATGTTGTCACTTTGAGTTGCACTTTTTGAGGAGGTGTTTCAAGTCTCCTCACTCAATTGACACAATGAAATCTCTTTAAGGTTGTGGGTGGCCTATTACTAAAAAGAACCTCCAGAGAGCGTTGACTCTCTTGATGCTATATATATACTATCACTACACCTAATCAAATTGTAAGGAAAAGAGAAATCTGAAATCAAATAGAAAAGGGGGTGATGCACCAAATTATAGGTCTCCTCCTATTGTCTAAGAGTTGATAACAAAGCTAAGACAAAGCTAAATCTAATCACACAACTCCAAACAATATTTACAACATAAATATTTCAATATAAAGGTTATAGCTGATACATATATTAAGATGGAAAATCAATAGGCCTAAAATGAGACACTAATGAATGCTTTACAAACTTAACATTTGTAAAACCACTTAACACACACCATATGACCTGTAAGAAGATAACTCACAAAGAGGAAAAATGAAGATGACAAATTTAAGGAGATTGAACATTAACACTATCATTTATCAACAATTCATCATGAAACTCTAAATGTGAGACGAAGAAGGTAAAAACAATTTGTATTCACTTCAAAAGACATAACAAGTATCAATTTTAGTAGGGCTTCGCCATACTAACGTGGATGATCTTTTACAATGTACTTTTTTGGAGTATATATAGAATAATGAAGGAGAGAGGGTAGACATGTGGGAAGTCTATTATGACTATCATCTATCATGAAACTAGTTACAATGCCAATAGAAGGTGAAAAAATAGTTCTATCATTCATCTTCAACATGTGTTGGCTTGGCTTGATGATGTCGTTATGAGAGGTGGTGTAGAAGTGGATCTTCACCTCTTATGACTCATCATTTCTCTCTTGAAACTGCGCTTTCTTGATTGAGGAGTTACAAGTTGATATCTTGACACATGGCTTACTTCTCTTTGGCATCTTTCTATGCTATTCTTGGCTCTTTCAATGTATCTTCCATCCTAGTAAAAGTGAGACCTAAGGCTTAAATCTCCTCATCTTGTTATCTCTATCATTATAACTTGAAACTTCATGTCTAAGTTGTTTGATCCAAAGGGGATGCAATGAAGACAAATTTATTACTCACGCAAGGTCTAGTCTTTGTTTGAAGGCTGCCACAACAAATTATTAATCTCATAGACGTATTGTAGAAGACCATATAATCTTTTTTTAAGCTTACATATCATCTTCAATTGATTAGTTGTCTATTAGGTGTTCACATCTTACTAGCAAGGAGTTTGGAGAGGGTTGAAGGTATCCATTAAGAGCATATTCAATTATCACAAGGTCTCAAAGATGGTACTTGTCTAAAAAACAACTTTTGAGAATTCTCTCTAGGGCACCTGCTTGCTCACTACCTGAAAAATCTTGGTGTATAGTGCAAAAACCTTGAAACATGCTTGAAAAACTACCAAAGGACTATGTTCCTCTTTGTGTTCTCTCAGCATCATGAAATGGACAAATTGCTTGTGTATTGGAGCTCTCAACCTGCCTATAGTCATTTAGAAAGGGATTGTAAATAACTTGTATAATATTCCAAGGATGGCAATAGATGCCTATAGGGGTGTCATGAGATTTCTTGTTGCCATTTATAACCTTAAGGCTTACAACCTCATTCTTGCTTGGAAACAAATAAAAGTCTTCATCTAGACTTGGTTTAGTTGCTTAAAACATGTCATAACACCCTTAAAGTCTCTTGAATGGATGATTGAGGGAAATTAGACCTCTGCCTAGGCCTATAAAGTCTCTTCAACTGGTTGAGAACCCTAAACCCATTCAAACACCATGTAAAACAATTGAAATAGCCAATTTTGGGCATTTTTTCTATCTTTCCTTCCACACGTGCCAAATTATTGACCCAATAGGTGTCCATGAGGTGTACAAACATCATCAAGGTGTTTTCAAAGTATTTCATGTGCATTGGAGTCAATTTGGAGACATACATAGTCATCAAGCTCTTTGAAGGCACAAAAAGTAGTTTTAGGTCTCCAATCTTCTTAACAATTGTTCATAGAGTATAGGCCATTAATGGACTAAAAAATGCCACGAACTTGGAGTGCATAGGCCTTATCAACATCCTTTAATGGAATTTGGTCCCATGGATCTGGGCAACCAACTTCTCACATGAGAAAGTTTACCTTCTCAATCTTGTAGCCTTGTATGTGCCTATTTGAGATGCATGTTTTGAGAAAAAAATCTTTTTTCATGCTTGTTTTCAGTTGGAAATGTTTCTCTTGGGTCTCATCTATGCCCTAGAAGGTCTCTAAATAATTTTATAAGCATTTGACTCCTTTAATAGTCTTCAAACTTGATTTAAACCATGACTACGGTTAATAGGCAATTTGACTATTTAGCCCTAATGGCTCTTTTTGATGATTTCTTCTTTTAGTCTCTTGTACAGTGATTTTGGAAACATTGCCTGGGGTCCCTCATACTCAACGTGAGTCTCCAAACTTCAAGTTCAACGCAAAAATGTACCCTCTCTTTCATATTCCTGTGTGCAGGCCAATAGGTGCCTATTCCAAGCTTAAAACCAATTGCCAACTTACCCTTGAATTTGTATCCCCTATCTCTTAGGAACTTTAAGGATCTTGGGGATAATGTGAACTCTGTTTGACTTGTTTGAAGACCTTTCCCAAGGATAAACCATACATAATTTTCCAAGAACCTTTCAACTCTACTTGAAGACTTGACATAACCTACTTGTGCATGCATACATTAGCTATCTTCTTGCCATTTATTCACTTTACATGCTTGAATTAGATTTGATGTTAGATATATTAGGATAAGCATCCCAAGAGTGTATCATGGATTTCATTTTTGAATGCAAGTCTGACACTTGTTTCCTCATACTTGAAATCCTGTTTAAAAACACTAGATCAATGGCCTTTCTAGCCTACCATAGAGATGATAATGGGGTCTACCAACTTATTGGATGCTCTTTGTACTATACACTTCTCCATGAGCATTTCAAGCTCTATTTCATATGGGTTATTCCCCAAAACATCAAATATGTTTGCTTATAGGATAGTGTTTCTTCCATTTGAGGTGTTAAACCAACTCTAGAAGACCACTTTGGATATGAATGTAAGCTTGGGAAAACATGAAATGGGGTATGATGAATTAGTAAAAATGCATACCATGTGCTTTGTCTTCTTTCATAATCCTAAAAATTTCTCAACAACATCAAACAACCCCAAAACTTGCACTCTCTTAACATTTGCAGACATGTACCTTCACATTTTACTCATTCATGCATTAAATGCTTGCTTGGAATAGGAATGGGAGGGATACTTGGCTTGTTTGAGGTATTGTACATTGTGGAAACTCTACTTTCAACTACCATCATGCTTGGAACACTTCACAAGCCCAAATAACCCTGTCCATCATGTTCAAACCTATAAGATAATGACATTTCTTGCTAATACAACCATGACCACTGGGAGTTTGTATTAATTTTGATGTTGCAGGGACCATTGGAACTATATTATATGCTTTGAAACTTTTACCATGCACTCATCAAACACAAAAATGTCATTTTAAGAGAAAAATTGTGATACTAGGGTTTAATAGGGTTTAAGAGGTAACTAACTTGTTAACAATAGTTCATAGAGCTCTGCTCTCTAATCTCAAAACTATTGCAATGAATTTGAAGGGAATAGGGGTGGTCGACATCTCCTAAGAGCATTTTTCATGATACCTCTCCTCCTTTATGAAACAACTTCATCAAAATGGCTCTTCTTCTCTTGCCAATGACCCAATAGAGACCTTGAATGGTTTTTGCCTTTTTTGGACCTGCAACTTTTGAATATGCATGATTTTGAGCTTGAGGAGGTTGGAGGTGGCTGTGTAGAGCTTAAAATACCATGCTTAGTTTGAATTCCCTCTCAATGAAACCTTTTGATCGAGTTTAAGACTATCTATTGACTCATGGCCTTGTCTTCATCAAGAAAAGTTGCTTATTTAGCCAAAATACCCTTCTAAAGTTATGATCCAGATGTCAATGGAGTTTCTCTTGGCTTGTATGGTGATTGTGTAACATACAAAGCATATTTTTATCTCCTTTTCCTACCATTTATTACATCATATTATGTTTGGATGTTAAAGCAACGAACAAAATAATTTTCAAAGTGAATGTACATTGGAAAAGAAGCATTTTGACATCTTGACCAAGTGTACAGGTATAATGAAGTATAATATGACCTTCATCAAGTGTCACATGACCCAAATTGACCATTTTGACCTCTATGCATGGTACTAATCTTCACTCTTGATATTACTCAAGGTGGTTACATTAAAACAATGTAACAAACAATAGAAACAAGACAAGTGAAACTTTAAACTCTCCAAAATTACTTTAAACTCCTCAAAATGCATGTAAAGACGAAAAGCTATTTCACTAGTTTTGCTTCTAGAACAACTATTTACTATGGAATACCATGCTATCTTGGAAGATCACCACCTTATTGTTTTCACCATGGATCAAACATATATTGAATTCTACAAATTAACCTTAATCTTTCCAAAGTTACCTTAAACTTTGCTAAATTGCCTGCAAAAGACTTCATAAAAGATCATGGCACAAGACTGGTTGGACAAGACACATGCCATGGACCTTAACATCTTAATAAGACCTTGTTTAGACCTTGAGACAACCTACAACACCAAACCATGACACCAAAACTTGCCTCTCAACAAGATTATTTACAAGGTTAGATGACTCAGTTACTTGATTTGAATAGACCTTGGTCAAGGGTGGATGATTAGCTAACACATCCATTGGATGGCATCATAGGATAATATTTCTTCTTCAAATATTCTAAAAACATCAAAAACATAAAAAACATTCAAAATTCAAAAACATTTTCGCCACTTACATGTTATATTGGCTCTTTGGCATCCATGCGTTAGTTCCATGTTAATGGATGACATACTCAGTTACTCCTACATACACATATGTGTCACACTTCTACTTGAGTGTGATATAAACATACATAGATACATGATATATTCTTATTTTGGATGTTAAACTTTCCCTCTACTCATGTCATATAGACATTGGGTGCATCTGCTTCTTTGATCTTGATACATATAGGTTATATGGTTCAATGATCACTCTACATTATCATGTTTGAGCTTACATTTGTACTTACATATGCCTATTATCCATGATAAATCTTACACATGGTACTTCATATGATATACACTTGACATAATTTTTCTAACACACTGGATCTATGTGTTACTATGACATGTTTATGTTAATTGCTTATCTTTTACCTTATACATTTTGAGTTTTTTGCCTTGCTATTGTCTTGTGTTTTTGAGCATTTGAATATGATCCTTTGCTTATGTCCCCCATGCCTATGTATGTTTTTATTTACATTTGCATATGCCCTTATTTATTTATGGACATTTGAATATGCCATGCTTACTTTTATGGACATTTGACTAAGTTATGTCCCTTTGATTATGCGACGTTTAAACATGCCATTTGTTTGCGATTTTCTTGGACCATTATCTTTTGAATTGATTTTGAGTGCTCTTGTATGTATGATTGCTTGTTGATCTTATACTATTACCATCTAAATGTTGTCATGATCTTTATCATGCATCTTAGGCCTACATGTGATCACATTGGTTATATGCACTTCAATGATACATTTACCTAGACATGTTTTCTTCTATATGCTACATGATTACATTCACAAATTATATAATTATCTTACCATTTTGAGGTGATGTAACTATCAGTTCATATATTTCTCTCACATCAAATGAGGGAAATATTAGTAGAGGCATGTCATACAAGGATATTCTTCACACTTGGCACAATTTTCAAATTCAATGGGGGAATGCTTTTGAAGCATGTTCTCCACACTCATTCAAGTACATGGTACTGACATGTCATATGGGCATGACTTCCACATGTTCATAGTTCTCATATTCAATGCGGACATGATTTGGAAGCATGTTTTCTACATTCATTCAATATATGGTACTTATACCAATTCTTAGATTTAATGGCGACATGTTTTGGAAGCATGTTCTACACACTTATTCAGTATTCAAAATCTTTAGATTACAGTGGGGGCATGTTTTGGAAACATATCCTCCACATTGGTACTTATAGAAATTTTTATATTTATCCATATATAGTGAGGGCATGCTTTGGATGCATGTTCTCCAAACTTATAAAGTTATCTGAAATGATCAAAGCACACAATTATATGATTCAAATTCACAGTTGTGATATAATTATATATATTGGTATTATTGTATATGGAATTTCAACATGAGACATATTTAAGGTGCATATTATAAGCAACATGTACTTAATATTGCAAAATCCAAATTAGTTTTTCACATATTCACAGTTTTCATATTTAGTGAGGGCATGATTTGAAAGCATGTTCTCTATATTCATTCAATATATGGTATTTATATCAATTTTCATATTCAGTGGGGGCATGTTTTGAAAGCATGTTCACACACCTATTCAGTATTTAAAATCTCCAGATTATAATGGTGGCATATTTATAAACATGTCCTCCACATTGGTACTTATATCAATTTTTATATTTATCCATATATAGTGGGGGCTTGCTTTGAAAACATGTTCTCCATACTTATACAGTTATCCAAAATGGCCAAAGTGCACATTTATATGATTTAGATTCATATTCCAAAACTCTTTTATGGACTGTTATCTTATAACAATTTTTTTCGTACTTTTACTCCATAAATGTTTTATAGACTTCTATTGAGCCAATTTACTGTAATAGTTAGTTCACCTTTTTGGTATGGTTGAGGTGCTCAAATCACTCAATCATACCAAGTTTTTATGTTGTACTTGATCATCCAATCTCACTAGATTATAAGTATATCATTGGGTTACACGGTTGAGCTAATCTCAACTACCAGGGGGCAACTCAATTTTGCTCCAAAGTTGGGAGCATGTGCATCCCAGTGTCTCTCTCTGTTTCTATCTCCTTGGATATATGCACTTTAAAGATTATCTATATTTTTTCTAATCTTGGTTTCAAAGCTTTACAATGATACATCTTTTGAAAAACTTGCCAATAGGCAAGGCGATTACATCGACACACCTGTACTAAACCTTGATATTTCAATTTAAATGTATTTTAAAGTACTTTTAACCCTGATTACATGCACTGATTTTATACTATAACATGTTCTTGGTTACGGGTCAGTCACCAACAAAGCACTCAAGTTAGGCACATGCAAAGACAAGGTATGCACACACATGCATGTACACATTCATTTATTTTAAAATACCAATTTCATTACTAGATTAAAGGGAGAAAATGTAGATGATATTTTATGATTATATACAACCTCAGTCTTGTACACTTAAAAACTTAGACCTTAGATGTTCCTCTCATTTACTTACCTATCTCACTTTCGTAAGTCTCGCATCTAATCTATCTTTATTCCCCTTGACTTATATCTCTTAATTTGATTGACCTTATGTTGATGACCCATGTCTTATATCTTGCCTAGAATGCTTAAAATGTACTTATATTATATATCTACAAGTTCAAAACCATTACCTACTTTCCTTATCCCTAAACACTAATGTCCAAGACATACATTAGCATCGACGTTATTGCCTTGTCCTGATGTAAGTGCCCAGGGCCTTAAAGTCATCCAATTTAAAAATGAAACATATCCTAATGGTCATCATACGTGTTTTAATGTGAGTTATTACTCCAAAGGCATTTATATAAATACAAGATCAACCCTCATTCATTCTTTACCTACAAAACCTAGCTACACTTAGCAAAAAGACTAAAGAGTATTCAAAAGAGCACTAAATTGAATAAAGATTTTTTATTTACTCTTATTTCCGTACTAGTCATAGGGATTGCATATATATAGGTCTGAAGTACTAAAGAACAACGTAAGAGTCCGATTTGCCAAGTTACAAGTTAGGCCACTATTGTACTTGTTTATATTGTATGATTCACACACAAGCCATGTAGGGGAGAACTATATGAGTATGAGGCCCTCTTCTGGAATATTGACTATGTAGATAACACCCACTGTTAGTAGGGTCTTTGGGGCAGCTTGACACTATTGTGCTTGCTAACCTATTCCCCCCCAAGGTCACTATGAATATGAGAAGCTAAGGTTTTGCCATTTCATAAAGAACGATGGTCCATGACTTAAATTTGAATGCATTAGAGTGAAGATAAAAAAAACTCATAAGCATCCAAGTGGTCATATCCTATTTCAGTAGATATTTTATACATAACATTAGCATTGGACACAAACAATAGCATCAATGCAACTATTCTAGGTTGACATTATTGTCCAAAGAGCCAGAGGAGTCAAATCTAGAATCTAGCAATTGATTCGGAATCTTTTTTTTGTCTACTTTCTACCTGTTCTAGATCCATTATTGTATTGGCATAAAACAAGCTAAGTATATCACTTTTTCATCATTTCTATATCTAGCATAGTTGTACATTTCATATTTAAACTACTCAACATAATAAATTTAGTGAATATTTAAATCTAAGTTTATCATCTAATTGCCCTGCTATAGATCTTATTATCACCCTTGTGCCATTTAATTTATATATATCCCTTTAACATCTATATAACCCCAATCTAGATCATATTAGTTTTAAACAACTAGTACAAACCAAAACAAAATGAAATGCTACCTAATCTATGCAAGTGTCCTCATATTGAGCTAAAAAGAAATAAAAGTGAAAGGACACCATTGGAATACCTTCATTTACCCTCTTGTCATTGATTATGCTCGGAAGGGATAGGTATGTAGTCGCAAATACTTGAAGACCACATGAACCAATTCAGAGAACACTTCCCCTTGCTAGATTGATGTTTGGCTTGGATGGCTAGATGGGAGGATCAAAGCTTAATTGATTACTTGGGAAACACTTCATTGCATGATTACGCTCAAGGAATGAGACAGGGTCACATTTCGTTATTGATTTCCTAAGTGATTAAGGACTATCAATCTTGGATTAAGATATATGGCTAAGGATTGGTCAAATTTGGATGGTTGAGGAAGGGATGGGCCATGTATGGCTAATATTGATGAGGCATGGGCTAAGCATGGGCTTGACTTTCCTTATGATTTGGAAAAGCTATGGGTATAATTATATTTTGTCACCCCCAACATGCCTTGTGATGTCATGATTTGGAGGTGATATGTTGACTCCAGGATTTATTGATTTATGAAAAACAGGAAAGGTGCATTCCATGAAGTTTTCCCATTATTAAAGAGATTAGCATATTAACAATGGTTAATTAACTAATGTGATATGATATGATTTTTTGGGATTTAATATGGTTGGTCATGACAAGATTAATCAATTAGGGGGGATGAGTAGTGAATTGTCTAGAGTTGTTAGTTCAGGTAGAATACTGATTAGAAAGTGATGTGATGATAGATTATGGTTTACTAGCGTGATTATAAGATACAAAGATAATAGTTTGAATTGACACAAAGTGTCTGATTTTCAGTGTAAAATTTTTTCCTCTTTGAAAGGGCATTGCAAGATATGATGGGTGAGTAATTAATTTTCAAAGAAATGAATAAGATGAATAAAAAGAGGATGAGATGATGAAGGTTAGACAATTATGATGACAAAATAATATAATGGATGATTACCACTCGAGAGCATGTGAGGATGAAGGATGTGGATGGGATCTCAAAATGAGAATAAAAAATGAAGATGAAAGGATGTTGTGGATAGATGAGATAACCCACTTGAGATAATACTTGCACTTGTTGATTTCACATTAGACAATGATGGATGGATTTACCCCAACTCCAAGTAGGGTAGATTTTGGAATTATTTATCTTGAGAATAAGCTTCACCCTTTGATTTTCCCCAGGTACAATAGATTTATGAATTAAATATCTAGAAAAAGTTGTGGGCTTAGATTGCAAATGATCTACCCTGATGAAAAGCTACAAAATTATTTTTCCCAAAGCAAGATAGAAGTTGTGAACTTGGATTAGATGGATGATTTATTGATAAATTAATTGATTTTTAATCATAGACCAATGACCTAACACATTAAATGGAATACGTATGATACCATCACATTGATGGATGATAAAAATGAATGGAAGGTGATATGTTGATGCAAAAGTATGTGATGATGGTATAATAAATTTTCAAATAATGCAAAAGCCACAAAAACAGGCACATGAGAATTCCCAAAGTGATGTACTAATGATTGAAGAATAATGTGATTAGACATAGATAATTAGTTAGAATAAATGACATAAGTAATAATAAGAAAGTCCAGGATGACTTCAAAAATTCCATGTGAATGAGCATTGCACACATAGTCTGAATGGACTTTAAGCTGATGTAGTTCTCCATAGAAAGGATAAATGCGATGAGAAATGATGACGATAAATAGATGATTTTACCTTATGCATAAGATGATTGGATTTGGATTTTTAAATGGGATATGCTACCATTTTAACATGGTCTCCACATGATTTGCAACTTAAATTTTGATTTGACACACAATAGTATGCACCATGATATAAAACACCATGATTCCCTAACCACAGTGTGTGTAAGGACTGAACCCCAATACAACCAACAAATAATAAAAATGCACCACAATATGGAAAAATCATGATGCACTATAGTCATATTTTGATGTATGGAATAAAGTAAAAAAAACATGATAATAGGCACCATGATATGAAAAACCATGATGAACCTATTGTCACATGCATATGGACTAAATCAAGGAACAAAAATTAAATTAAACAAATAAACAAACAATAAAACACACAAACATGAAAATAAAAGCAACTGAAATCTTGTCACTAATCAATTCAAAATCCATGTGTGAAGGCTCAATGATATTGATAGTGGTATAGTGCCACAAGCAAGGATTCATGTGAGGTCGAATATTTAGGACACATCCAAATAAAAAACTAGAATGATTAGATAGCAAGATTTGACCAGATTAGGACAAGACAAATATTTTAAGATTTTGTGGCTTTATATATCACTTTTGTATTTTTGGCCTTTTATGATTTTTATGGATTTTATTTTGGGATTTTTTATTTTTTTAATTTGGGAATAAGGATATACAATGGGTCACTATAAAATGGAAAACTTATTCTAACATTGAGATGTGGAAAGTGATGCTAGATGTGAAGATATTCGGGATGAGGATGAGAATGCTTAAGAATGGATTAAGGATATCTATGGACCATGTCACATGGAATCCAAGTGTCCAATTTTCAAAGTGTCATTTTGAGGATATACTAAGATATTTCCCAAATGAAGGATCAAAATATCTTTCACTTATTTATCAAGGTCAAGATGGGAAGAAAGCAGATGCTGTAGACACTACGAATTTACACCATTATATTAGTATGAATATATGTGTCTTACCACTTCCCCATCCTTTTTTATATTAGTTAATTTAATTCTACCAATTACTTACTTGACGTAATTAGTCTTACTATTTACTTTCTACCTAGGTAATCAATTTTAACTACTTACCCCTCCTTAAATCTAGTCAAATCTCCCTAAGTATATTAAAAGAAGTTTTTAACCTCTTAAAAACCTCTTGCTAGCTGAACTTCATATAAAACAATCTAGGACTAAGTTTAACCTCATGAATTGGACTTATTTGAACGAACTTAGCAAACTTAGACTGGGTCAACATTGATCCCTATAATCATCGTCAATCCTATTGGGATTGCCATCGATTTCAACTTAGACCATCTTTGAGTAGAAGGATCTTGAATTCATACATGGGAATACTGGAGAAATTATCCTAAAACAACTGCGAAAGAATGACATACCTAACTCAGTCCATCCCCATTCATTCAAAGAGTAAGAATATCAACACGAACATGATAATTCTCTGTAATATTGGAATCATTTTAAATGTAAGTATATTACTCGTTTGAATATATTCTGATTCTTGTATTGTTTGTTTATGTTTTGTTTATTGCCCTTAGTCTATTCAGATTATCATTAACTATTATTAAAGCCATTTCAAATCCCTTAAAGCCCACATTTAGGCCCCATCTTAAGCTTTCTTTCTCCAGTATTAGGATCGATGATGATTCCTCGCATGAATCATCCCCAATTAATATAATCAATAATGATTCTAAGATAATCGACATTGATCTCTATGTTTTTACTTTTTGTTTGGAATCTAAAGCTAATTTAACAATTCAAATTAATTTTAAGTAGTTATTTCTGATCTTAAAATCATGAATCTCTATTTGTAGATGACATTGCTAGGCATTATATGTGATGTGGTTTTCATTTATGATTTTCCCAAAGTCCTTCACCCACTCTTTGTAGATCAGAGTGATATTTCCTTTGAGCTAGGACTTTGTGTAATTGTGTTTGCCCCTAATCTAGAAGTAGTCACTGAACAATTAAAAGTAATACATGTACAAAAAGATTTAGCGATAGTTTATTGGAACGAATAATTTGATAACATCTATGCAATAGCTTAATCCATTTCATTTCAATCTCACATCCATATTATCATATGCTTTATTGTAATTTTTATTATTACATTTTCCTCTTAATTGATCCATACAATGGGTTGACATCCTCTTAAAGAAGTTTACTACTTCGTAGAACTGATCTATCATTAGACAACCCACTTATCTATTCTATTAATCAATCTTTTTCGAGTTGTCTCTTATATGCAGGTAATCCTTCCTAGACAAAAAGGAGTTCCCACTTTGTTGGATCAACGATGCACAACCTCCATCACATGTATCCCTATAAAATCTTGTATCATAACTTCCAGTTCTAGTAACTTTAATTATTAATAAAAATGAATAAAAATATACTAAAACATTTTGGCATACTTGATGAGTCCCCTAAGTCAAATGATTCTTATTGTGTTTCATTGTGAAATCATTTGTTGATTGCATTTTCTTGATTGTGTGTTTGCATTCAAAAAAGAGAAAATACAAAATTATTGCTTTCCTTTTTAAAGTCTAAAAAAGAATTGCATTCATCCACCTACTTGTTTAGATAATCCACATAGATTAATTTAGACAGATTAATACATTGTGATAGTCACACTCTCACACACACAACCAAACCATGGTAATATTAAAAATAAGTATCAAAACATTTCCTACCTAGGTGGACCTATTTGGATTTTATCACCAAGAGGAAAAATGACTCAGTGTATTGATCGAGTATAAAAATTCTACCAAAGAAGTATAAATGATAAGTGTATGCAATCAAAAATGCATTAGATCCACAAATCAATCCTAGCTCAGATAAGATAGATCCCACTTAAAATTTTGATCGGGGATACATTAGATAATCAGGGATATGACCAATATGGATCCGTTAGACCTAATTAAGGGATAGTTTACCATAATAATATTACTAGAGAGGGTTTCAAAGCCTCCAGTCAAGCAAAACTACGTAATAACCCTAACTAGGTCCTATGTTTTAATATTCACTAAACTAATAATAAGTAAAGAAAAAAAACATAATGTGGCACAAAGTGGGGGTTAGTAAACAAATGAAAGTAAACATGCATAAAAGAATCCTAATTAAGCTATGTATAGGTAAGACTCTAATGCAATGGAGAAAAAAATATTCAAAAGTCATTACTTATTCTACTTCTATCTATTTAAGAGAGAAGCAAAGTTATAGATACTTACCTAGAAGATGAACTCATTGAGACTCAATCTCTCCCTTGGTCAAAGGTACTTTGCAATAGGTGGTTGTGATTTTAAGGATTATTAAGAAAGACCAAAGCATCTAAGACTTCTCCACAAGACTAAATTCTTCTCTAAGTAAAAACCCTAAACTAAGACTCCTCAAGTAGAATAATGGAAGAATAAATTATAAAGAAACATGAATGTATAAATCTTGATGTCTTTCTAAGAATAACAAAATGAATGTGTTTATATAGGTGAATCTAACCCTAAACCCTTCTAAAAGTTTCAGCTGATAGGGTCAACCCAGTCGACCTAGTATCGTTATTGGCAAAAACTCACTAAGTCATGGACTAGGTCAATCAAGCGCTATCTAAATCTTAAATAAGTGTTGCCAATAAGAGTACAGGGTCAACCCAGTAGACATAATCATGTAAACTATCAAAATAGGTTTTAGGTTAAGAAAATGGGTAATGAAGGTGGTAAATGACTAGGGGAGTATGTAAAAGAGGAGGTTAAGATTAGGGGAATGTTTTTAGGAGCTAGTTGGATTGGTAACAAGTGAAAATAATGGACAATAATCCTACAAAACACCAATGGTCTGCACACCTCTTTTTAGGTGCACCCCTTAAGGTGTGCACTTAGAGAAATTGAGACTCGATGGGTCCATGTAAGATATAAAATATTAGTAATTGATAAAGTTTAAAAATATTATGTGTATACATATTCTCCACTTGAAGCTCATCACTTATCACGTAAGTGCAATAGGGGATGGAGCTTCGAGAAAGAACATAGTAACACACAATGCTAAGGCTAAAAAAAGTTGTAATATTTTAAAGCAAAAATAAGTGAAATTAAATGAATGAAAGGAAAATAACCGAAAAGTAATTGTATGCATACCTTGACTTACCTTTATTACTGGATGGTTGTCTGTTATGTTTGTAGTTTTGATTGTAGAGGGAATAGAGACCAATTTTGACAAACCCAAGAATACAAAACTAAAAAAAAAACAAATAACCGCAAGGAAACCAAGATAACTGGTGCTACGTGGATAGGATGTACTTGGAAATTTAACAAGGTGGGCTAACAAGTGTTATGTTAGACCAAATGACCAAGTCAAAATTAGAGTAAATTGGGTAACCAGAAAGCCAAGACTACTAAAGACTGAAAAACTCAAACAAGTAAACTTTAAGTAAGAAAGATAAACTCATCAAATCAAACCAAAGATACATGTCAAAAAGGATGGTAGTCAAACATCAATATAAAAGCAGTAACAATCCTTAAACAAAGATGGACAAACAAAAATGATAAAATAACATTGATGAGTGAGCAGTAACAATTTTTACTCAATCATCAATAGAAAAATGTGCATAAAAAAGAAAACAACATTGATGATTGAGAAGTAATAAGCCAACCTCACTCAACAATGAAAAAAGTATATGAAAGTAGAAATGAACTTAGGTGTCCACAAAAGGGTGGTACAAAAATAACAAATGATAAGAAAAAAGCAAAGCATGTTTAGAGATGTAGAGCCATGGTGTAAAGAAAGTAATCCTGGTCACTCAAGCATATTATTTGGCAATATGGGTCTTGTATTAATGATTATGTTGGAAAGCAAAAATATGATGTTTATCAAGGAGATTGAGAACATAAAGGCAAGCTTCACGTAATTCTTCTTTGGGTATGATACCATGAACATATATACATAGAGAGAGAAGCTCAAATTCTAATGAAAGGATTGATTCAGAACCATATATTAAAGATATCGGCATTACCCTAGTGGCAATACGTATTCTAGTATAATAGGCCAAAAGAGTAGGATAGAGATGAAAGTGTTAATTTGTGCGGGTTTCATGAATTGTCTTTTGGATAATTTTATTAAGAATTTTGTTGGTGGCCTCAGCTTAGTCATTTCATTGCGGATGATAGGGTGTGGAGAATTTGTGATTGATTTTAATTTTAGCACAAAGCTATTTGACATCTTTGTTTTTGAAATTACTATCATTATCTGAAATGATAGGATGAGGGACACCAAAGTAATAAGTGATTTGATTAAAGTTGAATTTGGAGATGGTTGTTTTGGTGATATTAAAAAAGGGCATAACCTTAACCCATTTGGTAAAATATTCTGTGGCTATGATGATAAAGACATGCTCATATTGAGATCGAGGTAATTTTCCTATAAGATATAATCCCCACATAGAAAATGCTTAGGGAGATCCTACGATTTGAAGCTCGACTGGTGGTGAATGAATTAAATCATCATGAAGCTGGCAAGGAGTACACTTTTTAGAAAATTCGATGGCATATTTTTCAAAAGTGGGACAAAAATATCCCATATGTAAGCATTTATAGGCTATAGCATGTCCACTACAATGGCCACCACAAATATCCCCATATGCTTGTTCAAGAAGAGGAGGAACATTATCTTGCGTAACACAACATAGCAATGAACCTGCAACATTATAATAATATAAGATGTTATATCAAAATACATACTTAAAAGCTTGTTTGCGAATGTGATTTTTTTTGTAGGAATCTAAGTGAAGAGGATAAGTTTGATGTTTCAAAAGTTGAATGATGTCTTTGTACCATGGGCTGTATCGAATGGTGACGGCTTCAATGTGGCATATTAGTGAATAATGTGGTTGAATAGAGGATGGATATTTTCTTATTTGAATAAGAAAAGTGGGATCGGTAAGAACTTGGTGTAGATGAAAAAGAGATGCTAAAGAAGTAAGGGAATCGTCAATATAAAATTGATCTCAAGGGATAGGCTCGATGGTAAATGAAATGAAATCTTTGGGGTGAGAGCAGTTATAGTTTGATGATAAGAAATGAGATTCTTACTTTTACATTGGTAATCACCATTGACCTGGTGGTAAATGAGTTGAGAATCACCTAAAGCATGCAAGTATTGGATAACTAAATCAAGAGCAGCTCACATGCTTAAGATTAAAGCTTCTTACTCTGTCATGTTGTTAATGATGTCAAATGTTAAGCAAAAAATTAAAGAGATGATTTTTTTAAGAGGATTTTTAAGAGGATTGGAAGGCATTTAACACCATCAAAGTGAAGGGTCCAAGTATCCTCGTGTAAATCAACATTGATTTCAAGAAGTTCTTCGATAATTATTATTGGTTTAGTAGTATCAAGGAGGATAACAGTCTCATCAATATTATTTGCTTCAGATTAGCATTGAAGTTATGGAAGTAAACTATAAGAGATATATCTTGATTGAGACCTTCACTATAAAGAATATTATCATCGAGAAAACTATCTTAAAGGTGATTGGTAGCGGACATGGGAACGACAATAATTTGATCAACGATGATTTGCCCTTTGATAGCTTTTTGAGTAATAATTCGAAGATAAAATTCCATAAGGAGGACCATCTATTTGCTAATTCTATCTCCAAAAAGAAAGGCTTTAGAGAAGAAGTGATGAAGGGGATCAAAATGAATGATAACATAAGTGGTCTGATAAAGCATATAATATCAAAGTTTTTTCAATTACAAAATATATGGTGAAGTAATCATGTTCGAATTTTGTGTAATATTTTTCATAATCAACGAGGCCTCGGATGATATAGTAGATGGAATACTCTCTTTTCGTATCATCTTGCTAGGCAAGCATTGCCCCAACTAATATGGGTGTGGAAGAAGTATATAAGATCAAAGGTCGATCATTTGAAGGAGGACAAAGAGTGGGTGGGTGAAGCAATGATTCTTTCATATTATCATATGCTTTTTGACAAGGATCCATCTATTCTAAAGCATTACCTTTCTTAAGAAGAGAATTGATAGAGTGGATATGGTAAGCAATTTCAAGGATGAATCTTATAATTTTTCCAAGTTTACCAAGATAAGTCTAAATGTCTGGAATGGATTGAGAGATGGATAGGTTGATGATAACATTAATCTTGGCAGGGTCAACATCAATGCTGCAAAAAGAGACTAAGAATCCTAATAGTTTACTACATGTGACATCGAAGACACATTTGTAAGGATTTAGTCTAACTTTGTATTTAAGAAGACAATCGAAGATGATGGTAAGATTTGAAAGATGAGTCTTGCAACATTTAAACTTAGCAATGACGTCATCCACATAGGTTTCTACAGTTTTGTGGATAAGATCATGAAAGATATGAGTCATTACTCATTGATAAGTAGTTCTGACATTTTTGAGTCTGAAGGGAATTTAACATAGAAATAGGTGCCTCATTCTATAGTGAAAATGGTTTTATAATGGTCTTCAGGGGAAATGTGAATTTGATTATAGCCTGAGAAACCATCCATAAGAGATAACATTTCATAACCAATTGTGGTATCAACAATGACATCTATTGAATGTAGAGGGAAATTATCCTTGGGACAAGCAAGATTAAGATTACAAAAATCAATGTAGATGCAAATGACCATGGTAACTTTTTTTCGAATAGGAATTGTATTTAAAACCCATTAAGAATAGTTCACTAGTTTGATAAATTTAGCATCAAGAAGTTTGATAATTTCTTTTTGACATAAGGTGGAAACTTCAGGTGGAAATTTATTTTTCTTTTGACACATGTTTGACATCAAGATAAGTGATTATATTGTGCACCACAATAATATGGTCAATACCAAACATGTCCTTGTAAGACCATGCAAAGATATCACAATATTTATAAAAAAATAAGCTTAAGTTATCATGTTCAGTAAGTAAGAGTTTGTGAGAAACTGTAATAGGTCGAGGGCATGATGGAGTACCATATTTAATTTGAGTAGTTTCTTTGATAAGCATAACATTACCATATTGGAAGTAGTATGGTGCACCTGGTAAATAAGAAATTAGATTAGCTTTAGGGTTGAAGCTAGCGATGAAGTTCTTGAAACAAGGGGCTTTATTTTTGAAATTCTTGAGTTTGTGATGTTGCCAAGGAAGTTGAGGTTCTCGGGCATGAAGTAATTCAAGAATAACTTCATTGCTATCCATAGTGGGAAGAGGACCATAATACTCAACATCTAATTCGAGATCAAGAATTTGATTACCATGGGATTCAAAATGTATTAAACGGACATTTGTGGCCTTGTCATCTAATGTAATCTCAGGAGTAGGAGTAGATTGATCGGATGAGGTTAGTATATTTTTAGTTTCTTTGATGGGGGAAGAATTAAATGTAATGATGGGATTTGTAGGTGGTAGAGAAGATGCAGGAGTCTTTAGAGGTTCAAAAATTAAGATTTGTTTAACCACCCAAGGAGTATCAAAAAGTGGAGAATTAACAAGAAGTACATGACCTTTGAGAGCTAATTTAGAATCTATGGAAATGATGTGAACATCCTGGTTGAAAGCATGTATTTGACAAAGTTTTTTGATAATGTTGAACATCCAAGTCTAAAGATTGAGATTGAGCCATGATGTAGTTATCATCATAGGTTGGAGAAATAGTACACACTTCAGATTCAGGAGGAGTTTCAGAAGGTGAAATTCTAATGTTATTGAACTTTCATGGAGACATGATGAGAGGATCTTGGAATAATTTGGCCACTCTATATTCATTTCATGTGGAGGCATCTTCTAGTAAAGAAGGTTCTTGAACATTTCATGAAGGGAGAAAATCAATGATCTCATCAATGAGAGGAATAGTGCGATCATGAGGTAATAAAAGAGGAATCCACTTTGAGATATAAGGAGGTAACTTAGTAGTGTTGCATGTATGTTAGAAGTCATTAGGTTCATCATCATCAGAATCAATGTGAGTGACCTGTAAGTTTGGATTGATGTTGATGAATTCAAGTAAGGGAGCACTATTAATGGTAGGAATGGTAAGAATGCAATATTGAAATTTTGGATTAGAAAGTTAAATACTCCAAGTGTTATGATCAACCTGATGCTCATACCTTTTGACATTATGTAAAAATTTGATGCTTCGGCTATCGGAAGAAGCGATGGCCCTCATTCTATGAGTCCAAGGGCGATTGAGGAGTATGTTATAAGATGGAGGCAAATCAAGGACCATAAGTTTAGTTAAAACGGTCTTAGGTTTGATTGTTAGGGGAAGCCAAATACAATCAAGTGGATTTTGATTAATTTTATCAAATCCATGACAAGTGAGGTAGGTTTGCTTGAGATGATCTTTATTATAACCAAGTTGTTGGATAAGCCATAAAGATGTCACATTAATATCAGAGCCTTTGTCACCTAAAACTTTAAAGATAAGGGTAGTATTAATGGCTATTTTAATCAATAGTGGTGGATCATTGATGCAAAAAAGATTACATCATTAATCATATCCTCTTCAGAAAATTTAATAGATAGTTTGGAAGGACAAATAGTTTCAATGGTGTGTATGTTGGTAGGTTGAGGTTCCATAGGGGGTGGTTCTTCATCTATAGGATATGGATCTTCAATTTCTTGTAATTGTTGCATAAGGAATTTGTGATGATAAGGGGAAGTATGAACTAATTCCATAAGTGGATTTTTGTAAGGCATGGAGTTAAGTTCTTCAATAAAGTTCCAATGAGATTTTGAAGAACTAGTGCGAGGTTTAGAATGTAAGGTAGGTTTTGAAGGAATAAAAGTTATTGGGGGTTAGGAAGAAGGAGGTGGTTCCTCATGGGCTTCTGAAGCTAAATGAGTGGTTGTAATATCTTTGAGAAGCCTCTCCTTCAAATATGGTTTCTTAAGTTTTGTGATAGGATCTTTGTGAGCTGGTTTGTGATGATAATTGACCTTAGCTATGTTAACATATTGAGAATTGTTGTACTATTGGTCATAGTCAACATTAATAACACAAACATCCTTGGTATTATGTTGAGGATTCGATGTGGAAAAATATTTTTGATTATTAGAAGAAGCTTTGGAAGCTTATCATTTTTGAGAAGTGGTGTTGTGCTCTTAACGACGAAGGTTGATCATGGATTCATGATTAAAGGAGTCATCAAGCATGTAGGAAACAAAAAATTTAATAAACCCTCTAAAAATTCATGGTTATGACCAATGTCGACATGGAACCAATGAAATTGATTAGGGTCATACCATTTAGGAAGATTATTACGATAAGTAAAGGGTTTAGAGGGTGGAAAGAATTGTTTTATTTACTACACAATGAATGGGATGTGAGAAGATGGGGGAGTGTCAGATTTTGTAAATATTAGTTTGGTTTGAGGAGTATTGTCGATGATGGTATTGGTAGAAGTTTGAAAAGATTCTTTAAGGAATTTGGTATTAGGTTCAAATTGCTTCATGATAAAGTCTTGACATTTATCTTATTCAAGAGCTTCATTACGTGTTTGAGGAGTAAAAATTTGAACCTTATATTGAAGTGAAGGATTTAAAGCAGTTCTAAAGAGTTTAAAAAAATTGTCATCAGTCATGTTATGGTCAGATTTATGGGCCAAAGATTTTTATTTTTTTTATAAAATCATGAGTTGATTGGATGGGAGGTTGCTTAACATTAATAAAATGGCTAAGACAATTTTTGGGAAGATCATTATATTGAAACTCTTTAACTAAATGATTGACTAAATCCTCAAGTTGCCAAATAGAATGTTGGGGAAATTGGTTGTACCATTCTAATACATCACCAGTGAAGGTTTTAAATAGAAGTTTAGTTATGGAGAAAGTATTAGTTTGGATCCACTATTTGTAAATATTTTGAAAGGCTTTGAAAAAAGATGTAGGGTCTTTAGTCCCATCATACTTGATAGTTGGGTATATATTGCCAATATCAATGGATATGATTAAAGGAGATAAAGGCTCATTTTTAATATTTTGAAGCATTTTGTTATTCATAACAGGTTGAAGAATAAAATTTTGTGAGGCATCTCTAAGAGGTGGAGAAATAAAATTTGGATTGGCTTGAGGATTGAGATCCAGAGGTTGATTAGCCATATTGATAAAATGACCTTATAATTGCATCATTTGAGAGGTATTATAAGTTTTCATTATGTTCATTTGTTGTATGACTTGTGCAAGAAGTTGAGTCATATCATTTGGTGGGTTGGTGTTTGTAGGAGAAATCCCCAAATTGGTATTAGGGGGAGGGTTGTTGGAAGGTGGATTACCCATGTGATTGTTGGATAAAATTGTGCCAATTGCTGCCACATTATGTTAAAAAAGTTTTAAAATGAGAATTGTCTTGATAGGTATGAAAAGGATTAGATCCACCTACTTCATCTTGAGGTGTGATTTAAACCATGTTACAATCCATAGGCGGAGGAGAAGAGGTGCTCAAAGAGTGAGGGTTATCTTAGGATGAAAATAAAAGGATAAATGAATATCCAATATAATGTATAAATGGATTGAAGTTGCCCAAGAAGACTCTAATAGGGGACTTAATGATGATTTGAAGAAATGAATATAATGCTAAGGAAAGAAAAATAGAGAACTAAGTCAGATAGATGGGATAATAGTAAGAGTACATAGTTGATTGGTCGACCTAGTACTGTAATTTGTGAAAAAAATAGTCTGATAAGGATACAAGGTTGACCAAGTCAACCTATACTGTAACTTGACTAGTAAAAGGGATACATAGTCTACCAAGTCGACTTCATATAGTAGGTAGGAAGGGAAGCAGTTTGTAAGAGACTGTGTTGAGCAGAATGACAATGTACTGAAAACAAGGAAAGATTTTTGCAATGTACTTGAAACAAGAAGTGAAAGTAAACACACAAACAATTATATCAAAGAGGATGATCCAATTATTACACAACACAAAACCTTGGACTAACACTAACCAATGCAAGTTTTTGTAATACAACATATAATGAGCAAAGAGCAAGCAGTCAACTAAAAAGCAAATGCTAACTAAGTGATCATCTTGAATGTTGTTAAATTATTATAAAATGTTATTTTAAATGTGATAGAGAAGTTAGTTGAAATTAGGGAACTATGAATCAATATATGAATGATTAAATATGTTGGATGATGGATCTGGGCTTTATTTTAATGCCCAGTTCCTGATAGGGGGTGTGGAGGGCGCAACACCCCCCCACTAAAGTCTCCATGGGGGTCTAGGGGGGGTGACGACCTATTTTGGGGCCCCTCTAGTGGGGGTTTAGGGGCAGCACCCCCAACGCAAAATTTTGTTAAAAATGCACTATAAACTATTGTAATTTCATAGTAAATTTAGACCGTTCACTATTAGGTTGCAAATCTAATGGTTAAAATTATGTTTGTGCATGTTTGTCTTATATGTAACCTTCCTTTGATATGAGGGCATTGAAATTATTGTAGTAGGCATATATGAGTGAAGAGGATATTGCAGTGGTTGTCTTCTAGATTTTTTTCTTTCATTTGTTAGACTAAATAATAAGGACTATCTATTTCTGTGTGGATGTAGCCCATATTGGGTGAACCACATTAAATCTATCTCTAGTGTGTTATATTTTTTAATCTTTTATTTCCATCTTTAATTCAATAATATTGCTCTATGTTTTGTATTCCTAACAACTAGTATCAAAACTAAAGTTTTATTTGGTTTGAGTAGAAGCAATAGTGGAAGAAGAAAAGTTTAAGGTCAAAAAGTTCAGTGGCCAAAACTACTAGCTATGGAAGATGCAAATGTAGGACTATCTATATCAGAAGGATCTTTTCCTATCATTGGGCAAAATAACAAATAAACCAACAATTATGAAGGATGAAGATTGGGAGGTTCTTGATAAAAAGACACTAGGAAAAATATGGCTATGCCTGGCATCATCAGTGGCCTTCAATATTTCAAAAGAAAAGATAACATCAAATGTGATGAAGGCATTAGATAGTGTACAAAAAACCCTCAGCCTCCAACAAGGTATTTCTTGTGAAGCATTTATTTAATTTGGAAATGTTAGAAGGTGGGTCTGTTGCTGATCATTTAAATAAATTTAACATGGTCACAAATCAGTTAAGATCTATAGGAGTAAATTTTGATGACAAGGTTAGGGCTCTTTTAAGTCTATGCTCATTGTCAGAAAGTTAGAATGGCTTGGTCATGGCTGTGAGTAATTATATTTCTGGTTCAAACACTTTAAATTTTGATGATGTTATGGATGTTATTCTTAGCAAGAAAATACGATGAAAAAGCACATGTGAGACATCAGGAAATATTTTTAGTATGGAAAACATAAGAAGATAAAAGGATAAAGGAAAGGGCTCAAAGAATCATAGTAAGTCTATGAAGGGTAGATCCAAATTCAGAGGAACATTGGTGTGCTAGATTTGTGAGAAGAAATGACACCTGAAGAAAGATTGTTGGTTTTGAAATAGAAAAAAATGAGATGGACAACAAGATAACAATCAGAAAACAAATGTAACAGGTGATGTGTTAAAATATGCTTTAATCCTTTATTTAGATAATATTAATGATTCTTGGGTGTTAGATTCAAGGGCTTCGTTTCATACTATACCCCATAAAAAATATTTTCAAGACTATGTTAAAAGTGATTTTGGATAGGTTTATTTGAGTGATGGTGAACCTTGTAAAATTGTAAGAAAGGGTAAGATATAGAAATTAAAGAATGAAAACAAATGGTTGTTAAAAGAGGTAAGACATGTTCTTGAGTTGATAATAAATCTAATTTCAATAGGGCAATTGGGAAGTGAGGGTTGCACAATTATATTTGCAAAAAAATCATGGAAGGTCACTAAAAGATCATTGGTAATAGCAAAAAGAGAAAATGTAGGTACATAATATTTATCTAATGGTAATGTTGACTCTTCTATTGATTTACCTTCTACAAAAGCGGATACAAAATTATGGCACCACAGATTTGGGCACATGAATGAGAAAGGGATGCAAGTTCTCCACTCAAAGAAATTGTTGCTAGATTTGAAGAAGGTAGATTTGGAATTCTCTGAGAATTGTGTGTATGGAAAATAGAAGAGAGTCAAATTTCTTAAAGTTGAGAATATAAAGAAGGATGAAAAGTTAGAGCTTGTGCATACAGATGTATGGGGATCGGCTCAAGTATCATCCCTTGGTGGCTCTTATTATTATGCTACTTTTATTGATGATGTAACTAAAAAAATAGGGTTTATTACATAGAAAAAATATATGATGTTTTTGATACTTTTAAGAAATGAAAAGATTTGGTTGAGAATAAGACAAAAAATAAGTTGAAGTGTATTAGATCAGACAATAGAGGTGAATACTGTAACAAGAAATTTGAAATTATTATTCATTACATGGGATTCATAGAGAAAATATGGCTCAAAGAACACCACAACAAATGGATGTGTCAAAAAGGATGAACAAAGAAATTATGGAGCATGCAAGGAGTTTGAGATTACATGCAAGGTTGCCCTTATAGTCTTGGGTAGATGCTGCAGATACTACTATTTACTTAATAAATAGAGGGCATTCAAATTCTTTGAATGGTGGCATTCTAGAAGAAGCATAGACAGGTAAAAATGTATATTATTCCTTCTTAAAGACTTTTGGTTGTGAAGCATTTGTCCATATTGATAAAGAAAATAGAACCAAGCTTGACACAAAATCCAAAAAATATACTTTTATTGGATATGGAGTTAACTATTTTGGTTATCGTTTATGGGATTTTGAAATTCACAAAATTATTAGGAGTAGAGATGTGATATTTAATGAGAAGGTCAAATACAAAGATCAGTTACAGAAAAAGAAATAAGAAAAGCCAAATACAAAATATGTAGTACTTGATGAAATCACAAGAAATAAAATTCTAAAAGTGTTAAAATATCAGAATATGCAACAAATATAACAAGTACCTCAAACTCCTGAAAGTGTAGTTAGAAGATCTACCATAGTAAGTAGAATCCCTGAGTGATACTCTCATTCACTTTATTATTTATTATTGACTGATGGTGGCGAGCTAGAAACTTATGAAGTAATGTAGGTAGAAACCATAAAGAAGTGGGAGCAAGGCATGAAAGAGAAGATGGACTCCTTGATATATAACTAAACTTGGGATTTGGTTCAGTTGCTTACAAGTGAAAAAACATTGTAGAATAAATGGGTTTATAGGTTGAAGAAAGAAGATGGAGGCAAAAATAGATACAAGGCCATACTTGTTATAAAGGGGTTTGCACAAAAAAAAGGTATTAATTTTGATGAAATATTTTCTCTTGTAAAAATGACTTTTGTAATAACTGTTTTAAGTTTGGTAGCAATAGAAGATTTGTACTTTAAATAGTTAGATATGAAGACTGTTTTCCTTCATGGTGATTTGAGGAGGAAATATATATGGATTAGCCATAGGGATACGAAGTAAAAGGTAAAGCGAAAATGATGTGCAGGTTCAAGAAAAGTTTGTATGGTTTAAAGCAAGCTTTAAGGCAGTGGTATTTGAAAGTTGACATGTTTATGACAATACAAGGTTATAATAGATGTCATTCTGATCACTATGTCTATTTTAATAGATTAGATAATGAAAGCTATATTATCTTATTATTATATGTAGATGACATGCTTGTTGCAGGGTCTAACATGTAGGATATAAATGATCTTAAAAGAAAATTAGAAAATTTATTTTCAATGAAGGATTTGTGTTCTGCAAAGCAAATCTTTGGTATGTTAATAACAAGAGACTGAAAAAATAGAAAATTGATAGTCTTAAGAAGAGTACAACAAGGTGTTAATCAGGTTCAATATGCAAGATGCAAACCCTGTAAATACACATTTGGGAGGGAACTTCAAATTAAGGAACAATATCCTAAAACACATGAAGAAATCAATCTAAAGTTCCATATGCTTCAACAGTTAGAATTTTAATGTATGTTATGGTGTGCACAAGACTAGATATTGCTCATGTAGTGGAAGTTGTGAGTAGGTTTATGAATAATCTAGAAATGGAGCACATAGACGCAGTCAAGTGGATTTTTATGCACTTGAGAGGGACCACTAATAGATAATTGTGTTATGAAATTTCAAATGTTCCCTTGCAAGGATATGTTGATATAGACATGGCTGGAGATTTAGATGGAAGGAGGAACACAACAAGTTATATATTCACTATTAGTGACACAACGATTAGTTGAATTTCAAAATTGCATAAGATGGTTGCTTTATGAACTACAAAGGTAGAGTATATTGCAGCTACATAAGATAGCAAGGAGAAGATATGAATGTAACGGTTCATGGAATAGTTGAGGCATAAGCAGAAAGATTTTAGGTTGCATAGTGATAGCCAGAGTGCAATTCATTTAGCAAAAAGCTCAACATTATACTCAAGAACCAAACTTATACAACTCAGGTATCACTTCATTCGTTTAGTTTTGGAGGATGGTCAACTGAAGTTGGAAAAGATCCATATAAGTCAGAATCTTATAGATATAATAACAAAAATAGTCACAAAGGATAAGCTAGAGAATTGTTCAGCTTTAATAGGTATTCAAAGATAACAAAAAAGATGAGAAACAAGCTAGGGTCAAAATTTCAAGAAAATTCCAAGGAAGAGTTGTAGTGGTGGAGTTGCAATAATCAGTCTCCAAGTGGGAGATTGTTAAATGGTGGAGCTTGATCTTATTTTAATGTCCAGTTCTTGACGGGGGGGGGGGGGTATGGGGGGGGTAATACCCCTCCATTATGGTTGCCATGGGGGTCCAAGGGGGAGAGAACCTATTTTGGAGCCCCCTAGGTGGGGGTTCAAGGGTAGTACCTTCGATTTTTTTTTTTGTTAAAAATACACTAAAAAATATTATAATTCGTAGTAAATTTAGACCGTTCACTATTAGGTGGAGGATCTAATAGTAGAAATTATGTTTGTGCATTTTTACCCTATATATAACTCTCATTTGATATGAGGGCATTGGAATTATGAAGGCACACTGTTTGTGAGTGAAGAGGATATTGTAGTGGTTGTATTGCAAGTTTTTTTCTTTTATTTATTGGACTAAATAATAAGGACTTGATATTTCTGTATGAATGTAGCCCATATTGGGTGAACCACATTAAATATGTGTCTCTATTATGTTATGTTTTTTGCATTTTATTTTCATCTTTAATTCAATAATATTACTCTATGTTTTGTATTCCTAAAAAAATATAATTATGTAAAATAATATATATTAAAGGATAAAATCTATGTTATTAAAAAAATGCTTCAACGTTTTGATCCATACTCTTGGATCATCATCAAGAGTTGAAAAGGTAAAATTTAAATATACAAAACCATCAATAAGAGGATAAATATACTTTATTTCACATAAGAACGAAAATCCAAAGTGGTTGGCCAAATTATTCAGGACTAGTCATTTTTTGCCTCTTATTTTAAAGAAGATTAAGAACTAAATTCCAATTATCACTAGTCCTAATTGGAAGCTAGTTTTTAATCTTCTTCAAAATTAGAGGCAAAAAGTGAGTAGTCTTGAATAAATTGGTTGACCACTTTGGATTGTTACTCTTGTGTGAATTAAAGAATATTTATCCTCCTCTTATCGATGGTTTTGTATATTCAAAGTCTATCCTTTCAATTCTTAATGATGATCTAAGAGTATGGATCAGAACTTTGAGGCATTTATTTTTTAATAAAACAAATTTCATCACTTAATAAATATATGGATGGTTTCGGGACGTTTAGACTGAAAGAGATCTATGTTCGTAATGGTACTAGCTTGGTATTGGGGCATACCTTCTCACTTCACAATTTCATAGTGATAAGGGTGTCAATGGCTTTGCCAATATATACCATTAAACATGTGTTTATACTTGGTCAGAAAACCAAGTCAACATCCCCCTTAGTGATGAAATCTAAGTAGGTAGGCCTTGTATAGA
This sequence comes from Torreya grandis, assembly GCA_037957365.1. NCBI lineage: Eukaryota > Viridiplantae > Streptophyta > Pinopsida > Cupressales > Taxaceae > Torreya > Torreya grandis. The sequence goes on from JARHVA010000056.1 coordinate 6,265,419, forward strand.
CAAATGTTTAAAAGCATTTTGAAATTATGTGATTTGGTAGTGTGTGTAAGAAAGAGAAAAATAGTACACCTAAATAGTATATTGAAAAACTACCTAATTAGATTATGTGAGCTAATCTAAGCATGCAAACAACTAAAAATGAAAGAGTGAATTAATTACTATCATATAGTTGTTAATTATCAATTTAGGCACGATACATAATTAGTTCAGAGGACTATATGCAAACATTATAGAATAGAGTCAAAAGCATTGCTACTGTACTATAGAAGCAAGAGTACTTAAGAACTAAGTTGACCAGGTCGACCTAGTCTTTCAGACAAAAAATAGACTATAGAACTAGGTCGATTAGGGTGACCTAGTTTTCTATAGGATTGCAGTTTTGAAGATTACAAATTTTGAAAAATAGAATTGTAAGAAAGAACCAAATTGAAATAGAGAGAAATAAAGGAACCTTGATGGGTTAGAAGATGCTGAGGACTGTGAGATTTTTTATTTATGTGCTTTACATACTACTTTCAAGTTCTGCCAACTGTGTTGACCTAGTTCTATAATTTCCTATCTACTAAATTTTATTAAGATGACTAAGTCGACCTGGTCGACTTGATTTATTATCTAGAAGCTGACTGTGATACTAAGTTCATGTGAATGACTTAGTTTGATATTTTGAAATTGAATAAGAGACCAAGTTGACCTGTTTGACATATTTTGTTGTCTAGAACTGAAGAAGAGTACTATACCAACCTGTTCGATCTAATAAACTGTATCTGATAAAGCCCTGCATAGAAAAAACATAGTTGTTTTGATGTGACTATGTGTTAAACCTAGGCACAAAAGTTAGAAACTATATTAGCCTGCTTGACTTAGTATGTAAATATAGAAAAATAATACAATGATAGAAATTAAAAGCATACAAAAAAAACATGCAAGGGTTAGAATCACATTGGGTTCACCAGAATATATGCAATAAAAAATGTATCAGATCCACAAATCAATCATAGCTCAAAGAAAATAGATCTTACTTACATTTCTGATTGAGACTACATTAGATAATTTGAAACATGACCAATATGGATCTATTAGACCCAATTAGGGGATATCTTACCACAGTAATAGCACTAGGAAGGTTTTGAAAGCCTCCAATCAAGCAAAACTACATAATAACCCTAACTACGTCATATTTTTTCATATTCATTAAACTAATAACAAGTAAAGCAAAAAAACCTAATCTAGTGTTCACTAAAACTTGTGGCACAAAGTGAGGGTTAGTAAAGTAAACATGCATAAGAGAATTTTAATTAATCTATGTATAGGTAAGACTCTAATTCAATAAATAAGAAGAGTAATATTATTCAGAAGCCATTATTTATGCTACTTCTATCTACTAAAGAGAGGAACAAAGTTAGAGATACTTACCTGGAAGACGAACCCATTGAGACTCAATATCATCCTTGGCTAAAAGTGCTTAAAAAGAGGTTGTTGTGGTTTGTAAAGATCACTAAGAAAGACCAAAGCATCCAAGACTTCTTTACAACACTAGATTCTTCTCTAAGTAGAAACCCTAAGTTAAGACTCCTTAAGTATAATGGTAGAAGAGCAGAATGTAAAGAAGCAAAAATGAATAATAACTATTGATTTATATCTAAGAATTATGAAATGGATGTGTTTATATAAGTGTATTTAACTCTAAACCCTTTTGAAATTTTTGACTGACATGGTCCACCCATTCAACCTAGTATTATTATTGACAAAAACTAACTAGGTCATGAGCTAGGTCGGTCAAGAGCCAACCTAGACCCTAAATAAGTTTTGCCAATAAGAGTACAAGGTCGACCCAGTTGACATAGTTATGTAAACTATCAAAAGAGGTTTTAGGTTAAGAAAATGGGCAATGAAGGTGATAAATGACTAGAGGGGTATGCAAAAGAGGAGGTAAAGCTTAGGGAAATGTTTTTAAGAGCTAGTTGGATTGTTAACAAGTGGTAATAAAAGACAATAATTTTGTTAAACACCAATGGTCTACCCACCCCTTTCTTAGTGCACTTCTTCAGACGTGCACTCAGAGAGATTGAGACTCGATGGGTTCCTAAAATATAGAAAACATTAGTAATTGATAAAATTTGAAAATAGTATGTGTATACACGAAGCTCCTAACACCTTTATCACTGTGGTATGTGAAGTGAGGGGGTAGGCCTCAATACCAAACCACATACTTCCTTCCAGCATAGAATCAAGCTTCAATGTACCTTTATGTATATAGAGGTTCTCATCCTTAAACAAAACCTGAAACCAACTTTAGACTACCATTTCTTAGTACATTCATTAACCCATCTCTCTATCACATTCTAAATTTTGTTTCTTAAAAAATAGAAATATTTAAGTATGTTTAATAGAGTGTATGTTTTCTTTCACTAAAATGAGATAGAAAAAAGGAATTGTGTCTTTGCATTTCATTCTTTGTTTCTTTTTCAACACTACATGGTTCTAATGCGACAATTGTCATTAAAATAAACCAAATCTCATGCTTTATCCTCATCCATGGAGAACACACCAAGTCCTCCTACCTCTCCTGAATCCATGGCGGAAGGCATTGCCCAATTTTATACACTGAGAGACCCATACTTCACTAGTATATTGGATAGTAATCTAATTACCACCAATCATTATCTTAGTACTCGAGCCATATGAATTTCTATTTCCCTTAGAACCTAATCTTTTAGGTTTTTGTATTACATGCCCCTTGAGGGACCTAAAGTTATTGCTATGGCCATAGTTTCCTCTTCCACCAATCCACCTCCTATGAATTCTGATACCAACATAATACAACCCATAGATAATCAACCACCATTAGTATCTAGTAACCTTTCTTCGATCGTTACCCAAACCTAACATGTTACTATAACCCAACTTACACTTTTTATACCACCCACTACTTCACCCCAAAATTTAGTAGTCTCAATCCCTATGACTCTCCCACCTATCCAAACAAACATAACTTTGAATCCTCATACCCAACCTTTAGAACCTATATAATAGGTTCCTCCAAGTTAGCCTTTTCAACAATATGTCCAGTGGACTACTCAATACCTAGCTCCCTCATAATACCTTGTGATCACTCACCTTCACTCATTCCCACAACAAAACATACCCATTCAAATCCCACAATATGTGGCTGCATCTTAACCTATCATGAACACTTCTATTGGTTATCCCCTTTCATAACCATTTTTGACTCCATTCCCCACCTATCAACATTTACAAAAAAAGATCTTAGGGGTAATGCCTCAGTATAGTACCCAACCTGACCTCATGAACATCCTTATGCATAAGATGGCAAATCTAAAGGGTTATGCCTTTGATCAAAAAAAAATGCTCACATATGAGCAAATTTGAAATGAACCTATCAATCCTCCCATCCTAATTAGGTCATATCCCTCGAAGTGGGAACTTCCTAAATATATGAAATTTAAAAATAAGAAAGATCCCCAACAACACATTAGGGCATTCAGACATGCTTGTTATCTTATAGTTCCTGATGACACTCTCCTTTTAAATACATTTCCCATGTATTAGATGGACCAACCTTAGATTGTTACATCTCCATCCCTTAGTAATCATTGTTTTATTTTGGGCAATTGATTCAAATCTTCTTAGAACACTTCTCCATTAATATTGCAAGGAAAGTAAGCATAACTGACCTATACACCATTAGATAATTTGATGATGATTCCATTACCAACTTTGTAACTAGGGGGCAAGGCCTTATAAATCAACTAACATTCTCCTTTCCTCAACCTGAATTAATCGAGTTGATTACAATATCATGCACTAAGCATATCTCAATAACACTACAAGTACAATCATTTAAATTTTTTGACAAAGCTTTTACCATGGCCCATAAACTAGAATTCAGAGCCTTAGAGGAAGGAAAAGTTAAGTTATGTAATAAGAAATTCAAAACTAACCCCTCCAAGGGGACCAAAAATTGTAAAACTAAAGGCACACCAAACGTTATTGTCTTGAAATTGACACCTCCACAAACAATAAAACAATCCAAACATTCTACCTCCCAAACACAGCCACAAAAACCCTTAACATGATTTCCCCCTTGTCAATGCACACCCTTAGGGGAGTCATATGATTCTATTTTACATAAACTCCTAAAATATTCCATTATCAAGCTTCTTCTAGTTAGACCCCTTGACGATTCTCACCCCAAACCTAGTTGGTACATTGAATGTTATTTCTATGCTTATCATCATCTACCTGGTCATGGGGTCAATAAATGTTGATATTTCAAAGGTTTGGTGCAGAACCTTATAGACCAAGAGTAATTACAATTGGATAATCCTAATGTTCCCCTCAGTCAATCCATCAATATCTTTTAGTAACAGTTCCCCAACCATCCTTATACATCTAATTATATACAAGCAAACACATGAAGTATCTTGGATCTTGAAACCCATGTAATTAACACAATTCGTGATCAATTTTTACCTAAATAAGTTAGTAATGCTTTCGAATCATCTTACAAAATAACAAGTATCCCATATCTCCTTATAGGTGATATTTTAAAACTATCTTAACTGGTTAGATATGTTCCTAATATCCACTCAATTTTTCCTGATCTCATTATTTGGGATCCTCTCTAAGAAATACTACCTAATCCTATTCAAGGAAACCTATAAAAAATAAAAGATGAAAAACTATCAAGGAGGATACTTGTTTAGATATCCTAGAACATACACACACTACTCCTTTAGTTACTACTGAAACTTTACATAGCTTGATCACTCCCTCTAGCTCACTCCATCCTGAGAGGTACACTACATTACATCGATCGGCTCTAAAGCTAGCTTCCCTTATAGTTCAGACCAAGCCTAATCTTGTAAAAGGGGAAAATAGGGGAAATGTTTCAAGAAGTGGAGACAAATGCCTTGGGTTGCAATGAGGTAAATCCTTATAACATCCACCAATAAGAATTGATCTCCTTAAAGAGGATATTCCTACTAATTTTGACCGAGCTCAAAAAATAAAAATGGTTATGCCACCATATCAAACTAAAACATCCATATTTGGACCTTATCCTTCTGGAAGGCCAAAGTCCACCATTATAGAATCCTCCTCTAAGAAACATACACCAGTACAAAAGGATCTTCCTATAATAATAATGCCAATACACAATCCTTTAAATCCTTATTACCCTCAAAATCTTGGTATAAGGTCTTATTCTAAGCATAAAGTACCCTCTATTAGAAACATTAAAACAATCAATGTAATAAATCAAGACATGAAAGTGAATTTAGCCCCCATGAAAATGTCTCAAAAGGTGGAAAAACCTAACCAAGGTCTATTATGGGGGTCTTATTCCATGATTCTTGATTAACTCCTTTGAACCTCCTTTATCACACTACCACCTATAAACCCTGTTAACCCCCAAACTCAACAACTGGTATGGTATCAAGAAAATAATAATTGCACTTACCATTGAATATCAAAGCATGACACCAAAATTTGTAATGCTCTCAAATTTGTAACCCAAGATTTATTAGCAAAGGATGATCTTTTATGGGAATAGTTTGGTCCTTATTATGTTCATAATCAAACTACTAGAGTCATGATCACCTCGAGAACTAGTACATTACCAAGAGGGTCAGAATGAGCTTCAAAAAAGGAAGATAAAACCTCTATTGAAACTTAGTATCAACCCCTCTTAGACCATCTAAATTCAGAAGATTTTGAAAACACAACAAACCAACCATTATTTCAAATAGATGCAATACACATAGCCACTCGATACTAAACACAAGGTCATAAAACCCAAAAATCCTAACTAAAACAAGGTGTTTATTACAAATGCTCCTCCTACTACAAACAATCCTACAATGCTACCCAAAGTTTCTATTATAAGGAAAGTGAAAAATAACAATCTCTCAAAGTTGATACATATATCGGTTCCGAAACAACTCCACCAACTTCCCATCAAAATGTCTTTATATGAACTTATCCAAAATTATTATCAATATTGTGAAGCTATGATAGAGGTGTTATAGGCTACCTAGGTACAATCATATGAACCTCAACCTCTATCAACCTTCATTGGATCCTTGCAAAAGTCATCATCTATCACATTTCATGATTCTAAAATATCCCCATTATAACTCGAAGACTAGGACCCACCATTATTTATCACTACCCAAGTTAATCAAACATAGATCAAAAGAGTTATGATTGATATTGGATCCAATATAAATATTATCTCCTCACACATTTTTAGGCAACTCCAGTTACCATAAACTATTATGGATCAATCTCTATCCATCTTACAAGCCTTTAATGACATTGTTTCCCCTACATTATGTACAATCGTCCTCCCATCCAAATAGGTATACATACTCTCCCACATCTATTTTACATGATAAAGGGAGAATTTCAATATAACATCCTATTAGGACATCCTTAGATATGTGCTATGCATTGTGTCCAATCTACTTTACATCGATGCATTAAATATGAATATGAAGATAAAATCCATGTCATCCCAATATACCCACATCCATTCAAGGCATGCAACTTGACTTATCAACCTAATGATGCCTTGATCCCCCTAAGTAACTTGAGCCCATTATTTTTGGGGGAAACATTGACTAGTTCTACAATACCCTCATCGTGAATCCCTAATGAAAAATCCCTTGACTTGGCACTCCAAAAACTCTCTTTAAGAGAGTATCAACTGTTAAATCTTAGCACCTTATCAATTCCTCAAGAATATGGATGCCCTGACCAACAATGTACTTACCAACCCAACCTAGGAGATATTATCCCCTTCGGCCCCCCTTACCTCGAAACACACTTAATATATGGAGGAATAAATCAATCCCCTTTATACGGGGAAAGTCAAACACATACCAAACCATTCTTGTCTAACTTTTTCTTTCTCGATAAACCACACTTTTAAAAAACATATCTACAACAATGTGCTTAGAAAGGCTTTGGCATAGGAGTTATGAACAAGGACCTCATGATGTTATGATAAATGATCTTAGAAAACCACATGAAAAAAACATGGCCTCAGTTTCAATAAAACTCTTGAATCTGATAATGATAGCGCTTTGCCATCTAATATCTCTATAAATATGGATGAAAAAACACCCTCATCCTCAATCGATTCCCCTATAGTAATCGACGATATCATTTCCATCCCGCCTAACATTTTCTTTGATTATAACCATTCACTTGGAACCACTAACTTATAAAAATAATGAAAAAACCTTATACCGTCCCCTAACTTTTCTTGACCTAATAGATGACAATTCCTCCTTAGTCCATGTAATGGAAAGTCAAGATGACAACTCTATTTTAACAAATTTAGGGGCAGGGAATTCATATCTAAAGAATATCATATCATCTGATTCTCCTAGTCTTTTAAATGAAGTTACAACTGATATTAATATAGGAACACTCGAGGTCCCTCAAAACATCAAAGTTAGCTAATCTTTAGATTCTTAAGAACACCAAGATTTCATAACATTCCTTGCTAATCATATCCAAGCATTTGCTTGGTCTTATAGTGATATTCCAGGAATAGATCCTGCTATAGTCATCCATAACATCATCACCATTCTTAAAGCTAAACCAATAAAACAAAAACTTCATAAAATGCCTTTTTGTGTAGCGCTTCTTGTTAAGGAAGAATTACAATAGTTGTTATCCATTAGCTTTATCCAACCCATCGATTATCCTCAACGGGTATCTAACATAGTACTTATCACAAACCCAGATGGGGACTACACCTTTGTACTGACTTTCATGATCTTAACATTGCCTATCTAAAAGATGATTTTCCCCTTCCTAATATCGACAAACTCATGGATCTCATTGCAAGACATGAAATGTTATCACTCATGGATGGATTTTTTGGCTATAAACAGAGCCTTATCGCACCATAAGATCAATATAAAGCCTCAGTTTTTACTCCATGGGGGTGTTTTTGTGATAGGGCCATGCCTTGTGGTTTAAAAAAAGTAGGAACAACTTACTAGCATGCCATGACCTATATTTTCCATGATTTAATTCAAAAAATCATTGAAGATTATGTGTATGATCTCCTTGGTAAATCTAGGTATCATAAAGATTACTTATTGATCTTAACCCCAAAAAGTGTGTCTATGGGGTTTTATTAGGTAAGCTTTTGGGTTTTATCATTTCCCTTTAGAGAGTTGAGGTTAATCCTACTAAAATTAAATCCATTATCAATATGTCACCTCCATCTAACCTCTAATAGGTTCATGGTTTACAAGGGAAATTACAGTCTATTTGTCACTTTATTTCACAATTATTTGACCATTGTCAACCATTTCATCACCTTATTAATAAAGACACCTAATTTATATGAGGTTCAAATTGTGAAGTAGCCTTTGATATGCTTAATAATTATCTCTTATCTCCCCCTATTCTTATTCTTCCAAGAGAGGATAAAGCTTTTTACTTATATATCTCAGCTACAGACCATGATTTAGGTGCCATGCTTACCCATCGAGATGAATAACATAGAGAGCAAGCAGTTTATTAAATAATTCACATTTTAGTTGAGTATGAAACTCATTACTGTAGACACCTAAGTCTGGACACCAATGACCTTCAACCAATTTTTTGACCAATTTCCACCCAAAGCGCACAATTTGGCTTAAAAACACTAAAATGCATTAAAAGATTTGAAGCTGACATATTCAAGTGCCGATTATGGCTAGAGTATCATTAAATAAGGTAGTGCAATTTATGGGCTAACTAACTTTGATCAGATCATTCTGAGTCAAAATACCAATTTTGCATCTAGGTGCCCTGAATTGCTTTTTTCTATAAAATCTCTTGCACGAGATAGGTGCCTTTGTTATTTGGTATTGGTAACATTCTAAATGGGATAACGGACCCAACATATCCCACATATGAAGGAGAGTATGAGGCAACTTTAAAATTTTAATTTGGATGCTTAAAACTCTTTCTAAGTGATTTTTTAACTTCATTTGGCCATTTTTTCTTTGTCATGGGTTTACATAGTAACCATCACCAGTTGAGTAAACCATTTACGATCATTTTCAATCATCATCAATTAGCATTAGTAAAAATGACATCGATCTGCATAACCATTATAGGTTAGTAAAACTGATGTCAGTTTGCATAATCATCATCAGCTAGTAAAACCATCACCAGTCTGCATAAACATTGTCATCGCCAATATAACCATCGATGATCACTATGTTTTTTTTACACAAACTCGAGAGCTCATTTTTCTAAGTTGGTTGTTTCATCTTCAAAAGTGATTCTAAACTAAACATCTTGCTAACATTTTTTTTGCAAGTTTTACTTGAAAAATCATCAAATCATGCTTAAATAGATCCTTTTAAAATTCTTTTGGGGTGTTTTAAAATGAATCAATTTTTTTATTTTGGTGCTTAAAGGAAAATCATTTAGGGTGTTATTGCTTAAATCTTGTAATTAGTTTTCAAAGTTATAAATTAAGACCAAGGGGTCAAATAAACACCACCAAATCTTTTATTTGGGCTTAAAATTAAACACACTTATCATTTTTGTATTCAATAGCTATTTGATCTAATTTTGTTTAGCAAAGAGAGGGGTGTTGCATGTATGCTCTTCCATTTGTTCCTTTTAGGGAACCCTTAATATCAAAGTGCCATTCCTATTACAAAACTCCTAGTCCAAGGCTTCGAAAGAATGTTGCCTAAAGCATTCCCTAAAAACTCATCAAAGTCTGGGTGACCTTGAAAATGACCCTAAAATCTTTCTATTAGTCTTTTATTTCATGTAAATTTAGCTTGTGAGGGAGACGTCATTACCTGCTACGAGTTCTTTAAGGAGGCTTTGACTCAAAGTTTCATCTCCTGACATTGACTTCACTTACTCCTTCTGAGTTGCACACGAGACATCTGCATTTGAACATCGCACTACACTGAGTGAACAATAGGATGTAGTGGTTGTAAAAAATACTAGACCTTTTTACAACTAGACAATACCATGACCACCTAATTTCCATGCTTGTCTTTTGTATTGTTTGACATGAAAGTCCTTGTGCAATTGATTTTCTTAGAAACATTCGATAGCTTTCTAGTTTGGTCAACCCCACATTGCCATACCCTTGCTAGGATTTGGATGATTATACTTAGTTTATTTTGATCATTTTTGCTTGATATGTTTTGAGACTAAAACTTGTTTGTTTGTTCATAAGTCATGTCAAAACAATGTATTTGAGTTAAGGAGGGTAGTGTTATGTTGCCCAAAACATGTCAAAACCATTTTACTTTTAAGTCTTTTGAAGCATAACATAGATCACATCATTCGAGCATGCTTATGCCGTGAGGTTGCTGAATTTGTTTCACCTTGTATTAAAAACTATTTATTTCAAACCATGTCACATCAGCCATTCAAACCTTGTTTATGTGTCATCATGTTATCTAATCTTGTCTAGCTTGTTTGGTTAAATACTAGTTTTAAATGTTGAGTTTTTAATTAGCCTTGTCAAATTTAGATTCAAACATTGATTGATTTCTGTTTAAACCTTAATTCATGGGGCTGATACACAAAGCTTTCTCTTTTGGATTGCATAATTTTGGTTAATCGATTATCTAAATTTAAAACCTATTGATGGTTTGTTTGTCTAGAGCCTATCCTCATCATTGTTTGTGACTTTATTTGAGAAAACATAGCCTTTATAAAAGAGCCTTTTGTCTTATGCCTTATGCCAACTGATCATGTTTATGTTTGATTCTATGTGTCGGGTCTATGTCAAAGTTGTTTCTACACTTATTAGAATAAATCAAATAACATCAGCTTTTATTTCAAGTCTAGATTTTGACATCATTTGGTCAAAAGTTCTAGCATATGCCTATTTTTTTGAGCCTAGCTTTTGATTCCGTGTTTAGACAAAAGTCCTAATAACTCAGCTTTTTTACTTTCCTAGTTTAGACCTTATTTAGAACACTTTGACTTAGACCTTTGACATGCTAGTTTTTATTTAGACGCTTGACCTTTTGTGCATATAAAATTTGACATTAGACATTTGATGTTAGACTATTTTATGCCAATTTTTATGACAAACTATTTTGGAGATACAACTCCATTTTCAAACTACGTTGAAGATACAACTCCACTTTCGACCAAATTAGACCAAGTTTGAACCATTCATCATTTGGATAGTTTTTTAGAGTTTGTATAACTCTAAGCCTTTTTGTTTAAGAGCTTTCATCATTTATACAGATATATTTAGCTACACTTATGGTGAAGTCATGTACAATCCAACTTATGATAGAATGGTTGCACAAAATCCAACTAAGAACCCCTATAGAGAAAATTTTTAAAGGAGTTTTATTATGCTCCCTACAATACTCCATATGGAGAACATAGTCAAAATACATAAAATCAAAATTGAGACCTTGATTGGCATGAAGAGGCTTGTAAGGAGGACTTTGAAGACCCAACTACAGATAATGTTGTTTGGGATACATATCTGTTGTCCCCCAAAAATGACTTCTTATTTTTGGGACAACATATGAACTATTTTGGCTCTGCAATACCAAAATTATCTCTTCCCTTTCCAAAGATTTGTTCTGAGCTTTCAAATTCTTCATTTTTCAAGCTTATTCAATAAAGGGATTAGTAGGTTCAAAGGGTTCAATGAGTTCAACGTTCAATTGGTTCAATGCACGGGTTCAAAGGTTACCTCAATTAAGGAAAGACGCGCGTAAAAGAAAGGGTCAGGCGGAGGCTGCCAAGTGTCGTCAGTCAAGCCCCTTTATGCTTTATTTCAGAGAAGTGGTGGAAGGTGTCACGTGTCATTTTTGAAAACTCGTCAAAAGCCACCACGTGTTTGCATCCACGTGACTGCTAAAAATATTCAGATCGCACCACATGTTGGCATCATAACTCAGCGGAATGCAACGCGTGTCAGCGTTCACTTCTTAGAGTTTTGTATAAAGCTACAGGGTTCCTTTTGATAAAGCTTCTTCCAGAGTTTTGTGGAGGGCGATAAGTGGAAATCACGAAAGGCTTCACTTTGTGTTCCTAAGAGCAACGGACCATGCCATGTGTCCCATGTAGAGAACGACAGAGGCTGATGAGTGTCATCATTCATGAGAGCCTAACTGAGCCCTAAGAATTTCTATGGTTTTGTAAAGGCCCAAGAAGGTAGATGCTACCAGGTGTCAAAGTGCAGAACTCACCATATGTCCCATCCGAATGCAGTGGAAGCTATCACGTGTCTGCATCCGTGCCTCTAGTTGTTAACAAGTTTCAAAGCTTATTTCGATAAGCCTATTTTGAAGCTACGAATGTCACCACGTGTCATCACCCACATCACAGCTTAAAGTGACTTTGGAAAGAGAGAAAGACATGAGAGAGTTGCTAGGAAGGATGTCAGGCCCACAGACGTCAAATTTAAAGTGACTAGCTAGCTGTTAACCTTTAATAGAGAAAAAACCCAAGAATGCCAAATCGGCTGTGTTTAAATGTCTGTTGATTTTTGCAAACTCAAATGATGAACCCAGATGCATTCAAAAAGCCTAAGGCTAGGGTCAAGAGAAAGAAGAGACCAAGAGGGAAACTCAGCAAGAGTTACTGCCAGTAGGTGAAGCAGTTTGTCGAGTAGATATTTGGGGTCTGCTAACATTGAAAGCACTGTCTGTTTGTCCTGTTAGAGGTAAAGGTAGAATAGATAGTTGCATAGATAAATAGGTGAATGAATGAGTGATTTATGATAAAGAGGTGCTAGAGATGAATCGACATGCCATAGTTGAGGCAGTCGCCTTGCTCAAGCATGGCCCTTCCTGACAAAACCAAGAATGCATCCAAGGCATTAAATGTGCCAAATGGGTCACTCCATGGAAAAAAGTTCCAAGCCTCCTTTAGGCCTCTATATAATGTAATCTCTTGTATCATTTGAAGGGATATCTTCTCGAATATAGAAGCAAAACTCTACCAAAATTGAAAGACGAATACTGAGACTTTGAGTTCAGATTGTATTTCATATTATTTTATCTGAATAAGTAAGCAAGTGATTCACAGACTTTGTGCTATATAGCTTGTATCATTTTAAGAGATTATTCTTATGTCTGTCTTCTAAATGTGTTCTTGTTTATTTAATTTAACAAGCATAGCTAGTGGAAGTGATAAGGAAGGTGTCTGGAAACTAGTTACTTTCAGACTTTATGCTGACATAATTGTTTTCAATGTGTGTTTTTCTTTTATGTTTTTGTGTAAAGGACCTTGAGATGACTTTGTGCCCCCATTGTTCTTCGTACCTCACTCTAGGGTAGTCAAGGTGGAGACTTTGAGCTACATCTTAGATTGCTGGTTACTTTAGACCCTGTTATTAGTCACTTGTTACCAGAAAGAGTCCTGCTATTTACAAGAACAAGCACTTCTGAAAGAAGAGAAGTGATTTTTATCGCTTCACCAAGATTTCTAATATATAGAGAGGGATCTGGCTCTTGGCTGAATGTTACTTCTGAAAGAAGAGAAGTGCCTTCACCAATCACCCAAGATTTCTCCTCTATTTGTTAGCATCATCTCTAAAAAAAGAGAGATGGATGGTTCATTCCACCCCTGTGTCTTATTTTCTGCTTATATATATAGTATATAGCCTTCGCATATTTAACAGGGAACCTCCCCTTGATGAGAGGAGAGATTTGTCCCATTTGGATGTGGTAAACCTACAACATTAGACGACTAATCTCCCTATGCTGTGGTGATAAGAACTATTTTGGTCACCAATTAGCTGGCCGACAAAATATTCACCCAACAATATCCATACCCTCTTTACAATAATTAGTATGTGGAATATAATCAAGAACCAACTTATGAGCTAACTCACAACTAGGATGATATGGTTTATGAGAAAAACTTAGATGCTTTGGCTTATGTGAGTAATCAGGCTCAACCACAGCATGCCATTTCTATTCCAAGACAAAAATATCATACCATTCCCATACCAAGATCTCATCATTTGGTTTGTGTGAGCAGTCAGGCTCCATAATGACACAATTTCTATACCAGGACCTTATATTTTGGCTTGTGCAAGCAATCAACTCCACAACACCCTTTCATCATTCCAAGACCTAGTCCTTTGAGTTGTGTGAGCAATCAAGCCCTACAAAGCCCTATCGTTACCATCTCAAGACTTCATCCTCTTGCTCATGCGATTAATCATGCTCTTTAATGCCCTATCATTATCCAACCACAAGTCATTCATCATCTAGAATCAATCCCATCCAAACCTCAATTGATCTAATCCATCAAAAACCAAGTTATGTTCAAAACTGGTATTTTCTAACTCATTGAAAAATAAGGCCAAGAAAACCAACCAATCTGAGATGTTTCTATTGAATTAACCATTTATGATAAGTCAACTTGTGATGAATCACCTATTGATCCTATACTAGATGTCGAGGAGTCTCACATTGACGAGTCAATCTTTATCAAGTGAATTCTTAATGATTATAACCACTTTTGGGCAAATCATTACCTTAAATATGTGCTTATTTTTTAAGATCCTCCTTTTGACAAACCAGTCTCTAAGGAGTTGTCTCTTGACCTTTTTCCCATCCTAGAGGAGTCCCACTCTGACAAACTAGTTTTTGTGGAACCCATCATGCCATCACAGACCATTACTTATCCAAAACCAAATATTCAACAAGACATCATTATAACAGAGTACCTATCAGATAAAGAATCTGAGTTAGAGTTAGGTTCTATTCTTGAACCAACATTAAATTTAGCATCAAAATTAGAATCAACATTAGTATCAACATCAGATTCAGAGTCCTTTGAGAGTTAGAATCAGATTCAAAAGAAGAATATGTTCATGGTTGTTACAAAATTAGTTATGCATGCCTTGCAGATCAATTTGAATAGATTTGTGATCCTTCTATGATTTTTGAAGATGAGTATTTTAGCTTCAACACAAGTTATCATAATATCTTCTATGAAGATTGTGCAGCCTCTCCCTATTCCATTACCATTCTACAAGTCATTACCATCAATTAAAATAGCCATATCATTGACATTCCATCTCCAACAAGTGTATTCAGGATCAACAAAATCACATTTTATTGAATTGTATCTATGGTGACATAGCAGTCGAAGAAGAGCGTAGAAGAATACTCTCACAGTGAAACCTTTTTAGAGGCATTAAGGGACAATCAAAGTCAGAACTTAACATCTTCTAGTGAAATTTTTTTGGAAGTGCTAGAAGATAATCAAATTCAAAAGTCAACATTCTTTAGTGAAACCTTCTCGAAGGTGCTATGGGATAATCAAGATAACTTCATTGATGAAAACTTCTTTGGGGCACCAATAATTGAGCACAAAAATTCTTCACTACTTGATGAAGACAAAATCAAAGATCAAATCAAAATAGATTTCTATCTACATCTTAATCAGATGGTAGTTACTCTTAGGCTCAAACAATAAAAACATATGGTGATCCTCTCGAGATAAAAAGTATTCAGCCCCACCAAAACCAAAATTATGTCAAATCTGGCATCAACAATATTACATATGACTGAAAGTCCTGATCTTCATTTGTTTATCCACCATTATATATTCCACTATCATCTACCATTCTATTTCACAATCAAACCTACCATCCATTATTTATCCTTATTTACCATCTATGGTCACACTTTTCTTTGTAGAGGCTATAAAGATACCTTATCTCGATGCTTGAAGGGATCAGAGTCAATGACCACGAAAGAACACAACATTATCGATGTCCAAATTTGTAGCAAGTTCTTGATAGAGCAGTTATTCAGACAAGGTGTGGGATAATAATTAACATGATCGAATATTTTATTTGTATTATTTGTTGATTATGATGTGCATCTCCCCATCAGAAGAACAATAAAATCAAAAACCACACTCAAGCCAAAAACATGTACCATGCCATTTTATTGCCATGTCAGTGCCATTGTTACATATTTCTATTTGCCATTATTTTAGATCCTAGCCATTTATCCCATCACCTGGGGGCAACCCTCTTACCATTTTATTCAATTTATCAAACCATCATTATCCTTAGCAAGACCATGCCATCTAACCATTCTATTCCTGTTTAGACAAAAGTCTATTTTTAGTTATCCTATTTAATCTTATTTTGATCTTGGTTCATTTGGTTCTTCTCATACCTTTTGTGAGAGGATTACAATCACATTTCAATAATCAATCCAATCCATATTTACAATGATAGTTTATGAAAGTAGTACGATAGTTGATCTGGCAAGCTATCTTTTATTTTCCATCATGTATCAAGCTTGTTTATGTGAGCTTGATTATAACTGTTTATATGCAAATCAATGTTTCACAAATCTTGTTACTAATTATAACCATTTATGGACAAATTAGTATCATTGATCTATGTCGTTGTATCTTAGTTATAGCCATCTATGGGAGAACTAGGGGCAACACTTGTTTATCATGCAGTACCGCATTGCCTTGCCATTACTATTTTCATTTGACTGGCCATTTAATAGATTTGAAAACTTGTTGGGATCTAGTTATTTTTTTTTAATTTTTTTGTGTAGATGGAATTACTATGACTTAAGGTCATTTTAAGACTGTGTGTCATGCTCAATTTATGTTGAGGTCACATCAGTCCTCCTTTCCATATGCTCTTTCCATTTTGTAAGCAATCTAAACCAAACACTCTCAGCATTTTATGAGTAGGTATTTTGTCATTCTATAGCTAGTTAAGATACTTGAAAATTCCAAAAACATTCATAACATTTCAAAAATATCAAAAACATTTATCTTGTCTAAGCCTAATTAGTTATCATCGATCTACCTTACTGAGGTATGGTCATTATTAGGAGGCTTTATTTTGCTTTTGTTTTTAGGCTTTCTATTTGTTTATTTCAAGTTAGTTGTTTGTTTGTTTATTTGTTTTTTTAATTAATTAATTAATTTATTCACTTGCCTATTTGTTTACTTTCAACACCGTTGTCTCGACTTAGTGTATATACATTCATGGGTGATTTCTTGAGCACATTATTGTTAAGTCCATCCATATTTAAATGTCAACATTATTATCATGGTTTTTATCATTGGTGTATTATTTTTGAATGTTTATTGGATTGGGAGTCAGTCTTTATGCATATTTTAAGATAGTCTTTATGGTGTTCTATCATTAAGCCTACCATCACATGCTATAGCAAAAATTTGCTTCAAAAAGGTCTACAATCAATGGAGCCATAGAAGTTTCTCTTTGGCACCTTGGCAAATCCTTCCAACCCACCTTTGATTAAATTAACCCATTGTCCATTCTAGTTATATCATTGCTAATAAGGACAAGTATCTCCTCATTAGTACATACAACTGAATCATTTTCTATTGATCAATCTCATTCCTCTATTCATCTCTTTCATCACTTTGCACCCGCTCATATTTAATTTGTATTCTAGGTTATACCCTTTAGTTTTGTTTGCTAATCAACCCTAACTGGGGCACAATCATATTTAATCAATCTAGGTCCTCTTAATGATTATAACCACCTATGAGAAAATCATTATTTTGAATTTTAATATTGATTATAATTGCCTTTAAGCAAATCAGTATCCTTTTTACATCAATTCATGCAAGCATTTTTTTGTTTGGATTAATCCTAACCATGGGTTAACTCCACCTTTCTTCTTGTTTCTTTTCAAGGGACCGTCCATCAAAAAATGTGATGATCACTGCCTCGAGGGGGCATCATCCTAGGCTTCCCAACACCATTTGGAGCTTTGTTATTCAACCATAATCTTGTTTTTGGCATACATGCCATTTCTCATTATTTGAGAAGACATTGCTTTACCTATGGTTTGCAACATCTTCCCAAACAAGAGCAAATTGTAGACACCTAAGTCTGACAACCAATGACCTCCAACTAGGCTTTTGATCAATTTCCACTCAAAGCACAAAATTTGGCTTAAAAACATTTAAACACATTAAAATATTTGAACCTGATAAATTTAAGTGATGATTTTGGCTAGAGTAACATTAAATGGGGCAATGCAATTTATGGGCCAACTAATTTTGATCAAATCATTTCGAGTCAAAATACTAATTTTGCACTTAGGTGCTCTGGATTATTTTTGTCTATAAAATCTCTTTCATGAGACATGTGCCTTTGTTATTTGGTATTGATAACATCCTAAATGGGATAACAGATCCAATGTATCTGACATTGACTTTCGTTTCCAATCCAGTCAAATTTTGAGCTAATAACAAGACATTCTGACCAATTTGAGTAATTTGTAGACAACATGCTTAAGAGATAATTAAAACTAAATTAGAGCTTAATTAATAATTCCATATAAAATCATTGAATATTTATTTTTAGAAATGAATATTGAATATATGTGTCATCAGGTGACCTCATTTCTTAGAAAGACATGCTTAGACTATAAATGCCATAAATATCAAGATTTATGCTTCCCATGCCTCATCAATGCCCTCCATGTCTCTTAATTGCTATTTTATCCCAAATATTGATGAATCCATTTATCAATTTTAATTGCATAATTAGATTAATCTTTAAACACACATCTCAATCCTGAGATGGATGACTCAAGTTGATTCTAGCCATTTGCCAAAATCTATAAATAGAGAGGTCATGAATATCATTTTTAAGCTATTTTGGTGCAAAGTTATAATGCAAAAATGATTCTAAAAATCTATTATAATTATTGTTATCATGCCAAATTGATTCCAGGCCAAGCCAAGCCAAAGCTACAAGGTGACAAGGAGAAGAGGAGATAGCCAAGCCTTCTTTGGTGAAGACTTCATGAGCACAAATCAAGTAAGCCACTACAACAAAAATTTTTAGAGCATTCAAAGAAGGTAAAATATATTTTTTTTAATTTTATTTTTGTATTTTATTCACGTTTATTAACTAAGCTCTCCTTAGTGTCTAGGCCTAGAGATGTTATGCTAGTTAATATGTTTTTTATTTTATTTTCAGTTTGAAACTAACATAATACTAACCATCCTCTCTTGAGTCAAATTCCTAGTTCAAAGTTATATGCATATTAAAAAACTATTTAGCCTTCGTATTCGTAGCTTCGAAACTTCACCACTATTTACTTAATCACAAAATCTATGTGATTACCAATACTAATCCCCTTATATTCATGCATTCAATAACCTATTAGAATCAACAAATAAAAATATGGATTATGTTTTTTTATTAAATTTGATTTTGAATTTCTTAATTATAAATAGATTAAGGGGTAGATAATTACTAATCAATTAACTAAGGCTATTAGTGTAGGATATTATTTTCCTTGTATTTATTATAATAAATTATTTCTACACATGTATTTAGCTTATTTAGGTGTAATATTGAGGTCATGTAGGTGTTATAATGAAGTAATTAAGGTGTACATGTACATGTGAAAATTGTAGTCAAATTGGTGGGTGAGAATACCTTTGACATTTACCCACAAATATTGAAATATTACACATGAAACACATAAACCATTTGACAAATGTCTTGTGTTTACATTATCAAACATATTGGCTCTATGCCTTCATTATAACTATAAATATGTCTTTCATATAATCTATTTTAAATGAGTTATGAATACAATATTATTATAATTTTGCTCTATTTTGATTTCAGTCTCAACAACATAATTTTGTTTCTATTTGATTTGCATTTGCAGTTTATATGTTCGATTCTATCAATTGGATTTTGGATATTTTTATCATAGTATCGGAGCTCTTTTTTGGTAATGAATACTATTTTGTTATTAATTTATTGAATCTTGAGTAGTTTTTGAGTTTGTATTTTAACTAAGATTGTAAAAGAGAATTTTGTAGGTCTGTGTGTATCATCTACACTCTTTTCTTCTCTAATTGATGAACTTCATCAGTATTTTCAAGTATTTAAATTGTATTGGATATATAAGTAACCTTTTTAAATCTGAAATGAACAATCAAAATGATTGAATAGAAAATTAAATCATTTATTGATAAGGAGACAAGATTTATAAGAAGTTTTTTTGCAAATCCATTTTTCGATAAAAATGTCTGGTCTTTTTTTGATTGTGATAAAATGGTAAACAATCACTCAAATTTTTTTGAGTTTTGTGCACATTGGTTTCTTCTTTCTGGATTATTTTAAAATTCATAATTTTATTAAGAATTACAAAATTTATCATAGTTTTATTGACTGTGGTACTATTTAAAAAAATTGCAAATTTTTTTATTTTTTTGATGATTGAGAAATTTTAAGTTTTAATTATTTTTTTATAAAATGATGTTATTATGATAAATCATATTATAAGGAGTTATTGATCATTATTTTATAACATTCATTCTATTTCACGAAGATGAAGGGTGAGGTCTAATTTTGGCAGGCAGTCAAACCCCCTCACAAACAAAACAAATTTTTTCCTCTCCTTATATACTTGACTCATAATTTCACTCTTGTTCTCCTCATGGATGCATTTTTAGCTGAGCTCGATGTCATATTTTTGTGATCTTACACTATCACTTATGTAATTATTACATAGATTGCTCATTTATGGATGTATTCTCGACTGAGTCTGACATCCCATTTTTATGAATGTGCATTGTTATTTGTGCCTTTAATATAAATATTTTACTCATTTTATGCTAAACATTTTATTGTTGTGTATATTGTATGATAGTAAATACTACATTGTACTATGCATTCAATAACCTCGAATAGTTATCTTGTTGATGTGTGTATTACGTGATGGCGAATACTACACCAAATCTTGCATTTTGACAACATTGATTATATCTACGTATTTTATTATGTGAATTTGTACCTATAATTCATTGTATTTAAGTGCAGATCTACTATGTAGTATCTTATTTACACTATACGCATCATCTGTCTTTATTACATGAGTTGAAGCTTTATGAATCAACTCTATACTCATGTTTATTGCTGTCTTTGGCCTTACATGATATCTTAAGTTTTGATGGGATTTATTATGCAAAAAATTTGGTGCCCATTGTATATGCACTAAAGTGTTGATTGTATACACACTAAAACATAAAATGCCAATTATTTACACACTAAAGTGTTGATTGTATACACACTAAAACATAAAGTTCCAAACTTATGTAATTATGGAGGTTCTTTTTGATAGTTTTAAGGGGGTTGTTTTAAGCCTTGCCTTCTCTATTGTTCATTCAGTTTCTACTTGCATTACATCATGGATCATAATTTGGTTCCACTTATCACTCCATTCAATTATCATGACTAAAAATCTAAAGTGAATTTTTTTTAAAGAAGCAAAGGTTTACATAAGATAACCATAAATATAAAAATTAAACAAAAATTTGGTGTAGATAAAATTAAGTGTTATAATAGGTGTGATAAAGCATATGGTCTTTTGCATTTGTCTATTTATCTTAACTTACTCTTTCACATTGAATTTGCTAAATCACTACATAAGATTTGAAACACCTTGGAACAACTCTTTGGGAAGTAGAATGTAATGAGAGGTCATGAGCTAGATAATGAGCTCATTAGTTTGATTCCAAGCAATTTTGACATTATATAAGACTTTTTTTATCAAACTTAAATCACTTATATTGCAATCAAAATTGTGTGGCATAGAGAAAAATAATAAATAATTGATCCTCTCATTTCTTTCTAAGTTAGGTTTTGACTACTCAATTTTTGTCTCTACCTTTTATGATACAAAATGTGTCTTAAAAAACGTATTGACTATGCCATATTTAGATAATTTTGCCAAATAATTAACTAGAGAGCAAGACAAGCTCATCCAAATGGGTACATTGAAGCCCTCCAAATCACATGCTTTGTTGAGTTAAGACAAACCAAATACTTTAATTAATAAGAAGAAACAAAAAAAAGGACAAAGAGTAACAAAAGGGTAAAAAATTATATATTAAGCCAAAAGAGAGGATCACATGTGCCTATTGTAAGAAAACTGGGCATGATGAAACAAAATGCATGAAGAAATATATTGATCAACTAACAAAGATGCTTGAAAAAAATCAATGTCCCTGATTTTGTCAAATCAAGTTCATCAGCATAAGAGTCTTCTAAGTCAAAATAAAGTAGTAAAGGTAAAGGTAAGGGCAAGTCCCTTGTTGTAATTGCATCTTAGCCATCCATATGGGTGATTGATTTTGGTACCTCACATCACATAATTTCTTCACGAGACTTGTTCTCATCTTTAGAGCCATGTTCTATGCCATCTATTTTGATAGGTGATGACACTTCTATTGAAGTTTGTGGGAGAGGATCTATTGAAATTAATGATAAAACATAGAAAAATGTCTTATGTGTTCCATCACTATCAACTAATCTCCTATCTATTTATGAAATCACCCAAATTGAATTAAGTAATAAAGTTGAATTTACTCCAAATTTTGTTTTCATCAAAGAGTTGAATAGTAATACTATAATGGCCATTGGGAAAGAAAATAATCAATCAAAGTTGTACACTTTCTCAAATTTTACTCTTGATTATCTTTTTACTATTAGTGTAGGTTTTTATTTTTTCCTATTTATTAATTAGGGAATATTATATATTTGTGCATACATGAAATTTTCCTATATTCGTGGGATAGGCTAGCTTATGTAGAGATTGTGTGTCATATTTGTGTCATAAGGTGTCATAAGAATGTCATAAGATACTCATATTCTGGGTATGGGAGTTACTTATCTATTCTTGGCACCTTGTCACCACTTTTTTTGGAGGAGTGTATTCTTGGGGTGCTATGACCACCATTTGTGGAGGAGTTACTAGCTCTCTTATATGTATTCTTCATTTTGGCCATTTCATGTTAATAATCAAATTTTGGTTTTCTCCATTTTGTCTTATGCAATTTCTCTTATTGTGTTAATTTCAAATTGCTTTAGCATCTAGTGGTGTGCACTTGTTCATCTTGTGTGATCACGTCTTCATTACACTCACGTTATCCGGATTCTGGCAACAACTCTGATATGATATCAGAGTGAAATCGGTAATCTAGTGTGTGTTTATGCTTTTAGCTTATTTTGAAATCAAGAGGAGTGGAGTTCATTTTTTTATTTTTAGATTTGATCAAAAATGAAAAAATTATATCAATTCTGGTTAGTTTTCTTGGAGATCCTTGCATTTGGGTGTCTTTGCTAGTTCAGCAGTTAGCTTAGGTGCCATTGTTGAGCACTTAGTGCAGAGGGAGGAGCAACACTCATCTAGTTTAGCATACCTACTAGTCAACAGTCAACTTTGCACACCAAACAGCAGTAAGGCCACTTCAGTAGGTCGTATGGCATCCTTTTTTGACTGATTTTTTTTTTGCAAGTTCTTTTTTTTGTAGCACCTAGCCTTTGGCCTTCTATTTTGCCACGCCACAGTGAGTTCCAACAAGAGGCCAAGCAGCAACTGTCCTTCCTCCACGCCAAGCAGCAACAACAGTTCATTCTTCTGTTCTGCCATGCCATCAGCTGTACGGCGTCTAAAACAAGGTATTTTTTGTCTAAATATGGCACATTTTTCTGGTAAACCTACTGTGCTTTGAATTCTAGAAATTCTTTAACGTTTTCTTGCCCATCAAATGAGAAATGCACCTTATTTTTGGTGAAAACATTCTGCTATTTTTTGTCTTTTCTGCTGTCAAAATCTTGACTGTGCTTTTGGATGCCCTTCCCTACTTGGCATCTTTTGGACACGTGGCATCTATCCAAACTATCTTTGATTCATTTTTTTAGTGTAAAATTGACTTGATAAAATAAAAATCAGTCAATTTAACTGAATATTAAAGCTTTTATACAGTTTTGTATTTTGAGGATTCTCAATTAAAACTTATATTTTCGCCTATCGAAAACGAAAGGTGAGGTCCGAATTGGTAGGAGGCCAATTCCCCCTCACAAAAACTTTATTTAGATTCTTCATTCTGTGCTAAATCTAACGAGTGGTTGGAAGGTCACTTTCTCTCCCCATAATAGGCATTTTTTAATGTTTTAGTACTTTTTTTTGCAAAAACACTAGTTTATGAGAAAATTGTAACTTTAATATCTTACAAATAGTAGCTCAATTTTGTGTGCCATTTTTTGCACAAGTGTTTGTAATTCAATTTTTCATATCATAGACTTATTATTTATCAAAAATGTACTAGTTTATAAAGTGCTAAAAATTTGGGTCTCTCAGGACACATTTTCTGCTGAGTCTGACGTCCTGTTTGCTTAAGTTTTGCACTGATTTTTTTAAGCCACATTTTTGGCTGAGTCTGACGTCTTTTGAGTGTGAAATTGCATATTTGGGGGGGGGATTAACATTTTGGGGGGGTGTGATTACTTTTCACAACTTGTTTTCATTCTCCTTTCTGCATAAATTTACAACTTGCAATCAACTCAACTTCACCTAAATTCAGCTAAAAATGGATTTTTTTCAACTTAAACCCCTAACACCCTTCAACTATCATGAATAGAAAGTCAAAATGTCAATCATTCTTAGAAGCAAAGGGTTGTATAGGATCACCATGGGTACAGAAGTAAAACCCAAAACAGATGCTGAAAAGGTTAAGTGGTACAATTGTAGTGATGAAGCCTTTGGGTTATTGAGCTTATCTGTGTCTCCAAAACTTTTCTTCCACTTATAATCCTCCCAAACTCCTAATGACATATGAGACACCTTAGACAAGTTGTTTGGGAAGCTTGATGAGATGAGAGGTCATGAGCTTGAAAACGAACTCATAAGTCTAAGTCATAGTAACTTTGACACCCTACAAGACTTCCGCACTAAGTTTAAGGCCCTTAGATTGCAATTGAAAGAATGTGGGATAGAGAAGAAAAATGATCAACTCATTCTTTCTATTCTCACAAAGTTAGGTCCAATCTATTCAGTCTTTGTCTCCACTTTCCATGCCACAAAAAGTGCCCTTGGCACTACATGAAAAATGCCTTCTTTGGATTCATTCATTGCCGACTTGACTAGGGAGCAAGATAAGCTAATTCAGATGGGCACAATGAAGTCTACTCAACCCCAAGCTTTGATATCTTGAAATGGTAAGGATAAGACTTCAACAAAGGAGAAGAAGAAAAAGAACAAGGACCAAGAGGAGAAGAAAGAAAACAATAATCTTGCCAAAAACAACACTGAGTCTTCATCCTCTAATGCTAAACTGAAGAAGGAGAAGGTTAAGTGTGCATATTGTAAAAAGACAGGGCATGATGAACACAAGTGCATGAAGAAATAAATAGACCACCTAACTCATCTTCTAGAGAAGAACAACATAGGTGTTCCTGAGTCCATCAAGCATAATTCATCAACCTAAGATTCTACTAAGGCAAAAGGCAAGGGTAAGGAGAAAGAAAAGGGAAAGGCCCTTGTAGCAACTGCAGCTTCTACATCTTCATGGGTCATAAACTCAGGTGCATCTCACCACATGG
The DNA here is from genome assembly GCA_037957365.1 of Torreya grandis. NCBI lineage: Eukaryota > Viridiplantae > Streptophyta > Pinopsida > Cupressales > Taxaceae > Torreya > Torreya grandis. The sequence goes on from JARHVA010000056.1 coordinate 6,290,848, forward strand.
GCTCTTCACTAATTTAGATTTCATCTTTAGATCCTTATAGCATGACTTCAATTAGTTTGGGTGATGACACATCAGTTTCTGCTTTAGGGAGAGGGTCAGTTGAAATGAAAGGAGGAACATTCAATAATGTTCTAAGTGTTCCTTATCTTTTAACCAATCTCCTATCAGTGTACCAAATCACTCACATTGGTCGGGGCATGAGAGTTGAGTTTTCACCAGATTCAGTGTGTATCAAAGAGTTGCATAGTGATACTACAGTGGTAGTGGGTAGGGCAAATCACCAAGCTAGGTTATACACCTTCTCACATTTTGCATCAGATTCTTCTCCGACAGCATTGCTGACTCATTCAGATAAAGTTAGCAAATTGTGGCATGAGTGATTTGGCCACCTTAACTACCGCTATCTTGAGCAAATTTGCAAAAATGACATGGTCATTGGCTTGCCTCGAGTCCAATTCTCAAAAGGACTTTGTGAGGGGTGCTCCCTTGGGAAGCATCCCAAAGCAAAATTTGACAAAGGCAAATCTTGTAGGGCTTCACAACCTTTGGAGTTAGTCCACAGTGATGTATCGGGACCCTTTCTCAAACCATCTTTCACAAGGGCCAAGTACATCCTCACTTTCATTGATGATTTCTCTAGGTACACTTGGATATATTTTCTCAAACAAAAGTCTGAAGTGTTTGAAAAATTTTTAGACTTCAAGGCTCTTGTTGAGAAATAGAGTGAGAAATCCATCAAGGTTCTTTGAACTGATAATGGAGGGGAGTATGTCAGCATCAAGTTTGAACAGTTTTACACTACAGAGGGGATTGATTTGCAACGCACAGTCACTTATAGTTCTTCACAGAATGGGGTTACAGAATGCAAAAATAGGTTTTTGAAGGAGATGGGTAGCTATATGATTCACTCCAAATTTTTAGCACCACAGTACTGGGCTAAAGCCATCAATTATGCTTGCTACATTCAAAATAGGGTTCCTCACAAATTTTTGAAAGGGATAACACCCTTTAAAGCTTGTCATAAAAAGAAACTTGATGTTGAGCACCTTAGAGTTTTCAGATCCCCAGCCATGGCCCGTATTCTGAAGAAGAAATGCAAAGCTATGGAACGTCAGTCCAAGCCTTGCATCTTTGTAGGATATCTGGATAGTATTAAGGGATATCGACTTCTAGATCCTGTCACTCATGAGTTGTTCCTCGATAGAAGTGTCCATTTTCAGGAGAGTCTTAGAGACTCAACACTTGACACTTCTTCTCCCTCATCGGATCTACTTCTTCATGATGATTCCTCATCAAATTTAGATTAGACACAGCAAGTTTTTGAGCCAGAGACATCTTCTTCTTCTTTGAGTTCAGACAGCGAGGACAGTGATGCAGTGTCATCCACCTCTAGTCAGTCAGAGGATGAGGAGTTAGCACCTGACTCGTCCACTTTTAGGCCACTTTAGGCTAGACATACACTTAAGAGTGTTGGCACTTGGGTAGGAGATTCCGCAGATGATAGACATACTAGGAGGGATTTTCAGAGAGATCCACATGCCTTCTTTGTTATAGTTTTGGATCCACAGACCTTTTGAGAGGCATCGGGGGTACTTGAGTGGGATAGTGCTATGGAAGAAGAATATTCTTCCTTAATCAAAAATCACACTTGGGATTTGACTTCACTTCCTAAGGAAAGAAAGATGGTTTGATGTAGGTGGATATATTGGACCAAATTTGCAACAGATGGTTCAGTTGATAAGTACAAGGTGCGATTGGTCACCAAAAGTTTCTTACAAGTGGCAGGCATTGACTACTCAAAGACCTTTGCACCTGTTGCAAAGATGACTTCTATCTGACTCACCTTGGCTATTGCCGTAGCACATGGTTAGAATGTGCATCAGATGGATGTGAAGAGTGCCTTTCTTCATAGAGACCTGGAGGAGGAGATCTACATGGAGCAACCACCAAGATTTGTTTAGAATTCTTTGTTAGTATGCAGACTTAGAAAATCTATCTATGGCCTCAAACAGGTCCCTCAGGCTTGGTATGCTAAGATGGATTCCTTCCTTCTCACAACGGATTTCACTAGGTGCCATTCTGATCCCAATGTCTACTTGCGGCAGGATGATTCGCTCTTGATTTTGGTTATATATGTTGATGACCTTTTGATCACCGAGAGTTCTTCATCAGCTATTGCAGTAATGAAGGCATCTCTCCAAGATAGATTTGACATGACAGACTTAGGTTTGTTGCACTACTTCTTTGGCATCGAGATCTCACAGTCAGATTCAAGGATTTCTCTTGCACAACCTAAGTATGCTCTTGACTTATTGGCTCGATTTCACATGGCTGATTATAAGCCATCTTTGACTCCCTTTCTATTAGGAGTCAAGCTTGAGGCTGATTGTTCTTCACCATTGGTTGATGTGACTTGGTATCAAAAACTTGTTGGCAGTCTCATCTACTTGACTCACACCAGGCCCAACATATCATATGCAGTGGGTCTTGTCTTCAGATTCATGCAGGAACCCCATGAGCTACATTGGAAAAAAGTTAAGAGGATTTTGCATTACATACATGGTTCACATAGATATGGGATTCATTACAGATTTGGCACAAAGGTTGACTTAGTTGGATATAAAAATTCAGACTGGACTGGTGATTCACAGACTCACAAGTCCACTTTTAGTTACAATTTCTCTCTAGGTTCAGGTCCTGTCAGTTGGTCTAGCAAGAAGTAGAATGCTATTGCTATATCATCCATAGAGGCAGAGTATAGGGGAGCTGTTAATGCAACTACTGAGGCTATTTGGCTTAAGGGAATTCTTTCTAAGTTTGGCATTCCCATCAGGCAGCCCACCATCATTGACAACCAGAGTACCATTCAGATTTGCAGGAATTCGGTTCAGCACTAGCGGACCAAGCACATAGATATTCACATGCATTTCATTCAGGAGCTTATTCATAGTCAAGTCATTGACTTAATATTTTGCCAGTCTAAGGAGCAGGTTGCAGACATCTTCACCAAACCTTTCACCGAGAGCAAGTTCATTCATCTACGAGCTCTTCTTGGGGTGCGGTCTACATCTGCAGCAGCATCATCTTCAAGGGGGGCCTTCTAGCCTCTTTTTTCTTTTATGTCTCTCTTTTGGAGGGAGTTTTTTCCTAAGAGTTTTTTCCTTTTCTCTATCTTATGGAAGATTTCATTTGTACATGGGCACCTCATCAGGCCTAGTTGCTGGGACCCATTTTATATTTCCACACTTTCCACCTAAACTGCGCTTATGGGGGGGTATTAGTGTAGATTTTTATTTTTTCCTATTTATTAATTAGGGAATATTATATATTTCTGCATACATGGAGTTTTCCTACATTCGTGGGATAGGCTAGCTTATGTAGAGATTGTGTGTCATAAGGTGTCATAAGAATGTCTTAAGATACTCCTATTCTGAGTATGGGAGTTATTTCTCTATTCTTGGCACCTTGTCACCACATTTTTTAGAGGAGTCTATTCTTGGGGTGCTTTGACCACCTTTTGTGGAGGGTCTATTTTTGGGGTGCTTTGACCACCATTTGTGGAGGAGTTACTTACTAGCTCTCTTATATGTATTCTTCATTTTGGCTATTTCATGTTAATAATCAGATTTTGGTTTTCTCCATTTTGTCTTGTGCAATTTCTCTTATTATGTTAATTTCAAATTGCTTTAGCATCTAGTGGTGCGCACTTATTCATCTTGTGTGATCACGTCTTCATTGCACTCGCGTTATCCAAATTATGGCAACAACTCTGATATTTACTATATTACTCACTCATTATGATGGGGTGAGTAAAGTATCACGAGCGATTTGACCATCTAAATTATTACTACTTGAAACAACTCAATCAACAAGATATGGTAATAAGGTTGCCTTGTATTCATTTTTTTGATGGTTTTTTTGAAGGTTGCATGCTTGGTAAACATCCTAAAGAGAAATTTGACAAAGGAAAATCATGGAAAGCCACTCAAATTTTGGAGCTAATTCACAGTGATGTTTTTGAACCATTTTTAAAGCCTTCATTTAACAGGGCTAGGTACATGCTTACCTTCATATATGACTTCTTTAGGTATACTTTTGTGTATTTTATTCAATAAAAGTTTGAGGTATTTGACCATTTTAAGACTTTTGTTGAGATAGAGTCAAGGAAAACCATTAGGATTTTGTGCACTAATAATGGTGGTGAGTATGTTAGTCATTGCTTTGAGTAGTTCTATACTTCAGAAGGGATTGATCTACAAAGAAAAATTCCATATAGTCCTTAGTAGAATGGTGTTACAGAATGTAAGAATTAATCTTTAAAATAAATGAGAAACTATATTATACACTCCAAATCACTTACACCATAATATTAGACAAAAGCCATTAATTGTGCTTGCTATATACAAAATTATTTTCCTCACAAAGCATTGAAAGGGATCATTCTTTTTGAAGCTTAGAGCAATCAAAAACTTGAAGTTAAGCACTTTAGGGTATTTATATCTCTAGTTATGACCTTCATTCATAAGAAGAAATATAAGGCCATGGAACATCAAAGTAGGCCTTGCATATTTGTTGGGTATGCAGAAGGTGTTAAGGAATATAGGCTTATTCATCCTACCATACATGAGTTGTTCATTGAGAGGACTGTACACTTTCAAGAGGGTCCATCAAACTCTACACTCAACACTTATCCTTTATCTTTGGCATAATTGGGATATGATGACAATTTAGATGATTCAGATCATCTAGATCAAATACTTATTGATGAAGATTCTTCTTCTAGTTTAGATGATGAGGATAGTGATAGAGATTCGCCTCATTCCATTCACAGTCACATTTTTGAAGTTGAATTATCTCCTCTTGATTCTCTAACTTTAAGTCCTCTTTGGGCTAGATAGACTCTACAAAGTGTATTTGATTGGGATGGGGGTCCATTAGATGTCAGATAGACTCATTCACAATTTTAGGGTGCTCCACATGTTTTCATTTCTTGTGCTTCTGATCCACAATAATTTTATGAGGCATCTGGCATTCCTGAGTGGGATACAACTATGCATGAAGAGTATAGTTCCTTAATTAGGAACCATACTTGGGATCTAGTACCCATTCCTAAGGGAAGGAAACTTTTTCAGTGTAGGTGGATCTATTAAACAAAATTTGTAGTAGATGGGTTGATAGATAAGTTTAAAGCATGATTGGTAGTGAAAAGTTTTTCACAGGTTCTTAGCATAGACTATACTGAAACATTTACTTTAGTCACTAAAATGAATTCTATTTGACTCACTCTTTCCATTTTCATAGCTTATCATTGAGATGTTCATGAGATAGATGTAAAGATTGTTTTTATTCATGGTGACCTTAAAGAGTAGATATATATGGATCAATCACAAGGTTTTGTGGAAGATTTTTTCTTAGTTTTTAAACTTAAAAAATCTATCTATCCTCAAATAGGCCACTCAGGCTTGGTATTCCAAGTTGGATTCATTTCTTCTCATAGTTGGGTTCATTAGATGTAATTTTGATCTGAATGTCTACATCTTATAGCTGGATAATTCACTCTTGATTCTGGCTCTATATGTGGATGACCTATTGATCACAAGGAGTTATTCATCCTCCATTATAGTAGTGAAAACTTCTTTGCATGATAGATTCTCCATGACTAACTTGGGTTTATTGCATTAATTATTTGGTATTGAGATTTCACAGTCTAACTCAGGGATTACCATTGCACAATCGAATTATGTTCTTTATTTTTTTGCATGGTTTCATATGGATGCTTGTAAGCTAGTTCTGACTCCCTTTCTTTCTAGAGTCAAACTTGATGCTGAGTGTTCTTCTCCATTGGTTGATGATACCTTATATTGACAACTTGTTGGTAGCTTCATCTATCTGACTTACACTAGACCTGATATTTCATATGTAGTGGGCATGGCCTCTAGGTTTATGCAAACACTTCATGAGCTGCACTAAAAATAAACCAAATGGATTATCCACTACATTAAGGGTACTCATAATTTTGAAATTCACTATGAAATAGATATTGATATTGATTTGATTAGATACATAGATTTAGACTATGCTAGAGATATTTAACATTGCAAGTCCACTTAGGTTATAGTTTTTCACTTGGTTTAGGACCAATTAGTTGGTCTAACAAGAAGCAAAATGCTATTTCTTTATCATTTACTGAGGCTGAATACAGAAGGGCTATAAATACTACTACTAAAGTTATTTGGCTTCAAGGGATTCTTATTGAGTTTGGTATATAGTTCAAGTGACCTATAATCATCTTTTGTGATAATCAAAGAACCATCCAGATATGTAGGAATTCAATCCAAAATCAACACAACAAACACATCAAGATTCATAGGCACTTCATTTGAGAGTTCATTCATGGATAGATGATTGATCTCAAATTTTTCTAGATTACAAATCAGATAGTTGATATCTTCACCAAACCCTTCATTGAGAGTAAGTATATTCACTTGTATGATCTTCTTAGGGTATAGGATGCATCAACATCATCTTCAAGGGGGCATTCTAGTCCTCTTCTTCTTTTCTCTATTTTAGGAGGAATTTTTTTCCTATGGGTTTTCTCTTTTTTCCTCTATTTTATGAGAGTTTTATTGTACTTGGGTACCTTATCAGGCCATGTTTTTAAGACCTAATTTTGTTTATCCACCTAATCTATGTTTAAGGGGGTGTTAATGTAGGATATTATTTTCTTTGTATTTATTATTATGAATTATTTCTACACATGCATTTAGCTTGCTTAGGTGTAATATTGAGGTCATGTAGATGTCATAATGAGGTAATTAAAGTGCACATGTACATGTAAAAATTGGTAGTCAAATTGGTGGGTGAGGACACCCTTGACATTTACCCACCAATATTGACATATTACGCATGGAGCACATAAATTATTTGGAAAATGTCTTGTGATCACATTGCCAAATGTATTAGTTCTATGCCTCCATTGTACCTATAAATATGCCTCTCATCTAAGCTATTTTTAATGAGTTATGAATGCAATATTATTGTAATTTTACTCTATTTTGATTTTAGTCTCAACAATTTTTTCTTCTTCTATTTGCTTTGCATTTACAATTTATGTGTTCGATTCTATTAGTTGGATATTAGATATTTCCATCAGAGACACCCCTTGCTAATAATCTACCATCTAGTTATGAATTTCTTGATGAACCTATAACTTCCACATCCCAAGGAGATCTTGAATATCAGATGACATTATTCTTTGATGGATCTAAATGTGAATGTGAAGGGGGGAGGGGGGGTAAGGATTATTCTAATACCACTAGAAGGTATTCCTATACCCCTATCTTTCAAACTTGATTTTTATTGCACTAATAATATGGTTGAATACGAATTCCTAATTATAGGTCTCCAAATCACTTTGGCGCTAGGTGTTAAGTCACTTCATATTTTTGGGGACTCTTAGATGGTAGTCAATCAAATAAATGACATATATCAGTGCAAGAATAACATCCTCCACTGGTATAAAATGTTATCATAATATTTATTATCCACCCTTAACCACTATGTCATCCAAGCCACTCCTTGGTCAACCAACTAGTTTGTTGATACCATGGCTTCCTTGGCTTCCTTTATCCCATCTTCCTCTTAAGAATCTAAATTATTTGTCATTATCCACAAGGTCAATCAACCTTCATATACCAAAAATGATCTTCCTCCTATCCATATTGTAGAAAAAAATCACTTAGATATGTGGTACACACAGATATTCAATTATTTGTCTAAAGGTATCATTCCTGCAGATTTATTCAAAAATGCTAAACATGCTTTTCAATAGCAGAATACCTGGTATATAATACTGGGGGGTGTGATTTATAAGTGGGGGTTTGATGGTATTCTCCTCCATTGTCTTTAGAACTCTAAAGTAAATCTTGCAATCAAAAAAATGCATGATGGAATATGTGGCATCTATTTTAGTGGTTTAACTATCGCCAAGAAAATTATGTGAATAAGTTATTATTGGCCTACTATGAATCGGGACTATTGTGAATATGTTAAGAAATTAATGAAGTGCCAATAACATGCCAACTTATCCCATGTCCCTAGTCATGCGTTATAAGTAGCCAAGTACATTTGGCCTTTCTCCCAATGGGTATCAAACTTTATAGGGCAGATTAATCCTAAAGCTTCCCAAAAACATAGTTTTATCATTAATATTACTAAATATTTCACTAAATGTGTGGAGGACTTTCCCCTTATTTTGACTAAGATATATAAGATCATTGATTTCATTAATCATTATATCATATGTCATTTTGTTGTCCCAAACAAAATCATTATAGATAATGGGAAATATTTTAAAATTAAGCATGTCCAAAAATTGTGTGACTCCTTCAACATTAAGCTAAGCTTCTCATCGCCTTATTATTCACAAGCCAATGGACAAGTTGAGGCATCCAACAAAACCCTTGTCAAGATGTTAACCAAACTAGTCAATGAGGTTGGAAAGAATTGACATTTTCACATACCTTTTGTTTTGTGGGCTTACTGAACTAGTATTCAAACCCCTACAGGTACTTCCCCTTTTTTTTTGGTCTATGGTACCAAAGTGGTTCTCCCCTAGAACTCTAAATTCCTTCTCTTTGGATCTCTCTTAAAGAGATCATTTCTGAAGAGGATTATCATAAAAAATGATTAACATAGTTAGAAATTTTAAATGAGCATCGATCCAAAGATTTTGAGCATCTTCATGTATATCAAGAATGGATAAAACATGCATATAATCAACATTTAAAAGAATGAGGATTGAATATCAATGACCATATCATTAAATAAAATCAACATGTCACAAATATGAAGAAAGTAAAAGAGAAAAGTTTGCCCCAAATTGGCTTGGACTCTATATTATCACTCATAAATATGGATCTGGGGCATACCGCTTGGCCTCCCTTGATGGGAAACTAGAACATGAACCTCTTAATGCTTTACATCTACATCCTTTTTACTGTTAATAATCCTATTACAAACTATAGTCAACATAAGTTCTCCTAAAAGCCTTATCCCATATCTCTAAATGTACCCAATAATGATAAAGAATCATGTGTATTCCTAGAGAAATTAGATTTTCCACCATTCCCTACAAATATAAAAATCCCTTTTTTCAAGCCAAAAAATGATGAATTTAGTTGACATGCGGTTGTTAAGGATTCTCATTAACATTGGATAAAAGGGCACATATGTAAAAGCGACATAAGGCCTAACTTTGGTTAGGGTCGAAGCAAATTATGAGTCATACGTTATTGATAAGCTAATACAAAAACCAAATCATCATAAATTACCATTATTTGAAAACATTTAAATTCATAAACACCATAGCATAATCTAAAATCCATAATCAACTATCACATAAAACCCAATCCATGATGTCCCATATAATCTAATTAGTATAATCAAAAATAAAAATTCATGTAAACAACATACATGTAATATCAAATACATAGCCAAATACATCATAAATTCATAATCTTGTGAAATTATCACATGATTTAAAATCTACAATCTATAATAAATCCATTAAAACACATAAATATAAATTCATAATCAAGACAACAATTTAAAGCTAAATCACATTAAATAAAAACCATTATCCATGTAAACACCATATAAATAATATAAACCATGATATATCACATAACTAAACTTAGATACCATATAAACATAATCTAGATCCATGATCAAATAGTGCAAGATCATGTAATAAATATGTGACACATAAAACTCATGCATATATATATACATAAGCTCAAATTTATATCATAATAATGTCATGATATAAGATGTATACAAAGCCAATCCATATAATAAGCCATAGATATGGCTACTCTATAAAATAAATCTTTCTTAGGTGGATACTCACTCCACCTCCTGCACTACCTCCATCCTCACCTCCATCTCCTCCTCCATCCTTACCATCTCTCCCTCATGATACACTCCCCATGTTAGCTGTACAAATCGGCGTCCATCAAGGAGTTCGACCTTGTGTGTCTATAAGGGTGGTATATCTGAGAACCTTTGGTAGTTACTCTATAACAATCTTCTCATAGTACCATATCTATACCATGACATATTGATACCTGTCCATATTAATAGTACCTAGTGGTCCCATCTTCCTACCCTGTGTCCTTCCCCCTACTAAAGATCCTAACATATCTCCTCCTATAACCCCTACCAGTACCCAAAGTCTCTCATGCTAGTCATGATATCTATCTTGATCCTGACAAGCCTAATCATAACTTGCCTATAATGAATCACATCACCCCTACAACTCATTAATGATAGCCCGTAGGTGATCCCTCTCAAACTCAACTCCAGATAACCATGCCTGTAAAACATGGCACTCTACATGTAGAATATCCTTTTTTTCTATTACTACATGTATATCTAGCTTTCCCTCCCCATCTCCTCCTCTCTCCTCCACATCCACCATCTCTACATTTATTACCTCCCATCGAGGCTTCACCACTCTCTCCTATCCTCCTCCCAACTAATCCATCCACCATAAGAAGTATGCCACTATAGTCCCAACATCATCCACATCCACACCCTCTATGTCCTCCTTTACCAAGAACTCATTACCTATCACCTATGGCTCTGGTGACTCCCTCTTAGAGTTATATCTCCAATATACCTATGGTGCCTTAGGTATATCTTGGAATAACACAAATAATTATTGCATGTGTCTAAAATAAAATTATTCTACATGCTCTATAAGATGCCCTCAGAACCACTTTGCCCTCTACCCCGCCATCAACTCCCTATCCATCCCTTTCCATGCTAAAAATCTAACATATGGCCTCTACACCACCTCTTCTTCTTCCATCTCCTCTAAAATCTGTCAATAATAATCTAAATCTTATACTCTCCCATCTCCATGTGGATGGGAGAAGTTGTCTCTCCATCATAAAAATCTCACATTAAATGCAAATTGGTTCCATCCTATCCATGGTAGCCATGGTGGTTGAACTACTCATATATGCTTGTACGCCCAATAATGTAGTATAAAGGTCGCATCTATAGACCAAAGCAACACTATGTCCTCCATCCCTATAACTCTCTGTATATCTATGCTAAAAGTATAAGATCTCATATAAACACTATACAATGCTTCCATATATTTGGTAATACCCCTACTAAAATCCATGTAAATTTCCCACCACTTGAATCAAGCAACACATAATAAGAGATAATGAGCATCATCATAGTAATCAGTCATCTCCTAGCTCAATCCTGATAATATAACACCTCAAAAATAAACCCTTCCACTATGAAAACAATATGTACAACATCATCTCCATATAGATGTGTTAGCACTACTACTCATCCTCTTTCATCCACTGGAATAATGTCTGCCCCTATATTGACAGTCGTAATATCCAATATATATCCTCTAGTATCAGGGTCATCTCCCTAGTAGGTAGCCAAAAGGTCCTTAAAACTATATCCCATCACTCTAATAGTGATACAAGTAGACTCCAATCTCTATGTACTCAATCATAGTGGCATAATCCACCTAATCCTATAGCCTCTAGATGCTCCCACTCTGCATCTCCCATCACCTCTTGAAGTCACTCCAATAATGGTGGTACTCAATCCTTCATGGTAATTAATATGTGTGCCTATAATCTCATGAAACCCCCATGTTTCTTTAGTTTCCTACACTAATAACTCTATATTCTAAATTTTCTCTTCTACCCCCTGATTCTTAATAATCAACACTGACCCTTATGGGATCAACACTGATTAGCATGCAATCATCACTGATGATCTAATCGGCATCAATCTATAAACAATTGATGGTCAATTGCTAGAGGAATTAATATCAATCCATTATGGATCGATACTAACCCTTTCTAAATATAAGAAATGCAAAAACTATCTAAAATACAAAAAAAATAACTTATAAAAAAAACTAAAAATTCAAAACACAAAATAAAAAGTTACACCTAACCTTATCATGTGATCATCGTTGCCATCGTTGATCACTCCCATTAGACTTTATATTATATACTTCATTAAAATGTGTAGATAGGTATCAATTTTTTTCTATTTTAAACATGTTTTTGAATCATAAATGAGCTTTCATTGTGTCCAAAATACTATATATAACCGTAAAAAATAGATCATGATTCCTTTATGATTTCCATTGATTCTATGATAATTGACATCAATTTATACTCAATTGACATTGATTAGGGAAATTAGGATCGATTCCATTCTCCTTAACACTATTATTTTTCCTTGACCCTACTATCTATTATGACCCAAGATCACACAAACTCCCTTGCTATCACTATCCCCTTATTTTCCACCTTATTCCCCTAGTTAGTGGACATAGACCCTCTATTAGTCCCATAACCTTTTGAAAAATCCTACATTCCCTTCAAGACATTTCCCCTGTGAAATAGAGATTGTATTCCATCTTGTAAACAGATGTCTCTAGGTCACACTCACAACCCATGCACACTAGATGCTTTGGTCGGCCCACCCTAGCCTTTGTTCTCTCTATCACATTTTCTTGCACAATAGTTTTCATAGTCATAGCAATCTGTTACTTGTTTACCTTTGGGCATTACTACCTATAGTATCTTATGTCTTGACAATGCATACTTAGTACTATTCTTGCTAATTAGTCATTCATCCAATTTTTGGCCCTATACCTATAATATCCATTACCATTTACTTCAAACCCATCACCGATTTTTTTTCCTACACTGGTTCTTGGTTTGAGAGGGGATACCTCCACACATAAACCTGGTGCATTAGACCCATCCTAATTTTTGTCTCATGATAGGTTATCAAAAATAGCTCAACAAAAAGGGGAAAATGTAGACACTAAAAATTTACACCATTATATTAGTATGAATATATGTGTCTTACCACTTTTGCATCCTTTTTTACATCAGTTAATTTAGTTTTACCAATTACTATCTGACTTCATGTTATTGGTATTAATAATTACTTTCCACCTAGGCAACTAATTTTATCTACTTACCCTCCTTAAATCTAGTCAAATCTCCTCAAGTATATTAAAAGTAAGTTCTTTTTAACGTCTTAACAACCTCTCACTAGCTAGATTTAATTTAAAATAGACTAGGACTAATTTTAACCTCATGAATTGGATTTGTTTGAATGAACTTAGCAAATTTAACTGGATTGACTTTGATCCCAATAATCATTGTTGATCCTATTAGGATCGCCATTGATTTAAATTCAAACCATCATCAAGTAAAAGGATCCCAAATTTATATACTAGAATGGTGGAGAAATTATCTTAGAACACTTGTGAAAGAATGACATACCTATCTCAGTCCATCCCCACTCATTCAAAGATTAAGAATATCACCACCAATGTGATACTTATCTGCAATATTAGAAGTATTTAAAAGGTAAGTATATTACTTGTTTGAATATATTTTGATTATTGTATTATTTGTTTACATTTTGTTTATTGAACTTAGTCTAGTTAGATTACCATTAACTATTCCTAAAGCCATTTCAAATCCCTTAAAGCCCACCTTTAGGCCCCATCTTAAGTTTTCTTTCCCCACTGTCAGGATCGATGATGATTCCTCACATGAATCATCCCTGATTAATATAATAGATAATGATTCTGAGATAATTGACATCAATCCCTATATTTTACTTTCTATTTGTAATCTAAAGCTAATTTAATAGTCCAAATTAATTTTAATTAGCTAGTTTTGGTCTTAAAATCATGAATCTCTATTTGTAGATGACATCACTAGGTGTTATATGTGATGTGGTTTCCATTTATGATTTTCCCATGGCACCTCACCCACTTTTTGTAGATCAGAGTGATATTTCCTTTGAGCTATGACTTTGTGAAATTATGTTTACCCCTACTCTAGAAGCAATCATTAAATAATTAGAAGTAATACAATCACAAGAAGATTCAACTATAGCATATTGGAATAAATAATTTGATAACATTTATGCAATAGATTAATCCATTTCATTTCAATATCACATCTATATTATCATATGCTTTTTTGTAATTTATATTATTACATTTTCTATTTAATTTCTCTATATAGTGGGCTGACATGCTCTTAAAGAAGTGTATCACTTTTTGGAACTAATCTAGCATCAGACAACACACTTATCTATCTTATTAATCAATCTTTTTTGAGTTGTCTTTTTTATGTAGGTAATCCTTCATAACCAAAATGGAGTTCCCACTTTGCTAGATAAATGGTGTGCAACCTCCATCACATGTATCCCTTTAAAACCCTCTATCACAACTTCCATTTTTAGTAAGTTTATTTATTAAGAAAAATGAACAAAAATATACTAAAACACATAGATGGTAGGATGGATAAGGATGGTTGAAATGGTTTAGACAAGATGAGGCTAGTTGAATATTATTTATATGGGGATGGGAGTGCTCCCAATTTTTGAGGTAATTGTATATGGCATATTATTTACAAAATATGCCACCAAAAACTTGGTTTTTATCATGGTACTTTCCCAAGGTACCATAAACATGACCATTGGGTGAATTATTTCTCTTTTGATTTTTATTGATATTTTGATTTTAATTTTTAAATTTTGACTTTATTTACACAACATTAAATCCTTCAAGTGTGCACTCCAGTGATGCCATCATGAAATTCATTGATTTATAGATTGGATTCTTCTAAATTGATTAGGATTATGTCATAGCCCCTATGATAGAGGGTGTTACTAAGGATAGTGAGGTGGAAGGCATAATGAATGGAAGATTTTTATGGATTGTGTGAATGATTCTAAGGGATGGTGTGATCATGATGCAAAGGGGGATTGGGACCAAGAATATCTCATTCCATAAGACTAAAAGCAACCACTAATTAGATGTTTAGGAGATTTTATGATATACCAATGGTTTTTGAAAAATGTGATTTGTAATTTTCCTAAAATTTTGTTGACATAGGAGTGAGATTTATTCCTTCATCCCTTATTTCCTTAAAAACATTTTCACCAAGGTATTCAATTTATTGATTTTGTGGACTTTGAATTTGGTTTGGGTCAAATATCACCTCAATAAGGTTTTCATTAGAGGACCTTGATTATGACTTTGATTTTGATTTAGATTATTCCATGGTGCCTCAAAGAGGTTTTCACTAGAGGACATTAATTGTAGATTTTACTTGAGGAGGATTTTTGGTTCTGCAAGATATGTTGATGTCACTTTATTCTATTTTGGTTGGATTGCAATCATGAATTATTCCATGTTTGATTGTAATGTATGAAGACTTTCAATAAGTTATTTTGTTGGTCATAATCGATGGATGCATGAGATTTAATTTCAAGATGGTGTAAAGGATGGATCAAATTGATAAGAGGATAAATGAAAGTACTATCCCTATAGGGATAAATATGAAAAAAGCCTATTTTAGTGTTAGATGAGTCTTCCTTAGAAATCATGAAAGGGTCACAAACATCTTTATGTTGATTGGCAGATGGTTTACAACCGATGCCATGAGATCCTTTGTATGCACATAAATGGATGGGTTATATAATTCCATGTTCATGGAGGCTAAGGACTCTCCCATTGTAGTCCATTATTTTTAGGATTCTTGTTGATTTAGGATATTTTTTGCTTTGGAAATAAGCTACGATGTTATCTTCATGTAGACATGCATGATTATTGTTGATGAGTTCCTCATCTATGAGGAGGTTGGATTTGATAAATTAAGTCTTTCCAAATCGATAGGATGTTGATGTTAATGTTGGTTTTTATTCTTTTGATGATTCTAATGTTGATGCTGATTTATTATGTATAATGATCTTATCCACATGGAAGGCATTTTGATGTTGGTGTTTTTTGTATATAAGTACCATTTTCACTTGAGACAGATGGTATTGGGTGGTGGATGTTTTAATGTGTGATGGTAGATAGGGTGATAGGCCAAGTGATGGTTCATCTAGGATTGGATTATCAAATATGGGACCTTCATAAAAGATGGGTGGGCCAAAGATAGGTTAACCAAGGATGGGTGATTGGCCAATTAATGGCTAATCAAGGATTTGATCATCATAGATAAGCCCTTCATCAAATATGGGTGGGAAAACTCATGGGCTTGACTTGCCTTGGGATTTTTAAGAGGTATATTTATAATTAGATTCCCCACCACCATGCCTTATGATGTAATGATTTGAAGGTGATGTGTTGACTTGAGGATTTATTTGATTTATGGAATATAGGAAATGTGCATTTCATGGATTTTCCCATTATTGATGAGATTAGCTAATTAACGATGGTTAATTAACTAATGTGATCTGATATGACTTTTTTGAGATTTGATCTGGTTGGTTATGACAAGATTAATCAATTGGGGGGATGCATAGCAAATTGTCTAGAAATGTTAGTGTAGATACAAGACTGATTAGAAAGTAATGCAATGATAGATTAGGGTTTGTCAATGTGATTAGAAGAGAAGATCATAGTTGAAATCAACATAATGTTTATGATTTTAAGTGTCTACATAATCTATAGATTCAAAATTATTTCCTTTGACATTATAACTAGTTCTCATAATCACTAAATGATAATTTTTTAATTCAATGATGTTCCTTTCCTCTTTTCATTGTTTTTATTGTTGTATGTTTCTTTCTCTCCCTAAAATTCCTGATGCAAGTCTTGATTTATCAAATCCTCAATACCAAACTAATTTTAAGGCATGAAAGTTATTTCAATCTTAGGAAAATTTTAAGATATACCCTAAATTTTTATAAGGTTTGTCATTTTATTGGCTTTGTCAAAGTAGCATGATAATGAAATATGTTAGAATAGGAATTGAGAATCGAACATTGGATGTATCAGGTAGTTTAATTTTTATTTTTCATAGTTTGTGTCTCATGAATAACCAAGAGGGAGTATCCTTAAATGTAAAGCTTATACACACCTTATGACCAGGAAAGGTGGAGTTTTTCCACCAAAATTTACACTTCAACTTGATTGTTAATGGTGTCATGAAGAAAATATGAATAAGTTTTTATAAATTGACCATTGCTATATCTTAGTATTCAATTGAAGCCAACCATTCTTGGGTCCATTGAAATTAAGTTGGGTGAAACCATATTGGAGGGTGCGGGGGTGTGGGAAGGGGTAAATTTAAAGTTAATTATAAATGATGGAACTACTCTTAACCTAATAAAATAATAAATTTTAAAGTAATAGATATGGTTTTTTGAGGTTGTAGTCATGTAAAAGAATATTATTGAAGCTTCAAATGAAGGATAACAAATTATCACCAAAGTGTTATGTTCCTTGTCTTTTATTGAAAAAAAATATTATTGTCACATAGGAATTGGAGCTACCTTAGTGAATAAAAATAAATCCCATATTTCATGTATGCTATTTGAATAAGGTCATTGTGACACAACATGAGAGGTTAGTAAAGAAATCAAAATATGTATAGGAGAATCTCAATTAAGCTAAGTATGAGTAAGAACCTAATACATGGAATATGAAGAGTAATATTATTTGAACCAACACTTATGTTACTTCTATCTACTAAAGAGAGGAGAATAAACTTAGAATATACATACTTGAATGTGAACCCATCGAGACTCAATCTCTACCTTGGCTAAAAGGGTTTCAGAAGAGGTTTTTGTGGTTTGTAAGGATCATTAAGAAAGGCCAAAGTATCCAAAACTTATCCACAAGACTAGATTCTCCAAGTAAAAACCCTAAGATAAGACTCCTCAAGTAAAATTGTGGAAGATTTTTTTTGAAAAAACATCAATGACTAATAAATATTGATTAAATATTGAAATAATGATGAAATGATTTTGTATTTATAGGTGAATCTTGCCCTAAATCTACCCAAAAATGTCAGCTATACAAGGTCGACCCAGTTGACCCTATATGTTTTTAGGGATTATTCACTAGGTCTGAGCTAAGTCGGTCGAAAGGCTAACAAACCCAAAAAGTGAAAAATACCCCTAGACTATACAAGGTCGACCCAGTCGACCTAGTACAATTGACTATCCAAAAGGGGATTAAGGCAATAAAAAGATGATAGAAAGAGGAAAAATATTAGAGGAGTGTGCAAGGGAGGAGTAATAGCTTAGAGAATTATTTTAAGACCTGGTTAGATTGGTAACAATGTAAAAATAAGGGATAACAATCTTGTGAAGCACCAAAGGTCTGCTCACCCCTTTCTTAGTGTATCTCTTAGGGCATGCACTCAAGGAGATTGAGTCTTGATGGGTTATGCAAGATGCAAAGCATAAATATTTGATAAAATTTGAAAATATTATGTGAATACATATTCCCCACTCGAAGCTCATCACATGTCACTAAGGTAAATAATAGGGGATGGTACTTCAAGAAAGAACATGACACATAATACTGATGCTAAAAAAAAGTTGCAGTATTTTAAAGTAAAAATAATTGAAAGTAAACGACTTAAAGGCAAATAACTAAAATGTAAATAAATAAAAAGTAAATGCAATGTGTACCTTGACTTACCTTTATCATAGGATGGTTGTCACCTATGTTTTTAGTTTTTATTGTGGAGGGTGCAAAGATTTCTTTCGACAAACCTAAGAATATAAAACTAAAAACCAAAAACAAATAAATATAAGAAAATCAAATATAGGTAGTGCTATGATGATGAGATGTACTTAGTAAATTTAACAAGCTGGGGTAACATATGCTATGTTAGACTAAATGACTAAGTCAAAAATAAGAGTAAATTGAGTAACCAAAAAGCCAAGGTTACTAAAGATCAAAAAACTCAAACAAACTATCCTCAACTAAGAAAGGCAAACTCACCAAGTCAAACCAAGGATACATGTCAAAAAAGATGGTACTAAAACAAATCAATGGTAAAAGATAAAAACAAAATGGTAAAATAACATTGATGAGTGAGTAGTAACAATCTTTATCTGACTCAACAATGGAAAAAGGTGCATAAAAAGAGAAAACAAAATTGTTGAGTGAGAAGTAACAATCCAACCTCACTTAACAATGAAAAAATATACGAACTCAAGTGTCCATAACAACAAGAAAGTTTAATAATGACAAATAGTAAAAATAAATTAAAGTAAGTCTAGAAATGTAAATCATGGTATAAATAAAGAAGAATCCATAGTTTTTCAAACTTGTTTTGTTCAAGGATAGATAAAATTAAAACAAAGTAATGTTAGAATATTTTTAAGAGGTGAATAAGAAGGAATTAAAAAAGAAGGGAAAATAGATTTGGAATGATAATTTGTCTATCAAGGGGGAAAATGAAATGGGTGGAGGGGAGAACGAAGGAAAAACCAAGGTAGAGGAACTCTAATTGAAGTCAAGACACTCAAATTAGGTTTGTCAAAACAAGAGGGCTTTCGACCTTAAGGACTATGAAGAACTCTTAGTTACACAAGTTTTAGGTCAACAAATGTAGTATGTAAATCATCCCATAAAGGCTAAATGCATGAAAATTAAAATAGACCTACCTCTCCACAATATGTGCCCCATTCCTTAGGACCTCTTACAGAGCTGTTGATCTACTACAAAGATTGAGTACTTATGCGAGAAAGTAGGTAGTACCATAAGGTTTTTTTAATTCCTCTATTCCAATATACTAGCCTACCACACTCCAAAGGACCTCGAATCTATGTGAGGCCAATTGTAGAGTTTGAGATTTAATTAAAGATAGAAAATGTGATAGGAATCACATCTTTGTGTGTGATTTTGACTTTTGAGATTTGTATGTTGCCTTTTAGATACCATTGCCTTTTGATTCAAATGATTTGGATTTTAAATTTTTTGATGGATTTTTTTATTCCTCCTCCATATAGATTTGAAAAACCAAATATGGGTGTTAAAGATGACTTTCATTTGAATACTTGGTACAAGGTCTCTAAGAGAGAGAATCTTCAAAGAATGTGGGGTTTAACACTCTCATAAATCTAGGTAAAGTAAAAGTGTTATCTTGACTTTGACCTTGTTTTATTCAATGTGAAGATGAAAGGAAGGGGAAATCAAGAGGAATGAAACATGGAACAATTTGAATTGCTTCAAATTGCAAAAAAATGTGACAAAGGGGAAAAAGAGATAAAATGACAGTAAAGTGTGCTTCCTTATCATAAGAATGAGGCAAATAGAGGAAAATATGCTCACATAGATTGTTTGCCAATTCCATCTAACAAAATAAGCAAAATTTAAAGTTGAGAATAAGGATCAAGAACATGAAAATGTGGTAATTTTATGAGGAGGGATAGGTCCTATCCACTATTTTACACTACAACTTCATAAAATAAGGAAAAGATAAAGCAAAGAGATGGTAGTTTTATGACTGATGCTAGGTCCTATCCATGGTCTTACAAAATAAATCACAAAAATAAACCCAAGGGTTACCAAAATAAAATTGGCAAGCATAAAATGTGATAAATATAAGATGGTGGTAATTTTGTGAGGAATGTTAGGTCCTATCCATGGTCTTAAAAAGCAACTCACAAAAGAAAAACCCAAGGGGTCTCAAGAAGAGAAAATATAAGAAGATAAAGAAGACTATGGTACATCAAGAAACTAAAAGACCAAAAGGGAGGACTAAAGGTTTGTGAACAAGAGAAAACTTGATGCAGAGGAAGAGATCCATGTAATTAACCTATAAAAAGTGTTAGATAGAAATAATGAAAAGAAGGAAATGTTTAGGCAAAGTTCTTTTTAAAGAACTATACATTGGTGAGCTCTTTGAAAACATGGCCTTCATTGGTTTGAAGACGGTAGTTTCTTGGACAAATAATGTCTTTAACTAAATATGGGCCCCACTATTTTGGGGTGTATTTACCTTATTTATCATGAGTTTAGTCTAATTTAAGAAGTTCACCAACATTAAAAGAACATATTTTAACACGTTTGTTATGTTATTTGGAAATTTAAGCCTTGTTTTGGTGGTTATGTTGTAAAGTAAAAAGATGATGTTCATTGAGAAGATCAAGGGAATGAAGGTGATCTTCAAAAAATTCTTCATCAAGAATAATAACATGAACAGATTTACAAAGTGAGGGAAGCTTGAATTTTAAAGGACTGACCAACTTAGAACCATAGACTAGAAAAAATGATGTTGCCCTACTGGCAGTACATATACTAGTTTGATAAGCCCAAAGTGTAGGGTAAAGATGAAGATGCCAATCCATGAAAGTTTCAAAAATTAAATTTTGAAGGATTTTTTTGAGAATTTTATTAATGGCCTCAGCTTGGCCATTGCATTGCAGATGATAAGATGTAATAATTTTGTGATCGATATTGAATTTAGCACAAATCTATTTAACATGTTTGTTTTTAAAGTTATCACTATTATCTAAAATGATGGTATGGGGAATACCAAAGAGGCAAATGATTTGATGAAGAATAAAATTGAAAATGATAAGATCAATGACATTGACAAGGGGCATGGATTCAACCCACTTGGTAAAATATTTAGTAGCGATGATAATAAAGACATGTTCATCATGGGAACAAGGAATTTTACCAATAAGATCAAATCCCCATATGGAAAATGGCCAAGGAGATTCAATAGTTTGAATTTTGGTTGGAGATGAATGGATTAGATCATCATGAAACTAATAAGGAGTATAATTTTTAGCATATTTTTCAAGAGTAGGCCAAAAATAACCCATACTTAGGCATTTGTGTGTTATAGCATGTCCACTATAGTGGCCACTTCAAGTGCCCCCATGTGCTTGTTCAAGAAGAGAAGGGACCTCAATTGCATAACACAATGGAATAAGGGACCTTCAACATTGAGATAATAAAGGATGTTGTGCCAAAAAACATATTTGAAAGCTTTTTTATGAATGCATGTATTTTCATGGGAATATAAATTAGGAGGATAAGTTTGGTGTTCTAAAAATTGAATGAAATCTTGGTAGCACGGGTTTTAGTGAATGGTAACAACCTCAATATGGAAAATAAGAGAATCTAGTGGTTGAGTTAAAGATGGAGATTTTATTGTTTGTGTAATAAAAGAAATATAAAAAGGAACTTGATGAGGATGAAAGAGAGATGTTGAAGAAATAAGAGAATCAACAATGGAGTTTTGATCTCTAAGAATAGGCTTAATAGTGAAAGAAATAAAATCCTTAGTAAGAGTGGCTATAATTTTTTGATAGGTAATAAGGTTCTCACTTTTACATTGATAATCACCACTAACTTGATGATAAATAAGTTGAGAATTACCTAAATCATGAAGGTATTGAATGTCTAAATTAAGAGCAATCCTCATGCCTAAGATAAGATCTTCGTACTCGACCATATTATTAGTGAAATTAAAGGTGAAGTGAAAAGATAAAAGAATGATCCTACCAAAATGACTCGTGAGAGTACAACCTACCCTAGCTCCTTGAAGGAATTTAACACCATCAAAGTGAAGGGTCCAAGTATCCTCATATAAGTCAACATTAATTTTAGGGAGCTCCTCGATGATTACTTTTGGTTTAGTAGTACCAGAAGGAGTGGAAGATTCATGAAGTTAATTGGCTTCAAGATCGGTAGTAAAGCTATGAAAGTAATCTTTGAGAGAGATAGCTTGATTAAAACCTTCAAGGTAAAGGATATTTTAATTTGGAAGATCATATTGAAGGGAAGAAGTGGATGGAATGGAAGCTGTGGCAAGTTGATCAACTATGACTTGACCTTCAAGATAATTTTGATTGACGATGTAGATATCAAATTCCATAAATAAGACCATCCATTTGCCAATTTTATCTCCAAGAAGAAAGGCTTTAGAGAATAAATGATGAAGGGGGTCAGAATGAATGATGACATAATTAGTCTGGTAACATATGTAATGATGAAGCTTTTCAGCTGTGAATTAGATAGCTTGGCAATCACGTTCAACTTTGGTATAATGTGTTTCATAATTGATAAGGCCTCGACTAATGTAGTAGATATCATACTCTCTTCCCATATCATCATGTTGGGAAAGAATTACCCCAACTGAAATAGGTGTGGAAGAAGTATATAAAATCAAGGTTTTATCATTGGAAGGACGACGAAGTGTAGGTGGGTTCAGCAAAGACTCTTTCATGCTATAAAAGGATTTTTGACATGGATTTGTCTATTCTAAAGTAGTACCTTTCTTTAGAAGGGAATTGATAGAGTGGATATGATAAGCCATTTCAAGATGAATCATCTAATTGCCCCAAGTTTGCCTAAATAATTATGAATATCAGGAATAGATCTAGGAATGTGCATGTTGACTATGACACTAATCTTGGTGGGGTCAACATCGTTGCCACAAAGAGAGACCAAGATTCCTAATTTTTTTTAGATGTGATTCCAAAGACAAATTTTTAAGGATTAAGTCTAAATTTATATTTAAGGAGATGGTCAAAGATGATAATGAGATCATAAAGATGATTTTCATGATGTTTGGATTTAGCAATAAGATCATCCACATAGGTTTCAACAATGTTATAAATGAGATTATAAAATATGTGAGTCATTGTTTATTAGTAAGTGGCTCTGGCATTTTTAATGTCGAAGTGCATTTTTACATAGCAATTCCATTCCATGGTAAAAGTTATTTTATATTGGTCCTCAGGAGTGATATGAATCTAATTATACCCTAAGAAGCCATCTATAAGAGATAACATTTCATTACTAGCCTATAATCAATAATGGCATCTATTGAAGGTAAAGGGAAGTTGTCCTTAGGAAAAGAAAGATTAAGATTGTGTAAATCAATACAAATAAGAATGACCATAGTGAGATTCTTTCAAATGGGGACAATGTTGGAAACTCATTCAGAATAATCCACTGGTTTGATAAATTTAGCATCGAGTAATTTGATGATTTCCTTATAACATAAATTTGAAACTTCAAATAGAAATTTTATTTATTTTTGATGCATAGGATTGGCATAAGAATAAGTAATGATGTTATGCACCATAATGCTATGCATGTCCTCATAGGACCAAGCAAAATCCTCATGATACTTATCAAAAAATAAGCTAAAATTATCTTGTTCATTAGGTGAGAGCTCATAAGAGACTGTGATAGGTTGAGGACAAAATGGAGTACCATATTTAATGCAAGTGGTTTCTTTGATAATCTTGGCATTACCATCTTGAAAGTGGTATGGTGTATTGGATAAGGCTGAAATTAGATTTGTTTTGGGATCAATGCTAGCAATGAAGTTATTGAAGCAAGGAGTTTTAGTTTTAAAATTTCCAAGTTTTTATTGTTGTCAAGGAAGTTGAGGTTTTCAAGCATAAAGTAACTCAAGGATAGCTTTGTCACTAGGTAAGGTAGGAAGAGGACCATAATAATTGACATCTACTTCAAGATCTATAATTTTATTACCATGGTGATCATACTCAGAATGTATCTGACGAACATCAGTTGCCTTGGCATCAAGCATAATTTTGGGAGTTTAAGAAGTAGATGGAATATAAGAGATTGGTATGTTGGTGGGTTTGGTGATGGGATAAGAATAAAAC
Organism: Torreya grandis; assembly: GCA_037957365.1. Classification (NCBI taxonomy): domain Eukaryota; kingdom Viridiplantae; phylum Streptophyta; class Pinopsida; order Cupressales; family Taxaceae; genus Torreya; species Torreya grandis. The sequence goes on from JARHVA010000056.1 coordinate 6,315,343, forward strand.
AAAATGATTAGATATAAAGGTGTTAAAGGAGGTGTATAAACTTCCAAAGATTTAGAAGGCATAATTTGTTCTACCACCCAAAGAGTATCAATAAGAGGGGAATTGACAAGAGGCACATGACCCTTAGGATCAAAGGTAATCCACATAAATGGTATAAACATCTAGATTAAAAGCATGACTTTGGGATAAGGTTTTCTTATAATGCTAGACATCCAAGTCTCTAGATTGAGCTTGGGCCATGATATAGCTGTCATCATTTATTGGAGAAATTGTACATACTTGAGAATCAGGAGGAGTTTCAAAGGGTGAAATCCCAACATTAGTGAATGTATAAGGAGACATGATGATAGGATCTTGAAATAATTTTGCCACTCCAAAATCATTACAAGTGAAGGTATCTTCCGATAAAGAAGGATCCTGAGCATTGCATAGAGGGGGAGAATCAGTAATCTCATCCATGAGAGGAACAATATGGTCTTTTGGTAAGAGAAAAGGAAGACATTGCAAAATGTATGGAGGTAAATTGGTATTATTTCAAGTATGTTTCAAATCATTGGGCTCATCATCATCAAAATATGGAAGAATAACTTATAAATCAGGATTCATGTTGATGTACTTAGGTAAAGGAGGAATATTGATTTTAATAATGATAAGAATATGATATTATGATTTAAGATTGGTAAGTTGAATGCTTCATGGGTTGGGATCAACTTCATGCTTATATCATTTTACATTATGTAAGAATTCAATACATTGACTACCATAAGAAACAATGACCCTCATTCGATGGGTCCATGGATGACCAAGGAGTATGTTATAGGATAAAATAATATCAAGGACCATAAGCTTGGTTTGAATAGTCTTAGGTCTAATGGTTAATGGAAGCCAAATATAACCAAGTGGATTTTGATTAGTCTTATCACAACCATGACAAGTAAGACAAGTTTGCTTGAGATGATCCTTGTTATAACCAAGTTGTTGTATAAGCCTTAAAAATGTTACATCAATACTAGAGCCTTCATCAAATAATTTTTTTTGAATAAGAGTGGTATTAATGGCTATTTTGATAAAGAGTGGTTGACCATCAACATGAAAAATAATCTCATCATTGATCATGTCCTCTTCAAGGAATTCAATAGAGGGTTTGGAAGGACACAGTTTCAATGGTATTTATGTCGATAGGTTGAGATTAAATAGAAGGTAGTTATTCATCTATGGAAGAAGGATATTCAATTTCTTAAATTTGTTGCATAAAGAATTTATGATGATAGGGTGAAACACAAACCAACTCCATAAGTGAAATCTTACAAGGCATATAGTTAAGTTCTTCAAGAAAGTTCCAATGAGATTTATAAGAACCAACATGAGATTTGGGAGGGAGATTAGATTTTGGAGGAATAAATGTGGTTGGAGGATCAAAAGGAGGAAGTTTTTCCTTAGATGTTTTTGAATCAGGATTTGTGGTGGTATCTTTAAGCAATTTTTATTCTAAAGATGGATTTTAGGCTTGGTAATGGGATCCTTGTGAGATGATTTATGATGATAGTTGACCTTAGCACTATTAACATATTGAAAATTGTTAAAGTATTGGTCATAATCAATGTCAATGGCATAAACATCCTTAGAATTTTATTGATTATTTGAAGAAGATTTATGATTGCTAGAGGTAGAATCTTTATATGTTTGTTATTTTTGACAGGCAATAGTGTATTCTTGATAATGAAGATTGATAATAGCCTCATGCATCACCAAGCACATAAGAGACAACAAATTTAGTAAGCCCTATACAAGATTCGTGAGAATGCCCAATGTCGGCATGGAACCAATAAAATAGATTGAGATCATACCACTTAGGAGGAGCATTGGGATAGATGAAAGGTTTTGAGGGTGGTAAAAATTATTTCATTTGTTGAACCAAAAGAGGTGTGTGAGAAGGTAAATGAACATCAATTTTGGAAACACCTAGTTTGGTTTGTGGAGCATTAATAATGATAACATTATATGTTTATAAATATCCTTTAACAAGTTTTGGATTAGGTACAAATTTATTCATGAGAAAGTCTTGACATTTAGCTTGATTAAGAGCTTCATTAAGTGTTTGGAGAGTAAAGTTTCAAACCTTATATTAGAGAGTGGGAGTCAAAACTGCGATAAAGAGTTTGAATAAGTTATCATCAATAATATTATGGTCATATTTATGGGTCAATGATATCCATATTTTGATAAAGACATGAACTGATTCAGTTGGATATTGCTTAGCATTGATGAAGTGGTTAAGACAATTTTTGGGAAGATCACTATGTTAAAAATATTTAACTAAAGGATTAACCAAATCTTCAAGTTTATAAATATAATGTTGGGGTGGTCGATTATACCATTCTAATACATCATTGGTAAAAGTTTTGAGTAAGGGTTTAGTTGTGGCAAAGGTATTAGTTTGGATCCACTCTTTGTAAAGGTTGCCAAAGGCTTTAAAAAATGATGTAGGGTGTTTAGTCCCATCATATTTGATAGTTGGAGATATGTTACCAATATAAATGGATACAATAAATGGGGATAAAGGCTCATTTTAAATGGTTTGAAGCATTTTATTATTCATTAGGGGTTGAGGAATAACATTGCTTGAGGCATACTTAAGAGATGGAGGAATGAAATTGGGATTTTCTTGAGGATGCATAGTTGGGGGATGATTAGCCACATTGATTAAATATTGTTTAAGTTGCATCATTTGGTTGGTGTTAGAAATTTGCATAATGTTCATTTATTAGATAAATTGGGCTAAAATTTGAGTTGTATCAGGAGATGGATTGGTGTTGGTAGGAACATTAACCAAATTGGTATTAGGAGGAGGATTATTAGAAGATGGGTTATTAGTGGGGTTGTTAAATAAACTTGTGTCAATCACTCACACATTAGTTTGAATATTTTGAATATGAGAATTGTCTTGGTAAGTAAAGAAAGGGTCAGATCCATCAACTTCATCTTGAGGTGTTATTTGCACTATGTTACAGTTCATAAATGAAGGATGAGGAGAGTGCCCCAAGAGTGATGGTGCTCTTGGGATGAAAAGAGAGGGAGAAATGAAAATCCTATATAGTATCTAAATCGATTCAAGCTATCCAAGAAGACTCTGATAGGAAACTTTATTCTGACTAAAAAGAGATGATCAAAATGTAAAATTAGAGAAATAGGGAACTATATTGATGAACAGAGAAAGCAAAAAATAGTATAGGGTTGGCTATGTTAACCTAGCATAGGAAATAGGGTCTCTAAATTGTATAGGGTTGAATGGGTTGATCTAGTACAATGAATAGAGATAGGAAATCAATGAATAAGGTTTGTAAATAGTTCAAGGATGACTAGGTTGATCAATATAATGTACAAAATCTGGAAAAAGATATAAGGTTCATTGGGTTAACCTAGTACAATAGATGAGAAAAAATGAAAAGGATAATAACAAGTTATGAATCGATACAATTTTTTTTTGTAGCTAATCTAGGAAATTAAGAACTTTAGGGAAACAAATAGTCAATTGGATCAACACTAGCCAATCTAATTGAGGTACACAATACAAAACCTTGTACTAATGCTGACTAATGCAAGTTTCTGTACACATAATTGAGTAAAGAACAAATAATAAACCTGGAAAGTAAAGAGCTAACTAACTGATCAACCTAATATTTCTTTTTACATTATTGAGAAATGATTTTAAATGTGATGGAAAATTGGCTATAAAGCAAAGAACTAGATATCAATCTAAGGATAGTTTTAGGTAGTTTGGTATGAAAAGGACTATAGTGGCAATGACATAGGCTTGGTATTAGGGCCTACCCCCTCACTTCACACACTAAAACAATAAGGGTGTCATGTGCTTAGTCAGAATATACCATTAACCTTACTTTATAATTGACTAGAGTATCAAGTTGGCTTCTCCCTTGGTGAAGAAATCCAAGTAGGTTGGCCTTAGGTAGATAAATGTTAAAATTCTTGTTTAATTTTTGTGATTTGGCCGTGTGTTTAAAATAAAAATCACAAAACTAAATGGTTAATTAAAAAATTTCCTAATTAGACTATGTAAACTATTCTAAGCATGCAAGCAATAAGAAAAGAAAGGTATGAACTAATTACTAGCATAAAAATATTAATTCCAACTTGAAACAAGGTATAATGTTGACACTGTATGCACAAAATTTATAATAGGGTAGATAAGATCAAACCTATACTACAAAAGTAAGGTATAAACATGAATAAGATCAGCCAAGGTTGACCCAGTTATTCAAACAACACACAAAACATAGAACTGGGTCGACATGGTTGATCTAGTTGATTGTGGAGAGGTAGTTTTGAAGATTGCACACTATGAAAGGAAAGATAGAAAATAAAGAGATAGAGAGATATAAAGGAACCTTGGTAGATCAAAGATACTGATAATGAAGATTTATAGTCAAGAACCTTGGAATATGCTTGAAAAACCTGTTAACTGGGTCGAATAGGTTGATCAAGCTTTGTGAAATCTTGCTGCTAAGTGCTTAGAATATACAGGGTCAACTAGATCAACCTAGTGATCTAAACTAGAAGTCTAAAAGTTTGGAAACTAATACTAGGTCATCTGAGTTGATCGATTTGCCTGTTCCTAAAAACTTATGCGTATATATTAAAATTAGGTCAACATAATCGATCTAATATGACATATATATGATAAAAATAATGCTAAAAAAATGAAAGAAAGTGGAAAAAAACTACAAGGGTTAGTTTCATGTTAGGTTCACCAGAATGTATGTAATAAAAAATGCATCATGTCTATAAATTGATCTTGGCTCAAAGAAGATAGAGCATACCTACATTTTTTATTGAGAATGCATTTGTTAAGTGGGATCATGACCAATATGGGGATCCAATAAACTTGATTAGGGGATCACTTATCACAATACACTATGTGAAGTAGGGTTCTAAATCTTATAGTCTAATACAATCACACAACAACTGTAAAAGAGTCCTAGGTTTAATATTCACTCTATTCTAATAAACAAGAAAGTAAATCTAATCTAGTGCACACCAAAGATTATGGCATAACATGATGGGTTAGTAAACCAATACAAACATATATAAGAGAATCTCAATTAAGCTAAGTATGAGTAATATCCTAATACATGGAATATGAAGAGTAATATTATTTGAGCTAACATTTATGCTTCTTCTATCTATTAAAGAGAGGAGAACAAAGTTAGAATATACTTACTTGAATGTGAACCCATCGAGACTCAATCTCTCCCTTGGCCAAAGGGGATTTACAAGAGGCTATTGTGGTTTATAAGAATCACTAAGAAAGGTCAAATAATCCAAGACTTGTCCACAAGACTAAATTATCCAAGTAGAAACCCTAAGCTAAGACTCCTCAAGTAAAATGGTGAAAGAGAAAATTGTGAAGAAGCACAAATGAATAATAACTCTTGATTTCATATTGAAATAATGATGAATTGATCTTTTATTTATAGGAAGACCTTGCCCTAAATCCTTCCAAAAACATTGACTAAATAGGGTCAACGCAGTTGACCCTATATGTTTTCAAAGATATTTCACTAGGTCAGTCAAAAGGCTAACAAACCCAAAAAGTGAAAAATACCCCTAAACTATATAGGGTCAACCAAGTTGACCTAGTAAAATTAACTATCCAAAAGAGAATTAAGGAAAGAAAAGGAGGATGAAAAGAGGAAAAAGACTAGAGGAGTGTTCAAGGGAGGAGTAATAACTTAGTGTCAGGGGATCTGTAGCTCTACCAATTAGAGCACAATTGATTACTTTCTTATATGCAATTAAACACAGAATTATACCAGAATGATAAAGTAGCTAGAAACTTGAGACAATAAAGAATTTGAGAGACAATACACACTCTTGTATTAAATACTACTAGAAGAAAATACAATAAGGAAGATGCCACTTCTTCCTCCACCTCAAAGGCTTGCCACACCTCAAGAACTTCTTCCCTCTCTCTCTTGCTCAACACAACAACTCTGAAGCTTGAGTTGCTATCCCTCCTTGAATGCTTTAGCTGATCTCCTTGATCTTACTAGCTTCAATGCCTTTACTTGCCTTCTTGCTTGATTACAATACATGCCTTATGGGTCTATAAATAAGATCCCATGCTAACAAAAATAGAACTCTAACTACTAAAATTAGACACACAGCCTGTGACTTAAATTAGCCCCTTAACATGCAAACACTCGGTTCAACTAACTAACTGTTCGTGCAACGAACAGTTCTGGACCGCACAGGCGACCGACGCTGGTCCCTGCCTGTTTGGTGCTGCCGACGTCGGCCGACTCCTTGCCGTTGCTGATTTCCTTCTCCACTATCTGTGACCGATGTCGATCATGCTGTCGACACCGGTTCCTCTGGTTCTTCAGCATCCTTCCTCTTGTGTCTGCAAACAGTTGAAGATTTTAGCTCCACACCACAACAATCTCCCACTTAGAGATAAATAGCTACAACTTGTACCTGTACTTGTACACCATCTATTTTGTTCCTTAGGCTCTGTATCCCTCTTCAATGTCACTCTTGAAGACCAAACACCACGCAAACCTGTGATGCAATACCTATATCGTATGCCACAAGAATTTTGCTGCTTCCAAATTCTCCATGACACACTTATGAACCAACTCTACCCTTAGCTCAGAAAACTCCTTGTATATGAAACCCTGCAACAAGTAACACAATATAATAACAAGATAATGTAGCTAATATTATCCAACCTGGTAAAGATAAAATACAATGGTCAAACCTCCATTGTTCTGCAGCATAATCAAGACCATATACCATAGCCTTCTATCTCATGTGTCCATCCACTCTCTTCTCTAGAACGGGAATCCATCCCTCTATCCAGTGCTTCCTTCCAGCTGACAACACTACCAACAAATCCCTGTTTGGTTCTCCAAGGACTCATACTCCTCATCCATGCCAAGCTCCCACTGTTTCTGAATTCTACCTACATTGCTTCTTCCATCTTTCTAGTTCATGACTATCAGTATGCAATATAAAGAAGGTGAACAATGAATATGAGGTTCACATACCTTTCCTGACCTTCACATGGGTGTTTGAGACTTATTAATTCACCCAACATCCATTCCAGTGACCGATCTAGGCCATCTCCCAGTTTGCTCCCAACTGATGTCGGTTCCCTGCACTGATCCTGACTACCGAGGTCATTTCCCTGGTCGACGCCGGCGTCCCTCCTACCGACGTTGGTCCTTATGATCGATGTCGAACTTCTCCTGTCTGACCTACCAACCCTACTGGTCTGCACATGATCGATGTCGGTATCTGGATGACTGACGTCGGTGCCAAGCTACTGACATCGGTGTCTGTGCGTTCCTGTAAGTGATGAAATTTTCATCCGCGAGCTCTTCTTGGATCAAACCTCTGTCCATGCTGCCTTGCTTAGATTTATTCAGCCCCTATGACTGATCTCTGTCCTTCATCTCCTCCATAAACACAAGGCTTCTTTGTTCCTGTCAAAAGCATCAAATTTCTTTTTTTTGCAATGAATTGTATCTGTGCTTTCCAAATTTGAACACATATCTTTTGAATCAAGAACTTCCATTCTCTTCCTATTCTTATGACCAAGCTTATTAGGCCACATTTTTGAATCTACACCAGAAGTAAAATCAGTAATACAATTAGACAGATAAAGAGTATCTACTTTCTTACCTCTTGCTAGAACAAGTGCTCCCTTGGTAACCTTCCAAGAATCCGCTGTGAGGGTTATTGTGCATCCCTCATCTTCCAACCTTCCTACAGAAATCAGACTCTACTTCAGAATTGGAACATGCATGACCTCTTTCAACACCCACATGTTGTCAATTTGTAATCTCAGCTACACTTTCCCTTTGCCAACTATCTGACAAGGCGTACCATCCCCTAAATAGAGCACTCCAAAATCTCCCTGTTCATACTCGTAGAACAAATCTCTGTTTGGAGATGCATGAAAAGATGAACCAAAATCTAAAATCCATGATCCTACCTGACTATCCGAAGAAAGTATGAGAGCATCTTGCATCACAATATTTGCATCCTTTGCTTCTTCCATACCTGCATGTTGATTCTCTTTATCTCTCAACCAACACTCCTTCTTTGTATGTCCTTTCTTTCCACAAAACTAGCAGGTAATACCTTTGGACTCAGATCTCCTTCCCGGCCTTGATTTCCCTTGCTCAACCTTCTCCCTTTGCCTTTCCCTTCTTTCTGCACTTAGAGCATTCCCTGATGATTCACCTGTGCTTCTCCTACGTATTTCCTCATTCAAGATCACACTCACAACATCATCAACTTTTAAGATTTTAGAAGTAGATGCAGAATTACTTACTGCCATAACCATACCGTCCCAACTTTCAGGCAAAGAACATAAAATCAAGAGAACCTTTACCTCATCATCAAAAACAATATTGACTGAAGCTAATTGGTTTACCAAACCATGGAAATCACTGAGATGAGTATGTACCGATCCACCTTCTTGCATTTTCAAAGTAAATAGCTGCTTCATAAGATATACCTTATTAGAAGCAGAGGGTTTTTCGTATAAATTTGCCAAAGACTTTATCAACTTTTTCGTTGTCTTGCACTGTGATAAGCTAGAAATCACAGATGATGCAAGGCTCAACCTTATGGAACCTAGAGCCTTCCGATCAAGAACGTTCCATTCTTCATCCTTCATACTGTGGGCTTGCATGCAACCCCACCCAATGGTAAGTACAAATCCTTCTGATATAGATAGTCCTCAATCTACATCCTCCAATGTTGATAATTCTTGTCGTTAAACTTCTCCATTTGTAGCCTGCTTTCTTCTGCCATTGCTGAACTCCCACTCAATCATAAAACCCCTTGAATGACCTGTAATTTAAAACAATACCCTGCTTCCTGCAAACTATAGCTCTGATACCACTTGTCAGGGGATCTGTAGCTCTACCAATTAGAGCACAAGTGATTACTTTCTTATATGCAATTAAACACGAAATTATACCAGAATGATAAAGTAACTAAAAACTTGAGACAACAAAGAATTTGAGAGACAATACACACTCTTGTATTAAAACTACTAGAAGAAAATACAATAAGGAAAATGCCACTTCTTCCTCCACCTCAAAGGCTTGCCACACCTCAAGAACTTCTTCCCTCTCTCTCTTGCTCAACACAACAACTCTAAAGCCTGAGTTTCTATCCCTCCTTGAATGGTTCAGCTGATCTCCTTGACCTTACTAGCTTCAATGCCTTTACTTGCCTTCTTGCTTGATTACAATACATGCCTTATGGGTTTATAAATAAGATCCCATGCTTACAAAAATAGAACTCTAACTACTAAAATTACACACACAGCCCACGACTTAAATTAGCCCCTTAGCATGCAAACACTCGGTTCAACTAACTAACTATTCGTGCAACGAACAGTTTTGGACCGCACAGGCGACCGACGCCGGTCCCTGCCTGTCTGGTGCTGCCAACGTCGGTCGACTCTTTGCCGTCACTGGTTTCTTTCTCCACTGTCTGTGACTGACGTCAGTCATGCTGCCGATGTCAGTTCCTCTGGTTCTTCAGCATCTTTTCTCTTGTGTTTGCAAACTGTTGAAGCTTTTAGCTCCACACCACAACACTTAGGGAATGGTTTTAAGAGTTGGTTAGATTGGTAAAAATATGGCAATAATGGACAATAATCTTGTGAAGCATCAAAGGTCTTCCCTCCCCTTTCTCGATGCAACCCTTAGGATGTGTACTCAAAGAGAATGAGTCTTGATAGATTCTTGTAAGATGTAAAATATCAATATTTGATAAAATATTAAAAATATTATGTGTATATAATTATTCTTACCAAAACACTTTTCTATTAAATCATAATTTGTTCAAATAATATTCTATACACTGTAGCACCATGAACAAATAAACAATCAACTTTAACACTCAATAACTTTGACTATATAAACATTCAAACCTTTTAGCTGAGTTTGTTGAGATGTGCCTTAGAGTCCTCTACAACTTTAATTTTTAATGTAACACTAAATTCATCCTGGAACAAAAGATATAGCTCAAAAATTATGCACTAGTTTTCTTTCATTAATTTTAAAATTCAAATTCCAACGATCATTGAGCAAATGTTAAACATCAGACATGTTGACCTCATCTCATGCACCCTAACAACTTTGAATAAATATACTCCATTGATCTCCTTGGATTATCCTGATCGTTATCTTACAACATTAACCATCAATCTTATATCCTTGCTTCTACAATCGTACCACTTGGCAACCCCACGTGCCTTTTGTGCATATTGACCTGTTGACTCCAATGAGCTTCTACCACTTGTTAGCCTTGCTTGTGTTTTGAGTAATATTTGACATATTGACTAAATAAGCATTGTCAGATAACTTATGACAAGATCATGTACATCATTAGATCATTATTTAGCCTAATGAAATATTCACCGTTAGATCTTGATTTGATTAATGCTCATCATTAGATCTATCTAAACAAATAGACCTCATACTTCAATATAGTTAAACTTAATAGTCTCTGGCCCATTACAATCTTCAAGATCAGCTTTGATGGTTTATAACTTGAGCTAGAAAAAACTTCAAGATTCCAAATATTTAGGGCACCTTCTTGACATTATAGACAATATCTCCATGAAATATTTTGACCTTGGTTGATTTTTTGAGTACCTACATTAAATTCATAAACTTGCTAGTTTATTCATATTTGTATGATGTATAATGATGTTCTAGATTCTCTTAAGCTATAATATGCATGTTTCTCTTTCTAAATGATAAAGTGACACACCAAATTTTCACCAAGACATATATGGATGCCTCATAACTTTTTTGTTATTACAAACTTGCAAATGTGCTATACCTCTCAAATTTATTAATCTGATCACTTTATCATTAATGCACTATGAATCATGATCTCTTTGACATCAATGACAACCTAACATAAATGACCATGCTCAACAATATCTTCCTTTGTCACTGATGGCAAAACACCCTCAAAATGATTTCATTTCAACTCCTTCATTCTAATCTTTCTCCCCGTTTGACATTAATGATATAGGGTTTCTTCCTCAACATGTCAACAATCATTCCTCCACTTCATGTATGCATTCAAATACTATTTTAAGATGTTCAAGATACTTACATACTTTTAAGAATATGAATCAATTGCTCTTCTTTTAATATGCACTAATTTAGACTTGGACTTCTTTGATCCTTGGACCTGATAAATTGCTCATAGAGCTTAAAAAGATCTCCCTAACATTATGAACATCACTTTAAGTATATTAAGCTATCTGATTTAGGCCCCCTAACTCCATGATCTATCTGAAAGGATCATCTTCAATAAGTCTACTCAACGAACTAGGTCTACCATCAACACTTCAAACTATAGTCATATAAAATGTTAAAATTGGTAGCTTGAGTGTGGATTATAACACCCAACCCATAGGTCCCTCTTGCATGCTATCATGACCCTTCTAGACACCTTTTTTCTTATTCCTAGTCATTCATAGGCTTCTGAGATCTAATTCTAGCATAACCAGGATGCTTTTCCCATGCTAATTCCATCCTCTTAGGTCTTGTACCTTTAGGATAATAGCTCCCAACTTGGACTATATCACTAGATCTTAGCATGTCTCATTTTCCAATGCTCCTATCCAATCTCATTTTGAGCCTAGATGACTATTTATTTTTTATTCCTCTTCTTCATTGTGTCAACCTAGTGTGAATACATTTAACCCATGACCAATAGATCTCTATAAAAGCCCATTCAAAGTTTATTTATAAAAGGTTGTCAAATATTAAAAAAGAAAACAAGAATACAAGCAAGACCACTAAGGAAAATTTACCTATTCTTTACATACAACCATCCAATGCAACCACCAACATATTCAAAACCTCACATTAGTCCCTATCAACCTCAAGCACACCCAGTTTAATATTTTTACATCCACATAACACTATTGCACAAAGCACATCAAGTGAGAGAACTACATATGGATTTAGCCCTCTTCAGAATATTAGTATGTAGATAATGTGCCCATACAAGGGGTGTGAATGCACATTCAGTGCATATTACACACACTAAACCCCCTCTTTCTCAAGTTTCATTCAAGTATAATTAAAGTCTAGGGTTTGAAGATTAAATCTGCTCTACAAAGAGCTTTGTCAGCATTTAAGAGTCAAAATTTCATAGGTAGGCTCACATAAAGATAGTGGACAAAACCCAAAAAAACTTAGATCTCTATGATTAATTTGGATAATAGCATTAGGACTTGGACTATAGCACTAGATCTTGAAGTGTCTTGTTTTTAGTGCTCTTATCCTTTCAATGAACAAAAGCTAGATTCTAGTTCATGACACTATCCCAGTCCTATATAGCTGGTATTAGCCTCTATCTTAGCCATACCAGCTTAGTTTTAAGATAAGTTACATTTCTCATATTTCATTACTATTTTTAGAAAGTTACGAAGGTCAAATAAATTATACAAATCATTGGTTAAATTATTGTAATATTATTTACTTATTTAGTCAACTCAGACCTTTAACTAAATTAGGAATAAGACTCCAATATTTCTAGAATAATTAAATCATTTGGTGAACCTAACTTCATTTGCGTATAAAAAACTTATGATAAATTCCTTTGCTATTTTTTCCAATAAATTTTTGATTTTTTACCTGCATATTTAAATAAAAAATTTACTTTCATTTTTAAAATTCAACACTAAATTTTTTAAAAAATCAATGTTCTTCCAACCCCTAGTTGCATATACTAGGCCCATTTAAATAATTTTTTAAAAATAATTTTTTGGTTTTTTACTTGCGTATTAAAATAAAAAATTCACATTAATTTTCAAAATTCCTTATCAATTTAACAAAAAAAAAATATATATATATATTATTTTTCAAAACCCTAGTTGCATATATTAGGTCCCATTCCTTTTGAGGTATCACCTTACATATTTGTGAGATTCGTATCCTTTTTATGCATTCTTCACTTTGATATTTTTAAGACTTTACATTTCCTATATTCAGTACTTTCCTTTCATATCACTTTGCTTATTACAAATTATTATAGAAAATTCAATGAATTTTCAATTTGTTTTTCTACTTTAATAATGGCTCAATACATCAGTTTTGATGAAACTGATAAAAGGGAACTTCAAGAACTCTTAATTAAACACCTTGACATGCAAGATGATATGCGTAAAATACTACAAGAAGAGAAACAAAAATCAAACAATGGTCAATCCTCTCAAACCATAGAGCAACCAATTACAAATGAAAGTACATAATCAACTGTCTCAACAACCCCTTATAGTAGCCCAACCTTCCTCTATGCCACCATTAGCTACAACTAATACATCTTTGTCTCTCGATGTGGTTTCCATTGTACAATAGATAAAAAATCTTCAATCCAAGGTGCTACATCTTGGGCAATGTGCCTTCAAACCTACACAAGTCTTGGATTTTTTTGCTCTACCACATTCACCATTAACACACCATATTGCTTCTACACCTTTGCCATAAGGTTTTGTTCAACCCAAGCTCACACTATATATTACAAGGGTGATTTAGAGACACACTTGAGATCTTTTCATGTAGCATGCTTTAAATATGTGCTAAATGACTAGTTACTAACCAAGTTATTTCCACAGAGTCTAAAGGATTATGTTTTATAATGGTTCTATAGTCTACTAAATCAGTCAATCAAGGCATTCAATCTTCTAGCCAACATGTTTCTAGATTATTTTAGCATTAACATCGGTGATAAATTTTCTTATGCCCAAATTTCATAATAGAAACAAAAGTCAAATGAGCATCTCATAGATTATGTTCTTCGATATAAGACTATCTTGGCTAAAATGACTAACTCCATGGTCGATCAAGAGTTATAAGATCTCTTTCTTCACTGAATTATGTCATACACTAAAGGAAAGGGAAGTCAATTTAATTTCAATGGACAAACTCAAGTACACAAGTATATCAAAAACAAGAAATAAGAGTAACAATAAAGTCCCATATAAAGTCAAGGTCAATGATAACAAGAGTCAAAATCAACCTACAATTAATGTAGCTTCGGAGCCTCCTCAGTAAGTGGTTTTATCAACACCTCCTTGATGAAATTTTACCAATATACCAATATCTCTAGCCAGAGTTTTACAACAATTATTGGAATGTAATATCATATCTCTCCCTTTGATTCAAGAAATTGATCCAACAATTCCTCTTCCATGGGGATATGATCAGAATGCATGTTGTGATTTTCATATAACACTAAACCACACAACAAATAGATGCATCAATCTAAAACACAAGATATAGGATTTGATAGATGGTAACATTATTGATCTTGACACTCTAGTTGAGCCTTCTCAAGCAAAGAAAACACAAGAGAAAGCTTTAAAAATATTATTAAATCCTTTCCCACAACATTCTAAATAAGAGACAGGGGATACATCAGGAATTCACCATGCATATCATGTACATACCCCACTAGCTACATACCAGGCACCTTTCAGTTAAGTCACATCTTTTGAATAACATTATTGGTGCATATAATTCCATAGTTCCAACTATACCTTTGATCTTATTCTTAGAGTAAGATATAGTTGAGGATGATTTGGATTATCATGCACTCTTTATTAGAGCTTACATTCATAATAATCCTATTCATAGTGTTATCATATCCAGTCTATCAATTCCATTCTAAAGAAAGGTACTACTTTAGAATGGATGGATCCATGTCAAAAAGCCTTTGATAGCATGAAAGAGTTTTTGCTTCACCCACCTACACTTCATCATCCTTTCAATGATAAACCCTTGATTTTATATAATTATTCCACACCTATTTCAATTGGGGTAATGCTTGTCCAACATGATGATATAGGAAGAGAGTACGCTATCTACTACATTAATCGAGACCTTATCAATTATGAAACACATTATACCAAAGTTAAACGTGATTACCTTGCTATCTATTTCATAGCTAAAAAGGTTCATCATTACATATGTTACTAGACTACTTATGTCATCATTCATTTTGACCTCCTTCATCATTTATTCTCTAAAGCCTTTCTTCTTGGAGATAAAATTGGCAAATGGATGGTCCTATTTATGAAATATGATCTCTACATTGTCACTCAAAAATATCTTAAAGGTCAAGTCATAGCTGATCAACTTACCACAACTTCCATTCCAGCCACTTCCCTTCAATATGATCTTCCAAATGAAAATATCCTTTACGTTGAAGGTTTTAATCAAGCTATCTCTCTCAAAGATTACTTTCATATATTTACCACTGATCGTGAAGCCAATCAACTTGATGAATCTTTCACTCCTTATGGTACTACTCAATCAAAAGTAATCATTGAGGAGCTCCCTAAAATTAATGTTGACTTGTATGAGGATACTTGGACCCTTCACTTTGATGGTGTTAAATGCCTTTAAGGAGCTAGGGTAGGTTGTATTCTCATGAGTCCTCTTGGTAAGATCATTCCTTTATATTTTTGCTTCACCTTTGATTTCACCAATAATATGGTCGAGTACAAAGATCTTATCTTAGGCATGAGAATTGCTCTTGAATTTATACATTCAATACCTTCATGCTTTAGGTAATTCTCAACTTATTTATCATTAAGTTAGTGGTGATTATCAATGTAAAAGTGAGAACCTTATTACCTATCAACAAATTACAACCACTCTTACCAAGGATTTTATCTCTTTCACTATTGAGCCTATTCCTAGAGATCAAAACTCCATTGTTGATTCTCTTGATTATTCAATATTTCTCTTTCATCCCCATCAAGTTCTTTTTTATCTTTCTTTTATTATACAAATAATAAAATCCCCATCTTCAACTCAACCACAAGATTCTCTTATTTTCCATATCGAGGCTGTTACCATTCACCAAAACCCATGGTACCAAGATATCATTCAATTTTTAGAACACCAAACTTATCCTCCTAATTTAGATTCCCATGAAAAGACATGCATTCATAATTTTTTTTTCAAATATGTTTTTTGACACAACATTCTTTATTATCTCAATGTTGAAGGTACCTTATTCCATTATGCTATGCAAGATGAGGTCCCTCCTCTTCTTGAACAAGCACATGGGGGCATTTGTAGTGGCCACTATAGTGGACATGCTATAACACACAAATTCCTAAGTATGGGTTACTTTTGGCCTACTCTTGAAAAATATGCAATTAAATATGATATAAAGTGTACTCCTTGTCAGTTTCATGATTATCTAATCCATTCACCAACCAAAATTCAAATTATCTAATCTCCATGGCCATTTTCCACACGGGGATTTGATTTTATTGGTAAACTTCCTCATTCCCATGATGAACATGTCTTTATTAACATCGCTACCGAATATTTTACCAAGTGGGTTTAATCCATGCCCCTTGTTAATGTCATCGGTCTTATCATTTTCAAATTTATTCTTCATAAAATCATTTACCTCTTTGGCATTCCCCATACCATCATTTTAGATAATGGTGGTAACTTGAAAAACAAACATGTTAAAAAGATTCGTGCTAAATTCAAGATCGATCACAAAATTATTACATCTTATCATATGTAATGTAATGGCCAAGATGAGGCCATTAATAAAATTCTCAAAAAAATCCTTCAAAATATAATTTGTTAAACTTGCATGGATTAGCATCATCTTTACCCTACACTTTGGGCTTATCGAACTAGTATATGTATTGCCATTAGGGCAACATCACTTTTTCTAGTCTATGGTTCTGAGTTGGTCAGTCCTTTAGAAGTCGAGCTTCCTTCACTTTGTATATCTGTTCATGGTATTAGTCTTGATGAAGAATTTTGTGAAGATCACCTTCATTCCCTTGATCTTCTCTATGAACATCATCTTTTTACTTTACAACATAACCACCAAAACAAGGCTTGCATTGCCAAATAACATAACAAACATGTTAATATTTGCTCTTTTAATGTTGGTGAACTTATCCTTAAATTAAACCACACTCATGATAAAGAAGGTCAACCCCAAAATAGTGGGGCCAGTATTTAGTTAAAGACATTATTTGTCCAAGCACCTACTGCCTTCAAACCAATGAAGGCCATGCTTTCAAAGATCCCACCAATGTACAGTTCCTTAAAAATAACTTTTCCTAAACATTTCCTTCTTTTCATTATTTCTATCTAACACTTTTTGTAGGTTAATTACATGGATCTCTCCCTCTGCATCAAGTTTTCTCTTGTTCACAAAACTTTAGTCCTCCCTTTTGGTCTTTTGGTTTCTTGATGTACCATAGTCTTCTTTATCTTCTTGTATTTTCTCTTTTTGACACATCTTGGGTTTTTCTTTTGTGAGTTACTTTTTAAGACTGTGGATAGAACCTGGCATTCCTCACAAAATTACCACCTTCTTATTTTTCTCACACTTTATGCTTGCCAATTTTATTTTGGCAACCTTTGGGTTTTTTTTGTGAGTTATTTTGTAAGACCACAGATAGGACCCGACATCTCTCACAAAACTACCATCTATTTGCTTTATCTTTTCCTTATTTTATGAATTTATATTTTAAAATAGTGGATAGGACCCAACCCTCATAAAATTACCACATTTTCATGTTCTTTATCCTTGTTCTCAACTTTAACTTTTGCTTATTTTGTTAGATGGAATTTGCAAACAATCTGTATTTCCTTACGTGTTTCAGCATTCTAGAGTTTTCGATTGTTGCATTTATTTTTTCAAATCTGATTTTTGTATGGGTATATCTAGGTGTTGTTTGTTCTCCTTGTATCCATATCATTTTTAATCTTTATCTTTGATCATCTCCATGCTTTAATTTATATTTTTAAGATTCTATAAGGCTTCCTAATCCCCAAGTGGGTTATGATTAATTTCCCTCTAACGAGGTCCATTTTATCACTACTTCAAGGGGTAAGGTATCCCCTCATATGGTGCTAGATGAAGGTAACCAATATACCCTTTCTCAAACCCCTCCACCTCCAACATATCTTATAGTGGTGTGTGTATACATATTAATTTTGAAGTACATGGGGTTTGTGCTTATGAAGCACATAAAGATAAAATCATCATTATGAGAAAGTCGATACAAGACTTACAAAATTAAAATCAATATTTGGTTTCAAATATCACATCATTGGAAAATCAGATAGCATATGCAAAGAATCTAAAATATTTTAGAATTAATCATGTGTTTTCATATTCATTTAGAAATGTTATGCCTAACAAGAATCTAAAACAAAATACATCTACAATTAGTGCTTCAAAAACTGAAGAAAGGCTAATAAGAGTCAAAGTGAGATTATAAGGTAAATGATTAGAAATAATTTGATCGAACTACCTCATTTACATCTTTTAATAAGGTCAAAATACTATTGTGCATATCATAGAATGCATGGGCACTATAAATTTTTTTGTTTGGTTTTAAATTAAAAAATAATTGATAGTCATGAGCCTATAATTAATACATAATTCAAACAACCCACTCATATTATGAGTTCATCTCATAAAGCACAAGTGTAAAGAGAACACATAAGGGTACAAAAAGATAATTAAGATAAAAATAGTTTCAAATGCAAAAATTAGAGTAATAAAATATTTAAAAGGTAAATCTAGAGCAAGAACTGTTACCACAAGATCAAGAAGTCAAAGCACAAATTACATATTTTCTTAATATTCAATCAAAGATACATGATTCTTCTATATTCCATAATGATATTTAACATTTTGATAATGATGAACATACACAAGATAAACAAACTTTCAAGAAGTAAACTCCAATATATGGTCCAATGAGGTTTTCATACACAAATACTCAAAATGGTATATCACAAGTTCAAGAACTAAGAAGTTAAATCTCTACTATGATAATTATTTTATTGATGATTATGATCCTAATAATACAAAAGATTGATATGATCTCGATGATACTAATTATGTAGCATATGAATATGACACACATGATACATGGCCTTATTGATGATCTCCTTGGATTCCACAATAACTTATCCTTATATATAGCTTCTTCACTTATAAATTCAAAAAAAAAAAGATAATCAAGAAAAATACAAAAATATATAACATTTCACATGTTTACTAGTTTTTGTATGTGTTTTTCATTTACGTTGGTAGATAGAATATCATTTTTATATACACATACGTTTCATGAGTACTTGAGTATGATACATGCATACATTATATCCATGATACATACTCATGTATATATTGGACCTTTCATCTACCTACATGACACACTATGTTGGGGGCATATTAATTCTATTTATTACGATTGATACATGTTATATTATTTTGTGATCATTTTACATTATCATGTTGAGCTTATTTATTAACTGTTACTCATGCCTATATTCATGCGTACATCTTATGTAGTGTACTTGATATGCTATTTATATAAGACATTTTACTAACATATGTATGTAGGGATTGTTAAGGTGCATTTTGACACAACCAACAATTACATAGAGGTTGTTAATCCCTAGCCTCTCCTGAAAGAAGGGATATCCCAAAAAGAAAATACCTCTCCAATGTATAAATTTACCAAATCTTGGTATATTGGTCTTCACTTAGTTGGATGATATAAATTATTCCATGTAAGGGGCCCATTTCAATGATTTAAGACTCAATTAACTTTTATTAATGGATTCAAAAGAGGCCAATCACTTCACTTGGGATAAATTTGTAGGGTTTAACTTCTAAAAAAATTAGGCTTCTAAGATTTGCCTCCTAATAGAAGTTGACTTCGCTCAATTTATCATGTCTAAGAATGCAACAATGTATTAATGGTGACAAAATTTGATACATATATATAAAAACAATCAAGATAAATAATTAAATTCAGATTGCTATGTTCTTAGATGACTTGATCATTAAAAAAAGTAAAATATTAAGGATAAATAGATCAAAATTCCTTTTGCAAACACAAATGAACCTATAGTTATCTGATTGAGTGAATCCCATGAAACCAATCTTTAGTTGAGCCAGACGTATCACAACTCCAACTAAAGATAGTGAAAGAGTCTGGGTGGAGAGTGACTGTAAGAAAAGACATAACTACCATAAAAATCTATAGAGAATAACCACACAGACTTAAAAATATTGTAATTATCAATATTCTTCCTTTTGATTAATCAAAGATGCAAAAAATAACTATGTAATAACAAGGCTAAAATAGGAAAAGGAAAATAACATCCTAAAAGTAAAAGAAAAAGTCTAGTTCTATATGTGTCCTTTCACAATCCACAAAGAGCCATCCCTTTTCATCAAACAAGAGATGGTCTTATATAGGTACACAAAACTGAGGAGTTTAGATACAAATTTAAATTTAAATTAACCCATTAATAGGGTAGTTGTAACAATCATCAATGTGGCTAGCCCACTTGAGGTTGTTTAGGAATTAATCCCACTCAATTGCATCATGAAAATATCAGGAACCCTGCTAGACCAAATCAAGAATAAATGCCTATGGGGAATGTAATTGAGATTGCTTTGGGATAGTGAGAGACCCACATCCTGTGTAGTTAGAGCCATACCTCTTTAAGGCATATATTTTATCCTTTATGCTTCATGGTTAATCTTGATGCACATGCCATGCTTTGGTTAATGATACTATTCACATCCCCAATGAATTATTTTATTTTAACTAACTACTTCCTTAATTGGGACCACTTAGCAATTGATTCTGCAAGCTGAATTGAGTGGTAGTCGAACTTAGATTTCGATAGCCAAACTAGCTATGAAATTTAATCTCATGATTTATTGATTACATAGACAATGTGTCCTTAGATCTATTGGGTTATTACCATGCATTTCTCCCTCATCTCTTCATGCTTTCTACAAGACATTTAACTCACTCATTCAGAAGACCCAAGTCTTTGAATCTTGTGTTATCATGATTTGTGTTTGGGCTTTGACCATCTAAACTTTTGTTTGGGCCAAAAGTATCGACATGATTCTAATGAAATTTTGTGTGAGATTTTTATTCTCTTCATGACTTTGCCTCTTCGCAACTTTGCTACTATGACATTTTTTTCAAAGACCCAAGTCTTTACAAGTTTTGTCTTTGAGCCCTCATGCAAAAGTTATGAATTTGGTTCTTACCGTTTCAAAATTTTATCTTAGCCTTCAAAAATTTTGTTCATAATTTCTATCTAGGCATTGGTCTTCAAAAATTTTATTCATAACAAAATTTATGACTAGTCTTCGCATCACCTTTTTTGAAGACCAAAACACTTAGAAAATTCTCGTGAAGTGCTTTGGTATCTCTTCCTTCTTCATGAATTCTAATTCTTCTTGGTCTTCACAAATTTTGATTTGGATTATTTTCATGATTTTTATTATCATGACACTTTTTTTGAAGACCCAAGTCTTTGCCTTCGCAACTTTTTCCCTCAAAATTTTTGTTTGGACCCAATCTTCACAAGTTTTATCTTAGCAAAAGCTCTAACCAGTCACAAATTTTTTTCTCAAAGACTTAAATATTTGAATAACTCTTGAAAAGTCTTTGGAACTTTTGTAAACTTTTAATCCATGCAAAACTTTTGGCTACTTTTTTGTCAAAAAACATGAAGGCCAACCTTTTCAAAATATGCTAAGTCTTTTGCTTTTGACTTACCCCCTTTTTGCTAGACTTTGATTGATCTTTCAAGAAGCCTTCAAAACTTTTGTTCCAACAAAATTGTAACATTTTCTCTAACGACCCTGTTTTTGTCGAACTCTGATTAATTTTTCAATAAGCCTTCAAAACTTCTATTTAGAACTTTTATTCCATTAAAGTTGTAACATTTTCTATGAAGACTTGCAAGCACAACATGAAAAGGCAAAGTCAAGGAATTAATTTTAAAAATAAACAACCAACTATTTGAAAAAAATGGATAACTATTTTAAAATAAATGACTAACTATTTGAAAATAAATGGTTAAATATTTGAAAATAAATGGCTAAGAAAAAAGCTAAAAATTTACTAAGTATAAACTAGAAATTGCATGATGACTTAGTTATTTGCTTGATTCCAATTCCAATTTCGTCCATTTTTATAAGAAGTGAATAAGTTAAAAAGTAAATCCTTATAAACATTTAGTCATTCAGATTGAAATTAAAGTAAAAATAGACAAAAATTATTAAGGAAGAGAGGTAGAAAACTCAAGAACAATAAGATAATTTGTATAAACCTAAGACAAAATAGTCTAAGAGAAAACTATAAAATATGTTTCAAAATGCAATCAGATAAATAGATTAAGACTTAGTATATTTATTCAAATTCAAATATTAAAATCAAAGTAACCCAAGATGTGAATTTCTATGCCATGTGTTTATAATACAAACTTAATTTTGTATGTTTGGCTAAAACCATGAAGCACATCTAGATTTCACATTTTTGCATCTACCAAAACATGCATCTTAAAAGGTTGATCTAAACAATCTACAATAATGAAATAATTAAAGGTATAAGACTAAACTTTGAAGTAAAAATAAGGTCACTATTTTCAATTTTAAAAAATGGGGCATGTTGTGCAAACAATAATAAATGATGAATCCTATTAGGAAATAGTCTTGAGTATTTTGAGAATAAAAAATTAGATAAGTTTAAAAGGTTATTTGAGGTCTAATAAACTTAAAGAGGATCAAAATAATTGACCCAAATAGGATTCACTAAAATGTTACATTCATAAAGTCAATGTGTCATCTACATGCCTGCTTAGAGTGAAAGGTGTCTTTTGGTTTGAGAGATATAGAGGTCTGAGGGAAGGAAAATGAATTGGAAGTGTTTTTCTTATGACATAATTACTCAACAATTTCATCATAGTCAATGAAAGGGACTTCCAATGTTGATAGACCTTGTTTAGGCTTGGTAAGACTAAATTCATATACACAAACTGTATACACAATATTTTCACACTTTTATTGATTACTGACACTTCGTATCTTGCAAGAACCTACTAAGTCTCAATATTTCTAAGGGGAAAGGGGTGGGTAGACCTTTGGTGCTTTGTAATATTACTATTCCTTTTTCCACATTCTATCTACACTCTTGCCGCCTAAAACCTTGAACCCTAAGCTTATTTCTCTCTTTCCTATCTATTCCCACCATTTGTCATGTCTTATCCTTTATTTCTTACCTTGTTTCCCTTTTGCTTGTTCAGTAAGCTAGGTCAACTTGGTCAACCTAGCTTATTATGGGGATACTTTGCCTTTCCTTGTTGCCTTGCATCCTAGTTGACCTAACATAAACTTTAGGCATTAGCCAGATAATGTGCTGGTCAACCTGATCAACCTAACACAATTGACATGTCTGAAAGTATTTAGGGTGAGATACTACTATATATACAAGTTCATTCCTTATCATTTCATAAGAGATTTGAATTAAGTGAAGAAGTGAGAATGAACATCTACTTATTGACCATTCTACTTGAGGAATAAAGCTTTAGGGTTCAATAATTTCTTTTGGATATCTGACCTTATCTTATGGAGAAGAATTTTGGATGCTTAGGTAGGTCATGTAGCCTAGAGCTGATTTATCTTTGTTGTCCTTATAAGCTATAATAATCTCTTGTGAAGCACCATTGGCCAAAGGATAGGTTGAGAGTCAATAGGTTCATCTTCAAAGGTAAGTATTCCTAACTTTATTTCTCCTCTATAAGAGTAGATAGATAATGCAATATGTATTTTTATCTCTCATGTATTAAGATTTTATATACATTGACGTGAGTATATGTCTCCTATACATGTTTAGTTATGTTGTTATTTACTTGTTTTGCTCTAACCCCCAATTTATGACACAAGTTTTGGTGAACACTAGATTAGTTTAATTTTATTGTTATTAGATTAGTTTACTTTCTTGTTTATTATCATAAGTGAGTATAGAAACCATAGGAATCTTATAGGTTTGTGTGATTATGTTAGACTGTAGGCTTTGGAACCCTGCCTAGCATGATGTGTTGTGACAGATGATACAAGTGATCCCCTAATCAGGTCTAGGGGATCCTCATATTGGTCATGCTCCCAATTAAAAAGTGTGTGCCCTAATTGGAAGTGTAGGGGTGATCTATATTATCTAATATAGGATTGATTCATGCACATCATGCAATTTCAATTGCATACATCCTTCTAAACCCAACATGAATCAAACCCTTATAGGGTTTTTTTCACTTGTTTTTATTCATTTTGTCATCTTTTCTATCATATGTTTTGACTTGCTGGCTCAATTCTATCGACCTATATATTTTTATCTATGTGTAGGAACAGGCAACTAGATCAACCAACTTGACCCAACATAGGTTTCTAGCACTTTGTAGACTTTTTATTTAGCTAACTAGGTCAATCAGGTTGACTTAGCACATTTCTAGCTACTTTAAAATAGGTTCCTATTTAAGATTCATAGTGTAAGTTCAAGATTTTAGACTTATAGATTTGTAGTCCAGTCAACTAGGTCAACTAGCTTAACTTAACACATTTTTAAACATCTAATTCAGTTTACTAGGTCGAACAGGTCGACTTAGCACATTTTTTTCAACTTTTACAGTAGGTTCCTATCTCACTTGGTTGACCAACTCGACCCAGTTCTATAGATTGGGCCAGTTCTCTCTAAGGTTATAGGTTAGTTACCTATTTGTTTTTCATATCCAAAACACTAAGGTCAGTTTCTATTTCTTTATTTCTACTCTACTTTATACTTTTATTTCAAAATTGTAATCTATTTATGTATACCAATTATATTAACCAATGTCAGTTCAATTGATTGTGTATTTCATTTCAATATTTGCTTTTCTAGACTAGCTACAAGCATATCTCATTTCATTTTTTATCTTTTTAGCAATCCTTTCTCTTTTCTTATCTACTGTGCTAGGTCAACCAACTCAACTTTACACTATCTTAGACCCTACTTTTTGCCTCTATTAACTATACTAGGTTTACCTAGTCAACTTATTAGTTTATGTAGCTCCTGTGCACTACACTAGGTCAACTGAGTCAACCAAGCACAAATTTTAGGCCCTTTCCCCTTTTTTATTAGATTTTGTTCTCTAAACTAGTCAATTTTATGGACCCTGTCCAACTTTATTATCTCTATTTTACACTAGGTCAATCGGTCACTTTTTAAATCCCTTATTTTCTCATCTTGATTTCCTTCCTCTTTCATCATGGCTTTACTATTGGGTGAAAACACTAAATCTCAAACAATAGGCATGATGGAATTCATCAATCCTCATAGGGTTTCCCATAGACAAAGTAGATTTCCTTTTGTAAATGCTAATAATGTCCTTATTGTAACTCACATAATGGACTATGGGTTCCCTCATGACACTTATTTACAACATAATCCTTATTTTATCCTGAAAAACCAACCTGAGTTAGAGTATACTCTTGAAATGCTTTTCTTTGCTAACCAATTTCTCCAACATAAAGGGAAAGATCCATCTACCATTTACAATATCATGATTAGTGGTCAAGATAATGAACCTCATTCACCATGTTCTACATTCTCAAATGGATTTGGTAGTACTAATTTATTTGCTTCACAACCTCTCCCTTCAATCATGACTTCTTCTCATGCTTCTTCTTCTTCTTTCCTTTCTTATACCTCCATGCCTAGTATCTCAACTACCATGGCTAGTTATACATCTAGTGGACCTATATTGAGATCCATTATCCTTAATCCTTCCACTAGTTCATTTTTTGCTACCCAAGGAATTCATGCTTCTAGTGTTTCTTCCTCTCTTCCATTCACTAGTCCATCTTTTGATACACAAGCAAGCTTTGCCACTAGTGCCTCTCATTCTCATCATTCATCTCAAGCTCTCAACAACACCTATAGTGGTATCCAAACCACTAATACCAACACCAACTCTTCTAATAATGTTAGTCAAACTCACCAACTTCTATTGCAAAACCTCAATCAAATGAATAATTTCCAAGCCCATAACACAAATCAAATGATGAGAATGCAAAATCACCTTCTTCATCTTCAAATGCAACTGCAACTAATGGCTTGGGGCACACATAACCAAAGTGTTCCTCCCCCTCCTCTTTGAGATTATCAAAGAAATCTTATTCCTCTACCTCCTTTAATTAATAAAACTATCAAGCATCTACAAAATTAACCTCTCACTACTTAAATTTCTAACATTGATATAGGAGGTATAACACATACAATCTCTTATAATGGATCAACTGATCCTTCTTTTCATCTTATCACATTTGGGAATCTTTATAAATATTAGGTTAAATTAAACACCTTTGCTGCTACCAAACTCCTTACTAAGACCCTCACAAGTGATGCCTTGGATTGGTACAACCAATTTATACCTCATTCCATTACTATTTTGGAATATTTAGTGAATGCTTTAGTAAAAGAATTCCAAACTAGTGATCTTCTTGAAAACACTTTGGCCCAGTTCATCAATTGCAAACAAAGCAAAAATGAAACCACCTAAGATTTTTTTAAATGGTGAAAGAATTTATCAAACAAATGTAAACACAACATGGCCAATGATAATCTTTTTCATCTATTTACAAAATCTCTTTATCCCAAATTATAATATTGAGTCTGTACCCTTTCTACATGTAATTTAGAAGAAGTTATTGATCAAGCTAAATGACAAGATTTCCTTATGCATCAATTCAAACCACCCCAACCTTCCACGGGTTCTCGTATATTAGTTAAAAATAAAAACCACAATGCTACCAATGATGGTGTTTTTGATTCATTTGATACCATTCACCATGTTCAAGCTATTGTTCCTACCCATTCTTCAAAACCAACTTCCTCTTCTCAACAATTTACTAATCCTCATTTCTCAAAAAATAACATTAATGTTCATAAATCTCTTTCCTTAGCTGAATTGCTTAAATTTCTACCTAGGCCTCTTCCTCATTAAATTGACCCTACTCATGCTATGAAAACCTTGTATGTTCATGGAAAGTTTTGTTGGTTTCATTCTAGTTGGGGTCATTCTCATGAGACCTATAGACAACTTCATAATTTAGCTATGGAATTTCTTCTTGGATATAATTTTGACTATGATTCTATCACGCACCAATGTCAACAAGCTTATGAGCATGCATTCAAAGAATATAAAACTTGTGATAAAATTCAAGCATTGAATCAAACAAATGCTCATTTAGATATTGATAAGGATCCTTTACCTAATCACCAACCTAATCATAAACCAATTCAAGAAAACCAAGGCAAGCCCATCTCTTCCATGAATAATGTAGAAAGTCTTGTAGAACTAATTTTTGAAGAAAATGTGGTTAGCATGACTAATATGTGAAGAGTATTAGCTTTCATCGATTCTCAACCTATCTACACCCCATCCCCTTCTCAATCATATCGTGTTATCAAATATTATTCTCCAACTCATTTAAATGAGTTGGGGAAAGAAGATCTTATAACATTTGATGAAGATCCAACTTATGATTCTCCTTTTGATAACACATCCCATTCTATTTATAACACTCTTCCATCATCTTCTAATTCCAATGTTAATCAACCTTCTGTTAACACCTCTTTTACTCGTCAAAATCAAGTTGAACCTATTAGTTCATCATCTCATCATGATTTACAACCTTCTTCTAAACCTTCTCATTCTTATCAACATTGATTTCAATGATGTATGACTCTTCCCTTTGAAGATCTCCTTAACCATTATGTACCTACATCTAACATTATTATCATGGGTTATGATGAGTGGGATCCCATTGCAGAGCTCACTAATATCCCTTCTAAAACTCCATTTCTTAACTCATTAGGACATCTCCACATCATCAAAACTATTTTATGCAACTATTATTTGAGATGAATGTCCCTCATCCTCCCTTAGTGGGATGAGAGGCAGCCTTATCTGGTTCTAAGGATAACATCTTATAACAATGTGAAGAGATGTACATCAATGTTGACAAAACTATCGACACTTCTCTTTCATTAAAATTTCCCATCACATATATGATTCCTAATGAGATTCTAATTCATGTAGATGATCCTACCCTATTTATTAGCATCCAAATAGGTGATAACCAGGTTAAGCATGCTTTTATTGACGAGGGTTCAGGCACTTGTGTTGCTTCTCTCAATTTCATTAAAATCCTTAGATATTCTAAATGCAATATTAAGTCCACATTTAGAACCTGCCAAGGATATGATAGAAGGCAAATGCCTCCTCTTGGGTGTGTGTAGCTTCCCATTACTATCCCACCTGCCATCATTTATGTGAAGGTGATGATATTTAACTTGCCTATTTCTTATAACATATTGATTGGTAAGCCATGGACTCATTGTATGAGAGATATCACCTCTTTTGCTTACTAATGTGTTAAATTCCCTCATAATGGAGCCATTTATAGGAGTCAAGGAGATACTAACCCTTGGAATTTTGAACAATTCCAAGATCATGGTGTCTTTAAGATTCCTACTCTTGAGCTTGTACCTAACATTCCATTTCATGAGTCACAACATCTAAATTTTCTTGTCAACTCAACCAGAGGATACAATGGTCATCCTAAGCTTATTGGTAATATTCCTCCCAACCTTTTAGACTTTGATGATGATGAGCCTGATGAGATAAACCTCAAGATCAAAAATTTTGATCTCATGCCTCATCTCATCTAGAAACTTCCTACTTCCTTCAAACCTCATTATTGTAAACTCCTTATGATGACATTCCTATAGTCTTATCCAAGAATCATAATTCTATTCAACATGCTTCCTTTGATGAAAAAGTTATTCCAACTTGCGTCATTAATCTTTATTCACTTGATTATGATGATGGCTATTCCTTAGATGATCCTTTATTAGGCGATCTTGTCCAAGTCCATGATGCTGAGATTATGCATTATCATTCTTCTATACTTGAGTCTTTTCATGCATCCTCTTGTATTTTAACTTTTGTATATCTTGATTCTCATATTTTTCCTCTTTATCATAGAGTAGAGATAGCACCAACACCTCTAGTTTCTGAGGATCCCCATAGGACTATGCTCATGGATCATGTTATGACTAAACCTTACCATTTTATAGGTTCCTTGATTCCCATAATTGGTTTACTCTTGAGGTTAGTGCTTCCCTTATTAGACCTTCTATTGATCCTACTCCTCCCACAGTGGAACCTGTGTTCAAACTATTTATTATTACTTCTTCCACTATTGGTGAGCCTACTGTTACTTCTTTCACTAGTTTTCTTCCTATTAAGACTAGTTCTATTCCTTCTCCATCATCACCTCCTCTTGGTGATAGTTTACTTCCTTTGCCTAAGATTGATCCTTTTCCCACCAAATGGGGTGATGAGACATCTCCCTCTTCTTCCACACTTGTTACACCTTCTCCCATGAGTGTTCCTCCTAAACAAACTCACAAGCATATCTGTTGCTTTCATAAGATAGATCCTTATTCTTCTACCCATTGTTGTAAGTTGTGATAATATATTGATACTTTGGATCCTTCTTCCCCATCCATAAACACTACCATACCTCCTCCCAAGCTTCTTCCTAACTATATACCTAAGTATGGTGAGAGGTATTGTATATGGCACCAATACAACACACATCATATTGATCAGTATCATATCATTCAAAAGCATCTTAGGGATCATATTATAGCTATCCCTAGACTATATAATATTCCTCTTATAGGTCATTCTTGCAATAATGTTCCCCCTTCTCCTATAGTTACACCTCTTGTCGTTCCTTCTATGCCTCCAGTTATGGTTCTTTCTCCACCAATGACTCCTGCTTCTCCCATAGATTCCATTCCCACACATTATTTTGATCATCCTTTGCCTAATTTACCTCTTTATCATGATCTAATGAGTATTCATACTTTTTTAGTTGAGGAGATTAGAAAAGAAGTATTTTCCCAGTATTCAACAAAGATCAACGACACATTAGTAGCAGTTCGTATCCAACTTCATAGAGATTTATCTGATATCCTGGATAATGTGTGTGGATAAATTTATCAGTACTTATGAGCACATGCATGGTAATTTTAAATTTACATTTGGATGTGTGCTCCATTTTTTATATCTGATTATATCATTTGACAATGTGTTAAATTCTTGCTTATCTTATATCATTATCTTCTTTGTTGTACTATATTTCTTATTAATTTTATATTCTATCTTTTTTTGCATATTTTTGTTCTTCCTTATCATTGCTTTATATTTCTCTTTTATTCTTATTACATCCCTTGGATATTTCTTTTGTGAGTTGCTTTGTAAGACTGTGGATAGAACCTGATAGATCCTTACAAAATCACCATATTTAGTTTGTTATTACCTTGTATCTTCATGATTTTTTGTTTTCTTCTCCTTATTTTTCATAGATAATTGTCATGATGACTTGGTTGCATTTACCCTGTTCCCTTTGATTATTATCTCCTTTTACCATGTGATCAGTTAGCAAATAGTCTTTCTCATTACTATTTCCTTTTATCGGTCCACCTTTGGATCTCCCTTTTCCTTTCTTCCTTTTTCCACAAACTAAGCATATGCACAGTTGAGATTTGAGATCACATATTTTTTCATTATCAAGCCTAAGTATCCTAGTCAGTCTTTTGTCTTTGGTTACTTAGCTTCCTTTGGCCTTAGCCTACAACTCATTCATGTATATCACTATCTCTCTCATGCTTGGTTATTACAAATCCATATGGAGGAGGAATCTTAAAAAAAAAAATCTTTCAAAATAAAGTTAAAATCCAAATCATTTAAACAAAAGGAAATGATACCAAAAGGAAAAAATATGCAATATTATTAAAATTTTAATCACACTAAAAGATGTGATTCAAGCACATCTCATATCTCCAATCAATTCTCAAACTCCACAGTCAACTACACATAGAGTCAAAATCCTTTGGGGTATGGTAGCTTAGTAGATTGGAATAGGGGAATTCAAAAAAATATTCTAGTGCTACCTAAATTTTCACTCAAGTACCCAATATTTTTAGTAGATTGATATCTCTATAAATGGTCCTAAAGAATAGGGAACACATCATGGGGAGGTAGGTCCATTTTAATTTTTCATTGTACCAATCTATCTTCATGAGCTGATCTTAGTAGCACACTTATCTACCTACAAATCTTTATGTCTGTAGGGAATATGTTTCCTTTGTACATAGATGATCACTAGTCACTTAATGTCTTATCATGTTCTTAGTATGCCTCTTATCTCCTAAAGTATTATCTTAAGATGCCTGTGTCTTTTCTTTTTACACTCCTTTTTTCATTCCCTTTCCTCATATTTCCTCTTGAGAAATATTGTCTTGCTTCTAATCACACCCCTTGGGTTTTTCTTTTATGAGTTGCAGTATCAGACCATAGATAGGACCTGATAATTTCTCACAAAATTACCATCCCTTTTATATTTCAATCCAATATTATTATTTTGCTTGTGAATGATGTTTTGGCATCCTTTTGGGTTTTTCATTTATGAGTGTTTTATCTTATTACCCTTATTCTCTATGTACTTAGTTGTTCATGTTTATTCCACCCCATATGGTGTTCTATTTGTTGAGTTGTAGTGTAAGACCATGGATAGGACCCAACCCTCCTCACAAAGTTTTCCAACAATCAAGTCACCATTAAATTACATGTGTTAAGTTTGAGATATGATTCGATTGGTTATGAAGTTACACATAATTTGACATGCTTCCCAGCTTGAACTAGTATGTTTTATGCTTACTTCATTTTTCTTTCACCTCTTATTTTCTGAGTGCATGTAAGATTTCAACCATTTATTGAATTTTTTCATACTTCCCATCTTGAATTAGTGTGATAAATTTAAGACCAAAATTTCATTGACTTTTCATTTGTTTTTCTTACCTTATGTGACCTTCTGCATACCTTCCATTTTATTACTTTATTTTTCATACTTTCTAATGTGATATAGTATGATTTTACTTGTTTTTAATTTGGTGGAAAAATATTTCGTCTTTGGTTTGAAAACAATCCCCTTGTAACCATCTTATTTTCCATTTCTTGGTTATGTTATTACACATTTCCCAGCTTGAATTAGTGTGTAGTGCATTTTTGATTGATTATATTTTTCCAAGTCTTGTTGCCTATTTCTTTTTAACCATGCATGTATTTATCATAATGATAGAAAATAAACCACATCTCATATATTTCTTATAGCATATACAATAAAACTAAATACATGTGCTAGAAAGAAATATATCCAAAGTATCCACATACACAACCAAATAAATGATAAAAATATATCCATAGTGACCACATACATAATCACATTAGTAAGTCAAAATGATACATCATATATATATATCTCAAGATTTTGATACAACATATACAACCATAAGTAATGCTTGAGCTCTATGACTAGGCTCCATCCTGTCTATCTTGTGGCCTAGCCATGCTACCTATTGAAACCTTGGTTTGATTCCTCTAAATAGTACACTATAATGAGGTATTCTAAGATCTCAATCCCTCTCCTATCCTTGTAGACATGCTATCTACACATGTGCCTATACTAACTCAGTCTGGGTCACTACATGTGCCTGTATCAGTTGGGTTTGCATCATTATATATGCATACATCATCTGTGTCACTATCTTTAGATGCACAACTCTCTCATCAAGTAAGGCCTACTAGGTTTGCCTCTCTCATACACCCATCTTTATTGGTGGCTGTACCTTCTCTCTCTATATCTATATCTACTTCATGGCCTCTCTTACTAGTCTAAACCAATTTTCTTGAGCTAGGGTAGATGGTATACTTAGATCCTCTAGTGTCATGGGGTTGTATTAGTATAGAGTCTCATCTAGGATGTCATGGAGTGCTTCTCTAAATAGGGACCCTATATCTCCTCCTCATCCTTATGTATGCCTACAAAATCACACTAGATGGGTATTAGATCACTATCATATATCACAATATCTATCTATCTATTTATCTATTTATCTATCTATCTATCTATCTATCTATTTATCTATCTATTTATCTATCTATAAATTCAAAGCTTAAGTAATAAATCAATTATATTTTTATTACCTATCTGTGTCTCGACTACTATAGTCTCACCATCTATGTGACTACCTAACATAATCTCCCCATCTACATGACCTCCTAGTATCTCCTATATAGGTCACCTCCTCAACTCAAACCCAATTTTCATGGCTCATGTTCATCTCAATCTATACTTGAGTGGTCTCTCAGTCATTTGTGTCTCTTCTAGCTCCTCAATTGACTCACCAAGGATGATGATGGTCTCTTTTCTTTTCTCCTACCTCCATCAATGTCATGTCCTTAGTGGTCACAACTCATCTCTCTATAGAGTTGGTGGTAGTGCATATGGTATCACTACCTATACCTCCTCCTCTTGCTCTACCCCTCATCATGCTTGACCAATTGATGGTCATTCTCAATGTGGCCATAGTGTTAGCTTCACTATCAATGGTCCAAATCCCCTCTTCCATTATGGCTCCCTAAAATGCTGAATCCACTACTCAGGTATGAGTATTGGCATCACTAGATGAGGTAAACCCATTTTTCCTAGCACCTTGCCACTAAATGTGGCTCTCTCCACCATGTATAGTGTCCTATCACCTCTCTCTATCTCTTCACTTGAGGTGACCTATCATCAACTAGATGGGGCAACCCAGCTAGTCAATGCATAAGAAATCTCTCATATATCCATGCTACTAGCAGTATGATTAGTTTCATAGTCTTCTGACCTCTGACCAACATCTCATATAAATCATACATGAGATGGATCTAGAGGGTAGCACCTAGATCATATAGAACCCCCTCTTCCAACATCATCTTACTCAAGGCTACCATGTATAGTGGTAACTTACCATCTAACTTATGATAAAACACCCACTGTGTCACAAGGCCTATCACCACCTTCCAAAAATCTAGAATCTATGATATATACACATCATCCATACTCACTCTCTACCCTGGTAATATCATCTTTGAGCCTATATCCCACATGGCTAAGGCTTTCCTCTCCTCTCTGCTATCTAGTATCCCTATGGTCATTAGTGTTCCTACTATAGGTAGCCTAAGAA
Organism: Torreya grandis; assembly: GCA_037957365.1. Classification (NCBI taxonomy): domain Eukaryota; kingdom Viridiplantae; phylum Streptophyta; class Pinopsida; order Cupressales; family Taxaceae; genus Torreya; species Torreya grandis. Next base: position 6,349,415 of record JARHVA010000056.1, read on the forward strand.
TGGCATGGACATCCTTTAGTGTGATATCTACCTCTATCACATCCCCATCCACCTCCCATCTAAAGGTGTTAGTCAATCATTCCTAACAACCAAGGAACATGACTAACAAATCTAGGCTCAGGGGTATCCTACACATATCTACTATACCTCCTAGACCTATGGATATCATTTTAGCTCTATCTCTATTTTTCAATATCTCCAATAAGCTTGGTAGCCAAGAAATTTCCATCATTCTCTAAAACCGTCATCATCTTTACCATCAAAAAGTAATAAAGGATGCATTAGTTCCTTAATGTCATGTATAATCACAATACATTCTTCATACATTCTATTTTTTTCATAAACAATTTTTTTTTTCATTTCTTATCTATTTTAGCCTATTTTGGTTCCCCATGTGCTTCTTTGGTCATTTCAGATCATTCTAGCTCTCTTTCAGCTTTTTGTATGCTTTTTGGTCAAGCTGGTTTGACCAATTTTTTTCCTATTTTTATCCACATTTCTTATTGTCTTTTCTCTAATGCTAACTTTCCAATTTGGTCCTTACAGACCAATTAGATACCCTAAATTAGGTTTTTGGTTCTATAATGTGCTAGGTTGATCTATACCCTCTAGGTTGACCACTTGAATTTTAGCCTGATTTACTCTACTAGGTCAACCTAGTCGACCTAGTAGGTTTTAGTGTGTTAACCTAGCACATTTTGCCAAAAACTTGCCTTTTTCTATCTTTTTCCCTAATTCCTTCAAACCCATTTCCCATTTTCCTATTTCCCTCTTTAGATCTAATTTTGTTTATTTTTATCATATATAAATGCTTAAAATTAAAATTTTATCAAAATTCACTTAATTCATTTCAAATTTCAAAATCTAGTTTTAGATTCTTAGATACATACTTGTAGTGCACCCACTCTTGCTCATGGAGCTCCCTCTCATCTAGCATGCCATTCCCTTACCATTCTAGCTTGTTTTCTCTCCAAAGCTCTTTTTTCTCTTCTTTTACAATGCAAACTAACAAAATGAATTCTCTTTTTCATATTTAAAACTACTTTTTAGCAACTCAAATTCTTCATTTATTTACCTTTAGATTCCTTCTTTTTCTCATATCTTTGTTTTTGTTTATCAAATTTTAAACCATAAAATGTGTTAGATTCATGATGACATATAGATTATTTTTCACTATTATATGCCTATCTTCCAAAAATTTCAAAATTTTGGCTATTTTTGCACTAACTTCTATAGGTTTGCCTATTGTGCTTTACATTGGAAACCTTTACTTTCTTCCAATATTCTTATCTAGCACTAAAGTAAGTTAAATTTATGTGTTTTTGAATTATGTCCTTTCATTTATCTTATTTTCTTCTTACTACACTTTACTTAGTATCAACGTTATGTGTCATCATGTTCTATTCCGAAGCACCATCCTATGTTATACTTACATGACATATGATGAGATTCGACTGAGGCATATGTATATACATAATATTTTCACACTTTTATTGATTAATGACACTTATTATCTTGCAAAAACCTATTAAGTCTCAATCTCTCTGAGTGTATGCCATAAAGGGTGTACTGAGAAAGGGGTGGGTAGACCTTTGCTACTTCATAAGATTATTGTTCCTTTTGCCACTTGCTATCTACACTCTTGCCTCAAAAACCTTGAACCCTAATATTATTTCTCTCTTTCCTATCTATTCCCACCATTTTTCATGTCTTATCCCTCATTTATTACCTTGTTTCCCTTTTGACTTGTTTAATAAGTTAGGTTGACCTGGTCAACCTAGTTTATTCGGGGGATACTTTGCCTTTCCTTGTTACCTTGCATCCCAATCGACCTAGTATAAACTTTAGGCATTATCCTGATAATGTGATACATCAACCAAATCAACCTACCATAGCTAAAATGTCCAAAAGTCTTTACAGTGAGATACTACTATCTATAAAAGGTCATTCCTTACCATTTTATAAGAGAGTTGAATTAAATGAAGAAGTGTGAATGAACATCTACTTATTGACCATTCTACTTGAGGAATAAAGTTTTAGGGTTCAATAATTTATTTTAGAGCTCTGATCTTGTCTTGGGGAGAAATATTTTGGATGCCTGGGCAGGTTATGTAGCCTAGAGATGATTTATTTTGGTTGTCTTTACAAGCCACATTAATCTCTTGTGAAGCACCATTGGCCAAAGGAGGGGTCGAGACTCAATAGGTTCATCTTCAAAGATAAGTATTCCTAACTTTATTTATCCTTTTTAAGATTAGATAAATAATTCAATATGTATTCTTCTCTCCCATGTATTAAGATTCTATATACATTGACATATGTCTCCTATACAAGTTTAGTTTAGTTGTTATTTACTTGTTTTGTTCTAACTCCCACTTTGTGCCACAAGCTTTGGTGAGAACTAGATTAGTTTAATTTTCATGTTATTATATTAGTTTACTTTCTTGTTTATTATCATAAGTGAATATAAAAAACATAAGACTCTTTTAGGGTTGTTGTAGGATTGTGTTAGACTATAGGCTTTGGAACCCTACCTAACATGATGTGCTATGACAGGTGATACAAGTGATATTTCAATTAGGTCTAGTGTATCCTCATATTGGTCATGCTCTCACTTAACAAGTTTTTTCCCCAATCAAAAGTGTAGGTGTGATCTATCTTATCTGATCCAAGATTGATTCATGCTCATCATGCAATTCAGATTACACACACAAACCTCTATGCATAGTTAGACAAAAGTGGTTTACTAAGGGTAAGATTAATATCCAAGGACATTGGAAAGTTGAACAATGTTAGTAAAACCTTAGGAGGAAACCAATGTGTAGAATAAAATAAATACAGTGCTATTTTGACTTATGAGACCTCTTTGAGATTTCTAGATGCAGGAAGGTAGTTCAAACCATACTTCTTAGTGCTTTTTGAGACTTTTAACATATGTATGGGACCTAATGAATTTTAAGGATGGTGAATGGGTCCTCACACTTCAAACTTTTAGCATTTATTGCTGGTTTAAATCACTGACATGTATGAATAAAAGATAAGAATATAGACCACTCTTTAATGGTAGAGTAGAGACCCAAAGACCAACTTCTTATGCTTGGATGTGTAGTTACAAGATGCACGGAAACCTTATAACTTAAGGATAGTTTATGAGTCTAGTGTACTTGAAAATTATGGCATTGGTTTAAGAGTTAAGGGCCGAAGGTTTATGAACAATTATTAAGAACTCAAATAGGTCTAAACCCTCCTAAAACCCTAATAAGGACCTAATGAGAGAGAATGTCTTCAAAAGTGAATGATATGAATTATTTTTATTTTTTAACCACTTAAAAAAATTCTATATTCCTTAAATATTCTCACCATGTACTTTTATTGTACCTATAATTATACAAACTATATTGAATACCATAATTTGTAGGGTTTTAAGGTGTTTTGTAGGGTTTTTGGTAATTAAACACTTGAAAAATGTTAACAATGATGATTTGGTATGTATTATACATATTAAATCCTAAAAATATGGACATGATACCTTGGAAGTGATGCTACAAGTCTGGTTTTTAAGGGCAATATGAAATAAGCTTGAGAAAGGGCTAGTTTCCTAAACCATTTCATTGATTCTATACTGACACAGGGTCTCATGACCTCAAATTTGTTATGAAGGATGGTTATAGGTTGGTAAATTTTAATCACACACTTTTTTTTGGTTTCAAATATGTGTGATATTTATGGAGCATAAACTTAGTCTTCTAGGCATGGAGGCCTAATTGAGGTCTAATTGGGGAACAAGAACAATAGAAAGATGACACTTACACTTGATTTTAGGTCATAAAAATTGGCATGGGGATGTAAGGGAATATTGGATTCTCAAATATATTCCCATTTTTCCAAGAGTGTTTGCATATTTTTTTACATAAGGAGGTTTGCACATTTTTAGGGTTATAAGGATTTGAGGGCTAATGAGAGCTTAAGATGCAAGATGGATCCTTGGGGGTTATTTCATAAAACCAAATGAGTTCATTAAAATTTTATAAGGTATGTGAATTAATTTAATGGATAAATATTTCCTTGGTAAAGAATAATTCATGTTTTGAGCCATTTGAGCAAGTCTAGTCATAGTAGACCAAGGGGTTTCAAGACTCGTAAGGAGTTATGTGGTGATTACCCCTAAAATGTTAGAGTAAAGTAGTTTCAAAAATGTAGGATAGGTTTCAAAGATGAGGTTTGAAATAAGTTCATGGTGATTTTGTGATGAATAAGCCCATTTGTCACTCTTTACATGCAAAGAAGGGTAGTTTTGGAGAAAAAGTGCAAGGTGTCAAGCAAGAAATGAAACCTCTATGCCATGTGGGAGATGAAGCATCTTAAAAAGAGTAACACATGTAATTATATATCTATTAGGATTTCACATAAATCCTTTCTTGTTGTAACTCTTTTAGACACTTGGCAATTTCCCTCTTCTATGCCCCCTCTCTCTTCCTCATTTCTCTATATATGCTACCTCTTTTGGCATTGTAAAACACCCATAAATTGGTATGGTGAAGCCCTAATAAATGAAATACTAATTTTGACTTTGGAATAAATATTTAAATCTGGTTTAGTTTTTAAAATTATTGCATAAGTGTGTGAAGTAGTCTATTTTTGGATGACAAGTGATAGTTCTCTTTCCTTGCATTCAACTCACTCTTTCATTCTTTGTGTGAATAATCTATCTTCTATCAGGTCATATGATGTGTAACTAGTTATTTTGTGTGTTTTAAAGTGTATATGAGGTTTATTAGTGCCATATATTATGCCTATTATTCATGCACCTTGATATATACATTGTATTGTACCTTCATATTGAAACACATTATTTAGGAGAACCTTGGGTTTTGAAATCACTTTTGTAAGTTGTCTTCCATAGTGAAAGTTCAAATAGGATTATAGAGTTTATCTTGGTTCATCACCTTTATTAGAGTAGTTTCAATATATATATATATCCCTTTCCATTTAAATCAAGTAGGTTAGTGTTTAGTTGTAGGTGTTGTGCATGGGAGCTAGACCATAATATAGATATTCACTTCTAAGAATTGTTACCCACAACAGATGAGGTGTTTCAATGTTATCTCAAATTTAAGGAGGCTATAGTATCCTTTAATAATGTGAAAATTTGATCTATAATAGTTTTGGAATGCCTAGTGGGACCTCATGGTCCAATAAGTTGTCTAAGATGGATGCTAATCTTGACAAATCTAAAGTTGTAAAGCTTCCTTCATGTAGTATGTGGTGAGTCTAATGTTATTGGCTCTTGGTTGTAGACTAGTGCCTCAATTTCATTAATAAGGTAAACAAAATATCTTCTAATAAAGGAAGTAATTTTGAATTTTTAGAGCTGCCTTATTATTTAGTTAGATCAAAGAGGTTTGCTAACACCCATCCATATTTAAAGAAGTCTTTTGATGTTCACACACCTACTAGGAGACTCTTTTTGGGTCTAATTTGCAAGATGGAAGCCCTAAATAACCTTCCATTTGTTACCTTAAATGGCCATATTACTTTATCACTTTCTCACTATGATGACATTCCTATGTCAGCTCTCAAAAGTATGCCTTTTTATAAGGGAGAAACTGCCATTACTCTAATTGAACACATAAGGAACTTTGATAACTTTTGCAACATACATAAAATCATTGAAGAGAATGTTGCCATCAAGTTATTGGATATTTATTTCAAAGGGAATACCCTCAATTTTTATGGTACTTTGGCTCCCAATTATATAATTACATGGGACCAATTGGGTGACTCTTTTATAAGGATATGTGAAGACAAATTTGATCACTTGTCTTTGATTGAGTAGCTAACTACCATAAAGAGATCACCTCAAGAGGCCATACAAGATTTTAATACTAAATTTTAAAATACATGGGATTGGATCCCGTTATTAATAAGGCCTACTACAAATCATGATTTTTTTTATTATCTCAAGGCTTTCAATAGTGACATATCCATGATGATTCAATTTATGGGAAGGGATACTCTCCCTAATGCTTATGAGACTGCTATAAAGGCTAAGGATTGCCTTATATAGGTTGGGAAGATATCTCCTAGACCACATATGCCTTTATTTCCTAATGTACAAACTCCTATGCCCACTATTTATCATATCCCCACATTCAAGCATAAGTAAGTTACCTTTAATTATCCAAACAAGCCAACATATGAATATTTGATCAAGGCTCTTAGAGAAGAGAACCAAAACCTAAAGAGACAACAAAAAAAATGTCAATGGAGATCTCTTCATGGTCCTTATCAACCCTATCAGTATTATCAAGCTCCTAGGCCATATTTTTAAGGCCACTATCAAGGACAAGGGTAGTTAACTCATGCTAAGCAACACAATGGTTAAAATTAGAATGCTCTTTCTACTTCAAAATCATATGTACCTTTCCATAACAATCATGTACAAGATAATTGAGAATAGTATTCATGGGACCAGCCTCATGACTCATTTACCTATGCAAATGAGACATTTAATCAAGCTTATATGGCATAATGGGGAACAATTACTGCCATGATTCAAGAAGAGATGCCTAGTGGGGGAGAAAACAATGGAGATGATGTTCAATTATAATCTACCTTGATGAAATAATTTCAAAGAGAATCATGCTCAATCAAATACTAAGGGAACTTGAACATAGGCTCAAATTTTATAGCTGTAAACACAAGGTCAAAGAATAGAGCAGTTGAAGAGGTACAAGCGAAAAGTGGCAGTTCAAACATGAACTTTCAAGCATATCAAGGATTAGGTGTGTCAAATATAGTCTCTATAGCTCAGATAAATTAGAGATTTTAGAATGATAAAGCTCCTTATATGCCTCTTCTTATGCATCATGTGACCCAAGGGTGTGGTTGTGATCATAGGAATCCAATAAGGGAGGTTAGTAACATGTTAGTTCAAGTAACAAAACTCAAATAAAAAACACACTAACACATACACTCCAAGCTTAGAACTTAGGAAGATATTAGTAATAAAAGACAATTAAAAGCACAACTAAAATGCAAAAGACAATAAATCCTTTACCTTTCTTGAGAGCTCCAAATGCTTTATTGAGTGGCTTACTTGGCTTGTGCATCAAAAAGTCTTTAGTAAATGAATCTTGTTGGCCCCTTATCTCCTTGGCACTATGGCTTTGATGTGGCTTGATGTAGATTGGCTCAAGATTTTAAAATTCTAACCTTACTTGCTAGGCATTTTTGCATTATAATACTACTCTTCTCAAATATTTGAAGTTATTTGTGCATGATAAATTTACACCAAAATAGCTTAGAATTCAATAGATAAGGCATTGTATTTATAGGCTTAGGAACTAACCCCAGCCTAAGTGAGTCAAGGCGGAGTTTAAAAATGGAATAGGTTCAAACCTAACCTAGGTGAGTCAAATATTACCTCAGTAGAGTTAATAATTGTCAATTAATCATGATTTGAAATGAATAGGGATAGGTCTTGAAAATGAGACATTTTATGATATTTTCAAATAGATTGAAAACTCAAAAAGGTCATGATGAAAGGCTATGATATTTGAATATTTAAATTTATTTATTTAGTTATTGATTACACATGGATAATTCAACTAGCCATTTAATTTGGTTTAGATTGTTAATTAATTTTGATTATCCATTTAGCTCTTTATATATTTAACATTTATTCATATGCCCCACTTAATAGGTCTATAGGCCAAATTAACTATTGTGATGCCATATTATGATTAGGGATGAATTCATGAGAGATTAATGTTGTATATGATAGGTTATCCCAATTAGGGATGTTTCAATGTGATTCTGAGTTTTGCTGATTGATGCATAAATTTTTTTGAGATGTTTAGTGATTCCTAAGCTTAATGTGTAATAGTTGGTAGGAATCAATCTGAAGTTCAATTGAAAGCTAGTGGTGGCTAATTTTTGGTGTCTATAGTTTTTCCCTATTTGGCAAGATGTTTCAAGATATAGGCATAATAATATCTTCTCAAATAATGAAATAAGATGAAAAGAAGATAATGATTGAATAAAAATATCCCAACAATGTTTGGGAAGTCTATAATAATGCCCCCTTGAGGGAATGACCAACACATCCAATTGATGGATGGTCCCTCAAAAAGAAGAAAGAAAAAGAAAGAAATTAACCCATGGGTGAGATTAATCCAATCGAGACAATGTCTATATGCATTGATTTAAAAAAATACTGATTTATCCAAAGGTGGTTATAATTAATAACAAAGGTTGAGACATTATTTGCCTATAGATATTTATAATTAGTAGCACATACATATGCCTCAGTTAGAGATGGTGAGTTAAAATAATGATTTTCCTATAGGTATTTATAATCATTAAAATGACCAGGTTTGAATAAAGATGTTTTATTGTACCCCAGTAGGGAAAATTAGCAAGCATAACTCAAGGATATAATCTATTGCATAGATTAAAAATGAGCGAGTGCAAACATAGATGTAATGGTCTAATGACTAAAGAAGCCATAATTAACAAGGTACATTAAGATGCACAAAGTGATGAAAGAGAGGAATAGAATAATGAGAAATGATCAATATGAATGATTTAATTATACCTACCAATTTAGAGATGATCATCCTTATTAGCCTTTATATAACCACAATGGTCAGTGGGTTGATTTGACCAGGAAGGGTGAGAGTATTTGTTGGGGATCAACCAACAATAGATTACACTTGTGAAAGCAATAAACACGGAATTAAATCAGATAGACAAGTAACTAGAATGAGATAATAGCAAAAACAAGAGATACAAGAAACCACCCTGAAAACTTGTATTAACAAACTCTTTACAAAAGGAATACAATTGAAGAAACTTCTTTCTTCCACACCCCTCCTAGATGTATAGATCTCTCAATAGATCTCTATTCCTCAAGAGCTCTCTCTCTCAAGAACAATCAACTCCAACAAGCCTGGATTGATTCAATTCTGTACTGTTCTTCACATACAATGAATTAATCCAATAATTCACCCAACTACTACTACTACAATAAGCTAGGAAGATCTAATTCTACATATAGAATTAGGAGACTTGAGCATGCACTTCCAACAAGCAGTTAAGCCACTTGAAAAAGGGCTCTAAAAATAGTATTGCTAATAATAGAGATGCGAGCTTGAGACTACAACTCAAACTCATCATGCAAACACTCGCTTCTGTCCACGAAAATAGCTTTCTGGATGCACAGGTAACTGACGTCAGCTCCTGCTGCTTGCCTGTGACCATCGTCGGCCAATCCACTACCGACATCAGCATCTCTGCAACTACTCCTGACTGACGTTGGTTGCTCTTGACCGACGCTGGTGTCTGTGTAGACCCGAAACTGATAAGATATGCTCCTTGGTGAAGCTTTTAGCTCCACACCCTAACAATCTCCCACTTGGAGATAAACAGCTGCACCAGTATCTATACAACAACATCTTCTAGCTCCTCCATCTTCAACTCAATCATGAAGACCAATAGAAGTTGAATGAAGATTCAACTTCTCCTTTGTAACCGGCTTGGTTAACATATCAACAGGATTCCTATCTGTATGGATCTTCTCCAATTTTAACTCACCATCTTCCAATACCTGTCATATGAGGTGATACCTTAGCTGTATGTGCTTTGTTCTTGAATGAAAGGCTGAATTCTTAGCCAAATGGATTGCGCTTTGACTGTCACTATACAATCTGCAACTCTCATGCTCCCTACCAAGCTCATCCATGAACCGTGTCATCCATATCATCTCTTTGCTAGCTTCTGTGGCTGCAGTATACTCTGCTTCTATACTTGACAAGGCAACAACCTTCTGCAACTTAGATATCCAGCTAACCGCTATTCCACCTACAGTGAAAACATAACCTGTAGTGCTCCTCCTACCATCCAAATCACCTGCCATATCTGAATCTACATAACCATGTAGAGAAGTATCTGAACCTCCATAGCACAAGTGCCTACTACTAGTTCTTCTCAGATATCTAAAGATCCACTGAACTGCTTTCCAATGTTCCTTACTTGGATTGGACATATACTTACCACTCCCACTGCTTGGGCAATATCTGGTCTAGTACACACCATTGCATACATCAAACTCCCTACTGCAGAAGAATATGGAACCTTACTCATGTACTCTACCTCATCATATGAATTAGGACATTGTTCTTTACTTAGCTTAAAATGTCCAGCCAAAGGTGTGATTACCAGTTTAGCATCTTGCATATTGAACCGTTTCAACACCTTGTCCACATAATCTTCTTGAGACAATATCAACCTGTGATTTTTCTTGTCTCTCTTAATGCTCATGCCAAGGATTTTTTTTGCTGCTCCCAAATCCTTCATAGCAAACGTTTGAGCTAATTTCACCTTAAGCTCAGAGATATCCTGCATGTGTGATCCTGCAACCAGCATGTCATCTACATACAACAATAGAATAATATATCTACCATTATCAAATCTCTTGAAATACACACAATGGTCAGATTGACACCTACTGTAGCCATGCTCAGTCATAAACCTGTCAAATTTTAAGTACCATTGCCTAGGAGCTTGCTTGAGGCCATACAAGCTTTTCTTCAATCTACACACAAACTTCTCCTTACCCTTGACCTCGAATCCTTCTGGCTGTTCCATATAAATTTCCTCATCCAAATCTCCATGAAGAAATGCTGTCTTAACATCTAGCTGCTCAAGATGCAAATCCTCAAAAGCAACCAAAGACAATACAACCCTTATAGAAGTCATTTTAACAACAGGAGAAAAAATCTCACCAAAGTCAATACCTAGCTTTTGTGCAAATCCTTTCACTACTAATCTGGCCTTATATCTCATCTGTCCATTCTCACCTTCTTTCAACCTATAGGTCCATCTGTTCTTGAGTGTTCTCTTACCAGCTGGCAATTTAACCAAATCCCATGTTTGGTTCTCTCTTAAGGACTCCAACTCTTCAACCATGCCATGCTCCCATTGACTCTTGGACTCCACCTGTATTGCTTCTTCAAAACTCTCTAGTTCTCCACCATCAGTTAGCAATAAATAAAATAAAGAAGGAGAATATCTAATTGGAGGCTTACTCACCCTTTCTAACCTCCTGATGGGTGTCTGAGACTCGTTTACAACACGTTGTCCACCCAAATTCTCTGACAGTGACCGACCTCGGTCACCTCCAGACCTGTAACTGGCTGACATCGGTTCTGCCTGACTGACCTCGGTACCTATTCTACCGACGTCAATCTCTGTACGGTCGATGTCGGTTTCTGTACTGCCGACGCCGGTTCCTAACCTATCGACGTCGGTCTCTGTGTTTTCCTGCAAGTGATTATTTCTTTTTCCTGCGAGCTCATCTTGGACTTTCACCTCGTCCAATTCACCATTGCTCTGCTCAGATTGATTCAGCTTCCTTAGCTGATCACAATACATCACTCTTTCATTGAAAACAACGTCACAGCTCCTGATTACCTTGTTAGTTTCTAGATTCCATAATTTGTAACCAAAATCATTTGAACCATAGCCAATAAATGTGCACCTCATAGACTTAGCATCAAGCTTCTTTCTATTTTCTTTATCTATGTGCACAAAGGCTTCACAACCAAAAACTTTGAGATATGAGAGATCAACTTTTTTACCTGTCCATGCCTCTTCTAGAATACCACCATCCAGAGCTGTAGAGGGTCCTCTGTTAATCAGGTACACTGTAGTGTCAACAGCTTGTGCCCAAAAATGTAAGGGCAAACTGGCATGCAATCTCATACATCTTACATGCTCCATTATTGTCCTGTTCATCTTTTCAGCAATTCCATTTTGCTAAGGTGTCCTTGGAACCATCCTTTGCCTGCAGATTCTATGCATGTAACAATAATCTCTGAACTTATGACTGCAGAACTCATCGCCATTGTCTGATCTCAGACACTTTAATCTTTTACCTATTTCATTCTCAACCATAGCTTTCCAAACTTTAAAAGTCTCAAATACATCAGATTTTCTTCTAATACAATAGATCCATACCTTCCTTGTAGCATCATCTATGAAAGATACATAGTACTGTGATCCTCTAATGGAAGCAACCTGAGCTGGTCCCCACACGTCTTTGTGAACAAGCTCTAACTTATGCCTCTTCTTAGTAGACCTAGTCTTGAGAAAACTAACCCTTTTTTATTTTCCAAATACACAGTGCTCACAAAACTCTAGATCTATGCCTTTTAAATATGAAAGCATACTTTTGGACTTAAGAATTGACATCCCCTTCTCACTCATGTGGCCAAGCCTTGAGTGCCACAATTTAGCATCCACATCTGAAGTAGATAATACAGAAGGAGATTTGTTAGTAACACAATTACACAAATAGAGAGTACCTTCTCTCTTACGTCTAGCCATAACAAGTGCACCCTTGGTCACCTTCCAAGATTCTACTGTGAGAGTTACTGTACAACCCTCATCCCCTAACTTTCTTGCAGAAATCAAATTTCTCTTCAAGCTAGGAACATGCATCACATCTCTCAACACCCATGTGTTGCTATTCTGCATCTTCAGCTGCACTTTACCTTTGCCAATTATTTTACAGGGCTCATCATCCCCTAGATACACTTCTAAAATCTCCATGGATATAGTCACTAAAATATTCCCTGTTAGGGGTAGCATGAAAAGATGCACCATAATCTAATACCCAAGATTCTATATTATTATGCAGAGAGAAAATTAAAGCATCTTGTGTAATACCTGCAACCTTGGCTTCTTCCTTTCCTTCGTGTTGATTGTCCTTCTTAGGCTTTGACCAACAATCTCTGCTTATGTGCCCCATCTTTCTACAATTCCAGCATTGTGGCCTTCTGCCATTTCTGGATTTAGATCTGCCTTTCCCCTTTGATTTGGATCTTGATCTGCCTTTCTTGCTCTTCTCTTTTTGCCTTCCCCTACTCTTAAAACTTAAAGCGTTCCCAGATGTCTCTTCTGTGCTTTTCCTGCGAATTTCCTCATTCAAGATAACAATAACAACATCCTCTACTTTCAAAATATTTGATGCAGATGCAATATTACTTACTGCCATTACTAAGCCATGCCAGCTTTCAAGCAAAGAACATAATATCAAAAGAGCTTTTATTTCATCATCAAACACTATATTGACTAAACTTAACTGATTCACAATTCCATTGAAATCATTCAGATGAGTAGAAATAGATCCACCTTCATTCATATGCAAATTAAATAACTGCTTCATAAGATATACCTTATTGGAAGCCGAGGGTTTTTCATACAAATTTGCTCACGTAGTCATCAAATCTACCGTAGACTTTGCCTGTGATAGATTAGATATCACAGTGGATGCTAGACTCAATCTTATAGACCCCAGAGCCTTTCTGTCAAGAACTTCCCATTCTTCATCCTCCATGTCTTTGGGCTTCTTAGCAACCCCACCTAATGGTAAGTAGAGATCTTTCTGATACAGATAATCCTCTATCTGCATTCTCCAGTGTTGGTAATTTTTGCCATTGAACTTTTCCATTCTCAATTTACTTTCATCTGCCATTGCTTCTCCCACTCAAATAGAAATCCCTGTAGAAACCCCTGTGAGAACCTGTAATCAATACACACTACACAGATCTGAACCACCTGTTAGTGAATCTAAGCTCTAATATCAATTGTTGGATATCAAGCTTTGAACCTGCAACCAAGGCTCTGATACCACTTGTTGGGGATCAACCAAAAATAGATTACACTTGTGAAAGCAATAAACGTAGAATTAAATCAGATAGACAAGTAACTAGAATGAGATAATAACAAGAACAAGAGATACAGGAAACTACCCTGAAAACTTGTATTAACAAACTCTTTACAAAAGGAATAGAATTGAAGAAACTTCTTTCTTCCACACTCCTCCTAGATGTATAGATCTCTCAATAGATCTCTATTCCTCAAGAGCTCTCTCTCTCTCAAGAACAATCAACTCCAACAAGCCTGGATTGATTCAATTCTGTACTGTTCTTCACATACAATGAATTACTCCAATAATTCACCCAACTACTACTACTACAATAAGCTAAGAAGATCTAATTCTACATATAGAATTAGGAGACTTGAGCATGCACTTCCAACAAGTAGTTAAGCCACTTGAACAAGGGCTTTAAAAATAGTATTGCTACTAATAGAGACGTGAGTTTGAGACTACAACTCAAACTCATCATGCAAACACTCGCTTCTGTCCACGAAAATAGCTTTCTAGATGCACAGGTAACCGACGTCAGTTCCTGCTACTTGCCTGTGACTGTCGTCGGCCGATCCACTGCCGACGTCGGCATCTCTGCAACTGCTCCTGACTGACGTCGGTCGCTCCTGACCGACGCCGGTGTCTGTGTAGACCCGAAACTGATAAGATATGCTCCTTGGTGAAGCTTTTAGCTCCACACCCTAACAGTATTTTCCAAGTTTACCAAGGAGAATTATCTATAGCTCTATTACCTGTAAGAATTTCTAAGCTGATCTTTGTTGTAGCATGTGATGATATGCATCATGATATAAAACACCATGAAAACATAGCTAAAATGTGCATAAAGACTGACTCCCAATCCAATAAATAACTAAAAAAACACACCAATGATAAAAACCATGATGGCAATCTTGATGTATGAATATGGATAGACTTAAGAATAATGCACAACGAATCACCCAATGAACACATATAGACTGAGTCAAGGCACACACAATGAAAGTAAACAAATAAAAAAATAAATAAATGAAAACTAAGCAAATAAACACATATAAATCTTGAAAGTAAAAGAAAAAACATCTTAATAATGTATTTGCCCTAGTAGGATGGATCGAGGATGACTGACTAGGCTTAAATAGGATAAATGTTTTTGGATTTTATTTTTTTTAAAATTTTTGAGGCATCTTAACTCATGAGATTGACAAGATGCCATTATTAAAATGGTGAGAGCTTTGGCTTAGGTTACTCAAAAAATAGAGAGAGCATATGGAAAAGAGGGACTGAGTTGACCTCAATGTGAATCAAGCATGGTCTACATAGTCCTATTAGGACTTCAAGTTATATTAATTCCATCAACATAAAAAGTGGTGAGATCTACTCGATAACAAGAAGTTATCAAATTAAGGCAAATGGCTAGGCAAATGAGAATAGTAATGGCAAGGTGATGTGACAATGCATGGTAAAGGTGTTGTTCCTAATTTTTTCATAGGCAATTATAATTAAGAAACAACATAAATCTATGATACTAATTAGTAACACAAGGTGGACTATTGATTTGCCCATAGGTGATTATAATCAATATCACTAGCCATAGGTAAATGAAAGATAACTTACCAGATTAATTAGCACACTACTTTCATAGACTATCATTTAAACAAGAAATTTTGAAAACTACTAAAATTGGATTGAAATCCCCTCATAGAAGGTGTGGGAATAACTAAATGAACCAAGATCAAAAGGGATAGGTAGGATGACTAAAAAAAGGCTTGGTCAAATATAGATGGCATGGTAGGATGGTATAGGTTATGACATTGTTTAGGATGATGATGGTATAAATATTAGATAAAATGGTAAGAGGGTTGCCCCCAAATGGTAAGACAAGGTATGAAACAATGAAAAATAAAATGGTAAAAGTAAATGTTTTTGGCTAAGGTAAATGATTCTGTTATTCTTGATGATGTGAAGATGTATGTCCTAATCAACATATGATATAACTAAAATAATCAATAACATAATTTTCTAGACCACACCTCTTCTGAATAACTGCTCTATCAAGAAATTGCTATAGATTTGGATGCTAAGAATGTTGTTGTGATCTTCATTGGTTTTTGAATCTATTCCTTTTAAACTTTGAGACAAGATATCTTCATAACCTCTATAAAGGAAAGTGTAGTTAGGGATGGTAAATATGGATAAATATTAGATGATAGGTTTAATTTGGTGATGTATAGGTGGATGATAATAGAATGTATAATTATCGAGCAAAAAATGAAGATCAATATCTTAAAGCACATATAATGTTGATTCTATATTTGACATAACTTTGGTTGTGGTAGGGTTGAATAATTTTGAATATGCTCTTGATAGGACCATCATATTTTGTTATTATTTGGGCCTAAGAGTAGCTACTATTTGATTATAATATAGATTAGAAGATATATTGATTTCATATTTAAAAATGTCTTCATCAAGCAGTGAAGAATTGTTATGCTCAGCTGTTGGTGCCTCAAAAAGGTTTTCACCAATGAAGTTGTCTTGATTGTCTCGTAGTACCTCTAAGAAGGTTTCACTAAGGAACATTGATTTTTGACTTTGATTGACTTCTAGTACCTCGAACAAAGTTTCACTAGAAGATGTTGAGTTTGAACTTTGATTATCCCCTATCACCTCTAGAAAGGTTTCACTAGGAGATGGTTATTCTTCTACATGAATTTGGTCTTTGCCCCCTAATATTCTATAATTGATATGCCACCATGGATGCAGTTCAATAAGGTATGATTATGTTAGTCCTAATCAACACTTGTGGGAGGTGGAAGGGCAATAAAATGGCTACGTTGGTTGGTGTTAATGGCATGTAGAATGGTAATGGAATGGGGAGAGGCCACAAAATCCTCATAGAATATACTAGAACTTGTGTTGAAGCTAAAGAAATCATACACAAAAACCATGGAGGGATAAAAAGTGTATTTAAATTTATTTACAGGGCATGTGTAACCAATATTATAATAACCATGAACATATTCTAATTTTGAAGTTGAGACAAACTCAAGGGACTCTGAATCTTATGTTGAGAATCACATTGATTCTGATTTTGATGCTAAATCCAATGTCAATTCAAGAATAGAACCTAACTTCAATGTTGATAATTCATCTAGTGTGGATTTTGCTATAAATATGTTTTGTTGAATGTTTGGTTTTAGATAAGTAATGGCTTGTGATGGCATGATGGGCTCCATAGGGACTAGTTTGTCAAGGTGAGACTCCTTAATGATAAGAAAAAGGTCAAGAGACAACTCCTTAGTTACTGTCTTATCAAGGGGAGGCTATTTAAAAATAGGGATATGGTTGAGATAGTTATTTTCCTAAAGGTGGTTATAATCATTAATAAGTGACTCAATAAAGACTGGCTTGTCAGAGTGAGATTCCTCAACAAAAGTAAAAGATCAAAAAAGAGATTCATCATAGGTTGACTCATCACAAATATGTGTTTCAATAAAAACATCTTGGATCGGTTGGTTCTCTTGTCCTTATTTTTCAATCAATTGAAAAATACTAG
Source organism: Torreya grandis (assembly GCA_037957365.1). Taxonomy (NCBI): domain Eukaryota; kingdom Viridiplantae; phylum Streptophyta; class Pinopsida; order Cupressales; family Taxaceae; genus Torreya; species Torreya grandis. The sequence goes on from JARHVA010000056.1 coordinate 6,366,688, forward strand.
TTTTGAACATATCTTGGTATTCGAATGATTAGCTTGGTTAAAGAGGTTTTGATTGGCTTGGTTTTGGATGGACAATTGGTAGGGGTTTTCTAAAGTGGATAAAGGTTGGAAATGGATGAAGGATGGCCAGCAATTGGATAATGATAAACTTAATGAAGTCTATTTTATGACATAAGATGGTGATTGTGATCTATTGAGTCATAAGTGTATAACTTTGTTAGGAGATCAAGCTACCATATATGAAGGGGTGTGGAATGGGAATGGCATGGCATTGTGAAGTTTGGTTACTTGCACAAGCCAAAGGATGAGGTCTTGTAATATAAATGGTAGGGCATTTAAACTCTTGGTTTTTTTCATAAGCTAAGAGATGAGGTCCTATAATGGTATTGGTAGGGCATTGTGAAGCTTGGTTGCTATTGTAAGCCAAAAGATGAGGTCCTAGAATATAAATAGTAGGGCATTACAAAGCTTGGTTGATATAATGAGCCAAATGATGATGTCATAGAATGATAATCTTTAAATGCTATGGAACTTGGTTACTCACACAATCCAAAGGAGGGTTAATGGTATAGGTAGGGATCAAATGCCATGAGTGGTGAGGGGATGAAGATCATACGTCAACTAACCCAAAGAGGTATCACCAAATCTAGTGCTTGTCTTTATTCCCTAGATTGATTATTGTAAGAAGGATATGGATCCATCTCACAAACCACTTATTTCACCATAAAGGTCTCAAACAAAGTCAATTTGTGCATCCATATCATAATTTGGATTGTACATAACTCCACTATAAGTATAACGAGACATATCCACATTAATGATGAACACTCCACAAAAGGCCTAGAGTTATACAAACTCTCAAAAACATTATCCAAAATATAAATGGTTTGAACTTGGTCTAACTTGGTCTGGGGGAGCTGTGTCTCCAAAATGGTCCATGCTAAAACTTGGTCTAAAATAGTCTTAACATCAAATGTCCAACGGCAAATGTCTTAACCACAAGGTCAAGTGGTTGAATAAAAACTGACATGTTAAAATCTAGGTCCAAAATGTTTTAAACAAGTTTAATATATGAAAACAAAAGTTTTTAGGTCTTTTAGCCAAGCATGACACAAAATCTAGGCTCAAAATAGGCATTTGCTAAGACTTTTGGCCAAATGTGGCACAAAATCTAGACTTTAAACAAAATGAAGTATGATTTAATCTAAAAATTTGAAACACTTTGGAATAAAATACGCATTCAAATTTAAACATGAACTTAGTCAATTAGAATAAGGCTTGAAAGAAAAGGCATAAAAAAGATAGTGTATTTCTCACAAATCTAGGAATAAACAATAATTTTCAAATTGGGTAAAGAATTAACCTAAGTTACACAACCCAAAAGAGATAGATCGATGTCTAGGCCCAAAATTAAAAAAAGGCATAAACATGAATCAATCAATGTTTGGATTTGAACTTGTCAAAGTTAATTAAAAACTCAACTTTAAGAAACTAGGCTCTTTAAACAACAAGCTAAACAAAGGTGAATTACATAATGGCACTAGGCAAAGATTCAAAAGGCACATGTGGTTTGGTTTCAAATTAGAATATTGAACACAAGGAAAATAAGTCTATGAAATGATTCAAGTAATGTAACAATGTTATCGCTCTCTAAAGATGTAATCAATAATTTGTTTTAAAACTCTAAGACACAAAACTTGAAATGGATTGGTCAGCATAATGTTACCCTTTATAATCAAGTGACACACACACATATATTTGTCAAAAAAAATTAAGGCAAATGTATGGTGTCAAACAGATGGCATAACGCCTCCTTAAACAATGGAGTGATGTATGAAACAAGACTTGTTTTGGTGTGTAAAAACAAACAAATAGATAGTTTAGACTCAAAACCATGTAATAAACTATAAAATGACACAAACACTAAGTGTAATGTATTAGTTTTTAAAACTAACAAGGATGCATAGTACTATCAAATTCTATCTATATATGTGCTCTTGAGAGGATTTAAAGTGTTAATCCAAAAATAAAAGTACATAAAAAGTACGGTTTTTAGGCCCCCTCTTCTCCCAAGAGTTTTTATTGCAACATGAAACTTTAGGCTACTTGCTCTGCATCAACATTATGTTCATAACAAGTGGGATTGTTATAAAACTAAATTTTTGCACATTTCTAGAAGGTCTCAAGTGTGGCTAACACAAGAAATGATCACATCATCTGGATACACATCAACTATTTTATTGTGAAAAGGTCTTATCCTTTTTACAACCAATACATCTATCACTTGCTTAGTGTAGTGCGATGTTCAAGTTACTCATACGATCTAAGGTAATATCTTACTAACGAAGTTTGTTTAACCATTCAAGCAGATGTCCTAGTAAATAAACCTTAATTTGTATACCCCACCATGGAGTGGGATTAAAATGATACTAGGAGATAAATTCCCTAGTCAATGATTCCCTATAGAACCTTGAGGAGGCTATGAACTCCCTCTCACAAGCCAAATTACATAAAAATAAAAGACAAGTGAAAATATTTTAAGGTCATATTTAGATCACCCAAACCATATGTATTTGAGGAGAGCCTTAGTGAAGTTATTTTCACACCTTTGGATAAGAAAAAAATACAAATAAAGATCACTTTTTGTCACCCAAGTTACCTAAAGGGGATGGAAGGAGAGCATACATGCATCAATCATTTTATGAAAATAAATAATTTTGAAAGAACAAACATAAAACAAAACACTCTTAAGAGTATGTAATCTAAGTGTGAGTGTTTATTTTAATGCACCAAAGTGAAATGTTTATGAAATTTATCCTTGGTATTTGTTTTTGAAAACTTGAAATAAAATGAAAATGATTTAAATAAAAAGATTCTTAAATTCACCAATTTGAAATGTGAAAATTGCAAGTAAGAAGTGTTTTATATATTTCCTTGTAGACTTTGGATATTAAAAAATGTGTTAGAGGGTTTTTAATATTTTGTGAAACATTTATGTAATTTGCAGGTAAAATAATAGCATATTATAAAAATTTAGGAGAAAATATGTGGTTTATAAAAAAAACATAAAAAATGAAGTCCAAATGACCCCAAATGAATCTCTAAAAGCTGGCCTATCAACATGATGTTCTACACATAGGGGTCGACATTGATTCTGGGTGATGCACACAGAGGTCAACATCAATTTTGGGTGAAATGATGTTGGTTAGGTATAATTGATGTTGATATTCTTGGATCTACGTTGGTCTCTGTGTAAAACTATGTGTCATTAAAAAAATAAAATACGTGAAAAAATAAGTTAAAACTCAAATTTTGAAGATTGTTAAACACTCAACATAAAAACTGAGAGCAACATTTTCATCTCCTTTCTATATGGGATGATTGAATATCCCACTAGGCATGACATTTGTGATCATAAGAATCCAAGAAAGAAGGTTAGTAATATGTTAGTTTAAGTAAGAAAACTCATAAAAAACACACTAAAATTTACATTCCAAGCTTAAAACTTAGGGAGAGATTAGTTACCAAAGACAATTAAAAGCAAAACTAAAATGCAAAAGAAAATAAATAATTTACCTTCATTGAGAGCTCCAAATTCTTTGTTGAGTGGATTTCTCAGCTTCTGCATCAAAGATTCTTTGGAAAATGACACTTATTGTCTCTTTCTCTCTTTGGCACTATGGCTTTGATGTGGCTTGATGTATCTTGGCTCAAAATTTTGGCATTATAACCTTACTTGCTAGGAAATTTTGCATTATAACACTACTCTTCTCAAATATTTGAAGTCATTTGTGTATGATAACTTTGCACCAAAATATCTTAGATTTAATAGCCAAGGCATTGTATTTATAGGCTTAGGAATTAACCCCAACCCAAGGTGAGTCAAGGTAGAGTTTAAGCATATAATGGGTTCAAAGCTAACCTAGGTGAGTCAAATATAATAACAATAGAGTTAATAGTTGTCAATTAATCATGAGTTTAAATTAATAGGCATGGATATCCAAAATGAGATATTTTAGGATATTTTGAAAGATCTTCACAACTTACAAAGGTCATGATGAAAGACTAAGATATTTGAATATTTGAGTTTCTTTTTTTAGTTATTCATTTATTGCACAAAGATAATTCAACTAGAAATTTAATTTGGTTGAGATTATTAATTAAATCTGATTAGCCATTTAGCTCTTCCAAGATTTAACATTTGTTCATGTGTCCCACTAAATAGGTCCATAGGCCAAATTAACTATTGTGATGCTATAGAATGCTTAGGGATGAATTTGTGAATGGTTAATATTGTATACAATAGGTTACCCCAATTATAGATGTCTTAACATGATTATGATCTTTGACAAATGATACATAAGTAAATTTGGGATGTTCAGTGATTCTTAGGCGCAATGTGCAATGGTTGGTAGGAATCAATCTGATGTTTGATTGAAGACAGGTGGTGGCTAGTTTTAGGTGTTTATAGTGTTAATGCTATGGCTACTAAAGGACATGATAAGATTGGAAGATCCCCTATGAAAATTATTGATCAAATTAATAAGGTTCATGTAAGCATCCCAATATGGGATACATTATCCATTATTGGATAAAGAACCCTGCTCCAAAATGAGCTCTCCAAGCTAAATGGAACACCTAGGTAGCCTAGTGAGAGAGGGAAAATTTTGGTAAATGAATTAAATACTAAGGATGGAAAGCTAAATAAAAGATAAAACTACTCCATTTTACCTCTCTATCATCACTAAAGATTCATTGGTTCATAATTTTTTTATTGAAAGTGGATCATACACCTCAGTCATTTCCAAACAAGTAGCTAACAAGCTGAATTTAAAGTATAAATTACACTCCAAATGGTGTTACAACTATATGGATCAAATTACAAAATAGTTGTCATCATCAAAAGTTTGTTTCTCACCCTTCATGCTTATACTACTTTCTCTATCTCTTAATATGTTTTAGTTGTGGATGTGCTACCTCAATTTTCCCTTTGCTTGTCAAGGGACTTTATTGTAAAGATTGGGAGATACTTGACTTTAGATTAGTCTTATATAGCATTTTAGACTAGGTATGGTGCTAATATTTCTATCAAGTTTGAAAATTTAACTAAATTTCATGTAGAACCTTATGTACCTAACACATCAAACATGAAATTCACTATCAATGAAGAAGGAGACCATACTAATGACTAAGAATACTTGACACCTCTTGATGACATAGTTGATCTCTACCTTAATGAGTGGGGAGATGATCATTATGGGTTTGATCCATACAAACTTATTGAAGAGACATGGATGAGCACATATATCATTCATGAATAATGTGATGAGTTTCCTTAGGTAAGTTACGATGATGCTCTTCAACAAGCTGCATGGGGCAATTATTGATGATGATGTTCCACATGTACTAAAACATGGTAGTTAAAAAGAAGATGAAATTTTACCTAATAAAGAAGAAGAGATTCATGAGTATGGGATTAAAAAAGGATATAATGATATGTGGTAGAAATATCATGTCATGATACAATAATTTGAAGAAGTAATAGGCCTATAATTTCTCAAAAGAGACATGGGATTCATGATGAGGTCAATGATGAACCTAATAACCATAAAGAAGAGTGTGAAATACTAATCAAGTATAAATTAATCTTGGAGGAACATGATCAGGTCAAGATAAAATTTTGAGGGTAATGAGTAATATAGACACCAATTTGATCTTGATTTACTTGCATATATGTTTGGTAAGCAAGAAGCCAAGTTTGGTGAAGCTAGACATCAAGAACATCATAGTTCAAATGAAGGTGAAGTTTGGAAGAGTTTCATAATTCTTGAATAATAGATTAGAAAGTGCCAAGTGAACATAGAAAGGATCAAGCATGCTATAATGTCAAATAATCCTCAAAGAGATCTAAAGGGATCATTCAAAGGAGTTCTAAGTGATGCACTTATATCTAGTACATGTTTTAAGAATGGTAAGTCATTTTATCACCTTTGTAAGCAAGTTTTCATTGAAAAACATTCACCAAATGATAATTTGCTCTCATGGAGTATCCATGATTATATAAACATTGTTTTTGAGCATGGTTAAATCAAGAGGAGTTGTTTCACCACCTCAAACATGTTTTGGGTCTTTTATATAATAGGTTAGGTGTGTTTATTTTCCATAAGTGCTTAGCACATTATTTTATGTGAGTGTTGATAAAATAAATAGAATATAAAATATATATGCAATATAGATTATATCTAAATGAATAAATCATGACAAAGAGAACATATAATTGACACAGTATAAAAGAATTTAAAGTGGGAAAACCTCTAAGAGGTAAGAATCCCACAAAAATGATATTCAATAAATTTAGAAACTTCACATCCCAATACAAAGGCTTTCCTTCTCACTTCTTTATATAAGCCTTCATAGAACCTTTGTAAATATTTTTCACACACAAATATCAAATTCATCGAGTGTGTTCATAGTGAAAATATAATAGGGGTAAAACTTTATTTATAATAAATGTGAGGGGAGGTGACTGTTGTAATCGATGGGTTCATCCTTCTTGAGAATCATTTAATTTAATTAGTTAATAATAAATGACAATATTTTATTAATTATTTATATGAGATTTTCACCTCATGTTTAATAAATAATAAATTATTATTATTTAGTAATACATCAAAATATGTTAAGGGTTTAAATTATCCCACTTAGATATTAAATGTTCTAACACTCCCCCTTAATGTTAAGTGGGGATGAATGTCATAGACACTTTAATACATGAATTATATTATGTACACATTTGAAGGATTTAAAAACTTTCATTATGTCAAACATCACCTTTTGAAACAAAAATAATTATAATCTATAAACTCCTATAAATTAAGTCTAGGCTAGCATGATTGTGAGACTACATCTCATAATTTCTCATGAATAATCATCTAAGCATATTTTAAGCCTTTTATAATATAAGGACCCCCATTAAAAAAATATGATTTTATGTATTGGGGTAAAAAAGTAAAACTTTCATATGAAATTTACTTAAGTCACATAATTTCTATATAAAGATTTTATGTATTGAGGTGCAAAAGTAAAAAGTCCACATGAAGTTTACTTAAATCACATAACTTCCACATATAGTTTACAATGCTTTACAATGAGAAAAAGTATAGAAAATAAGGAGCACATGGCCATTAGGAAGTGGTATTATCATGCACACTTCCCCTCAATGGTAACTTTGAGAGGCCTAGCATTATAAAAAACTGACAAAACTTGGTAGAACCAAGTAATTTTGTGAAGATATCTACCACTTTTTCATCTATAGAACATAAATGTAGATCAATATCACCATTGATGAATTTACCTTGGATAAAATGCACATGAACTTCAATATGTTTACTTCTTTAGTGCTACCCTGAATTTTTTTGTTGAGCTATACAACTTTGGTTATCAAAATGAAGGATAGTACTATGAGAAACATTCAAATAAATTTCTCCAAAGAACATTCACATCCACATGGATTCTTTAGAATCTTCCATAGAATTTTTTTTCTCTATTTTAGTATAAGAGATAGAGACAATAGGTTGCTTATTGTTGCTCTAAGTTTTATAACCTGCACCAAACTTAAATGCATATCTAGAAGTAGATTTGTGATCTATAGTATCACTAGCATGGTTAATATCATAATAACCATATTATTTAATATTATCACTGGAAGAATAAAATAAACTAAAATTAGTTATTCCCTTGATATAACAAATAATTCATTTAACTAATTTCAAATGATCCAACTATGGATCCTACATAGATTTAGAAGCAACACTAATAACATATTAAATATTTGGTCTAATAATGGTTAGATAAATCAAACTACCAATAAGTTATCTATATAAAATAGGGTTAGCTTTTTTACATGTAGGTTTTGGATCAAGTTTAACACCAACTTCAATAGGAGTGGAAGAAGATTTATAATCAATCATTTAAACTTAACAAAAAAATTATGTTCATACTAAAATTATGATAAAACAATTAAATTTTTATTCTAAATTATAGTCATTCCTAAAAAATGATGTAGAATCCCTAAATCAATCATTTCAAACATTTGAATTGATTTATTTTTATATTTATGAATTAAACTAGATAGACTGTCACTAATCAAAAAATTAACATACAGTAAAATTAGAATCAAATGACTATTTTCAATTTCAACAAAGAGATCATTATCTAAATAACAGTTAACAAAACTTAATTCTTTGAAAAAAGAAGTAATTTTAGATTACCAAGCTTGAAGAGCTTGTTTTAAACCATATAATTTTTTTTAACTTTCATACATAATATTCTTTGTTAGGATTAGTGAAATTTTTAGGCTGAGTCATGTATATATTTTTTTCTAAATAACCATTTAGAAATACATTTTTGACATCCATTTGGTAGATAAACTAACCATTTTGGGTTGTAAGAGAAATAAGAAGTCTAATAGTACTCATTTTTGCTACATGAGTAAAGGTTTAAACATAGTTGATCTCATATTTTTGATTAGATTCATGGGTAACTAATCTAACTCTAAACTTTTTCAATTTTACCAATTGAATTATATTTGATATTATAAATCTACTTACAACTGACAAAATGCCTTCTAGGTAGAGGAGGGACAAGATTCCAAGTTTAATTTTTAATTAAGGTATTATATTTAGTTTGCATATCAACATTCCATCTATTATGTTGAGTGGCTTCCTCAAATGATTGAGGTTCACATTCATACATAGTCATTAATGCATGATAATAATGTTGACTTATAGTTAATTTATTAAGGTTATCAATATTAGAAGATTAAATTAGGAATTCTACCTATTTAGGTTTTTTAGATTGAATATGAAACTCAAGAGGTTTCTCAAACTTTAAGTTATCTAAAATTAGATCAACTTTCTCAAGGACATCTATTTCATTACTAGGAGAAATGTGAGAGTTAGGCTCAGTAATAGAAGAATACTAAGAAGGTTTCACAGAGGGATCACAAAAATATTTTTTAATAATAACATTGCTATTCTCAAGGATCTGACATTTAGAAGGATCATACACTCTTAAACTTTTTGCCTTACTTCCATAACCTAAAAAAATGCAAGAATAGGAAGTAGGATTAAGCTTTTTTATTTTAACTTTATGAATAAAGATAGAAGCAAGACTACCAAAGATCCTAAGATGAGCCACACTAGGTTTATTTTTAATCCACATTTATAAAGGGGTAGAAAGATGAAAGGTTTTGGTAGAGAATCTATTTATAATAGGCACAATAATATTCATAACTTCAGCTCATAAAAATTTAGGAATATTTGCATATTGCAACATTGTTCTAGTCATTTCTATGATGATGCAGGTTTTATTTTTAGTAATACCATTTTGTGAGGGGAATAGAGAGTTGTTAGTTTCCTTTGAATATCTAAACTAATGCAAAAATAATCAAAATATTTACTAATATATACATCACCATTATCAGTTCTTAATCTCCCAATAAAAAAATTATATGTATTTTCAACACTAGCTTTAATTTTTTTGAATTTAGACAACATATCAAATTTATTTTAATGAAAAAAGATGATATCATTCTAGTGTAATCATTAATAAAAGTAAAAAAATAAAAGGAACCATTAAAATATATAACTTCAAGAGGTCTTAAAACATCACTATGAATCAATTCTAAGGATGTGAGGAATTCACATCATGATGTTAGAATAATTAATTTATCATAACTATTTGTAATAAATGTTTCAATGTGATTTACACCTTTGATTGATATAGGTTAGTTAGATGGGGTATTTTATATATGTGATTAGTTAGTGTGAATCATAATCTCCTATAGATTAGGATATCTAATCTCACTTAGTATTATATAAATAAGGACCTCTTATAGTGCTTTTCTTAATTCAATTTTATTTTGTCTTTCATTTGGTATTAGAGAAAAAAATTATAAGAAATTTTTCTAGGAATTAAAGATTTAGTGGAGATCGAGAGTTAAGTTCTTGCAATCCTTGGATGCATCATGCTGCTCCAATTTCAGTCATTCTAAGCTGAAACACTACCTGAATTTTGACCAATTTTATGGAAAGAGAATAGTTGTCAATGCAAGCAATTTTTTGTTTTTGTAAATTTTTGACAAATTTTAGCATCAATTCAAGCTAAAAATATTCATATTTAGTCATATTTTGACACATTTTTAAAGAAGATTTGACAATTTAATTTTAGATTTGTGCATATTCAAATTTCCACATTCAAAAAAATTATATTATTTGTCAAATTTAAAATTCATATTTGATATTGATTAGTGTTTTAATATTTATAATATTAATATCTTTTTGAAGTTATATGTTTTAATCAATCTTCTATTTACATTGGCTTACACCATGTATTGTAGTCATTGCATTTAGTAACATTGACTTGCATATTGTTCTTGGCTCATCTTGTTATTGAAATCAAGCAACATTGACCTATTATTATTATTATTTTCAAAAGAGATCTAATCCATCCAACCAAATGACATTGATATGGTAACCCTGCAATAGATCTAAGTAGCATAGTCATTACAGAGGCATTTACCTAAGTTTTATATCTTAAAAAAAGACTTGAGTAGAAATCAAATCCATACCCAATAGTCAAATGATGACCCTTACAAAATATGTCTTAGTTAGGCATCTAGATTGGATTTGTGCCCAACCTCAACACCTTTTTCTTTGAAATAATATGAAAAGGAGTCAACAACTATGAAATGGGTGGACCTTTTAGATCTCATGACCTCTGCTCCACTATTCCTCTACCTTAACAGGCATTACTGACCTAAATATTGGCCTAGGTAATATATAACGTTGACTCTTTTACACCAACAACATCTCATGACATCCACTAGCTGCCATACAACTCCCTCAATGGGGTCGACCTCAGTGTCCCAACCTATAGTCACAAATCTGAAATGTATTTTCCTCAGCATCAACCTATCCAGGTCATGCATTTTTTTCTACAAGTTCACCAAGTTCTTTATTATTTATATCAAATTTAGGTTAAATCATTTTTTACATAATTATATTTAAATAATAATATTTATTATATCATTATATTTAAATATAATTATCTAATCTCAAAGCTATATATTTAAACAAGAGTGGCAAGAAGGAATATTATAAATGGGCTAATTTTATTAGAAGAGCCTGTTGATGATTTAAAATTGTGCTTGATTCTAATCAACAACAATGGAAAGTTTCAAGATATGGGACTTGCATCTTGAAACAACCTCTAGATTTTTGAGAAGCTGGTTATTCTTTAAATTGAGTAGATGCTGGGAAAAGGGATAGGAATTTAAATCAGAAACACAAATGCAAGAAAGGAAATCTAATCTATGGTGATGCACCTGAATGTAATTTTACCTTTAATCCTAAGCACAATGAGACTATATGTAGGATTCATTTACATATAAGAGCAAACAAATGCATGATCAATGTAAAAGATGGAAACAATAGAAACAGAGGCTCACAACATAGACTACTTTTGCTGTGATATAGAAAATGTCAACAAAGGCATAGGGTTCAATCTTCTTATTTGAATTTTCTAGTCATATAAGAGGTGCAAAAACATGTACAGTTATATAAACCTTTCAACTCAAGAAAATGAGACAAAAGCAAATGACATTCCTAATCACAGTTCTAGAAAGTCTACAGCCTAGACTACTTTTGCAAATGACACAGAAAATATCAACAAAAGCATAGGGTTCAATCTTCTTATTTGAATTTTCTAGTCATATAAAAGGTGCATAAACATGTACAGTTATATAAACCTTTCAACTCAAGAAAATGAGACAAAAGCAAATGATATTACTTAGTCACAGCTCTAGAAAGTCTAAACTCTTTACAATAATTCTCTCTCAAAAATTCTCTCTAATAATTGATGATCCTCCTTCTGGTGATCTTTGCACCCTTATTTATAGCCTTGGATTCATTCTAGATTGTCTACTTGTTCCCAATCTAATGGCCCAAATGAAATCTAACCCAACTGGAAGTGTCTAACAAAAGTTATCTTATAGATTCTAAAATGCATTGTCTTCTGGCAGTTCATTGGCTGTAACAGATTGCAAGACGCTCCATTCTCTTAAAATCTAGGCAACACTTAACCAATTCTTTGAAAATCTTGTTATTACTTAAGAAACACTAGAGGATGACACTTGTCATGTTCTGCAACACCTATTGAAGACACATGGCACTTTTCGCATAACTTATACTTTCTTGTGTCTTTGTTCAGGAGTGTTCCACCTTTAACACTTGTCTCAATCTGCTTCCTCGACACTTAAACAACTTAAAAGAAAATAAGACCCATAGCATTTCTTACCTGAGTAACTTTTAAAAGGGACACAAGGACATGTGTCAATCTCTGTTGCTTCATTAAAGGACACATGGCAATCTCTGCTTTATTTATCTGGGGTTACATGGTGGTCTCTACTCCTTTTAGCAACCCTTTTAAAAACCTACAGAAGATGACACATGGCATTCTCCACTTTACTCTATTTATACCATAGAAAAAAATGTTTCTTATTTCTCATTTACATGGACAACGACACCTGGCGGCTTCTGCTTGCTTCAGACACAAAACTTGGAACCCACCACGGTCTTTGCTATATCAGTGAAGCAAAGATGAAGATAATTTGGACCGTGACACATGGTGGCTTCCACTTTTTTTTGTTGGAGTACATGGCAGCTTTCATCACTTTTAGAAAAGTAAAATTGAGACCCTCCATGACTGCCACTTGCCACTTTCTACCTAATCTCGATACTTAGCTTGTTAAAACTTTTTGCTAAAAAGAGATGAAACACGGGTGTCGATATGAAACCATGGATGCTGACACTTGGTGATTTTCACTAAGTCACTATGAGATATGTGGCACATTCTGACCAACTCATAGAAAATATGAAAGGTGCCTCAGACAATGATACTTGTTAGCTTCCACTTGATTTCAACATTTAGACAAAATGAATCAAAAGGAAAATAGAGCCCGTGCTCTATCTCCAAAACTTCACCATATCGAACCAAAGTATGTGGAGACAACGTTCTGTATCATGTGCTACTAAAAATTAGAATGAAACGTAGAGTATTTTTTACTCTACAGTCATTGGCGACCCCAAGGACTTTTGAGCCTACTCAAGAAGAATCTACAACTCCCGCATGATTTGAAATTACTAAAAAATAGTTTAACTAAAATGTTTCAAATAGATTCCATTTATAGGAATCTCTTCAGGTTCACCTTCCATTATTTATAGCTCAAATGAATTTTGTTGTTTACATGCCTGAATTCTATAAGGGCCAGTCCATAATGCTTCAAACTTAGTGTGTTGACCTGGTTTGACAGTTCTTGGATCCCATTTTAAAACAATTGAGCCTATTTCAAAATAGGGATTTGAAGTCCTTTTATCAAAATAATCTTTTACTATTTTTTGATGTTTTATCAATGAATCATGTGCTACATTCCTCTTTTCTTGAACTTCTAGAAATTCTGTGAGTCTAACCTACATGGGGCCATTTTCTTCAATTTAAATTTGTTTGATCAGCTGGAGAGCAAGAATCTCCAAGCTTAGGGGAATTAAAGTAGGTTTTCCATATACTAATTCATATGGAAACATTTTGATCACCTATTTAGGCATAATTCTATCAACCCACAGTGCTAAATTAAGCACTTTATGCCATTCCTTGTGATGATCATCCCCTATTCTTTTGATGAGTCTAATCAGGTTCTTATTAGTTGATTCCACCAAACCATTACCTTGAGGGTAATAATTAGAAGAAGTTTTCATATATATTCCATGCTTTAATGCAAAGTCAGATACTTTGGACCCTAAAAATGATTTGGCATTATATGAGATTATGGTGCGAGGAGCCCCAAAATGAGTAGTGATACTCCCTAGAAAGTCTAGGATCACATTTTCTATTACTTCTTTGAGTGGTACTGCCTTGGTCCATTTGGTGAAATAATCTATGGCTGTTAAGATCCAGTTGTGACCCATGCTAGATACGGGATTTATCATTCAAATGAAGTCAAGACCCCATTGAGCAAAAGGTTCATCTACAATTATAGGACTAAGAGGCATTGCTGCATTCCTTCTCATCCCTACATAATATTGACAAGATTGACATTTTTTAACCAAATGATAACAATCTATAAATAAAGTAGGTTAAAAATAAATTGCTTCACTTATCTTTATAGCCATGGTCTTTGTAGAAAAATGTCCACCTGATACTCCATGATGCATTCCATGTAGTATTTTCTTAGCCTCATCCTTTTCTACACATCTTAACAATTTGCCATCAGAATTTCTTTTGAAAAGAACCTATTCAAATAAAATAAAATGAGCTCCTTATATCTTATAGTATCTTCTCTTATTTTGAGGGAGTTCTCTTAGGTAAATCCCATTTTTCATAAAATGAATCTTGCTTGTAACCCAAGATTCCTGATCAACTTCTTGTATTCTCAATACAATTTCTTCTTCTGTTCCTGAATTTGTTTCTTCAGGTATCATCTTTTCAAGCTCTTGAGTCATATATTGACACAAACCCCTACCTCTAACTAATTTAGTAGGTTTGACTTCTACATCATATTCAAGGATCTTAGTTATGCAATTTGCTCTTTTCAGTAATTTCCCCCTCCATGATGTATTCTCTAACACTTGGATGTGCTACAAGTATCATAATTTTACTTCTTGATACTATATGCCTAAAATTTTTGAGAGCTTTTACCATAGCATATGCTTGTTTTTTCACAAAGTTATATCTGGTTTCATATTCCCTAAGAGTCCTAGAGAAAAAGGCTATTGGATGTTCTCCTTCCTGTTTATCATCTTTCTGTGTTAGAACAACAACAATACTGAGCTCTCCTCCATATACATTCATTACAAAAGGCTTAGAAAAATATGGGTTTCTAAGCACTGGAGCTGTTGAGATAGCTTTCTTGACCTCTTCAAAGGCTTGCCTTCCTTCCGTAGTCCACTTGAAAATTAGGTATTTTTTCAGCAAAAGTGTCACTTGTCTTACTAAGCCTGTAAAGTCAGATATGGACTGACTGACAAAATTAATCTTTCCCAAGAAAGATTGAATTTCTTTCTTATTTACTGGAAGAGGTAAGTTCATTATAGCTGCCACTCTTTCTGGGGGTATGGAAACTCCTTATTTAGATACTATATGTCCCAATAATTTGCCTTGAGGGAAAACAAAGATACATTTCTTAGGATTTAAAGATATTCCAAATTCTTGACATTTTTTAAACATAGCTTCTAAATGATCAAAATGATCAGCAGCAGTTTTAAAAAAAATAGTAAGATCATCAAGATAAATCAAGATGATTTTATTTATTATTTCTCCAAATGCAACATCCTTAGCTCTCTAAAAAGTTGCTCCAGCATTTGATAGACCAAATGGCATCTTAACATATGTAAATGTTCCCCATTTGGTGGTAAAAGTAGTCTTGTATTGGTCTTCTTTAGCCAATCAAATCTGATTATATCCAGAGAAACCATCTAGCATAGAGAATTTCTTTGATCAAGCCACAGTTTGTATAATTTGTTTCATAGAGGGCAAGGGATAGTGATCTTTTAAAGATGCTTTGTTTAGATCTCTAAAATCTACACAAAGTCTGATATCACCATTATTTTTTCTAACTGGTACCAGATTTGATACCCATGTTGAGTGTTTGATTAGAAAAATTATTTTAGAATCTAAAAGTTTCTACAACTCATCCGCCATTAGAGGTTCAATCCTTGGATTCACTGGCCTCTATTTCTGTCTAATAGGCTTAGATCCTTCAGTCAATTTTATTGAGTGCTAAATGATGTCTCTATTATATCCATGAAGGTCTTCATAGCTCCAG
This sequence comes from Torreya grandis, assembly GCA_037957365.1. Taxonomy (NCBI): domain Eukaryota; kingdom Viridiplantae; phylum Streptophyta; class Pinopsida; order Cupressales; family Taxaceae; genus Torreya; species Torreya grandis. Next base: position 6,382,568 of record JARHVA010000056.1, read on the forward strand.
GCTATGACTCTGTCATATTTTTTACATAATTCAATTAGTCTTTTCTTTTCTCCTTGAATTGCAAAGTTTCCAGCTTTTGATTTTTTCCCTTCACTCACTTCTATTTCAGAATAATCTACTTTGTTTGCTTGGAACCTTTTATTTTATAGGCTTACATCTTCTGGATCAAAAAGGGTCTCTAAATTTAATTGTATGATTTGATCCCCATATGCCTCTTCAATTTTTGGTTGCAATTGATCAATAAATTCCCTTGATTGGTGCAAGAATGAGAGTACTTGAGAATCATTCCCAAATACTTACCAATTTTCATCATTATCAGGAATAGCTGGCCTTACTATAACCTTTACTAACTCATTGTTAACTAATAGGCCAGTTGCTAGATCAAACTGTGAACCAATTTGTGCCATCCTGTCAGGTTTAGAATTCTGAATCCTGGGAACTACTTCAATATTAAAAGCTTTAAAATCTTCTATTAAGTCCTAAATTCTGTGTTTATAGGATTTCATTCTAACATTATTTGTTATTGCCTTTTCTATAATTTACTTTACTACTAATTCTGAATCTCCTTTTACTATTAGATTCTTTATTCTTTTTTTCTTGGCTAATAATAGTCCATGTACTAAAGATTCATACTTAGCATCATTATTAGTACAAACAAATTGAAAATAGATAGCCCTTAAAATTATTTCACCATTTGGAGTAGTAAGATAAATTCCTGCTCTAACACCATTTTTACTTCTTGTCCCATCAAAATCTAAAGTCTAGATCTCTGAATCTTTTTCAGATCTGTGAGTAGTTGGTGTCTCTTCCCTTAAAACATTTGGAATTTCATGGTCCTCATCAAAAATAACATAAGTGCCCAAACCATTAGAGTTATAATTTTCATATGGGTCACTATGCATCATAGCTAACAACTATTTTTCTTTTTCCTGATTATGCTTAGTCCAATCACCTATCTTAGTTGAATAGAAAGGATCTAGTTTGGATTTGCTTACCTCTGATACATTGTTCATTAGAGTTGTCTACAGATGAACTGTATCTTTGAGTTTTCTTTTATCAGTAGGTCCTTCAGTACATTTGGGCATTGCTTGATTTTGAAGAGCTTCTTGTAATAGTGTCTTTTGTTTAGGAATAGCTAACATGTCCCAAATTGATACTTGTGCTGGGGTTATCTTTAGCTGATCTACCACATTCATTGGTCCAAAAGTTTAAATTCTTGGAAGATTAGGATATATTGCCTTTCTTTGAACTTGTTTAGGAACTTCTTGATTCTGCAATGGCTGAAGCATTTCTTGTCTAACATCTGTGTGTTGATGATATTTAAATGAAGGCTCCTCTATAACTTCATTGTTTACATCTTCAGGCTATTCCAACATTCTTTTATTTGATCTAGTATAGTAGTATAATTGCATCATTGGTTTCTTGGAAACATAAGCTTCATTCAAAAATACTTATTCTTTATCTTCAACCCATGAGAACAAAGCATATTTTGGGGCTATTTCTTCCTCTTGTTGCAAGGACATCCCTTGCATCTGAGCCATTAGGATTGAATTTTACATACCAGGAGACTGGTAGGCTTGATTGTCACTAGAACTCCCAAACTGACCATCCATTCTTCTTTGTTCTGCCACTTTTTGTTGTAGATTATCCATAAGACAATCTCTAGGTGTATGAGCATTATTGCAAAGGAAAAACTAGGAATTAGTGTTATCTACATAGTTATTTTGCCTTAGAACAATCTCCCTATTTGAATTGGGAGGAATAGTCTGTGAGGGTGTAGGAACTACAATCAATTTGTTTGTTGGCTGATGGTTAGTTTGTCTTGGAGGACCCTGATATTGGTTTGGCTGAGATGAAAATCTATTTCCTTGATAACCTTGATATGGAGGCTTAAGGAAAGTATTCTACTATCTTTTTATATTGATTAGCTCATTAGAAAATGTCCTTAGGATATTCTTGATATCATCCAGCTCAGATGACTAAGTGGGGATAATTTTTTTAGCAGATGGTTAAGGGTAAGTGTACATAGACACAGGTGGGCTTACAGATTTAGGGATTTCTTGAGGTAATGGCAAGAATTTTTTTAGGAACATGGGCATGAGAGGCCTTGGAGGTAACTTTCTAGCATCTATTAAATTATTCTCAGCTCTGACCACATATTCATAAGCCTCTAGAAAAGTGTGTCCTCCAAGTGACTGAATCATAACAAATATATCTGAATTCAAAGCCTTAAGATAAAACACTCTGGCCATACCTAGTAATGGTCTAGCTGTAACAGGGATTCTAACCCAAGTCTTTTGAAATCTGGAATTGAAGTCAGTCATGGCTTCTTGTGGTCCCCTTTGAATGGTAATCAATTACTGTAATAAAGAAGAATTATCACCCTTCTCTGTGAATCTTTTAAAGAAAAGATCTTTGAGTTGATCCCATGCAGAAATGGTATTTGGGGTTAGGGACCTATACCATTCTAAAGCTTTCCCTTTAAAAGAAGCTGCTAATAATCTTATGGCCATATTTTACTATGTGACAACATGTATAACACAGACATCTGATACATCATGCATATGCTCCTCAAGTGTTTTAGAGTCTTGCCCACTGAATTTAGGCAGAGCTTTTAGGGCATTTACTAGGATAGGGTCCCAAGTGGCTAGTGGTATTGGGATAATTAAGGGACTACCAGTGTTCTAGCTTACATAATTTATTGGGGGTATATGGGCTCCCATATTTGCTATTGGTATTGGTACAAACTAGTTGACTCTTCTTCTTGGACTAGCTACCAAAGGTGTCAAAAGAATACCTAGATTTGTAGCAGTTTGTGATCTGGTTACCGGTCCATAGCTATGACTCCTCGTAGCTCTTTGGTTCATACGATCTTGAAAAAAACTTCAAGATTGGTCCTACCGAGCATGCTAAAAACTATTGATGATTTAAAATTGCACTTGATTCTAATCAAGAACAATGAAAAGTTTTAAGATATGGGACTTGCGTCTTGAAACAACCTCTAGATTTTTGAGAAGCTGGTTCTTCTTTAAATTGAGTAGATACTAGGAAAAGGGATAGGAATTTAAATTAGAAACACAAATACAAGAAAGGAAATCTAATCTATGGCAATGCACCTAAATGTAATTTGACCTTAATCATGAGCACAATGAGACTATATGTAGGATTCATTTACATTTAAGAGCAAATAAGTGCATGATCAATGTAAAAGATGGAAATAATAGAAACAAAGGCTCACAACATAGACTACTTTTGCTGTGATACAAAAAATGTCAACAAAGGCATAGGGTTCAATCTTTTTATTTGAATTTTCCAGTCATATAAGAGGCATAGAAACATGTACAGTTATATAAAATTTTCAACTCAAGAAAATGAGACAAAAGCAAATGACATTCCTAATCACAGCTCTGGAAAGTCTACATCCTAGACTACTTTTGCAAATGACACAAAAAATATCAACAAAGGCATAGGGTTCAATCTTCTTATTTGAATTTTCTAGTCATATAAGAGGCGCAAAAACATGTACAATTATATAAACCTTTCAACTCAAGAAAATGAGACAAAAGCAAATGATATTACTTAATCACAGCTCTAGAAAGTCTAAACTCTTTACAATAATTCTCTCTCAAAAATTCTCTCTGATAATTGATGATCCTCCTTCTGGTGATCTCTACACCCTTATTTATAGCCTTGGATTCACTCTAGATTGTCTGCTTGTTCCCAATCTAATGGCCCAAATGAAATTTAACCCAACTGAAAGTGTCTAACAGAAGATATCTTATAGATTCTAAAATGCATTGTCTTCTAGAAGTTCATTGGCTGTAATAGATTGTAGGATGCTCCCTTCTCTTAAACGCTAGGTAACACAACCAATTCTTTGAAAATCTTCTTATTACTTAGGAAACACTAGAGGATGACACTTATCGTGTTTCGTAGCACCTATTGAAGACACGTGGCACTTTCCGCATAACTTATACTTTCTTGTGTCTTTGTTCAGGAGTGTTCCACCTTTGACACTTGTCTCAATCCGCTTCTTTGACACTTCAACAGCTCAAAAGAAAATAAGACCCAAAACATTTCTTACCTGAGTAACTTTTAAAAGGGACAGAGGGACATGTGTCAATCTCTGCTGCTTCATTAAAGGACACATGGCAATCTCTACTTTATCTATCTGGGGTTACGTGGTGATCTCTACTCCTTTTAGCAACCCTTTTAGAAATTTGTGAAAGATGACACATGGCATTCTCCACTTTACTCTATTTATACCATAGAAACAAATGGGTCTTATTTCTCATTTACATAGACATTGACACCTAGCAGCTTTCACTTGCTTCAGACACAAAACATGGAACCCACCACGGTCTTTTCTATGTCAGTGAAGCAAAGATGAAGATAATTCAGACCGTGACACGTGGTGGCTTCCACTTTCTTTTGGTGGAGTACATGGCATCTTCCATCACTTTTAGAAAAGCAAAATTGAGACCCTCTGTGACTGCCACTTAGCACTTTCTGCCTGATCTCGATACTTAGCTTGTTAAAACCTTTCGCTAAAAAGAGATGAAATGCGGGTGCCGATATGAAACCACAAACCCTGTCACTTGGTGATCTCTGCTGCATCGCTATGAGATATGTGGCACATTCTAACCAACTCATAGAAAATATGAAAGGTGCCTCGAACAATGACATTTTTCAGCTTTCGCTTGATTTCAACATTTAAATAAAATGAATCAAAAGAAAAATAGAGCCCGTGCTCTGTTTCCAAAACTTCATCGTCTCAAACCAAAGTATGTGGAGACATCGATCTATATCATGCACTGCTAAAAATCAAAATGAAACATAGAGTATTTTTTACTCTATAGAGCCTATTTTTAAAATTTTTCATTTTTTAAAATTCCTTGGTGAATTTTATTCTGCATTTGTAAAGGCAAAAAGCCATTTTTGGCCGAAGAGGCTTTTTTCATTTGTAAAATTTCTAAGAAATTTTTTTTATTAAATTTCAAAGATTGAAACAAAGAGGGGGGATATTTTATTCCTAAAAAAAAATTCACTTGCAATGGAAAAATTGTATTCTCATTTGCTCTTCAGATGCATTTTTGGTTGAAACTAACATCTAGTTTTCCATTGCATTTTTGATAGAGTGTGACATCCATTATGTGCTTGTGTGTGATTTATCATATTTTCATATGCATTTTTCTATTTTTTTTACATTTTTCAAACACACATTTCATTTTCACACTTAAAAATACTTGTATTTCTTTGTCATTCATAAATTTCATGATGTCTAGTTCTAGACCATGTTTTGTGCTCCCTGACATAGAATTGCTTCACGATGATAATTATGTAGCATGAAAAACAAAATTACAAATACATATTGAGTTTGAAGACATTTGGTTAGTAGTAGAAGGCACATGGGTCCAATATGTAATAGATGTTGATCAACAATAAAAATATGACAAAGCTAATAAAAATACTAAATTAATAATCATGTTTAGAGTTTTAGATGAGGTACAACCTCATATCTGAAGTGCTTCAATTACAAAATATTCTTAGGATAAAATTGTATATGAAGCTAATAATCAAAATGAAATCCTGCATCTTGAGAGCCAATTGCACACTCTCAAGCTCAAATCAGATGAAAAAGTAGAAGAATTCCTTAGAAGGGTTGTAACTTTTCAAGCTTTAATTTAATCTTTGAAAAAATTGATGACATATAATTATTTGATCCCTATAGCCCTTAGAGAATTTCCCCTTGCATATAAGATATTTGTGACCACATTGAATGTTACAAGATAAAAACAAACCTTTGAGGTGTTTGTAAATTTGTTGCAACAAGATGAAGCTATCCATAATTTAGAGGAAGTAGATGATGAGCATGTACTTGCATCAAATAAAATGAGGAAAAAACCCATGAAGGGTCCAAAGAAATATCCAAATCAAAATAATCAATAAAATGAGAAAGGAAAAAATTCACATTATTTTAAAGCATGCCAAATTTGTAGAAGATAGGGACATGACTTAAAACATTATTAGTATAACACATTTCAAAAGGGCTCATCAAGCAAGAACCCCTCTTTCAACAAATCACTACAAATAGAAAAGAAGAAACCAAAACATGTGGAAATAGAAAAATTCTAAGCCTAAACAATATGGCAATATTTTTGAAGACAAATTTTTTTCAAATGAGGAATATGGTTTAGCTACTGAAACACATAAGCCTACTAATCATCTAAGTACAATTTGGTATGTTGATTCACGGGTAACCAGACACATGATAGGAAGAAAAGAATAGATTTATACTTTGACAAAAATAGAATCAAAAGAAAATATTTCACTTGAAGATGATACCTCATATACATTACAAAGTAGTGGTGACATCAAATTTCAACGTGGAAACAAGAATTGTAACATTTCATTTTTTTTTTAATATTCTAGGACTTGCACAAAATCTATTGTTTTTTAATCAACTACTTGACCATAATGTCTTGTTTGAATTTGATAACTAAAATGATCAAAAGTTTTGCCACATCAAAGACAAGTCTAGGAATTTCAAAGTGATTGTCAAGGCTTTCAACATTGGTAAAATGTTTCAGCTTGATTTTATTCAAAATAATCATCAAGAACTTGTGGTCAAAGATAAAAAACTAGGAAATTTATGGCACATAAGATATTTTAACTTGAATTATGTTTATTTGGTACAATTGAGAAAACAAGATATGGTTTATGGTATTATTAAACTCAATAAATATTTTGATATATATACGAGTTTCTTAGTAGGAAAAAAATGAAGAAATTTTCGCACATTGATCTTTGTAGAAATTTTGCTCCCAGTCTTAAAGGGTACAAATAATTTTAGTTTTTTATTGATGATTATTCATGAAAAATGTGGGTATATTTATTTAAGATTAAGGATCAAGCTTTTCAAGTCTTCAAATAATTCAAGACCACATTTGAAATCAAGATCCTCTACTCAGATCATGGGGGGAATACACCAGTAAAGAATTCTCAACCTATCTCAGTGCGAATGGAATCAATCAACAATTGACAAATCTATATTCATATCATTAGAATGGAGTTATAGAATGACATAATAGAGTCATTGTGGAAATATTTCACATCATGGTTTAAGATGCAAAATTTCCTAATACATATTGGGTAGAAGCTTGTCACACTACAGTCCACTTGTTGAACAAGTCACCCACAAAATCTCTTGATTGAATCACACCTCATGAAGCTTGGATAGGGAATAAAACAAAGGTAACTCACCTTTGAGTTTTTGTTTACAAATAATATATGCATGTTCCTAAAAATAAAAGGAAGAAGTTGGATAAAAAATAAAATAATGTATTTTTGTGGGATACAGTGCATAATCAAAGGTATACAGGCTCCTTGATCTATAAATAAAGAAGGTAATAATCAAGATAGATGTAGTGTTTGATGAAAAGAGTGGAATCAAGCCACCTTATACATAGAAAAATTATATAGGCAAAAGTCCTATAATCTTTATAGATAGTGATGGCGAAAATGAAATAGAAGATAGTCAAATAGGACCTCCAGTACCTCCACCTATAGTTCAACATATGACTAAGTGGTATACAAATATTATATGAGATGATAATTTGAATGAAGTACCAGATACATCCAATTCAAGATCAAGGAATTGAAGCATGGCTTATGAAGAGGTTAATATGGCCCTTATGAGCATTGTGCAATAAACATATGAGCCCCTTATAGTAATATAAGACCTATAGTCTAGACCTTGGAAAGATGCCATAGATGCAAAATATCAGTCACTAATGAAGAATAACACTTGGTAAATTGTTGATCTTTTATCGGAGAAGAAGTATATTGGATGAAAATGGGTCTTTAAGACCAAATACAAGAAGATGATAGTATTGATAAGTACAAGGCAAGGCTTGTTGCAAAAATGTATGCTAAAAAAGAAGACATTGACTATGAGGAGACTTTTGCTCTCACAGTTAAGATAAAGACTATTAAAATGGTTTTTGATATGTCTACACATTTTGGATGGAAATTCCATCAAATGGACATAAAAAGTGCCTTTATCAATGGAGATTTGAAAGAGGAAGTCTACATGACTCAACCTGAAATATTTATGGCACCTAATCAAGAATAAAAAGTGCATAGGCTTATCAAGGCTTTTTATGGGCTAAAATAAGCTCCTCAAGTTTGGTACATCAAGATTGATGAGCATATCATACAACATATATTCAATAGGATTCCATATGATCCTAACCTCTACCTCAAAAAATATGGGGAGGAGGTTGTTATAGTGATCGTTTATGTCGATGATCTAGTCATCACTGACAACATAATGAAGATGATCGATGCAACGAAAAATGATCTCAAGTGATTATTCAACATGATAGATCTTTGGCTACTACACTGTTGTCTTGGTTTGGAGGTATACTAGAAGGAACATTATATTTTTGTTTAATAAATCAAGTAATCAAGACATTGCTTAAAAAATTCAAGATGATGGACTGTAAGTCTATTGCAACACCTATGGAGACAAGACATTAATTATCTCATAAAGATCCATCACCAGAAGTAAATGTAACACTTTATTGAAAATTTATTAGGAGTTTCATTCACTTGACATATACTAGTCTAAATATTAGCTATGATATCAACTATCTTTCTTAGTTCATGCAGGAACCAAAGGTGACACATTATAAAGTAGCAAAGCAGGTATTAAGATACATCAAAGGTATAATTTAGTATGACTTAGAATACAAGAAAAATGATAAGTTATTATTGATAGGATACATGTCAGGGAATCCAAGAACAAACACACTTGTTTTGATCCCACTTGTTAGGATCTTGCTCCTCAGAAAGAGCATAATATGATTACCAAATATAAACAATTAAACATACAGAAATAACTAGAAACACAAGTAACTATAATTCACCAATAACACAGAATATGAGAATCAATACACTATCTTGTATTAATACTTATACAGAAAAGAATACAATAAAGAGCCGCCACATTTTTCCACCTTATAGAGGCTTCCCACACCTCAAGTGTACAGTAATTCTTCTTCAAAACACTCTCCTACCAAAAACGGTCCGAACACACAACTCACACACAGAATTGGTGTTCACCTCTCCAACCAGTCAATAATAACCCTGCCAGTACACCAAGCACTCTAAAGCATTTCAAGTTGATCTCCCATGAACCTGCAACCTGCAATTCAACAGACCATACTCACACATGTAGATCTCCTATGAGCTTGCAACAACCTGCAACTCAATGATCTTACAATGGAAGGAACTTCCTTGCCTTCCTTATCAACTCATACATTACAATACATGCCAATGGGTCTATAAATAGATCCCAGACTTAAACAATAATTTAGACTCTTAATTTGGAATAATTATCCATGCAGCTCAAGACTCTAACTGGTTTTTACATGCAAACACTCCGTTTACTAAACTAACTGTTCGTGCAACGAACAGTTCTAGAACACACAGGTGATCGACATTAGTCCCTGCTTGCCTAGTGCTATCGATGTTGGCCAACTTCTTGCCGACATCAGTTTCCTTTTGCATTCATCTTGACCAATGTCGGTCATGCTGTCGATGCCGGTACTACTAGATCTTCAACAACCTTATTTTCTTTGTCTACAAAGTTGAAGCTTTTAGCTCCACAACCTAACAATCTCCCACTTGGAGATAAATAGCTACAACTATACCTATACCTATATTTTGTTTAGTTTGTTCCCTTGGCTCTGTATCCCTCCTCAAGATCACTCTTAAAGACCAACCACCACACACCCTATGGTGTAAACCCTGTCATCCAAATCCCCTGCCACATCCACATCTACAAACCCATGTAGAAAATAAATTGAACCTGCTTAGCATGTGCACCTGCTGCTGGTCCCTCTAAGAATCCACTAAACTGCCCTCCAATGCTTCTTTCCCAGATTGGCTCCAAACTTGTGACAACTCCCACTGCTTGAGAAAACTTAGGTCTAGTACATACCATGCACTCAACCTCATTATGTGAATTAAGACATCTATTTTGTGAACTATCCAACCATCGGTGTGCTAACTGGTCTCACACAATCATCCTGAAACAAAGTCAACATATGACCTTCCATGTCTCTAGAACACACTCATGCCAAAGAATTTTGCTACTCCCAGATTCCTCATGACACACTTCTGAACTAGCTTTACCTTTAGTTCAGCAATACCCTGTATATGTAACCCTTCAACAAGCACATCATACAATAATAGGATAATGTAGCTAATATTATCCAACCTGGTAAAGAAAAACACAATGATCAAACCTCCATTGCCTTTCAGCTTATACAAGACCATATACCCTGGCCTTCTATCTCACATATCCATTTTTGCTCTTCTTCATCCTAAACATCTATTCGTCTCTCAGTGCTTCCTTCCAACTGGCAACTCCACCAAAAACATCTATTTGATTCTCCTCCAAGGAATCACATCCTTTTCCATGCCAAGCTCCCACTGTTTCCTAGATCTACCTGTTTTACTTCTTCAATAACTTCCTAGTTCTCTACCATAAGTGAGCAATAAGTAGTGTAAAAAGGGGAAATGACAAATTTGAGGCTTACATACCCTTTAAGTCCTCCATTTGGGTGCTTGAGACTCCTTGACAGCTCACTGTCCACCCAAAATTCATCTCAATGATCGATGCCGATCACATCTCAGTTTGCACCCGACTGATGTCAGTTTCCTGCGACTGCCTCATCACCAACGTCAATTCCCCCTTGTCGATTCCAGTGTTTATCTGCCCTGAGTCACTGATGTCGGGCTACACATAGCCGACATCGGTCCCTGTCTAGACGCTGACACTAGTTTTCTTGCCGACATCGGTCTCTGTGTTTTTCTTGTGAGAACTGACTTTTTTCTGTAAGCTCCTTTTGGATCAAACCCTTGTCCAAATCACCCTTGCTCTGCTCAGAATTTTTTTGCCCCTTATGCTGAACTCTATTTGTCACCTTCTCCTTGAAAACCAAGGCTTTCCTGTTCTCGTCACGAACATCAGATTCCTCAAGAAATGTAACTTTTTTCTTCTGCATACAGAAATCATGATCCATGCCTTCCAAATCTAAAAGCATACCCTTTGACTCAAGAAGATGCATCTCCTTCTTATTCATGTGACCAAGCCTATTAAGCCACATCTTTGAATCTATAGTTGAAGTAGATAACCCAGAAAGAGAATCAATAATACAAGTAGATAGATAAAGCATACCTACTTTCTTACCTCTTGCTACAACAAGTGCACCCTTGGTAACCTTTCAAGAGTCCATTGTGAGAGTTACTGTGCAACCCTCATCACCTAAACTTCTTACAGAAATTAAATTATGCTCCAAAACTGGGACATGCATGACCTCCTTTAACACCCATGTGTTACCTATCTGCAATTTTAGCTTCACTTTTTCTTTTCCAACCATTTGACAAGGCTTACCATCCCCTAAACAAATTTCTCCAAAGTCTCCCTGGACATACTCATGAAAAAATTTCCTATTTGGGGAAGCATGAAAAGAGGCACCAAAATCTAAAACTCAAGATTCTACTTTATCCAAAGAACATACTAGAGCATCTTATGTAATGAAATCTACAACATTTGCTTCTTTATGTCCTTCATGCTGATCTTCACTCAATCTGCAATCTCTCTTTAAGTGCCCTTGCTTTCCACATTTTTAGCAGGTTATTCTGTCATACATGGACTTGGATCTCCTAGCTATCTTGGACCTTGATCTCCCATGCTCTATCTTATCTCTTTGCCTTCCTCTACCTTCAACACTCAAAACATTCCCTGATGATTCACCTGTGCTTTTCTTGCGAATCTCTTCATTCAAGATCACACTCACAATATCATCCACTTTTAAGATTTTTGAAGCAGACGCAGTATTAGAAACTGCCATTACCAAACTCTCTCAACTTTTAGGTAATGAACATGAACACAAGATTAAGAGAGCCTTAATTTCATCATCAAAAATAATATTGACTAAATTTAATTGGTTTACCAAACCATGGAAATCACTAAGATGACTATGAACAGATCCACCTTTCAACATTTGAAAATTAAATAGTTGCTTCATAAGAAATATCTTATTCAAAGTCGAGGGTTTTTCATATAAATTTGCCAAAGATTCCATCAACTCCACCATTGTCTAACACTGTGATAAGCTAGAAATCACAGATGAAGCAAGACTCAATCTTATAGATCCCAGAGCCTTCTGATCAAGAACCTCCCATTCTTCATCCTTCATATCCTGGGGCTTACAATCAACTCCACCCAATGGTAAAGACAAATCTTTTTGATACAGATAATCCTCAATCTGCATCCTCCATAATTGATAGTTCTTGCCATTAAACTTCTCCATTCGTAGCTTACTATTTTCTGCCATTGCTCTACTCCCACTCAAACAGAAACCCCTGTGAGTAACCTGTAATCAAAGAACACTAATCAGATCTAATCCAATCTATTAGTAACCCAACCTAAAAGCTCTGATACCAATTATTGGGGAATCTAAAAACAAATAGACTTGTTTTGATCCCACTTGTTAGGATCTTGCTCCTCAAAAAGAGCACAATATGATTACCAAATATAAGCAATTAAACATGCAAAAATAACCAGAAGCACAAGTAACTAGAATTCATCAATAGCATAGAATATGAGAGACAATACACTATCTTGTATTAATACTTATACAAAAAAGAATACAATAAAGAGCCGCCACACTCTTCCACCTTATAGAGGCTTCTCACACCTCAAGTGTACAATAATTCTTCTTCAAAACACTCTCCTACCAAAAATAGTCCCAACACACAACTCACACACAAAATTGGTGTTCACCTCTCCAACCAGTCAGTAATAACCCTGCCAGTACACCAAACACTCTAAAGCATTTCAAGTTGATCTCTCATGAACCTGCAACCTACAATTCAACAGACCATACTCACACATGTAGATCTCCTATGAGCTTGCAACAACCTGCAACTCAATGATCTTACAATGGAAGGAACTTCCTTGCCTTCCTTATCAACTCATACATTATAATACATGCCAATGGGTCTATAAATAGATCCCAGACTTAAACAATAACTTAGACTCTTAATTTAGAATAATTATCCATGCAGCTCAAGACTCTAACTGGTCTTTACATGCAAACACTCTATTCACTAAACTAACTGTTCGTGCAACGAATAGTTCTGGAACACATAGGCAACCAATATCAGTCCCTGCTTGCCTGGTGCTGCCGACGTCAACCGACTTCTTGTCGATGTTGGTTGCCTTCTGCATTCATCTTGACCGACATCGGTCATGCTACCGATGCCGGTACTACTAGATCTTCAACAACCTTTTTTTCTTTGTCTGCAAAGTTGAAGCTTTTAGCTCCACAACCTAACAATACATAGATGTAAATCATGAAGCTTCTATTGATGACAAAAAATCCACTTCTAGATTTGTGTTCTTTCTAAGATTTGGTCTAATTTCATGGGGAAATAAGAAGTAAAATTGTGTTTTTAGATCTTCTACAAAGGTAGAATACCACACTACAGTAACAGATATCTGTGAAGTGATATGAATATGTCATATTATTTTAGGACTTAAAGTTCAAAAAACTCAATCTATAGTTTTGAATTATGACAATCAAGGTGTTCTACATCTTATTCATAATCTAGTATTTCATGAGAGGACCAAGCACAAAGAGATTTAGATTCATTTCATATGTGAACATGTTCAACATCATAACATACAGATCCAGTATTGCCCCATTTAAGATCAATGTGCAGATGTCTTCATGAAGTCACTTACACATGATAAGTTTGAAGCATTCAAAAATTCTCTTTTCTTCTCTTTAAGCTATGATTAATTAAGGAAAGAATGCTAGAATAATTAATTTATCTTATCTATTTGTAATAAATATCTCAAGATGATTTACACATTTGATTGACATAGGTTAGTTATATGGGGTATTTTCTATGTATGATTAGTTAGTGTGAGTCATAATATTCTATAAATTAGGAGATCTAATCTCACTTAGTACTATATAAATAAGTACATCTTGTAATATTTTTGTTAATTCAATTTCATTTTGTCTTTCACATGATTCTTGTGAAAGGGGTTAGTATGTTGCTTGAAACATAATCAACCTTTACAAGTTTCATGATGAGAGGGGATGAAAATAATTTTAACATCAATATTACTTATAGATATATCACATAAAATTCTAAAATTAATATATTCTAATCTTTCATACCATAATTGAGATTCATTCTTACTATGCAGTGAAATATAAGATGCAGAAGAAAGAGAAAAGACATATAAACTATTATTTTGAACACCTTCAACAATCAAAGAACCAGATTGATTTTCAATGGTCTAACTATCTTTAAATAATGTTACAATGAAATTATAATTTGTAAATTGAGAACAAGATAGTAATTTTAAAAAAAATCTTAAGTACATAGAAAATATCATTTATAGTAACATTTGAAAACATTACTTTTCGCTATTTAGTTGCTTTTAAAAAATAATTATCTTCTGAGTAAATTATTTTAGAGATATCTCTAAAATCATATATAATATTAGATAATCAAGTCATATGGTGTGATACACTACCATCTAAAATCCATTCATTTTCATTTGAAGCAAATAAAACAACATACAAAGCAATAACATTTGAATCCTGATTGTTATTCTAATTAGGGGTTTGATTTTTTGCTTATTTTCATTAGATTTATTCTCTTTATTATTTATATAAATTTTATTTTTATTTCTATCCTTATTTTTATAACATGGTTCTCTTTTATGACCAAATTTACCATACAAATTGTAATTTTCATTAAAATTAAGTTTATGATTCTTATTACTAGATTTCTTAATCTTGTATTTGCCTTTAGTAGAATTAGGATTAGATTTATAATTTTTAGTGTTATAAAAAATATTATTTAATGTGAGAAGTGCCTGAGTAATATTCTCTTTAGAATCAAAATTTATCATAACTTATTCTTCTTGAATTAGGAGAGTAGACAAGGTGGTAAGGTTAATGATATCTTGCTTAGTTTGATACTTATAATTTAAAATTGAAATAAAATTTATAATTTTTTTATGAATATTTAACTAAATGATAAAATAAAAAAATTGGTTTTGAATCAAATTACAATTACATCCATCTAATTGATCTTTAATATTTTTAATTTTAGCAAGAAAATTCATAGCTTTCTCATCACCTTTCTTAGATGTAGTTAGCAATTCAAAAATTAACTAACTAATCTTTGAGAGATGAGTGCCTTCATACATGGATTCAAAGAGTTTATAAGCATCAATAGGAGACTCCTAATAACTTGTATGGAGAAATAATTCATCCTTAACACTTCATAAGATAATAAACATATCTTCTTATGATTTTTGTTGGAATGTATTGGTAACCTCAAGAGTTACATGTCATTCAAAATGAGATTTTTCAATCCCAATGATAATATTTCATAACTTGCAGGTCATAAATTCAACATTAATATTAATTTTTTATATATTAAATTTATTTTTATTAAATATTTGAGATTTATCTAAGGAAAAATGAGGTGAAATTTGTTGTTTTCAAAATCATCTTGCCCATTTTTGGAAACAACCCCCTACGAAACTTGTCCGTTTCGTCTTTTGTCTCTCTAAGTTTGTTTTCGAGACAGATTTTGAATTCGTTCTCATCTTGGCCTAAGAATGTGAGAGTGGTTATGATCTCATTGTGACCAAGAAAATCCTTCCCCCAGACTGCCTCTTCTAGAGTTGGTCTTTTCTTCCATTTTCGTGCACGAGCGACAAATTTTGCCGGCAGTGCATTTTTGATCTTTCTAAAGTAAGGACAGCAAAATTTGCCGCCCCTACATTTTTCTTAGAAGGGCGAAAATTTTTACCACCCCTATCTTAACCTACAAGGGCAGAAAATTTTGCCACCCCTGCATTCGAACTCACCGAAACATGCAAGGGCGGCAAATTTTGCCGCCCAAACATGCCTCGATTTTTGTGCATGACATTTATTACTGCATGCGGTGGGTTGTTGGGGTTGTTTTTCACCCCATATAAACTGATTTAAACTTCATTTTCTTCTCATTGCTTCCTCCTCTCCTCTTGCTCTTCACGTCTGGATGATCCAACAGATGACTTGAGGTGCAATTTGATAGATTTCACCCTGTGATGCGCGCAACTTTCCAAGTAGGTCTTGTATTTACTTTTCTTATCCTTCCTTTCTTAGCTTTTTTCCTCTTTAGCTTTGTTAGTTCATTTTTATTATCATTAGGGTGTTTTTATTTATTATTTTCCCCCTTCTCTACTTTGTCCGCGATTTTTCCTCTTGGGAACCTCCGGGAGTGGTGATTTTTCATTGTGTTTCCTCTCGCCCGCTGGTTTCTTCCCAAAGACCTGCGTGGGCAGCAAAATTCACCACCCACGCATCTCCCAAGCTGTGCAAGCCTTCCCTATAGGGGTGGTGAATTTCACCGTCCCTACACGTTTTTAACCTGACGTGTATGGGCGGTGAATTTTGCCACCCATGCAGGCCATTCCTACAGGGGCAGCAAATTTTGCCGCCCTACCTTTTTCTTTTTTTTTTCTATTAGGGCGGCAAAATTTGTCACCTCTGCAGGCCATACCTGTATGGGTGGTGAATTTTTCTACCATTACACTATCACTTCTGAATGCGTAGGTGGCAATTTTTACTGCCTGTGCATCCCTCCAAATTTTTCTAACTTCGAGGGAATTTTCATCCTTTCCCTTTCTTTTCCTTTCTTTCTTATTTTTTGGCCTTTTTTCTAACCTAGCCTTTTTAAATGACCTCGATTGACTAGGATCACTTAAAATACATTTTCTCTAATTCATCTACTTTCACTTAATCTCGTAATCATGTCTATAGTACTTTAAGAGAACTCTTACTCATCAACACCTGTCTGACCAAGACCAATCCTAATGTCAAAAACATCTCCGAAGAAAGCAAAGATGATGAAGTACAAATACTAGGGCATCTTTCCACTCACTTCGGTCATCTCTAATGTCGACGACATCCAAGACACTGAAATTAGACACGTGGACATGACCAAATTCATAACTCGAATGAAGGTGACGAACTCAAACACAGAGATAAAGAGGATTTTTAAAAGCAACATCCACTTGGTTGCCACTTTCCTAGTGGTAGCACATCATATAGAGTTCATCCTTCAATGTGCTCGCTTCTACAACAAAGAGATAAGGTTAGTCTCAGATACCAGCGGTAATGTAGTGATTCGGCTGGATCCCAAATTTATCGACAAAGTCTTCATGTGCTTTCCAGCTACTGAAGTAACCAAGATTGACTTCTTGAATGCCCAAAAGAAATATGATTAAGACCCTGAAAGGGCAAAGAAAGTGATGAACTACAAATGGCTGAAGACCCCCAGGATGAACTTATCCAAATGGCTGAGAAACTTTCCAAGAATTGATTTTATTGAAGAAGTTGGTGACTTGATCACCCTTCTCAGCAGAGTATGAGACCTCCCATCTTCCTCATTGTTTTATGAATAGATGTACCCATTCATTAAAATCATCCTCCAAGGCAAGCAGGTCATCTTTTGAGGAGAGCAGATCAGTAACACTCTCCATGAGCAGCTAACCAAGGTACATACTTCTTCCAAATTTTATGACTTCATACCTTGTGTACATAGCTACTGCAATGCAAACTTTTCTGGGTTTGACAACCGAAGGGGATAGAAAGACAACCCCAGTATACTCATATTATCTCTAGTTGACACTTTAAGGGTCAACCCATCATTTTAAAAGGGTAAATGACACCTTCTTCATCGTATTTTTATGTCTCTTCGACCCTCAGCTTGAGCAGAAGAGAGTATTAGACGAGGCTTGGATAGTGGTCAATGACTACGACTGCATGTTCTTCTAATTTCCCACCTTTTATTATCTTTGGGTTGGCTTTTTCCAAAGCTACCCCTATATGCTCCCCAAGTTCCCTTTAGATAAGTTGGTACTAATGGAACTTTGTTGACAACTGATTGTCATACATACCAGACAAATGGAGCTGAAGAAATCAAGTTTCAAGTTTCTAATCAAAATTGGTAGGTATTCTATTGTCACAACAGCCAAAGCCAAAGTCATGGAAACATAAATGTAGATGGTCACCCTAAAGCAATTCAAGAGAAGAGATAAATTTGACTACAAAGGAGTCAAAGAAAAAATCAGGCAAAAAACTCAGTTCCATGAGTCCATGATTGAAGATATCTAGATCGACCTGAGGACGGCTAAAGAAATTAGAAAAATAGATTACTGCAGGCTGATCCTAAACCAGATTGAATATCTAGAGCTTGTAGAGATCCCCTCAAGTCTGATCGATAATGAAAATATCATCAATAGCAGATACCTGGCTAAAAAGGTTGCTAGCTTCCCTCTTCTTCCAACTCAGTTGTCTCAGAAGGAACTAACTTCTCTAAGAAAAAGATTTGAACCAATATTGGCTAACACTAATGATTGGTTAGCAGCCAGAAGAATCAAACTGAAAGAATTTATAACATGATCAGAGGCTGAATACCAAGCATAGATGAAAAAGAAGGCAGAGAACAGAACTAAGAACAAAGGTGATGCACCTTTCTCTTCTAGGCCTCACAAGCCTAGAATCATTTTTGTGTCTAAGAAACTAAAGACTACTGAAGAGCCTAAAATGAAAGCTAAAGGAATTGAAGAACAGAGCCCTCAAACACAGGTAGCTCAGCCAATAGAAATAGATGATCGACCGATAGGGTAGCCAAGCACTAAACCTCTACTTTCATAAGAAGAAGCACAACCGCTCAAGAGCGTCTCTCCTTCTCCACCTCAGTCTCCTATGGCACCCTCTTCTCCTATCTCTCTGATCAGTGTTCCCTCTTCTAGAGCTGCCTCTCCTTTCAGAGTCATATTTGGTGATCCTTAGGGCACTTTTAAAGGTGTTCCTCACTCCTCTAGGTCCATTCAAAGTTTGTCTTCTTCTTCTTTCAATGGGGAAAAGTTTTGCACAAGAGTCAGAATCAGTAATTGGTACAGTTTCACCTGTTACTCTAACTGCAACCACTATCACCACTATCAGTGTAGAAGCTGCCATGATAATGCCAGTTGAAACAACCATTGTCACGACATGTACTTCTCTCTCACCTTAGATGTCAGCATTCACTCCAAAAAAAGAAGTTGAACATCTCTCCAGATGACTTTGACTTTGGTAAAATAGTGCTAGTGAAAGCTAAGGCTCCTAAGAGGCCAAGAATCCTCTCAAAATTGGTTGAGAAAAAAGAACATTTTTTTTTGAAAATTGCCAAGCCTCCACAAGATGCAACCTTTGAGGGTTTTAAAATGAGCAGCTATTCCATCTCTCGTGTTGAACTTGACAAAGTTACTCACGAAGGTGCAAAAAGTGATCTTCAGTCTGCTATGGACATCATGGTCCAAAAATTTGACCGAGAGAAGGAGATGAAAGATTATTACAAGGCCAAGACAGAGCAGCTAATGGCAGTAATAAGAAGGTTCACTCTTCCCCCTGAAGTGGCAACTCCAGAGGCCTTCTCTGTAGATGACCCTGTCATTCAAAAGGAAGAGAAGACTTACTTAAAAGGAAAAGTTCTAGAGGACTACATTGAAAAAATGCATACTCAGGGAGTTTCCTTGCTATCAGAAGTTACATAAAAGATAAATAAGATAAAAAAATTAAGGGCAGAGTTAGATGACTTTGTCTCTCTTATCTCTCAAGAGATTAATAGTTCAAAAAATATCTTTCCAAATGAAAGGAGATGAAATATCTAAAGAAAAACACCTTGATATCTATCGGTGTCATCTCCAGCAAGGACTTTTATGTTGAGATCAAGGAGTCACTGATCTTCAGGATCTAGGTACTCAAAGATTTAATTAAGGATCTCTGAGCTTTCAGAGATGCTAGTGAAAAGAGTGACATAAGTCTACTCAATAAACTGGAAGAACTGCCTTGCAATCTAACCTCCAAGAAAAATTGATTTCTCTCAGTAGGAAAAATGATCCACAGTTTTAAAGAGATGATTCAAAGAGATTTTGAAGAGAAATCCTTCTCAATGTCTTCTGTGGATAGTATTCTAGACACTCAGTTAGCTTTAGAAAATCTAAAATCCAAATTAATTGGTCATGTTAAGGCCATCACAACATTGAAAGATGCATTAATCAGAGCTAAAATCATCTCCAAGAACACGATTGTGCCAGACAACGTAAGAATTTAGGCATTTATTACTATGTACGATGCTCATATGAAGAAATCTGGCAGCAAGAATTGAATTTTTCCCCTTTTTTTTCTTTTTATGCACTTTTATTTTGTGAAAAGTGCATGCAATTTTGTAAAATGTAATTACATGTAAATATTTTGAAAAAATATCTCAAAGTCAAAGATGAGTCATCTTTGACTAAGATATTTTTATATTTTAATACTTTCTAGTTTTTGAGGATTTTCTCCCTATATATAGTGGAGACCTCATTTGTAAAATGATCTTGAAAAAATTGAGAGCAAACACTCTGCTAAAATTGAAGCAATTTTTGAGACTTTGTGCTCAAACTTGTAAATCATATTTTGTTGAATGAATGAGAAGTAGGTTTATTTCAGACTTTGTGTTGAAGTTATCTGTGTTGTCTAGGAAACATTTTTTTATGTTTTCTTTTCTGATAATCTCTTGTTTATCTGATTTAATAAGCAAAGTGGGTGTGTTTATATTATATAAGAACACTTCTAAAAGGTAGAGGATAGACTTTGAGCTACTTTTATCTTCAAGATTCAGTTATCTTTTGTAGTTTTAGGCGAAGACTTTGTGCTTTATTTCACTCTATGGTTACGCTTGTTCCAGATTGGTGAAGGAGACTACGGAAGACTTTGTGCTTGCGTAATTATTCTTGTGGACTTAGTTACTTCAGGTGATCTTCTGCTCTCCATTTGATACTATTCCTGAAAGAAGAGGAGTGTTGTTAGCTAAAGACTAAGATATCTCTCTTTTGTTCTTCATACATTACCTCTAAAAAAAGAGAGGTAGATGCTGTTATACCATTCCATGTGTTATTTCTACTTAATTATATACATATATCCAGCACATAAATATTTATAGGGAACCTCCCCTTAATGATATGAGAGATTTACTTCATTCATATCTGGTAAACCCATACTTTTTATGGTGTAAATCTTCCTATGCTGTGGTTGATATACCCATTTTGTCTTTAGTTAGTTGATGATAAAATATTCACCCAATAATTTTTTTGTGACTCCGCTAGGGATTACGAATGAGCATCTTGAAGCCTTAAGCTTCAATTTGAAGCAATTTTAGTCCCTTTTTTATTTAAAATTTGGCAACTCCACGCTACACCAGAAGCCAGAGATCTAAGGGTGTTTTTGATCCCATGTTTGAGTTGGCACAGTAGAGAAACTTTGATATGTTCTCTCCATCGCCTTTCCTCCAAGGATCTAGAAGTCTTCCTCTTGACCTTATCGAATCACCCCCACAAGGTAGAGCTTCTTTTCCTACTGTCAATCGTGCTCTACCTATAAATACCCCACCAAGGTTTGTTATCCCACCATTTAATCCTCTTATCATAATGGCTCAAGGTCTGTGGGGCAATTTCTTTGGTCCTCTTAACTTGACTGAACCTTTGCATGAACTATCGCGTAGTTCTCAAATTTTTTTTTAAAGTTTTTTGGTGATAGAAAGGTTCATCCCAATGAATATATTGCCACTTTCTCCATAGCATGTGGCGTGATCGGCATGGAATTTGAGGATGTAGCAGTTAGATTTTTTATGGAAAATTTGCAAGGTGCTGTTGCAGATTAGTTCTATCACCTGCAGGCTGGGTCAGTAACTGACTGAGATATGCTTAAATCTAAATTCGAAGCTAGATTTAAACTTGCTGAAGATGCACACGCTTTGTTAGCTCAGCTAACACATATAAAAAAAGAATCTCAAGAACCCATGAGGAATTTTATAGCTAAATTCAATAAGTTGAGAAACTGGATCCCAACTGTGGCTCAGCCTATGCCAGAGAATCTCAAATGCTTTTTCATTAATTCACAGCCTCTCAAAGTAAGTTTCTTATTGAGATGAGCTGGCCCTATGAATCTAGCCCTGGCTCAAGATTTGGCTACTGAGATTGAAGATGATCTTATTTTGGTAGGTAAGATCAAAAAAGACCCTAGTAAAAATAAATTCTCTTTATCTGCTGAAAGTTCTTTTTCAGGCACTACAAATCCTATGGTGCAAAAATTGATAAATGAATTGATAGCTTTGAAGAGGCAAACAACCCAAGGTACATCTGCTCCTACCTATCAAGATATTCCCAAGAGAATGATCTAAAATTAGTAATATCAGGGTAATGTTACTCGAAACCAAGGGCAATCAAATCATCACCTACCTCCCCCTCTAAAGAGATTGGCCATTGAAGCAGTACCTATCAATTCATTGGTCGATTACCTAGAGGCTGAACAAGATAATTCATTCCAATCTCAGTTGGACCAACAAGAAGATGCTAATCTTTTTGATGAACAAGAAGAAGAATTAGTTGGCAACTCTAATATCGATTTCTTGGATTACCAAGACGAAGTTGAGAGTAAAGGGAAAGGTTTGGATGGATCTTACACTATTTTCACTAGATCTCAGAATCAGTCAGCTTCACAGACTGATAAAGAAAAAGTAGAGGAAGAACCCCGAACAACAGTTTCCATTTCCAAATATGGGACTCTATTACCTCTACAATCAAAAGATCATTAAATTCATAAAAAAGTAAGTTCCTCCAACCACGCCATCCCTTCCACTTCTGTTACTTAGACCAGTGTTGTACCTACTAAAATTCCAAATGATAGACTCTCTTCCTCTGTCTCAAGTTCTTTTTAATTATTTGATATAATTGATCATGCTAAAAAAACTAAAATTCAAATGACAAAGGTTGAATATTTGAGGACTAATCCAGAACAGTTTGATAGATTAGTAGAATATGTAAAAAACAAAGCCGTCTCTGTAGGACAAGATTCTTTGAAGGCCGTTCATGATCCTTCTAAAGATAAACCGGCCCAAAACAATCTTATTGTGACTCCTCCTGTTGCTCTTGAGAAAATAGAACCTTTCTATGTTTTCTTACTTATAAATAGTTATAAACTGAGTAATTGCATTATAGACTCTGGAGCCTCAGATAACATCATGCCCACAAAGGTGGCAGATTCTCTTGGCCTGACTTTGACCAAAACTTTTGGGAGGTGTTTTTATATATAAAATAAGCAAGTTCCTCTCCTTGGTCAAATAAAAGACGCTCAATATGCCTTCACGGCTTTTCCAGAAAAGTGAATAAGAATGACGGTTTTAGTGGTCAATGTTCCAGCATCTTACGACATCCTGCTTGGGTAGAATTTTTGCAAAGATGTGAGAGGTGAGCTAAGTATGGACTTGTCAGAAGCAAGAATCCCAATTCAAGGTATTATGAAAAAGTTTCTTCTTAAAAAAGAAGCAAGGTATGTAGTTACCCGATCATCGGCACCAAAAGCTCAAATTTTATTTGAGTCTTTAGGCATGGGCAACTATTTTTTGTTTACGAATGAGTTCCATGGGGCATCTGATGAAACTCTTGTGAGTGATAACTTGATATTGTGTTCAGCTGACACAACAAGAGAATCGGCAAATCAAAATGAACATGTGGAAAAACCTCTCCCCCCAAATGAAGGAGTTTTAAAAGAAAAGACATCGTCTAACAAGGTATGGACCTTAGAATTTGATGGCAGCTGCTCTTCTACAATTTCAGGAGTCAGAGTTGTGTTGGTATCTCCTTAGGGAGACATTATTCCTCTATCTTACAAATTGTAATTTAATAATACCAACAACATGACTGAGTACGAGTCCCTATTGCTCGAACTACAGGCTGCTAAAGAAAAAGGCATTAGGCTAATCCATGCTAAAGGGGACGTTGAGTTGATAGTCTGCCAAGTGAAAAACCTTTATCAGACAAAAAATGAAAGGTTGCACTACTATCATAATTTGATCTGGGATTAGATTGAAATTTTTGACGCTTTCAACATCTCTGTCGTTTCATGGGAATTTAATGACCAAACGGATGCATTGGCTGTCTCTACTACCCTCTTAGTCCCTCACCCAAACTTTAAAGGAGATAAGTACACTATTGAGTTGGTCTTTCAGCTAAGTGTACTCGATAATGCTAGCCATTGACAGGTATTTAACAATAATGATTAAATCATTGCCTTCTTAGAGCAAAAAGACAATTTTGAACAACTGCATTTTGAATGTAGTGAACTTCGAGAATGTGAAGCAACTCTCGAGTCAACTATGAATACAGGTGAAGATTTCCTACAGCTTAAAGAGAATAAGTTTTCTAAAGACCTAGTTTCACTAGAGAAGTTGTTTGATAACCATGACAAGTTTATTAAACAACAACGAATGATTTCTAACTCCTCTCAAGATTTTGATCAAGTAAACTTGGGAACCAAGCAAAATCCTAAAAATGGTAAACATTGGGAAATGCTGCACTCTCGAGGAGAGATTTAAGCTTGCTAGTTTACTTCACCAATATATAGATGTATTGGCCTATTCCTATGATGGTCTGAAATCACTCAGGCTAAACGACATTCGCCATGACATTCCTCTGAAGGCCAACTCTGTACCTTATAAGCAAAAATCTAGGCAATATAACTTGAAAATTTCAGGTACCATTTTAGTTGAGATACAAAAGATGCTTGATGCTCAAATAATTTTTTCAATCCATCACTCAACATAGATTGCCAACATAGTGTCTGTCAGAAAGAAAATGGCAAAATTTGAATTTGTGTGGATTTCAAAAACTTAAATCAGTTGTTTTTAAATGATAACTACCCTCTTCCTATCATGGATCAAGTTCTGCAGATGGTAATAGGTTTATAAATATTATCAATGCTGGACGGCTTTTCGAGATACATTCAGGTTGAAGTTAGAAAAACAGATCAACATAAGACAACATTCACCACACTGTGGGGCACATTTGCTTATCGAAGAATGCCCTTTAGTCTGATAAATTCTGGCACCACATTTCAAAGGGCGATGGATCTCGCTTTCAAAGATGAGATGGGACAATTCATTGTAGTATACTTGGATGATCTGACAGTGTTTTCAAAACATTGTTCTGAGCATGTTCACCATTTGCAAAGGATATTGGAACGCTGTCGTCAGAATGGTATTTCTTTAAACTCAAAGAAATTTGTTTTCAAAGTAACTGAAGGGAAACTTCTCAGACACATTGTGTCCTGTGAAGGTATTAAAATTGATTCAGAGAGAGTCAAGTCCATCTAGGAACTTACTCTGCCTACCAGCAAGACCGCAGTTCACTCTTTCTTTAGAAGAGTGAATTTTTTTTGAAGGTTTATTCCTAAGTTTGCTGAGAAAACCCATCACATTGTCAACATGATAAAGGGCAATGCTACATTTAGGTGGACTGTTGAGGGCAAATTAGCGTTTAAAAAAATTAAGGAAGCAATCGCCCGTGCACCAGTCTTGGTTTGTCCAGATTATACTAAATTTTTAAAAATATATAGTTATGCCTCCAAACATACACTATCGGCCATTTTGGTCTAATAGAATTCAGAAGGTGTAGAATATCCTATCCCTTTCATGAGTTGTCCACTTAAAGATCATGAGCTAAAATATTTTCTTATAGAGAAGCATGCATACGCAGTGGTCAAAGTGGTCAAACACTTTAGGTTTTATATCTTGAAAACTCACACCAAAGTTCTCATACCAAACACAACAGTAAAATTTATTTTGACTCAGCGAGAGTTTGATATGAAGAGAGGTAACTGGATCGCCAAGACTTAGGAGTTTGATCTAGACATCAAACCAACCAAGCTTGTATGAGGAAAGGGTTTTTTCCAGTTGATCACCAACAACATTCTAAGTAAAGTAGAAAGTGAAGAAGTAGTGATCGAAGACATCCCTATGGTCCTCTTTGTTGCAACTACTGATGAGTGGTATTTTGACATTGCTCATTTTTTGACATATGGTGAGTGTCTTGCTCAACTTTCTTTTAAAAATAAAAGGAATGTTAAGTTAAAAATAGTTGGTTATGTCTTCTGAGATAATGGTCTTTACAAGAGAAGCCTGGATGGGGCATGTCTTCATTGTGTTGACAAGGCGCAACAAAAAAGACTCTTAGAATCTTTCTACAATCTGGCCTATGGAGGACATTTTTCTACACCGGTGACAGTGCACAAAATTCTACGAGCTAGGTATTATTGGTCGATGCTATTCTAAGATGCCTACAAGTGGGTGCGTAGGTGTGAATTGTGTCAGCAATTTGTTGGAAAACCTAAGCTGCCTGCCTTGCCTCTCAAGCCGGTGGTGATCGAAGAATTGTTTCAACAGTGAGATATTGACTTCATTGGTGTAGTCAACCCATCTTCAAGTGCCAAACATGATTATGTCCTCACGGCAATAGATTATTTTACTAAGTGGGTGGAGGCCATCCCAACCAAGCATGCTACGTCTGAAGTGGTGTGCAACTTTTTCAAAGAAAATATCATTTCCAGGTTTGGAGTCTCACTAAAGATCATAACAGATAATGCAGCCTATTTTTCATCACATAAAATTACTCAATTTTATTTCTATTATGGGATTACCCTATCCCACACTTCAAATTATTTTTCTCAAAGAAATGGCTAAGCAAAATCGAGTAACAAGAATCTGGTCACTATTATCAGAAAGTTGATGAACAATAATTAGAGAACATGGCATAAAGCATTGTATGATGCTTTATGGGAAGATAAGATAACACCCAAAAGGGATATAGGTATGTCACCTTTCTAGCTTCTATATGGATTGAATGTAGAAATTTCCATCACCCTTGAACTATTAGCGCTCAAGTTAACTAAAGCAATCGAAGACTCAACCTTCGAGAGCTCAATCGACAAAAAAATCATGTGTCTGAATGAGCTGAATGAGCATCGAGCCATGGTAGTGGATTGGATTAAGGAGCATCAAAATCAAGTGAAGACACTCTTTGATAAAAAAGCTAAGGTCTGTGAATTCCAAGTCGGAGATCAAGTCTTGTTGTGGGACAAGAGGCGAGAATTAAAAGGGATGCACGACAAATTTGACTTCCTATGGAGAGGTCCATTCACCATTCAACAGCTCTGTGGTGAGGCTAGTTTTTTGCTGGAGTACCAAGATGGAACACCATTCACACTACCTCACAGTGGGAAGCATTTGAATCTATTCAATCTTTGAGGCTTGGATAAGTCCATTTGTATATATGTACAGTTTTTACATTTTATCTGTTTGTCTTTCATTTTTAGCTTGAATCTGTAGCCCAATGGCTTGGATGAAGGCACTTAGAGACTGTTTTCTACTCCTGCTAATCAATTTGATTAACAAAAGTTCTCCAATAGGAGCCAGCTATTGTTTCTAAAATCATCTTGCCCATTTTTGGGAATAACCCCCTACGAAACTTGTCTGTTTCATCTTTTGTCTCTCTAAGTTTATTTTCGAGACGAGTTTAGAATTTGTTCTCATCTTGGCCTAAGAATGTGAGAGTCGTTATGATCTCATTGCGACCAAGAAAATCCCTCCCCCAGACTGCCTCTTCCAGAGTTGGTCTTTTTCTTTTGTTTTTGTGCACGGGTGACAAATTTTGCTGCCAGTGCATTTTGACCTTTCTAAAGTAAGGGCGGAAAAATTTGCCACCCCTACAATTTTCTTGCAAGGGCAGAAAATTTTACCGCCCTTGCATCTTAACCTGTAAGGGTGGCAAATTTTGCCACCCCTGCATTTGAACTCACCAAAACATGTAAGGACAACAAATTTTGTCACCCAAGCATGCCTCAGTTTTTATGCATGACATTTATTGCCACATGCGATGAGTTGTTGGGGTTGTTTTTCACCCCATATAAACCGATTTGAACCCTATTTTCTTCTCATTGCTTCCTCCTCTCCTCCTGCCCTTCACGTCTAGATGATTCAGTGGATGACTTGAGATGCGATTTGGCAAATTTCACCCTGTGACACGCACGACTTTCCAAGTAGGTCTTGCAATTGCTTTTTTTGTCCTTTTCTTAGCTTCTTTCCTTTTTATCTTTGTTAGTTCATTTTTATTGTTGTTAGGGTGTTTTTATTTATTTTTTCCCCCTTCTCTACCTTGTCCACGATTTTTCCTCTTAGAAACCTCTGTGGGTGGCAATTTTTCACTGTGTTTCCTCTCACCCACTGGTTTCTTCCCAAAGACTCACGTGGGTGGCAAAATTTGCCTCCCATGCATCTCCCCAGCCATGTAAGCCTTCCCTACAGGGGCAGAAAATTTCACCACCCTTGCACGTTTCTAACCTGACGTGTATGGGTGGCAAATTTTACCGCCCGTGCAGGCCATTCCTGCAGGGGCGGCAAATTTTGCCCCCTACCTTTTTCTCTTATTTCTTGCTAGGGTGGAAAAATTCACCACCTCTACAAGCCGGACCTGTATGAGTGGCAAATTTTTCCGCCCTTGCACTATCACTTCTGAATGCATGGGCAGTGATTTTTGCCACCTGTGCATCCCTCCTCCAGATTTTTCTAACTCTGGGGGTATTTTCATCTTTTCCCTTTCTTCCTCATTTTTTGGCCCTTTTTCTAATCTGGCCTTTATAAGTGACCTCCATTGACCAGGATCACTTAAAATATATTTTTTCTAATTCATTCACTTTCTCCTAATCTCATAATCATGTCTATAGTACTTTCAGAGAACTCTTG
Source organism: Torreya grandis (assembly GCA_037957365.1). NCBI lineage: Eukaryota > Viridiplantae > Streptophyta > Pinopsida > Cupressales > Taxaceae > Torreya > Torreya grandis. Next base: position 6,411,323 of record JARHVA010000056.1, read on the forward strand.
CTCATCGACACCTGTCTGACCAAGACCAATCCTAATGTTAGAAGCATCTTCTAAGAAGGCAAAGATGATGAAGTACAAATACCAGGGCATCTTCCTGCTCACTTCGGTCATCTCTAATGTTGATGACATTTGAGACACCAAAATTGGACACATAGACATGGCCAAATTTATAACTCAAGCGAAGGTGACGAACCCAAGCACAAAGATAAAGAAGATTGTTGAAAGCAACATCCACCTGGTTGCTGCTTTCTCAGTGGTAGCACATCATACAGAGTTCATCCTTCAATGTGCCCACTTCTACAACAAAAAGACAAGGTCAGTCTCAGATACCAGCGGTAATGTGGTGATTCAACTAGATCTTGAATTCATCGACAAAGTCTTCATGTGCCCCCCAGCCACTGAAGTAACCAAGATTGACTTCTTGAATGCCCAAAAAGAATATGACAAAGACCCTAAAAGGGCAAAGAAAGTGATGAACTACAAATGGCTAAAGACCCCCAAGATGAACTTATCTAGATGGTTGAGAAACTTTTCAAGAAGTGATTTTATTGAAGAAGTTGGTGACTTGATCACCCTTCTCAACAGAGTACGAGGCCTCCCGTCTTCCTCACTGTTTCATGAATGGATGTACCCATTCATTAAAATCATCCTCCAAGGCAAATAGGTCATCTTTTTTGGAGAGTAGATCAGCAACGCTTTCTATGAGTAGCTAACCAAGGTACAGACTTCTTTCAAGTTTTATATGACTTTGTGCTTTGTGTACATAACTGCTGCAATGCAAACTTTTCTAGGTTTGACAATCGAAGGGGATAGAAAGACAACCCTAGTATACTCATATTATCTCCAGTTGACACTTCAAGGGTCAACCCATCATTTCAAAAGGGTAAATGACGCCTTCTTCACTGTATTTTTATGTCTCTTCGACCCTCAACTTGAGCAAAAGAGAGTATCAGATGAGGCTTAGACAGTGGTCAATGACTACGGCTGCATGTTCCTCCCATTTTCCACCTTCTTCTATCTTCGGGTTGGATTTTTCCAAGGCTATCCCTATATGCTTCCCAGATTCCCTTCAAATAAGTTGGTACTAATGAAACTTTGTCGACAACTGATTGTCATACATACTAGACAAATGGATCTGAAGAAACTAGGTTTCAAATTTCCAATCGAAATTGGTCGGTATTCCATTACCACAGCAACCAAAGCCAAAGTCATGGAAATAGAAATGTAGATGGTCACCTTAAAGCAGTTTAAGAGAAGAGATAAATTTGACTATAGGAGAGTTAAGGACAAAATCAGGTAGAAAACTTAGTTTAATGAGCCCATGATTGAAGATATCTGGATCGACCTGAGGACAGCCAAAAAAATTAGAAAGATGGATTACTGTAGGCTGACCCTAGACTAGATTGAATATATGAGGCTTGCAGAGATCCCCTCTAGTCTGGTTGATGATGAAAACATCATCAATAGCAGATACTTGGCTGAAAAAGTTGTTGGCTCCCCTCTTCCTCCAACTCAGTGGTCTCAGAAGGAACTAACTTCTCTGAGAAAAAGATTTGAGCCAATATTAGCTAACACCAATGATTGGTTAGTAGCCAGAGAAATTAAACTGAAAGAATTTATCACAAGATCAGAGGTTGAATACCAAGTAGAGATGAAGAAGAAGGTAGAGAATAGAACCAAGAAAAAAGGTGATGCACCTTCCCCTTCTAGGCCTCACAAGCCTATAATCATCTTTGTGTCTAAGAAACCAAAGACTTCTGAAGAGCCTGAGGTGGAAACTAAAGGAACTGAAGAATAGAGCTCTCAAACACAGGCAGCTCAGCCAATGGAAACAGATGACCGATCGATAGGACAGACAAGCACTAAACCTCTACCTTCACAACAAGAAGCACAATCGCTCAAGAGCGTCTCTCCTTCTCCACCTCAGTCTCCTATGGCACCCTCTTCTCCTATCTCTCTGATCAGTGTTCCCTCTTCTAGAGCTACCTCTCCTTTTAGAGTCATATTTGGTGATCCTCATGGCATTTTTGGAGGTTCTCCTCACTCTTCTGGGTCCATTCCAAGTTTGTCATTTCACTCTTTCAATCTAGGGGAGAGTTCTACACAAGAGCCAAAATTAGTAATTAGTATAGTTTTGCCTGTTACTCCAACTGTGACCACTGTCACCACTAGCAGTGTAGAAGTTGTCACAGTAATGCCAGCTGAGACAACCATTGCCACGACAGGTACTTCTCTCCTGCCCTAGATGTCAGAAGAAAGAAGTTGGACATCTCTCTAGATGACTTCGACTTTGGCAAAATAGTGTCGGTGAAAGCTAAGACTCCTAAGAGGCCAAAAATCCTCTCAAAATTGGTCGAGAAAAAAGGAAAGAAATTTTTAGAAATTGCCAAGCCTTCACAGAACGCAACCCTTAAGGGTTTCAAAATGAGCAGCTATTATATCTCTCGTGTTGAACTTGGCAAAGTTACTCATGAAGGTGCGAAAAGTGATCTTTAGTCTGCTATGGACATCATGGTCTAAAAATTTGATCGAGAGAAAGAGATGAAGAATTATTATAAGGCCAAGACAGAGCAGCTAACGACAGTAATAAGAAGGTTCACTCTTCCCCTTGAAATGGTAACTTTAGAGGCCTTCTCCGTAGATGACCCTGTCATTCAAAAGGCAGAGAAGACTTACTTAAAAAGAAAAGTCTTGGAGGACTAATTTGAAAAAATGCATACTCAGGGAGTTTCCTTGTTATCAGAGGTTGCAGAAAAGATGAACAAGATGAAGAAATTAAGGGCAAAGTTAGATGACTTTGTCTCTCTTATCTCTCAGGAGATTAATAGTTTATAAAAATATCTTGCCAAATGGAAGGAGATGAAGGATCTGAAGAAAAGCAGCTTGATATTTATCAGTGTCATCTCCAGCAAGGACTCTTATGTTGAGATCAAGGAGTCACTGATCTTCAAGATCCAGGTACTCAAAGATTTAATTGAGGATCTCAGAGCTTTTAGGGATGCTAGTGAAAAGAGCGACGTAAGTTTGCTCAATAAACTAGAAGAACTGCCTTGCAATCTAACCTCCAAGGAAAATCAATTCCTCTCAATAGGAGAAATGATCCACAATTTCAAAGAGATGATTCAAAGAGATTTTGAAGAGAAATCCTTCTCAATGTCTTGTATGGATAGTATTCTAGACACTCAGTTAACTTTGTAAAATCTAAAATCCAGGTTAACTGGTCATACTAAGGCCATCATAGCATTGAAAGATGCATTAGTTAGAGCCAGAATCATCTCCAAGAACACAGTTGCACCAGATAGCATAGAAATTTAGGCATCCATTACTATGTATGATGCTCATCTGAAGAAATCTGGCAGCAAGAACTGAATTTTTCCCCTTCTTTTTTCTTCTTATGCACTTTTGTTTTGTGAAAAGTGCATGCAATTTTGTAAAATGTAATTACATGTAAATATTTCAAAAAAATATCTCAAAGTCAAAGATGAGTCGTCTTTGACTAAGATATTTTTATATTTTAATACTTTCTAGTTTTTGAGGATTTTCTCCCTATATATAGTGGAGACCTCATTTGTAAAATGATCTTGGAAAAATTGAGAGCAAACACTCTGCTGAAATTGAAGCAATTTTTGAGACTTTGTGCTCAAATTTGTAAATCATATTTTGTTGAATGAATGAGAAGCAGGTTTATTTCAGACTTTGTGTTGAAATTATCTATGTTGTCTAGGAAACAATTTTTTATGTTCTTTTTTTTGATAATCTCTTGTTTATCTGATTTAATAAGCAAAGTGGGTGTGTTTATATTATCTAAGAATGCTTATAAAAGGTAGAGGATAGACTTTGAGCTACTTTTATCTTCGAGATTTAGTTATCTTTTGTAGTTTTAGGTGAAGACTTTGTGCTTCATTTCACTCTACGGTTACGCTTGTTCCAGATTGGTGAAGGAGACTACGGAAGACTTTGTGCTTGCGTAATTATTCTTGTGGTCTTTGTTACTTCAGGTGATCTTCTGCTCTCTGTTTGATACCATTCTTGAAAGAAGAGGAGTGTTGTTAGGTAAAGACCAAGATATCCCTCTTTTGTTCTTCATACATTACCTCTGAAAAAAGAGAGGTAGATGCTGTTATACCATCCCATGTGTTATTTTTTGCTTAATTATATACATATATCCAGCGCATAAATATTTATAGGGAACCTCCCCTTGATGAGAGGAGAGATTTACTTTGTCCAGATCTGGTAAACCCATACTTTTCATGGTGTAAATATCCCTATGCTGTGGTTGATATACCCATTTTGTCTTCAATTAGTTGATGACAAAATATTCACCCAACAAAACTATAGCTTCCCTTTAAATAGAATAATAAATAAATATTTAAAATGAAAATTTTTAGTGTGAATTTTAACTAAATTTAATAGTTAAAAAAATTTAAAAGTGCAAACACAATATTTTTTAATTTAATGCTAGACAAAGTACAAAATTATGAAAGATTATGACAAAATAGGGTCGTAAGTATCACAAAAATATACTAATATAAGAACAATTTTGAGAAAAATAACTTTTTTAAATGAGTTTTTATTTTTTCATTGTAAAATAAATTAAATCACAAGTGGATATTGAATTAAGGATCTAATTAGATGTAAAATAATATTAAAAATTGATTTAAAATTGCAAAAAACTAGGTGTCGAAAGAGTCGCACTCAAAATAACCACCTAAACACTATTATTAAAACAATTATATAATTAATAGTAAAAAGTTTCAAAACATAAAATGTACACGTAGATACGTTTAAATGGTGCCAAAACTTAGATATCAACTGGTTACATGACTATGCCAAAATACTCACTAATTCAAAAGTTGAAACAAGTTTGACAGGTCAACTAGGGTTTTATACGTGTGAAACATTGACACACAAACCCAAAAATAGAATTTCATTTAAATTAAATTGCAATTAATTTTACCAAGGCAACTGAGAATATCAAAAAAAAATATTTTAAAGGGGTTTTGAACTTGAGATCTTCTTAGTTGTAAGTTTTAGTAAAATTAAGATCACCAACTCATCTATGAGTTTAATTTAATATTAACATGCATTAATTGATATTTAGTGTTTTAATTTGGTTTTTTTATAGATACTAGTTTTGGTGGGATCCTTACCCTATTCAATTTTGATCAGATCTCCAACTAGTATGCGACATAATTAGGGGCCCATATTCTAAAGTGATCTTCTATTAAAATCACTAAAATTACGAGTAACAACCACAACTGGCCTGAGAATACCAATGAATGGCCATAACAATATGAGAATACCATCAATGGCCATAAATGACCCATGAATACCAATGATCAACTACAACCAACCTACATTATCAAACTAATATTTGAACTTGGGTGGTGCATGAAAGAATCAAGTCACTTTACCAACTCACCCACATCTCTTTAGGTTTTTTATTTGATTTTTAATAATAATAAAAAAATAAAAAAAATATTTATTGTCATGTAAAATTACTAGTAAATAAAAATTACTTTATTTTTAACTTTTAGAGTAAAAGACAAAGAAAGTGGGGGTCAAAAGTATATGTAGATAATTTAAATTTTAAAGAAAAAAATATTTAATCATTTTTTTAAAAAACTATATAACATAAGCTACATACTTGTAGCTTCACAATGGCTCCCTTGTAGAATTTCAAGAGCTTAGATCTTGTACAGGTCTCAAATTTGTATGAAAATTTAGCAACCCTCATATTTTGGTTTGATAAACACATGGACCCTCAAAATGAAATTTTTGATGAAGAATTCAATATTTTGAATTGCCTAAGCTAAAGTATGGTGCACATATAAGTGTTTAGGAGAGCCCAGAAACTTGTACAGGCACTCAAAAATCTTAAAATTTATTTCAATCTTCTAGAATTTTTTATTAGAAGATGAAGGAAGCTTAAAAATTGAATTTTGGTTGAGAATTGAATTTTTTCAAGCTCTCAGGTTGCATAATGGTGCCCCACATAGAGAAAAATCCTATATTCTTGAGAATGATTCTTAGAGTCTAAAACAAATCTTAACCTCCTTAAATATGCATAATATTGATATTTAACAACAATCATGATTGAAAAAGATTGAAAAAAAACAAGTTTTGAATTTCTTCACTAGGCATGGCCATACACTAGGCCAATGGCATCTCAATATTTGAATAAAACTATCTGAATAAATTAATATATCAAATATTGATATTTAATTCAATATAATTTTATTTTCAAGCTTATACACTCTACAAGCTTTGATACCATGATACAATCAATATAATATAAAATATAGATTGGATCTAGATGAATAAATGATGGCAAAGAGCACACAAAATTGACATAGTACACAAGAATTTAAAGTAGAAAAACCTCTAAGAGGTAAAAAACTCATAAAAATGATATTCAATAAATTGAGAAACTCTGCACCCCCAATATAAAGCCTTCCCTTCTCAATTCTTCACATAAGCCTTCATAATTCGTAAATATTTGTCACACACAAATATCAAATTCACTGATTGTGTACATAGTGAAAATATAATAGGGGTAAGATCCTATTTGTGATAAATGTGAGGGGAGGTTATCATTGTAACCAACGAGTCCATCCTTTCCGAGAATCATTTAATTTAATTGATTAATAATAAATCACAATATTTTATTATTTATTTACACGAAGTTTTCATCTCGTGTTTAATAAATAATAAATTATTATTTAATAATAATCCAATTTATGCTGAGGGTCTAAATTAGTCCACTTAAACATTAAATGTTCTAACAAGTGTGTTGTCGTGTGCTTCTCTAAATGCTTTTGGCATAGTGTTTTTTTTGTGTGGTTTGGTGTGAGTTTGAGTCTTAAAGAGGCATGTTAGTTTCAAATTGTAGCATCATAGTGACTCCATTGCCTAATGGAAGGATAAGAACACTGAGCTATCAACATTGTAGGCATGCTATCCCTATGAATCATTACTATGTTAAATAATTTTGACTACTAGGTCAAAATGGCCAATCTATATAAGTTGAATTTTTTTATAGGGAATTATAAGATTTTCATTAGTCATGTAATGGTCTTGTAATATATTCAAAGTGGTCAAATACATAATTTTTTTATCATTGATTAAGGTTGGGTATCTTGTGTACTTTTATAGTCTTAAGGGTCATTCATGATTCAATGTGTTTGTCATGTGTGATCAAGGTTTGACATTGGGGTGAGTCATTAAATGAGGTTTTTTTAATTCCTTAGAGATCATATATTTATTAATTAACCTTTTATCATGTTGTCATACATCTCAAAAGTGTTTAAGCCACCTTTCTAGGCCAAAATTGATGAATTTTAAGTACTATTCTAAAGGGCAAACATTTCAAGAAGTGTTATAACATGCCTGATGTCATGTAATAGTAAAAAAATGGTCAAATCCTGATGAAATTGTAATTCAACATACAAATTGAGAGAAAAACTCTTTTAAAGGTAGTTATAAGCACTTGTACATACTTGAGAGATTTATTTGTTAGAGGTATAATCACTGAGGCCGGGGGGGGGGTGAATCAGTGAGCCCAAATATTTCAATTACAATTTTAGTCTTTTCAAATTATTAAGAAATCAACATATATCAACTTGATCAAACAACATTAATAAGAGAGCTCATACATTCAATGCATACACAAGATCAAACACATAACACATAGTTCCTATGAGAAAATCTCATGGGAAATAAAACCCACTCTCAATCTTGCAACACAAATGAACTACTATTCTATAAAAAATTATAAACAAGAGATTGATCAACTCTTTTATACCAATAAACTTTGATCATATCTGTTTGACCAAATGTATTCAATGAAACACCTATTTCACAAGGAGCAACTGCCCCTAAGGAAGACCAAGTCTTTTAGACCCTCTTTTGAACACCTTCACCTTAGAAATTATGTCTTCAACACCTAATGATGGATCTCTATTTTATAACCTTTACACAAACTCTCTCTATCTCAAACAGGCCTCTCATATAGGCATGCCACAAACTCTTTCCTTCTTCACTCAAATTGGTCTCATATGCACACTCAAACCTCTTCACATATCCTCAAATTTCAAGAGCACTATCCTGGCATTAGGAACATGATCTATAGTTCATACACATAGTCAATAAAATATTCTGATTAATAACACAACCAATAGGCACACTACCTATCTTCCACTTCATAATTCTTACATCCACCTTGCACACTTCTTCCACATATAAGTCTCTTGCTTACTTATCTAGAAACCATCATATTTGGTTCCACTATTTATAGATAAATCATGAATTAACAAGATCAAAATATTTATATCAATCACAATACATTATTTCACCCTTAAGTCATCTCACATAGGTTACACTTAAGCACAATCCACTTTCAAATAGGCCTAAGTCACTTTTAGGTCCTATGGAGACCCATTCAACACTTTGACACTTATTCAAGAAAACTAAGAAAAAAGGAACATTTTTACAACTCATGAACCCATTTCACATGATCTATAGGACCTCTTTAAGTGTCCATATCTATCACAGTACCCTTATGCTTAAGCACAAAATACTTAAACAATATTATGTGCACACAATCATTATGAGTGAACACATAATCACCTTCTAAACCATTGTTCATACTACATACAAATGGATAAACTTTCATAATGCACATAGAGAATCCTTGTGGAGTCTATAATACACCCCAATATCTAATTCATCAAGAGATATCAAAATAATGTCAAAATAAGTTTGAACAATCTTCTCAGGTCACTTACAGTCCATGAATAAACACATAGTAAAATTTGGACCTTCATAACTATGACTACACACTTTTTTAGATCTTCAAATCCATATTTTTAGATGTGTCTTGGATTCCTCTACATATTTTATTTTTATAACATGAGTAAATTTATCTTGGATCAAAAATTATAGCCAAAATACATAGACTAGTTTTTCCCTTTGTTAAAATTTAAATATTTAAATATCAATGGTCATAGTTAAACTTTGAACACTAAGCTTGCATCTCATGTCCTCGCTACTTAGATCAATTACAAACCATTTATCTTGGTTGAACTTTAATGGAGGGGCAATAATTCTCAAGTGTTAAATCTCAATCACTTTAACCTCATCTCGTTCAATCTTGTAATGTTGACCCATCGCACACCATCGACCTTGATGGATCAACTGGGTTTTTAATTAGCAATGCTCACCTTTTGATAATTTGTATGAATACCCACTCACCATTGGATCATTATCCTTTACCTTTGATTAGTCATTAAATAACATGTACTTATTTCCATCACACTGCTTCTTGATATCTTGGAGCAAATTCACTTCATCAATCTTCTTGAGACTTGCTCAAACTTTACCTCTTGCATATTTGACTATGGGAACCTTACTTATCTACCTAAGTATCCATTTTTAAACCTTAATAACTTCTTTCGTGATTAGATGCATGATCTAAAATTTGGACCATATGATCTTCTTACATAGAAAAATCCATCCATATAATAATCTATTTTTGAAACCCACACATGTGTGAGATATAATGACATTAAAATTCCTCTTCAGATTTATCTATCATAGAGCCAACAATGTCAAAATCTGCCTAAAAGGACAACTTTATACATGCATATATTTTGATGTAATTCAATGCATGATTTAAAATTTAGCATAAATAAACTAGGTTCAAAACTAAATAAATCCGTATGATCACCTTATCCTGAAATGTCCATATGTAAAATATATAACTCCATCAATATTCTTACTTGGCTCTTTCTTGCCTTATGTAAATTTGACTAATTATGGGAAAACACTATCAAAATGTCTGAAAGCCCAACTTTGTACCCACATATATTTGAATTCACTTAGGTGCATGACTTTAGATTTAGTGTATAGAAACTAGGTACAAATATGATCACAACCATATGACCAACTCCCCCTGACTCATCCACACGTGACAATGGTGATGTCAACAAATTATCTAAGATTTTCTACCACTAGATCCAAACTATCTAGATGAAAAATATGGACTACTAGATGAATTTAACTTATGTACACAATCTCTCAAAGAATATAAAATATCTAAGGGACCTATTACACATGTTCAATACTTCATACTCATCCCTGAACATCTCTAATCATGCCAAAACTAAAGATCAACCAAGCCAACTTCAAGAACACTAAGACAAGTACATGCACACTTTGTCATTGTCACTTAGGCTACCAAAGCACTTCTTTCACTCACTAGAACACCTCCATGAAATCACTGATAACTCTCCAATAATATCCCCCTTTGTCATTCATGTCAACAAACATCATTGAGCTCACCTTCTTTCTCTTCAAGCACTCTCACAATAGAAACTTTTTCTCCCTTTGACACAATGACAAAGTGGGAACCAACTGATCTTGAGGACCTAAAAAGACCATAAATATGAAAGGACCATCTTATAAAGATGATACAAACTCCCCTTTACCTTGAGCATACCTCTTCTTGCCTTGACACCATCCTCTTGAACCATGCCAACACTCTCTTCTTATCAAGAATTGCAAACAAAGAAGAAAGAACATACAAAACACTAAAATATGATGGAACTTACAAAAATACATATGAGAGGGACTTACCCTAAGATTTATAAGTAATTGTACCTTTTGAGCATCTCAGATCTCTATATACCATGAGTAACCACCATGCAGGCTTACTATCCTTCTCTCTCAAACCATCTAAAGGACCACTAATAGAAATTCATGCCAAATATCAAATAGGAAACATTCTCTAACATAATTTGGAAACTCTTGAAACATAAATACCTTTCTCTTTTGAAAACACTGAGCAAAAAAATATCAAATCTTTAAACAGGGCATGTCTAGACTCCTTGTCGCCCTACCTACAACTTGTATATCCCACATATATTAGTAAATATATCTTCAAGACGTAAGAATTCATATCTAGAGAACTCTCATATGCCACCTCAAACACACCAATTTTCAATAATTAGCTCATCCTCTGCAATATACTTCTTTCACAAACGAACTACCGAATTAGGTATCCAACTTGACAAAAACTTGTAAGACTTGAGAACCAAAAACCTTTAAATCTCTACTAAGCTTGATTTTAAAACCCATTTGACCCATTAAATATATTAATAATATTTGGGACTCAACTCATAAGTTAAACCACTTTTCTATCAGATCCCAAAACCTTAAAATCTCAAAAATGAATAGAGTCAACAAACCTCCTTCTATTTAACATCCACCTCTGAAACTTCTTATACACCTGGAGACAACCATTACACATTTTTGGACCAAGATTTAAGCTTCCAAACCATTGGGAACCTTGGATTCCTATAACCCATTTTAGGACCTACAAGCTCTTAAGCACAAACTGATAAACCTGAGAGTTAACAAAAATATCCAAATTGACTTTAACATACCTTCAGATCACAAAACCACTTGGAGCATGCTAGAATAAGGTCAATAGATATATCTATGCAAAAATATCATCTTGAAAAATAAAAATCCTCTTGTTTCATCTAGAAACCTTAAATCTAACCTTATAGACTTCTCCACATATAGTTATCAACATCATGACATCACCTCAACATATTTTCCACCTGGACATGCCTGTTACAACTAAGAAAACTCAACTCTAGTCTTCTAAGATCATCTCAAGAACATCACAAAACTTTCTTCTCCATTGAAAGGAGTCTCTTAAGAAGCATAGACAGAGACATCCTTTTTATCACAATGTCATAAAATAAAGTGCAGCTAGGAGTGGTCCACATTTCCTCAGTAACAACTAGAATCCTCTTATAGCTATAAAACTTATTGATCTATTTTTATTCTTCTTAGTTTGAACTATGACAACTGGTTCTTCTTTTGTATCACTCTCCTTTTCTTCAATGATAGAATTGATAATACATAGAGTAACTATGGAATCTTGACATACCTTTTAATTTAAAGAATCAACCTTATGGCTTGGAACCTCATCAATAGGTACATACAATTGATTTTATTTGTATGAATCTTGATAAAAAGATAGTAAGATGTTCAATTGGATCTATACTTACCTCAAAATTAGCCTAAACCAGTACCTTGGTCTTCTCCTTGAGATTGGTCTCTTCATTCACAACATGAGTAGTCAATGAGAGTTCTTGGCACTCTTCAACATCTATAACATTCTTTACCACATTAAATAAATTACTTGGACCTAAAAACTCATCATAATTCTTATTTACCACATTTGGTCTCCATGAGTGCACTTGCCTTATATCTTGCACTCTAGGAGCCTAATAAAACATATTATATCTAATAGGCCTTTGATTGCAAAATCTATCAATGTGACCTCTCTATTCACAACTGTAACAAACCATCCTCCTTGATGGAAACTCAACTTGTCTTACCTTGAATGGATAATGTTTTTCAAAGTGTCCTATATCATGATAGTTGAATCAATCAACGTTTCTCACACCTTTTTATTGATGAAACCCATCATAGTTCATGCAAACTAATTTATAATAGGTCTCTTTTATTTTCTATTGCTATGACCAAATTGATTGATCTGGGCAATAATTTAGGTGATAATTCAGGTGATGGTTCCACCCAAATTGATGACGAAACTTCTGAGAGCCATAACTTTTTCACCATAACTCTAATTAACTCACTGTTTGAACTATTGGAAAGCTAAGAATGAGGAGAATGTGGTGAGATGGAATTGAACTCCACTTGATATATTTTTACCCCCAAAAACTCAATGAAAGTTCCCTAAATTTCAATTTTAGTAGTGTAGTCTAAATATAGTAAGTTTCAAAAATAGTAATTCCTTGAATTATATATTGTTTAGAATCATGGAAGTTGAACCAATTGATCTCCCTCAAGATTAGTGACCTTCCACATCCTCCCCATACTTTAAAAATGTGTATAAATGAAGATGTAACCTAAAATGGAAATTGGACATTTCTTCTCAGAGATAGGCATATAGTTGTATTGTGATCTTAAGTAATAAAACATCTCTTCTCAGAGAATTCATTGTTACTATGTTATTTTTGTGTTCTTAAAAATATTTGTGAACTAAAACTTTTGAGTTTTAGATTAGTGGTATTAGAGCAATTTGTCTTGAGAGTGTATGATCTCAAAGATGAGGTCAGGGTACAAGAAGCTTGGGTGGAAAATAATAGAGCTTCCAAACTATCCTCCTATTTGCTCCAAATGACTTCAAATGGTGAATGACACCAAGAAATCTAATCCTTTCAAGGAAATGGTGACTAAATCCCTCTAATGGTAATGAGCATAGATTCCACAACAATTTGCCCAAATTCTCTAACAAATTTTGATGGGAAATTTTGGCTCCTCATCTACACTTCTTAGCTCCTCATCCATGGACCATACTTTCAATGCCCCATCACCCTTCAAGGTTCAAGTAAATTTTGAGATTCCTACATTTGAAGGAAAAATCAATGTTGATGTAGTATAAAATTGGTTGGATCAATTGTCTTCCTACTTATCTATAAATAAGTTCACCAATAGAGAAAATATCACTTTTGCTCTTTTGAAAGCATCATTTCCCATGAAAAATTGGTGGGAAGTTTACAGAAAGAGGTTCAATACATATGACATTGGCCTTAAGGTGGAACCTACCTAGGATGATTTTATAGAAGCGGTAAAGGAAGAATACTATTCCATTGGAGCATATGATGATTTGTACATATAATGGCAACAACCTCACCAAGGTAAGGACCAATCTGTATAAGATTACATAGAAATTTTTAATTATTTGTCTGTAAGATTAGGCATCCAAGAAAGTGAGAAACATAAGACTCTTAAATATCATGGTGGACTATAATGGTACATATAGGGGAAATAGAACTCTTCAATTTGGAAAACCTTGGTGAGGCATACAAGTTTGTAGTGAAAATTGAGCAGAAGCATGGTAGAAAGAATACAAAGAGTCAACCCTCAAAATGAAAAAGTGACAAAGAAGGTCAAACATGAGGCCAAAATTGGAAGCAAAAGGAGTTTCAAGATAAGAAACCCTAGAAGGGGAAGGTTGGAAAATGGTGTGATTACCAAAAAATTGGAACTCACTCCAAAGAAGAATGCTGAGCCATCAAATCACTACTTTTTGAGTCAAAATACTCGACATTTACTACTCTATCTCATACACAACCTATAGTCAAAGATGATGAAGAAGAGATTGTAGATGCTAAGCTTTACATCATCATCAATTCATCACATACTTGTGAGGAAAGGCTAGATGACAAAGAAAGATTGTTCCACTCCAAATTATGGGTAAAAGTTAAGTGTCTGCATTTCATTCTTGATAGTGGGAGTCAAAATAATTTAATCTCTACCAAAGTTGTGAAAAGTTTGAATCTATCCATGAAGCCTCACCCAAAGCCATACAATATTGGATGGTTGAGCCCAAGGAGAGACCTTTGTGTCACCCATCAGTGTCTTCTTTCATATGCAATAAAACCTTTCCAAGATGAAGTCTTATGTGATGTGGTCAATCTAGATGTTTATGATGCAATCCTTGGTCAACCATTCATGTATGATCGACATGAAATCTATAAACCATGACCTTAAAGAATCACCCTCACTCTTGGAACATGGAACTATAAGGTAATAGAGGTACCACCTCCCACATCTGTCTCCCTAATCAGTGCCAAGAAATGTGAGAGATTAGTGGAAAAGATAAAGCAATTCATTCTCATGGTGGTCAAAACATAGAAATCCAAGAAGGCTGATGTTGCAGTCCTAAATACACAATCAACACAACAACATAATTAGATGGGAAAAATCATATGAGAATATGATGACTTATTCAAGTCACCCATAGGAGTTCCACTACATTTCTAGGTAAAACATTCTATCAATTTGATCCTAGGGTCACCTTTGCCTAATAGTCCTATGTATTGCATATCATTTTTAGAGAATGATGAGATAAAAAGATAGATTCAAGAATTGATATAAAAGGGTCACATCAGGCCAAGCTCTTCACCCTGTGGTAGCCCAATTATCCTAATACCAAAGAAAGATGGAACATGGAGGCTTTGCATTGACTATCGAGCCCTAAATAAAATCACTATGAAGAATCACTACCCTCTCCCCAAGATTGATGACCTACTAGAACAACTCCATGGTGTGAAGTTCTTTACCAAAATTGATCTCAAATCTAAATATCACCAAATTCCTATCAATCCCATTGATGTCTAAAATACTGCATTCAGATCTAAGGAAGGGCTCTTCAAATGGTTGGTTAGGCCTTTTGGATTAACTAATGCACCTACAACCTTCATGAGGATGATGGATGGCATCCTATGACCCTTCACCAAATCATTCATGGTTGTCTACCTGGATGACATACTCATCTACATTAGAACATTTTAGGAATATCTACAACATGTTCGTAAGGTGCTTCAAACTTTTTGGGAGCACAAGTTGTATGAAAATCTTGATAAATGCACATTCGAGATGACAATAATTCAGTACCTTGGGTATATTGTGAATGAGGATGGGGTCCATATTGAACTAGAAAAGATTTAGGTTATTCAAGAATGGCCTACACCAAGGACCCTCATAGAACTTTTTAGCTTCATGGGTCTTGCAAATTTCTATTGCAAGTTTGTTCTTGGATTTTCACATGTTGCTTGGTCACTAACCCAAGTGACTAAAGGAGGAGCTTAAGCTAAATTTTAGTGGGGTGAAATACAATAAAGGGCATTTTAGAATTTGAAGAATAGACTTTGCTCAGCCCTTATTCTTGCCTTCCTAGATTTGCATCAACGTTTTGAGTTGATGACAGATGCATCTAAATATACCATGGGAGCTATCATCATGAAACATGGCCATCCTATTACATATCATAGTAAAACTTTCATTGATATAGTCAGAATATATCTAACATTTGATAAGGAGCTCTATGCCATTATGTAAGCCTATAAACAATGGAAACACTACATCTTGGGGAAAGAGATGGTCATCTACACTAACCATAGACCATTGGAATTCATCTAGACATAGATCAAACTGTGAAATGAGAGGTATCAAAAGTGGGCCACATATCTTCATCAATTCCATCTAATAATCAAAAATAAAAATGGGAGCTTAAATACAACTATAGATTATCTAAGCCACCCACCAATTACTACACTCACAATAGTTCTTGACTTGTGTAGACATGAGACTACCACTTGGAGTACTCTGTATGAAGTAGATCCTATCTTTGTTGATACATATCAGGTAATTCAAAAAGGTAAACATGTTTTTGATTTATATTTGCAAGATAATGTCCTCTATCATATTTAGAACATCTGTATTCCAAATGTAGAGAAATAGAAGATGATATGGGAAGCATATTTCAGTAGGATATCTGGACACTTTGGTGTAAAAAATACATTGATAGTTCTTCAAAAACACTTCTACTAGCCCCGTATGTGAAAGGATGTGGAAAGGTATCTCAAATATTTCACCCCATGTGCAATAGCCAAGCCAACAAATAAGAATCAAATATTTTACATGCCATTGCCAGAACCAACTAGGCCTTGGGAATCTATCTCAATGGATTTTCTCTTAGGTTTTCCCACTGCAAAACATGGCAAGGACTGTATTTTTGTTGTATTTGATCATTTTTCAAAAATGGCTATCTTGATTTCTTGTAAGAAAAATATATCTACTAAAGAAACTGCTCAACTATATTTTAGTCATGTATGGCTCCATTTTGGTCTCCCCAAGTCCATTGTCTCAGATCAAGACAATAGGTTCTTGAGCATCTTCTAATCCACTCTATGGAAGATGATGGATACCAAGCTGCTAAAGTCCATAACCTTCCATCCACAGACTAATGGTTAGATAGAGGTGGTGAACCACTTGATTGTTCATATGATTTGGATGTATCACTCCAAACATCCACACACATGGGATGAGGGGCTTCTTTTCATACAACATGGATACAATCGGGCCTTGCACAGCTTGATCAAGCACAATCCATTCCAAGTATGCTTCAGGTTCTAACTCATGGCACCAATTGATATAGAAATTCCATCCTCCACCATGAAATACACACCTCATGGAAGATCTAAGGTAATAAAAGCAACACGGTTCATTAAAAAAATGAAACACATCCAACAACAAGTTCATGACATCTTGGAGAAGATGAATCATAAGTATAAGCAATGCCATGCCAAACATAGGATTGCACACCATTTTGCTATGGGTCACAAGGTTTGATTATGGCTTTAAAAGGAACAAATTGTAGGCCCACACAAAAAAAATTGGCCTCTGTGATATGGTCCCTACACCATCACCAAAAAGGTTGGAGAAAATGCTTTTGAGTTGAACCTACTGGTCTACCTTAGTCTGCATCCAATATTCAACATGGAGCTCCTCAAACCATATCATCCACCTCTATTAGAAACTTTAGTCATAGCATAACAACTAAACATTGATGAAATTGATCTATAGATTTTTGCTCCATTGGTGGAGGATCATATTGTGGACACCTAGATGAAGACAACAAGAGGAGGCTCTATTCTTCTGCATCAGGTGGTCAAAAGGGGCCAACTTAGCCACAAAGGTGAGTGGCTCATAGAGAATCAAATCAAGACACAACTTTCACACCTGATGAGGAACATTGATGTAATGGGGACCATTGATTCTCAAGGAGGGAGATATGATCTGGGCAATAATTCAGGTGATAATTTGGGTGACGGTTCTACCCCAATTGATGATAGAACTTCTGGGAGGCATAACTTTTGCACTATAGCTCTAATTGACTTGCCATTTGAACTGTTAGAAAGCCAAGAATGAGGAGAATGTGGTAATATGGCATGGATCTTTGATCAATGGATTTTTACCCTTGAAAACCCAATGGAAGTTCCCTAAATTTCAATTTTAGTAGTGCAGTCTAAAAATTGTAAGTTTCTAAAAATAGTAATTCCTTAAATTCTCTATTGTTTTAAATCATGGAAGTCAAACAAATTGATCTCCCTCAATATTGGTGACATTCCACATCCTCCCCCTAATTTCAAAATGTGTATAAATGAAGATGTAACTTGAAATTAAAATCAAACATCTCTTCCCAGAGATAATCATATAGTTGTATTACAATCTTGAGTAATAAAACATCTCTTCTTAGAGAATTCATTGTTAATGTGTTATTTTTGTGTTCTTGAAAATATTTGTCAACCAAAACTTCTAAGTTTTGGATCACTAATTATAAGTATTATAGTAACCATTGAAATTTTCATACCTCATGGCACTTTGTTTTTTGATCTGATTTATCTTCATTCTGCCAACACTTTCATTCCTTGTCTAATGATTTGTCTTCAAAGTCAAATTGTCCTTATTCACATTAGTCTTCATCTTGTCTTGAGTTGTAGTCTTTGGTTCTTTTTTGTATCCAAGACCACTCTTATCACTTGCATGATTTTGATTATTTATAATATTGTTTAGATCACTTGAGCTCTTTTCAAATCTCACAAATGACATTACCTTATTAGATACCTTCTCTAACTCATATTTCAATGACTAATTTTTAGTTACATACTTTGCACATTCATCTTATTTAGCTTTTAGACTTGTAGATAGGATTTCCAATTGATAACTAAGATGTTTGACCATATCTTTATGCTCTTTATAATCTTCATCCATTATTTCCTCAAACACACTAAATTTCTCCTCAAAGTCCTTGAGTTTAGATTTCATCTTCTTATTGATCTTATTCTCAAACTTCAGTTTTTCATGAGCATTTGTCAATGTAGTCTCATAGTCCACCTCATCTTCATCATCATATGAACCACTCCAAGTAGACTCCTTTTGATGTGAGAAACTACCTTTATTAGCCATGAATAGGGATTTATCTTCAATAGGTCCATCATATTCATGATCATACTCTAAGTCACTATCTTCATTCTCATCTGATGAGCTACAATCTTCTTTAGTGTAGAGAATCTTCTTGTCCTTGAAGTACTTATTATTGTTATCAAACCTTATGAATCACTTTTTGCTTTTATCAACCTTAAATGTTCTCTTTCCATCATCATGACCCTGATCATTTTCTTCATCATCATCCTTATTATACTTATGAGGTCATCTATTATCAAAATGTCCTATCTCACCATAATTTAAGCATTTGAGAGGTAGTTGACCTTTATACTTGCTTAAACTTGTTCTAAATTTCCTTAAAATCAAAGAAATTAGTTCATCCTCATTTATATTAGGATTGTCATCCTCTTTGAGTTTCTTACTTTGGAACTTGTTCTTTGTCTTCATTTTAATCTTAAAATTTTCTTTTTTCTTTGGTGGTATATAATCATTCTTCCTCATCTCATAGGCAGTAAGGGTGCCATGCAATTGATCCATCTTCAAGTAAGTAGGGTCATGACTCTATCTTATAGTAGATACTTTTGGATCAAACTTGAGGGATAGATACCTTAATACCTTTTGAACAACAATAGTCTTCAAGGTTCTCTCCAAGACCTTTGATGATGTTTACAATCTCATCAACACTATACAAAAAATATTGCATAGAATCTTCATTCATCTTGAGACTTTCAAATTGCCTTTTATAAGTCTACATCTTAGCAAGCTTGACCTTTGAATCTCCTTCATAAATGATCTTCATTTTGTTCCATATTTATTTAGTATATTTATAATGGATGACCTTGGTGTATTTAGTCTTTGAAAGACCATAAGTGATAGCATTCATTGCCTTGGAATTATTCTCAAACAAATTTTTGTCTACAACACTAAATGGGGGAATAGTATGATCAACATATCCATCCACAATATATTTCCAAACATCAAAACCTAGAGACATAATGTATGTCCTCATATTAGTACTCTAAAATGTATAGTTAGATCTATTGATCATCGGTGCTTGTTTAGTAGAGAAACCATCTTGATGACTACCGATATTATACCTTGGATCACCTTCACGTAGTTAATCCTTTACCAAGGGACCTACTCTGATACCAATTGTTAGAACTATAATCATTGGGGGTGAATTAGTGAGCCTAGATATTTCAATTATAATTGTAGTCCTTTCAAACTATTAAATAATCAATATATATCAACTTGATCAAGCAACATTAGTAAGAGAGCTTATACATTCAATTCAAACATTAGATCAAACACATAACACACAGTTCCTATGGGAAACCCTCATGGGGAATAAAGCCCATTCTCAAGCCTACAACACAAATGGACTACTATCCTATAAGAAATTACTAACAAGAGATTGATCAACTTGTTTAGACCAAAAAACTTTGATCATATCTTCCTGACCAAAGGTATTTAGTGAAACACCTATTTCACAAGGAACAATTTCCCCTAAGGAAGACAAAGCCCTTTAGACCCTCTTTTGAAAACCTCCACCTTAGAAATGATGTCTTCAACACTTGATGATGGATATATATTTTATAACCTTTGCACAAACTCTCTCTCTATCTCAAACATGCCTCTCATATAGGCATGTCACAAACTCTTTCCTTCTTCACTCAAACCATCCTCATGTGCACACTCGAACCTCTTTGCATATCCTCAAATTATAATAGCAATATCGTGACATTAGGAACATGACCTAAAGGTCATACACATAGTCAAAAAAATTTCTACTCATTAAATCAACCAATAGGCACACTACCTATCCTTCACTTCACAACTCTCACATCCACCTTGCACACTTCTTCCACATACAAGTCTCTCATTTACTTATCTAGAACCATCATCTTTGGTTACACTATAGAGAAATCATGAATTAACAAGATCAAAATATTTCCTATCAGCCATAATACATTCCTTCACCTTTAAGAAATCTCACATGGGTCACTCTTAAGCATAATCCACTTTCAAATAGGCCTCAGTCATTTTTAGGTCCTATGGAGATCCATTCAGCTCTTTGACACTTCTTAAAGAAAACTAAGAACATAGGAACATTTTTACAACTCATGAACCCATGCCACATGATCTATAGTTCATCCTCAAGTGTACATATACATCATATTTCCCTTGTGATTAAGCATAAAATGCTTAAACAATATTCTATGCACATAGTCATTATGAGCGAACACACAATCACCTTCTAAAACATTGTTCATATTGCATACAAATGGTCAAACCTTCATAATGCATACATAACATACTTATGCAGTTCGAAACACTCACTAATATCTAATTCATGAAGAGATATCAAAATAATATCAAAACAAGCTTGAATAATATTCTCGGTTCACTTACAGTCCATGCATGAACACATAATCAATTTTTAAACTTTCATAACTATGACTATACACACTTTCAGATATTCAAATACATATTTATAAATGTGCCTTGGAGTCCTCTACATATTTGATTTTGAAATCATGAGAAAAATTGTCTTGAATCAAAAGTTATATCAAAAATACATTGAGTGATTTTTCCCTTTGTTAAAATTCAAATATTTAAATGTCAACAGTCATAGTTAAACTTTGAACACTAAGCTCGTATCATGTGTCCTCACTATTCAGATAAATTATGCACCATTGATATTTTTTAGCATTTAATTCATAATCACCAATTATCAAATGCTAAACCTCTGTCACTTTAACCTCATATCATATAATCTTGCAATGTTGACCCATCACACACCGTTGATCTTTGGGGATCAACCAGGTCTTTAAATAGAAATGCTCATCATTTATTCAATCTATACAAACACCCACTCACCATTAGATCCTTATCATTTACCTTTACTCAGTCATTAGACAATGAGCACTTCTTTCCATCTCACTACTTCCTGACATCTTGGAGTAAACACACTCCATTGATCTTCTTGAGATTTGCTCAAACTTTACCTCTTGCATATTTGACTAAGTATGGGAGCCTTGCTTATCTTCTTGAGTAGCCATTTTTTAAACCTTAATAACTTCTTCTTCTCTTAGATGTATGATCTTGAATTTGGACCATATGATATCCTTACATAGGAAAATCCATCCATATAAAATTTTTCTCTTGGAACCCACACATGTATGAGATATAATGACATTAAAATGCCTCCTTATTGTATAAGAGTAGGCTTTTTGGTCATGGGCCTAATAATGCACCTACCTAGATATCTAGCTTAGATCTAGGCTTGTTCTAAAGGGGTGTAGACCTTGATGATTCCTATGGCACTCAACATTTAACACTCGATGGTGCTAGAATCAATATACATAAGGTGCAAGCCTTATGTTCTCATCCAAAGTGTAGTAGAGAAGGGACTAGGGTTTATGTTGGGTTAGTTGTGCCATGGTGCAACTCTATTCTTTAGGGGCTTGGATTAGTGAAATTATGGTTGGGCATTCATGGGCACAAGTCTTGGGTTTCATAAGCTCAATGGAATTTAGGTGCTTGAGGGATAACTAAGTGTTAGGTTAAAGGAATTAGGCATGGTCTTGAACTTAGGCACATATATCATTTAGGGTTTAGGGTTCATTATCATCCATAGGTCCATCATGAAAAAACTAGGTTGAAAGCTGATGAGGACTCAATACACACATTTGATAGAATAAAGTATGTAACCAATAAACATTTTAAGACCTAAATATTTAGCTCATTAACCATTTACACAAAGCATTATTCATTAGTACCTTAAATAATAATACATACATAGTATATATAAATTGAACAAGTGCTCAACATAAACTACTAAGGCCAAATCTCATAGGAGAGCTTGGGTATTATAAAGGGGAGCATTAAAATGCATCTTGAGATAAATTCTAAGCCTAAGATAATCTTCTATCAATAATTCACCAAATCTTCACTACTCCAGTTCACCTCTTTTTTTATAGATAAACTTAGCTTCATTTTATAAGCTTCAGAGCATCTTAAGTTCATGGGGAATGGGGCACACTGACTATTGAGCTAACATTGGAGGTACACATTTTTCTACCTCCACTATGCTTTGTATTTAATTTGTAGTCATTGTCATATGTGCCCACTTCCTAATGCTACATGATTTAAAAGGAGCCACTTATCTTTAATGGCTGATCACTGTCCTATGTGCTTGGTTCCTTATGCTACTTGGAGTTGTTAGCCTCTAGCTTTTTGGCACCACTAGAAGACAAAAACAACAACCATCCACATAGTTACCTCATACCTAGGTATTTATCAAGTTGGCATGGATCCATTACTTAGCACAAAATGGGTCCCAACATTACCCCATACAAAAACATTAGTCCATCCTTAAACTATCCTTCTGGTGCCTTAGCTAAATAAAATTTGGGTAAGCTCTACTGTAGTTTTACCTTGAAGTCATCAAAGCCTTAGATCATTAGCTTGATTTCTTATATGGTTCTATCAATCTCCATAGAGGTAGCCTCGATTGTAAGCATGTTAATATTATCTAGTTCCTTGTGAAAGACTTCTAACCTTTCCTTTTCCTTTCATAACTTGCCATCTAGGATCGCTCCTTACTCTCTCACCTTTATCAGAAAGACATAAAAGATATTCTCTAGGTCTTACTCTTAGGTCATCAACTAGGTGCTCAACATGTTAACCTGAGCCATTATCTACATGTGCTTGGCCTTGCTAATAGTGAATGTTTATTTCATCAATGCCTCCTCTCCTTTTACCTTTTGAAGGTGTGCATTGATGACTGATGCTTGGGTGGAAAATTTGTAAAATATGACATCAAAATCATCTATATAATCCTATAGTCTTATAAATAAGTCCTCAACCTCATTGATGTTTTTGTTGATATATTTATTTAGGGATTTACAAGGGTATTCTTATTCTTCCTACATCGGTTTCATCCAAGGGAGCATCTATTCAACTAGTGTGCACACCTTCTTATAAAATATTAGAAGTGTCAACACCATCCAAAAGGGATGGCTCTACCTCTTTCACATGATTAATTAACTTCTAAAGTTTGAGCTTTATTATTCTAATTTATTCTTTCACCTTAAGTGATATATATTTCCAATTTATGGTAAAAACATCATTGTAATGTTCTTGTGTGCTACCTCAGAGGCCATCTTAAGGAGGGCATTATCTGACCTTAATGGGTTCATGTCCTAGGGGTTGAATAGTTGGTAGTCATGCTCCTCTTCTAGTTTCTTGACACTCTATATTGATTTTTCTTGCACATTAGAATGAGGTTATCCATATAGAAATCAAGTGAAAATGACACTTGATGGTGTGTCATTATTTTTGTAGCCCTAGAAGGCATGTACTCCAACATGTATAAGTCCTAATTTATGATAAACCTCTTCTGTGCCTTTTTCCAATAGCTTGGATTAAATTCCTCTTTATCAGTGGCTAGTTCTTTCTAATCCTACTCCTCTTCATTGGCATTAATACCTTCCTTGGTTCCTTCTTCTTCTTCTCCTTCTTATATGGGTTCTTATTCTTTATACTTTCCCTTTCATCCACTTATTCTTCCTATGGAAACTTGGCATGAACCTCCATAGGTTCTTTCTCAGTGCTAACCTATTCTTTTCCTTCCTTATCTATTTGGTCTTTTGAGGTACCAACATCAACTTATTTGTCTCCAAGCACCCCTTCAGTACTAGGGCACACCTATTATACAAATTTCTCTAATAGGCTAGTGTGGGTGCTAGGCACCTCTACTATTTTGGTTTCAATGGGTTTTGTGCCTGTGGCAACCCTATTCTCTTCTTCTTCCTTCTTGGCCTTCTCTTTTTGGGCCTTCTTTATTTTTTCCTTCCTCTTCTTGATGATCATGGTGTTTTTATCCTCTTCAGCCCTTATCTCCTCAGCCTCCACTTTATCAATTATGCTTGAGTCATACCCTTATCCCTCATGGCCTCTCTCTTATGATGAAAATCTAGCACTACTTCAATGTGATCTTGATCAAGGCCCATCTCTCATTTGTGCCTCAACTCCTCTTAATAGAGGCTATGTTGTGGGCTCTTTTATTGATGTGATTGATGGTCCTACTTCTCCAAGCACAACATTAGTGAAACCTTGGAGAGCCTCATGTACCTCCACCATGATAGGCTCTTCCTCTGTTTCTCCTTCCGATGAGCACTTTTCTTCAACCGTAACTCTCTCACTCCCTTCTTCCATCATTCTATCCTTCCTAATTTTCTCTTTCCTTTTTGGTATCTCCCATACCTTTTGTATGTCTACATCACTAAGGACAAAATTCCTCCATCCTTGTTCTTGCCTCAATTCTTCATTTTTGGGTGGTAGGGAAGCTTCCTCGCTAGATGAGGAGTCTTCTTCAAGAATAATGTACATGCCCTTTCCCACTTTAACCTCTTTATCTAGTTTTTCCTACACCTCTATGTCTACCAAGGTTATAGTGGGCATTAAAGATGGGAAATTTAGCTTCTTTTGATTCTCCTTTAAGATAGGATAAGTATTTGGCACAAAATTCACATGTTTCTTTATTGGGGCCAATGAAGAGGCTTCATCATCAAAGGAAAATTTAAATTTTATGTGCTCATTTATCTCTCCTAATGTATCCCCTTTCTTCTTTTTGGGAAACTTATTTAGTTTAGCTGGAATCAGCATGCCTTCATCACCAATCCTAATGGGAGGGTCATCATTCTACTTGGTGATGGAGCTAGGGCCCTTCCTCCTAGGATTCATCTCATAGTAAAGCCTATGGATATACCCAAGTATAGTTACTTTTTGAATAGGGTGGATGTCAATGTGATCTGACTCATCCTCTTCATCCCTTATTGTTCTTCTATCTCAACATATGAACTGGCACTGTAACCTGTTCCTTTCCATATCTAGTTACCTCACTAGAATATCTAATTATTATGCATTGGTGATCCTCCTAAGTGCATCCCTAAAATACTTGGTTGAAAAATCATATGGGAGATTTAAATAGCCATACTTATTACCATAAACTAGTGTGAGGTGGACTATGTAAAAGTGATACAAAATAACAAATGTTGCTATCCCATACATGCTCTTGGGGAGCTCTTGGGGGATGTGCCACTCAATCCTAAATGCATTTATGTATTTTTTGCACCTCTTCATCATGCATGATTTATATTTTGTATTAAAGGAATTAGTGAAAGTGAAGTCCTTGTGTTTCTATGTCAGGGAGTCATTGTGCTCTAGAAACATCTAGAGATTATCCTCATCCTTGTCTAGTATGCTATTTACTCCATGAATATTAGGATTAAAATGGATCCCCACCTAAATGTCCCCTTTATTGTGTGGCATTATAGCATGTTATTCACTAGATCCTCAATAATAAATTTGGCAATGTTGAATTTCATGCCTTACACCATATGGTATGTGATGCAGAGGTAGGTTTTTGTTACGTCAATCCAACAACCATCAGGGCACAATTTTAAGCTCATGAGGAATGAGGCTACCCTCATGTCAGTATCCTTGAAAGCTTTGATAGGGAATGTGAATCCCCCTTTGTAGTAACTCAAGAGCTTTAGCACATGCTCCACCTCTTCATCATCTCCCATCATCTGATAGATGTCCTTTTTGACATCTAAGAGCTCGATTATCCTTCTAGTGAGGTGTACTAATATACTCATGCTCCTCCCCATAAAGTATATGCGGTCACCATGGACACATGACATAAATAACTAAACTAGTTTCTCTAGTTTTATAAAATAAGGAAAATCATACAACTAAGTTGTGCTAGAGGCTATTAATATATCTTAAATGGAGATGTTAAAAAGTGTTGTGCCTTGCTTTATCTTATTCCCTATATCCACCATCCAATATGACATCATGTATTACTTATAAATGGAAGTATGATGGCTATACTCCTTCAACTGGTAGGTATGCATAACTGAATGCTAGTTTTCCCACACCAAGACCTCTAGGGGAATTTGCATTAGTTGATAGTACATTTTTGTCAACACCTTGAGGTCAATTTATGTGATGCTGACCCCTTATACTAGTGTCACTACTATTATTAAAATGGATGATTCTATCACAACACATGCCCATTTTATACTTTTTTGCTGTGGACCCATTCTCTTCTACTTCTTACCCATCTTAAACCTACTGGTGTTGAAGCATGGTAGGTTGGGTCTACTGAAACCTCAAATTTTTATTGGTGCTTCATAGTCATGAGATCTATGATTATAACTTTAGCTCTGAGATTCATAGGTTTTTAATGGATTTTTTGGTGGCAACCTACTTTTTCATTGATTGGTTTATGCTCAAATTTATTTCCACACCTCTCTACACAAATAGTACTATGAGCATAATTTATCTAGATTCACAATCATTCACTCTAGGTGTTTGGGGGTGATCAAATTCTTGCTTTAGTAGGATTTTTGCTGCTTTGGCTCTTTGGTTCACTAGTTTACTTTAGTTTTATTGACATTTCAAGTTTTTACAAAGTTTACAACATAAACCAATCAGTCACATGATGTTTTATACCCTTTTTCCATCTATCATATTTAATGCAAGTGCATTAATGGTGTGGTAGCATTTAGATTTATTAAACCCCATGAAATTTTGTGAAATACATGAAAATCCTCTACCACCAACTCATTTATTTTGGATCTTTGTGCCTCCACTATTATTGCATTCAATGCTCCTATCATTATTTGGATGAAGTGACTTATGGTTCAAAAGGTCACTTCATGCTCAAATATGGGTGGATGCCAAACATCTATGATGATTCTCCTTTTGTGATTTATTATATTGATGTAACCTTTGATTTTAATATGCTAACCTGGGTGTAATTCCTCACATGCATGTGATTCAGCCTTCTCAGCTCCACTTCTTGTTACATTTATATTTCAAGCACACTTATTTATCTTGGTTGGTTTCTTATGCTTCATCTTGCCTTGGCCTATCCTACCCCATATAAATGTCTTACATTGGTCCTCTATCACTTGATCCTCCTTTTTTGGTTCTATTACACATGATCATATGGTGTATCTTCACTATCTTTCTTACATATGATCAAGTTATGCATCTTAACTTGGCTCCTATTTTATCTAAGTCTATAAACCTCCTTGCACTCAGAAACTTAGGTGTCTAGCCATAGGTACTTGGAAAGAAAATGGGTTTGACTCACCAATATAACATTATGAATGAAACCACTTGAGTATTGCTCCCTTGGACCTTTACAACCCTAAAATCTATCTCTTACACACCTAGAGTTTACACATCTTCTTGAGTCTGGTAAATTTCATGCATCCACCACTTAGATGTCTAGCATTAGGCACTTTAGAAAGTGTGAGGGCTTGACTCACTTGGTTGGATTTATGCATGAAAGGACAAATGAACATTTACCTAGGGGATTAAAAGTGTCTTATATCTAGAATCTAACACACAGTGGTCTAGTGCACTTTTCTTGTTTGATGCTAACAATCCTCACTTGCCTAGAACTTAGTTGTTAGGCCTTAGGCACTTAAAAAGTGTAAATGATCGAATCACCTAGCTAGAATTGTGAGTGATGTGTTATCAAATTCTCTTGGTGGTATTTAAAACATTACGTCTTAACTCTTTCACTATTACCCAAAGAATAAAATAAAATAAAATTGTTTGGATTGTGCCAAAAGTTATTTCGATCATATTAACTCATGATGATAAGTGACCAAGAAGTTGGTGTTATTATGGCATAAGTGCCATGTTATTGCCAATATGGCTTCTACCTACTATCATTGAAATACCTAGGGAGAATTTAACCAATCAAAGTACCTAACTTCCTTGCACCTATATCCAATATATGGTGGATGATATAAGGGCCCATATACCTTATATACAATTTTGTTGGGTACTTGAAATACTTAGAGTCATAGAGTAAAATGAATGCTCCTTATACTATCACCTTATTATTTATATGCTTATCATGTCAAATATTTTAGTGTGCCTTTTCTATCTACTGGCCCTACTTTGCTTTGCTTGGACATGCATCTCATTTAGGTGCTCTAAGTCCTTTAGCCTTGAATTCAATGACTCTAGGTCATCTAACCAAACAATGCATGTAATGCATAATGATGGTAATAAGAACTCTATTGTTAGGATTGCCTCGACATGAAAAACTAGTTGAAATAACATAACCTTATTTAGGTGCTTGTAGGTTGTGAGATATGCCCATACCACTACGAACACTTGAGGATCCCAATCCTTGCAACTAATATCACATACATCTGTGAGGCATGTTCCCATAATTTTGTTAAATGCCTCAACTATGCCATTTAATTATGAATGATAAGGGGTCATTTTATGGTGTGTCACAATATACTCAACCAATAAGATGCACACTATTTCTTTGATACCCTTATCACTAGTTAAAATAAGTAGGTACCCATATCTACTTATTATGTTTTCCTAGATGAAGCACATGGATATGGTGGCTATGCAGTCTTTTATCAGTGTGGCCTCGACCTACTTGGTGAAATAATCTATGGCCACCAAAATATGCATTGCACTTGTGCATCATGCCATGAAAGTTATCAGTCTAACAAAATAAATGGCCCATTTATATAATTGTGCCTAAGCAAGAATGGGGATGAGGGGCATCTCATCCTAATGGTTAGGATTCCCTATGTGTTAGTATATATCACATGCCTTGGCACAATTCTTTGTATCTTGGAACAAGTTTGGCCACCATAAGCCTGACTGCATCACTTTTCTTTCCATTGCATCTCAAATGCAATGCCCTCTTGCTATGCCTTCTTGCACATCTTGTAAGATGGAGCCTCTTTCATGATTCAAGACACATCAGTGCAACACTTCATCTCTACTTAGCTTATATAGTTCTCTACTGATGAGTTGAAAGGGGGTGATGCAAACTGCTAGCTATTTATTTTCCTTATTCATCATAGTTTGAGGTACAAACCCAAATGTTAGAAAGGAAGTGATCTCCACTAATCTATATAGTTACATGTCTGGCATGTCATCCTCAATAGGAACCATTGCATCACCCAAATTGATGCAAGATAAATGGTTTGGCCCCAAATTTTGCTTTCCAAGCTCAACCATAATGGAGAACTAGAACCCCTAGATTAGAACTATCTATTTTCATATGCACCTATTTATAATAGGCTTGTTCATAAGGTACTCGAGTGCCTCATGATCAATTAAAAAGATTAATGGGTTTACCAATAAATATTGTTTAAATTTTTGGAAGGCATAGACCATGATAATCACCTCACACTCTATGGTTTTGTAATTTTGCTCTATTGAGGTCAACTTTCTATTAGCTAAGGGGATGGGATGATCCATTTTGCCTTCATCAGGCTACACCAAGATTGTGCTAATCATCGAGCTAGAAGCATCAACATGGACATGAAAAGGTGTTGTCTATTCAGGGAATTATAAGATAGGCATGATAGCCAAACTGTGCTTTAGGGTTTCAAAGGCATCCTCTTATACATTTCCCTAGTAGAATGGTCCTTCCTTGTATAGAAGATCCTCTAGTGACACCAAAATATTTGAATAACTCCTTATAAATTTTATATAATATCCATAGTGGCTAAGAAAGGTATGAACACCATTCTATGTGGAAGGGGTTTGTAGCTGAATGATGATGTTAATCTTTGTTCGATCAATGAGCAAACCATCCTTACAGATGATGTGCTTGATCAAGGTTCTAAATGGTGTTGTGAAGATGAAATTATTAAAGTTTAGGGATATCTAAATTTTCATTTACCTATCAAACATTATGCACATGTTTTCACAATAGTCCTTGACAAGGCCATACACCATCTAATCATCTAGATAGACTCGGAGGAACTTGGGGATGAATTCCTTAAACTTGGTGATCAACACCATGGAGAACATAGATATTACATTATTGAGTCCAAAGGACATCAAATTATCAACAAAACATAACCATTTAATTTTAAAGGTTGTTTTAGGCTTATCCTCTTCCTCAATCTAGACTTATTGGTAGCTAGAGAACCCATCAATGAAGGTATATATTTTACAACTTGCGACACCTTATGGACTTCATCAATGAACAAAGTTGGGAAGGTGTCATTGATGTATTCAATGTTCAACATTATATAATCAATGTAAATGTGAATACACCCATCCTTTTTTATGCTTATTGCCATTGGGATCACCCACTCAGACTCTTATATAGGGTAAATGACCCCTACGGCCATCATTGTATTGATCTCTATTTTCACCTTAGCACAGAGGTTGGGATTCATTTGATAGGGGAAATTTTTGACTAGTCTTTCACCATCAATTATGTTTATGCTCATATTTCCAAGGAATGGATGTATTCCCTTCATATCCTAATAAGTCCTAGGGAACAAATCTTGGAATTCCTTTTAGAGGTCTATGATTCATGCCAACTTTGCATCAAATCAATAGGCACCTAGAGTAACCATCTTTGGCTCTCCTTATATGCTAATATACACTTTGATGGTCTTGAGTGGTGTGTGATATGGATCATTACTCTCTTGGTGAGAATCCCCAACTTTCCAAGTTCCCTTTATTGTCTCAACTTGAAGATGAGTGGGGTCTTCTTTGCTGAGAGTGATATCATCTACTTGATGCATGAGATTTCTTCTGGTGGTCAATGTTTTCGAATAGTTCTCTTTATAAGTTTCATAATCCTCCTCATTGGAGTTTATATTGAGAATTAATTCCTAAAATAAGGTTAGGAGTGCCAACCCTTTTCTTTGAATATGTTTTTCAAATGCTCTTTGAGGATTGTGGTGTTTTTGAACATTGCCCTTTAAATCACTTGCAATGGCTCAACCAATTCAAAGTTTTGAGAGGAAAAAGAGAAGGTATACACAAAATTTTCATTAATAACCTCCCAATTGGTTATCTCTTAGTGAATCTCATTAACCATATACCATGCCCATGCTCATGTCTTCAGAGTCCTGTAAAAAGTGTGCACCCATAAGTTTTTTTAGGCAGTCATGCCACATTCAGTCCATGTCTCTTCACATAGGTTCACATGCACCATAGGGTTAGATTCATAGAGTATGCCAAGATATCCAAGTTCTCATAAATATTTTTTAACTTGGTGTATATAACCACCTTTACCTCTAGCCAAGTTGGCAAGTTAGACCTTTGCTCTGCCCACTAGGGATGATAGTGCTCCTCAAGGTGTATATAAATTCACCCATTCTATTTGCCTCCTTAGGGATGCATGATTCAAGGTCATTTATATAACTTTCCATTGGGTTGATACCTTAAAATTTTGGGAGCATTTCAAGCTTGATTTTGTTTAGGTGGAGTAACCTCTTTTCTTTCTTCTCTTGGCATGGGAGCCATCATTTTAAACCATGATCAATTTGGACCCAACCAATTTTTACAGGCTTACGAACATTTGCATGAACCAAGTGGAATATATGACCAATGGTCTCATATGCCTCTTCAACCCATAAATCACAAGAGACATTGGTGGTGTCTGATGCTAACCACCCATCTTCCAAAGAAATTACTCCTTGATCAGAAGGATGGAGATTCTCAATGCCTTGCACCATGATGTTATAAATGTGGTTGATCTCATCTTCCAAATTAAAGCTCTCAACATAAGGGGGTATTTGGTCACTTAAAAGGGGGATCACTACCCTTTCCTTTCCATTCTCTAAGGTCATGTATCTCTTCTTGAAGTGCACACATGCATTGTTGGCATAACACTAAGGCCTTCCTAGAAGTGTTAGGTAGTTATCTTGTTCTACTAACTCAATAACCCAAAAATAAACATGGAGTTTGATGATGATGATATATATAATAGTGTCCTATATAAATTTGATTGGTTATTCTCATGTACTATTGGCCATGAAGATTACATGGGGAGAAGTCTCAGGGCAGACCTACCCATCTTCTCCCATGTGTTATTGGTCAAGATATTAACCTCTGCATCAGTGTCAATCAACACTTCATAGATGGACCATCCATAAATGATGGAATTCAATAGAAAATCTTGGTCATACTATAAATTCTAAGTATTCTTTACTTCATATGCCTACTCCATATACAATGTAATAACTTCAATTGCATGACGATCAATAACTTCATTTAGCTTCTTCTTTGCATGATCTAAGAGCAAAGTTTTTAGTAAGGGAAGCATCTTATTCATTTGAAAGAGGCATAGGATCTTTATTATCTCCTATACTTTAACCTCCTAGCTATCTTGCTTTCTACATGAGGTGGTAGCCTGTGCTTCAAGATCTATGGCTAGTTGGATTTCTCTTTACAAATTTTGCATTATGCTCATGGCTTGTTATAAGACATCTTTTTGATGCATTAGGTCAGGGTATGGCACAAATTTTGGCTCAATAAAAACTATTTAATTAGTGCAACTTGGTTTGCCATATTCCAAGTGTAGCTCTTATGTTGGTGAAATTGGTGGCTGAGTTATGAACCCACTCTGTTGGTTGTCTACACCTTGATGGGATATTTGCATGCTAGATGCACATTTGAATCCCATTTTATCTCATTATGCTCACACTTGATCATATCTACACCTCTACCACCACCCATTTTACCTTGGGTTAGCTTTTTGTATACATCAAGGCACTCTTCAATCACATGTAGTCCTTGATATTACCCACATGTTGGATGCATTAGGCAGTTGTATTGATAGTGTTCAGTCGACCCAAACTTGTAGCATGATCATGGTGGGAGTCTTCCTCCACTACATCCTCTACCTCACCCTCTAGTGCTTCTTTGGTTTCATAGTCAATGTTCTATTATTTGTAACCCTCATTTCCTTGGTTTGCCTACCCTTTAATGGTTGTAGTTACCTATCTTGC
The DNA here is from genome assembly GCA_037957365.1 of Torreya grandis. NCBI lineage: Eukaryota > Viridiplantae > Streptophyta > Pinopsida > Cupressales > Taxaceae > Torreya > Torreya grandis. Next base: position 6,444,985 of record JARHVA010000056.1, read on the forward strand.
ACCTCTCTTCATGTTCTAATACATTTCATCAATTAATTAGTAGTCAATTGTTTTGTGATTGTAGGCATTGCACAACTTATAGTAGATAGTTGTGCTAACTTGACTAGCATGTTGTAATAAGGGGTAATTACGTACATCATGCACTTTGTGCCAAATTTCACAATTGAGAAGTAATACATACATATTCTACCAAGGGTAGGTTTTTCTATTGCGACCCTCTATCTCATAGTTAGTGCACCAAAACCCACTTAGAGTATCTTTCAATAAACTAGCAGTTAGATTCTATAGTTGTGAGGCCATGGATATAATTTGTGCCTTTATAAATGGGCTAATGCCTGTATCAGTGGCTATAACCACCTCGGCCCTTAGTGTATCTTCAATTTCTTCTTAAGGGTCTATGAATGTTTTCATGGATAGTGCCCTTTTGAATGGCACTATCGATCCTCCCATGAACCATTGAGCATGCTAGGAGGGGTGAATGTCATAAGGAATCTTGGAAAGGAACATCTTAAATCTAGCATTGTACAAGCACAAACTCTTTAATAATTCTTGGTTTATCTCCTTGAGTATGACAATGCTCTACTACTCAAACTCATGTATATTTAACTCCTTTAAGAAGGCTCCCTTCACACTATCATAATCAACCATATCTTAGTTAGGATCAAAATTCCTATACCAAGTATGGGAATGATCAAGCAAAGTTGTCACAAACTAAGTTACCTTATACTTGGATTGAGTTATTCCTTAAGCATTCCATTGTAACTCACACTTGAGTACATGTTCTGTGGTGTTTTCCATGCCTCAGTACTCTAGCAAACACATGGGAATCTCATAATAAATTTAGGGCCATGGAGCAGCTAGTGCATGAGGTGCTTGTCCTCTTGGTGCTTATCCTAGAATTAGTCCTCCAAGGCCTCTAGCCACTAGGCTAGGCACTATTCTAGTGGTTACTACTGGTGCCACAAAATATGATGGCTATGTACTACCCAATAGTGGTGTAGGGCCACTTCTTATGGGATGTTACCTAAGATATATTATTGATATTAGATAAACTAGGGTACTTGTGCTTACGTTTTACCTAGTTGGGCTAGCACCTCAAAGTCTAGAGGTATCTTTACTTACCTCTTTATATAGGATAACTTTTTTAATGATAAAGTTATGGTGTAAAATTGAAAAATGATTGAAGTCTATGTAGACAATGAGGTTAGTTGTTAGTCTTCTATTTACCTTTGGGGAATCTAGTGCATGAGCTTGTACCATAGGTTTAAATGGGGTAGGTGCATCTGGCACATCTCTAATGGTCAAGTTCTGAGGAGACCTTGAGCATTCACCCATAAATGGTGGAACTTGTTCCAAGGCTTTGAGGGATCCTTCCTCTAGGCATGGTTACCTTTCAATACATCCTTACTGATACCTTACTAACAATTTTGACCCCATAGGTCAAATTGCCACCATTATCATTTGAAACTTTGCATATCATGCCATTTTATCTTATGAGTCAGTAATTGGTCTAAAAAGTCCTTAAAAAATCCATGGTTAACATGTCTTAAAGTTATTTAGGTGATTTAGGGTCATTTATTTCACTTGTCTTATTCTTTATAGGAAAGTATTGATGTTGATTAGAGCAGTGAAAGGAGCATGTTTTTTAAAGAAATTGATGAAACAAAAGTATAAGTTTATTTTCTTTCAGGACTCTTTTTCACCAAGTGTTCATTCTTTTAGAGATTTTATTTTTAGGGTTTTTATCTAAGTGTCAGGAATTATTTTGGACATTTTGTCTAAAGAAATTTTCCTAAAGGATATTTTTTTGAAGGGATTATTTTAGACATTTTGTCTGAAACAACTTTTCCAAAGGGCACTTCATTTTTTCGAAATGGTCTAATTAGAAAATTCCAAAGGAATTTGTCTTTCTAAAATTCTTGAAGGTATTTTTTCCTGAAGAAATGGTCCTTTCCAACAAGTTGAAGGGCACTTTATCTTTGAAAAAGACCACTTCAAAAGTTTTGAAAGGTTCTTTTAAAAAAGGAGAAGGTCCATTTCAATAAGTCTAAAGGGCTCTTTCTCTTTGGAAAAGGGCATTGTCAATAAGTTGAAGTCTCACTTAATCAAAATTTTAAGGGTCTATTCTATGGGAAAGGACCAAGTAAGAAGCTTGAAGAAAAAGGTCAAAACAAATAGCTACAGATAATTGTCCAAAGGAAAAGTTCATTACAAAATTCTAGAACAATTCCTTGAAAAAATAAGTCCATGGAAAAAGAGGAAAATTAAATCTAAAAGAAATAAGACATGGAAAAAAATTCTAAATGAAGTGTCTATGGGAAGAAATGCCAAAAAAAAGCTCGAGAGAAAAGTTTGAAAATAGATAAGCCACAAACAAATTGTCTGAAAGAAAAGTTCATCTCAAAGTGCCAAAATAATTCCTTCGAGAGAAAAGTCTGAATACAAAAGTCCAAAGAGGAAAGCCTGAAGATAAAAGAACAAAATAAATAGGTCCACAAAAATAAATAGAAACAAAAACTTCAAAAGAAATAAATAGAAACAAATAGCCTAAAACAAAAGGCCAGAAAGAAATAGCCTAAAAGAATACATGTAGAAACAATAAGCCCAAGAGCAAAAGGTTGAGGAACTTCAAGGAGCTAACATGGAGTTTCAAATGCTTCATATCTGATCTTAACATGGAATTTAATGCATGCTTTAGTTTTCAAAGCCCCTTTTCATGTAGGTGGAGGACATTTGTAGTTTATTGGTCTTGAGTTTGAGTTGACTTTTTGTCAAAGTGTCACATCTATTATAATTTATCTTGTTAATTGAAGGCTTTCAACACTTCCAACTTGTTCAAACTAAATTTATTCACCTAAGGATTGGTGTAGCATCATCTCATATAGGATAAAGTTACTTGGAGTTGACTAGATAAGGCTTATCATGCATTTTCCTTATTTTCCATGTAAAGGACTTTCTTTTATTTTAACTCAACTTCCAAACATATCAAGTGGAGTTTATCTTTGAATATTTGGATTAGCTTTTCATGCATGAGGTAGATTAGTCCAAGATGGACCCACCATCCTTTTTCAATGCCAAAGAGCTATTTCATGAAAGACACAGGGAAAAAGGATATTATTTGAAGGCTTGGTTATCTTTTGATAGCTCAAGTGGAACTTGTGTGATGTGGGAGTTGATCTACTCACTTATTTTCAATACCAATTTCCTGGCTTTGGTATGCTTTTTACTATATAAGTTGGATTTTCAGCCTTGAAATGATCCCTCTCTTGATAACCAGACTCTATAAAGATTGAGTTTTGTAATATTTTTAGAAAAATAGAAGGACTATTTTTAGATTCCAGGGGGCTAGTATAGTGTATTTATGTCATTGATTTATATATGTGATAGAATTTTCTTCCTTGTCAAGCCCTAATTTTTACCTAGTTACTAGTTGATCAGATTATGTAGGTCATGTCCTATGTTTGATGTCTTTTGCCTAGAGTTATAGCAGATATAAGTGGCTAGTTAGTGCCTTGAATTAGGCCTATTCCATCATTTTTCTCAAGCTTTGATCACTAGATAAAACCTTTTCATGAAATACTAATGCATAAGAATTAATTGGAGTTGAAGATTCAATATTTTCTTATCTAATTAGTGTTTTTAGAAGCTCAAATTGAGTGGATGAACCAAAATATAGGTGTATCACCATCATTAAATAGGATTTCCTTTCAATTTATTTCTTACCTTTTCCCTCTTCCCTTTTCCATGATAGTTTTTAGCATAGAATAGAGATCTTAATTGATACACCAAAAGGAGCTAGCCTTTAGAATCTATATATTCAATCATTTATTAGGCCACCCACAGCCTAGGATTATTTCCATGTTTTAGCAGATTATGAAGGCCTGAAACTACCTTCACAAGGGTGCGAGTCTGATTGACAATAATTTTTAGCATACCTAGTGGGACACTTAATACTTGGTATAGCTAAAGTTTGGAGCTGAGGATAAGCATTTGTAGTAGATGAAAATATCAATCTTTATCACAAGTTAAAGATTCTTTACATTGTAGAGTTCATAGCATCATTCAAGTAATTATTTCATGCCAAAAGTTACTATGAGGTCATCTAGCAAAGGTATTCCTTTTGAATTCATTAAGTTGTCTTCTACATCATATAAAATATCAAGGTTTAGTAGGACAAACCCATATCCTCAAAAACAATATTTATCTCCTAGTTATCCCATTGTTCTAATCACTACAACCCCCACTATCCAAATGGCTATCAGAAACCAAGTGTTTATTCTATTCAATAGAGGCATCCCACTAAATTTAGCCCAGTTTGATGACATTTTAGTGTTTGCACTCAGAGCATCCCATTATTTTTAGGATAAAATCAAACAACCCCTATTGATCATATTCAAGATGTAGCTAATCTCTGTTTAGTCCATAATGTTATTGAGGATGATGTTGCTATTAGATTGATTGCTACTTCCTTCAAAGAAAAATTATTACAATGGTATAGAAACCTACCACTAGACTCCATTTCTACCTAGGATGAATTGGGTGTAGCCTTAGTCAAGCAATTTGAAGATAAATCTGATCACCTCTCTTTAGTTGAACAATTAACTACCATAAAGAGAGCTCCTCATGAGTTCATGTCTGATTTTAATCTTCAATTCTAAAAGACATGGACTATGATACCTTTTTTGATTAGGCCATCCCCTAAATATGCATTCCTATACTATTTGAAAGCCCTTAACTTTGACATTAGTGTGATGATATAGTCAATGGATGGTACTACTTACCAGATGCTTATGAAGTTGCAATAAGGGTAGAGAATAGTTTGATACAAGCTGGTAAGCTTTCTCCAAGGCCTCCAATGCCTATATTCCTATAATTTAATTCTATACCAGCCCCTCAAATTATTCAAATTCCATTTTTAGCTCCTATTTCATCACCTCAAGCTCAAATTATAGTCCCTACTAGTCAAACTAGTGAGATAAGAGAGTTGAAAGGCTTGTTACAATCCTTTAGGAATGAAATAATGCAACTTAAGAGACAAAAATATCAGGCTAATAGGCCCTATCAACAACAAAATCAGACCACCTATCATCCCTTCAGAGATCAAAGTCCTCCTTATCAAGGTTTTAGAGAGAATAGACCACCTTATCAAACATAAGGAGCCATAACTCTAGATAAGCCATATGCTACCCTTGACCCTAATGATCCTTCCAATTTAAATGCCATTGTTTCCATCCCACCTCAAAATAACTTGATGTAGGATTCAGGTTGGTAGTCCTAAAATCTCAATGATGCTCAAAACCAAGTATTGGTATCACAAAACATCACTATACCACAAATGACACAAGAAATGTTTTATTTTCAAGGAGCTTATTACCAAGATACAATCATGACATCACAAGGAGAGACTCAACAAGCTCAAGGAATCCTGATGCCATTAAGGTAAATTGGCAAGTGGATGATCATGTTGCTTTTACTTAGGGTGTTGAAACTAACAATACAAGTGGTCAAGTTGTAGTTGTAACTAGAGCTAAAAGAAGAGCCATTGATAAGGTTTAGGATGTGACAAATGATTTAAGCACTCCTAATGTTTTTTAATAAAAGTACAAAATAACAACTTTCTACCCCTATAACTTACAAAAATTAGAATATAAAGGTTAGTAAAGTTCATCGAATACTTCTAGTTCATGAGTAGCCAATGATTCAAAAATGCAACGAAAGGTTGGTGGATCTCAATTTAGTATAGTGGATCAGATGAAGAATTATAATATTAGAATTAACATGTAGGATTTTCTTTCCATCTAAAAATTAAAATATATGCTCATCCAAGAGCTTTCAACTCTCAGATTGTCTCCAAAATCGATTGAGAAAGAAGGTGTTGTCTTAACTAATTCAGATCAGCCAACTAAGCAACAAGTAAATAAAATAAATAAGATAGTTAAGATGGAAAAAAATGAGGTAAAATCAAATAAAATTCCTCCTTTCTAACTTTTTTTGATAGTGACTGATACTTTGGTTCATAACTATATGGTGGATAGTGGAGCTAGTAGTATAGTCATGCCTAAATAGATTGCAGACAAGCTCGACCTTATTTATGAGCCAAACACTAAGGATGTATTGAAATTGTATGGGTCACAAAATAAGATGGTAGGGATCATAAAAGATCTGAAATTTACATTACATGTTTATCCTAATGTTACTATTCAGTAGGATGTTGTGGTAGACTTGCCTCCTTACTTTGCTATGTGCTTTTCAAGGGACTTCATCTCAATGATTGGGGAATATTTATTAGTTTATTGGACTTATTTGATGTTTAGAACCAGATATGAAACCAAGGTGATGATTCATTTCTAACCTACTAAAAATTTCCATATGGAGCTATATATGCCAAGTGTTGTGAACACTAACTGTATCATCTCGGATGATGTATTAGAAAATAGTGGAGTAGAAAATGGATCACCTTTAGATGGAGTTCCAAATTTATTTCTTAATGAGTGGGATTCCACTTTTTATGAGAATGATAATTATAAGCTAATTTAATAAGGACTTGGTGTGTATTGCCTTCATGAGAATAATGCACTAATTCTAGCCATGATTAAGGATGATGAATCTAGTGAAGGTTTATGACAATTGTACTTTGATGGATCAAGGAATAAATAGTTACTAGGGATGGAATGATGTTTTTTTCTAAACTAAAATATAGATATTTATCTTATATTAACTTTTATCTTGGTTTTTCAAATAATATTGCAGAGTATGAGGCACTAGTTCATGGTTTACAGTGGGCTAGGAAGATGAAAGTCAACACCTTGCAAGTTTTTGGTGATAGTGAACTTATAGTTTACCAAGTAAGAGGTTCAAATGCATGTAAATTTTTTTCTTAAATATTACAAGCATATAATATGGGACTTATTTGAATATTTCTATATTTTTAACATTCAGGGAATACCAAGAGGTGAGAATAAACATGTAGATAGGCTAGCTACCATTGGGACACAATTTAGTATCCTAGCTGATATAAAAAATAAAAAAAATTAGTTACATATAAAGGTGGTTTTAAGGCCTTCTATTCGAGATAATCATGAGAATTGGCAAGTGTTCGAAGATGAAAATCAAATTGTGAGATTCGTGCATGAAGAGGCTGAGTTTTTTTTAATAAACCAATCAAAGTATTTGTATTACCATGGTGATTAGGTTATGCAACTAAAAACAAATAAGTGTCCCAAGGGATTGGTCACACTTGAAAATTTTTTTAGTGGTGATGACGAGTTAAGGAAGGAGAAGTCATCCTTGTCAACAAAATAAAAGCACTATGACAATGTAGAAATTATAGCTGGTAAGAATTTGAAGTTGGGTAAGGTATGCACTCCTTCATAAAAGAAATATTTCATTGAGTTATGCATAAGTTTTGCTAATGTATTTTCTTTGAAATATAGTGATCTCAAGGGATTTGAACCAATTTTATCTTAACACACCATTCAGTTAGAGGTTGAAACTAAACCAATGAAATAAAGACAAAGGCCCATTAATCCTAAGCTTAAGCCTTTGATGAGAGCTAAGCTTTACAAGCTCATAGAGTTAGCTTTATATTTCTAATCAAGCACTCAACTTGGGTGGAAAATCTTGTTCTAGTATGGAATAAGAATGGTGAGATTAGATTGTGTGTTGACTTCTATGATTTGAATAGGGCTTCACTTAAAGATCACTATCCATTGCCATCAATGGAACAAAATTTACAATGCATTGAAAGTTCAGAGAGGTTTTATTTTTTGGATGGATATAGTGGATACAGTTATATTTTGGTTAGGGAAGAGGATCAATTTAAGACAACCTTCACAAACAAGAGGGGGACATTTTGAAACAAAAAAATGCCATTTAATTTATCTAATGCTGAAGCAACCTTTCAAAGAGCCATGGATATAGAATTCTAAGGCCTTCTTAATAAGTTTTTAATTGTTTTTTAAGATGATATAATAGTGTTTTCAAAGAGTGTAAGTGATCACATGGTTAATCTCAAGAAAGTTTTTGAAAGGTGTAGGCAATTTGGGGTATCTCTAAATCCTAAAAAGTGTGTCTTCTTAGTTCATGAAGGTAAGCTCCTTGGCCATCTAGTTTCAAAGTATGGTTTCATCATAGATTCTAAAAGGGTATACTCCATTCTTGCACTCTCCTTGCCTAAGCACAAAAATTCTTTGCAAATATTCCTAGGGAAAATCAATTTTATAAGGAGATATATCTCAAATTTTGCTATTTTAGTTAAGCCATTTACAACCATGTTAAAGAAGAATCAAAGCTTTAGTTGGTCCAAATAAGGAATAAAGAGTTTTGAAGATATTAAGAAGGCCATAACTAGTGATCCTACAATTATAAATCCATATTTCATAACTAATTTCATTTTGTATACTTATGCTAACATGGACACCATTTCAAGCATTCTTATGCAACAAAATCATCGGGTTTTGGAGCAGCCAATATCCCTCTTTAGTCAAGGCTTGGAAGAGTATGAAAGAAGGTACTCTTTTATTGAAAAACACGTACTTTTAGTTATAAGGTCTCTTAAAAAATTTAGATACTTGTTGTCTAACAATAAAATACACCTAATAGTTTCTCATCCAAGCATTAAGGATTTCCTTTTGAACAAAGATATAAATGAGAAGAGGGCTGGTTGGATAACCAAGGTAATGGAGTATGATGTGGAAATTAAGGTCACAAAGCTGATTAGAGGCAAAGAAATTTGTGAGCATCTAGCTCAAGACTTGCAAGAGACTAATGAGGTTGTTTTTATGTCAAATGATGAAGAGGCTGCAACTGGTCATAACTCACCTACCAAATAGTTTCATGACTTGGTAAGCTATCTCCAAGATGGTATTTATCTCTCTCATCTAAGTTATTCAAAAATAAGATATTTTAGGTTGCAATCAATTCTATTTTTGCTTATTGATGGTGTTTTATTTAAGAAAGATATCAATGGCATGTTGCTAAGATGTATAGAGCCAAACCAAACTTAGATATTGCTTGAAGAATTCTATGATGGACATGGTGGAAGACATTTTTTTTCAAGAACTACAACCCTTAAGTTCATGATAGGTGGGTACTATTGGCCTAGTATATTTGGTGATTACCATTCATGGGTTAGAAAGTGCAAACATTATGCCATGTTTTTAGGAAAAGTGAGACTTATAGCCTTACCTCTTCAACTAATTATGGTGGATCAACCCTTTATCCAATGGGGATTGGACTTCATTAGTCTCATAAATATTCCTTCAAGTTTGGGACATAAATAGATTCTAATTTCTATAAACTACTTCACATGTTGGATATAAGTAATGGCATTAAAGTAGCAAATGAAACCAATGTTCTAGATTTATATGAAGGTTTGCTTACTAGATTTGGAGTTCTTTCAACTATTATTTCTGATAATGCAATGGATTTTATGGGAACTAAGATCATCCAATGGGCTATCCAACATGGAATTTATCTTAGCACTTCATCAAAATATTATCCACAAGGTAATGGCCTTTCTAAATCTATGAATAATAACCTATTGAAGATTTATGAGAAGGACTATTGAAGAAAATCAAAGGTCATGGAATCTCAAGTTGAAGTCATCTCTATGGGTTGATAGTATCACCTATGAAAGATCAATAACCAACTCTCCATACAAGCTGGTATATGGTAAGGAATTAAGGTTACCCATTTATATTGAGTTTCCTGATTTAAAATTAATCCATCAACTTGAGTTTTTAGAGAATGAGCCCATGGAGATTAGGCATGTTGAGATTATGAATTTGGAAGAGATAAGAAATTAGTCCATGCTAGCCATGGAGTTTCATCAAGCACAAGTGAAGAGAGCTTTTGACAAGGGATCTTCTTCATGAAATTTCAAAGAAGGAGATTTGGTCCTCAAGTGGGATGAGGATAGAGATAAACTAGGAAGGCACACAAAGTTTAATTCCCTTTAGAGTGGCCTATACACAATTTTCATTTGAAAATCCCACAATGCCTTCCACCTTGCAAAGATGGATGGTGAAGAGCTTCCAATCCCAGTCAATGGGATATATTTAAAACATTGCTACTAAAGAGCTAGGTTCCTAGTGCATAGTTTATTTGTTTATTTTCCTTCAAGTGCTAATCAAGCACATTAGTTTATTTTATTTTTATCTCAAATAAGTGCATATTTTCACATTTGATTTGTTTAGTTAGTTTTCCTATTTTATGTGTTTTCCTTCTTATTCTGGAGGATGAGGGTTGTCTCATGCTAGGTTGAAAGAGAAGTTGTAGTCATGGATCAAATTTGTCATTATTTTTTAAGTTCAAATGTCATGTATATGGCCTGATTCTCAAGCATAGCAAACATGCTTCCCACTTGAGTCGCCAAAATATTGACAATTTTGACCCCATAGGTCAAATTGCCACCCTTATCATTCAAAACTTTGCATACCATGTCATTTTGTCTTGTGAGTCAGTTATTGGTCCCAAAAAGTCCTTGAAGAATGCATGGTTAATAGGTATTAAGGTTGTTTAGGTGATTTAGGGTTTTTTTTTTCACTTTTCTTATTCTTTGCAAGAAAGTATTGATGTTAATCAGAGTAGCGAAAGGAACAAGTTTTTCAAGAAAACCGATGAAGCAAAAGTATAAGTTTATTTTCTTTTGGGAATATTTTTCACCAAGTGTTCATTATTTTAAAAGTTTTATTTTTGGAGTTTTTGTCTAAGTGTCAGGAATTATTTTAGACATTTTGTTCAAAGCAATTTTCTTGAAGGATATATTTCCAAAGGTCTTGTTTTAGACATTTTGTTTGAAACAAGTTTTCTAAAGGGCACTTCATTTTTTTTGAATGGTATAGTTAGAAAATTTTAAAGGAATTGATCTTTCCAAAATTCTTGAAGTTATTTTTTCCCAAATAAATGGTCATTTGAAACAAGCTGAAGGGCATTTTCTCTTCAAAAAAGACAATTTCAAAAGTTTTGAAGGGTTCCTTTCGAAAAGGGAAAGGTCCATTTAGAAAGTTCCAAAGACCATTTCAAAATTTTTAAAGACCATTTCAAAATTTCTAAAGGGTTCTTTCCAAAAAGGGAAAGGTTCATTTCAAAAGTTGTGAAGTGCTCTTTCCCTTCATAAAAGTCCATTTCAAGAAGTCTAAAGGGTTCTTTCCCTTAGAAAAAGGGCATTGTCAAAAAGCCAAAGGGTCACTTAATAGATTTAAAAAGGGTCAATTCCATGAGAAAGGACCAAGAAAAAGGCTCAAAGAAAAATGCCAAAACAAATAGCCATGGATAATTGTCCAAAGGAAAAGTTCATTACAAAATGCTGAAATAATTCCTTCAAAAAATAAGTCTGAAGAAAAAGAGGAAAATCAACTTCAAAAGAAATAAGTAATGGATAAAAAGTCTAATTGAAGTGTCCACATGAGGAAATTTCAAAACAAAAGATCAAGAGAAAAGTTCAAAAATAGATAAGCCACAGACAAATTGTCCAAAAGAAAAGTTCATCTCAAAATGCTGAAACAATTCCTTGGAGAGAAAAGTGTGAAGACAAAAGTCTGAAGAGGAAAGCCTGAAGATAAAAGGCTGAAAGAAATAGGTATGCAAAAATAGACAAAAATAAAGACTCTGAAAGAAAGAAATAAAAACAAATAGCCCAAAATAAAAGGCCACAAAGAAATAGCTTGAAGGAATACATGTTAAAATGAAGAACCCAAGAGCAAAAGGCTAATGAACTTCAAAGAGCTAACATGGAGTTTCAAATGCTACATATCTGATCTAAACATGGAATTTCATGCAAGCTTTAGTTTTCAAAGCCCCTTCTCATGCAGCTGGTGGCCATTTGTAGTTTATTGGTCTTGATTTTGATTTGAATTTTTGTCAAAGTGTCACATCTATTCTGATTTATCTTATTAATTGAAGGCTTTCAACATTTATAACTTGTTCAAACTAAAGTTATTCACCTAAGGATTGGTGTAACATCATCTCATGCAGGATAAAGTTACTTGGAGTTGACTAGACAAGGCTTATCATGCATTTTCCTTATTTTCCATGCAGAGAAGGACTTTCTTTTGTTTCAACTCAACTTCAAAACATATCAAGTGGAGTTTCTCTTTGAATATTTGGTATAGCTCTTCATTCATGGGGTAGATTAGTTCAAGATGGAACTACCATCCTTTTTCAATGCCAAAGAGCTATTTCATGCAAGACATAGGGAAAAAGGATATTATTTGAAGGCTTAGTTATCTTTTGATAGATCAAGTGGAACTTGTGTGATGTGGGAGTTGATCTCCTCACTTATTTTTAATGCCAATTTCTTGGCTTTGGTATGATTTTTACTATATAGGTTCATTTTTTAGCCTTGAAATGATCCCTCTTTTGATAAGACTAGACTCTATCAAGATTGAGTTTTGTAACCTTTTTAGATAAATAGAAGGACTATTTTTAGATTCCAGGGGGCTAATATAGTGTATTATGTCAGTGATTTGCATATGTGATAGAATTTATTCCTTGTTAAGTCCTAATTCTTACCTAATTACTAGTTGATTAGACTATGCAGGTCATGTTCTGTGTTTGATGTCTTTTGGTTGAAGTTATAGCAGATGTAAGTGGCTGGTAAGTGCCTTGAATTAGGCCTATTTCATCATTTACCTCAAGATTTGATCACCAGATAAAACCTTTTCATGAAATACTGATGCATATGAGTCAATTGGAGTTAAAGATTCAATATTTTCTTACCTAATCAATGTTTTTAAAAGCTCAAATTGAGTGGATGAACCAAAATATAGGTGTATCACCATCATTAGATAGGATATCCTTTAAATTTCCATTCTTACCTTTTCCCTCTTCCCTTTTCCCCAGTAGTTTTTAGCATAGAGTAGAGATCCTAATTGATAAACCAAAGGGAGATAGCCCTTATAAACTAGAGATTCAATCCCCTAAATAGGCCATCCATAATGTATGATTATTTCCATGTTTTAATAGACTGTGAAGGCCTAAAAATACCTTACAAAGGTGTGAGTTTGATTGAAAACATGCCCTTCTCATTCACTACAGGTCCTCTTAGAACTTCCAGGTTCCAAATCTTCTATTAGTCCATGCCTATTCTTATTATAAGCCTATCACCTGAGCTCTTGATTATCAATCTACTCATCTCCTTCCATTGTACCTCACCTACACATCTTCTTTATTCCCTGTTGCACTTCTCATATTTAAGAGGACTTTAGCCTTCCATACTCACTATTTCAAATCCATAATCCACCATCAACTTCTTGAGTTTGATGCCAAATTATTTCACTAATGTGCTTTTGGTTTCACACAAGAATTGGTACTCTACTTCTTTAAGGTAGGAGTACATCAATACCATGAACTCAAGCATATATATATATATATATATATATATATATATATATATATATATATATATATATTTAATGCCCCTTGCCACCATCTATCTATAGCTCTAGTCTAGGGGGTGTCTAGGTTCTTGAGCCTCTCTAAGCACTCTTGCATCCACTAATATCAATGCCCATAGCTATTATTTCTATGGGTCACATAAGTAGCCAACCAATGGTACACTTGATTTGGTAGTTTGTAAAAGAAAACCTCATATAAGGCATCATACAAGTGGTTTTGGACCCACTTCTTTGGGTTCTGCCCTCTATAAATTAGATTCCTTAGTGCAAAGATGTCTTCTACTTGTTCTATCTAGTGCTTAATGTTCTTGAAGGAGAGTCAAAGTATTATATTGGTGTATCATTATAATAGTAAAATTAAATATTTTCTGACAATAGAACCAAAATGTTGTAGAAGAGTAGGATTTTTGGTCATGGGCCTAGTCATGTAGCTACCTAGCAATCCAGGTTGGATCTAGGCTTGTTCTAGAGGGGCACAAACCTTGACAAATCTTATGGAACTCAACATTTAACACTCAGTGGTGCTGGTATAAATATACGTAAGGTACAAGCCTTATGTTATCAACCAAATTGTAGTAGAGAAAGGACTGGGGTCTATGTTGGGCTAGTTGTGCCATGGTACAACTCTATTCTTCAGGGGCTTGGGTTAGTGAAATGATGATTGGGCATTCATGAGCATAAGTCTTGGGTTTAAGATGTTTAATGGCATTTAGGCACTTAAAGGTAAACTGGGTGTCAGGTTAAGGGAGTTAGGTGTGGTCTTATGCTTAGGCATGAATATCATTCAGGGCATAAGGTTCATTGTCATCCATAGGTATGACATGAATGAACCAGGTTGGAATAGTATGAGGACTTAATACACACATTCAAAAAAATGAAGTATGTAACCAATAAACATTATAAGACTTAAATATTATCTCATTAATCATTTTTGTAAATTATTTTTCATTAATATGTTAAAAAATAATACATACATAGTCCATATAAACTGAGCAAGTGCTCAACATAAACTACTAAGGCCCAAGTTCACAGACAAGCTTAGATGTTAAAAAGGGGAGCATTAAAATGCATCTTGACCTAAATTCTAATCCTAAGATAATATTTAGCAATAGTTAGATATATCTTCACTACTATAGTTTGCTTCCTTTTATTCAATTGAACTTTGATTCCTTTTATAAGCTTTAAATCATCCTAGGTTCATGGGGAATGGGGCTTATCAATTGCTAAGTTGGTGCTGGAGGTACACATTCCACCACCCCAACTACACTTTGTATTTAACATGCAATCATTTTTCCATGTACCCACTTCCTAATGCTAAGTTATTCAAAAGGAGCCACTTGTCTTTAATGGTTGGTTACTATCCTATGCACCCAGTTCTTGATGCTACTTAGAGTTGTTAACCACTAGCCAACTGACACGTCTATAAGATTAAAAAAACAACTATCCACATAGTTGCCTCATGTCTAGGTGTTCTTTGAGTTGGGAAAAATCCATTAATTAACATGAAATGGGTCCCAACACTCCTTAGATTTATCTTTCATAGATCCAAAAATTTCAAAATCTACCTAGAAAGCCAACTTTGCACATGCATATATTTTGATGTGCTTCTGTGCATGATCTAAAATTTAGCACAATTAAACTAGGCTCAAAATTGAACAAAACCATATGATCACCTTATCTTAAAACATCCACATGCATGAGATAGAAATTCATAAATATGCTTACTTGGTTCTTTTTTGCCTTATAAAAAATTGACTATTGGAAAACACTATCAAAATCCCTGGGAGCCCAACTTTGCACCCACATATCTTTGATTTCACTTTGATACATCACCTAAGATTTTATACATATTAACTAGGTACAAATGTTTTCACAACCATATGACCAACTCCCCCTGACTCATCCACATGTGGTAATGGTGATGTCAGAAAATTGCTTACTCAGATTTTTTGCCACTAGACCCAAACTATGTAGATAAAAACTATGGACTACCAGATGATTACACTTATGCACACAAGATCTCAAAGCATAAAAAACATCTTAGGGACCTATGTCACCTAATTAATAATTCATAATCATCCTTGAACATATCTAATCATGCCAAAGCTAAATATCAACCAAGCCAAATTCAAGTACACTAGGACAAGCACATTGCACACTTTGTCATTGTCAATTAGGCTATCAAAGCACTTCATTTACTCACAAAGACACCTCCATGACATCACCATGACATCACTAACAACTCTCCAAAACTATTTTTAAGTGAAAATGGTTTAGAGGAATGTCTTCAGCTTCCATAGGTTAGATTCATGCTTGAAATGAAGTTTCAAGTCTCAAAGATGCAAAGAACTCTCTCTCCTCCATCACTCCATTCACAAACTCACAAAGGTAGATTTCAAATGCATGGTATGAATAGGAGAGAGAAATTTTGAAGCTAATATATTGTTTAATGTTAGGGGTCTTTATCACCTTCATTTTAGTGGAATTGGTTTTTAGATTCATCACTTCTCCTTTATGGACAATCATTAAGAGTACAAGGTCACTGTCTTGTCCATTCAAGCAAGGTCTACTTTTGATTCTATTTCTTCACCTCAGAGTTCAATGGATGAGATTGGATTTTTGGAGATGTTTAGAGATATAATGAGTCTTTATAATGTTATTTTCATCAATAAAATCAACTATATGAGGTGTCTTCATCAAGGAAACTAGTGTCTCAAGTATATGGAACATACCACCCTAGTTGTAAGCATTTTGGTTGGTTTGAAGTGTTGCCATCCTCAAAAGTTTCCAAGTACCTCATTATTCATGTAAAACCACTCAATATTAGATGATTAGTATTATATATCATTTAAAATTGGGTATTTATAAATAATCCTTCAAGAGGTGTCATGTCTCTTGCTCTTTATAAGCGTGATACAATGCATTAATAGTCTTCTACAAGCATGAATGCTAAATTTGGACTAAATAGAAATGGAGGATCAATGAACACATGTGATAGAACCATTGAAAAATTTGAAAGCCCAAGGTAATGATAATGGGACTCAAATACATTCTCTAACAAAGACTTGGATAAGCTTTGTCCACCCATAAGTCTGCAGACCTATAGGTGGACATTCATGAACTACATGCCTCAGGTTGAGGATGTTAAAGCAATAGATGAGACCTAGTATACCTAACTTGAAAACCTATTTAGACTTGATATACATCATTTAATCATCAAATATCATGGATGAACACATGGACTCTAACTTTCATGCATAGGCCTTATACATGAACTGACATCATACACAAGCCTATATGTATAAATGGGCAATTTAAAATTGCAAAGTATCAGTAAGAGATTCATAAGATTATTTAAGAGATGACAGGAAGGAGACAATAACTAATACAATATAAAGGTATCTAATACTTGAGAAGTTGTCTTCAATAGTCAATCCAAGCAAAAAGGTAGCCGTGTAGGTTACAAACTATATGTCTTCATTTTTGCCAAAAACCAATGGTCATGTAAAGAAAATAGGTGTGGAAACATGAATCAATACATGTATGAGATAAGGCATATACTAATGAAAAAAATAAGCTATTTTAGAGCCATAAAAGTGTTGAGGTGACTAGTGTCATAGCCACTAACTAAGTTTACATGCCTAGACACTCATACACAGGTCTATGTATGAAGACAAAAAGGTAAAAGTTTGAAAATGCTATAAAAAGATAATTAACATTATAGGATAGTGGGAATGAAATTAAAATGAAGTTTTAATACTTAAAAGGTGTCAATGACATATTTTAAGATCAATTTTCAAAGCCTAACACTCAAAAGGCTCTCAATCATCACCTACAACCTTACATTGAAAAGGTATTTTTAACATACATGTATGCTTATGAGGATATGAGGTCTCAAAATTATAGAGGATAAAATAAGACAAAATTATCAACACTTTAGCAAAGATCATTTAATGTTCAAGGATTATTATATAAGTCTTAAATCCCAAAATTGCATTCAAACACTAAATGTTCACCTACATGTTTATTTAGGTAAGCAAGCTTGTTTCAACCTTGAAAAGAAGACATGGTGCACAAAAATAACATTGGATTTTACATTAGGTATATAGAAAATTTCTAAAGGTCATTTAAGGTCTAATAAACTTAAAGAGGATCAAAATAAGTGACTCAAATAAGACTCACTAAAACCCTACATATACACAGTCAATGTGCCATCTATAGGCTTGCTTAGAGTGAAAGGTGTCTTTTGGATTGAGATATATAGATGTATGAGTGAAGGAAAATGAATTTTAAGCATTTATATTGTGAAATTATGACTCCATAGGGTCATCATAGTCAATTTAATGGACTCCAATGTTTATAGACCTTGTTTAGGCTTGGTGAGCCTAAAGCCATATATATATATATATATATATATATACTTGCATGCATAGTTGGAAAAAAATGGTTTGTTGAGGGTAATATTAATATATAAGGACATTATAAATTTTAAAAATGTTAGTATATAACCTATGAGGACATAAATTTGTAAAGGAAGATAAATAAAGTGCCATTTTGACTTATGAGACCTCCTTGATTTCTCTAGATGTAGGAAGGTATTTCAAACCATATTTCCTAGTGGTTGTTAAGGCATTAAACTTGTGCATAGGACCTAGTGAATTTTAAGGATAGTGAAAGGGTCCCCACACTTAAAAATTATATCATTTAGTTTTGGTTTAAATCCTTGACATGTATGAACAAAGGCTAAGAATGTATATCACTCTTTAATGGTAGAGTAGAGACCCAAAGACCAATTTCTTGTGCTTGAATCTGTATGGATAAGATGCATGGGAACCTAAGCACTTAGGGATAGTTAAGGAGGATAGTGTAATTGAAAATTATAGCATTGGTTTAGGAGTTAAGATCTTCATGTTTATGAATAATCGTTAAGAACTCAAACATGTCTAAACCCTCCTAAAACCCTAATAAGGACCCAATTATAGTGAATGGCATCCAGAGTGCATGAGATGAATTTTTTTGATATTTTAACCACCCAAAAATCATTTTATACTCTCTAAATATTCTCACCATGTATTTTACTTGTACCTGAAACTATAAAGACTACATTTAATGTCATTTTTTACAAGGGTTTAAGGTGTTTTGTAAGGTTTTGAGAAAATAAACACTTGAAAACTATTTATAAGGATGATTTGGGATGTATTCTACATATTCAAGCCCAAAAATATGTACATTCGACCTAGGAAGTGATCCTACAAGTTATGTTTTTAAGGGTAGTCTAAAACAAGCTTGAGAAAGGGCTAGTTGCTTGGACCATTTCATGGTTCCCATACTAACACAGGGTCTCAAGACCTCAAATTTGGTATGGAGGATGGTTATAGATTGTATAAATTTAACCACACACTATAGACACTATAAAACTATACTAGATGTTGAAATTCCTTGGGACGCTTCTTGACCTTATCATACCCTAAGTCTAGTTGGCTACCTAACTAACTAAATTCACTAAATTACTAACCAAAACATTAACCCATCTCTTTTAATTTACCTTGAACATTTTATTTCACAAACTCAACTAATGATATTTAGATCAACCCTTGATGGTTATGTCCTTACCTTCTAAACACATTAGTAGTTGTGTGTGAGCTAACGAGGCACAATTTAATATGTTTGCCTTATGCGATGATAACAAACTCCCAAACATCATGATCAATAGCCTCACCCTCTATGGAACCTTCCATCTTACATATATCTTTTCTTATAAAAGGAGGGTAGTAAGAGGTGAATTATATCCATGTTCAATCTATCAAATCTTCTTGCACATAGGTATTCAAGCTTTCCAACATCCAGTCTTCCTTTAAAAACTAAACAACAACAAAAGAGACCTGAACCTGTACCAAATTTGATTTTAAGGCCAAAGTACTATTAATCTAGAAAAATTACCCTAGCCTTCAACCATCATCCATGTAGCAAGATATAGGTATATTCTATTTGATCTTTGTTTCATTGGACTTCTAACCCCCCTAACCTAATCAGTCTTATTTACATGTTGTTTTCGAACTTATAGATCAACAGAACCATTATTAGACCATTCACTTATTCTATAACTCTTTTTTGAGTATTTTTAGAAATTTACAGACAACCATTGATGGATAGTAAACCATCGATGGTCACCTCCAACCATTGGTGGTTACTGAACCACTGACGATCAACTTAACCATTGATGGTTCACCCAACCATCGATGATCACTGTGGTAGAAAATAATAAGTTATTTTCATCCCCTTAATCTCAACCAAACCTAACTTTTTATGATCCTACCTATTCATAGCCTCTTTTCCAAGTTTTGAACATGACTTCAACCACTTTAGCATGAGTATTGATCCACTTTTGCTATATTTAGTCATTTTATTAAACAAACATTTTACTTTTTTTTGTGTTGTATTTCATTTACTTTATGCAAGTACCTTACTTTTATCTATTTCAAATTTATTTTTATTAAGAGTAGATTGACAACCTCCTAACAAGCTCATGCTTCTTAGATCTAGCTCATGCTAAGCAGTCCACCCAACTATCTTACCTTTATTATTGTTTTCTTATCTACATGTTATTCCTTCTAAGCCAAAGAAGAGTTCTCCATAGTCATCTAGATTACACATGCATCACCAACCAAGTATTTATACCACACCCTTATTACTAGTTTCTTATCTTCTTCTAAAATTAAGAGAAATATTTTGGCATGCCTAGTGAGACCCTAACATCATCTAGGTGCCCCTTTTTTTACTTTATTCTTTACTCATCAAAAAAACTTTGAATTTCTTTTTGGGATTAAAATAAATACCTTGCATACATTGTTTGCTTTCTTGATTTTAGTTCATCTAGTTAACTTAAATAAAAAAGTAATCAATCATAGTTTTCACTCTTTTTATCACAAACTTTACCAAACCACATAATCAATAAACACATCAAAACAAACTTGAGATGAGGCTTGACTAGGATTTCATCACCTAGTGGTAAACCTTACCCTTTCCCAACAATCCTACTTAGAGGTCATTACCAAGGGGAGAACCAAATAAACTCTCTGGTTGAGTATATACTTTGAATTTAGTATATCTTGGCTAACCACTTGACACCCTTATCACTGCAGTGTGTGAAGTGAGGGGGTAGGCCCCAATAACAAGCCATGCACTAAAGTTTAATATAAATTTCTTTCTTTTGAGCACCTAAACACAACCTGAAACCAACCTTAGATTTCTTTTTTAGTACCTGATCTACAAGCCCAATTTATTCTTCACATTTTCTAAGGCATAAGCCAAAAACAAACTAAAAAGAATCCTAAGTTTTAAATGCACTTCTAGCATATGTTTGGATTGCCTTGAGATTCTTTCTTTTTGTTTGCCTTTTTGAGGTGTGAGTTTTCATCATTTGTTTTCTATTTCCTCTCATGGTCTTTACTAGAAAAAAATTGAGAAATCACACCAACCAAGAACCACCATCTTCCTCCTCCTCTTATTCCATAGATTATAATTCAGATGTTGAGAGTTCTCCTCATCTCTCTCCCTTCCTACCATGCCTCAGATAATTGTTGAGGGTGATGTGGATTTTTCTACCTTCCTTGATAACAACCTCATGGCCCTCCAAAATTAACTTAACACCTTATCTTACCATATCCCTATTGCTTCAGTTACTCCTATGGATCCACCTTATGACATACCTCCCCCTCTTATGGTTGGAGTTACCTCTACCTAGCCTTTGATTACCCACACATCTTCTTATAGCAATATCCCATCCACTACCACCACTAAAACCAAATCCAACATTCCAACCAATAACCAAACACCCCCTACACCAATCAACACCTTCAATGTAGGGGAAACCTTACCTCTTGTTAACTATACCCCACCTACCATGGGGGTATCTTCTACTCTTATTTCTACTATTCCTCCTATCACTACCAACCAACCAATTTATACCCCTCTTCAAAATTTGTTACTTTCCATACCCCCTAGCTTTCCACCTATTAGTACAAGAGTTAATACTCAACCCCAACCATCTACAAACCCATCCATACCTCCAAATCAACCCATATCTATCCCTCAACAAATATCCATGACATCTTACCAATATGTTCGTAATCCACAAAGATACATAGCACCATCTACCCAACATTTTGTACCCATAAACCCTTATGTGGCACCATCCCAACTTAAAATGACCACATACCAATATGTGGTATCTTCTCAACCCTCTACCTCTTATCCATATATTGCTTCCACCCAACCTCAACCAAACTTAACATCTAATTATGTAGCTTCCCAACCTCAAATAGATTTAGTTAAGATGTTGATGGATAAAATGTCCAATCTTGAATCATCTATTTCTGGGGCTCATAATATTTTATCATATGATCAAATCTATAACAAACCTATCCATACATCCATTCCTATTTGATCATATCCTCCTCAATGGAAACTACCCAAGTTTTCCAAGTTCTAAATCAGGGAGGACCCCAACAACATTTGAGAACATTTACCCATTCTTGTTATTTGATTGCATATGACAATGCTCTTCTCCTTCATACCTTCCCCATGTCTTTAAAAAGGCAAGCCTTGGATTGGTATAGTGATGTCATAAAACACTCCATCTTTTTCTTTTCTTAACTTGCTTAAGTATTTTTAGATCACTTTTTGGTCAATATATCTAAAAAGGTTTTTATTATCGACATCTACTCCATTAGGCAATTTGATGATGAATCAATTATTGATTTCATAGCTAGATGGAGAGGTCTCATCAACCAAATTTCTTTCTCCTTACCCAAACCTAAATTGATTGAGCTCTTCTCTTAGGGTTTTACCAAACATATTTCACCCACTCTTCAAGTCCAAAACTTCTAAACTTCTGATGAGGCTTTCACCATGGCACAAAAATTAGAAATCTGAGCCATTGATGAGGGAAAACTAAAACTATGAAATGAAAATTATATATTTAAATCTAATGACCCTTCTTCCACCAAAATCACAAATCAACCTAACCATCCCAATACCAAATCAAAGGCATCCACTAACTTAGTTTTACTTAAAATGACTCCACCACCAATTTTCAACCAACCCAACCCAACCAATTCTTCTAACTCTTCCAACAAACCAAATCAAAACCAAAATTGAGTTGCCTCAAAATAATATACTTCAATAGGGGAGTCTTATGCTTTAGTTTTGGATAAATTACTCAAATCAAACATCATAAAACTTCCTCTAATAAAACCTCCCCAATAATTTGATGCCTCTCACCCTTCACCTATTTTGTACAATGAGAATGATATTTGTGCTTTCCACCACATCATTAGACATGATGTTAGTAGGTGAAATACGTTTAAACCTACTATCCAAAATATAATTGATAAGGGAGAAATTTTGTTTGATAATCCTAATTTTATAAACCTTTTCTCAACCATGCCTCTTCCACCAACTATGATGATAATAAACTAGAATCATCTCATGCTCATGAGGTCCTTACAGGTAATTTCATTATTAGTGAACCTATCATTGAGGAGACCATTCCATAAACTACCCATTATTCCATTCAAATCATTGAAGTTATGGATTCACCTTATACTCCTTTGGACGTTCAAATAGAGGAAGAAACCACCCCTATTTATTTACTTATTAAAACCATGGATCTATCCATATCTCCTTTGATAGAAATACCAAAGGAGGAAACCATTGGTTCAAAAACCTCTTCAACCACTCCACCTATTAAAGTGGTTGAATTACTTTTGATTACTTAGAACATCCAAACAAAGGAAATTACCACCTTGATTTTACTTGACACCATCACACCTTCCTCACTTATCTTAGAACCACCCATTCTCTCTTTAGGAATCATCCCAAAGGAAGATATCACCTTACCTATACCTTACATGATGGAAACATCCTCCTAAGCCTTGGAACATTACATAAAGAACATAGGTGAAGAAACCATCCACTCACCTCCACCCATGGGCTTAACTTTCGAAACCAATGACTAGGGAATCAAACCCGTTTATAAGCCTTTTTCTAGATTAGTCCAAAGTCTAGAGTTTGCCTCTCAACCCAACCTCAATAGAGCCACTTTTTGGAAATGTCTTGGGATCCCTCACCAAAATAAAATTTAACCTTAAAACTCACTTTCATCCACCATCAAACCTATCATTACCTCAACCCCATCCTCAAACACTTATTTATCCAAAACCATAGGAAAACCATCCAACCCAACTCCACCTAAATTTTCCAAATCACCTTATGCATCCTTAACCAAAACCATCAATAATTTAGGAATACTTCCTACACCTAGCCTTGCTCATCCATATTTTAATTTGGACTTAAAACCTTATAGTCCACCAAAGAAAACCCCAACCAAATCAACTAGGCAGGTGGAACCACCTAAACTCCCACCTCAAACTAGACCCATACCACTTCCTTCCCACATACCTTCTATCTTAGGACCCCATCCTTATACTATCCCCATTACCTATTACTCATTTATTAAACATTCTCCTTTTACTTTACCCACACCTACCTTCAAATCACTAAAATCCCCATCATTCTTAACTAACCTAGTTACCTTTACCTTCCCACCTATCACCAAACCTTCACCCTCTACATCTAAATCTTCCACCTCCAAACCAAACATAACCAAATAATCCCATCTGAAACTACCTACCAAAACCATTTCACCACCTCCAATTTTCGCAGTAGAGCCTACTCATAGGAAGGCTCCCACTGCTAAAACCAAAAACCCAATACCCTCAACGCCTTTGATCAAATCTTATTTGACCATTCTAAAAACATTGTTGTAAACATATTATTTAATAACACCCATCAAACCTTTCAACCCTTCATGTCTTAAACCATCATGGTTCAATGACAATTTTATTTGCTCATAGAATAGGTCTCCTGGACATGATACAAAGAATTTTTAAGCTCTTCAACCACTTGCCCATAGGTTATGGGATGAGAATGATTTGTTATTGGATGAACCTCCCTTGAGCCCATTACCAACCCAACCATTGAATCAACCCATCCAACATTTACCTACTCGTCCACTCTCATTTGGAAGTGAGGAGGAACTAAAGCAACCATCTAGACCAACACCTCCCTTAATCCACACTATCCATATGGCTACCTAATATCAAGCCCAACAAAAGGATAAAGGAAAATCAAAAGTGTCCATACCATGTACCTACCCTTCTACCCCTCAACCTTCCAATTGAAACCAAACACCCTCACCTTTACCTTCACCTTCTCCATAACCCAAAATATCCATTTTGGGTACCTTTCCCTCCAACCCTTCTAAAACCATCCAATGAGTACTGTTAAAACAACTTCACCCTACATTGATGAAGATGAGCCTTTATGAACTAATCAAAACCTCACCCAATCATTGCCAAACATTGATAGAGGCCTTGTAATCTATATAGGTTAAACCAAAATATCCTCAACCTCTTGCATCCTTTATTAGAGCCCTTCAACTTTCTACCTTTGTTACCTTCTAGGATTCATAAATACCTTCTATCCATTCAAAAGATCCTGATCCTTCCCTCTTCATCATGACATACATCAATCAAACCTGCATCAAAAGGGTGATGATTGATGGAGGAGATAACATCAACATTATCTCATATCATGCTTATGATCAAATTAAATTACCTAAGAACATCATGTCAAAAATTGAAGTGGTCCTTCATTCTTTTAATGACACTATGGCCACTACCTTGGGGATATTCATTCTCTATATCCAATTAGAACCTTGCACCATTACCAAACTTGTTTACATTATAGAGGGTGATTTCTAATACAATGTCTTACTTAGATTCCCTTGGATCTGTGCCATGGGTTGTGTCCCTTTTACCTTACATTGATGTGTCAAATTTAAACACAAAGGTCAAATTATTACCATAAGATTTGACCCTAGTCCTTTTGCCTCATGCAACATGACATATCGATCCAATGACATACTTCTTCCTCATTCATCCACCTCATCACCAACCAACAACAACACCACATTATCAACCAAAACCAATAACACCTCCACCCCTATCATTGATGAATCTTCAAATAAATCATCTATTGTTTCTTCTTAAATTCCTATAGAGGACCCCTTAGAACCTAAATTCTAACATCTCTCACTGGGGGAGTATCATCTCCTAGATTTAGATGCTTTCCCCACTCCTCAAGAGTATGGGAATCTCACCCATGATCCTAGTTATGACCCCAACATTGGAACCATCATCCCTTTCAGGCCTTCCAACCATCAAACCAAATTAATCCATGGGGGACTTGATCATCCACTTTTTACTTCACCACTACCTCTACCATCTAACCATTTACCTCTAACTTCTCATATCTTGACAAACTAACATCTTCTAAGCTATACCTCCATAGGTGTGCCTAGAAAATGTTTGTCCTAGGCTGGTATGAGTATGGACCTCATGAATAACCTATAATCAAAACCTAGAAACCTCATGAGTTATTTAGCCTTGGGTTCATACCACCATAATAACCCACCTCACCTAAACCCATCTCCACCATTGATGAGGATATCCCATCCTCACCAACCCCATCTCCTTCAAATTCAAAATATTTTGATATCATCCTACCTAAATTTTATTTTTGATCAATACTATTAGTTTAGGCCCCTTGACTTATCACAAGGATAGCTGAATTAAGATTCTTCCTCTCATCTATCTTGAAATGGTAGAAAATGATTCTCCTACCTATTTCTAACAAGTTTTTTGCTTTTATACATTCAAAGGAAGTAATAAACTAAGATAAATGGTTAGGGGTTTGTACGTACCTAGATGAAGTTTGTGCACCATTATCTAGATGTTGTAGGGACTCCTCTTTGGCTATGGAGGATGACACCTGTAGAGAGAAAGACTTAAACAAGGAGATTTTTAGATAGAGATAAGGTGGACTGGCAAGCAAAAGCTCAGTCCAGGAAGTGCAAATACTTCCTTATGGGATGACAGTCCACTGTTAACAATTAAAAGTGTCAAAAATAAAGAAATGACAAATGACTAGCAAAGAGGAAACTAGATAATGCATACTTGCTGTCTGCTGTCGGTCTGCCATAGTCACCGACATCGGTTAGTCTGCTAGCATCGATTTGTCAAAGGGCATCAGCATCGGTTAGTCTGTCAACATCAGTGGGGGCAATGGGCCTGGTGGTCAGTGTCGATCAGGGCAACAAGGCCTTGGACGAGTTCTAGATGAGTTTCTGGTTGATAGACGGGTCTAGAAGGAGTCTAGGTCTGTGTAGTGTGGTAAGACAGTAGACAGGGTCTTTAAGAGAGACAAAGATAGGGGATATGTTGTCAAAAAAGGGGTAAGGGTATGGGGAAGGCCTCTCAGCCTTTTTGGGAAGAGAGTTAGGCCTGGTCTAGTTAAAAGCTGGGTCTGGTTGATAATATTGTTTAGAAGCAATAAATAGAAAACTGATTACTGATATAGTCTAAATAATTAAAATAAAATAGAAGAGGGATACTTAGCTCTGCCTGGAGGAACCCCGGAGGGGTAAGAGACTTGTTGTTGATGTAGAAGACTCCCTGTAAAGAGGTAGAGTGCCTGATGCAGAGTCCCTATAGCCTGTGATGCCTGATGTGCATCTGGGAGAGAGAGAGAGAGAGTCAAAGTCTGAGTGCAAGAGGATTTTTGCATTCAGGGGAAGAGATCCATTGATTCAGCCTACAAGTTGGTTTTAAGAAATTGACATTGGTGATCCCGCTAGTGTCGGCTGACTGTAATCGATGTCGGTAGATAGAATAATGGAAAAAGGGCTAAAATTAGCCTTTTGCCCGTTCTTCCAATTGTCAGGGTCAATTGGTCATGGGAAAATAGTCAAAGGCGGGTTACATGAGCATGAGAGGGTTGAAATAGGTCATGAATTGGTCATAGGGTGATGGGAGGCATCCAAGGAGGGGTGAGGTGGCAAGGGTGAAGTGTCAAAGGGGTGTTATTAATTTAAAATAAGTTATTATTTTAAATTAATAAGTGTGTGGGTTAGGGATGTGTAGAAGTGGACCAAGGTGGGAGTCGACCAAGGGTTAGACATGATTTCGGTGTCTACATTTGCCCTTTTTTGTCTTGTTGGTTGTTCTTGATGAACTGCAAGACAAAAATAGGAGTTGGTTGCCCCAGGTATGGGATGAGGTCCTTTTTGTCCTGTTGGTTATTCTGATGAACTGCAAGACAAAAATAAGAGTTGGTTGCCCCAATTATGGGATGAGGTATTCTCCCTCAAAGTGGGAGTTGAGGGAAGGGAACCTAAAATCAGGTGCTAATTTGACATATAGAGGATGGATATGGTGAAGTATGAGTGTGAACGCTGTAATAGTTGAGATTACGTGCATACCACTTCATGAGATGGTCAAGTCAAATTGTCACAGGTCAAGGGTTAAGGAGTGCCAAAATTGAAATAACCAGGCCCCAGCATTTAGTCGTAGCTGATTGGGTTATTTGATCTAAGCTATAGCTCTAATGGTCATCGTGTTCTAGGTATCCTGAGCTCAGGAAGTGCTCCTAAAAACATGAAAATGTCACAAGTAGTGTGGATCAACTTGCTCGAGATCCTATACTTGTGAGGGTCAAAATGCGGGTTGCAGACAATTTTGCTAACTATTCATGAGGTAGCATACATGCAAAAACAACCAAGGCAATGTTGTCTTGGAAGTGGTCATGGTTGGAGGAGATAGGCGTGATCTCCATGGTCGTTGGTCGAGTTGAGGCTAAGATAGATAGTCCATTAGATGGATAGACGAAGGAATGACATGTGACAAAGGAATGGCCGAGCTAACCTCAAGAGACCCTATGTCAATTGAGTGCTGCCTACATAGCCCCTGTTGAAAGGGCCTCAGGCCAATGTAGTTTTCCCCAAAAGGGGAGGAAGGGTCAAAGTGGTTGATGATTGGTTGTGGTCATGGTTAAAGGTAATATGGTTTATCCATCAAGTAGACAAACAAATGGATGTGGTCGAGCTAACCCAAAAAGACATCATGTCATCTGAGTGCTACCTACATAGCCCCTGTGGTTAGGGCCTTAGGCCAATGTAGTTCTCCCAAAAAGGGAGGAAGAGGGTCGATTATGGATTGGGTTTTGAATAGGCTAAGTCATGGTTAAGAGGTAAAATGGTTTGTCCATCAAGTAGATGAACAAATGGATGTGGCCAAGCTAACCCCAGAAGACATCATGTCATCTAAGTGCTACCTACATAGCCCCTGTTGGAAGGGCCTCAGACCAATGTAGTTCAGGTGAGGAGTTGAAGTGGTTGATGATTGGTTTTGGACTAGATTAAGTCATGGTCAAAGGTAAGATGGTTTGTCCATCAAATAGATGAACAAATGGTTGTGGCTGAGCTAACCCCAAAAGACGTCATGTTAACTAGGTGCTGCCTACATAGCCCCTGTTTGAAGGGCCTCAGACCAATGTAGTTCAAATGAAGAGGTAAAGTTGATGATGATTGGTTTGGACTAGGTTAAGTCATGGTCAAAGGGTAAGATAGTTTGTCCATCAGGTAGATGAACAAACGAATGTGGTCGAGCTATCCCCAGAAGACATCTTTGTCATCTGAGTGCTGCCTACATAGCCCCTATTTGAAGGGCCTCATACCAATGTAGTTTAAACGAGGAGTCGAAGTGGTTGATGATTGGTTTTGGAATAGATTAAGTCATGGTCAAAGGTAAGATGGTTTATCCATCAGCTAGATGAACAAATGGATGTGGCCGAGCTAACCCTAGAAGACGTCATGTCGACTAGGTGCTACCTACATAGCCCTTATTTAAAGGGCCTCAGACCAATGTAGTTCAGGTGAAGAGTCCAAGTGGTTGATGATTGGTTTGGTCGAGGTTAAATGATGAGGGTAAGATGATGTTACAGCCTTTTCCATATTATGTGATGGTGTATTCTGTAACATTGGTTGTGGTTTTTCATCCCTAGCAATTATCCATATTGGGTGATGGATGTATGCTAAAAATGAATTGAGTATATTTATGCTTCAGCAAGTAATGGTTTATGCTTAACATAAATTATGTCTGGTCGATAGTTTCCATGTGTATTGTTTTTCATAGAAACTATGTGAAATGGACTATGTCATGTTGGTGGTCTGAAAATGTTTTTGGGTTGGTTTGGTGTGGTTGGCAAATGATTTGGTTGAATGTGACAAAGGTATGGATAAGAAGTGAAAGGCGCATTGCTCTTTCATTGACAAGGACCATAGTGATAACATAAGTAGGGGGTTTTAGAAACAAAAGCCCTGTTCATGTATTACATCGTTGACCATTGGTTGGGTTAGATAAGTAATCGAATCACTTTGACAGTAAAATGAGCTCAAAATCCCTTGAGCAGGTGATATGATATATGAGGATAGGGTAACCCCTTTTAGTATGGATAACTTTGCCCCTTTTATAGGTGACCCAGAGAATGACTATAGGCAAGTCCATGACCTTGATATCTTGTCAGTCCCCTTTTTTTTTTTGGGTGCAAATTGATCGATGCAGGAAGTCTACATAGGGATGTTGTTTTGCTTGGTGTTCATATATGTGAAGCTGATTGATGCAAGAAGCTTCTGAAAGAGTGCTGTCTGTAGCAATATTTAGTCATATCCATCCTTTGAGGGAGTGGTCTATATTCTAATTTATATGCTTTTGATATGACTTTGGCCTAGCTGTCCTTCAAGGGAGCAGTCTAGTAAATACAATAATTATGTAGCTGTCCTTCGAGGGAGTAGTCTACATTTAGAGTTTTATGACCTTTGTATGTTAGGTATCCCATTTTTGATATGTTTTACTGATTGAATTTTAGCCATGGATGAGCCTCTAGAGGTTTAAGGGTTCCCTTTTATTAAGATAAAGCATTCATACTTTATAAAAGGGTTACATAGGGTTTGTTTTAGGGAAATAGGGTTGAAAGGAATGAGGATTAAGAGGACTGGGATTACTCAAGGGACGAGCTCAAGTTAAATGTCAAGTGAGTGAGTACTCGACTAATAGTAGAATGGTCACATATGTAAGGCATCAAGAGGCTCAGGTTCTGGTCAGCCTTCGAGAGAAGACAGACGATAAGTCCCTAATCTATGCTTGTGCATGATGATGTAAGTTTTGAGCCAATTAGGAGAAAACTTACCATGTTTGCTTCTTTCCAAATTGGTCACGTGTTGGTTGATGATTAAGAATTTGGTTGATATTTCGTCGATGTTTGGTCGACTTGGTCGAGGTTTGGTCGAGGCTTGGTCGAGACTTGGTCAAGGCTTGGTCGAGGCTTGGTCGAGGTCAGTTGATATTTGGTCAATGTTTGGTCGAAGTTGGTTGAGATCATGATTAAAAGGTTGGTTGATGTTTGGTCAAGGTTTGGTCGAGGTCAGTTGATGTTGGTTGATACTTTGTTGTTATGTTGTTAGCATGTTTGGTTGGTTGATGCTTGGTTGAGGCTTGGTCAAGGTCAGTGTTTGGTCGATTGATGTCTGGTCAATGTTTGGTCGGGGCTTGGTCGGTGCTTGGTCGAGGCTTGGTCGATGTTTAGTTGGTTGATGTCTGGTTAATGTTGGTAAATGTTTGGTTGTTTGGTGTTTGATGTTTGGTCGAGGTTATGATAGTCAGGGTAAGATTAAATTCCCCCAGTTGCTAGGGAGAATGTTTGATAGATTTAGTTTGAGAGGGCAAGATCTTGATCTGCCAGGTTGGAGGTAGGAATCTCAAAATCACAAATGGTAATAGAGGAAATGGTTGGTAATGATTTGATTAAAGTGGCTAATGGTTGGGGTCATCAGGCTGGACCTCCATCGATTGTAAGGCTTGGATCAAAGTTTGATGATGATGTGGAGAGTTTTGTATGAGATCATACAAAGACATCTTCACAGGGGTCGTGTGGTGATGTTGTTTCACCACAGAGTTAGGGATTGTCTTTGAGGATGCTGGTTGAGATGTGCCCAAGAAAGTAATCTTGGGTTTTGGTTGTGGTGAAGCCTTGGTAGATGGGGATGTCCAAGGGATAGAAACATGTCTTTTCCCTTTATCCATTTGGGTTGGTGGGTTGGTGGTCAAGTTGACTGTGATGATTTCGAATAATGGGGTTAAAGGTGGTGGAGGGACCATAGTCTAGTGTTGAGATCTCAATTTAGGTGATGATGTTTGTGAGGCATGTGATGGTGTCAAAGATTTGGCAAAGGGGTAGTCAAGAGGATCCTTGATAAGAAGGGTATCTTTTTTCTGGTGTTGACGAATGATAGCTTTAAGAGCGCAACAATGCTCAGTGTCATGTCCTGATGTGTGATGATAGTGACAAAATTTAGTGTTGTCAAACCAAGATGGTCTTCATCTGAGAATTGATGAGTGTGAAGGTGAGGAGGTATGGGAAGCATGGGATGATGTTGAAGGTTTGTTGATAATATGGTCAAGAAGAAGGGTGTCTTTCTCCAAGCATTGGTGAATGACAACCTTGAGGGCATAACAATGCTTAGTGTCATGTCCTGGCATGCAATGATATGCACAAACTTTAGTGTCATCGAACCAAGGTGGTTTTGGTTTGAGAGATTGGTATGGTTTAAGAGGTGGAAGACTGATGCAAGAAGACTGCAACAATTATCGTAACAACAAGGCATAAGAACTCACCAATGGGTCTGCGTGTTTTGTTGTAGTAGGGGTTGATGACTTTTGTTTTGGAGGCATAGGAGGCATTGGTCATTTTGGAGGAGATATATGTTTAATGGGTAAAGGGGATAATGGAGGCAATTTGCCTCTGTGAGGTGTTGGAGTAGGAAGCACTCTTATTAAGGTGGATGGATGTGGGCCCAAAATAGAGGGCAATGATGAAGGTGGGGGAGGAATTCTTTGGTGTGGTTTAGTGGCCTTCTTTGGTTTGGTCTGAGGGCCACTATTGTGTGAGGCAAGATTATATATGGGGTGAACACCAAGAGATTTAATCTCTTTTGGCATGGTGGATGCCTACGTGGGTTTGGGTTCAGATGTGGATAGAGGTGAGTGAGATGTAGCGATCTTAGGCAAAATGCAAGAGAAAACTGTCACTGGGTCTTCTTCGATTGAAGTGGGTGAAGAGATAGGGTCTTCTCTTGGTGGAGAATAAATTAGAGAATGTGACTCCTCAAGAGGATAGAGGGTAGGGATGATGGTGCCTTCTACTTGTGGTTGAGGAGTAGGAAGGGTATGGTCCTCCATTGGTAGGAGGAAGGATGAAGGTGGGGCTAATGGCATTGGTATGGTCGAAGCATTCCACAGTATAAGAGAGGTTGATGGAGAATTAATAGGAGAAGAAGGCTCTTCTACCTATGATGGATGAATAGGAGAAGAAAGCTCTTCTACCTGTGGAGGAGGTTGGTTAGGGACAAGAGGCGAGACCGTGTTGACCATGCGTATATCATGCTCTTGGGAGCTATCGGCCATGGTTCGGACATTGTTTTGATTAGGAGAGTGGTTAGAAAAGGGTTGTTTAAAGATGTTGATGTTTTGATTGGGTGGCACATTTAGGTTATTCAAGACAAGATCTCCCTTATCTATCATGTCTTGGACAATGTTCTTGAAGGTTCAACAGTTGTTTATGTCATGGCCTTAGACACGGTGATAGTGATAAAAGTCATTTTCCCTATACCATGTAGGGATGGCTTTTGAAGGGTCAAATTGAGGTTGTCAGATTGGAGAGAGATTGAGGACCCCCTGCTTGATGAGTTTTTCCAACATAGAAGCGTATGATTCTCCTAGTGGAGTGTGTTTATGTTGTATGTACCATTGTTGGAATTGTTTTGTGATGCTTTGTGATGTTGAAGGTTGAGGTTGGTTGGTCATTATCGAGGATGGTGATCTAATGACCACAGTGTTTGCCACTCATTTGGACTTAGAGTGGGAAGAAGAAGGTCTGAAAGAAGAAGGGTCATCAGTTTTTGCATTGGTATTACGCAATTTGACCCTATTTTCTTCAATAGCACGGAGTTCAAGCTTTTGGGCCATGGTGAAAGCTTCATCAAAAGTGTGGAAGGTTTGAATCTGTAAGGTGGATGAGATGTGCATGGCACATGCTCGAGAGAAGATCTCAATGAGCTCAGGTTGAGGTAAAGGGAAGGAGAGTTGGTTGATTAAGCCTCTCCAATGGGCAATGAAATCGGCTATCGATTCGTCATCAAATTGCCTGATAGAGTAGAGGTTTGTAATGGAGACCTTTTTGGTGATATTGATTGAATAATGGTCAAGAAATAATTGGGTGAGTTGAGTGAAGAAAAAGAGAGAGTGACTGGTAATAGAGCTATACCAGTCAAGGGCAAGACCAGAAAGCGACTGGGGAATGTGCGTAGCAGTAATGCATCATCATGGGCTATGAGATAACAAGCATGTCTAAATGCTCATAGATGTTGCTACAGGTCTTTCTTACTCTGGAAGTAAGTAAACTTAGGAAGTTCCCACTGACTGGGATACGACTGGATTGGGATGGAGGGATGGATGGGTTCATTACAAATTTGGTCATATGAAAGGACATTGCTTGAACCAGAAATGGAAGCCTCAAGATTAGACATTTTGTCCATCAACATTTTAATTAGATCAGCTGATGGATTTGTGGGTGGGGTGCCCCCTATATTTTAAGGCACTTGGAAGGTGCTAGAAGGGGCGTATGACGTAGTTTGTTGCGCTTGTATAGGCACAACATATTGATAACTAGTCATTGGAACAGAAGTGGAAGCCAGGGGTGGTTGTGCCATGGAGTTAGAGGGCACAAATTGAATAGGGGCACCAAAGGTGGTTGGATGGTGGCGACACTGGTTGAAGGGTAGGTAGTTACTCTTGTGTTGATAGGGGCAAGAGTAGGCAGGATGGAGACAACTAGATTTTGGAAAGGGGTAGAATTTTGTTGAATAGTCTGTGGTTGATGGGTGGCCAAAGCCCCGATGGAAGTGGGCCCAAAGATAGAAGGAGAATCCATACTTTGAAGAGTAGTCATGGTCAGGTTGATGGTCGAAGCAAAGGCCAGAGTGGTCATGGGTTGGCTAGCAGACGCTATCGATATCGTTGCCACTTTAGTTAAAGAGGTTGGCATCCCATAGACTGGGTTGCCTGAAAAGTCTCATGTTTGGCTTATCATGAGATAATGTTGAAGGGAGTTGACATTGAGGTCAAGGAACCTTTTGAAGTCTTGATCCCCTTTAAGAGAAATAGATGGTCACGTCAGGGTTGGTCGGGCAGGAGTATGTTCGGTCTCTGAATGATACTCCATTAGAGGACTGGTTATGGAAGGTGAAGGTGAAAGCAGTTGTTACCTCGCATGGTCGACAAGAGTGTTGGTTTGACTGTGTGTCAAAACCATTCAAGGCAAAAGGTTCAAGTTTTAGAAACTTTGTTTTTCAGTCTTAAAAAACTAGAATGGGTGTTGGATAGCAAGAAAGTTGGGTTTTAAGCTTGCTATTTTGAGAAGAAAAGTTTAGACAGTGACCAACATCGGTAGAAAAAACTGATGTCGGTGGAACAGATTGCCGATGTCGGTCAGATAACCGATGTCGGTGAAGATATTGCCAACGTCAGTGGAAAAATCTATGTCGGTTACTATGTTTTCCAAAAACTCAAAAAATTTGAGAGTTTTTGGAAGAAAGAAGAAAACGTCCTCACTAGCTCAGAAAACTAGATAAAGACATAAAAGAAGATGAAGACAAACAGACCCTAAACATTAAATCCTAAGAATAAACTTTTAGAATCATGTTGGCTTATGCCTTAGAGTGTGTTTGGGAAGTTGGATTGTAGAATAGGTCCTAGAAGAGGTAGTCTAAGGTTGGTTTTGGGTTAGTTTCGGTGCTCAAGAGTCTGTGTTAGGTTTCGTACATGGCCTAGTGCTAAGGAGCAAGCTCCCCTCACTTCACGAGCCCAATGGTAAGTTGGTCTCGCTTAGCTAGTATATACTTCCCCTAGAGTTTATCCTCTACCAGAGAATAGAGTAGGCTTTCCCCTTGGTAGTGAAGTCCAAGTGGGATTGCCGAGACAGGTAAGGTATCTTCTAGGTGATGAAATCCTAGTCGGACCTTGTCTCAGGTAAGTTTAGATGTTTGAGTTTGTGCAAGTGGTTAGGTTGTGTAACATAAGTGGACTATGCTTTATTCATGATGCAATTTTTAATTACTAGATGTGAGAGCTAAGTATGCATTCAGGAAGAAATGAAATGCAATGTATTTTAAGCCCAAATTGAAATGTGTGTTCGGATGCAGACAAGTTGAGAAAAGGTTGAAGAGTATGAATTGACTAGTCTAAGATGCAGAAAAGAAAGAAAAAGAAGGATTCTTTTTAACTTTGCTAATGGTGTCTTTTGGAAGAGATAGAAGAAAGAGATGCAAGAAGAGACCTAATGCACCTATATGAAAAGTTTGTTTTTAGAAGAAAAAGTAATGAACCCAAGGAAAACTCCTAGGGTCTCACCGGGCATGCTAGAATGTTTCTAACAAGTTTTTTGCTTTTCTACATTCAAAGGAAGTAAGAAACTAAGATGAATGGTCAGGGGTTTGTACGTACCCAGATGAAGTTTGCGCACCATTGTCCAAATGTTGTAGGGACTCCTCTTTGGCTGTGGAGGATGACACCTGTAGAGAGAAAGACTTAAACAAGGAGAGTGTTAGATAGAGATAAGGTGGACTGCCAAGCAAAAGCTTGGTCTTAGAAGTGCAAATACTTCCTTGTGGGATGAAAATCCACTGTTAACAAGTAAAATTGTTGAAAATAAAGAAATGACAAATGACTAGCAAAGAGGAAACTAGATAATGTGTACCTGCTGTTTGCTGGCAGTCTACCACAGTTGTCGACATCGGTTAGTCTGCCGGCATCGGTTGGTCAAAGGGCACTGAGGTCGGTTAGTCTGTCAACATCAATGGGGGCAATGGGCCTGGTGGTCAGCGTTGGTTAGGGCAAAAAGGCCTTGGATGAGTTTTGGATGAGTTTCTGGTCGACAGACGGGTCTAAAAGGAGTCTGGGTCTGTGTAGTGTGTAAGATAGTAGACAGGGTCTTTAGGAGAGACAAAGACATGGGATATGTTGTCAGAAAAGGGGTAAGGGTATGGGAAATGCCTCTCAGCCTTTCCCATACCCTTACAATTTTTTTGACAACATATCCCATGTCTTTGTCTCTCCTCTCAGCCTTTCTGAGAAGAGAGTCAGGCTTAGTCTGGTTGAAAGCTTGGTCTAGTTGATAATATTATTTAGAAGCAATAAATAGAAAACTAATTACTGATATAGTCTAAATAATTGAAATAAAATAGAAGAGGGATACTTAGCTCTACCTGGAGGAACCTCAGAGGTGTAAGAGACTTGTTGCTGATGTAAAAGACTCCTTGCAAAGAGGTAGAGTGCCTGATGCAGAGTCCCTGTAGCCTATGATGCCTGATGTGCATCTAGGAGAGAGAGTGAGAGGTCAAAGTCTGGGTGCAAGAGGATTTTTGCATTTGGGGGAAGAGATCCATTGATTCAGCTTGCAAGTTGGTTTTAAGAAACCAACGTCGACAATCTCGTCGGCGTCGGCCGACTGTAACCGATGTCAACAGTTAGAATAATGGAAAAAGGGCTAAAATTAGCCTTTTTCCCATTCTTCCAATTGCCAGGGTCAATTGGTCATTGGAAAATGGTCGAAGGTAGGTTAAATGAGCGTGAGAGGGTTGAAATAGGTCATGAATTGGTCATAGGGTGATGGGAGGCATCCAAGGAGAGGTATCCAAGGAGGGGTGAGATGGCAAGGGTGAAGTGTCAAAGGGGTGTTATTAATTTAAAATAAGTTATTATTTTAAATTAATAAGTGTGTGGGTTAGGGATGTGTAGAAGTGGACCAAGGGGGGAGTTGACCAAGGGTTAAACATGATTTCGGTGTCTACACTACCATCAACACCATCCAACATTAGGATGATGATTCCATTCCAACCTACCTTGGTACATGGGATTCTTATATCCACAAATCCCTTCCTCCTAAGAATCAAACCATGTTTAATGAATCCACCATCGATGCCAACTTGGGTACTTAAGATAACCTTCATATTGTCAAGATTGGTTAATCCTTAGATTCTATGGAGAAACAAGATTACCCTTCTTTCCTTCATGATCAAAGCATAGCATTTTCTTGGTCCTATTAGGATATGCCTATAATTGACCCTTCTATATCCCTCCATAACATTGTCACCCATCTTGATGCTAAGCTTATTTAGTAAAAGCTTTTTAGGATGCACCCTCACATTACCCTTCTAGTCAAAGAAGAGCTTTAATGTCTCTTGTCTATCAACTTCATCCAACCCATCAATTATCCTCAATGGGTTTCTAACATCATTTCGATTACCAAACCAATATTGGGACTTCACCTTTGTATCAAATTTCATGACCTTCATCTCACTTACCCAAAGGATGACTTTTCTTCACCTAACAATGACCAACTTATTATTCTTATAGCTGGCCATGAGATGTTATCTCTCATGCACAATTTATCAAGATATAGTCAAATCTTGATTACCCCCAAGGATTAACATAAAACCTCTTTCATCATCCCATGGGGAACCTTTTGCTACAGGGTCATGCAATTTGGTCTAACAAATGCTGAAGTAACCCACCAATGTGAGATGACCTACATATTTCATGATCTAATCCATAAAATCATAGAGGACTATGTGGATGATCTCCTTGGTAAATATAAACATTGTAAGGATCACCTAGCCATTCTCACCATCATTTTTGAATGCCTAATCCATTTCCATGTTAGACTTGTTAGGTTGTGGAGCTAAAAGCTTCAACCTTTGCAAACTGAGGAACAGATGGTTGTTGAGTTCTACAGGAACCGGCGTCGGCAGCAGGACCGACGTCGGCAGAGACCAGTGCAGAATGCCACCGGCGACGGTAGGAAGTCGACCGATGTCGATAGAACCAGACAAGCAGGGATCGATGTCGGTCGCCTGTGTGTTCCAGAACTGCTCATTTCACAGACAGTTAGTTAAGTAAACGAAGAGTTTGCATG
Organism: Torreya grandis; assembly: GCA_037957365.1. Classification (NCBI taxonomy): domain Eukaryota; kingdom Viridiplantae; phylum Streptophyta; class Pinopsida; order Cupressales; family Taxaceae; genus Torreya; species Torreya grandis. Next base: position 6,483,369 of record JARHVA010000056.1, read on the forward strand.
TTGAGACCAGTTAGAGTCTTGTGCTGCGAGGACAATTGTCTAAATTAAGAGTCTAAGTTAGTGTTTGAGTTAGGGATCTATTTATAGACCCATTGGCATGTATTGTATAAGGCATGAGATAGAAAGGAAGAGTTCCTTCTAGTTGTAAGATCTGTGAGTTGCAGGTTGTTGCAAGCTCATTGGGGATCTACATGTAAGTTTGGTCTTTGAATTGCAGGTTGCAGGTTCATGAGAGATCAGCTTGAAGTGTTATAGAGTGCTTGATGTATCGGCAGGGTTATTACTGACTGGTTGGTGAGGTGAACACCAATTCTGTGTGTGAGTTGGTTGTTGGGACCATTTTTGTGTAGGAGAGTGTGTGTGAGAAGAATTACTGAACACTTGAGGTGTGGCGAATCTCTGTAAGGTGAAAGAGTGTGGCGGCTCTTTGTTGTATTCTTTTCTGTTAGTGTTAATACAAGATAGTGTATTGTCTCTCATATTCTGTGCTATTGGTGAATTCTAGTTACTTGCGTTTCTGGTTATTTCCGCATATTCAATTACTTATATTTGGTAATCATACTGTGCTCTTTCTGAGGAGCAAGATCCCAACTAGTGGCATTAGAGCATGTTTGTTGTTCTAGATTTTCGACAAGACTCAACCCCAAGAAATGTGTTTTTGGAGTCCTTTCTAGAAAACTTATTGGCTTTATCATCTCTCTTCAAGGAATCAAAATAGACCCTACCAAAGCTAGATAAATTTTGGAGATGTCTCCTCCAACCCAACTCAAGTAACTCCATAGCCTATAGGGGAAGCATCAATCTACCTATCACTTCATCTCTCATTTATTTTATAGATGTCAACCTTTTCACCATTTTCTTAAGAATGACACATGTTTTAAGTAGACCAAGGACAACCAACAAGACTTTGATTCACTAAAATAATACCTTCTTTCTTCACACATTATCATCCCTCCTAGAGAGGACCAACCCTTTTACCTTTATATATCTACTACTAACCATTCCTTAGGGGCAATGCTCACCCACCGTGATGAACAACAAAAAGATCAAGTTATCTGCTACATAAGTTAAACACTTAGAGTATAAAACTTGGTATACCCATCTCAAGAAACTTTGCCTCACCTTAGTCTTTGTGGCTTCCAAACTTCATCATTATGTTATCAATCTCAAAACCTATGTCATCACTAACACTGAGCCACTCAAGTACATGCACTCTAAACCAAACCCAAACTAGCATATGGCTAAGTGGCTCATGCTCCTAGCTAAATTTTATCTTGAGTTCCTTCAGCAAAAGTCAATTAAAGGGAAAGTCATTCCTGATTAATTGGCCAAAGCTCCATTACCAGATAACCAACCATTTCTTGCATTTCTAGATGAGTCCATCATGACTCTCTCTCAGGAGGACCCCACCTACCAAATGACCATGTTATTTGATGGCTCCAAATGCCAATGTAATAGGGGTGCTGGAGTGATCCTCATTCCCCTTGATGGTGAACCTTTTCCTCTTTCTTTTAAACTTGAATTTGAATGCACCAAGAATGTGGCTAAGTATGAATCCCTCCTCATAGGTCTCCAAACTACTCTAGCCTTGGGAATAAAATCAATGTAATAATGATGTCTTACAAAAGTACAAATAACTCATAGACATACTCTTAGCATCATTTGATCATTACCTCATCTATTCTATTCCATGATCTACCAAAAAGTTCATGGATACAATAGCTTCTCTTGCTTCCCAAATCCCATCTCAACCTACCAATTCTAAAATCATTGTTACCATCCACTATTTTATCACACCTTCTTATATCCATTATGACCTTCTTATCATTTATAGTGTAGAGAAATCTCCATATGACATATGGTATGAGCAAACCTTCAATTACCTCAACCTCAACATCGTTCCTCCCAACCTCTTTATGAATGCTTGATGAACCTTTGTTTAGAGCACCTCTTTTTACACCATACTAGGGGGAATCCTTTACAAGCATGGATTCAACAACCTCCTTCTCCATTGTCTATATAGTCATGAAACTTCCCATGCTATCAAGGAAACACATGACATAATCTAAAGAGGACACTTTAGTGGTTTAGCTATCGCTAAACGTATCCTTCACCTTCAATACTATTGGATTACCCTCAACTAGGACTATAATGATTATGTAAAGAAGTGTGTTAAATTTCAACAACATGCCAATTTACATCATACACCTACCCATGGCCTACAAGTATCCAAATACTATTGGCCCTTCTCACAATGGGGACTTGATCTCATTGGGGAAATCAATGCTCATTATTCATAATTACACCAATCCATCATTGCCACCACTAAATATTTCACCAAGTGGGTATAAGCCATTCCTCTCATCTCAACTAAATATGACAAGATTGTTGACTTCATCACATCATCTATTATTTTGATTTTATCCATAAGATCATCACCGATAATAGTAAATATTTTAAGAACAAGCAAGTCTAAGGTCTCTGTGATGCATTTGACATTAAGTTAAGATTTTCTTCACCTTATCCTCTACAAGTAAATAGATAGGTGAAAGCCTCTAACAAAACCCTTAAAAAAATGTTAACCAATGTAGTAAGTGCTTTAGGTTGGGATTGGAACTTACACATCCCTTTCACTTTATGGGCCTATCACACTAACATTTAAACCTCTACGGGTGCTAACCCTTTCTCTCTAGTCTTTGAAGTAGAGGTAGTCTTGCCTATCAAAGTCCAAATTTCCTCTCTTCACATATACTTATAAGAGATCATTTCTTAGAGAGACTATATTTAAGAACATCTAAGCATGACTTGAGCTACTTGATGAACATCTCCTCATGGCACTTAACCATCTTCATGTCCATCAAGAATGAATTAAGTGTGCCTATAACAAACATCTAAAAGAGTAAGAATTGAATATCAAAGATCTCATCTTAAAGGTAAACCAACATGTAACCAATCTAGAGAAAAAGAGGTAATTTTTCTTTCAATTGGCTTGGACTCTACATCATAACCCATAAGTATGTATTAGGAGCTTACCATTTATCCTCTCTCAAAGGCAAACCAAAACTTGAGCATCTCAATGCTTAATATTTACATCATTTCTTTTGTAAAAAAAAGGATTGAAGTCACCTTTCTTGTATAACTTAAGCTCATCCCTTGATTTATTAGATTTTCACCCTCACACCTTCCTCTTATCCCTTTGAGGACAATCGATTACAACACAAAACCATGTGATTAACTGTCACAATCATAACCTAATCCTAAATAGGGGTAACATAGCTCTAGCCATGACATAGTTCTCATGGATACTTTTCATATCTAATAAGATGGAATCCCATGATCATTTATCTCTCAAACCCCTCTTTTTACCTATTATTCACCTTATTGTGCTAAAATTTTTGCCCTCATAAAGGTAAACCTATAAGCCTAATTATACTTATCCATGTCTAAAACCTAACATATTAAAATAATTAGGATACCAAAATATCTCTTGGGTCACATATGTCTAGCATTGCAAACTACTCCCTTGAAGTATAGTTGCACAAAACTAAATTTCTTAAAAGATAGACTACTACCTTGAAGGATATCTACCAAACATACAAACCAAACTTAGACCACTTCCTTAAAGGATGGCTAAGTCAAATGGGTCAAAAGAAATCATTTGAAGCTTCTTGCATTGATCAAATTCACAACCTATCAAAAATAAAAATCAATAAACAAAGGACCCTATATCAAAAATTAGAATAAGTTATCTCAAGAAAACTACAATCAACTTTCATATCTAGCATTAGTAAACTTTTGCATAGATCAGTCTACACCTTACATTACGACATGGACTTGTCTAATTTGGTTCTTAGGTTACCTATAGAAGGGGAAATTTAACCTACATAAGGTTACCTTACTTATAAACCCATCTAAATTTTTACCCATCACTTATCTCCTCTTTATACCATCTTTAAATCAAGGGATTATGAGCTTACTTGACACAATGTGATCATGACACCATTTTATCAATAAAAGTATGCTAATGCAAAGAATTCAAAAGGCTTAAGTTCTTTAAGCTAGTCTAGCTTTGGTTTTGTTAAGTCTTTACCAATGAAAAGGCATTGTGATTTTTATATACCCTCTTATCATTGGTTCATGTAGACATGCATCTCATGATTCTCATTTATTTTTTCTAAATTTAGTTTGTTATTTAACATACTTTATGTATTTTCATTACATCCTTAACCATAATCACATTACATCTCCATGATCATCAACAACAAACATCAATGATTAACACGACATTAAAAACCATATCCATGAACCACATCCAATATCTATCTATGATCAAAACATCATGAACCACATCATACATCATCTATCTATCTATAATATCATCTTATCCATTTACCATGACATCACAACAATTCATCATATAACATTAAATCATGAAATCACATTAGAATAACCATAAATCAAACCATCCATAATCATAAACTTCTTATCCATAAACCAAAAACAAAAAATCATCCATAAATCATCACATGCCTAAAGCTACTAAGTCCACATCTCATAAGCATAAAGCATCCAAACATCAAAACATATAAACCATAAACCATGAACATACATTATATATAGATCATCATGAGCATCATAAAAATCATCATGTCCATCAAATAAATAATACATGTAACAATGTATGAATCACTCTCTCTCATGTACATCTCACATCATTGGCATGCAGGCTAGTATCAAAATGATGTACATGCAATATATCATATCATGCCCTTAGGGCACCATCACCACTACCACTCAACCCTCCTTGCACTTGCACTACCATCTGGTGCTGTGTTGAACACACCTATCTACTGGGAGGATGGGTGAATAAGTAGATCTCAAAAAATAGTTCCTTAAAATTTCTAAGATGAATCTTAAGCATATGCAAGATTAAAGAATAAATGAAAGATATCACATGCACAAAATCAAATCTCATAACACCATATTTATATGTGGAAACCGAAAATGAAAAACCATGATGAGAATGTTGTTCAAAAATACTATTCTAATTCAGCCTCACAAAATTTGTCTCACTAACTAAATCTCATTGGTTACATTCTAGGACACCAATCCTAAAGAGACATCCATCCCCTATTCTGAGCACCAACTCATAATGACCTCATTGATAATATATTTATGGGTGACAACCCTAAAGAGACACCAATCCCCTAACTAAGCACCAACTCAACTTCACTAATGGCATCAACCAAATAGTTGTGTGGAGCTACAACTCCATTTGATGAAAAATAGATTCATAACATAATCTAGGTTTGTTCCTTGTTGTAATTCTGATCTACAACTGCTCATGCTATGCATACTACTTATATGTGCATTCTTCCTCTCAATATGTCTTTATATGTCTCGATTATTCTATTTGACACTTTGTCTAACTCCCTTTCTACCCCCTTTTTTTATGTTTAAAAATGTCTAATTGACACTCTACATAATTCTTTTTTTGTGTTTCAGTTTTTCTATTTGACACAATATTTATCTCTCATTTTTTATCATTTCATTAAACCATGCTTTGATGAGTTTGTTAACTTTATACACTCTACACTCATGGCTTGACTCTTCTCATTCCAAGAAAATGACTATTTGTCTTCCTTTCTTTGATCCTCTTGGAATTCTACCTATGTCACTTCAATTAAAACATTCACAAGATTGGAATGATTATGTGATTAGCCATTTTATTTCATAGTTCTTCAAAAAACTGACTGTTGATTTCCTCCAACCTTCATGCCAAATTCTTGTGACTAGCCATTTGCATTTAAAACTTTAAATGCTGGCCTTTGATCTCCTCCTTTTATAAACCCTTGAAACTAACTCACTTTGTTATATCTTTGAATGATTTTTGACTTTACCTTTGGTCATCTTTAAGATGCATCTATTGATCTCAAGATTCTAACTCCCATGAGCCATTAGATCTCCATAGATGTATGGTCTTTACTTAAGACATTGGTTAAAAAATGAGATCCTTGCATCATATCACTACCTCCTATGTATTTGGATTGATTTCACTCCATCTATGTCCTTAGAGATGCTCGATAATTAATTGACTATCGTGTCACTAAACAGTTATCACTTTGTTCCATCTAGGTCCTTATGCTTCATTGGATCTTTCCTATACAAGGTCCTGCATACTATCTGATCTCAATAGATTCATGATGCTTAGCTAAGATAGTTTTTAACCTTTAGCATGTTTGACTTCATCTCACTTACTGTGACATTCATGAGAGCTTTCACTCCATTAGATCTTGCCAAACTTGCTTAGACTTTAACTACTTCTCTATGCCTTTCAGGAGTTCAACATAACATCCTTTGGCACTAATGAAAGTGCCTTACACTTATTTTGAAATATTATTTGGAGACTTTGTAATGGTCCTTTAGATATTATCAAAGTGCCCTTTATAAATTTTGAAAGATACCTTCGACACCTTTATTTTAGACCTTTTACTATTGGACAATTTTCCCAATGAGACGTCAAGTGCCCTTCAAGAAATTTGAATTACCCTTAAATTCTTCACTCATATATTTCAATAATTTTGATTGGGACATGTACCCTTAAGAACTTGTGAAAATTTACCCTTGAAAAACTTTTTTTAGATAACTTACCCTTTGGCACTTTTGCAAATATCCCTTCAAAACTTTTATTCAGGACCCATTTCCTTCGGGACTTTTGTTTGAGATAAATTTTCCAAGAAAATTCTCTTCAAAAAGGCTTAAACAAATTATTGAAAGAATTTGTTGAAGCACTCTTTCTAAAATAAATCAACAAGGAAATTTCTTTAAAATAAAAATCTTCCTTTGGAATTTTTGTTGTGGACATTTTGTTTGACAAAGACTTGACCATATTTTCAAAACATATCCCAATGCACTTTTTTTGAAAGAATTTGGTGAGGCACTTTCCCTAAAATAAAACTCTTCCTTCAATTTTTTTTTTATAGACATTTTATTCAACAAAGACTTAACCATTTTTTGAAAGATATCTCAATGCAAAATTGACTAAGTGTGGAGACCAAACATTTTCTTGAAGCACTCTTTTTGAACAAATGCAAATTTTTAAAAATGACTAATTATTCAAACACTGTTCAAATGCCTGGAAGCCCTTCTTTGCACTTGCATAACTTTTGATTCTCTCATTTGTGAGACATAAAAATTAGTCCACCAAGACTAGGTATAAACCTGAGTAGCTTGGTGTGATTATTTCCTTTAGATGTTGCCATGTATGAAAATGTTATCACCAATAACTTGTGTACTTAGCCATATCGAAACAAAATCAAAAAGGCATTCATATGACTATTCTTGGAATTCAAGGTACACACACAACTTCATGAGGTCTCGATAACATGACCATTTAGCTCAACACCTTTTTCATTAATGCATGCACATACATCTTTTATCATCAATGACAACCATGACACAAATCTCTTCCTGAGACTTTGATCTCAACCATGACTCTTATATTTCCAACAATCTCCCCTTTTTTCATTGATGAAAAAAACATCCTTTGCAAAGTATCACAATCTCTATTTTTCACCTGTGTCTTGCTCTTTTCTCCCCCTTTGACATTAATGACAAAGCATCTCTACCAAAAATTCAACTAGCTCCACCTAAAGTGCACTTCTTTAGGTATTACATTGTTCTGATCCTCATACCTATCAGATAAGAAAAAATTATGAGAAGCTCCCCCTTAGGCCATGAAATAATTGCCTAAATTCTTCTTCTTCCAGGAGTTAGTGATGTTAATTTTATACTCCCCCTGGAGACATGTCTGATCACTAGGAACTAGTGATGTGGTGTAGGAGCTACCACTCCCAACTGTTGTCTCAGATATTCAAATTGGTCCTTAGGCAAAGGTTAGTGAATATGTCTAGAATTTGATCTTTTGTTGAAACATATTCTATTGTGAAATCTTGATCACCAACCTTCTCTCTCAAAAAGTGATACTTGATTGATATGTTCTTTGTTCTAGAGTGCATCACTAGATTCTTGGATATATTTATAACACTTGAATTGTCACACAAAATGTGAATTGGTCCTTTGAACTCCACTTCAATGTCTTTTAGTGACTACTTCATCCACAACACTTGAGTGCAACATGCCATTGCTGTAACATATTCTAATTTTGATGTAGATAGTGTAACTGACTCTTATTTTTTACTTAGCCATGAAACGAGTCTATTATCAATAAATAATGCACCACCACTAGTACTTATTCAATCATCTGTGCTTCCTACCCAATTAGAATTTGTATATGTTGTCAAACTAAAATAATCACTTGAAAGATACCATAATCCATAGTCTACTATGATTTTGATATATCTTAAGATTCTCTTTAATGTTTCTTTTGGAGTAGCTTGGAGTCTATCAACCATGCATACAACCTACATGATGTTTAGTCTTGTTTCAGTAAGATATAAAAAACTACCAATCATAGACCTATACATTATATGATTCACTTTAGGAGATTCATCATCTTTTCTCAATTTACATCCAGTTATCATGGGAGTGATAATTGGTATGCTATCTTCCATACCAAATTTCTTGAGCATCTCCTTTGCATACTTGGTCTAGGATATGAATATCCCTTCTTTGAATTGTGTAACTTGTAGACAATAAAAAATTAAGGTGCTCCCAACATGGACATTTCAAACTCCTTTTGCATTTGATTTGCAAAATATTTACACATATTGTTACTGCTACCACCAAAAATGATGTCATCAACATAAACAACTATGATCAATATATGTCTATTTTCAAACTTAACATATAAGTTACTATCTATACATCCTTTGATAAATCCTTATTATTTAAAATATTTATCCAGCCTTGAATACCATGCTATAGGTGCCTATTTTAGACCATATAGTGCTTTATTTATTTTGCACACATAGTCTTCCTCATCTGTCAGCTAAAAACCTTCAGGTTGTTCAATATAGACTTTTTACAAGGTTCCATTCAAGAAAGCTGACTTAACATCCATTTGATAGAATTTGAACTTCTTAAAGACTGAGAATACTAAAAACATTTTGATGGCTTCCAATCTTGCCACTGGGGAAAATTTCTCCTCAAAGTCTATTCCTTCTACTTGAGCATATCCTTTGCAAATGAGTCTAGAATTTTTTTATCATAATAGCTCCCTCTTCATTCAGCTTGTTTTTAAAGACCCATTTTGTGCCTATGACATTCTTATCTATGGGTCTTAGAACTAGTTGCCAGGTTTTATTCTTTTCTATTTGACTTAGTTCTTCATCCATGGCTTTTTGCTAATTCTCATTTTTGCTAGCCTCAACATAGATTTTAGGCTCAATTTTAGATAGTATATAAAAACTTATCTATTCTTTACTCATTGTAGCCCTTCTCCTTGTTTGGACTCCTTCATTCATGTTGCCAATGCTCTGCTCCTTAGGATGATCCTTTTGAACAAACCTTGAGGGTACCTTTTTAGTCCTCTTTATCTCCTCTTCATTATCTCATATTTCATCCTCAGCTTCTTCTTTCAATTCCTAAATTTTGATCTCATTTACAGGTTCAATTTCTTCCTTGAGGATCTCTTCAACTTTAACATGGATGCTCTCCACTAGCTTATGTAGTCTTTTGTTATAATAGACATAAGATTTGCTATGAGTGGAATAACTAAGGAATATTCCCTCATCACATCTTGACTCAAAAATACCTAGTTTTTTTAGTTTCCTTTGACTGTAGCATTTGCTTCCAAACACTCTAAAGTACTTGACTAAAGTAGGCTTCTCATACCATAGTTCATATGGAGTCTTGTCACTGTTCACTCTCAATTGAACTCTGGTCAAGATTTATACTACTATTTGGATTGCTTTTCTCTAATAACCATCTAACAAGTTGGCTTATTTTAACATTATTCTATCCATCTCCTTGATAGTCTTCTTCTTCCTCTCAACAACTCAATTTTACTATGGAGTTCTTGTAGTAGAGTAGTGTCCCTTAATTCCATGATTTTCATAGTAGTCTATAATTCATTTGAAGTAAATTCACCACCTTTGTCAGATCTAAGGCACTTGATATTTATACCAATTTCATTTTCAACCATGGCTCTAAAGATCTTGAATCTCTCAAAGGCTTGAGACTTGTCCTTTAATAAGGTTACACATGCCATTCTAGTGTAGTCATCTATGAACAACATGAAATGATACACTCCTTTAGAACCTATTGTCTTGGTTAGTCTACAAAGATTAGTATGAACTATCTATAAAGGCTTTGTAGTTTCATACTCTTTAGTTTGAAATGAGACCCTAGTCTATTTATCGAGCTAACACTCTCTACAAGTTGTGTATGTAAGCTTGGTTATCTTAGGCATGTGTCTTACACACTTGTTAGAACTTATTTTGACTAAATTGTCAAAGTTAACATGACCCATCTCTCATCAATATTTCTCATGAGATAATTTATATCATTTACCTCAATCAAATTATATATGTTACTCTCAATCCTCTCTATTTGTGCAACAATTTTCCCAGACCTTCTTAGTTCACAACCTTTAGCATCAAATATGAATTTATAGCCATTGTCACACATCTGACTGACACTCAAAAAATTATGTTTTAGACATTTAACATAAAGGACATCATGTATAGGGAGATTTCCATCAATATGCAATGTTCTTTTGCCTCTGATTTTGAATGTAGTATTGTTTCCCAAACTAACAGTTCCTTCCTTGCATCTACTCAATTTGGTGAACTTTCTCTTGTCACCAGTCATATGCTTTGAGCATCCACTATCTATGACTTATATATTTTACTCTTTAGAATGTAGTTTAGTTTGATAAATCATAGACTGATTCTTCCTTTTCCACATCTCCTTTGGATTTTTTATTGTACTTTTCTTTGTTATGTCACTGACTTGTGAGCCTATGTTCACTTTAGGAGTCTTAACCCTTTCAACATTGTAAGATTTTGATTTAATAAAATTTATTCTACAATTATTTGTTATATGCCCAAAATTATTACAATTTTAGAATAAAACATCTATATCTAACAAAGGGGCAAATGAATTTCTACTTAAGAAGCTTATCCTTCTTTTAGGTACAACTTTACAATCAATTGCTCTATGGCCAAAATGATTACAACTATAACAATAACCATAAAATGATGAAGAATACCTTGTTATCATTCTCATTTGAGGATATAAAGGAGGTCTCCTGAGCTCTATTTTCTTCATGTTCCTTGATGTTATGTTACTTTTTGTATCAATAACCTTGGTCTTTGTAGAAACATAGTCATTATTTTTCTTTTCCTCTTCAGGAGTGTAGTTTTTTTCTTTTTTGATTCCTAACTCTACTGATGCCTTGAAGTTTTCATATAGATTATTAGTTGTGCTCAACATGGGACTCTTTCCTTTCTCATACCCAAGACCTAATCTTTCCTTGGAGGGCCTTTGTGAGATGATCAATTCATCTAGTATGACAAATCCTTATTTTAGTTTTAGGGCTTTATCTATCTATTCTTTGGCCTTTTTGAGCTTTTCTCTTAGGTCCATGATTTATTCTTCCATCTTCAAGCATTCTAAGGACTTCACTTTTAGGTTATTTTTGAACACATCCTCTATTCTCTATGCCTCCTCAACTTGGGTCTTCAAGCCCACTATCAGCTGATCTGATTCCTCATTTCTTTTAGTCAACTTCTCAAACTCCTTTTGACTAAGCTTCTTTTGTCTAAAATTTTCTTTTCTAAGTTTGTTAATTTATTTTAAAGCACAGATGAGTTCACATTCAAGATTTACTTTTCATTCTTCTCTTTCATCTTCATCTAAGTCCTCTTCATCTTAACATAAATAAGTTGATTTTAATGTCGTGAATAGGACCTCATTTTGTTTGGCCACAAAAGTAGTATCATGCTCAATATTTGCGCTAATTCTCTAATCCACTGAGTCATTATCATCTTTTGAATACAACCCCTTTTTGTTCTTAAAGAAGCTTTTCTTCTTCTTGGGATAATAGGATTTCTCTTTTTTAGTTTTCTCAGTTGAATCAGAGTCATCCTTCTTTCTATGTGGACATTTAGTAGTAAAGTGATATATCTTTCCATAATTAAAGAATTTGAAGGGTAACTTACCTTTGTATTTATGTGATCCCTTCTTCAAATTTTTGATGAAATTGGCCTCTACATCATCAAAATCCTTATATTTAGAATTAAAAGCTTCTTCTTCTTCTTCTACCTACTTAGAATCCTTGAAAGTAAATTCTCTCTTGGATGAGTCTGCATCTCCCAGCCTCATCTCATGCACAGTGAAGGTTCTATGTAGCTCATATACTATGAACTTGTTCAAATCTCTTGTTTCTTCAATGACAGATTTTATAATCATACTTTGATGTCATATATCTTAAAACCTTTTTGACAATGACTAATTCTTCCATTGTCTCTCTAAGTCCTTTGATTGCATTTATAATCTCATATATCCTTAGGAGGTAGTCTGCAATCTTCTCATCCTCATTCATTTTGAGGCTCTCAAACTATACCTTATGATTTTGGATCTTGGCTTATTTGACTTTGTCATCTGCTTCATAAATGCTCTTCAATTTGACCCATATGTCCTTTGCACTTTGACAGTGCATGACTTTGACAAACTCATTATTTGACAATCCACAAAGAATATCATTCTTTGATTTGGCATTGTTTTCACATTCTTCTTCACTACCTGATTAGTAGGAGAAATAATAAGGGGTGTGTATCCATTCTCAATAAACATATAAACATCAAACCCTAAGGAGGTCAAGTACACTTCCATCCTTATGATCTAAAAGGCATAGTTAAACCCATCAAACAAAGGTGATTTGTTTGATGAAGTTCCTTCATGATTGACCATTTTGTGTTTAGACTCCAAGATCTACCTAAGCTGATTAAGCTTCTCTCTAGGAACCCTAGGCTCTAATACCAATTGTTGAACACACCTATCTAATGAGAGGGGGGGATGAATCAATAGATCTCAAAAACTAGTTCCTTAAAACTTTTAAGATGAATCTTAAACATATGAAATATTAAAGAACAAATGAAAGATATCATAAGAAAAAAAAAAGATCATAACACCAGATTTATACGTGGAAACCCAAAGGGAAAACACATAGCAAGAATGCTTCTAGAATCTACTGTTCTAATCCAGCCTCACAAAATTTGTCTCATTGATTGAACCTCATTGGTTACATTCTAGGACACCAATCCTAAGGAGACACCCATCCCCTATTCTGAGAAAAAACTCATAATGACCTCATTGATCATATATTTAAGGGTGACAACCCTAAGGAGACACCAATCCCCTAACTGAGAACCAACTTAGCCTCACTAATGGCATCAACCAAGTAGTTGTGTAGATCTACAACTCCATTTGATGAAAAATAGATTCATAATAGAATTTGGGTCTATTCCTTGTTACAAGTCTAATCTTCAACTACTCATGCTCTACATAATACTTGTATTTGCATTCTTCCTCTCAATCTCTCTTTCTATGTCTGGATTCTTCTATTTGACACTCTATCTAACTCCATTTATACCCCATTTTTTTGTGTCTAAATATGTCTAATTAACACTCTACATAATTCTTTTTTTGTGTCTTAGTTTTTCTATTTAACACAATATTTGTCTCTCATTTTCAATCATTTAATTAAACCATGCTTAGATGAGTATCTTAACTTTATACACTTTACATTCATGGCTTGACTCTTCTCATTGTAGGCAAATAATTATTTGTCTTCCTTTCTCTGAGCCTCTTGGATTTTTTCCTATGTCACTTCAATTACAACATTGACAAGATTGGAATGATTATGTGATTATCCATTTTATTTGATAGTTCTTCAAAAAACTAACTATTGATTTCCTCCAACATTCATGCCAGATTATTATGACTAGCCATTTACATTTAAAACTTTAAATTCTAGCCTTTGATCTCCTCTTTCAAGCCACTCTTGAAACTAACTCACTTCATTGGATCTTTGAATGCCTTCTAACACCTTTGGTTATGTTTAAGATGTGTCTATCAATCTCAAGACTCTAACTCTTGTGAGCCATTAGATCTCTATAGATGCATAGTCTTTACTTAAGACATTGGTTAACCAATGTGATCCTTACATCATCTCACTACCTCCCATGTATTTGGATTGATTTTGATACATTTATGTCCTAAAAGATGCTCAATCCTTAACTGATCACTATGTCACTAAACAATGATCACTTTGTTCCATCTGAGTCTTTATGATTCATTGGTGTTTTCCTATCCAAGCTCCCACGTACCATCCAATCTTAGTAGATGAAAAATAATTAACTAAGATAGTCATTAACCTTTGGCATTTTTGAATTCATTTCACTTACCATGAAATTCATGAGAGCTTTCACTCCATTAGATCTTGCCAAACTTGCTCAAACTTTAACTATGTCTCTATGCCTTTTAGGAGTTCAACGTAACATCCTTCAACACTAATGAAAGTTACCTAAACTTATTTTAAAATATCCTTTAGATAATTTTTGATGGTCCTTCAGAGATTCTCAAAGTTCAATTAAAAACCTTTGCAAGATACCCTTCAACACCTTTATTTTGGACCTTTTACTTCTGGATAATTTTCTTGATGAGATGTTAAGTGCCCTTCAAGAACTTTGAATTACCATTCAATTATTCACTCATATATTTCAATATTTTTGATTGGGACACATACCCTTCAAAAATTATGCAAATTTACCCTTTAGAAACTTTTTTTTGGGTCACTTACCCTTTGGTACTTTTGAAAATCCCCCTTCAGAACTTTTGTTCAGGATCCATTTCCTTCAAGACTTTTGTTCAAGAACCATTTCCTTCAGGACTTTTGTTTGAGAAAAAATTTCCAAAAAATTTCCCTTCAAAAAGACTTAAACAAATTCCTGAAAGAATTTTCCAAATCACTCTTTCCAAAATAAATTGATGAGGCACTTTCTCCAAAAGAAAACTCTTCCTTCAAAAATTTTGTTGCGTACATTTTGTCCGATAAAGACTTAACCATTTTTTCAAAAGATATCCCAATGCACTTTTTTTGAAAGAATTTGATGAGGCACTTTATCTAAAAGAAAACTCTTCCTTCAAAGATTTTTTTGTGGACATTTTTCCTGACAAAGACTTAACCATTTTTTTGAAAGATCTCCCAATGTAAAATTGACTGTGGAGACCAAACATTTTCTCGAAGCACTCTTTCTAAACAAATGCAAATTTGTAAAAATGATTAATTTTTCAAACACTATTCAAATTCTTAGGAGCCCTACTTTTCACCTATATAAATTTTGTTTCTCTCTTCCACAAGACATGAAATTGGTCCACCAAGATTAGGCACAAACTTGAGTAGCCTGGTATGATTGTTTCCTTTAGATGCTACCATGTATGTAGATGTTATCACCAACAACCTATGTACTCAACCATATCAAAAAAAATTAGAAAGGCATTCATATGACTATTCTTAAAATTCAAGGTACACACACAACTCCATGAGGTCTTGACAACATGACCATTTAAATCGACACCTTTGTCATTAATGCATGCATATACACTTTTGTCATCGATGACAACCATGACACAAATTTTTTCTTGAGACTCTAATATCAACCATGAATATCAGATTACCAACATGATGATCTTCTTAAGGTACCTATATGTCCACTCACTATAGAGGCCTACTGCCCTAGAGCCACCACAGTTGGTCCACCTACCAAACTAGCCCTATACTCTCCCCATCTCAGTTGTTCTAGACACTATGCCTACACTATGATTTTGTAGTATCTCAACTCCTCAACCATGACCAAGTATCATGTCATAACAATCATACTTGGTGGTCCTCCTACTAGTTCTTTTATTACTCCTACCCTATACCATAGTGTATCCCTCTCCTGGGTCACCAAACCAAGGGAGGTCCTCACCTAATCTCTCTCACTAGTCAAGGTAATACCCTGACCCTGTAAAGTGATAATCTAGCCCTATAATACAGCCACCTATCCTTATAAACCTATAATCTGAGCTTGTGAATCTACCAGTTCTATCACTACCTATCCATCTTGACTACCACCTTATACCTATGCACCCACTAGATCCACATCCATGGCCTATTGACCCCCATCACCCTATCTAAAATTAGCCATTACATAAATAGCCTAGTATTATGCTACATAGCCCTAAATGACACTGACATCATCTATCTCTACTCTTGTAGGTAGATCCTCATGATCCAAAACTACATCTATGATTATGGCTCTAAAAGTAGAAACTCTACATCTTGTTAGGTTGTGGAGCTAAAAGCTTTATAGGTATGAAAACATGGAGGAGGTTGTTGAGTGTCATAGTAATCAACGTTAGTCAGGCCAATCGACATCGGTCAGGGGTAGATATGAAGCTGCCGACATCAGTCACTCATTAGCCAATGTCGGTCATCTCCAGACAGACAGGGACTGACGTTGGTCACTTGTGCATTCTAAAACTATTAGTTACACGAACAATTAGTTTGTTGAATGGCCAGTTTGCATGTAAAAGCTAATTTTAGTCTTGAGTTACATTTCTAATTATTGTAATTAGGAAGTCTAATTATTGTTTGCATGGGATCTATATAATAGACTCATGGGGCTGTATTGTAATCAAGGACAAGGAAGAGATCCTTCCAATTGTAAGATCAATTGATCTGTAGGTTGTGCAAGATCAAGTGGAGATCTACATGGTAAGTAAGATCAGGTTGATTTGTAGGTTGTTGTAAGATCAAGGAGATCTACTTGTAGTACTCTGAGTACTTAGTGTACTGGCAGTATTGTTACTGACTGGTGGAGGGTACAACTCTATGTTTGAGTTATGGTTATAATTGGTTGAGTGAGAGAGCTCTTAAGGGAGAATATCTGTATGCCCTAAAGGTGTGGGAAGCCCTAGAGGTGTGGGAAGAAGAGTGTGGCACTTCTTCATTATATTTCTTTCTAGAAGAGTATTAATACAAGATTGTATTGTCCTCATATTCTATGCTATTTTTGGTTTCTAGTTACTTATTACTTCTGGTTAAATTTTGTGTTTAGTTGCTTATTAAAGGTAATTAATTGTGCTCCTAGATCTTGACAAAGTGGTATCAGAGTGAGGTTGCAGGAAGCAGGTTTGTGTTTGATTATAGGTCACTCTCAAGGGTTTCTAATTGAGTAGGAGTAAAGCAATGATAGAAGAAAGTAAGCTAAGAATGGAGAAGTTTAACGGCAAGAATTATCAATTATGGAGAATGCAGATAGAGGATTATCTATATCAAAAATATCTATACTTACCATTGGGTGGGGTTGCATGCAAGCCCATGGATATGAAAGATGAAGAATGGAATGTTCTTGATCAGAAGGCTCTGCGATCTATAAGGTTGAGCCTGGCATTGTCTGTGATTTCCAACTTATCACAGGCTAAGACAACAATAGAGTTAATGGAATCTTTGGCAAATTTATATGAAAAACCCTTAGCTTCAAATAAGGTATTTCTTATGAAGCAATTATTTAATTTGCAAATGCAGGAAGGTGGATGGTACATAGTCATCTTATTGATTTCCATGGATTAGTAAATCAGTTAGTTTCAGTCAATATAGATTTTGATGATGAAATTAAGGCTCTCTTAATCTTATGCTCTTTACCTAAAAGTTGGGATAGTTTGGTAATGGTAGTTAGTAATACTGTGTCTGCTTTAAATATCTTAAAAATTGATGATGTTGTTAGTGTAATCTTAAATGAAGAAATTTGCAAGAAAATCATAGGGGAATCATCAGGGAATGTTTTAAGTGTTGAAAGCAGGGGAAAGTAAAGAGAGAAGATTGAGCAAGGGAG
The DNA here is from genome assembly GCA_037957365.1 of Torreya grandis. Taxonomy (NCBI): domain Eukaryota; kingdom Viridiplantae; phylum Streptophyta; class Pinopsida; order Cupressales; family Taxaceae; genus Torreya; species Torreya grandis. The sequence continues at coordinate 6,501,215 of JARHVA010000056.1, forward strand.
ATCAAGGTCAAAGACAGGCAGGAGATCTAGATCCAGGCATGGCAGGAAAATCTATTGGAATTATGGAAAGAAAGGGCATGTAAAGAAAGATTGTTGGTTGATTGAAGATCAGCATGAAGGAAATGAAGATGCAGTTGTTGTAGGTATTGTTGCATAGGATGCTCTTGTATGTTCCTTGGATAAAGTGAAATCTTGGGTTTTGGATTCTGGTGCCTCTTTCCATGCAACCCCAAATAGAGAATTTTTTCATGAATATGTCCAGGGAGACTTTAGAGAGATTTATTTAGGGGATGGTAAGCCTTGTCAAATGTTTGGCAAAGGGAAAGTGTAGCTGAAATTGTAGACGGGCAACACATGGGTGTTGAAGGAGGTCATGCATGTCCTAGTCCTGAAGCAGAACTTGATTTTTGTTGGAAAGTTGGGTGATGAGGGATGAACAGTAACTCTCACAGAAAATTCTTGGAAAGTTTCCAAGGGTGCACTTGTTTTAGCTAGAGATAAGAAAGTAGGTACTCTTTATCTATCTACTTGTATTACTGATTCTCCTTCTGGTTTATCTACTTCAGATGTAGATGCAAAGATGTGGCTCAGTAGGCTTGGTCACATGAGTAAGAAGGGGATGCATGTTCTTGAGTCAAAAGGTAAGAGTTTAGATTTGAAAAGCATAGATCAAGATTTCTATAAGCAATAGAAGAAAGTGAGGTTTCTTGAAACACATGCTACAAGAAAGGATCAGGTTTATTGTATAAAGAGGAAATCTGATGTTTTTGACAAGAACAGGAAAGCCTTGGTGTTTATGGAGAAGATGATTGACAAAGATCAGCTAAAGGGGCTAAAATTTTCTAAGCAGGGTAGTTTGGACAAGGTTATGATTCAAAGTAAGCTCATGGGTAAAAATTCATCACTCATAGGAAAACACAATTACCAACATTGGTCAAGTGTAATCGATGTCAAACAGGGAGGTACTGACATTGATCATGTGTAAATTAGAGTCGATGGTGTCAGGCAGGTGGAGACCAATGTCTGTCAAGGAATTGACATCGGTAACTAGGACACCAATGTCGGTCAAGGAACCAGTATCAACGATCAGGTGGGATCGACATCGGTCAGGTGCAGACCAGGGTTGACTAGAAAATGGATTTTGGGTGGACAATAAGTTGTCAAGGAGTCTCAAATGCCCATGAGGAGGATTGAAAGGGTAAGTAAGCCTCAAATTCATTATTCACCTTCTTTATACTACTTGTTGCTCACTGATGGTCAAGAACTAGGAAGTTTTAAAGAGGCAGAGCAGGTAGAATCCAAGAAATAGTGGGAGCATGGCATGAATGATGAAATTGATTCCTTGGGAGAGAACCAAATAGGAGATTTGGTAGAGTTGCTATCCAAAAATAAAGCACTGAAAGACAAATGGATTCTCAAGTTAAAGAAGAGAGAGAATGGACACGTGAGATGGAAGGCCAGGGTATATGGTCTTGAGCAGGCTGCAGGACAATGGTGTTTAAGGTTTGACAGGTGGATGACAAAGCATGGCTTTAGTCAATGTTAATGTGACCATTGTGTTTTCTTTACCAAGTTGGATAATGATTGCAACATTATTCTATTACTGTATGTAGTGTATATGCTTGTTGCAGGGTCACACATGCAGGAGGTTGCTGAGCTAAGGGTAAAATTAGTTCAGAGGTTTGCCATGAAGGATTTGGGAGCAGTAAAATTCGTTGGCATGAGTATTCCTAGAGATAGGGAAGATCACAGTTTGTTTTTATTTCAGGATGATTGTGTGAATAAGGTAGTGGAGAGGTTCAAGATGCAGGATGCAAAACCGGTTAGGACACCTATGGATGGACAATTCATAGAACAGTGTCCCCAATCACATGATGAGGTTGAGTACATGTGTACTAGCCCTGATATTGCCTAAGTAGTGGGAGTTGTCAGTGAGTTTGTGGCCAATCTAGGAAAGAAGCACTGGAAAGTAGTTCAGTGGATTCTTAGGTATCTGAGAAGGACCAACAGCATGGATTCATGCTATGCAGGGTTAGGGACTTCTCTACATGGGTATGTAGATTTGGATATGGCAGGTTACTTGGATGATAGGAGTAGCACCACAGGTTGTGTGGTGGTTAGCCTTCAAGATTGAACTTGAAGAGGGATACAAGCCAGGAAACAAATTAGATAATGTACAAGTGCAGGTGCAGCTATTTATCTCCAAGTGGGAGATTGTTAGGTTGTGGAGCTAAAAGCTTTACAGGTATGCAAACATGGAGGAGGTTGCTAAGTGTTATAGTAACCGAAGTTGGTCAGGCCAACTGACATCGATCAGGGGTAGACAAGAAGCTACCAACATCGATCATTCATCGGCTGACGTTGGTTATCTCTAGACAGACAAAGACTGACATCGGTCACCTGTGCGTTCTAGAACTATTAGTTACATGAATAGTTAGTTTGTTAAAAGGCCAGTTTGCATGTAAAGGCTAATTTTAGTCTTGAGTTGTGTTTCTAATTATTGTAATTGGGAAGTCTGATTATTGTTTGCATGGGATCTATATAATAGACTCATGGGGTTGTATTGTAATCAAGGATAAGGAAGAGATCCTTCCAATTGTAAGATCAATTGATCTACAGGTTGTGCAAGATCAGATGGAGATCTACATGGTAAGTAAGATCAGGTTGATTTGTAGGTTGTTGTAAGATCAGGGAGATCTACTTGGAGTACTTTGAGTACTTGGTGTACCTACAGTATTGCTACTGATTGGTGGAGGGTACAACTCTGTGTTTGAGTTGTGGTTGTAATTGGTTGAGTGAGAGAGCTCTTGAGGGATAATATTTGTATGCCTTAGAGGTGTGAGAAGCCCTAGAGGTGTGGGAAGAAGAGTGTGGCACTTCATTGTATTTCTTTCTGGAAGAGTATTAATACAAGATTGTATTGTCTCTCATATTCTATGCTAATTCTGGTTTCTAGTTACTTATTACTTCTGGTTAAATTTTGTGTTTAGTTACTTATACAAGGTAATCAATTATGCTCCTAGATCTTAACACATCTTATTTCTTGTACCTTGAAAAAAGAGCTAAAATCCCCTATATAAGTCTTTGATACCTCTAAACTCTATCAAATGGGATGAGCTCAGTCTCACCCTCTCTCCTCTTGTAAACCCACCTATAGATCTATAAAGATAGAGTGTGATAAGTATAAAGGGCCCACCTAGGCCAGCCCATATATGGCCTCCACACCACATCACCTAAAATCAAACCCTTCAAGGAATCTTTGAACTAGTTAATGTTAATGTCTCTAGCACCACCACCAATCCCTATCAATGCATAGTCTCCCTTCCATTGTAGGAAACCCACTCTATAGCCTTAATGGTCTTAGAACCCAAATACACTCATATGCCCAATAATAGAGCATGAATCCAACACTAATCTCATATTACTGGTGAGCTTGGAATCCCCATAGCTCCTTGTAAATCTAGACCAATAAAATAGGAACCCACATGAACATTATCCTACCCAAAAAAATATCTAGTAACACTTCCAGTAGTAGATAGGGAAGTCATCCATGGCTTGAATCAGGCAACATGAAATATGACACTACCACCACCACCACCACCATCATCATCAAGCACCTCTCATTTAAAGACCTTTGGTATAGTGGCCTATAACCAAAATCACTTGAATGCCACCTAACATGGTCCTGATATTCGCCATATAAGATCTCCATCTTCTCATCCCTCTCCTCACTCTCAATATGATAAATATTCTCCTCTTGAATAGGCATCTATGTATTCTTGTGGACATCCTATAAAAGGATAGTAATCTCTCCTGTCAGTAGCAAGAAGGTGTTCATGGCTGAAACCCATCTCTCGATGAGGGCCATGATCATTTTGCTGCATCTCTAGTCATCCCTCCATAGATATCAATAATAATATTTGAGACCTAATCCCTCATCTAGACATGGTCTCATGCTTGAAAAATAAACCAAGTTAGCACACATGCTTAATTTTTGATTTCCATTACTTAGTTTACTTGCATCAACCTCTTTGTTGACCTAAACTCACCCATATCAACGTATTCTAACTATTATCTTTACAACATTACCTCTAGCACCTAAAATGACACTCAACCACAAACATTTTAAAACATCTACCCTAACCTATCACATCAATACTTATCGCTTCTTTTAAAAAAATATACCCCAGCCCACAAAATTTTCAACAACTTTCCCTAAACTTATCAAAATACTACCTAGAACTACCCATTTCAACCTATCACTCCTATTAGAACTTGACCTATCCTACCTAGATATTTTAACTAACCCTAACCCCTTTTCAACATTTCAAAACATTTTTTTTCTCTTTCTATTTGAACCTCACCTTCCCTAAATACACAACCATAGATGGTCCTTACAACCTCAATAGTCAAGTGTGTTTCCTCCTTAGGTGGTCGATCATTAATGGTCATGTTTGACCATTAATGGTCAGGTTGAATGATCAATGGTCACTGTGTGTGACCACTAGTGATAAAACCCTTGACCTACCCACCTAAAAATTATAAAAAATAATATAATTTAAAGAAGTAACTACCTAATCCTATCTTATATCCTACCCTCAACCCATATACTCTTCAATTTCAAATTTCACCAGTTAATATTCCCAAATTTACCCAAAACATAAAACCTAGTTCAAACCCCAAAAACCCTACCAAATCAATCACAAATTACCCTAATTTAACTTTAATAAAAACCAAATAAACTATCTAAAAATTTCAAAACATCACCTACCTCATTCCTTGATCACTATTAAGGTCAAAGCTCGTGTATTTGGTCCCATCTAATCTCCTCAAACACATGCTCAACCAATCCACAATCAACACCCCACCCAAATGCTCAATCAAGTCTCATATTTGAATTCCAAACAATAAATCACTAGAATGCATGATAGTCAAGAAGTTAATAGGTTAAAAGTGATAAATGAAGTTATATTTTCACTTTTTATCCCCCAGTCATTTAGGATTTCCCCTTGACCATCGATGGTCAAGGTGACCATTGATGGTCGACCTTAGAAACCTTGATCATTGACAATTAGGGTATCACTTTTAAATTTTTAGGCACCCAACCTAAGTGCCTAATTTTTGGAGATCACCTAATCTCCCCCAAACTAAACTTTTGGAGATTACCCTTCTCCAACCAATCATTAGACCACTCTCACCTCAATGTTGGCCATTTTTGATCTAAACACTCACATATTTTGTGATGACCTTACATTGGTATTTTTGACCACACTAACTGACCTTGTCATTATAACCATTTGAATTTGCACCACCTCATGCACAACCAGACCATTTCTATTTTTCAAGGGAGCAATTTCTACCTTGAATACTTATAAAGACACCAACCCTATCTAGAAGACTTGTAGAGTGATTGGATCAGATATGACTAATGTTGTGGACCGGTTACCCTATCACTCATACTTCTAGAACTGACCTTATTTTTACCAACATTGACAATCTTAGTCTTTGCAAGATCTTGACTATCACACTTAGTAATATTTTTTGCACATATTTTTATCTCAAATGCCCAACCCTTTTTATCACCGACCTCATGACTAACCATATACCACTTATCAATGCCCTAATTGATTTTAGTTTCACCTCATCGAATCCCATTTTGAGGGGGAAAACCTCCTCCCATACTTGGGGCAAATAGACCTTCAACCAAGCAATCCATTTTTTTTGTATCTTGTTAATTTAAAGCCATATAATACAAAAGGAAAAATGTAGACACTAAAAAACCATACTAGATGTCAAAATGCCTTAGGACCCTTCTTGATCGGATCAGACCCTAAGTCTAATTGACTACCTAGTTAACTAAATTCACTAACTTAATAACCAAAACATTAGCCCACATATTTTAACTTACCTTGACCCTTTTCCTTTGGACACTCGATCATCAATGGTCAAATTAATCATTGATAGTTAGCCCGACCATCGATGGTTAGGTCCTCACCTTCTTAACACATTACTATTTATGTGTAAGCTAATAAGGCACACATTAATATGTTCAACTTATGCGGTGTTGACGAACTCCTAAGCATCATGATCAACAAATTTGCCCTAGAAGGAAACTTCCATCTTCTGTCTCTATTTGCCTATAAAATGAGGGGAGTAGGAGGTGAATTGGATTGATGTTCAAGCTATCAAATCTTCTTGCACATAGGTATTCAAGCTTTCCAACATGTAGTCTTCCTTTAACAACTCAACAACAACAAAAGAGGTCTAAACCTCTACTTAGTTTGCTTTTGAGACCAAAGTACTATTACTCTAGTGAAATTACCCTAGCCTTCAATCATCAACCATCTAGAAAGCTGCATGTATATTCTAATTATTCTTTATTTTATTAGACTTCTAAACCCCTGACCTGACTAGACTTGTCTACACCTTGTTTCCAAACTTCCAGATCCTTAATAGAACCATTATTAGACCATTCACTCATTATTCAACTCTTTTGTGAGTATATTTAAAAATCCATAAGACACCACTAGTAATTAGCACAACTATCGATAGTCACTTCTAACCATCAATGTTTACCTAACTATCGATGATTAGCTTAATTGCCGATAGTTCACCTAACTACCGATGATCACTATGGTATAAAATAAAAAGATATTTTTAGCCCCTTAACCCTAAACAAACCTAAATTTCTATGTTTCTACCTATTTACCAGGTTTTTTTTGATTTTTTGAACTAGACCTCACCCACTTTAGCATAAGTATTGACCCACTTTTGCTATATTTATTCATTTTCTTAAACAAGTATTCTACTTTCTTCTTGTATTACATTTCATTTACTTTATGTAAGTACCTTACTTTTATCTATTTCAAATTGATTGCTATTAAGAGTGGACTGACAGTCTCCTAGCAAGCTTATGATTCTTGGATCTATCTCACACTAGGCAGTCCACCCAACTATCTTGCTAACAACCCCTTTGTTAGTGTTTTCTTATCTGCAAGTTATTCCTTCCAACCCAAAGAGGAGTTTTCCATCTACATCTAGATTACTTGTGCATCACCAACTAGGGATTTATACCACACCCTTATTACTAGTTTCTTATCTTCTTCAAAAATTAAGAAATGAGTAGAAAATAAGAGAAACACACACTTGTTGGTGGTTTCACATGTGTGGGAGAGGTTTGGAGTAGAAACTTGGTCTTCTAAGTATGGAGGCCTAATTGGGAAAAGAGAACAACAAAAAAGGAAACTCTCACTTCATTTTAGGTCATGAAACTTGGCATGAGATGGAAGAGGATATTGGGTACTTAAATATATGCCTATTTTTCTAAGAGTGTCTATACATTATTTTACATAAGGAGGTTTGTATGTCTTTAGGGCTGCAAGGATTTGAGGGATAATGAAAGCTTAAGATGCAAGATGGATCCTTGGGGGTTATTTCATGGAAATAAATGAGTTAATTTAAGTCTAATGAGGTATGTGAATGCCTTTCATGGAGAAAGATTGCCTTGGTGAAGAATAAGTTAGGTTTTGAGCCATTTGGGCAAGGCTAGGCATAGTAGACCAAGGGGTTTTAAGACACTTAAGGAGTTATGTGATGATTGCCCCTAAAATGTTAAAGAGTACAAGATTTTCCAAAATTTAGGATAGGTGTAAAAGAGGAGGTCTAAAGTAGTTCATGGTGAGCTGATGATGAAGAATCCCATTTGCCACTCTTCACATGCAAATAAGGGCAGTTTTGTAAAACAAGTGCAAGGTGTCAAGCAAGAAATGAAACCCCTACACCATGTGTGAGATGAAGCATCTTTAGAAGAGGAACACATGTCCTTAGAGATCTATTAGTAATATCACACAACTCTTTTTTATTTGTAACTCTTTTAGACACTTGGAAATTTTCATCCTCTACACCCCCTTCCCTTCCTTATTTCTCTATATATTCTACCTCTTTTAGAATTACAAGACATACATAGATTGGTATGGTGAAGCCTTGATAAAATGAACACTAATTTTGACTTTAGAATAAATATTTCAAGCTAGTTTAGTTTCTAAAATTCTTGCATAAGTATGTGAATTAGTCTATTATTGGATGATAAGTCATAGTTCTTTTTCCTTGCATTCATCTCACTCTTTCATGCTTTGTGTGAGTAATCTATCTTCTAGAAGTTCATATGATGTGTAATTAGTTGTTATAATATTTTAAAGTGTATAAGAGGGTTATTAGTGTCCTATATTAGACCTATTAGTCATCTACCTTGCGGTATACATTGCATTCTACACTCATATTGAAACACTTTCATTAGGAGAACCTTGGGTTTTGAAATCAATTTTGTAAGTTATTGTTCCATAGTGCAGGTTCAAGTAGGATTATGGAGTTTATATTGGTGCATCACCTCCATTAGATTAGTTTAAATTTATTTATATCCATTTTCCTTCAAATTAAGTAGGTTAGTGGTTATTTGTAGGTGTTGTGCATGGGAGCTAGCCCATAATCTAGAGATTCACCTATAAGAATTGTTACCCACAACAGATGAGGTGTTTCAATGTTATCCAAAATTTAAGGATGCTGGAGTAACCCTCCTTAGGGTGAAAATTTTGGAAATAATAGTCCTTAAAGATGAATTCATCCTATTTATATCTGACCATAAAGTAAATTTTAACATATTATGCCAATCCCTCGGGTTTCTTCCTAAAAATTTCTTAATTACGTTCAATGAATTCTTATTTGTTGCTTCAACCAACCCATTACCTTATGGATAATGATTTGAATAAAATATAAGATTTTCCTAATGATCATTAGTCCATTTAAATAATTTCATGGAGGAGAAAGCAAGACCATTATCACATATCAACATGGTGGGCATACCAAACCTTGTAGTAATGTGTTCCTCCAAGAATTAAATGATTGTCTATGATGCAATTTTAGAATAGTTGGGCTTCGGCCCAATGAGTATAGTAATCCATCTCTATAAGGATGAAATTATGTCTAGTAGAAGAATTGGCATTGATGCCCCCCACAAAGTCTAATCCCCATTTAGTAAAGGGTCTAGCCTTGATGACCAACAATAGTGGCATAACTGGGGTGTGTTTATGGGGTGTAATGACTTGGCAAGTGTGATAATTCCCTACATGTAGATGCACATATTTGAAAATATGTGGCCAATAGTAGGTTTCCCATAACATTTGATTAGCGATTTTACTTCTTGAACCATGCCTAATCTCAAATTTACATGAAAATATTTGAGTACTGTAGCTACTTTCTCCTTATTCAGGCACCTCAAATATATGCCTTCATGGTTTATTTTGTATAAAAAACCAAATTTGATCATGAAATAACTACTTATTAAGCATAGTTCCCTATGTTATGTGGAGTTAAGGTTATTTAGACACTCATTATTCAACATATATATGACTATATCTACATACCAATCATCATCTTTGATGTCATGCATCGAGTACTATTAAAAAATGATTTAGGGATCTACACTAGCAATGGTTTTGTAGAGTCCTTATCCTCAAACAATTTTAATTGACTATCTCTCTAGGTAAAAATTATAGAGTATGGTCATTCATTTACCACACCTTTTTCCCAATTCATTCTACGTTATCAGAGCCTTCACAACCAAATTAAGTACCACAATAAATACCTTGCCATGCAGAATGTAATGCCTAAACTTTTTAACAACCTTGATCAAAGAAAATGCTTGTTTATAAAGTGTGGAATATCTAAGTTTAACATTCTTGAGTGATATTATCATGAAAGATACAATCCTTTCATCTCCCAAATCCTTCTTCTTCTATGTTAGCATAGTAGCTAGATAATTCTTTGAGGAAAATGAGTAAAGGTAGAAAGGTTGTGTGTAGTAGTTTGGGATGATGAGTATGGGTGTGTTTATAATGGAAGCCTTCATTTGGTTGAATGCCATATTTGATTCAATAGTCCAACTAACCTTGGTATCCTTCTTTAACATGATATTAAATAGTTTTATTGTCTTAATAAAACTTGAGATAAAGTTCCTTATGAAGTTGATTTTATTGAAGAGACTCTTCAGTTCTTTCATAGTGTTGGGTTGTGTGATTTTAAACATATCCTCCACTCTATCATGATCTATAAAAATGCCCTTATTATAGATAACATGGCTTAGTATTTTAACTTCATTGAGCTTGAATATATATTTCTTGGGATTTAATGAAATCCCATGGTATCTACATCTTTAAAACACTTTCTTCAAGTCCTTTATATGATTTGATCTCCTCTTGGAGAAGAATGTATGATCTACATATACATAGCTATTCATTTGCCCATTAAGTATTTTAATGTAATATCTATATCCCTCTAAATGGTGGCACCTACATTGAAAGTTAAAAGACATTATTTTTTATCCGTAGGTGCCCCACTTGGTAGTAAAGGTTATCTTGATTCTAAATTAATAATTGACCACCACTTGATTATATCCCAAATATCCATAAAGGAAGGACATCATTTGAGATTTTTTTACAAATTAAAACACTTCATTTAATAAAGGTAAGGGGTAATTATCATTTTATGAAACTTTACTGAGGTTATGAAAATCAACACATAGTTTGATCTCTTCATTATTTTTACTTATCGGTAGTAGGTTTTCCACCCATGTAGAATGTCTTATCAGGAAGATGATCCTTACTTCCAATAGTTTCCATACTTATTTAAAACTCAGAGGCTCTAGCAGTGGATTAATAGGTCTTTTTATTTGATTGAATGAATTGACTGAAGTAAAATCTTGTTTCTCTTATAGTGTATAAGTGTTTCCTAGAATTACATTCTTCACTTCTTACACCACCTAGGTTACACTGATCATGCTGCATACCCTTGATAAGGGTGTATTCTTTATCATTCTCCTAATAGTCCATATATAATAACCTTTTGAGTGAGAAAATTCATTTGGGTATGCTATTTGTTTTTAAGTTCATCATCTCATCCTTATCTAATTTTAAGCCCTTTTGACCATCCTCATCAATGATTTGATCTATGAACACTTCAGTATTGGTTATGAATTATAGTATATGATGTTCATTATTCAAGACTTGGAGATTATTAATGTTATCTAGGATTGAAGAGTTAGATAATAGATGTAATGATAAAATTTTCATTATTTAATAGGTAATAGGTTCCAATGTACTCACAGTAGTGGCCACCACATATGGTATATAATGCTTATGTCTAGGCAATGATTAAATTCTAAAGGCATCAAAGTCTTTGATTAGGTTCTAAATTTTACTACAATACCCAGATAAGTAATTTTCATTGTAATAATACTAACTTTTCAATTGTTTAACTACCAATTTAGAGTCACCTAATACTTTGATATTATTTAATTTCTTGCCAAGGGTGAATAGGAGACCACAGACCAATACTACATATTCGACCACATTATTAGTGCAAGTGAATTGTAGATGGCAGGAAACTAGATAAGATTTCCCTCTTGGATCAATCAATTTCACCTTGGAATCACATCCATTTTTATACTTTGAACCATTAAATTTCAACATCCACAAGTCTGATACTATTGCTAACACTAGTATCTTATGTAGGGGTAGCATTGATGTAATATTTACCTCTTGATGAATAATTGAATTTAATCCATCATACCTGGTTTTACCATGGATTTGATTTATTTATGAAGAAGATTAATTTTATCCAATTTTTTTAATTTTTCACATCTTGGTCTATCACATACGAGAGTGATATCTAAGAAGGAACTAACTCAGGAACTTCACATAAGCCTTCTTCATCCAATAGATCTAACTCTTACATCTCTGGGATCAGTTGCACATTGAGCATGCTAATAAAATGGAATTGTACATTAATTCCTCTTTATTCAACAAGTACATTCCCATTTCAAATTCTTCATAAACGATCTCATTTATTTTATTATACTCAGTGATAATATAAACCACCTTAGGTTCTCATTCTATTCTAATTTGGTTGGAGAAACCATGCCAAGGTTACCACTTATGGTTGAAATCAATTTCTATATTTTTTTAGAGTCCTTGACCAATATCAAATCAAAAATATGTCATAAGCATATAGGATATACACCACTTGGATGTCGATGAATTACTAAATCCTCAGATCAGAAAATAATTACATGTGGACATTGTTTAGCTCTTTAACCAACTTTACCTCTATTTTATCTAGTTGGATAAAATTTTAGTTTGAATTCATAGGTGTCAAGCCCAATTTTTTTTAGATGACATAAAGCATGACATTACTTGAAGAACTTGGATTAACCAAACAATTATGTAAGTTTTTACTAAATATCTTAACTGTTAAGAGGAAAGGAGGAGTTTCAATCTTCTCCTTATAGAGAGAAACATTTGCATGAGAAACACTATCATATTCCTTCACTTTATTAGAAAAAAACTCTTTCAAAAATAATTACCTTTGATTATAAATTTAAATTAACTCAAACATAATTATATTGTCTTTAGTTTTCTTAAGATATTTGACAATATCATAGCTAAGTTTGGTCTTATCTGGTTGCTTATTATTTAGGGTATATGTAATATGATTTTGGGGGTGGATAAGAGGTTAGAGGTCCTTTTGGTGGAGGATGATTATTACCTGCATTCACATCAGGTGGAAATTGAGTGTTATTCAGGGGAGTAGAGATGGTCAACAAGATGGACAACTCACTCCTCAGTTGGTGATTATTCCCTCTCTAGAACTGTCTAAAATCATGGACCTCCTCTAGGTTGTCTTTGGGCTCATTTTCATCTTCAAATATAAATTCATAAGTCTCTAATACAAATTCCATGCTTGTGTTCCCTCCTTCTTGGTTTTGATTATCATTAGGAGTAGACATGATCTCCATATTATCCACCTCCCTTTGGAATATGTTTGAGGCAATTAGGAATTTTTCATAGTTGGTTTTTGCATGGTCTATAGTATCATTTAATCTACACCAAGTGTTTAAGGCTACATCTATGAAATTCATGGAATGTGGAGCATTTTTCTGGTTTCCATCATCAAGGGGATTGGGTACATTTTCATTATTAGTCTATAAATTCTATTTTTTTTAATGATTATGATTTGCAATGGTTTTTTGACCTTCCCATCCAATTAGTAAGAGAATTAAAACCTTTGTCCAACTAATTTCTCTCTTATTTTTCAATCAACATTGATTAAAAGTTATCTTATGTTTATAGTACCAAAATTACACAAGAACCCAATAATCGTATCCATAATATTTCATTATAACACCATGCTTGCCAAGATAGAAAATCATATTCCAAACAAGGAATTGGAAAACATGTTCAAAAAATGTTTGCTTGACCCTTTGCATGAATCCATCATGTTCAAGTAGTTTCCATATTTTGACCATCTATTCCAAAAAATTAAATATCATGTAATTAATCTCATTGCCTTGAAAAAAGTTCACCATGTCTCTAATAATTTCAATGAAAATTTTAAACATAATTAATATTTAAAATCTAAAGGAATGATACTAGATATAAGGCATAATAAATGGTTAATATAGAGGTAAATAAAGATAGAACTGCCTAATCACAATTATTATTTGACTACTTTTAAGACTATAATTACAAAATTAAAAGAGTAATCTATAAGTATATATGGATTATAATTTTCCTAATTTTAAATAAAATTATATAAATATTGGATCGTCCCAACTTATTATGTCCAGTGTAGCTATTTTAAATCAAATAAACATCATAAATAATTTTTTAGGGAAAATATGTCTAATAGTATAAAGATCACATCATTTGAAAATCATATTGTGCATATGAAACGTTATGGGCATCCTAGTGTCAATTAAATATAATATGACTCCAAAAGTAATAAAAAAAATATAATTAGGGGGAAATTTAATCTCTTAAGGATGATATGTATTCAAGTGAAATTATAAGGAACATGATTCATAATGAGATGATCATCTTACCTTCTACACATCCTTCATGAAAATACAAATATTATTATTCTTATTAGAGAATGCATGGACAATATATAAATAGTTTTTGGACCTTAAAAACAAGTTTATAAATATGGATAAATAAGAAATTACACCTAAGAAGTAATTTCTTGAGGATGAAGTCAAAAAAAATATGTTCCTAAAAATATTAATGGTATAAATATGACTTATAAGGATTCAAACACTATATATATTACATGAAATAAGAAAAATGAAAAGGGAAATAATACAAAATCTATGATTACATCACCTTCTCAAGATTTAAAATATCCATTTCTTTGGATGGAACTAAAATGATGACACCTATTATTTATGCAATCCCAAATATAATGCAAACTCCTAATAAAGATGAACATATGGAAGAGCAACATAAACAAGAAAATTTCCCTATTTTCCAAATTTTAAATGATTAAACCAAACCATTGTATCTTTGTTAGTCTCTTGTTTATCACCCTTAGTTCTAGTAGGTTAGCCTTTATCCATCTCTGTATATTTTTATCTATCCATTATTTACACCATTTTTAGACCCATCATATGCATGTGATTATTTAATTTCATCTTAAAGAGATTATTTATTCCACATATTTTCATGATATTACAAAATATTCAAGTATAATTAACATATAAAATTGGGAGAATATTTTAAACTTTGTAAAACTCTTACAAAAGTTAGATTAAAACCAATTCTCGACAAAAAATATAGTTTATAAAAGAGTAATATTTGTGTTCGAGATGGGAAGAAAAAGGGTCAAAATTGAACCAGTTATTTTTGAAAGTTTGAGACAAGATCAAAATGTATGACACATCCTTCATAAAGGTGGGCTTGTAATATACGTGGAAAAAATTAATGGATTTGATAATGTGCTCCCTATGGATTTTTTGAAGTCTTAGACTATTAGGCAAGTTACTATTAAAATTTATAACCGTTAGTGTGATTAAGCATAAATTTTTTAATATTATAGGTCTACCTATCAAATGGAAAAAAATATACAAGGATAAGGGGATGAAAGAGGAAGGTATCAAATCCTTTTTCAAAGGCAATGAAAAATTGAGCAATTTTTAGGCATGATACTTGAGGGATTCTCTTCCAAAACCTTAGGATAAAGTGGTGCTCCATATTATAAAGTAGATTAAACTTGAGAGGAGGTTTAAATTTGATTATTACCTCATACTCAACCATTTTATACATAAGATCGAGCTTAGTATCCGTTTCTTTATCCTTTTATCTCTTGAGAATTCTATTTTAAACACCCAATTTGGTAAATAATATCTTCCCTTATAGCAAAGCCTTATCCTACTCCTTTTTGAAGAAGCCAACTACATATATTATAAGTTTATTCCTATTCCAAAATTCACTCTTGTAGATTTAGATCCATCTAATTTTGGTTCCTTTATCTAGGTCAATTCAATTTTAAGTAAGGATCTCTACGTCCTAAGGTTTGTTGTTATAAGGGTTTATCTAGCCAACAAGAAATATTTAAACAAGTATCCAAAGGTTGGTATTAATAGGTATCCAAATATTCATAGTCCTTATATTAATGTTGATTATGATTCCCTACACATAGCTAAATATAGTAATCTAATACCTTATAATTTCTTTGGCATATTGGCAAACAAGTCTGACTAAGTAAAACCAAGTTTTCAATTGTTAGATATAGGCATTGATAAAAAAGAGAACAATGACCACTATAATTAAACCATATTAATGCCTCAAAGTATAAAGAATATTAATATTATTAAAATAATTAGATATTATCCTTTGGAAAAATTATAGTCCATGTTTGATTCCCTAGAAAAGGATATTATACTTCAGCAAAGCATTCTCAAGTAGTCTATGATTGAAAATGGGAGACTGAGACGAGGATAGATATTTTACACAAATAACTGAATGGATACAAACCCAAATATAAGTCCAAGTTAATTTTGAAAAATATATAGTTTTCACTACTAGAAATCTCTATGAACTCAAAGAATATGTAAACAAAGTGAAAGATAATATGTCAAAATGAATGGAAATCAAACTTCTCTTAATGAAACATTACAAATAGTGCTTTAGATGAGGAGGGTGATGAATAAATATGCAACCAGTATCATCACTCCTTAGGAAGGCATGGAAAATATAACATGGATATCAATAATAAGAATTCCTAGTACAAGAACTAAAATCATAGGAAAAAATAATAATTTGATGTTAATACTATTGATCTATAAATGGTTGAAGATCATCTAAATTTTTTGAAGGATGAATGGGAGGTTGTTGGATCCTTAAAATATATCTTCTCATCTCAACCTTCCTCATGATTTTTTTTGTAATGTATATTTTATTTTCTTTTATTTTTTGTTTCTCCTATCTTGTTACATCCTTTTCTCTGATTGGGGGTTTTTATCCCTATTTTGTTTCTCCTATCTTGTTACATCCTTTTCTCTGATCGGGGTGTATTTATCTTGGTTTCTCTTTGTTAAGTATGATGACAATATGAGAAGTTGATTTATATTTTTATAATTAGTATGTGTGTGTGTGTGTGTGTGTGTGTGTGTGTGTGTGTGTGTGTTTAAGGTTATATAATTTATATTTTAAAATTTTGAAACTTTCTAATGATTACTTAAAAAATAGCTAGAACTACTAGTTCATTCTAGTTCACTATAGTTTAATATTTGAGTTATTAGTTGAGTCTAAAACACTATCCACTCATTAAAAAAGAGGTGGGGTATGATTTATTTATTATATAATTGAAATTAAATTTAATTTTAACTAATATTCTTTAATTAGCTTAGTTGGGGTGCCTAGGTTGACTAAGATTACTTTTTAATTATATGTTTGACTTTACTTTTAAATATACTTCTTGCATGATGTCCAATTTTTTTTAGTAATTTAAAATATTTTTATTTAATATATTTTAAGTTTATTTAGTCTATTTTAAATTAACCTAGTGGTCTAATATTTATTTGTTATAATTTTACTTTTAAACTTTACTTGCATTGTATGTTTTTTTGTAATTAGCTCAAGATAACTTTATTTATTTAATAAAATTACATACATTGAAAATGTTGTGAATTAATTATAATTGAGAATGTTTTTTTATGTTTTATATCTGATATTATTCTAGATATATATATTAATTTACACTAGCATAATATATTTTCAAATTTGAAACTATTCATTATTTTTTTGATCAATAATTTCACTCACAACACAACTAGTAATTCTCAGACAATTTTATCGATACATGATTTCAATTTTAGAGTGAAACAAAGATTATTTTAAATCCAAAAATTAATTAAAAACCTTTATTTGATATCATATCCATGTTCACACAAGGTTAATAAGGTTTTTTAGACTATTTTTCAGAAGATATAATGGCTTTAGTGAATTTTAATTCCATGAATATTCTTGTTTTCAAATGTGAGAAATTTGAGTATTGGAGAGATCAATTGAAGATATTTATTGCATGGAAAGGAGTTTTGGATAATTTTATCCATGGGTACACACCAATTAAATTTTGGAATACCTTGACACAATATAAAAAATATATAAAAGAAGATGAAGAAAAAGGAGATGCACAAGCTTTATTTTATCTTCTAAGTGCCATAGACCCAATAATTTATCCAATAATTTTAGGATGAAAAAATATTTATAATGCATGAAATACCTTGAAAAATTCAAATCAAGGATATATTAAGGTAAGATAAAAAAACTCCAGACCCTTAAAAATAATTTTTGAGAATTTAAGAATGTCAAATTTTGAAGGAATAGGAGATTATTGCATAAGACTAAATGATTTAGTTCATAGAATAGAATAAGGGTTTATGTAAAAACTATACAAGATAGTATTATATTAAGAAATATATTGAGATATTTAATCCAAATATGAATGAATATTGTGATCACTTTTGAATAGTGTAATACATGAAAACTATAAGTGTTGATTAGTTATTAGGTTCTCTCTTATCTCATAAGGATAGGATGAGATTATATGTAGGAGATATAGAACATGGTTTAGAACAAGCACTTAAAACTAAGTCAATGGTTTGAAAGACAAAAAATAATAATAAAGAGAGTTTAAAAAACTCAAATTAAATGATAAATTATGATGCAAACTTCACATTTAAGATAAATAAGTACTTTACTTATCATTGCTTCAAAAAACTAGGACATATGATAAAAGATTATATGATACTAGTAGTGAAGAACCAAGCCAATAAATAATGGGAAGAAAAGGATTTTAAAAGTTGAAAAAAGTGAGTTTCAAGAGGTCTCATATTATTTTCACATTTTTTGTGAATATAAGAAGAAAATATTTTTTTGTCTCTTAATTCTAAATTAGGTGACAAGTCACAAATATTATTTTAACAAGTTAGATGATTCCTTCAAAAGCCAAGAGAAATTAGGAGATGGAAAGTACATAAAAATTGAAATAAATCATAGAATTAAAATAAACACATTAAAATATAAGGGTGATATTATTGATAGTAAGAGTGTTTTATCCTAATTTCATAGGATATAGTGATGAAATCAAATCATACAAGTTTATAACTAGTAAATCCATAATTTATTCTAGGGATTATATTTTTTCAAAAATGAGATGTATAATTATTATGGTAATGTAGCTAAATAAGTAATATGAAAATTTTGATATCCCATTTAATTTTAGTTTTAGGGATTACAAAGTCTTACACAGGTTTCTAGTTTAACAAAAAAACAATATTAGCTCTTTGTAAGAGACTAATAATCCATCTACATCAACACTAAACAAGAAAAAGCATTTATTGAATCCTCATCCATCCAATCAAATGTTGGATAATAATTATTAGAGGAGGATCAAAAGGATATAAAATCAGTAAGGCAACTTATATTATTATGTTTACATTATCATCCATGACTAGTTAACCTAGAAATTATGTAGAAGCTAGTCACAAGAAAGAATGGGTTAATGCTATGAAATTAGAGATGGATTAAATTGAAATGAATGATACATTGATTTTATTTAATTATCCATTTATTAAATGTGTCATTAGTAAAAAGTGGATCTACAATACCAAGGTTAAAATTTATGGTATAATTAACAAGCTAAAAGATAAACTAGTTACAAAATGATTTACACAAACATATGGGGTTGACTATAAATATACATATGATCATGTGGATTGAAAAGATATTATAAGAATAATTTTAATGTATATTTTAGTGCCCAAAATTAAAATAAAGTGATTGGGCTCTTCTCAAGTGAAAATATCTAAGTCCTCAACCCAATTTTTATCTTCAAATGCTCACTCTAAGGTCAAGTTCCATGTTAAATTGGCTAAGTCTTAATTCGGTCTTTAATTAAAGCATATAAATCTTCAGGGTTTTTGGATTTTTTATTGAGACATTTTTCCTAATAGAAATAAGTCTTCAAGATTTTTGTCCATGCAAAAAGTCTACAGAGTTATTTCCATCAGGCAAATTATCCATGACAAAAAGCCTGAAAGAATTACTAAGTTTAGAAAAAGGTGTAAAGTCTTGTTTTGTTTTAGCCAAAATGTGTACAAGAAATTCAAAGGAATTCCATCAGACATTTTATCCAAGGCAAAAAGTTTGAAATTCTATTTATTTCGAGCATTTTTCTCAGGTAAAAAGTATGAAAGAATTGCATTATATCAGGTAAAGTGTTTACACAAAGTCCAAAGAAATTTTATGTTTAAAGCCAAAGTCTTATTTGTTTCAGACTTTTTGTCTGAGGCAAAAAGTCTGAAGGGTAATTTTCCTTTGGGTATTTTTCTCATGATAAAAATCATGATAAAAGTCATTTTCTTTGATAAAAATGTTAAGTTCAAAAATTTCAAAAAAATGTTAAGTCTGAATTCCTATGACAAAAGTGCAAAGGTTAATTTCTTTGAGGAAATTGTTTTGGAAAAAATATCTAAAACAATTCTCCTGACAAAGACAAAGATGCTGAAGACTGAATTTTTGTGGGAAAAGTGTCCAAGAGAGTTCATCTCTTTGGGAAAAATTTCTTGGACAAAATGTTTGAAACAATTGTCACAATAAGTAAAAGGATGAATAAAAGTAGAAGTGACAAGGATGAAAAAACCCACAATAATTGCTATTGAGATCAAGATGCTAAAGATAAAAGTCCCAAAGAAAAAAACCAAAGCAGAAGTGCTGAGAATAAATAAAATTTAAAGATATAACTATCAAAGATAGAAGGATTGATGACCAAAAACTCTAAATAAATTTGCCTGGACTACATAAGTATTGAGCTCATAAGTCATGGTTAAAATTTGAGCAAGTTCTCATTGATTGAAATCATGTGGAGAAAGCAGACAAATCTCGATAGATGATGTTTAGAAGGCCAATGTTTTAAATAAAGCCTTGGGATAAGTGAGATGGTGATAAATGTTGCCATTACAAGAACCCTATCATAAATTTGATGGAGCATAGAATAAAGGAATAGGGCCTATGAATAGATATCGATGGTCTACATTTGATCCATGCTAATGAGATCAATGATGCAAGATGATCTAGAATTTTTAATGAGGTTGTTAGCAAATGTAGGGGATACAAGTGGCATAACTGCATACCATAGATTAAAGCTCAAGATTATTTCAAAAATTAATGGCATGCATTTTCTCAAGTAAGGATGATCCAATAGTGTAGAATGAGAGTAGGATTTTTAAAAAATCTTAGAATGAATGTAGGACTACCACATGGCAAAAGTGCACTAACTTGGACATAATTGATAGTGTAGGATATAAAAAGCTCATAGGGCTACCAAGTGGCATGACCTCAGGGCCCAAGATAATTGACAAACAATAGTGCTTGGTCTTATGGATCAAGATTGATAGTCCACATTGCTTTGTACACATAGATCCAATGGTGTGAAACAAGATGGAATTTTTAAAGGGTCTAGATTGAATGTGGTAGTGATATGTGTCACAATTGTAATGAGCCAAACATGGATCTATGGTTCATGTTTGCTCAGATGAGTAGAAATAATGGTATAAGATGATCATGGCCATTTTAACAAAATTTAACATGTATGGAGATAAGTGATGTTGTGTCTAGTGTAGATTAAAAATATTGGTGAACTAAGTGACATGATGATGTCACATAGGCATACATGACATGAAGGCTTCCATCACTGATAATAACTTGACAATTTATAGATGGAAAATTTATGAGAGGGACCAAGATTTAACCAAGTAAATAAAAATTTGAAACTAATGCATTTTTGAAATAAAAATACAAAGGAATCCCTAAGAGGATAGATGTGTAAAAGCAAAAATGCAAAATGCAAAATGTGAAAAACAAGCTGGAGCCAAAAGTAAAAAGTGACCTAAGTTTGTTACATTATTTCATTGTTGTGTTTATTCTACCATGAACGAGAAATTGTAGGATTGCAAATCTAAGGTAGACCACTCTAGAGAAGATCATTAAAATGGCTATGGATCCAAAATATTGCTAGGGAATCATGGCAAAATTAGTTTGTCTCATGTCATGTATGAGGAGGACATCTATCTAGAAGGTTTTAACTATGTAAATAAGTGGTCTAGGGTATATTTAGGTAGCTCCACATAAAGACAAAGTTTGTTTAGCCCTCTACCATGAATATTCTCCTTCTAGATTATGTGAAAGGCATCTCCTGCCATGAGATCAAAAAGTTTGTTGTATAATCTTCAACATTTGTTTTAGAGGTAGTTAGAGCCATTATTTTCTTTGCAAATGGATGAAGATTTTAGGCATGACAAAGGAATATTTTCTAACTGGAAGCATCTTGGTAGACTTGAAAGTTTTTTTTTACAATTTTGAAAGTTGTGACCCATAGTTCTAGATTTGAAAATTTATAAATAGAGGGATTATCTTCTAATCAAGGGGTTGGTTAGCCATTATTTTAGTTGTTATTCATCGCTATGTTTTGGTGTCCATTATCTCTAAGTCTAGGTTTTGGAAAAAATATTTTGGGATCAATTGGTGTGTGTAGATCTTATCTCCCTTGCTAAGATGGTTACATCTGTACAACCATTAGCAAGATTTGAGAGCATGTTTATGTCTCCCTTGTGAAAAGATCAATCTCACCATGCTTGTCCCCATGGTAACATTTTGAAATACTGATGTTTGCATATTTGTTTTCAAATTAATTAAAATGCTTGTGGTTCTTTATTGTTTCTTGTAGATGAAGTGCAATGACATATTTTTAAATAATTACTGATTGGACATTTGGGTTTGTGCTCATTACTAGTTGTCATTTTGAGCATAAATTTATATTCTAAAATCTTTATGAATTTATTTAGGATATGCTATTTAATAACTTGTTAGGGTACCCTAGGTTTATGGATTTGAAAGGGAAAGACATTTGAAAAATTAGTTTCAATATATGTTCTAGTCTCTCAAGAATCATTTGGTATTTACCATTATCTTACATTTGAAATTTTTCTACATCTTTGCTAAGGAATATTATCATGAAATATTGTAAGACACCATACTGTTTGGAAGCCACCAATAGGCCACCCTCCATCTTATGATTATCTAACTATTCTACCATGTCCTACCCTATAAATGATACACCTTTTACATACTATAAGTGTTATTTATCTTACAAATGTATAAAATCTTGCATATTTTAAATGTGTTTGTAGTTTGTGTTTTAAATCCTAGCATTGTAGTATTTTATTGGACCCCTATTATTGAGTATTTTATAGAATGAAGATTGCAATCATTTCCTCATGTCTTTCATAGTTTGTATATGACTTAGAAAATTTATGCATTTCATGTGACAACCCTTCATGGGTGAAGTGTACAAACTTGCTTATGCCCTGGTCATATTTGTTCCTTATACTAAAAATCCCCATGGAGGTTGAATTGCAGAATCTCTCCATGTGAGAAAGCTACCCCACATGTCCTCTCACCTTGGTTCAGGTAGATCTAGAAGTAGTACAGAGTTGACCATACCCTTTTTAGGTGCCTCAATAATTTTTTGAGTTTGATCATTCTAAATACCAAACCCTTCCTTGACTACAATGATATACTAGAAAGTTTTTCATCTTTGTTTTCCATTTTCTTTAAGGGTGTAAGGCTGAGAATAAGAGGTATACAACTAAGAACCAACACTCAATTGACACCATTGATGAGGAATAAATTGAAATCTAGGCCACTTGTGTTACCAGGGACTCTTGCAGAGAGTTGCTATCATTTTTGAAGTTCTCAGCCTATTGTATTATTTGATTATCTTTGGTTCATCAATGTTACACACTCTTACTAGCACCATTGTTAGGGACTAATTTGAAGTCCAATTCACTTATGTTGTTGGGGAATCTTACAGAGAGCTACTATCATTTTTGAATTTCTCTAACTATTATGCTATTTGATTATCTTTGGTTTGTCAACATTGCACACTCTTACTGGTGTTGTTGCTAGGGACTGAATTAAAATCCTAGTTTCTTATGTTGTTGGGGACTCTTGAAGAGAGATGTAAATATTTCATCTTGTGAATTTCTCTATTGTTACTACATTAATTTAACTATCTTGGTTGTTAACATCACAACACTCCATAGGGGATGTGCTAGGAAGTTTTAATGCTTGACAATCTGACATCAGTTGAGTTTTTTGTAAAGGACTATTAAGATTTCATGTTGGAAGGTGTTTTTTCCATTTTGAACATTAGTCTAAAAATTTTAGTGTCTTTGTTTTCTATCTCATTAATTTTTATCAAGTCAAATTTTGGCATGTATCACAAATAATTTGTCAACTATTATATTCTAGAAGTTTGATTCTAGTGGTGACTCTAACTTTATTTTATGGATTCAAGAAGGATTGGTGCCTATTCTGAATATTCTGCTAACTTTCAAATTTGAGTATTTTCTTGTTTGCAAAGATAGAAGGGCTGAGATCATATTTCAAAGGTGACCCATATAAGAAACTTGTTCAACCCTTAAGTATTCTTCAAAGAATAAGGGGACAATCTTGGAAGTTTGTTAAAGGGTAAGATTTAGCTATTAAGGGATGTCAATATTCTAATAATCTATAGCTATTTATTGACCATACCATTGTTGAATACTATCATAGCTCTCCTAAAAATTCTAAAACCTATAGTACTATGCATTACCCCACTCTGTATCAACCAGTTGAATCCCTTCCCAAGTCTGATCCACCAGTCTACCTCATTCACCCCTTTATATCCCTTTGCCATTTATTGTTGAACCTCTTATTGAACCAATTATGAGGCATAGGTGTTGAGTGTGGATCCCTTTGGGGCTGTCAAATGATCATAGAAATAAATTTTGAGGGCCTCAAGATCTCCAAGAATGTGGGGGGCATAATTTTCATGTTCTCGAACTATGAATGGAATATTCTTTGTATTCCTAATTTTTATGTATTCCATATTTTATGGAATTAGTTTGATATTTATTTCTATGTGACTTCCTATTTATTGGAATTGGGTCTATCTTCCTTATTTTTAGGGAGATTGGTTATTTATTGGAATATGTTATACCTTCCTTGTTATGTGGAATTGGTTGAGATCACATGTTTTTGGGAAAATGTGCCCTTAGAAGGTGGAGAGATGAATACATCATGTTATTCTTTGAGAGAGATTTTGGATAAGCTTAATGAGGTGGAAGAGGGTTGTCATATGTTGGATAATATTTATCTTGGATAAGCATTGCACATTTCTTTTTCTTTTGTGGATTTTCTTCATTTTACTAAATATACAGTGTGGTGTGGCCTTTAGAGGTCGATGGTTTATTTGTAGGGTGTGTCTTTGAGGATCAGAGTCAAAGTGTAGGTGTTCATTACAGGGAGTGGTTTAGCAACTTATGAGATACAACATTGTGTAGGTGAAAGTAAAAGTACATATTTTTTTGCAACACTTTTTATAAGAGATTTTTCTATCTCTGTGAGAGTTCATTGTAATCTTGTTCTAGATTACTAATTTATTTGAGAGCTTTTATTGTTGGATGTATCTCACATTGGCTAAACCACATTAGATCTGTGTTATCTATGTTTTTATCTTGTTCTTATTTATGCTTTCATATTAATGGTGAATTAAGGAAAGTTTTCATGATGCATGTTATTGCATAGCTTTAGATCTAGTTTATGATAATAGTAGATCTAGATTTAAGTGTTTTTATTCCTAGCCAGTATCAGAGCCATTAGTTGTGTTTTGTTGAAGTGGTAAATCATAGGAAGGCTATTAGCTTAAGTGGGATCTATGGGAGAAGAGATCAGATTTAGAGTGGAGAAGTTTGATGATAAGCATTTTGGTTTGTGTAAAATTTAGATGGAGGATTACCTATATCAAAAAGAGCTACATCTCCCCTTGGGGGGAAAATAGAACAATCTATAAGTATGAGTGATGCAGATTGGTCATTATTTGATAAGAAGACATTGGGAGCCATTTAATTATTATTTTCATCCTCTATTGCATTTAATATTTCTGATGAAAAAACCATAAAATATCTCATGGATAAACTTGGAAATTTGTATGAGAAACCTTTAGCTTCTAATAAAAGTTTTCTTATGAAAAGATTTTTTAACATGAAAATGTCTGAGAATGGTTCAATAGCTAATCATATACATGATTTTAATATGGTTGTAAGTATGCTAAATTTAGTTGGAATTAATTTTGATGATGAATTTAGAGATTTGCTAATATTATGTTCTTTGCCTAATAATTGGGATAGTTTGGTTATGGATGTGAGTAACGCAGTCCCTACCAAGGGAAGCTTAAATTTTGAGGATGTTGTAGGTGTGATCCTTAGCAAAGATATGCGAAGGAAAAGAATTGGTGAATCATCTTTAGGTAATAATTTATCCATTGATACTAGGAGGTAAAAGGATAAGAGCAAAGGCAATCATGAAAATTCAAAAGGTAGATCTAAGTCTAGATCTAGATCCAAGATGATACGCTAGCAATATGGAAAGAGTAGACACTCAAAGAAGGATTGTTGGTCACTTCGATATAAGAATGCCAACAATGAGGAAATTAATGAGGTAAATGTGACATTAGGTAAATCATGTCAAAATGCCTTAATTATTTTTATGGATAATTTTTTTGAGTCTTGGGTATCAGATTTAGGGGCTTCTTTTCATGCCACCCCACATAAGTATTATTTTACTGATTATGTTTAAGATAATTTAGGATATGTATATCTTGGTGATGATGAGCCATGTGAGATATTAGGGAAAGTTTATGTTTAGGTTATGATGTAGAATGGGAACACATGGATCCTTAAGGATGTTAGACATATGCCTATGTTTAGATGGAATTTGGTTTTAGTGGGGCAATTAGGTAGTGAGAGATGTTCAGTATTGTTTATTGGAGATTCTTGGAAAGCTACCAAAGGTGTTCTTGTGATATCGAGAGGTAATAAAGTTGGTACTTTATATTTGACTAGTAGTGTTGATTCTCTTGATTCAGTTATAATAGATGGAGATGCAACTATGTGGTACTACAAGCTTGATCATATGAGCCATAAGAGCATGTATATCTTAAAAGATAAGATTCTTGGATTGAAAGATCTAGATCTAGATTTCTATGAGAATTGTGTGTACAAGAAATAGAAGTGGGTTAAGTTCTTGAAGGTTGGACCCATAAATAAAGAACAAAGTTAGATCTGGTACACTACGATGTATGGGGACTAGGTTAGGTATCTTCTATTGGTGGATACAATTATTATGTTACATTTATAGATGATGCAAATAGGAAAGTTTGGGTTTATTACATTAAAAAGAAATTTGATGCATTTAACACTTTTAAGAAATGGAAAGCCTTGGTTGAGAATGAAATAGGTCTCAAGTTGAAATGTCTCAGATAAGATAATGGAGGTGAGTATTGTAGTAATGATTTATTTGATTATTGTTCTAACAATGGAATCTATAGGTAAAGGATAATTCTAAAAATTCCACAATAGAATGGGGTATCTGAAAGGATGAACAAAATAATAATAAAACATGCTAGGAGCATGATGTTACATGTAAGGTTGCCTTTACAGTTTTGGGTAGAAGCAGTTAACATAATTGTATATCTGATATACAAAATACCTTCTATGCCTTTAGATGGAGGCATTCTAAAACAAGCTTGGTCTGATAATAATGTTGATTATTCTTTTCTTAGAGTCTTTGGATGTGAGGCTTTTTCTCTCATTAAAAAAGAGGATAGGACCAAGTTAGAGGCTAAATTAGATAAATGCATAGTTTTTGGTTATGGTGAGGATGACTTTGGTTTCTGTATATGGAGTATTAAAGATAGGAAAATATTTTGGTCTAAAGATGTAGCCTTTAATGAAAAATTCATGCATAAGGATCAGCTGTAGGAACATGATTAGGAATAGAAAGAGTACATAGTATTGGATGAAATTACATATGGTAAAGTATTAAAGGATTCAATTTAGGAACCTTCTATACAAGGACCCCAAAATCCTATGGTAAGAAGATCTTTGAGGGTAAGAAGAGCACCTAATTTTTTTATCCTTCTTTGAATTATTTATTACTCATTGAAAATAGAGAGCCAGAGTTTTATGAGGAAGCAATGTAGGTAGATGCCAAGTTAAAATGGGAACAAACCATGGATGAGGAACATAGATCTCTCATAGAAAACCAAATGTGGGATTTAGTTATGCTACCTAAGGGCAAGAGTGCATTGTCAAACAAGTGGATCTTTAGGATCAAAGAAGAGGATGAAGGGAGAAAATGGTATAAGGCTATGATGGTGGTCAAGGGGTTTGTACAAAAATCAGGAATTGATTTTGATGAGATTTTCTCTCCTATTGTAAAAATGACTTCTATTAGGACTATTCTTTGTTTAGTTGTAGTTTAGGATTTACACTTAGAAAAATTAGATGTGAAAACTACTTTTCTTCATGGTGATTTGGATGAAGAGTTGTATATGAAGTAGCCATAGGGATATGAGGTCAAAGGGAAGGAGAACTATGTGTGTAGACTAAAGAAGAGCTTGTATGGTTTAAAACAAGATCTATGGCAATGGTACAAGAAATTTGATTGTTTTATGTTGGAATAAGAATATCAAAGGTGTCATTCTGACCATTATGTGTACATCAAACATTTTGATGATGGTTCTTTTATTATTTTATACTTTTATGCCAATGATATGTTAGTTGAAGGAAAGAACATACAACATATTCATATGCTCAAGAAATAACTTAGTGACTCCTTTTCTATGAAAGATTTGGGTGTTGCAAAGAAAATCCTTGGTATGATGATTTCTCATGATAGGAAGGAGAGAAAGCTAGTTTTATCCCAATCAGAGTATGTGAAGAAATTATTGGAAAGGTTTAGCATGTTGGATGCTAAATATGTTGGTACTCTTTTGGTAGGCCACTTTCAATTATCAAAGGAGTAGTATCCCAAGACAAAAGTTAAAAAGCTTAAGATGTCCAAGGTACCTTACTCATCATCAGTTGGTAACTTGATGTATGGCATGGTTTGTACTAGGATAGATATTACCCAAGTAGTGGGAGTTATGAGTAGGTATATGAGTGATCTAGGTTATAAGCATTGGTACATAGTGAAATGGATTCTTTAGTATTTGAGAAGAACTATGGAATTTACATTATGTTATGGTGGATCAGATACCACTTTATGTGGTTATGTGGACAAGGAAATTATGATAGGTTATATATTTACCATTGGAGATACAATGATTAATTAGATTTTTAGGATATATAAGGTTGTGGCTTTTTCAACCATAGAGGCTAGAAATGAGATGATTTGGTTACAGGAGTTGTTTCAAGATTTGGGGTATAAGAAGGATGTTGGGAGAATATATAGTGATAGTTAGAGTGTTATTCATTTGGAAAAGAACTCTAATTTCCACTTGAGGATGAAACACATTTAGTTACATTATCACTTCATTAGGATAGCTTTGGAGGAGAACTTGGTGAAGCTAGAGAAGATTTATACTATCCAGAATCCTATGGATATGATGACTAAGGTGGTCACATTAGAAAAATTGAGATTATTTTTAGATTTGGTTGGCCTTAGTGGTCATGGAGAAGTGATAGGTTCTATTAAGGAGAAATAGTCTCCAAGTGGGAGATTGTTGAGTGTGGAGCCCTTTGGGGCTATCACATGACCATAAAAATAAATTTTGGTGTCCTAAAGAGCTCCAAGGATGTGAGGGGCATAATTTTCATGTTCTTTAAATGCGAGTGGAATATTGCTTGTATTCCTAATTTCTATGTATTCCATATTTTGTGGAATCAGTTGTTGGATATTTATTTCCATGTGACTTCCTATTTTATTAGAAGTGGGTCTATCTTCCTTATTTTTAGGGAGATTGGTTATTTCTTGTATGTTATACCTTCCTTGTTATGTGAAATTAGTTGAGATCACATGTTTTTGGGAAAATGTGCCCTTAGAAGGTGGAGAGATGAATATGGCATGTTCTTCCTTGAGAGAGATTTTGGATAATCTTTATGGGTGGAGTAGGGTTGTCACATGTTGGATAATGCTTATCTTAGATAAACATTGCACATTTCTCCTCCTTTTGTGGATTTTCTTCATTTTACTATATATATAGGGTGTGGTGTGGCCTTTAGAGGTTGATAGTTTATTTTTAGTGTGTGTCTCTGAAGATCAGAGTCAAAGTGTAGGTGTTTTGCAAAGTGTAGGTGTTCATTATAGGGTGTGGTTTAACAATTTGTGAGATAGAACATTGTGCAAGTACAAGTGAAAGTGTAGATTTTTGTGCAGCACTTTCTATAGGAGATTATTCTATCTCTGTGAGAGTTCATTGTAATCTTGTTTTAAATTATTGATTTATTTGAGAAATTTCATTAGTGGATGTAGCCCACATTGGGTGAACCATGTTAGATTTTTGTTATCTATGTTTTTATCTTTCTCTCATTTATGATTTCATATTATGATGAATTAAGGAATGTTTTTTTGATGCATGTTATTGGATAACTTTATATCTGGTTTATGGCAATAGTATATCTAGATTTAAGTGTTTTTATTCGTAATAATAGGGAATAAGATGAGAATAAACATCCTACATTAAATTTTCCTATATTTAGGCCTATAAATTTTGATGAAATGGAAGGCTATCCTAATGAAGTCCTAAACAATGTTAGGAAATGCCTCCCAAAGTTTCAATGGAATAATGCAGTGAGTGGTGATCATCACTTGAGGGATTTTCAAAATATCATTGAATATTATGAGGTTGAGTATGAGGATGTATTCATCAAACTATTTGTGCACATGCTAAAAGAAAATTCTCATGAGTGGTTCAACTTTCTTCCCAATGGATGCATTAATTCATAAAAAGAGATGCAAAATGTTTTTAGAATTTAGTATGGTGCTAGGATTAATCCAAGATTTCTCTTAGATAAATTTGAAAACATTAAAAAGAATCATAAGGAGTGTGTGCGGGACTTCAATACATGGTTCAACAAGACCATGACGTGGCTACCTAAGAATATTAGGCTTAGTGATATAACATGCTCGATAAAGTACTATAATGCCTTTGATAAGATAGATGCATATTAATTGTAGGATAAGGATCCCAAAAAACTATGGTTGACATTCAATATGGCCTTCCATATTGAAAATAATATAAAGGTTGTGGGGAAGCCCATGAATAAGTGGGCTGATGTAAAATTGGTTAATCTAGTAAAGGCATAGTCCATAAAGACAACCAACCTTGAGGAGACTATTAAAAGTTTGGCCTCTACTATCAAATAAATGTCATAAAAGTTGGATAGAGCTAAAAAATGGATATTGCATGTGTCTACTAGTCAGGAGAGGGATCCTAATTCAAATAAAGCACAAGGAAGTCCTACTTTCCATAATCAAGATAATGGTAGAATGAAGAGGCCTGCACATGAAGAGAGAACAGATAGAAACTATAACAAAGGGGATGGACAAGAGGTGCTTGATCCTTTAAATGCTAAGGTAAATGATATAGATTATGACATTGATATTGATTGGTGTGATAAGTACTTCTTTCCACACCCTCCAAGTGATACTACTAAATAGATTGATGAAGATTCAGATGAACTTGAATATGCATCATTCAAATATGAGATTTTTATGTTTGATTTTTAAAGTCCCCAAAGCAAATTGATTGCCTTAATTTTTTTTTTGAATAATATTATGGTTGATCAGTTTTAGAGTTTGATAAAAATAAAAAGTGTCTTGACTTTTGACTTTGATTATGATGTTGATATGGAATAAGCATATGAATTTCCCATTCATGATTTTGATCTCTTACACTCTATAATGATTAAGAAATATCATGGGGGAATTCCATCAATTGAGGATATGCAACTATTAATTAATACAATAACTACCCAAAAGAAGGAATATTACTTGAGAAGTAGGTAACCAGGTGTTGTTACTCAAGACACTTCCTCTACAAACCCAAAGGTAAGGAATATGAGTAAGGAAGCAAAGAAACCCACAACAGGCCTATAAGCTTATGAGATATCACCCATGTCCCAAACTACTAATCCTAGAGGTGCTCCTACTAAGGGCAATAAAATGCCTATCTTATTGAGTATCCCTAAGGGTGTAGGTGATGTTAAGACAAATATGCCCCTAAAGACCATTGATCCATCCCAACTTAATCCACTTTAGACATTAAGTGATTGTATCCCAATTGAAGGTGTTGTTACCCTTCCACCAAATACTCCTCTTCCTTAGTATAGCATGTGTGATATGGTCCAAGTATTGAGTCAAATAAGTATCACTGTGCCACTTGTTGAATTATTATGAATACCTAAACATAAGAAGAGGTATTTTAAGTACTTAGAATTTGGTGAGAGGTCTACTATAAATGAAACTAAGTTACCTTAAACACCCTCAAAATAAGATGAGGAATCATAAAAGGTTATTGAACCTGATATGGAGGTCTATTTGGGGACTACATTAGTGGAGAGTTAACAAAATGTGGATCCATTTTATACAACCTTGCTAATCAATGGCCTAATTATCCATAATTATATGTTTAATTCTAGATATTCTTGCAATGTGATGCCCCTGGGTGTCCTAAATGAGCTTTGGAGTGAAGATCATGCCATCCTTTGGCAAATGTTATGCCATGGAATCATGAGAGGTACCAGTTGTGGGACAAGTCAAAGGATTAGTTGTATAGTTGAATTTCATCCTTGTAAGTATTTGAATATGGACATGGTTGTTATGGACTGCCCACTTGAGTGGAGGATGTTTCTATCACGTAAATGGACTGCTAGTATGAGTTGAGTGTAAAAATGGACCTTTCCCATGCCACCATTCCTTTGGAAGGTAAAATGGTCAAAATTGATAGAGAGCCAAAGATGATACATGTAATTAAAGATCCAAAATGTGCTCTTAATTAAGTGTTATACATGGATGTTGAGTTGGGAAACTTTGTTAGGAATGTTGATACTAGTGAATAACCTATTATTCTTGATATTGAACCTGACAAAGAAGGTGTATTTTGGAGGTTGTGATTTGATGGGGCTTACTCCAATCTTGGAAATGAAGCTAGGGTTATTTTTTATACCCCCAATGGTAAATGTGTCATGTTTTATTTTAATTTTTCCTTTGATTTCATGAATAATACTGCTAAGTATGAGAAACTCCTCCTTAGTTTAAAGATTGTTTGTGAATATGGAATTAAAAGTTTGATTGTAAAAGGTGATTTTGAGTTGATGGTAAATTCCATAATTATTATGCTACCGAAAATAAAAGGTTGAAATAATATTAGAATGCTATTTGAGATTTTCTTGAATTCTTTGATGCATTCAATATTTATTATCAACATAGAAGTTTAAACAAAGAAGCTAATAAACTTGCAGGGTTAGGTTCTCATTTTGATATTATAAATACAATCCCTTATTGTTAGTACCAAGTAGAGGTTCTTGTTCAACCTTCAATCCCAGACAATATTCATCATTGGTATGTGTTTGATGATGATGAGTGGATTAAGAGGTTTCTCAATTGTGAAGCTGAGTTCCATGATCATCTCATAGAATTAGAACCTATGGTTTAGGTTTGTAATGAAGAAGAAACCCTATTTGGGAAAGACATTATTCAATGGAAGACAAACATGATCCTAAGAGGATTGGTAAGTTTAAAGCATATTTTGATAGAGTTGATATAATCGATTTGAGAGACTCATTTATCTTAAAAGACATGACTAAGTATAACTTGGGTTCTCATGAGAATCTAAGAAAGGTTTGGATGGGTACTTGTTTGAGTGTAGATGAGAAACAAGCTTACATGCAACTATTAAGGAGGTACTAAGATTATCTAGCATGGTCTTATTCTAAGCTAAAATCATAGAGGGAAGATTTGTTCTATCATGTCATCCCATTACAACTTGATAAAAATCCTTTAAAGAAGAAACAAAGTCCTATTAACCCCATCTTAGACACCAAGATGAGGGATAAATTAAAGAAGTTGAGGGATGATGGAATCATTCAGCCCATCAAGTATTCATCATGGGTTTTGACCTTAGTCGTTATGCAAAATAAGAATGGTGACATCCACTTGTGTGTGGATTTCCAAAATTTGAACAAAGCTTTTTTAAAAGATAATTATCCCCTTCCAAATATGGAGAACCTAATATAGAGTGTTACTAGATTAAAAACATTGTCTACTTTAGATAGCTTCTTAAGGTACAACCAGGTTGTGGTAAAAGAATCTGAGAGATCCAAGACTATGTTCACAATGTCTTGGGGCATGTCTATATATATGAGGATGCCTTTTGGGTTGATGAATGCTAGTGAAACATTCCAATGAGCTATGGATGTCAAATTTTCAAAGATAATTAACTAGTTCATTGTTATATTAGAATGACACTACTATGTACTCCAAGACTAGAGAAGAACATTTGGAGCATCTAGAGTAGGTGATAATTAGATCCAGGTAGTTCAAATTTTTTCTCAATCCAAAGAATTACCACTTTGAAGTATAAAAGGCTAAGTTGTTGGGACATATAATGTCCAAGGATGGTTTCATGATTGACCCTAAAAGGGTTGAAGCCATTAACAAAGTGCCTATCCCTTAGTCCAAGAAAGGAATTTAGTTTTTATTTAGAAAAATTAATTTTATAATGAGGTTTATGTCTAATTTTATAGAGATCAATTTGCCTATTACTTCCATGTTGAATAAGGATTGACCATAAAATGAGAAGAAAATGCCATGCAAGCATTCTATGACATTAAGGGATCACTAAAGTCTGCTCTTGTTTTAGCCAACCTTGATTACACCAAGCCATTTTGGATATTATCTTTTGCATCATATAATCCTATTGCTATTGTCCTATTATAAAAAAATGAAGATGGTCATGAGAATCCCATAGATTTATTTAGAAAATCTATGTAAGGTCCTCAACTAAACTATACCATTATGGAATAACAAGATTCACTCTCTTGAAAGCTATAAAGATATGTTCAAAACTTAATTCTGAGTTCAAATATTATTGTTTTTGTCCTACACACCATGATGAAGGACATCTTGACTCAGACCAAAGTATCTAGCAAGAGATGTAGGTGGGTCAACAAGTTACAAGAGTATGACATAGATATTCAAACCATCAAGCTAGTAAGAGGGATGGGTCTAACCAAGATTATGGCTGAGACAAATTTGTAAGCTGTTGAGGTAAACACCACTATTTTTAGTTTTGATGATTCTTTGAGTCAATTTAACATGTCTCCTTGGTATAAAAATATTGTTTATTACTTACAAAATCTAAACTATCCCCTTGACTTGGATGAGAATCAAATAAGAACTCTCAAGCTTATTTCCAAAAAATACTGCTTGATTGAAAATGGATTAACATGGAAGAATCCAGATGGAGTTTTCCTAAGATGTGTGATGGAAGAACAAACTATTAACCTGATTGAAGACTTCCATAGTGGAGTGTGTGGTGGTCACTTTTCACCTAAATTCACAACTCATACAATTCTTAGAGTTGGTTATTAGTGGCCATCCCTATTCAAGGATGTTGTTCAGACAATCAAAAAGTGTGATAAGTGTCAATGGTTTACTAGGAGGATGAAAGCTTCAAGTTCTCTTCCCTTATAGCCTATGATAATTGAAGGCCCATTCAAATAATGGGGAATGGATTTCATTGGAGAAATTACTAATTCATCAAGTGCTGGACATAGATGGACACTAGTTGCAACCAACTACTTTATGAAATAGGCTAAGGTGATCCTTACAAAGAAAGTAACACACTAGGTAGTAATGGACTTTTTGTTAAATTAGATTATTTGTAGATTAGTTGTGCCTATCAAGATAATTGTGAGAAATGACATGAGCTTCAAAGCCAAACCTTTAGTGTCACTGTGTAAAGAGTATAGAATTGAGTTGAACTATAATTCTAATTACAACCCTCAGGAGAATGGGAAATCATAATCTATTAATAAGAACTTGCTCAAAATAATTAGGTGAACATTGGAAGAAAATAAGAAGTGGGTTGAATAATTGAAGTTTGCCTTATGAACTGATAGGATTACACCTAAGAGAGCTACAAGAAAAATCCTTTTTGAGCTTATTTATGGAGCTTAATCAGTTTTTCCTATGAATTTGTATTTGTTAACCTATCAACTCATGCAACAACTAGATAATGATGAGTAAATCAATCACTATGAAATCAAGATGAACTAGATATCAAGATTGATGAAATTTAAAGACAAGCTCATGAAAGACACCTCAAGTTCAAGGAAAAGTTGAATAATATATTAGATAAGAATCTCACTCCAAGAACCTTCCAAGTAGGTGATCTAGTTTTAATTTAGGATAACAGGCATGAGGAAAAAGGCAAGCATGATAAATTTGATGCCTTGTGGATGGGTCACTTTTCCATTGACTACCAGATTGGGGAGTATAATTTCTTCTTGAGAGACTTAGATGGAGAAATATTGGAGCTTCTAGTCAATGGTAGACATCTAAAACACTTCCTTGATTGAGTCCATAAATTGTGTACATAATTGTATACTGTATAGTCTCATTGTTTTGTCATTTTGTTTCCCCTCCACTTTGGCCCTTATTTTTATAGTTTCCTTTTATGTTTCTATTATGTGCTCATTTATAGATCCTCCTAATCTATTTTTTAAGTCTACCATATTTTGTTGAGTATTCATGAGTGTTTACTATAAATTGTTAGGTTTTGAAGCCGTGACCCAATGGATTGGCACCTAGTATTATGTTTTGGGGTTCTTTTC
Source organism: Torreya grandis (assembly GCA_037957365.1). NCBI lineage: Eukaryota > Viridiplantae > Streptophyta > Pinopsida > Cupressales > Taxaceae > Torreya > Torreya grandis. The sequence goes on from JARHVA010000056.1 coordinate 6,537,327, forward strand.
ATACCCACAGGGGGTATAGATCCCTAGGTGAGAACTAGTGTTAGTGCCTAAAATTACACTAAAGAAATTAGGCCCTTATCAAGTGAAAATTTATAAGTCCTTAGCCCAGTTTTTATCTTCAAATTCTCACTATAAGGTCAAGTTCCATGTTAAATTGGCTAAGTCTTATTTTGGTCTTTAATTAATGCATATAAAGCCTCAAGGTTTTCAAGTTTTTTGTCGAGACATTTTTCTTGATGAAAATAAGTCTTTGGGATTTTTGTTGATGAAAAAATTTAGAAGACTTATTTCCATTGGTAAAACTATTCGTGACAAAAATCCTAAAATAATTACAAAGTTTTAGAAAAGGTGCAAAGTCTTGTTTTGTTTCAGTGAAAATGTTTGTACAAAAAAATTGAAGGAATTCTGTTGGACATTTTTTCCATGGTAAAAAGTCTGAAGGTCTATTTTCTTCTAGCATTTTGCCTACACAAAAATTCTAAAACAATTAAATTATGTCAGGAAAAGTGTTCACACAAAGTTTGAAGAAATTTTATGTTTTAGAATTTTTATCCATGAAAAAAATTATGAAGGGTACTTTTCTTTAGAGCATTTTTCCCATGGAAAAAATTCTTACAAAAGTCATTTTCTTTGGCAAAAATGTCAAGTTCAAAGCTTCCAACAAAAATGTTAAGTCCAAATTCCTTTGGTAAAAGTGTAAAGTTTAATTTCTTCGAGGAAATTATTTCAGACAAAATATCTAAAACAATTATCTTGACAAAGACAAAGATGCCAAAGATTGAATTTCTACTAGAAAAGTGTCCAAGAGAGTTCATATCTTTGAGAAAATTATCTTGAACAAAATATCTAAAATAATTATCCTGATAAGAAAAAGGTCGAATCAAAGTAAAAGTGTTAAAGATAAAAAAGCCTACAAAAATTGTTGCTAAGACCAAAATAAAAAAGACCAAGATATTGAAGATAAAAGTCTTGAAGAACAATATTGAAGCAAAAGTGCCAAGAATAAAGAAAATCCAAAGATAGAAATGCTAAAGATAGAAGGCCTGATGACCAAAAGCTTTGAATAAATTTGCCTAAATTGCATGAGTATTGAGCTTATGGGGCATGGTTAAAACTTGAGTAGGTTCCCATCAATTGATGGTATGTAGTGAAAGCGTATAGATCCTAATCGATGGTGTGTATAAGGCCAATGTTTCAAACAAAGCCCTAGGATGAGTGAGACTGACAATTGTCAACATTGTAAGAACCCTATCAGAAATCTAATGGAACATGGAGCAAAAGAATGGGGACTATGGATAGATATCAATAGTCCATGCTTGATCCATGACAATTAGATCAATAATGCAAGATGATGCTAGAATTTTAAATGAGGTTATTATCAAACATAGAGGATATAAGTGGCACAATTACATGCCATAGATTAAAGCTCATGATTCTTTATAAAATCAATGGTGTGCATTTTCTTGGGTGAGGATGATCTAGTGGTATGGAATGAGAGTGGGAATTTAAATAAAACCCAAAATGAACACATGACCACCACATGGTAGAAGCATGTTAGTCTGAGCATAATTGATGGCATAGGATGTAGAAATACCTTAGGGCTAAGAAGTGGCATAACCTTAGGGACCAAGATAGCTGATAGCCAATAACACTTGGTCTTATAGATCAATATCAATGGTCTGCATTGATTTGTATATATAGATCCAATGGTGTGAACCAAGATGGACTTTTTAAAGGGCCCATGTTGAACATGGTAGTGATATGTGTCACAATCATAATGATCCAGACATATATCTATGGTCCATGTTTGCTCAAATAAGCAGATACGATGGTGAAAGATGATCATGGACATTTCAACAAAGTTCAACCATGTATGGATACAAGTGATGTTGAGGTTAGTGTAAAGCAAAGATATTGGTGAACTGAGTGGCATGGTGATGCCACATAGGCATACACAACATGAAGGATTCCACTACTAACAACAACTTGTCAATTTGAAAATGAAAAATTTATGAGAGGGACCAAAATTTATAAAAGTAAATCAAAATTTGAAACTAATGGATTTTTGTATTAAAAAATATGAAGGAATCCCTAAAAGGCTAGATGTGTAAAAGTAAAAATGTAAAAATGTAAAATGTGAAAAACAAGTTAGATCTAAAAGTAAAAAGTGACCTAAGTCTTTCACATTATTTTATTATTATGCTTGTTTCTCCATGAGAAAGAAATTTTAGGCTTATAAATCCAAGGTGGGCCACTCCAGATAAGATCATTCAAATACCCATGGATCCATAATATTCCCAAGAAATCATGGCAAAATTAGGTTGTTCCATGGCATGCATGAGAAGGAGGGCATATATCTAGAAGGTTTTAGTTGTGAAAGTAAGTGGTCTAGGGCATCTTCAAGTAGTTCGACATAAAGACAAAGTTTGTTTGGCCCTCTACCATAAATATTCTCTTTTCAACTTGTGTGAAAGGCATCTCCTACCATGAGATCAAAAATTTTGTTATATAATATTCATCATTCCCTATAGAGGCTGTTAGATCCATGATTTTATTTACAAATGGATGAATATTTTAGGCATGGTAAGGGAATATTTTCCAGCTGAAAGCTTATTTATAGACTTGAAAGTTTGTTTTATAATTTTAAAAGTTGTGACCCACAGTTTTAGATTTGAAAATGTATAAATAGAGGGCTTCTCCTATATTCAAGGGGTTGGTTGGCCATTATGTTAGTTATTGTTGGTCACTATTTTTTGGTGTCCATTTTCTCTAAGTCTAAGTTTTGTAGAAAATATTCTAGGATCAATTAATATGTGTATATCTTGTCTCCCTTGCTAAGGTGTTTGCAACTGTATAAACATTAACAAGCTTTGAGAGCATGTTTATGTCTCCTTTGTCAAAAGAGCAATCTCACCATTATCGTCCCTATGGCATCATTTTTAAATATTGATGTTTATAGTATTTATTTTCAAGTTAATGAAATTGCTTGTGGTTCTTTATTGTTTCCTATAGATGAAGTGTAGTGACATGTTTCACAAGAATTACTAATTGGACATTTGGGTTTGTACTCACTACTAGTTGCCATTTTGATCATAAAATTATATTATAAACTCTTTCTGCATCTCTTCAAGATAGGTTGTTGAATAACTTGTTTAGACACCCTAGGTTTATAGATTTGATAGGGAAAGGCATTTGAAAGATTAGTTTCAATGTATGTTCTAGTCTCTCAGAAATCATTTGGTATTTACCATTATCTTGCATTTGAAGTTTTTTTGCATCTTTTCTAAGGAATATTTCCATGAAATACTATAAGACACCCTAGTATTTGGAAGCCACGAGTATGCCACCTTCCATATTATGATTATCTAACTATTATACCCTAAAAATAATACACCATTTACATATTATAAGTGTTATTTTCCTTGAAAATGCAAAATTTCTTACATATTTAAAATGTGTTTGCAGTCTATATTTTAAATCCTAGCATTGCAGTCTTTTATTCGATCCCATTATTGAGTATTTTATAGAATGAAGATTGTAGTCATTTCCTCATCTATCTTTAGTAGATTGTATATGACTTCGAGAATTTGTGCTTTTAGAGTGATAAACATTCATGGGTGAAGTGTGCAAACTTGGTTATGCCTTGGTCATATTTTTTCCTTGTGCCAAAAATACCCATGGAGGTTGAATTGCAAAATCTCTCTATGTGAGAAAGTTACCCCATAGGTCATCTCACCTTGGTTTAGGTAGAACTAAAATTATTAGGGAGATGACCATACCCTTCTTAGGTGCCTCTCAGTCATTTTATAAGTTTGGTCCATTCTAGATGCCAAACCCTTCCTCAACTACAATGACATACTAGCAATTTTTCATCCTTGTTTGCCATTTTCTTCAAGTGTGCAAGGTTGAGTGTAAGAGGTATATAATTGGGAAACAATAATATATATTGATAAAGTATTTAAAAACCATAAAATTAATGTCAAATTCATTCCTAAATGGAGTGATTGAAGAAGAAGTATATGTGAGACAACCACAAGGTTTTGAGGTAAAGGATAAATAATTATAGGAATATAAGTTGAATAAGTCTATTTATTCATTGAATCTAGATCCAATAACTTGGTACTCAAGAATTGATAGTTTTTTATTTTATCAAGGCTTTTTAAGAAGTGAAAATTGACTAACTCCTTACATACAAACACTTAATTCTAATGTTTTATATAAATGTCTCTATATAAATGACTCAATATTTATAGGTAACTATTTGGAAATGTTAAATAACTTCAAGGAAGATATGAAATCATATTTTTAGATGAATTATATTGGTTATTTTGAACCTCTATATGTCAATACCAATAGTTGGTACAACCCAAATCTAATGGAACATATAATGTGTAAACAAAAACATAGGTGATAAATTGAATGAATCACATGCTTACCTTATTCTTTTTCACATTATTAGAATATGTCAAATCATAAATTCAACTAGAAAACCTAACTACTCATACCTTTATTTTAATTAATATATTTAACATATTTCCCTTGTGTAATCATTGCAATAAATTTCATTAGTTTTCATTCATATGTATTCTTGAATTACATGTTTATCAATTTGAATTATTGTACTAGTTTCTATCCTATTATGGTTTGTAAAAATAAATTAGGGTAAAACAAAAGGAAGATCCAAAATCTTGAAACAAAAAATAGTAAAACAACATTAGAATATTATAATGGTGGAGTCACTACAACAAGGGTCTTCCTTTCTAGGATACATAGATAAACGATAATTCTACTAGAGTTATATTTAGGCCCTAAAATTGGGACATCAATTTGTCATGATGTGCATAAAACTTTGGAAAAATATTTTAGTCAATGAAGATGAAGGCTATATTATAATAGATAGAGGTTTCCATTATATATGTTTAATTTAATAAAATATTCAAGGATGCCCAATTATAATCTCCTCAATGAAAATGGATCCACCACCATTTTGTATTCAATCTAAAATAAAAATCCCATCCACCATCTATTCTAATTTTCCATGCTTTCTAGATGATGAAGGTCTATTCAGGGTGGAGGGAGGCATGAATGAATAATATTTGTTAATGTGGTTCCTTCCAAACTTATGATGACTCTCAACATTGCTTCCATAAGAAAAAGAAATATAAATTCCTAAAATTTCATTTTCGCATAATTTTATTAATTTAGCTATAGTATATAAGGATTTGTTTCATGTTGAATTTTGTTTTCCAATTATCACTTTTTCCTCAAGTAGGCACTAGTACAACAAATCCTTCTCTATCTCCTATGATGAGATAAAAAATAAGTCCCCACCCTATTATTTTAACAACAATGATAGTATATATATATCTTCAAGACTGATGTATATTCATTAGCATTTAACAATCCAAGGAGAGGATATGGATAGAAACTAGATGAAAGGTATATAATAATGGGTTGACCATTACTAAACTAAAAATAATTATGTTGAAAATAAAGCCTTAGGATTTATCCACATTTTTGAAATCATCAAAACCAACTTGGATTTGAATGTGCCTAAAAAGTTTCCCTCAAGCCTATTTATAATAAATAAGGCATGTAGATACTCTAAAATAATATAAAACCCATTAAAGTGATGAATAATTATATATGTATATGTAGATGGGATATGAGAACTATAAAAAGAAAGGGAAGAATATTAGTTTATAAAAATTATATGCAAAGAGAAATATGGGAGAAATGAATCCAATTTCCAATTATAATTAAATTATTGCATGCCACATTATAAAGATTACATTTTAGAATGCAATAAGTTACCTTTAAGTCAATGTAGTCCTCTCAAGATTCTTGTAAGGAAGAGGCATATGGGAGAAAATCATATGGAATTAGTTATATTTAGTAATAATATAAATAGAGAATGAATCTATTGATTCAAAATTATTGCCTTCGACATTAAAACCACTTCTCATAAGCACTCAAAAATAATTTGTGAATTCAATAATATTTATTTTCTCTTTTTGTGTTTTTTTATTTTTTTATAAATTTCCTTCTCTCTCTAGAATTACTGAGGTAAGTCTCATTTTATTAGGTCCTCTATGCCTAGTTAATTTTAAAGCATGAAAGTTATTTTGATCTTGGATAAAATTATAAGGTCTACCCTTGAATTTGTGATAAGATTTGTCAGTTTGTGTGGACACTAAAATAATATATTTGACACTTATAAATGTCAATCATCAACATCCATTATCCTAAATGACTTTTTTATCTCTAAATAGTTCTTATTCATTTTTTTTTTGTATACATACATGCTACTTATGATCAAAATCTATTTTAAATTTCTATCAATCACCGACAAGAACATTATAGTCTATGATAAATTATTTAAATATCTTACTTGGAAACATTCCTAAATTACTACATTGGAATTTTTGTCTCCTATACAATAACATAAAAATCAAATAGTAATGCTGACATTAATTTACTAAGGTGAAGTTACTACCCTTCTCCTAATAATGACTATTTTTAAAAAATTAAACCCTTATTATAGGTTGGCCCTTTCACCTAGTGTGTCAGTTGTGAAAGTAATTACATAAATGGATTGATATAAATAAAAATTAAATACACAATTAGTACTCAATTATAGTTTATATTTCAAGCATCCATACACTCATACACATAGAGAAAAAAATCATTATTCTTCCAAAATTGTAAATCAAGAACTAGGAGTAGTCATCAATAAAGTTTGAAACACATCTATTCAAGTCAAGGGTAAAAATTTTCAAGATAAAGACAAGATTTATATATGAATTCATATAGTGAAAGAGCACATTGACACATTCAAATTAAGGGGAATAACTATTTATGACTTTAATTTCCTCTTAGGAGTATTGGATACATAGGCAGTGGTTAGTAATGAATGAGGGTGGTTGAAGTAGACTTGTCCCATTTACACTTCCTCAATTTTTACATGTTTAGATCCTTCACAAGAAGACTTAGGGCATCAAAGAGAAGGAATATTATTTATAGAGTTGTGCATGGGATAAATTGTCATAGATCACACAAACATAGACATATCAAACAAGCACACCACATTATATGGTTATAGATAGAGAGACCTACCCATGATAGTAACATCAACCCCAAACAATATCATCAACATTATTACCTATGCTTGATGGTATCTACCCTACACATAAGAAGACATAGTTATTTATCTAGATGAATCATGGGCCTACTTCTAGTTTATTTCTATTATCTATACATAGTCATCATCAATTAGTTATATAGTAAAGATAAGTATCTTGATCTTCTTAGAAATTTTCATAAATAGTAATTTTCATTATCATATATATCTCAATCAATTACATTCATTTTTTTTTTATTGATTTCCATTAAATAATGATCTAAATTAACTATCCTAGTTTTATCCTATTCTGATTAACATTACTCAAAATATAGTGTAAAATATTGGTGAGCATGTATATTTCTTGGAAATTTCCAAACCCTAAGTGTATCTTAGGGTTCCATTCCTCATTTCTATGTATTTTAGATCTTTGCCTTAGGGTTTTATTTTCAAACCCAATTTATAATTCTCCCCCACATTAAAAAAGTACATGGATTTAATAAATGAACATTGTTTCTATTGGTTTACTCAAGTCATTATTTAACTTATTTTGTTTCATTGTACTTATCTATTTATAATTTATACTCAATATAAATTTTATAATAAATATCAAATCAATAATGAACCATCTCTATCCTCTCTTAATTCATATTATTTTAATATCCAGTCTGAGTTGTTAGATGTCAATAATAGGAGTTAAAAGGAATGTATGGATGATTTGATTCCTCCTAATCATAGATCTTGATGGATAAAATTTTACCCCATTATTCACCCATTTATTATATTTGGATCCATACTTCATGATATCAATAATAATTGAGGTATGATGGCATATTACATAGATAGTAAACATGTTCCACCTCCTTAACCTCCCATGAGGTAGGCCAATCAAACTAAAATTTATGATATCATTGATCAAATAAATAATACCCATGTAAATATTTTCATCCTTGATTTACTAAAAATATCAAGTATTTACATGAATATCTTGCATGAAACATTTTATTAGACATATATCCCAAGTCAAACAAAACAAATATATTTTATATCTATAATGAATACCTTAAAGTATATATAAAATGTCATTATATTTGACAAAGGAGACTTACCTCTTAAGAACATTATAGATCAAAGCCTTACATTATTCATTCAATTTGAATTTCAAAACAAATATGTCAAATGCATATTAATTTATAATGGTCTAATAGTGAATATTTTTAGTACTATTTTCTTACAAAAAATGGGTATAAGTATGAATGATATTCAAAATTTAGATGAAACCATCAAGGGATTCTATAGTATACCAAATAAAATATTTGGGATAATATCATTGGACATAAGATTGTGAACTAATATGGTTTCCACATTATTTCAATTCATGCCTATTCATTTACATTAAAATATAAATTTGAGGAGACCTTAGATAGTTGCCATGAAAGTAATTCCATCCACATTACATATATGTATTATTTTTAAATGTTATGACTACTAATATTCATTTCTTGGAGATGAAAATCCCTTTAGATATTGTAAAATGACACATGATGCTAATCATAATCAAGCACATTTGGGGATTATTCCATAATATTATTAGATCAATCCATCCCATTGAAACATCTATATACATATGAGGTGGGTGAATCAAGTATATAACATGAAAAAAAAAAACTATGAGTATTAAATAAGATACACATAAAGCATTACAAGTTATTGTAGAGAAAGAAGAAAAAATCCCACATGTACCTCTTTTTATCAATTCTAAAGATCCTAATTGCATTGTTACATATTGGTATAATAGTGATGAGTATCATATGAAATATATAATAGATGAATTTTTTTATAGGATATATTTCAATCCTATTGATCTAGATGAATACTTGTCTCTTAATGTGTTCCCACCTACTAGTATAGGAAAATATTGGGATAATTCATTGAAAAAACACTAATACTATAAAATTTTATACTCAATCACAATCAACCAATGTGAAAGGAAAAAAATAATGCCATATACTCAATACAATCAATATAAACATTAAATTTGAAATATTATATCATGTCATCATGCTTATATGATACAATAACCATTAAACCAATTCTTTTGTAAGATAAAGTATTATTATAGAATAAGAGAAGTTATATATCTCATTTTCTCCTAAAGTTTATGCATATAGTTTAGTAAATAATGTGGATATCTTGATTAATTTATCAACTACACCATTACAACTAACAAATTTCCAAGATATACAAAATTTTATACTAAAATTACTACTTTCCAATTATTTAATTGTACTACTACATATTAAGCACTAAATAATAGTGCATGCATTACATAAAAATGAAAAATCATATTATGATTATCATATAATCATAGGATATACACAGATCACTATGAGGCCTTACAAAAATAGAGCGCTTAAAAATAATTCAAAAATACAAGACCAAAGACATTATTTAGGTATTAAATAATAAGTAATAACAACTCATTTTGAATTAAAAAATTAAAAAATATATAATTACAATGATAAAAAAATCATAACCAGCCATGACGTAAGGCCTTGACCATAACAATATGCATCAAGGGTGTTTATTGGGCATACATTATTATTGATGGAGATTGTGATGCAAATTTTTTATGCAAATGTATTGATGTTTAAAAACTTATCACTATCCTACACAAAATTCTAGCATACCTCTAATTTAGAGATAATTAAATAAAAATGCAATTCAAATGAAAATATTATACTTGTATATTCATAATATTTTATCCTCCAAACAAATTTAAGACAAAAATATGAGTAAGATTAACGATTATTTGATGTTGTATTTCTATAGATAGACTCAGATTTTAGGATAACATGATATTTGCTTGATGACTTTGAGAAGTAGACTGGTTTGGCATGAGGGGATCATAAATTTCTTAGTTTTTTTCTCATTGAGGGGTGGTTGATTTAAATAGAGGAAGGAAAGAGAACTAAAAGGAATTAGAAATTCCTTGGAAGCCTATAGATTTAGAGGTTTATAGAGATGAGGGATAAGATGAAGAGGATTCTAGAATTGGATAATTATATAATCCATTAAGAGGGGTTAATTATGATTATAAGGAGGTTATATGAGATTAGAAGGTGGATTAGGTGAGGAGTAGGGGATAGGTTTGTAGGAAAGCCTAAGAGTAGGCAAGTAGATGGGTTGTGAATTTAAAATTCATAATATAATAGATAAGTGGGATTAGGATATAAGTGGGATTAATTAGAATAATTCATGAAGAAATGGGAAGGGATAAGGCTAGTATGATGAAGAATAATTAAGGGGGATGTTAGATAAATGACAAGGATGATTAATAAGACAAATTGTATGAAGCTAGACAAGATTAGTATCAAAATTAGCAAGCGAATGAAGGCGATCAAATTTAGATGCGTATAAAGATAAATTGGGAAACATGTGCAATATTACTACTCTACCACATATGAGACATGATATAAATGAATTCCAATATTTTACATATTTCACATAATCCCTTTAATATATTATTCTACCCATTTCTTGTGGAATAAAATTTGTTAATACATACATATGTCATGCCTCCCACTCATCAAATTGAATTAAATCTGGGACAAGTATGTGTAGATAATAAAATATGATTATATGTAGCATCTCAATATTATACATTGATAAATACTAATCAAGGCACTATCCTTCAGTCTTAGATCTTCAGGTTGTAGAAAGGCTCACATTCATAATCTCATTGTGCATAACTGCTTATATTATAGTTCAAACCTATCATTATGATGACCTAGATCACCTTTACACTATAAAAAGATTAAAACATGATTTATATCCTTCACATTTAGTTATATACCTTTAAAATTTTATATAATGCCAGACACTTGTGTTTTCATAGGGACACTAGCATCAATGCTATTGTCTAGTTTCCTTATCAAGTGTTTGTACCTCAAAATTCATCCAAATAAAAAATATTTCAAACCATATGGGTCAACGTATTTGTCTTATCTAGCCCTTCTATGACATATTTTCAAAATGTGTGGTTTAAATACAAAAAAGATAATTCATCATTATCAAGCACCCATGTATCAAATACTAAGAAAGCACATACTTAAGCTCATTCAATCAATTAAAAAACTAAGTTATACCAACCTATTATTTCATATTTCTATATCAATCATAGGACCAGCCATATTAAAGGTCTAAAGCATTCAAAACATAACCCATGAGTGGTATTTGTCTAGTTACAAGTTAGATCATTATATGCCCTTGTATATGTCATATTTCACCCTTGTACACACAAAATACCACACTTTAGATAGAACTACATATGTTTGAGGCATTTCTTCAAGTATTTGATATGTAAGAAACACTCATTAACAAAGGGGTCCTTGAGGTTAGATTGAAATTTTGAACCCACTAATGCATTTTTATCAAGGTGACACAACCTAAGGTGAAGATACTAAGGTTTTAAATATACAAAATAATACATAATTTGTGCCTAAAATACAAATAATTAAACATAAAGGAGAAATAAAACCCTAACAAGAACATGTGGTATCTTTTTAATAAAATGATTATTTTTTATAGAATAGTTATGTGAAGCTATGGAAAAATAATTGATGCAAGTGTTTGTAGGTTGATGGTAGTGTCTAGGCCTCCAAAAATAATATTTCCATAATATGAAAAATGGATCCTAAACATAAACTTAATTGATTACACCTATGTAAAAATTATATCCACCTACACATCTATAAATAATCTAAGTATTATCCATTCTTGTTTTGTAATTATCATAATATCACTTTCCATATTTAATACTTGATTGGTATTGCACTTTCCATATTTAATATTTTTTTAGATTCATTCTATTATGTTATTTCCATATTTAATATTTTTTTAGATTCATTCTATTATGTTATATAAATTAATTTAATTGGCCTAATCTAGAATATTTTTATTCATCCGTTTAATCAAGATATTCTACCCATCTAACCTTAACACCCAAATCTAAAAAGAGTTAAACATTTGGTGAGCCCAACCTATGTGCTTTCTCATTCAAATCCTAGCTTGCTATAGGGTTTTCAATCTTCTAAGTTTTTTGATTGTTATATTTATTCACATTTTTCCTATCATTTGTATGAAACCTAGGCATAGTATTATGTTAGGTGGTGTTCCTATTGAACATCTTGAGCTACCCCTTGGGCCAATTAAAATGTCTCAAGCTAATACCATGTCAAATACTACTAATAATGAGAGTTCCAATAATGACAATGAGAAAAAAATGAAAATTTTATTATAGAAGATGAATTTAATCATGAGGATAATGAAACACATGAAAAAATGAGCATTAAAAATTAGATCAAGAACAAGTTATTTAAATCTATCACATTATTTTGAAAGTGAATTTGTAAAAATATTAAATATCTCAATAAGATCCTTAATACTATATTGTAAACTAAAAAATAAAAATGTGTTAGTGGACAACCATTACTCTATATTAATATAAATATTAGGGCTACTGGATATTCTTATAACACATCCAAAATAAGATTACCTCCTACATCTAGTGGGGGAATGATAAGTATTTTTAAACCAATGTTACCCAAAGATGAAATAACTATTGCTACATACTCCATGGGAAGAATTAACACTTCAACTCAATTACTAGTTTCAATGCCTAAATTAACACATTTGGTGTTTTCATCCCCTTTGGTGGCTTCTCAAATATCAAATATAAATCCCAATGGGTCTACTGTGTAAACTCTTCTCCAAGTTATTCAAGCTTTGGAAGCTAAGGTTACCAACATTAAACAAAATTCTTTAAAATAATTCATGTTATTGATTCACAAATGTATTACATAATCATGTATCATCGCAGATATAGTTTCACCCTTCTCCAACCAATTATTTTGCACCCAATTTCACATTTAATGATGTCAAAGGTGATACTAAACAACATCTCTGATATTTATATGTAGCATTCCTTAATTATGGTTAAAATGTGATTTTTTTGACTAATATATTTACAAGGATCCTAAAAAATTATGATTTAAATTTATTCTATGACTTACCAATCCAATTTGTGAAAGCATTCAAACCTCTAGCAGATCAATTTCTAGCATATTTCTCTATCAACTTCACTAAAAATATGTCATATGCACAAATTGTTAAGATCAAACAAGGAACCAATGAACCTATTAATGAATATGTTTTGGAGTACAAAATAATGTGGGTTAAAATGACAAATCCAAGGGTAGATAAAGAGTTTCAAAACATATTTAAGCAAATTTTACTTGCATCATTACATGAGTCCATTGTCTTCAAGAAGTTTAGACATTTTTATGACTTATGCCATGTTGTTTGATATCATGAAACAAAACTTATTTCATTAAACATTCTTATTATGTATCAAATACGCTGAATACATTTACTAATAATTTTCATATCAAACCAAGCTATAAGGTTAATATTATAGAACCTAAAAAGGAAGAAACCACAATGGTTAATTTAGTGTCACATCAACATAATTAGTTCATCTTATCCATTGAACCTAAGAGACAATTTACACTATTACCTGAGTCTCTAGATTCACTTGAGAACCTTTTGGAGTGTCATCTCACATCTCTCCCTCCTCCTATAAAGATTGATATGATTTATCCTCTACCAAAAGGATACAATGCCAATGTATATTATGACTATCACCAAAGCAAAAGACATTATATAAATATATGTTATACCTTGAAACATAAGATTCAATACCTTATTGATAATTAATGATCCTCCAAAGGATTTAGGACCAAAACCTAGTGACCATCTAAACTAGAATATATTAATAATCCAATACAATATCATTCTAAGAAATATCAAGAAGTGAAAATGAAATATAATGCACATCTTACTCCAACATATAATGAGATAAATTATATGGGATTATTTGGACATTTACATGGATTATACTTCCTATGGCTAAGATAACTTCTATTATATTAAATGAGAGTGAAATTATGGAAGATGATTTATATCTTCGAACATTATTTATTAGATCATACCTTGATCATCAACCTATACACAATGCTATGGTTAATAATAGTGCTAGTGAGAATCTATTTACCATGACATTATTCACACATTTGGGATATATACATGATGATTTACACCCTTCAACCAAAATGGTTAGAGAATTAGATGAGAAATCATAATAGGTTATTGGTGATATTGATTTACCTTTACAAGTTGGTCCAACACATGTGGTCAATACCTTTTATATTATACTATACAAAGAGTATTTGATATGTTATTATAATGAATTTTAATACATAATCTCCATGCAATACCTTCCATAGTGCATGGATGTATTAAATATATTCATTCCAATAGGGTAATTATAGTTTCTAGAATTTCATATGAACACCCACTTGAACAAGAGAAGTTTATTCCAAAATAAATAATTATAAAAATTACTAAGGTTAATTATGTGTGAAAGTGTAAGTAACAAGAAATCCCATTTCCTAGGTGATAAATAATTTATATACGACTACACCATTGATACACAATGGACTCCATAGAATCCTCATTTACACCTACATGATCTACCTAGTTGTTAATATAAAATAGATATGTTATAACTATAGCTACACTAAATAAACCAAAAAACACTAAATAATGGGTTCTAGGAACCACTACTCAGACATATACAAATTACCAAAAATTATAAAATTCTAGATATTACACTTATGTAAACCCCTTGGAAATATCACCAATTTGATATTCCTTATTATGAGTTTGGATCTTAATATGAGAATCAATTAGATGGGATCATGTGAAATAATTTTTACTTTAAAATATTCCAAAAATACAAAAAATAAAATATTCCAAATAAAATAAAAAAACATTCAAATAAATAAAATTATAGAACAATATTCATCATACAAATGTTTAGTAGTTCCTTGGCATATATGTTGTTTACTTTATGGTGATATATAACACAATTTATTTTCTATACACATATGTTTTATGTATATTTAAGTGTGATAAAATCTTACACTAGACCTGTGATACTTGCACATATGGATGTTCAACCTTTCCTCTACCACATGACATAGTACATTGGAAGCATTTGATTTTTTTGAATTATTATTGACAAAAAATATTTTATTTTATGGTTAATTTTGTGTTATCATGTTGAGATTATATACTAACACTTACACATTCCTATACTCATATTTACATATTACACCATGTGCTTGATATGCTATGTTACATGACATTTTATGCAAACACATACATGCATGGATTAGTATGATATACTTATTTTGGTTACTTATACTTTATTCATTCACATTTCCACTTCCTTGAGTGTAATTATTGCTTGTTAATATCTTACTTGTGGAAGATTTGGATAGTTTACTTGATTATATGATTGTGTACCACTGATCATTATTTATTTGTGTGTGGACATTTGAAAATGTCATACTTTTGAGTGTGCATCATTTTAACATGCCCATTTTATACTCTCTCCTTAGCACCTTTTTTTTACATTGAGTGTTCTTGATTATTTTTGAGCTTGTAAGATTAATTTCTAGACATTTCCATGATCTATATCATTCATATTAGGGCTTGTTGTGATCACATATTATGAGCTTCATTTATATATATATACTTATACATGATACTCCTATATGTTTCATGATTCATACATACATAATATAGTTATATTATCCTTTAAAGGTAAGTTGATTACCACATTACATTCCTCTCACCTCAAAATGGGGGGCATATTGGTGTGGGCATGCCATAAAGACATGACTTCACACATACAAAGTTGATATATATTATACACACTTATAGAGAAGAGGCTAAATTTTGATAGATAATTTAGCTTGAGACACATTAGTGGTGCATATGCCACACAAGTGCACCAAAAATTTCAAATACAAATTCAAAACACTTTAACAAGAAACACCATTTTTACCAAGAAGCATTATTTTGGGCTTTTTTTGTCTATATAAATTGGCTCATTTGAGTAGTGTGATCGAGATTCAACACCTTCCTTTGATAGCATTAAAAATACTACACTTTTATAAAATGAGTTGGTTATACTATTTAACTTGGCTTTATTATACTTTCACTTTCATTTTATGATTCAAATCCAATGATATAAATGATTGTGTCATAAAATAACCTTGCACTAGATTTGGGGCATAATTACCCTCCAAATTTTACTATTAAAATATCCAAATGTCATATTTGAACCTCTTTCTATTCTAATGATTCATAAGGAAGCACATTTACTAAATAAATGTACCAGAAAGAAACATGGTTACATTGACACACATGTGTACTCCTTCCTTTCTCTATTTAATTTTCAAGAATTTCAATTATTTAATTTCAGAATACATGCATTGATTTATATTTTAACATAATATCATTTATAGTTCATACAACAACATAAAATTTTAGTAGGGATAAAGAAAAGCTAAGGTGTGTTGTACACACCCAAAATTGATGTCCTTTAACCTAGTAATTTCATCCTTATAGATTACTCTATCAAAAGGCAGTGGAGAAAATGTTCTTACTAAAATATTATTATATATACCATATCAATATTGTATACTTGAAACATATCAATTAGGACTCTATCCTTTAGTCTAAGACTTTCAAGCCACTAAAAGGATTATTTTCAACATTGTAGATAATAATATTGAATTATATACCACCCCAGTCTTTTACACTTGGAAAATACATATCATGGATGTACCTTTTGCTTATAGAACTTTTTCACAACCAAAAAGTTCACATGCACTATCTCTCTATGCCAAATTTATTATATCTTAATCTAATCAATGTTATTTTGATGATTCAGATCTTATATCATGCCAAAAATGTTATAAACTTAATAATATTCAATCTCTAAAAGTTTTGGACATGTGCATGTTTACTAACTACCTGAACACTTGCATCCTAGTCAGATGATTAGATGAATGCAAGTGTCCTATCAAAACTCAAGTGTCCAATGCCCAATTCATTAAATTTATATATGAAATGCATCCCTATGGGTATCCTAAGTTATTTAATGAGAGATATTATCCAAAGGGATTGGTATATATATAATATCAATCTTGATTCATTATTCACTTACAAAGGACTTAGAAAAACTTATAAAATACTAATAAAATTTACCAAAAACACTCAGTCAAGAGATCAAGTGAGAAAATATTCTATATCTTCTCTTATTTACATATCAGTCATAGGGACAACATATCTCTTGGTTTCAATTACTAAAGGATAATTCCATGAGCCACATTTTCCAAGTTACAAGCTAGGTCACTATTGTAATTGCTTATCACACATTGCATGATTCACACATAAACCAACACATAGAGAATAAATATATAATTCTAAGGCCTTCTTCAAAGTATTGGATATATAGGTAGAATTAATTGATAGAGGGGTATTTGTGGTATCTTGAAAATGTGTTCCCACTAACCCATTTCCCACAACCACTATGAAGATAAATAGCTAGAGTTTTTTTACTTGACAAGGAATGATAGTCTATTACCTAGATCTAAATGCACCATAGTGAAGGTGAAACATAACTCAAAAGCATTTAGGTGGTGAAATATAATTTAAATAGGTGTTCTATATCATACATTTACATCTAAGTTAGATAGTAAGATCAATGTAACCAACCCAATCGATGCAAGTGTTCACAACTACAAAGGTACAAGTTTTAGAATCAGGGAAATGATCCAAAATCTAGATCTAGTCTAATTTTTGCCTATCATAGATACATATATGTATTATCATCATAACTAACTAAGTATCTTGTTTTCTTTATCATTATAATATATATCTTAGTCATACTTTGTATCTTTGGTATCTCAAGATAATAATTTTAGTATATGTTTTATTTTAGTTTCACAAAAAATTGGCCTGCTTTAAAGAGGTTCTACCATCATTTTACTATAGGATATCTCTACCCCTTTAATGTTATATTCCACATATATATATTTAAAGGTTAATGTGGTGTTAAAATAACATAATCTAATTGTTCTATCTAATGCACCATAGAAACAATTTTCATGCTTACCTAAGTCTCTCGTTTCATTACTCTCGTGGCTTATAGAGTGTCATATTATATCTCTCCCTCATCTTATAGATGTTGATATGAGTATATTTATATCCAAAGGGTATGATGTGAATTCTTATTGGGACTATCACCAAGGCCTTAGGAATTATATGAATAGATTTTTTACCTTGAATCATAATATATAATACCTCATGGATTACCAAAAAAGTACATTCAATGATCCTCCAAAAGAATCAGGTTCACAACCTAGTGATCGCCAAAAATTTAAAATATTTAACAATCATTTGTAATATAATTCTAAAAAGAAGATATAAGTGTAGATGGCATATAATGTTCACCTTCTTCCATCTCATCATGATCACCTATTGGATGGGATTATTGGTACCTATATGCATCATACAATTCATATGGTTCAAAGACCATCTATTAATTTTGACAACAATGATATTAGGGATGATGAATCATATATTAATTAATTATTCATTTGAGCATACCTTGATCACTAGCCTATACAAAGTTTTATGATTGATAATGGTGAAAGTGAGATTGTTTATACCATGACATTACTTACATATTTAGGTTATAAAAATCATGATTTACATCCTTCAACCAGACCAGTTAGAGCATTTGATGGGACCTCAAAATAGGTTATTAGTGATACTAACATACATTTACAGGTGGGTCCCACCCATATGACTACTTCTTTCTCATTTATACCTTCCATGGGTGTCTTTGATATGTTATTAGGATGACCTTAGATACACACACTTAAAGAAGTACCTTCTATAGTGTATGGGTGTGTTAAATACATTCACGATAATCAGGTAATTATAGTTTTATCAATTTCATATGAACATCCTCTTGAATAAGATAAATTTTTAACTAGTCAATTAATTATCAAACCTCTTACAATTAATGTTTTGAAAAAGGGAAATCAACATGCAATTCCCTTTACTAAGAGGCCATTATTTGAGATACCATTGCATCGATGATCCATAATGGGTTCCATGGAATTTTTATCTACTACACACCATATTAATATATCTAGATCACCTACACATGTTATTATTATTTTTGTTTCAAAGAAACCACATACCATTTAGGGATGGCTTTCACAAAACCCTACTCTTACAACTTTTGATTTATGACCACAAAGCCCTATTTTACATATGCAGAGCATCAAAGATACTAAAATGATATATATTACACCTATGTATGCTCATAGGAAATGTCACCAGTTCATTAAACTAGGTTCATAGTGGGGAGATGCATATGACCATACTTTGGATACAATCATAGGAGAGTAATTTCCTTTTGCTCCAAAAATACAAAAAAAAAAAAAAACCTTCAAAAATCCCAAAATATGTTCAACATTTACTTATATTATTAGCTCCTTGGAATATATTTTAAAAATTCCATGTTGGTATATGGCATATTAGTATTTTTTATATACATATATTTCACATATGTTTTGAGTGTGATTCAAGCATAAATAGATACATGATTTATGTACTTTTAGATGTTATGTTTTCCATCTAATCATGACACCAAGATGTTGGGGTAATCAAAATATATGTGTTATAAGTAAAAATAATAAGAGTGGGGGTGAATTATTTTCCTTAAAACATTCCTTCAATTTCACTTATCATTCATGAAGCATTCATTCACATACATACATTAACAAATGCATAAACAAACATTTATGAAAGCAAATAACTTAAGAATATAAGAGATATGTGGGAAAAAATATTGGGGGATAAAAACCACTAAAAAAATAGTTTGAATATATTCATATAATCAATGGATCATAATTTAGTGAGGCACCAACCCCTTACTAGTCAAGTGCCAACTCAACTAGTCCTTTAGGAAGCACCAACTTGTAAGGAGGAAAAAACCACCTAGGTAACTCATCAAAAAATAAGATAAATTGAAAATATGATCAAATTTGAACACTTTTTTATCACTCAAAGATGATGATCCCCTTATTTTGTTCTTCAAACTCTTTTATCTCTCAAGTAACTTATTAGGCTTTCTCGCTCAATTAGCCTGTTCCTTGGTAGAATTAGGTAAAATGAACTTGATAAACACACATATAAATATTTTTATATCTTAATAACATAATAAAAATACCTATTTTACTATATTTATTCCATATACCTATTTTCCAAACCTCTATGTCCTTCGCTCATGTCCTCAATATTCTAACTAGTCAAATTAGGCCTTTTAGACCTTCTCTTTATACTTGAATCTTAATCTCACCCATATTGGTTGGAAATAAACCTATAAATAATTGCATAACCCTTTAAATTTATCAAATTTTTTTTAAAAAAAATGAAAAAACCATTTCATATTTCAGTCACCACCCATAAGGACTAAAACCACCATTAGGCCAAATAGAGACCTAACGCAATTAGGCCTTCTCAAGGCACATGTTTCATCTTGACCACCTTGAAACAATATAAGCCTCAAAAAATGGATGAAAAAATTAAAAAATTATTAAATTATACCCCTAATAATCTCACCTTAGGTTCTCAACACCATTTATCTCATTTCACTCCTTGAACCACACCATTAAGTCTACTCTTCATTAGCCCTTCTCACTGCTAGAAAGTATATAATGAGTATCTGATATATACATTAAACTTTAACATATAAAAACACTAAAAAAATAAATTTATATAACCTTATTGATATTATGGTCATCAAAAATTCCATTATATTTCATAATACAGGGTAAAAGATCTCAAAATGATCAATTTCACATGCTCACTTAAAACTACACATAGGCCTTAAGAACCTAGTCAAAAGCCTTTAAATTTTCACACATTAATAGGAGTTTATAATGCATAAAAATGTGTTAAAATTAACCTATGATAAAAATATAACAAATTAATGTGCATTGGATTCTTCAAATTTATGCAAAAAGACTTAGGAACATCATTCTCACTCACACATAAAAAATAACCCGTAGCTCCAAAAACATAGTCATGAAGAACAAGATTTAGAACACCTATGTGAAATTTTATATGAAATTAAAATGGGTTAAAATTATCCTTAATAATAATTATAATATTTATAAATATATATATTAAAATTTTCAATATCAATATTGGTCTTACAGACCAATCTCATGTTTTCACCCTATACAGACTTCATTGTGTTAGACATGTCACTTTGAGAACAACTTTTTGATTATACATGAGCATCATAAAAACCTATAATAAAATGTGATATGAGATATAGGTCTTGAATAATTAACCCATGCATTTGGATCCATCCCTAATTCACTACAACCCATCCCTAATCTCATTCTCACTTCTGCCTAGTTTTCTCACTAGTTTCGTCATTAGGCCTATTTAGCGATTGGTCAACTTACACGACCAGTTTAGAATATTTAGGGTCTGAAAAATGATTATAAAATTAAATGTGAAAAAACTATAAGTATCTCACATCATCCTCCAATACTTTTAATGCTTTGACCTGGTTGACCCTACCTGCTACATCAAAAATATGAGAAACAAGGGGTTTATTGTAGTTTCCACTCACTCTTATGACAAACAAAAAGAAATTGGATAAACTTGGAAGAGTAATAAACATTTAAAAAAAAATAAAAATATGTCAATCAAACCATTCTTAGCCATATCTAACAATATATTTCATATCAGGTCATAATGAGAGTTTTAGGAGGGTCTAGATTGCCTTCCATTCTTTACAATCATTCATAAATGATTTCCACTCAAATATAAAACCAATGATATAAAATTAAAGATAGGAACCCTAAATAACATAAATGATATTATTATGATCTCATGCAAAGGTTACATGTGCCAAAGAGCATAATAAAATCCTTCTTAGGCTTGTAACACCTAATTCTATGTACACAAAAAACCTCAACACTAATTTTCATGCCTTATCCTTCAGGATATGACCTAAAATTTGGTAAAAAAATTAAAAAGTATCACACCTCTAAAAATGATCTCAAGATCTCTAGTACCTTAGAAAATGAACTTGATCCCTCATTAGGTCACACTATATATCTTTGCACATTTAGCCTTGAATTGTTAGTCATAATTAGACCTTAAACACACTTTTAAACTTCTTACACTACTATTAATACCTCATACACATGTCATATGAACTCATACCATGATGACATGCTAACAACCTTCTTCACACAAGTCTCATACTACTCACATCAACATGCTACCAGGCCTATGCCATTATATTTGGTCTCTTTAAGTAAAGACCAGGCCAAGAATTGACCTAGAAACCTAATCTAAAAGTTTGTATGCCTCATATACATTATTAAACAAATTTATACACTCTTATCATTCTTTTACTATCACAATTCACTATATTTCACTATGCTTCATGCTTATACCTTCTCATAGAGCTAGTCTAGGTTTTTCAAGACATCTAGTACTCAAGGATTTTAAACTCAAACAAGTTAACTCTGAATGATATCAACCAAGAACATTATTCAATCATGATTATTTTAATACAAGGCTAATATAAATAGGATTATTATCTTGTCACATCACAACATTATCCCAAGATCTCATATAGAACTCAAAGACTGCTAAACCATGTATTCTTACCTTGTATTCTCCTTAGGACTAGTGCTCAACCATATGCTTCCCTTGTATCTTGAAATTGAGCTTCAAATTTCATAAAACTCAGAATAATTACCAGGTTTCCTTAAAATTCTCTCTCAACAAAGAGACAAAAGGTTGCCTTCAAATGTTCTCTTGACATATGACTTCTTTGTCATATACCACTTCACCATGCATGACATCAATTATGAACTTGACATTAATGACATCCATATTGAATTTGACATAAATGAAAACATCAATGCCTCAACCAAAAATAGTAACATACCTTAATAATCTCCCCCTTTTTCATTGATGGAAAACACTAAAATTAGGCTAATCATTCACATTTCCCTAGGCTGAATATTTTTCAAACTAATCTTTCTTCCAAACTAGAACTTTTCCCCCCTTTGAAATTAATGACAAAGGGTCATATTATTATCATATATCTGATCCTTGGACCTATAAAAACACACATTTTCTCTAAAAGTAAACTCATTATCTCTTTTTGACAAAAACTCAACATAGATCAGGATCACATACATACTCTTGGAGCACGATTAGATTCCCTTGTATCCATGAGATATTCAAACACTATCATGATTATGACTTGGTTTGTTAAATTCATCATAAAAATTCTTTGTGACCCAAATATTGTGATCAAAACTTTGATAACTCTTGACTGAACCTTGGATTTGCATGTCAACAAGAACACATAGCGTGCCCCCCCCCCCAAAAAAAAAAAAAAAAAAAAAAAAAAAAAGCATCCTTCATGCTTCTAATCACTAGTTGAGAGCCTACATGAAGCCTAATGGAGTCACCTCTTCTATTTTGGATATTAAAATAATATGAACTCAGGAGATTCCTATATCTCCATGTCCTTAATGGACTAATATTTCATGATCCGCTTTGGCTTGAATAGTTCAAACTCTATTTGAACAACATTCTAACATGGTCTATTTGTCTTGACTCCATCCATAATTTGAGTTGATAGGGAGAATTATTGACACTCCTTTACATCTATACTATGATCCACCATGGAAAATACTCCATATGGACTTGAAAAATAGTCATCACCACTAGCTACCTTGGGTTTCCACTCATTTTCTTGTCTTATTTTTTACACTCTAGGGGTATCAACTTTCTTACTTTGACTTGAGAATCCATGCTTACATAAAATTACAATATGACCAACCTTTTTACAATTAAGACACACTATTCCTCTTTATGGAAACACATCATGACCCATTCCTCTTGACTTATGACTCTCCTCATAGTTCCATGCATATTCGTTCTTTTAGCACCTTCTACAATGCCTTGCTCTATGAACAAATTGGTTACATGAATAAAAATAGTCATTAAAAATATTTGCATACCTTATAACATTAGGATTCTTGATAAGATTAGCCTTCATTTTTATAACACACTCATTCCTTGGTTGACCATTGACTTCATTGATTACATTATTGTTTTTTTTTGGTCTCCATTTAAACTAAGACCTATTTTATCATTAGCAATATTTTGACTACTTAGGATGTTGTCTAGATAATTGGTAATTTTTTCAAACTTCATAAAAGACTTAACCTTAATTGATGCCTAATTCAATTCATCCCTCAAGGAATCTACTTCAGTTACATACCTTGCACATTCTTCTTCTTTAGCCTTTAGGCTTGCAGTCACAATCTCAAGTTGAGTCTCCACCTGTTTGATTATTTTCTCTTATTCCTTGGAGTTGTTATTTAGTATAAATTCAAACAAGTTTATTTGATCCTCATAGTCTTTGATAAGATACCTCATCATCCTATTCTTCTTCTTTACTATCTTTAGTTCTTCTAGAGAATTAATGAACTCAACCTCAAAGTCCACCTTATCTTCCTCTTCATCTAAATCACCAATAGCTCCTCCAATCCATATGGACTCTTATTGATTTAAACAACCTGATTCTTTAGCCATGAAGATTACTTCATTAACATCAAGACCATCACCTTCATAGTCACTCTTAGAATAACTTCTCTTAGTCTTATAAGATAAGTTGTAATATTCCTTGGTGTAAATACTTCTTTTGTTCTTAAAAAACTTATTCTTGTCATCATACCTTCTGAAGCTTTTATTGCTATTATCAAACATATAGGAATTTTTATCATCATCATGAAATTCATCATGCTCTTCATCATCCTTTTACTTATGATTATGAGGTAACTTGTTAGCAAAGTGTCCAATCTCTTCATAATTGAAGCATTTAAAGGCCAACTTACCCTTGTATTTACCTAAACTTGTCTTCAACTTTCTTGAAAATATAGCTATCATCTCATCATCATCAATATCAAATGCATCATTGTATTTTAATTAAATACTTTGTGTATTATTATCATTTGACTTCTTTTTTCCCTTAAAATTAGCTTCCTTCTTTGTAGGTCTTCCTTCACTTATCTCGATCTCATAGGCTATTAGGGTGTCATGAAGTCCATCCATATCTAGCTTATCTAGATCTTAAATCTCTTCAAAAATAGACACATTAGATTCAATTTTATAAGTTAGATATCTCAAAACATTTTGAACAAAATTAAACTCTTTCAATTATTCACATAGGCCTCTTATGATGTTGACCACTTTATCAACCCTCAACAAGTAGGCTAAAAAGGTCTCATCTTCATTCATCCTTAAGATTTCAAACTATATTCTATGGGTTTTCAACTTATCTAACTTGACCTTAGATTCTCCATCATGGATAGTCTTCAACTTGTCCCGCATTTATTTAGTATACATATAATGCATGACCTTCATAAGCTATGTATTTGATAGACCACACATAAAACCATTCATTGCTTTTGAATTTTTTTCACTAGAATGATTACCTATTGCATCTATAGGAGGAATAATAGGTGAATTATATCCATCCAAAACTAATTTAAAAATATCATGACCTTGATACATCAAATATTTCCTCATCTTGACACTCAAAAAATCATAATTAGATCCATTAAATAATGGAGCCTTGCTTGTAAAAAAACCACCTTGTGCTTGACTAACCATATTCACTTGCTTAGGGTATCATTTAGGTTATTAGTCCTCATTCAAAGGACCTAATATAATAATAAATGATGTAAGTATAGATACTAAGGGGGGGGGGTGAATCATTTTCCTTAAACCATTCCTTCAATTTCACTTATCATTTATGAAGCATTCATACATATACATACATTAACAAATACATAAACAAACATCTATGAAAGAAAACAACATAAGAACATAGGATATATGTGGGAAACCATATTAAGGGATTAAAAAATTTGAAAAACACCACTTGGAACATATTCCTATAATCAATGTATCATAATTTAGTGAGGCACCAACCCCTTACTAGTCAAGCACCAACTCAACTAGTCCTTTAGCAAGTACCAACTTACAAGGAGGAACCAAACCCCTAGGTAAATCAGAACCAAATCAACTACCTTGAACCTATGATCATATTTTAACAATTTTTTCCCATTAAAATGATTATGATCCCCTTCTTTTGTTCTTTAAACTCTTATATCTCTCTCAAATAACTTATTAGGCCTTCTCGCTCAATTAGCCCTTTCCTTGGTAGAATTAAGTAAAATGACCTTGATCAACACCTATATAAATATTTTTAGATATTAATAAAATAATAAAAATACCTATATAATTATATTCATGCCATATACCTATTTTATAAAACTCTATTTCCTTCGATCATGTCCTCAATATTCTAACTATTCAAATTAGGCCTATTAGACCTTCTCTTTATACTTGACTCTTGATCTCACTCATATTTATCAGCCATAAACATATACATAATTGTATAACCATTTTAATATATCAATTTTTTTTTAACAAGTGAAACAACCATTACATATGTTGGTCATGACCCATAAGGACTAAAACCACATTTAGGCCTAATAGAGACCTAATGCAATTAGGCCTTCTCAAGGCACACGTTTCACCTTGACCACATTAAAACATCATGATTCTCAAAAAATGGATGAAAAAATTCAAAAATTATTTAATTATAACCCTTATAATCTCACCTTAGGTTCTCAACACTATTTGTCTCATTTCACTCCTTGAACCACACCATTAGGTCTACTCGCCATTAACCCTTCTCAATACTAGAAAGTTTGTCTTGAGTATTTGATGTATACATTAAAATTTTACATATAAAAACATTAAAAAAATACATTTATAAAACATTAGTGATATAATGGTCATCACCAATTCCATTATATTTCATAATACAAGTTAAAGGACCTTAAACTGATCAACTTCATATGCTCACTTAGAACTACACATAGGGCTTAAGAACCCAATCAAAAGCCTTTGAATTTTCACACATTAATAGGAGTTTATCATGCATAAAAATGTGTTAAAATTAAAATATGATACCTATATAAATATTAATTTTCATTGGATTCTTCGAATTTATGTAAAAATACTCAAGAACATCATTTTCATTCACACACAAAAAACTACTTGTAGCTTCAAAAACATAGTCATGAAGACCAAGATATAGAACACTTGTGTGAATATTTATATGAAATTAAAATTGGTTTAAATTATCCTTAAAATATATTATAAGTTTCAATATCGATATTGGTATTACATACCAATCTCATGTTTTCACCTTACAAAGACTTTACTGTGTTAGATAGGTCAGTTTGAGAACAAATTTTTGATTCCATATGAGAATCATAAAAAAATATAATAAAATGGGATATAAGATATAGGTCTTGAAAAATTACCCAATTAATTTGGATCCATCCCTAATCTAATACAACCCATCCCTAATCTCATTCTCACTTTTGCCTAGTTTTCTCATTGTCTTCGTCATTAGGCCTATTTAGTGATTGATCAACTTATATGACTAGTTTATAATATTTAGGGTCTTTAACCTACTAAAAAAATTACATGAGTAAAAAAATAAGTCTCTCACATCATCCTCCAATAATTTTCATGTTTTGACCTAGTCAACCCTACCTGCTACATCAAAAATTCAAGAAACAAGGGGTTTCCTGTAGCTTCCACTCACTCTTCTGATAGAAAAAAACCACTTGGAGAAAATTGAGAGAGTAATATACATGTTAAAAAAATAAAAATATGTAAAAAAAAACCAATATATTCCATATATAACAATATATTTCATATTGGGTCATAATAAGGGTTTTAGGAGGGTTTAAACTGCCTTCCATTCTTAGCAATCATTCATAAAGGATTGCCCCTTAACTCCAAAACTAGGAAATTTAAGCTAGGAACCTTCTCCAAATTAAATTAACTACTTAGGATATCATGTAAAATTTTCACATGCCAATAAGCATAATAAAATCCTTCTTGGGTCTGCAACTCCCCATTCTATGCACATAAAAAACCTCAACACCAATTTTCATACTTTCTCCTTTAGTCTATGAACTCAAAACTGGTAAACACACTTAATCTATGCAATAAAAATTACATGATATACATGAATAAAACTTAGATTGGATAATATAGATCACACTTACACTTTTTATTGAGTATACACTTGTTAAGCAGGAGCATGACCAATATGGGGATCCACTAGACCCAATTAGGGGATCACTTATATCATTTGTCACAACATATCATGATAGGAAGGGTTACAAATCCTATATTCTAACACAATAACAAACAAACCATAAGAGAGTCCTATGATTTAACATTTTGCTTATGCTAACAAATAAGAGAGTAAACTATTCTAATAACAAGAAAAGTAAACTAATCTAGTTCGCATCAAATCTTGTAGCACAAAGTGGGGGTTAGAACAAAAAAATAAACAACAACTAAACTAAACATGCATAGGAGACATATAATTATGTCAATTTATATATAATAATAATACATGGAAGAGAATAATACATAATTCATTATCTATCTACTCTTACAAAAGAGAAATAAAGTTAGGAATACTTACCTTTGAAGATGAACCTACCGAGCCTCAATCTCTCCCTTGGCCAAAGTGTTTTGTAAGAGATTATTGTGTTTTGTAAGGATAAAAAATATAAATTAGATATAGGATAAAAAACCTACCTAAGCATACAAAATACTCCTCCACAATACAATATCAAAGCTTCAAAGAAAGTATTGAAACCTAAAGCTTTATTCCTCAAGTAGAAAGGTCAATAAGCAGATGCTCGTTCACACTTCTTCACTTAATTAAACTATATATTATGAAATGGTGGTAAATGACCTTGTATATTAATGTGACTCTTAGACCATCTAAAGACACCTTCACTTCTCCTTGACTGACTTAGGAACTTATAAGGTTCATGACAAGATATTTTTTAGGCAATACATATGCACTTAATCTTGGGTCTTAACATGAAACTATATAGAAAGAATCATATACCATAAGTAATAATATAGACACACTAAACATAACTTATATAAACTATTTACACCTATTTTGACAATCTTGAATGATCAAAACACATAGCCAAGGCCATAAGGCCATACTTGCCTTGGAGAGAGACTCATGAGCTTGTAGCCCTATTGACTTTATTTTTCATATATAATTTTTTTTATATTATTGATAACACAAAAATTGAATATGATTTGGATACCCATTAAGGGTTTATGTAACATATGTGAAATGTGGGTAGGGTTATTATATATAGAATAGGGCTAATAGCAATTGTGTCAGACTTAATTAGGTCTCCTAAACACCTTGTTTAGTAAGGTAGATGGAGAACAGAGTTGCTCTAAGACCTAATACTCACCTAATAAGTGTAAAATGATATAATATGATTATTAAAACTAACACTTAATCAATTTTTAATCTAAACCATGACCAAAACCCTTTGTCTCAGTCAAACCAATACATCTAAGGATTAAAAAAAAGTTTGAATTTGAAATCAACCTTACCTTTTGAGTTATGATATAAAAATTTAGATAGTAAGCACATATATAGAGGGAATTAGGATTTAAAATTTCAATTTTTCCACCATACAGATTTTGAGATCAATGAAGCCCTAGTTTGGGCACAACCAACACCTAAATGGAGATATATAACGTATCCTAGGGTTTCAAAAACCCAAATAAATTTTATTGAGCTTATTTTTGCCAAATTTAAAAACTTGAGCAATCATAGTGAATAAATAAATTTGTTAAACCCTTACTATCATCCTCTCCCTCACTACCCTATCTTGTTGTAGTTACAGTTATGGAGTAAAGTGATAACAAAAACACTAGAAATTATCTTTCAACCTTCCATATCTCTATTGCACATTTTAATCATCATGATACATATGTTTTGGTTGAAGGAATCACTCAAAAAAATTGAAAACTCAACTTAGACTTCAATTCTCTATTCCTAGACTCACACAACAAATTTCCAAAAATGGAGTTAACAACGTTCCTGAATAAATAAGATCTTAACCACTCTAAATCTTGCCCAACTGACCTAAGATCACATGTAATATGATCTCTAAAAATATTTTATATGAAATAATATATAATCTTGGCCTTGAGACATGTTTAGGCCTTATTACAAACTTAATAGACATATTAGTAAATTAATAAATTAAAACACCATAGTTTTGGAGGGAAAACTATTTGGTATACCTAGACCACCTAGGACTCAACTAGGAACATGAAAACCATATTGATACTCATGAGGATGCTCCTGAGTCATCTATATAGTGGTATCTCACCTAAAAATCATTCAGATATGTTAGTTATGTTAGGTCGACCTGATTGACCTAGCACATTTTTGGCTTAATGCCTAAAGTCTATGTTAGGTCGACTGAAAGTTTAACAAACCTAAAGAGCTAAAGTGACCTCAAAACACACTAGGTCAAGCAGTTTGACCTAGTTTACTAGATAGGTAAAAAGGGTGTCAAGCAAGGAGAATAAGGATAGAAAGAGGAAAAGACTAGAAGAATGTGCAAGGAAGGAAAAATAGCTTAAGGAAAGGTTTTAAGAGATTAATAGATTGGAAATAATGTGGTAAAAAGGGACAATATTCCTGTGAAGCACCAACGATCTACCCACCCCTTTCTTGATGCACCCCTTAAAGAATGCACTTAGAGAGATTGAGTCATGATAGGTACCTGTAAGATGTAAAGCATCAATATTTGATAAAAGTTAAAAATATTATGTGCATACATATGCCCCACTCGAATCTCATCACATGTCACTAAGGTGTAACATGGGATGATGATTTGAGAAAGAACATAAGGACATATACAACACTTATGGTAAAAAAAGTTGTAGTATTTTAAAAGGCATAAAATAATTGAAAGTAAATGACTAAAAGGGAAACTAAGCTAAAAAGTAAATAACTAAAAAGTAAATTTAATGCATACCTTGAATTTACCTTTTATTATGTGATGGTTGTTAGCTATGTTTTTAGTTTTGATTATGTAGGGCATAGATATTGCTTTTGATAAACCCAAAAATACAAAACTAAGGAGAAAAAATAAATAAATACAAGAAAATCCAAGATAACTGGTGCTATGTGGATGAGATGTACTTGGGAATTTGGCAAGCTAGGTGACAAGTGTTATGTTACACCAAATGACCAAGTCAAACAAGAGTAAATTGAGTAACTGAAAAGTCAAGGCTACTAAAGACCAAAAACTCAAACAAGTAAACCTCAAGTAAGAAAAGGCAAGCTCACCAATTCAAACCAAGGATATATGTTTAAAAAGGAATGATAAGCAAGATAAATCAATGGTAAAACAACATTAATGAGTGAGCAGTAACAATCCAAATCTCACTCAATAATGTTAAAGGTGCATAAAAATGAAAACAATATTGATGAGTGAGCAAAAAACCACATCTCACTCGATAGTGGAAAAAGGGTGTGAACTCAGGTGTCCATAACAACAAGATAACAAAATCATGATAAATGGAAAAAAAAAGTAAAGTCAATTTAGTAAAGTAAAATGATGTGAAGAATATGATCCAAAGTTGCTCAAACATGTTGTTTTTTATCTAAAGATAGATAAAACTAAAACAAAGTAGTGCTAACATGTTTTTAAGAAATAAAGAAGGAATTTAAAGAGGAGGGAAAATAGATTTAGAATCATAATTTGACTATCAAGGGGAGAAAATGAAATGGATGGAGGGGTGAATGAAGAAAAAACCAAGGTAGAGAAACTCTTTATCGAAGTCAACACACTCAAATTTGGTTTGTCAAAATAAGAGGACTATCAACCTTAGGGACTCTGAAGAACTTCTCTTAGCGACACAAGTCTTGGGTCAACAAATGGAGTATATAGATTATCCTATGAAAGCTATATGCATGAAAATTAAAATGGATCTACTTCCTCTCGATGTGTTCCCCATTATTTAGGACCTCTTACATAGCCATCAGTCTACTATGAAGATTGAGTATTTTCATGAGAAAGTAGGTAGCACCATAGTTTTTTTTTTTGAATTTACCTATTCTAATCTATTGGCCTACCACAACCCAAAGGGATTCATCTCTATGTGAAGCTGGCTATGGATTTTAAGATTCAATTAGAGATAGGATATGTGCTTGTAATCATGTCTTTTGGTGTGAATTTGAATTTTGAGATTTGTATGTTTCCTTTTAGATATCATTGCCTTTTATTTCAAATGATTTGGATTTTAACTTTATTTTGATGGCTTTTTCTTAGTCTTCCTCCATACAGATTTGGAAAACCAAACA
Organism: Torreya grandis; assembly: GCA_037957365.1. NCBI lineage: Eukaryota > Viridiplantae > Streptophyta > Pinopsida > Cupressales > Taxaceae > Torreya > Torreya grandis. The sequence continues at coordinate 6,569,798 of JARHVA010000056.1, forward strand.
TGGGTGCTAAATATGATTTTGATTTGAAAACTTGGGACAAGGTTGCTAAGAGAAAGAACATAAAAAATCATGGGGTCTAAGAGTTTCATAAATCTAGGTGAAATAAAAGTGCTATCTTGAATTTGACCTTGTTTTATCCAATGTGGAGATGAGAGAAGGGGAAATCAAGAGGAATGACACATGAAACAATTTGAATTGATTAAAATAAAAAAATGTGACAAAGGGCAAAGAGGGATACAATGACAGTAAAGTATGATTCCTTATCATGAGACCAAGGGAAATGAAGTAAAACATGCTAACATATATTGTTATGTAGATTTCATCTAGAAAAATAAGCAAAAGCTAAATTTTAAGATAAGGATCAAGAACATGAAAAGAATGGTAATTTTATGAGGGCTGAGTCCTATCCACATTCTTAAAAAATAACTCATAAAAGAGATACCCATGAGGGTGCTAGTAAGCAAGAGAAAAGCAAAGTGAGGGAACATTTTTACAAAGCACCTCATAAAATAAAAACCCAAGGGATGCTAAAACAACATTGGCAAGTAGAAAAAAAAGAGAAATAAAATAAGTAAAAGATGGTAGTTTTATGAGGGATGTTAGGTCACATCTTTGATCTTATAAAGCAACTCACAAAATAAAATCCCAAGGGGCACCAAATCAAAATTGGTAAATAGAAGGATTAGGAATGGTAAATTAGGGATGTGGGTAATAGGATGGAAAAGGTGGTAATTTGTGAGGGATGTCTAGTCCTATCCACGGTCTTACAAAGTAACTCATAAATTAAATCCCATGGGGAGTGATCAGAAAGGAAAAAAGTATTTCCCAAGAGGAAATATGAGGAAAGGGAATGAAAAAGGGAGTGTAAAAATCAAAGACTTAGGCATCTTATCAGAAGGCCTTAGGAGGCAAGAGGCATACTAAGGACATGAGAAGACACCAAGTGACTAGTAGTCATCTATGTACAAATGAAATGTTTTCCTTATAGACACAAAGTTTTGTGGTTAAATAAGTGTGCTATTAAGATCACTTCATGAAGGTAGACTAGTACAAGAAAAATTAAAATGGACCTACCTCCCCACATTGTGTTCTTCACTCCTCAGGATCCCTTACAAAGCTATCAGTCTACTATGAAGATTGGGTACTTGCATGAGAAAGTAGGTAGCACTAAATTTTTTTTTTAATATTATTATTCTCCTCTTCTAATCTATTAGACTACTACACCCCAAAGGAACTCAGCTCTACCATGAGGCCAACTATGGAGTTTGAAATTTGACTAGAAGAAAGAGATGTACTTTAAATCACATTTTTTAGTGTGATTTGACTTTTAATAATATTCAATATTTTTTCCTTGATTTGGATTTTAACTTTATTTTGAAGTATTTTTAAGATTCCTCCTCCTTACAGACTTGGAATGACCAATCATGAGAGAGGTAATGATACACATAAATGAGATGTAGGCCAAGGCTTAAAGGAGGCTAAGTAACCAAAGACAAAAGACTAACTAGGACACTTAGGCTTGACAATGAAAAAGTATGTGATCTCAAGTCTCAACCATGTATATGCTTAGTTTGTAGAAAAAGAAGAAGGAAAAAGGAGATCCAAAGGGTGGACCAGTAAAAATATATAATAATGAAAAGTATTGTTTGTTGATTAATCACATGGTCAAAGGAGATAATAAACAAAGGGAACATGGTAGATATAACCAAGTCACCATGACAACTATCTATGAAAAATGAATATAAGAAAGTAATAATTATGAAGATACAAGGGAAGAGTTTTGATAAAAAATCTAAAAGAAAAGGAATCAATGATAAGTGAAAAATAACAATGATAAGGAAAAGACAAGTATATTAAAAATGCAAAACAAAAATATAAGCTAACTATAGTACAACAAAAAGAAGAAACATGATATAAGATAGGAAATAATTTGACATAGTGTCAAATGATATAATAAAAAATAGAAATAATTTTGGATCACACATCCAATAAAAATATAAATGAAGAATCACCATGCATGTGGTCATAAATAATAGTAAATCTATCCCACACATTATCCAAGACATCAGATAAATCTCTATGAAGATGAATATGAATAACTGATACTGTCTCATCAATCTTTGCTAAATACTAGGCAAATACTTATTTTCTAATATCTTTAAATAAAAAAGTAGGAATACTCATTGGATCATGCTAAGGAGGGAAATTAGGCAAAGGATGGTCAGGAGAATACATGGGAATGAGATCTATGGGAGATGTAAGAATCACTAGTGGAGAAGGATCCATGGGTGAAGGACAGGTAGATGGATAGAAGGTGGTGCATCTATGGGAGAAGAAGGGGGAGAATTATTGAGAGATTGACCTATGGGAAGAATGGTATAAGGTTCAAGAATAGATATAAGATGGTCATTAAGATGCTAATGAAGGATATGACAATGATCAATGTGATGTGTGCCACATTGGTTCCATAGACAATACCTTTCATCATACTTAGGTATATATTTAGGAAGGATATTTGGAGGAGGTATGGTAGTGTCTATTTATGGGGAAGAAGGATAAAAGTTATCAATATATTATCATAATTTATGATAATGGGTAGAAGAGTGATTATCTATCCTATAGAGGAAACATATATGCTTGTGAGAATTTTTAGAAGAAACACTCACTGAAGAAGGTGTAATAATCATGGAAGAAGAAAGAGATGGATCATCAACCCATTTGGTGGGTAAAGGATCCATATTAGGTAAAGGAATCAAACCATCACCAAGAGAAGGTGGTGATGGAGAAGGAATGGAACTAGGCGTAATATAAGGAACGCTAATGGAAGAAGCAAGAGTAGGCTTGACAACATTGGAAGTAGATATAATAACTAGTTCTAATACAGGTTCTACTTTTGGAGGGGTGGGATCAATAGAAGGTATAAGGAGGGTTTCAATAACCTCAAGGGTAAACCAAATATGGGAGTCAAGGAACCTAGAAAAATAGTAAGGTCCAGTCATAACATGATCTATGAGCATAGTCCTATGAGGATCCTTAATAACTTGAGGTGTTAGTGCCATCTCTACTCTATGATAAATAAGAAAGATGTAAGAATCAAGAACTCTAAATTTTGGGACATTAGAAGATGGATGAAAATATTCAAGTAAAGAATAATTATAACACACAATCTTGACATCACGGGCTTGGATAAGACCACCTAATAAAAGATCATCTAAAAAATAGCCATCATTATAATCCAACATATGAATATCAATGACACAAGTTGGAATAACTTTATCATCAGAAGAAGTATGATGAATAGAATGCTGAGTATTAGATAAGACTATAGGAATGTCATCATAAAGAGGTTTATGAGAATGAGGCTATAAGAAAGTAAGAAGCTGTGAGATGAGATGGGGCATGAGATCAAAAGTTTTGATTTTTAAGTTAATCTCATCAAGCCCATCATCATTAGAGTCTAAATGGTTAGGAATAATGCTACCAATGAGCTTAAGATTCCCATTGTATCCTCTAGTTGAGTTGACAGGAAAATTTAAATGTTATGACTCATGAAATAGAACACTAGGTAAAGGCTCAAGAGTAAGAATCTTAAAAACACCATGATCTTGGACTTGTTCAAAATTTGTAGAGTTAATATCTCCTTGAATCCTATAAATGGTTACATTATGAGGGAATTTAATGCATTAGCAGGTGAAAGAGGAAATGGCTCGCATATGATGAGTCCATGGTCTACCAAGAAAGATATTATAGGATAGGGGAAAGTTAAAGATCATCACCTTTACATGAATGATAATGGTGGAACTATAATGGGAACCCACACAAAACTGAGAGGAGGCACTTTCCTTCTATCATTTCCTTGGTAGGTGTTATACGTAGACATAATATTACATTCTAAATATCCAAGGGTCTTAATGAAATCAAGAGAAGAAACACAAGTTCTAGAACCCATCAATCAATGCTCATTTAATTTGGATATCTCCTATTTGTATAATAATAAATAAGGGAGGATCATTTGCAAAAAGTATAATCTAATCAATAATCATAGATGTGATGGGAAATTTCAAAGAAAGAGAAGTGTCAATAGTTTCATCAACATTGATGGACATCTCTTCACATTGTTTCAAGATATTGTCCTTAGAACTAGATAAGGCTGCCTCCCATCCTGCTAAAGGAGGACAAGGGACATTCATCTCAAATAGATAAGATGGTTATGATGGTGGGGAGAGGTCCTCATAATCTCAAGAAATGGAATTTGAGATGGGAGATTAGTGAGCTCTGCAATGGGATCCCACTCATCATAACCCTTGAGAAGATTGTTAGATATAGGCAAGTAATGGTTAAGGATATATTCAAAAGGAGGAGATGAAGAGCATTAAAATTTGTGTTGATAAAAATGGTAAGTTTAGAAGAAGGTTATAAATCATTTAGTGATTAAGAAGTAGCTGGTTTAGATTGATATTGAGAAGTAGAAGTGTTAATAAAAGGTTGATTATCATTGGAATATTGAATATTATTATTATTAGAAGATGATAGAAGAATGGTAGAATTAGAATGAGACATGTTATCCAAGGGAGAATCATAAATTAGAACATCATAAAAGGTTATAATATCTTCTTTCCCCAACTCATTAAAATGGGTTGGAGAAGAATCTTGGATAACATGGCATGTCTCAGAAGGAGGCAGGGTGTTGATAGGTTAGAAATCGATGAAAGCAACCACCCTTCACATATTATTCATGTTAACCACATTCTCTTTGGAAGTTGGTTCAAAAAGACTTTATACATTATTGGTGGAAGGAGTGGGCTTGTCTTGGTTTTCTTGAATAGGTTGATGATTAAGTAAAGGATCTTTATAGATAGCTAAACGAGCATTTGCTTGATTTAAGGCTTGAGTTTTATCATGATTTTTTTAGTCCTTGAAAGAAATCTAATAATATTTTTGATGCTTGTGAGTGATATAATCATGATCAAAATTAGGTCCAAGAATAAATTCCATAGTTAAATTGCAAATTTGTCTACAAGTCTCATGAGAGTGACCCCAACTAGAATGAAGCCAAAAAAACTTGCTAGGATCATACCATGTTTTCATAAGACAAGTAGGGTCAATATCTCAAGGAAGAGGCCTAGGTAGACACTTAATGAATTCAGACAAGGAAAGAGGTTTATGAACATTAATGTTATTTTTTGAAGATAAATGAAGATTAGTATATTTTTGAGAAGGAACTAGTTTTGAAGAGGGGGTAGGAACAATAACTTGAACTTTGTGAATGGTATCATATGAATCAATAAAACCATCATTGGTAATATTGTGGTTTTTATTTTTAAGTAATAGGTGAGGGCCCATAGAAGGTTGGAGTGGCCCAAATTGATGCATAAGGAAATCTTGTCATTTGGCTTGGTCAATGGCCTCCTCTAAGGTATGTGGAGAGAGGGTGCAAACTTGATATTATAATTTAGGATAAAGATCATTGGTAAAGAGATGAAATATGTTAGGAGACCCCTTATCCAATGAAAGCACAATTTATTACTGTCTTATAAGCAATTAAACACAAAATTATACCAGAATGATAAAGTAACTAGAAACTTGAGACAACAAAGAATTTGAGAGACAATACACACTCTTGTATTAAATATTACTAGAAGAAAATACAATAAGGAAGATGCCACTTCTTCCTCCACCTCAAAGGCTTGCCACACCTCAAGACCTTCTTCCCCTCTTTCTCTTGCTCAACACAAAACCAACTCTATAGCCTGAGTTATTATCCCTTCTTGAATGCTTCAGCTGATCTCCTTGACCTTACACCTGTAGATCTCCTTGACCTTGCTTGCTTCAATGCTTTTACTTGCCTTCTTGATCATTACAATACATGCCTTATGGGTCTTTAAATAGGATCCCATGCTTACAAAAATAGAACTCTAACTACAATAATTAGACACGCAGCTCGTGACTATAATTAGTCATTTGACATGCAAACACTTGCTTCACTTAACTGACTGTTCATCAATAGCAGTTCTAGAAATACACAGGCGACCGACGTCGGTCCCTACTTGCCTGGTGCTGTCGACGTCAGCCGACATCCTGCCATCACCGGTTTCCTTTTGCACTACATCTGACTGACATCGGTCATGCTGCCGATGCCAGTGCTTCTGGTTCTTCAGCATCCTCTTCTTGTGTTTGCAAATAGTTGAAGCTTTTAGCTCCACACCCTAACAATCTCCCACTTGGAGATAAATAGCTGCAACTTATACTTGTATTTTTACACCATCTATTTTGTTCCTTAGGCTCTGTATCCCTCTTCAAAGTCACTCTTGAAGACCAACCACCATGCAAACCTATGATGCTGAACTTGTCACTTATGCCACAAGAATTTTGCTGCTCCCAAATTCTTCATGACATACTTCTGAACCAACTCTACCCTTAGCTCAGAAAACTCCCTGTATATGAAAACCTGCAACAAGTAACACAATATAGTAATAGGATAATGTAGCTAATATTATCCAACCTGGTAAAGATAAAATACAATGGTCAAACCTCCATTGTTCTGCAGCCTAATCAAGACCATATACCATAGCCTTCTGTCTCACGTGTCCATCCACTCTCTTCTCTAAAACAGGAATCCATCCCTTTATCCAATGCTTCCTTGTAGCTAACAACTCTACCAACAAATACCTGTTTGGTACTTCTCCAAGGACTCACACTCCTCATCCATGTCAAGCTCCCACTATTTCTGGATTCTATCTGCATTGCTTCTTTCATCTTCCTAGTTCATGACTATTAGTAAGCAATATAAAGAAGGTGAACAACAAATATGAGGTTCACGTACCTTTTTTGACCTCCATATGGGTGTTTGAGACTCCTTGAAAGCTAGTTGTCCACCCATCATCCATTCCAGTGATCAATCTCAGCCATCTCCCAGTCTGCTCTCGACCGATGTCGATTCCCTGCACTGACCCTGACTGTCGACGTCATTTCCTTGGCTGACGCTGGTGTCCCCCCTGCCGATGTCGGTCCTTATGACCAACATCAAACTTCTCCTGCCTGACCTACCGACCCTGTTGGTCTACACATGACTGATGTTGGTATCTGGCTGACCAACGTCGGTCCCATGTGACCGACATCAGCATCTGTGTGTTCCTGTAAGTGATGAAATTTTCATCTGCGAGCTCATCTTGGATCAAACCTCTATCCATGCTACCCTGCTCAGATTTATTTAGCCCCTGTGACTGATCTCTATCCTTCATCTCCTCCATAAGCACCAAGGCTTCTTTGTTCCTGTCAAAAGCATCAAATTTCCTTTTCTTGCAATGAACTATATCTGTGATTTCTAAATTTGAACACATACCTTTTGAATCAAGAACTTCCATTCCCTTCTTATTCACATGACCAAGCCTATTAGATCACATCTTCGAATCTAAACTAGAAGTAGAATCAGTAATATAAGTAGGTAAATAAAGAGTACCTACTTTCTTACCTCTTGCTAGAACAAGTGCTCCCTTGGTAACCTTCCAAGAGTCTACTATGAGGGTTATTGTGCATCCCTCATCTCCCAACCTTCCTACAAAAATTAAACTCTACTTTAAAATTGGAACATGCATGACCTCCTTCAACACCCATGTGTTGTCAATTTGCAATCTTAGCTGCACTTTCCCTTTGCCAACTATCTAACAAGGCGTACCATCCCCTAAATAGAGCACTCCAAAGTCTCCCTATTCATACTCATGAAACAAATCTCTATTTGGGGATGCATGAAAAGATGAACCAGAATCTAAATCCCATGATCCTACCTGACTATCCAAAGAAAGTATGAGAGCATCCTATACCACAATATTTGCATCCTTTACTTCTTCAGTACCTGCATGTTGATTGTCTTTATCTCTCAACCAACACTCCTTCTTTGTATGTCCTTTCTTTCCACAAAACTAGCAGGTAATACCTTTGGACTCGGATCTCCTTCCTGACTTTGATTTCCCTTGCTCAACTTTCTCCCTTTGCCTTCCCCTATTTTCTGCACTTAGAGCATTCCCTGATGATTCACCTGTGCTTCTCCTACATATTTCTTCATTCAAGATCACACTCACAACATCATCAACTTTTAAGATTTTAGAAGCAGATGCAGAATTACTTACTGCCATAACCAAACCATCCCAACTTTCAGGCAAAGAACATAAAATCAAGAGAGCCTTTACCTCATCATCAAAAAAAATATTGACTGAAGCTAATTGGTTTACCAAACCATGGAAATCACTGAGATGAGTATGTACCGATCCACCTTCCTGCATTTGCAAAGTAAATAGCTACTTCATAAGATATACCTTATTAGAAGCTGAGGGCTTTTTGTATAAATTTGCCAAGGACTTTATCAACTCTTCCGTTGTCTTACACTGTGATAAGCTATAAAATCACAGACGATGCAAGGCTCAACCTTATGGAACCGAGAGCCTTTCGATCAAGAACACTCCATTTTTCATCCTTCATATATGTGGGCTTGCATGCAACCCCACCCAATGGTAAGTATAAATCCTTCTGATATAGATAGTCCTCAATCTGCATCCTCCAATGTTGATAACTCTTTCTGTTAAACTTCTCCATTCGTAGCTAACTTTCTTCTGCCATTGCTGAACTCCCACTCAATCAAAAAACCCTGTGAATGACCTGTAATCAAAAACAATAACCTGCTTCTTGCAAACCATAGCTTTGATACCAACTATTAGGAGACCCCTTATCCAACGGAAGCATAATTGATTACTTTCTTATAAGCAATTAAACATGGAATTATACCAGAATGATAAAGTAACTAGAAACTTGAGACAACAAAGAATTTGAGAGACAATACACACTCTTGTATTAAATATTACTAAAAGAAAATACAATAAGGAAGATGCCACTTCTTCCTCCACCTCAAAGGCTTGTCACACCTCAAGAACTTCTTCTCCTCTCTCTCTTGCTCAACACAAAACCAACTCTATAGCCCGAGTTATTATCCCTCATTGAATGCTTTAGCTGATCTCCTTGACCTTGCTTGCTTCAATGCTTTTACTTGCCTTCTTGATCATTACAATACATGCCTTATGGGTCTTTAAATAGGATCCCATGCTTACAAAAGTAGAACTCTAACTATAATAATTAGACATGCAGCTCGTGACTATAATTAGTCATTTGACATGCAAACACTTGCTTCACTTAACTGACTGTTCATCAACAGCAGTTCTAGAAATACACAGGCGATCGATGTCGATCCCTGCTTGCCTGGTGCTACCGACATCAGCTGACATCCTGCCATTGCCAGTTTCCTTCTATACTGCATCTGACTGATGTCGGTCATGCTGCCGATGCCGGTGCTTCTGGTTCTTCAGCATCCTCTTCTTGTGTCTACAAATAGTTGAAGCTTTTAGCTCCACACCCTAACAAAATAGATTATCATCGGCCATGTTATGTTCACACTTGTTTGACTTTCCATCATTTAACAAAGGCTTGGGTGGTTTTATTTTTGTTTTGTTTGCAATTGATGAAATGGACTAAAGTGTTTTTAAGAAGATCACTAGTTTGGAATTCTTGTACTAAAACATTCACTATGTCCTCAAAACTAGTAATGGAGTGATATCTAAGTTTATTATACCAATCCAAAGCATCACCAATGAGGGTTTTGGCAAGGATTTTCATAGTATAAAAGGTTTTTAATTTGACCCAATCTTTATATAGATATTCAAATGTCTTAATATGTAGGGTAGGATCGGTTGATCCATTATAAAAGATTGTAGGTGTTATACCTCCAATGTCAATGTTAACAATTTGAGTAGTAAGAGGTTAATTTCTTAAATGCTTGATGAATTTGTTGACTAAATGAGGTTGAGGAATGAGATTTCCTTGAGAATATCGAAGAGGGGGAGGAGGAAAACTTTGATTATGTGTGCCCCAAGTCATTGGTTGAGGATTGGAATGAAGATTAAAAGGTGGTTTTACATTCTCATTATTTGATTCATATTATGAGCTTAGAATATGTTCATTTGATTAATATTTTGTAATAATAGTTGATGAGTTTGATTAGTGTTATTATAAAAATTTGTATTGGTTTTTGTGTTGGTATTGGTGGCATGGGTACCACTATTAGTGTTGGTATGAGCTTGAGAAGAGCTATGAGAATTTGAGGTGCTAGTGGAAAATTTTTCTTGTGAAGTTAAATATGCAATAGTAAATAGTTGAGAGGAAGAAACACTAGAAGTATGAGTGCCTTGGGTAGAAAACAATGAACTAGTGGAAGGATTAAGGATAGTGGATCTTATGAGAGGCCCACTAGATTTAGAACCTACCATGTTAGTTGTGATACTAGGCATGGAAGTAGAAGAAGAAGATGTCATGGCATAATAAGGAATCAAGATTGAAGGAAGAGGTTGAGAAGCAAAAAATTTGGTACTGCTAAATCTAAGTTATAAAGTGGAAGTAGGAGAATCAGGTTCTTCAACTTGATGGCTAATTATAAGGTTATAGATGGTAGAAGGATCCTTCCCTCTATGTTGAGGAAATTTCATGATAAAGAAAAGCATTCAGGAGTATATTCTAACTCAAGCTAGTCCTCTAAGAGAAGAGGAGGGTTTTTCTGCAAAGATGTTTGAGGATTCCCATAGTTTGTTGTACAGGTTGTAATATGATTATTAATAACATTATCAAAAGGAATCCTACTTTGTATATGAGAGACCCTATTAATATTGGTAAATTCCATCATGTCCATTGATTGAAGTTCAATATTATCACCAAATATAAAGTTCATGATGAAAGGGGGAATAAGCAAGATGAGAAAGCAAAGGAATTAAAAAGTGACTGACATAGAACTAGGTTGACCTAGTCAACCTAGTGCAAAAATAGGGACTATGAAACTACACAGGGTCCACAGGGTCATCCTAGTACAAAGAATAGAGACTAGAAAAAATGGGAGAAACCTTGTAAACAATGATAGGTCAACCAAGTCAAACTAATTCAATGTATAGGGGTTGAAAAATATGCTAGGTTGACCAGGTCAACCTAGTACAATGAATAAAAAGTAAAAAAAAGTTAATAACAAGCTTGTGAAATGAAATAAGATAGTTTTTAGTTGATCTAATAAAGTAGATGCTGAAATTAAATAGATAGCCAATTGAATTGATGCTGGCCAATCCAATTAATGCACATAAAGTTAAACCTTACACCGACACTGGATAATGCAAGATCTTTCACACATAATTAATCAAAGAGAAAGCAAATAACTTGAAAGTGAAACTAACTACTTGGTCAACCTAGAATGTTAATTAGATTATTAAGAATGATTTTAAGTGATACAAAGTTGGCTAAAAGCAAGGTACTAAATAGAAATATATGGATGGTTTTAGGTGAGTTTAGAATGAAAGGGACTAGTGGCAATGATGCAGGCTTGGTATTGGGGTCTACCCCCTTATGTCACACATCATAATGATAAGGGTGTTGAGTGATTAGCCAAAAAATACCATTAACTAAGCTTTATACTTGACCAGAGCATGAAATTAGATTCCCTCTTGGTGATGAAATCCAAGTAGGTTGGCCTAGGTAGTCATATGTTAAAATGCTTGTTGATGTTATGTGATTTCACTGTATGTGCATAAAATAGAAATAGTGAAACTAAGTGGTTAATTAAAAGCCTCCTAATTAGACTATGTGAACTATTCTAAGCATGAAAACAACTAAAAGGAAAGATGTGATTAGCATATAAGGTGAATTCCAACTTTGAAATAACGTATAGTGAGAACACTACATGCATGACATATAGAACAAGGTCGATAGGGTCGAGCTAGTATTATTGAAGATAGGGTATAGAAAACCTATTAGGTCGACCAAGTTGACCTAGTTATTTTAGAAAACACATAGAACACAAAATTACATCAACCAAGTCAATCTAGTTGACTATGCAGAGGTAGTTTTAAAAGTATGAATTTGAAAGGAAAGTATAGAAAAGAAAAGATACAAAGAAATAGAAACTAACCTTAATGATTTAGTGATGAAAATGAAGGAGATTACTGATTAATAACCTTGGATAAATTTGGTCTAATTTTTAAAACTAGAACAAGCTCATTGACCAAGCTATATAAGAATCTACTATTGAAGCTGAAAAAGTGCTAAAAATGCACTAGGTCAACTTGGTTGACCTAATAAACTAATCTATAAGTCTCAAAAATTGAAACCTATATTGGGCCAAGTTGATTGATTAGGTTTTACATGAACCTACTATAAAGTGGATGAAAATATGCTAGGTCAACTTGGTCAACCTATTAGGTTGAACTAAAAGTATAAAAAGTGCTAAAAACCTATACTGAGTTGAGCTAATTGATCCAATTTCCTATTCTTGTGCATAGATAAAAATAAATGGATCAATAGAATCAAATTAGCGTGTCTAAATATATGATGAAAATGATGACAAAAAGAAATAAATAAGTGAAATAAATCCTACAAGGTTTAGTTTCACGTTAGGTTCACCAGAATGTATGCAATTATAATTGCATGATGTACATGAATTAATCTTGGATCAGATAAGATAAATCGCACCTACACTTTTGATTGGGCATACACTTGTTAATCAAAAGCATGACCAATATGGGGATCCACTAGACCTGATTAAGGGATCACTTGTATTGTTTGTCACAACATATCATTCCAGGAAGGGTTCTAAAGACTATATTCTAACACAATCACATAAAAACCCTAAGAGAGTCCTATGATTTGATATTTCACTTATGCTAACAAATAGAATAGTAAACTATTCTAATAACAAGAAAAGTAAACTAATCTAGTGTGCACCAAATATTGTGGCACAAAGTGGGGGTTAGAACAAAATAAATAAACAATAACTAAACTAAACATGCATATGAGACATATAATCATGTCAATGTATATGGAATCTTAATACATGGAAGAGAAGAATACGTACTGCATTATCTATCTACTCTTACAAAGGAGAAATAAATTTAGGAATACTTACCTTTGAATATGAACCTACTGAGCCTCAATATCTCCCTTGGTTAAGGTGCTTTGTAAGATATTGTTATGGTTTGTAAGGATAACTAAGATAAATCAACTCTAGGCTACACAACCTACCTAAGCATCTAAAAGACTTCTCCACAAGACAAGATCAGAATTCCAAATAAAGTATTAAACCCTAAATATTTATTCTCAAGTATAATGGTCAAAAATCATATGTTCATTCATACTTATTCACTTAATTCAACTCTCTTTTATGAAATGGTGGTAAATAACCTTGTATATATAGTGGTATCTCACCCAAAAATCATTTAGACATGTTGACTATGCTAGGTTGACCCGATCGACCTGGCACATTTTTGGGTTAATGTTTAAAGTCTATGCTAGGTTTGTAAGAAGGATAATAAACCTAAAGAACTAAAGTGACCTTAAAACACACTAGGTCTACTAGGTCAACCTAGTTTACTAGATTGGTAAAAAGGGTGCCAAATAAGGAGAAAAAGGATAGAAAGAGGAAAAGACTAGAGGAATGTGCAAGGGAGAATAAATAGCTTAGGGAAAGGTTTTAGGAGATGAATTTATTGGAAATAATGTGTCAATAATGGACAAAAATCCTATGAAGCATCAAAGGTCTACCCACCCTTTATTGGTGCACCCCTTAAGACATGTACTTAGAGAGATTGAGTCATGATAGGTTCTTGTAAGATGTAAAGTGTCAGTATTTGATAAAAGCTAAAAATATTGTATATTCACTTGACATAACTTCTCACACCTTCAAAAATTATCTTAATAGCTATGTCACCTTGGGAAATGAACTTGATCCCTCACTAGGTCACACTAGATCTCTTTGCACATTTGGCCTTGTCTATCAATCATATTTAGACCTTGAACACACCTTGAAACTTATTTAAATGATTTTAATACCTCATAAACATGTAATATGACCTCATACCATGCTCAAACACTACCAAATTTCTTCACACAAGTCTCATACTACTCACCTCAACATGCTCCAGGAATATGCCATCACATTAGGTCTCTTTAAGCAAAGATTAAGCCAAGAACTGATCTAGAAAGCTCATCTGAAAGTTTATATTCCTCATACATATGATTAAATAAATTTATACACTCTTATCATGCATATACTATAAAAATTCACCAAAATTCACTATGCTTCATGTATATACCTTCTCATAGATCTAGTCTATGATTCTCAAGACATTGAATACTCAAGGATTTTAAACTCAAACAAGCTAACTCTCAATGATATCAACCAATAACATTCTTAAATCATGATTATCTATATAAAATTCTACTCTTAATAGGATTATGAGCTTTCCACATCACACCATTATCTCAAGAACTCATATGGAACTCAAAGATTGCTAAACCATGTATGCTTACCTTGTATGCTCCTTAAGACTAATGCTCAATAATATGCTTCCCTTATATCTTAAACTTGAACTTGACATGTAATCAACCTTAGAAGAATTACCAGGTTGCCTTCAAATTCTCTCTCAATAGAGAAACAAAAGGTTGCCTTCAAATTTTCTCTTGACATAAGACTCCTTTGTCATATACCACTTCACCATGCATGACATCAATTCTAACCTTGACATTAATGATGTACATCTTGAATTTGACATTAGTGATAAAATAAATGTCTCAATACCAATAATAGGAACATATCTCAACACAATGATCATAATACATATATATTATATAATTATATGATCATTTTACATTATCATGTTTGATCTCATATATTTACTTACACATGCCTTTATCCATGCTTATATATTTTATAGTTTATTTGATACACTATGTAATTAACATTTTTTTTCTAACACACATATTTAAGGATGCACATTGTATGTTTATGTTCATTACTTATGCTTTATTTTATGCACTTCCTTGATTGTATTTTATTTTTATTATATTTCTTGTTTGAGTATTTGATTATGCTCAATTGTTTGGGCCCCCATGCCTTTGTTTGCCTTTTTTACATTTTCATATTTCATTCCTTTTTGTATGTTGATATGTTAATAATTATTTCTTACTTTTATGGAGTGTTTACCAAGTCATGTCCCTTTGATTTTGTAAAATTTGAACATGTCCCTCGTATGATGTCTCCTTTGATCATTATATTTTGATTTGATTTTGATTGATATTATGTGTGTGCTTGATTACTTGTTGAGATTTTATTGTCACTTTATAGATGTTACCATGATATACATCATGCATATTAGGACTTAGTGTAATCACAATCTTCATGATTTAATGTAATAACTACCTAGACATGTTCCCTCTATACATTAAATGGTACATTCATAGTTTACATGATTATCTTATTTTTTTGAGGTAAGGTAACTATAGTTTCTAATTTCCCTCACCTCAAAAGGTTGATCATATTAGTGGGGGAATTCCATAGAGGCATGACTTCAACATTTAATTCATAAATTTAGATTGCAATGGGGGTGTATTTTGGAAACATGTTCTCCACATTTATCACAGTTCAAAATTAAATGGAGGCATGTTTTAGAAACATGTAATCCACATTTAAATTTGCACCAATTTTTAGTTTCATATTATAGTGGAGGCATGATTTAGAACCACGTTCTCCACACTTACACTAGTTTCCAATTTTAGATTACAGTGGGGGAATATTTTGGAAACATGTTCTCCACACACAATTTAAAATTGGTCAAATTCACATTGGGTTCACCAAAAATTTAACCCTAAAATATATATGTGTGGATTATAAGGTTAAATGGGTAAGAGATAGCCTAGAACACAAAGATGGTAAACTATCTCTAAATCAGGTTAATTATTTTTGAAACTTAAATAGAAAATATAATGAATTTATTATACTAAGATGTTAAAGATATAAAGTATAACTATGATATAAATTAAAATAAGAATGAAAATAAGATAATTACCTAGTTTTGATTTTAATGTAGATATGGATCTAAAACATGGAAAAAGTGGATTAGATCTGAATTCTATAATAGTCACCTCATTTTGAAAATTTTACTTATGTAGCCATGAACACTTATGTCAACCTAGGATGGTTGAATCGATGTTATTGTATTACTTAGATGTAGGTGTCTAATGCATAATACCTATTAAAATAAGATGAAACCACTTTGATGCTTCTGGGTTCAATTTTGCCTTTGCTTAAGTGTATTTAGATATAGGTAATTGACTATCACTCCTTGTCAAATAGTAAAACCCTAGATATTGATCTTCATTTTGGATGTGGGAAAAACGGGTTAGTGAGCACATAGTGTCAATGTGTCTTAAAGACTCCTATATAAATGAGCACTACCTACATAGCCAATACTATGAAGAGGTCCTCAAAATTATGTAAATATCCCTTACATGTTGGCTTGTATGTTAATCATACAATGCATGATAAGAAATTACAACAATGACCTAGCTTATAACTTGGAAAAAATAGCTCTTGGGATACTCCTTCAGTAATTTAGACCTATAGATGAGGTCCCTATGATAGATATGGAAATAGGAGACAATAGGGAAGATTTGATCACTTGAGTTATTGATAGAATACTTTTGGTAAGTTGCCTTGATCTCTATAGGTATTTTATAGGTGAGGAATGAATGAGGGTTGATCTTGTAAACACAATATTTTTAAACTTTATCAATTACTAATGCTCTCTCTCTTGCAAGAACCCATCGAACCTTAACCTCTCTAAGTGTACACATTAAATGATAAATTTGGAAAGGGGTGGGTAGACCTTTGGTGCTTCAAAATATTGTTGTTATATATACATCCACCTAAAACCAATACAAACCCATCCTATACATTTCCTTAAAATTTGACACCTCACTTACATGCTTCACTAATCAATTCACCACCTCAAATAGCCCTTGCCTAAGCCAAAACACATTTTTATCATTAAAAAAACATATTCAAATGGGTCAACTTAGTTTTGGGAATAGTGCACATTTCAAGACTAAGTCAACCTAGGTTGATTTAATTTGGGACCTAACAACTCTATTTTCCAACTAACTAGGTTGATTGGGCCAACTATCTTAGTTAAAGTTATGTAAAGGCTTAGGGTCAAAATATGATATATATACACATATTTCACCCCATTTATAAGAGAGAACAATTCATTTGGGCTTCTTTATCTACTTTTTTGCCATTCTACTTAAGGAGTCATTGCTTAGGGTTTTATGCTTCTTGGAGGAGAACCTTTATCTTGTGAAGGCTTAAGCTTCACTAGGAGGTCCTTGGCTATACTATAGTCCATTTTCCATCCTTAGTTTATTAAAAAATACACGATAGCCTATTGAAAATCACCATTGGCCAAGGGAGAGGTTAAATCTTGATAAGGTTTATCTTTCAAGGTAAGTATTCCTAACTCTTACTCTTCTATTTTAGTAGATAGATTTGCATGAATAATGGATAATGAATGTATTGTCTTTCCTTGATTAGGATTACCTCTACATTGACTTGAGTAGAGTTCTAACTATAATGTTTATTATTTATGTTTATCCCCCATTTATACCACAAGCTTTAGTGAGCACTAATTTAGATTTTAATTTATTATTATATTATTAGACCTAGATAGGGTGTGTTGCTTGAATAAAGGATTTGGAACCCTCACTATCCATATTATATGATAAGAGATCCCCTAGGTAGGTTTATCAGATCCACATTGGTCATGATCTTGACTATCTAAGTATTGCTTGTGGTATAGTTAGCTAATTTATCTTCTCCAAGTTAGGATTGATTTATAAATCAATTTCACTTTTACTTGTATAAATTTTTCTAAACTCAAAGTGAACTAACCTTTACATATTTTTAATTTTCACTTTCAAAATTATGGATGATTTT
The DNA here is from genome assembly GCA_037957365.1 of Torreya grandis. Lineage (NCBI taxonomy): Eukaryota > Viridiplantae > Streptophyta > Pinopsida > Cupressales > Taxaceae > Torreya > Torreya grandis. Next base: position 6,587,640 of record JARHVA010000056.1, read on the forward strand.
ATTGACTCAGTATAATAGTTTGTGCATAGGTATTAATACTTAGTTGATTTAATCAACTTAGTTTAGCTCTATATGCATGCCATTTTCTTCTACAAACAACTATATCGATATGATTGACAATTTATATACTCTATACATGTCATCTTTTATTTCATCAACCAATTGACATAGTTAAGGAATCATCTTATAGGTTTTTCAACTAGAGCAATCCTATCAATCTCATTCAGCTCTCTATGATCATATTTTCCCTCTTACCACATTAGATCGATCATATTGATTTATTTTTCATCATGTCTTTCAAAATTTCTAACAATTTATATTTAGACTACTAAATCAATTCTATTGACATAATTCTTTCAATTATCTAATTTTATTTAAACTCAATTAATTATTTAGACTTTGTTTAACATTCTATTTTGTAGGTTCAAACCCTCATCTAGAAAACATAGCTTAAAAACAAAAAATCATCAACTTTAGTATATTACTAAATCAATTAAAATTAACTTCATCTTGATCATCGGGTTCATTCTAACCACCTTAGTTATTTAAATTTCTATCAAATTTCAATTATGTTTTCCTAGTTTTTCAATTTTATAAAACTATAACCTTACAATAAACTAGTTGACTAGATTGACTTAGTTCCATAAATAATTTTTACCTAAGAAACATAGTCGACTTGCTTGACTACATTAATTTGGACTATTATTTCAATAGACAGAGTCAACCATATTGACTCTATTATGTACTATTTACATATTAGGTCAACCCAATCGACCTAATACTGTGTCTTTTTAAGCAAAGTAAATTAATCCACATTAGTAGCAATTAATTCACTTTAAATTTATTTGTTTGCTTACTTGAATTAGTGCACATAGTATAACTAGGAAGGTTAATTTATTGGATTAGTAACTTTATTCCTTCACATGCTAGCAAATGACAAAATATCAAATAAGTATTTAAAAAATTCTACCTAGGTTTACCTACTTGGATTTTATCACCAAGGAAGAAGTCGACTCAGTTTTATGGCCAAGTATAAATATGTGGTTGATGGTATATAATGGAAAATTACCCAACACCTTTATCACTATGGGATTTTGAAGTGAGGGGGTAGGCACTAATAACAAGCCAATACCATCACCAATACCGATCCCTTTCATCCTTAACATACCTGAAACTAACTTTAGCTTACCTCTTTTTAGTTCTTTTACAAAACCAAATTCCCTATCACATTTTGAAATCATAATCTAAAATATATTAGGAATATTCATTTATTAGATTAACATTTACATTTTAGTATTATTGATTATTGTTTGATAATTATATTTTGTATTGTAAAACTTGTATTAGCCAATGTTGGTATAAGATTTGTGATGTGTGATGGAACTAGATTAACTTAATAAACCTAGTTGCCTATGTGTTTAGCTTAATTTTATGTAAATTACCACTTAGTCATATAGATTTTTACCATTTCAAAATTTTCCTACTTATAGAACACATTTGACTTAGTCTCTTACAAGTTATTCCATTTGCTTTCCTACTAAACATAGTTGACTCAATCTCTTATAAGGTACTTTGTTTGCTTTCTTATAGAATACAATAAACATGTTCAACTCAATTTATAATAGATATTTTATATTTATACTCCTATAAAACATAATAGATTTGTTTGACTTTATTTCCTACTAGGTGTTATGTTTACCTTATTATAGAACATAATCAACCCACTCAACCTAGTATAATAATTGTTTCTCCTCATTTTTTAGTAAGTGTTTAACTTTCCCTTTTCATCATGGAACATTTACATGATAATGTTGTTATCCATTTTTCACTCCTAGGCTTTACATATTTTGTATTGTCTAAGTGCAACATTCCATTTGTTTTATTCTCTCAGCAAAAAATGTCAAGTATTATACCCCTCGGAAGCCTTTTTTAGTATTTTTACAAAGGTGTTATTTCTTTTAGTGAGTTCATTTTATTCTAGTTTTTTTGTCCAAGTCTCAAAGGAATTCTTTTATACTTTTTGTCTAAAACAAAAAATCCAAAGGAATTGTTTTAGACAAAAAGTTTGAAAGAATTCTCCTTTGCAACCTTTTTGAAAGAATTCTCCTTTGCAATTTTCCAAAGTAATTCTTTCAGACCTTTTTTATAGGACAAAAAGTCTGAAAGAATTGATCTTTGCCACTTATTTGAAGGAAATGTCTCCTACAACTTTTCTAAAAGAATTGTTTCAGGATTTTTGTTTGAAACAATCTTTTCGAAGGGTACATTACAAATTGCCAAAGGGTCTTTTTTATTTAAAGTGTCCTTTGGAAAAAGTCTAAAGGGACACTTTAAAAAAACCCAAAGGGCCTTTTCCTCAAATAAAGGTCCACTTTTGTTCTACTGAAGGGCATCCCCCAAGGAAGGGTACAATTCAAAGGTTCTAAAGGGTCTCTCTTTCAATAAAGTGGTCACTTGCACAAGTCCAAAAGGGCAATTTGATTATTCCAAAAGGCACTTCAAGTTTTGAGAGGATCTTTTCACCTACAAAGTGCCCTACACAAATTGATGAAGGGTATTTTATTGTAAAAGTTTCCTTTATAAAAGGTTCAAAGGCACACCTAAAGAAAGTCCATAGAAATAGGGTTCTGAACAGAAAAGAAAAGGAGCACATGGGAAAGTTGTTTCAGACTTTTTGTCTAAAACAAAAATCCCAAATGAGCATTATCAGCAATGGTGAACCAATACAAAGGTACCTAAAAGGTGGATTCTTTTAGAGAAAATGATGAGGATTCTTTTAGGGAAAATTTCTGAAGAAAATAGTCTGAAGGGACACTTGGGAAAATTATTAAGGGCCTTTTCAAAAGCTCTGAAGGGTACCTTTAAGACAAATTAACCTAAATCCAAGGTCCTAAATGGTATTTCCATGCCAAAGTATCCTTTAGGAAAAGTCTAAAGGGTATAGACACTGGTGCAGAGTCCATAGGAGTACCGAAGGGCATGTTTGAGTAGTCCAAAGGGAAGATGATATGAGGTGCTTGATAACAAAAAGCCCAAATGAAAATGCCTTCAAAGGAGTTGTCTAAGTTAAATGATGATTGAATGAACATCAACTTCAAGACAATGAACTAATCATTGGTGTTCAAACAAAATGATTCACAAGAAGATCTAAAGGCTCACATCCTTCATCCATCAAAGTAGTGAGAGGTCCTATATCACCATTAATCAACAAGGATATGTGTTATTTTGTAATGACCAATCAAAGGAGGAAGACAAGGCCAATGGAATGAAAATAAAAAATCTAAAATAGGTGGATAATCAATTTGATACCATGACTTAGCCCAATAATATCTTGTTTCTATTAGTGCAATCATTAGAGAAGCATCTTTGAGAGAGTAGGCTAAACTGTGTAAACATAGGAGATGACATGGATTAATCAAATGGATAGAATGAGCATTCCTTACAAAGATGGTTGTAGCTAAAGATGGAAACTTCCAACTAATTGATTCTTCTTTTTGGTGCCAATGGTCTCCCCCTCTCATTTCCTCTCTGATATATATATGGCCCTTTGGCTAGTGAAAAGACACCCCCATAGAGTACGGTGAAGCCCTGCTAGAATGATATCCTACCTTTAAGCATTACTAGAGTCCTTTCTTTCAATTTATAAGCAATTATCTGAGTGTAGAAGTGATGTATAGTGATAGCATGTGATGATCTTCCATCCTTTTATCCTTTATCCTTCACACTTGAGCAAGAGTTCTTAGAGTGCATTCAAGTGTGTTGAATTGTTCTAAGTGTTTAACCATTCCTAGAATGTTTAGTTTGCTTTTGAGTTCATTTCCCTACTATTATTTCATACATCTTGCCTCTATACTTAAATATTTGTATTAGAATCTCTAAAGCTTGAAAAGGGTCTGTACATTTTGTTGTATTGTGTAATAGGATAAGATATTTATGTGGAAGATAACCTTGGTGCATCACCATTCTTAAAATAGGTTTCCCTTATGAAATTTCTAACCATTTTCCTTTCAATTAAATTGGTTTAGACATATATTATTTTGTAGAGGTAATTTTAGGGAGCTAGCCCCTTTAAATCTAGAGGTTCATTTCTTACATAGGTATACCCACATGATTGGAAATGTCCCAATATTGCCCAAATCTAGAAGAGGCCTAAACATCCTCTTCGAAGGTGCAAGATTTGGAGATAATAAATGTTAAAATTTCTCCCAATTCTACCAAGAGTCTCATTGGTTTTAATAGAGAGGGTCCTATTACACCATCAGAGCATATTAGGGACATTTCAAATTTCTATAACTTCTATAATGTTACCTGAGCCAACATAGCTATTAGATTGATTTATATATATAAAAGGCAAGGTACTTGACTAGTATAGGACTTTGGAAAGTTGTTGCATTACAAGTTGGGATGGCTTTGGGGATTTGTTGGTAATTAGATTTGAGAATAAGAGTGACCATACCTCATTGATATTTTATCTAAACATGATAAAGAGAGGTCCTAATTAATCCATGAGAGATTTTAATGAAAGATTTCAAAAGACTTAGCATAGGTTTCCACCTGTCATGAGACCTCCTCCTAAATTTGTGTTCCCAACTTATCTCAAAGGTATTGGTACAGTTGTGGTGGTGATGTTATGTTAATGGGAGGATTTACTCTATTAAATGCATATGAGATATTTATTAAAGCTAAGAATAGCTTAATATAGGATGGAAAGCTATCACCAAGAGTTTTTATGCCTTTTCTATCTCATAGTTTGATTGAGGATCCAAGAATATCTCATGTCAAGATGAGAACCTTTCCAAAGAAGGTGGATAATGATGTGGACAAAGATGAAGAGATTTGGTCATTATGAGCTTAGCTCAAGAAATCTTAGTTCTAGGAAAGTGCTCCACCTAATCCTCCATACTACCCTCAACAAGGTTATAGAGCTCCACCCCCATACAACTACCAAGGAAGAGGACAAGGTCAAAAAGGTTTCAACAGGTATCCCAATGCCTATAATCCTAATTCCACTCCTTCTACAAAGGCTATTGTTCTAGTACATGCTAACTTGGTCTAAGGGGAGGATCATTTGGACCAATGGGGATAACCTTAAGGTTAGTTTGTGTATGATGGTAGAGAATATAGCTAAGCTTTGGTGGCACAAGAAGAAACTACTCATTACATGACATCATAAGAAGTGAATCCCAATCAAAGGAATATCCATGGAGAAGGTAGAAACCAAAGTGTAGGTATGATAAAATTTCAAGCAAAGGATGACTACATGTTGAATCGAAGCACTTCAATTACATCCAACAAAAGAGCTAAGAAGAGAGCTCTGGGAGATGTTTTAGGAGTACAAGTAGCTCCAAGTGATGCCTCTCTAAGGCCACAAGGTGTGACTCCTAAAGTAGTTCCTACTATAATTCATGCTACTCAACAAAATTAGAATGCAAGTAGAATTGTCAAACCTATAACACAAGTTCAGACTCCCCCACTACCTTCAATAATTCAATAAAAGGTGAATACTTCCCCTCTAAACATTATTAATTATTTAAATAATGCCAAGATAAGCATATCTCTTTGGGAAGTCTTGCATATGCTTGGTCAAAAAGAGCTATTACAAGAATGCTAGCAAACATTCATGTAGCCCCTCAAACATCAAAGCACAATAATGTGGCCCTTACCAATGCTCCAAGTCATGTATTAAATCCCTCTACCAAATCTGAAAATCCTCCACCCTTATACCTCTTACTCATTATGGGAGACAAGTTGGTTCATAACTGTATTGTAGATAGTTGAGCTAGTACCACTATCATGCCTAAGGTGGTGGCTGATAAATTAAGATTAAAGTAAGAACTGCATAATAAAGGTGTGTTGCAACTTGATGGGAATATAACCAAGATAGTGGGATTGGTCAGATGTCTGAAATTCTTCCTACATGATTGCCTAAGCTTCCCAATTTTACAAGATGTTATGTTGGTAGACCTTCCAACTCATTTTGCTATTTGCTTGTCAAGAGATTTCATGGCTAAGATAGGAGTGTGCCTTTCTATTGACTAGTCTTTTATAGATTTTATAACAAGATATGGAACCAAGGTGACAATAAGGACTCAACCCTTAGCAAGGTTTCATATTGAACCATACATGGAGACAAGTTCAAATCAGAAATGCCTAATAAATAAAGAAGAAGAAGGTGTTATGGATAGTGAAGCCTCCTCCCCCCTTGAAGCTATTTTTGATCTTTTCCTTGATAATTATAGAACTAAAATGTATGGAATTGATCCATATACTTTCATAGAAGAGATTGATTTAGGAGTTTACTATATATGCATGAAAAATATGCTTTTATTCCTTCACTCACCAATGAAGATCATAAACTTGAAAATATATGGGAAATGTTTTTTGATGGATGAAGAAGCAAAGTAGGTACATAAGCTAGCATTATGTTAGTTTCTCCATCAAATAATCAATACTACTCATATAGATTCCACTTTAGCTGCTCCTGTAATGTGGTAGAATATGAAGGCTTGGTTCATAGCCTCCAATGGGAAAAGAAGAGAGGGATCAAGAATTTGAATGTTTATGGAGATAGTTAATTGGTCATCCATCAAGTGAGAATTCAAGCTACAACCAAGAATACTTTGATTAAATCTTATAATCATAGGGTATGGGACCTACTTGAAGACTTTGATGCCTTCAACATACTGATAAATTGGATGCTATATGAGCACAATTTGACATAGCTATTGATGTAGGGAATGAGAAGGATCAGTCTCATATCAAAATCATTATGAGGCCTTTTATTCCAGACAATTAAGTGTCATGTCAAGTTTTTAAAAGTGATGAACACATTTCACACTTCTTGTAAAATGAGGCAAGATTCTCTTCAAAGAATCAAAAGAGACTCCATCATCAATATGAAGAATAAGTTAATCAACTAAAGATAAACAAGATACCTAAGGGGCTGATTACTTTGGAGAGTGTTTTCAATGAAGATGATCAAAAGAAGAAATAAAGAGTGAGCATGTCTATGAAATAAGAGAACTATGAGAGAGTCATGATTTACAAGGACAAGCTCCTAAAAATTGGTAAAGTATGTTCTCTATCTGAGAGGTAGGCCTTTATTGAATTGTGCAAAGAATTCTAATACCTTTTTGCTTGCAAATATAAAGATTTTAAAGGGTTTGATCAGAGTCTAGCTAATCACACCATTGAGTTAGAACTTGGAGCTAAACTAGTTAGGTAGAAATAAAGGCCTATCAATCCCAAGATAGAAGAACTCATGAAGAAAGAGTTGACCAAGCTGATTGAGTCTAGGATTATCTTTCCTATCAAATACTCAACTTGGGTGGCTAATCTTGTACCTATCCAATATAAGAATGGAGAGATCAGACTTTGTATGGATTTTCAAGACCTTAATAGAGTGTCTCTTAAGGATCATTACCCACTACCTTCCTTAGAACAAATTTTGCAGGTGGTTTTAGGTTCTCAACATTTATCACTTCTTGATGGTTATTTAGGTTACAATCAGATATTGGTGAATGAAGAGGATCCGTTCAAGATATATTTCACCATAAAATGGGGAACCTTTGCCTAAAATAATATGTTATTTGGTTTATCCAATGCTAGAGATACATTTCAAAGGGCAATGTACATGGCTTTTAAGGGTTTGATCAATAAGTTTTGCTTGTGTACTTTGATGATATAACTATTTTTTCAAAAGATGTTGTTGATCATATGTAACATCTAAGGTAGGTATTTTAGAAATGTAAAGAGTTTGGAATATCCCTTAATCTAAAAAGTGCATCTTTATTGTCCATGAGGGTAAGTTGTTGGTTCATTATTTCCAAGGAAGGCTTGTCAATTGACCTTGAGAGGATTGAGGCTATTCTAGGCTTGTCTTTGCCTCAACACAAGAAAGGACTTCAAAGATTTTTGGGGAAAATAAAATTTATAAGAAGGTTTATCCTATATTTTGTAGCTATGGTAAACCCTAGCATAACCATGCTCAAGAAGAACCAAGCTTTTGCTTGGACAAAGGAAGGTAAGAGTAGTTTTGAGGAAATCAAGCAAGAAATTTAAAAATCTCCTACTCTCTCAAACCCAAAATTTGATAAGGATTTCATACTCTATACCTTTGCTAACCTTGATACAATCTCAGCTATGCTCATGCAAAAGAATGATGAAAAGGTAGAGCAACCAATTGCATTCTTCAGCCAAGGATTAGAATATTATGAGGGAAGGTATTAATTTGTTGAGAAACAAGCTTTAGTTATGATAAGAGGATTGAAAAAATTCAAACACATGGTTTCAAACAATAAGATACATATCATGGTTTCTCAACCTAGCACCAAGGAGTTTCTTCTAAGTAAAGACCTCAATGAAAAGAGAGCTGGTGGGATTACTAAGGTGATGGAGTTTAATGTAAACATCAAGGTGAAAAATTTGGTGAGAGGTAAAGGGTTATGTGATCATTTAGCTTCAGATGTTCAAGATCATCAAGAATAATTATTAATCAACCAAGTTTAACCCCAACTAGTTGATCACATACAAGATCAAAGTTAGACACAAGACATCATTAGTTTTCTTCAAAATGGTGAGTTCCCCAATGGCTTGAAAAAGTCTCAAATAAGGTATTTCAGATTGTAGACCATTCCATATTATCTTGTAGATGGTGTTCTTTTTAAGAAAGATGTGAATGGTGTGCTATTAAGGTGTGTTGATAGTGATCAATTTGATATGCTACTAGAAAAGTTTCACAATAGTGCTAATGGAGGTAATTTCTCTCCTAGGATGACAACTACAAAGATAATGAGGGCTGGTTACTATTGGCCTAGTCTTTTTAAAGACTATTACCACTGGGATAAAAATTATCCTCAATGTGCCTTCTTTGTAGGTAAATAGAAACTTGTATCCCTTCCATTGATTCTTATCCAAGTAGACTAGCCTTTCATGTAATGGGGCCTTGATTTCATTAGTATGATCAACCCTCTATCAAGTGCTGGGCACAATTGGATATTGATTGCTACTGACTACTTTACAAGGTGGGTAGAGGCTGCTACTTTGAAGGAGGCAAATGAAAATGCAATCTTGGAGTTTTATGAGAGTATTATAACAAGGTTTGGAGTTCCCCATGTTATCATTTATGATAATGCACTTGCTTTCATAAGTTCTAAAAATTTTGATTAGGAAAATAGGAATGGATTTTACTTAAGCACCTCATCCAATTATTACCCTCAAGCTAATGGATTGTCTGAGTCTATTAACAAGAACCTCATCAAGATCATCAAGAGGACATTGGAGAACAATCAAAGAACATGGCACAACAAGTTGAAGATAGCCTTATGGGCTGATAGGATTACTCCTAATAAGTCAATTAGTAACTCTCCTTTTGTGCTTGTTTATGGGAGAGAGGTTAGGTTGTCCATATCTCAAGAATTGCCTACTTTATAACTTATAAAATAACTAGAACTACTTGAAAATACTCTAATGAAGGTTAGATTGATAGAACTAATGCAACTTCAAGAAGCAAAAGACAATGCACATAAGACCATGGAACACCACCAAGTACTCATGAAGAAGTATTTTGACAAAAGAGTAAGTGAAAGAGTTTTCAAGGAGGGTGACTTGGTTCTAAAATGGGATGAGAATAGAGTAAAACCAAGAAGACATACAAAGTTTGACACTTAATGAAGTGGACCTTACATCATTAAAAAGTGAAATTAGAGCAACTCTTTCCAACTAACCAAGATGAATGGAGAAGAATTTCCTATATCTTTGAATGGGATACATTTAAAGTCCTGCTTTTAGTCCTTGTAAGCCTATTGTAAATAGTAGTTTAGGTGTGTTTCTTTTGGTTTGCTATTGTATTCCCTAATTGCTTTATAGCACAATGTGTTTCCTTCCTTTTTTTGGTGTAGGTCTCTACCTTTGTGCGTATGAATAAATCCAACATGTGTTCTTGAGACAAAGGTCTATTCAAGTCATTTTTTGAATGCCTATATGTGTGACTACATGCCCAATAGAAGGATTTAGGAAACTAGTCTTAGGCATAATAGGAATGCCTCCCCTTGGAATGGCCAACAATGTTAGCCATTTTTCACTCCTAGGTTTTACATATTTTGTATCATCTAAGTGTAGCATTTCATTTATTTATTTCTCTCAACAAAAAATGTCGAGTATTATTCCCTTTAAAAGCCTTTTTTGGTCTTTTTACAAAGGTGTTATTTCTTTCAGTGGGTTTATTTTCTTTAGGTATTTTTTCCAAGTCTCAAAGGAATTATTTTGGACTTTTTATCTAAAACAAAAAATCTAAAAGAATTGTTTTAGACAAAAAATCTGAAAGAATTCTCCTTTGCAACTTTTCTGAAATAATCCTCCTTTGCAACTTTTCAAAAGAATTATTTTAGATTTTTTTGGATAAAAAGTCTGAAAGAATTGATCTTTTCCACTTCTTTGAAGGAAATGTCTCTTACAACTTTTCTAAAATAATTATTTTGGACTTTTTGTCTGAAACAATCTTTCTGAAGGGTACATTACAAATTTCTGAAGAGTCTTTTTTCTTCAAAGTGTCCTTCAAAAAAAGTTCAAAGGGACACTTTCAAAAAACTCAAAGGGCCTTTTCCTCAAATAAATTTCCACTTTCATTCTTCTGAAGGGCATCTCCCAATGAAGGGTAAAATTTAAAGGTTATGAAGGGTCTCTCTTTCAAGAAAGTGGTCACTTGCACAAGTTCAAAAGGGAAATTCCATTCTTCCAAAGGGCACTTCAAGTTTTTAGAGGATATTTTCACTTGAAAAGTACCCTACACAAATTTTTGAAGGGTATTTTATTGAAAAAGTGTCATTTGAAAAAGATTCGAAGAGAAAAGAAAAGGAACCTATAAAAAAGTTATTTTAGACTTTTTGTCTAAAACAAAAATCTTGAAGGAGAATTCTTAGTGAAGGTGAACCAATCCAAAGGGGCCTAAAAGGTGGATTATTTTAGAGAAAATGGATGAGGATTCTTTCAAGGAAAATGCCTGAGGAGAATCCCAAAGAAAATAGTCTGAAGGGACACTTGGGAAAAGTTTGAAGGGCCTTTTCAAAAGCTTCAAAGGGCACCTTTTAGATAAAGTACCCTAAACCCAAGGTCTTAAAGGGTATTTTTGTGCCAAAGTATCCTTCAAAAAAATTCCAAAGGGTATAGAAACTTGTACAGAGTCCATAAAAGGAGTGTTGAAGGGCATGTTTGAGTAGTCCGAAGGGAGGATGATAGGAAGGTTCCTAATAACAAAAACCCTAAAGGAGAATGCCTCTGAAAGAGTTGTCCAATTAGAATGATGGTTGAATGAATATCAACTTCAAGATAGTGAGCTAATCATTAGTGTTCAAATAAAAGGATTTACAAGCAGATCGAAAGGCTCATGTCCTTCATCCATCTAAGTAGTGAGAGGGCCCATATCACCATTGATCAACTAGGATCCATGTCATTTTATAACAACCAATCAAAGGAAGAAGACAAGGCCAATGGGATGAAAATGAAAAATATAAAATAGGTAGATAAATTATTTGATGCCATGACTCAACCCAAGAATATCTTATTTCTTTTAGCATAACCATTGGAGAATCATCTTTGAGAGAGTAGGCTAAACTGTGTAACCATAGGAGATGACATGGATCAATCAAATGAATAGAATGAGCATACCTTGTAAAGATAGTTGTAGTTGAATATGGAAACTTATAACCAATTTATTCCTCTATTTAGCACCAAATGTCTCCCCTCTCACTTCCTCTCTACTATATATATGGCCCTTTGGCTAGTGAAAAGACACCCTCATAGAGAATGGTGAAGCCTTTTTGGAATGATATAATTACTTTAATAATTAGTATAGTCCAATATTTCAATTTATGAGCAATTTTCTGAGTGTAGAAGTGATGTATAGTGACAGCATGTGATGATATTCCATCCTTATATCCTTCATCCTTCACACCTGAGCAAGAGTTCTTAGTCTAATAGGTCGTTTAGAGTGCATTCAAGTGTGTTGAATTTTCATAAGTGTTTAATTATTCTTGGAATGTGTAATTTTCCTTTTATTTCATTTCCTACTATAATTTCATACATCTTGCCTCTATACTAAAATATTTGTGTTAGAATCCCTAAAGCTTGAAAAGGGTCTATGTTTTTTGTTGTATTATACAATAGGATAAGATATTCATGTGGAAGATAACATTGGTGCGTACCCATTCTTAAAATAGGTTTCCATTATGAAATGTCTAACCCTTTTCCTTTCAATTAATATGGTTTAGATAGAGGTTATTTTGTAGAGGTAAATTTAGGGAGCTATCCCCTTTAAAATCTAGAGGTTCATTTCCTACATAGGTATACCCACATGCCTGAAAATGTCCCAATGTTGCCAAAATATAGAAGAGGCATGAAAATCCTCTTCTAAGGTACAATATTTGGAGATAACAAATTTCAAAATTAAAATAAAATTAACATGATGATCTTTACAATCCTAACAAACATACTAAGCTATATTTTATGGTTATTAAGTTATATCAAAGTAACATCCATGTCACCACTATAACTACCAACTATGGAACTCCTCCCTATTTTACATCACTTAATCAATTATTTATATAAATGGTAGAAGATGAAAATTATATTTAACACATTTCTTAAATTATTCTTTTCATCAATGAAGATCCTCACCATAGAGGTAAGGATCCTTTAGTCATATATAACATCATGATGGGACTTCATTTTGGATATCCCCATTCACCTGTAGACACCGCAAACGTGTCTGCACCTTGGCTCTCCCCCTTGTCCACCTCAAACCCCTATCCTAACCCTTAGCCTCCATTTGATTAAAATAACTTAACTATTTTAATTAAGTGGCCCCCTTTCCACCCTACCCTTGCCACCTTGGATCCTCCCTTGAATCCCTCCACCTTCCTCCTAGCATTTATTATACCAAATCTCTTCATTACCTTCCCCCCACGCCCATTTAAGTGCACTCGTGACCATTTTTCCCACAACCCCTCGCCCGGCGGCATGCAGGAATGGGCAGAGGCTATTTTTAGCCTCTGTCCCCATTCTGCCACCGCCAATGTCGGCAACCCTTCGGCCGACGTCGGTGAAACTACCGACGTCGGTAGCCTTCATTACCCCTTTCTGGATCCGTTGCAGCCTCGGGACCCTTGAGCTCGCAAACAGAACTCTCTTGGCATTTTGGCATTCATCTCTCCTCCGTCTGGACCTCGTGCAACAGCAGCAACAGGGGTAAAGGCTCTGGATCAAGGTTTTTTTGCTTGACAAGTCTTCCATGGCTCCAACAACAGCTCCTCCTCTCTTCATTTGGTAAAAAAAAAGGTAAGCACAGTCTGGTGTTCCATTTTATTTCATTTCTTTAGTTTAGTTATCTGTTCTATCTACTGTTTGCTACTCCCTCTGTTTTTCCCCCTGAGAGGCTGCAAAAGCCTTCTCAGGTCCTGTCCTCTGTGTATCTTCCTCTTCCCTGTCCCTCTTTTAATCCAATCCCAGACAACTTCCTCATCCCCCTGTCAAACAAAGACCTTGCACCAGGCCCCCAACCAGAACTAGACCATTCCCCAGTCCATCCAAATTCATCCCCTAACTCTGTCTCGACCCTGTTCACAAACCAGACCTGGCCACAGACCAGAAAGCAACCCAGACCCGACTACAAGCCATAACCCTGACTGACGCCGGCCACTTCCCCAATCGACGTCGGCAGAATAACTGACGTCGGCAGATCAGCTAACCGACGCCGGCGACATTTTCGACCTCGGTGACTGTCTTCAGCCCAACAACTCCTTCAAGTAATCATTTTGTCTTTTCTTTCCTTTTTAATTTCTTTGTCACTTCTGTATTCTGGCATTCTGTATTTACTCAATCTCTTATCTATCTGTTATCAGTGGGTTGACCTCCCTTGAGGAAGTTTTCACACTTTCGGGAACAAGCTTTTGCTTAGCAACCCACCGCCTATCCATCTAACATTTTCTTGTCCAAGTTTCCTTTTTTCTTGCAGGTGTCATTCCTCCACAGCCAAAGAGGAGTGCTCACAAGCGTCTGGATTTATGGTGCGCGATCTTTATCCAGGTACTTCACATGCCTTGTCCATTTATCTTCTCTTAGTTTCTTCTTTCTCTTAAATCTGAAAAGCGAATTAGCGGTAGAAACATATCTGGCACGCCCGGTGGGACCCTAGGTTCCTGCTGGGTTCCTTTTCCTCTTCATTCATTTAGGAGCATTAGGTTCTCACCTTTTCTCTTCCTTCTTTCCTTCTCAATGACACTATAAGCAGGACTAAAATGAATCTTTCTTCCTTGCATTTCTAGACTAGTCTAAACATCATACTCTCAACCCTTTCTCAAACTTGTCTTCATAACAAATATCACATTTCGACTTGGGCATTAAAACACTTTGCATTCATTTCTGCTTGTGCTTGCATTAGTCCACATCTAGTAACTTAAATCCGCATATTGAATAAATCGTAGACACTTGATGTTACACTACCAGACCACATGCACTAAAACACACATAAAACTTACCTGAGACAAGGCCCGACTGGGATTTCATCCCCCAGCGGATACCTTACCCGTCCCAGTGACCCTACTTGGATTTCATCACCAAGGGGGAAGCCCACTCCGTTCTCTGGTGGAGGATAAACTCTAGGCGAGGTATATCTTGGCTAAGCGAGACCAGCTAACCACTGGAATCGTGAAGTGAGGGGGGCTTGCTCCTTAGCACCAGGCCACGTACCAGACCCTAACACAGACTTTGAGCACCTAAAACAAGACCCGAAACCAGCTCTAGACTGCTTCTTCTAGGACCTTCTTGACAGCCAATCTCCCCAAACATTCATCTAAGGCATAAGCCACAAATTCTAAAGTTAATTCCTAGGATTTATTGCTTAGGCTTGTCTGTCTTTCTCTATTTTCCTCTTCTCATCTGTTTGTTTGAGTGAGTGAGGACGCTTTCTTCTTTGTTTTTCCAAGAATCTTCAAACCTTTTGGTTCTCTGGAAAACACAGTCGCCGGCATCGGTTCTGCCACTGACGTCGGCTTTCCCTTGTTACCAGCATCGGTTATCTGACTGACGTCGGCCATATTTCTTACCGACATCAGTTTTTCAACCGACGTCGGTCTCTATCACTATCCTTTTTTTTCAAAACCAGCAGCCTAAAACCTATCCCTTCTCTGTCAAAGACTCCATCCTGGTTTTCTAAAACTGAGCAACACAGTTCCTGAAACCTGAACCTTCTTTGCCTTGCATGGTTTTGACTCGTAGCCAAGCCAAGGCTCTTGTCAACCACGCCAGCCGTCAACCACTTCCGTCCACCCTGTCCGTGACCAAGCCTACAATGGAGTTCAACTCAGAGACCGAAAGAACTCCTACCCGTCCAACCCCGCCGCAGACTCCTATTGTCTAAGAAGGGGACCAAGACTTTGAACGATTCTTGGACCTCAACGTCAAGGCGTTGCAACACTATCTCGCGCATAGCCAAACGCGAGACTCCTTGGGCAATCCAATCTATGGAATGCCAACCTCCCTTGTCGCGACTACGGCTATATCAACAGCATCCGTAGTTCAACCTTCAGACACCCAAGCCATCGCTTTGACTATCGACCAGACTTTGACCAATTCTCCAGGTGTGGCTTCTCCCTCTATCATTGGGCCCACTTCCACCGGGGTTCTGACCCCCTGTCAACCTCAACCCGCTCAACCGCTATCCACTCCTTTCCAAAACCTTGTCGTCTCTATTCCACCTACCCTAGCCCCTATCAACACCAGGGTGGCTTCTTACCCCTTGGCCCCCGTTACCACAGTCCAACCTCTCGTGGCAACAATGGGCCCAGCTATGTCTTCTACCCAACCACCTTTAGCCTCCACCTCTGCCCCTGCGATTAGTCATCCGTACATTGTACAACTGACTATGTCGCACGCCTCCTCTAGCCTCTTCCAAGCACCCCACAACTTAAGGGGCACGTAACCCGTCAATCCGTCGGCAGACATCATCAAAATGCTGATGGACAAGATGACCAGTCTTGAGACCTTTGTTTCTAGCTCACGCAACGCTCTCTCATACGAGCAGATCTGCAACGAGCCCATCCATCCTTCTATCCCAATCAGACCATATCCTAGCCAGTGGGAGCTTTCGAAGTTTTCTCACTTTCAAAACAAGGAAGACCCACAGCAACACTTGCGGGCATTCAAACATGCCTGCTACCTCATTGGCCATGACGATGCGTTACTGTTACGCACGTTTCCTATGTCTCTCTCAGGTGCTGCGCTTGACTGGTACAGCTCCCTTCCTAGCCATTCTCTCTTCTCATTCACACAATTGGCTCAGCTCTTCCTCGATCACTTTGCCATCAACATAACCAAGAAGGTCTCAATCACGGACCTCTATTCTATTTGGAAATTCGAGGACAAGTCCATAGCTGACTTCGTTGCTCGATGGAGAGGCGTTATCAATCAACTCTCCTTTTCCTTACCCCAGGCCGAGCTTATTAAACTCTTTTCCCAAGCCTGTGCCAGACATATCTCTTCCACCTGAGGGTTCAAACCTTCCGCACTTTTGACGAGGCCTTCACGATGGCCCGCAAACTTGAGTTGCGTGCCATCGAGGAGAATAAAGTCAAGTTGCAGAGTAAGAATCCCAGCTCTAAGACCAATGACTCCTCTTCTGCTAAGCCATCATCATCTAATTCTAAATCTAAGGCTTCAACTAATGCCGTGGTTGTCAGACCTTCATCCTCTTCGACCAACCAGCCTGAGCCATCTACATCTCAGAGCGCTACTCACCAATTCCAGCAAAGATACGTGCAATGACGATATACTCCTCTCAGAGAATCATATGCATCTGTGCTGGAAAAGCTTGTTAAATAGGGGGCCCTCAATCTCCCTCAAGCCCGACCTCCTCCGCAATTCGATCCCTCACGCGCCATCCCCACGTGGTATAGGGAGCAAGACTTCTGCAGCTTCCACCATGTTAAGGGCCATGGCACGAAAAACTGCAAGACCTTTAAGAACATAATCCAAGATATGCTTGAGAAGGGGGATGTCATCTTAGACAATCCAAATGCACCTCCTAATCAGGCCATTGACATCTTCAAACAACCTTTCCCCAATCATCTGCCAACTCAAAACAATGTCCAGACCTTAATTGACGACAATCATGAACACAATATTCGAACGGTCAATACGGTCTCTCCTTTAGTCCCCAATCAACCTCAAGAGGTTAGTCCATCAATCAGTCCATCACATGTGGACGAGCCTCTCTCCCCAGCTAGTTCTCCATTGATCTCTCTCATTTTGGAGGATGCCTCGACCTTACCAGCACCACCGGCCTCGCCGTCCTCCTTTCTACGGCCTATGGAGGACCCGACCCTTCCTACTCCTCAGCCGCAAGTGGAGGGCATCATCATCCCTGCCCTTTACCCGCAGGAGGAGCCTCGCTCCCCGGTTTCTTCTCCACCCAGAGAAGAACTCGTCTCCCCTTTGTCTTCATCTAAATCTGTTATGACTTCACCACACCATGCGTCTAAGACCACTACACCCATCTCGTCTTCAACCTCGCAACCATCAACATCTTCTCAGCCATTTTCCTGGTTAGTGGAGAAAATTGAACTTCTCCCTCTGAGGAAAGTGACGCCTCAGGTGTTATGGGAGCGTCTTAAAACCCTTCAACATACCCGCACCCTCTCATCACATGCTGCTAATTCTCCTAAGGCGAAATCTCGTCAGACTCTTGACAAAGACCAGACTCTCAAACCTCGACCAAACCCGCCCAAACCAAAACCTGCATCTATCTTGTCTAAACCCATCAAGTCATTTGGCATTCGTCCTGCTTCCACCCTCACTCACCTGCAAGTGAAGGTGGACCTAGGCCAGACCTCGACCAGTAGTAGTCTTCCAACCAAGGCGAAGAAGACTGCCAGACCACAGAAACGAATGCCTCCTTCTCCGTCACCATTGCCATCCATTTTGGTCCCCCATCCTTCAACTTTGGCTAGCATCCTTCCCACTCCGAACTTCAACCAAAACTCGTTGCCTCCTTTGCTTCCTCTCCCTACCTCTAGTCGTCCCTCTCCCAAAAAGGTGGTATCAATCACCAAGAAAGAGCCGTCTCCGTCTGTCACCACGCCATCAACCCATAAGGTGGTACGAAAACCTCTTCTAACCTCGCCTAAGCAAAAGTCCCCAACCTCGCGCATATAAAATAGCACGGACCCTCTATTGGGCTCATACTCGTTGATATTGCGCCGACTTCTCCAGACTTCTGACATAACCCTTCCCCCCATCAAGCCTTTCCAACCTCTCGGGTCTAAACCCTCCTGGTTTAACGACACAAAAATTTGTTTATATCATTGTACACCAGGACATGACACTGAGACTTGCTGTGCCCTCAAGGCCGTCATCCGCTGCCATATGGAGAAGGACACTCTTCTCCTTGAGGACACTCTTGACCAGACCCCGACTCCTCATCCAACCTCTTCAAACACGTCAACATCTCACCAGCAAGACATGACCCCTTCTTCGCCTCCCATTTTTGAAATCAATGCTATCCGTATAACCACTAGGTCGCAAAAGGATAAGGCCAAAGAAAAAGCAGCCATCCCTTGGACCTATCCATTCGTCAAGCCACCCCTTGCGCCCAAGCCTAAAATTTCTATCCTTGGCATGTCCCAGCCTTCTTCGTCTTCCTCTTCTGAGCCAATTCACGACTCCATGCTGAAGCAGCTTCACCAGACACCTGTGAATATGTCTCTTTATGACCTTATCCAAACCTCCCCTCAGCACCGTCAAGCCCTTATCCAAGCCTTGCAGGTAGCGGAGGTCCAACCTGAGGACCCCCAACCACTCACTGCCCTCGTCCATTCTTTATCTCCTGTCGCCTCCATCACATTCAGTGATTCTGAGATTCCCACATCTAACACGGAAGATCAGGACGCCGCCCTCTTCATCACTGCCTATGTTGATCGGACACGCATTAAATGCGTTATGATCGACGGCGGCGCTAGCATCAACATAATCTCTACCCATGCCTTTGATTAGTGGGCTCTTCCCAAGAATTGTGTCTCCAAAATTGACGCGATCTTACGCTCTTTCAACGACACCACCGCCACGACCATTGGCACAGTCATCCTTCACATTCGCGTTAGTCCCCGCACAGTCCCAGAGCTCTTCTATATCATCGAAGGAGAGTTTCAATACAACCTTCTACTGGGCCGACCTTGGATCCGTGCCATGGCCTGTATACCCTCCACCCTGCACCGTTGTGTGAAGTTTGAGCATGACGGGCAAGTCCACACCATTCCCGCTGACCCTTCACCCTTCAAGACTTGCAATACCACCTACCGTCCCAACGATGTCCTCATTCCCATCAAGCCATCAACTTTGGCACCACCTCCATCTGTGGAAGCTTTGACCAGTTCATAATCAGTGGTTGCCCTCACCCCTCCTCTTCAAGCGCCGACCAAAGACCCCATGGAAGACATCTTCCAACGACTATCACTTGGGGAATATCGCTTATTGACCCTCGACATGTTCCAAACTCCGTAAGAGTATGGACGCCTTCACCTTAGTCCCAATTATGACCATCGAATCGGGATGGTCGTGCCTTATGGTCCTCCTCACTTCCAAACCAACTTCGTCTATGGGGGGCTTAATCAAGCTCCTACCAATGGCAATTCCCTCTCTTCACCCCAACCTTTCACATCTGACTTCTCATTTCTTGGCAACCCCGCCTTTGCACACACTTACCTTCACAGGTGTGCATGGAAGGGTTTTGGTTTCGGACGTTATGAGCAGGGCTCCCATCAGCCCATCGAGCCACTCAATGATCACGATGCCAAGAAACGGTATGGCCTGGGATATCATGACCCTACTCAGGCTCCTTCTGACATTTGTCCCGAGCCAACCATCGACCAGTCTCTTCCAGACTCGCCCATCTCTCCTTCATCACCTACGGAGTCGGTGGTTTCCATCCCTCCTAGTTTTTTTTTCCATAAACACCATCTGCCTGGAACCCCTGACCTATCAGCTCAATGGGGTGCCCAGGTCTCTCCCTCTCATTTTTCCTAGCATGGTAGAGGATGAGTCGGCAACCATTCACACTGTCCACTACATTGACGATGACGCCATCCTTTTCTACATGGGTGCCGATGACTCTTTCATCCAGCATTTCCTCCCTTCTGAGACCCAGGTTATGTTAAATGAATCCACCATTGACATCAACCTCCCTTCTTCTTATGATGTTCCTCACGTCTTAAAGATTGGCCAATCTTTAGATGCTCAGGAGCAGCTTGACTATGCCCAGTTCCTTTCCAACCATAGCAAGGCCTTTGCCTGGACTTACAGCGACATGCCTAGCATTGACCCCACCATTGCTACCCATAACATTGTCACCAAACTAGAGGCTAAGCCTGTTAGGTAGAAGCTTCGAAAGATGCATCCTCGCATTGCGCTTCTTGTCAAAGAGGAGCTTCAGCGTCTTCTTTCTGTCTCCTTCATCCAACCCATCGATTATCCACAATGGGTCTCTAACATCGTCCCAGTTACTAAAGCAACTGGGGGGATTTGGATCTGCACGGACTATCGCGACCTTAACCTAGCCTGTCCCAAAGATGACTTCCCTCTTCTTAACATTGACCAGCTTGTTGATCTCATGGCCGGCCATGAGATGCTATCTCTCATGGATGGGTTTTCAGGATATAATCAAATCCTGATCGCATCAGAAGACCAGCACAAGACTACCTTTATCACCCCATGGGGGACTTTTTGCTATCGAGTCATGCCTTTCGGCTTAAAAAATGCTGGTGCCACATATCAACGTGCCATGACTTACATTTTCCATGATCTCCTCCACAGAATCATGGAGGACTATGTGGATGACCTTCTCGGCAAGTCCAAACTTCGCTGTGACCACTTGACCATTCTCACAATCATCTTCTCTCACCTTCTTCAATACAATGTCTGCCTTAACCCCAAGAAGTGTGTCTTTGGGGTCCTCTCAGGCGAACTTCTCGACTTCATCGTTTCCTTCCGTGGTATCGAGATAGATCCCGCCAAGATCTGCGCTATCCTCGAAATGCCACCCCCGACCAATCTCAAGCAGCTTCGCAGTCTACAAGGGAAGCTCCAGTCTATTCACCGTTTCATCTCGCAGCTTTCAGACCGCTGCCAGCCTTTTCATCACCTCCTTAAGAAGGACGTCTCCTTTAAATGGGATGAGGACTGTCAAGAGGCTTTTGAGGCCCTCAAAAGCTATCTGATCTCTCCACCAGTCCTCATTCCACCTAAGGACGACCAACCCTTCTACCTTTATATCTCTGCCACCAACCATTTGTTAGGTGCCATGATCGCGCACCGAGATGAGCATCATTGCGAGCAAGCAGTTTATTACATCAGCCAAACACTGGTTGACTATGAAACTTGGTATACTCATATCGAGAAACTCTGTTTGGCATTAGTCTTTTCCGCTACCAAGCTCCGCCACTATCTTCTTAACCACAAAACCTTTGTCATCACTCACACCGACCCTCTCAAGTACATGCACTCCAAGCCATACCAGAATCAACGTATGGCTCGGTGGCTCATGCTGCTTGCTGAGTTTGACTTTGAATTCATCTAGCAGAAATCTATCAAGGGGCAAACCATCGCTGACCAACTGGCAGATGCCCCTCTTCCTGACAACCAACCTTCCCACTGTGAGTTCCCTGACGAGTCTATCACCACACTTTCCATCGATGACACCGTCTACCAAATGACTATGTTCTTTGACGGATCCAAATGTCAACTCGGTGGGGGTGCGGGGGTTATCCTCATCCCACTCGAAGGGGAGCCCATGCCTCTATCTTTTAAGCTTGACTTTGATTGTACCAATAATATGGCCGAATATGAGGCCTTAATTTTGGGACTTCAGACTGCCCTCTCCCTCCACATCAAGTCTATCAACATCTTCAGCGACTCGCAGCTCGTCGTTAATCAAGTTAATGGTTCATATCTCTATAAAAATGAAGTTTTACAGAGGTATAAGAATCGTACTAACCTTCTTTTGGCATCTTTTGACCATTACCTCTTGCAGACTGTTCCACGCTCTACAAACAAGTTTGCCGACACCATGGCCTCTCTTGCTTTGCATATCCCGTCTTCATCATCATCATCCTGCCTTTTTGTCATAGTGCATCACGTACCTTTACCTTCATATATCTCTCCTCATATCGACCATATCAACACTATCAATTCTAGCCCACGAGATGACTGGTATAAGCAACTCGTGGACTACTTGTCTCTTTCTGTCACTCCTTCCAACCTCTCTAGTAATGCGTGGTGAGCTTTCATCAAGTGCACAGCTCGCTATACCATGCTAGGGGGTCTTCTCTATAAGTGAGGCTTCGACGGCCTCCTTCTTCATTGTCTAAACTCTGTTGAAGCTTCTCATGCCATAAAGCAAGTCCACGACGGGATTTGTGGTGGACACTTCAGTGGAAACTCGGTTGCCAAGCGCATCCTTCACCTGGGTTATTATTGGCCCACCCTTCATCAAGACTGTAGCGATTATGTTCGGCATTGCATCAAGTGTTAGCAGCACTCTAACCTACTTCATCTCCCCAGCCACGCCTTGCAAGTCGCTCAGGATTTCTGGCCTTTCTCTCAGTGGGGCTTGGATCTCATCGGTGAGATCAACCCTCACTCGTCTCTTCGTCATTAGTCCATCATCACTGCCACTGAGTATTTCACCAAGTGGGTGGAAGCCATTCCTCTTGTCTCCACAAAAGCTGACAAGATTGTCGACTTCATCAGCAGCCACATCATCTGTCATTTCAGTGTCCCTCACAAAATCATCACCGACAATGGCAAGTCCTTCAAAAACAAGACTGTCCAAAAACTATGTGACTCATTTGGCATCAAACTTAGCTTTTCTTCGCCTTACTACCCACAAGCAAATGGGCAGGCTGAGGCATCCAACAAAATTCTCACCAAAATTCTCATGAAGGTGGTCGACGATACAGGAAGGGATTGGAACATTCATGTTCCCTTCGCTTTGTGGGCCTACCGCACCAGCATCTGAACCTCTACGGGTGCTACTCCCTTCTCCCTCGTGTACGGAACAGAGGATGTCTTACCTCTCAAAGTGCAGATCCCGTCTCTCCACATCTCCCTGCATGACATTCTCTCCAATGACGACTTTCATCAAGATCGCCTAGCTCAACTTGAGTTACTCGACGAGCGCCGTCTTGCTTCCCTTAATCATCTCCATGTCTACCAAAGTCGCATAAAGCGGGCCTACGACAAAAATCTGCGAGAACGAGATTTCAACATCGGAGACCTCGTCCTCAAAGAGAATCAGCACGTGACCAATATGGAGCGAAGTAAATGAGGTAAATTTGCCCCTAATTGGCTTGGACCTTTTATCATCACGCACAAGTATGGGTCAGGGACTTATCATCTGTCTTCCCTCGACGGACGGCCAGAACCTGAGCCTCTTAATGCGCTGCATCTTCGACCATTCTTCTGTTAGTCGAGTACTCATCTACTTGACACGTAATTTGAGCTCGTCCCTTGAGCAATCCTCGTCCTCTTAACCCTCATCCCTTTCAACCCTATTCCCCTTTAACAAGTCCTCTACGACCCTTTTATGATGCATGGATGCTTTGTCCTAATAAAAATGGGCGTCCTTGAACTTCTACAGCCTTGTCCATGACTCTAAATCAAAAAAATCAAAATCAAGATGTCAAAATATATCCATGGTCACAAAATCAAGTCAAATTCAAAAAGACAGACTGCTCCCTCGAAGGACAGCTGTAATATCATTACTGTAGCTAATAGATTGATCCCTCGAAAGACAGCTATTCAAACATTATTAAGTGAAAATATAGACCACTCCCTCGAAGGATGGCTATGACTAAATCTCGCTACAAACAACAACTTTTCTTAGAAGCTTCCCGCATCGATCAGCTTCGCAACATGACCACTACATCAAAAGACATCTCTATGTAGGCTTCCCGCATCGATCAGCCTATGCAAAAAAAAAAAAAAAAAAAAAAAAAAAAAAACCGGATCATGGACTTGGCTTGTAGTTGTCTCAGGGTCTCCTATAAAAGGGGCAAGGTTATTCCTGCTCATAAACTGGGTTACCCTATCCTCCTCCTATCACCTGCTCAGGGGACTTTGAGCTCACTTTAATGCCACAGTGATTCGATTATCGTTCTAACACCATACTGGTCAACGACGTAATGCATGCACGGGGCTTTGGTTCTACTAACCCCTATCTATGCTTCCTTTTTGGTCCTTGTCAATGAAAGAGCAATTTGTCTTTCACCTTTTCTCTACACTTTGGTCACATTTAACCACATCAATTGTCTCAAACCCAGCCATTTTCATCATTTTCAGTTGACATCATTCTAGACCATTTCACATAGTTTCTATGGACACCAATACACATGGAAACTACCGACCAGGCCCAATTTATGTTAAGCATAAACCAATACTTGCTGAAGCATAAATAGACTTCCATTCATTTTTAGCATGCATCCATCACGACTATGGAAACTTGCTGGAGATGAAAGCCTCTCGACCCCTATGACATCTATAGCATCATCTTACCCTCGTCATTTCAACACATGACCAAACTCATCATCGACCATTTTGACCCTCATAGTCCGAACTACATTGGTCTGAGGCCCTATGACCAGGGCTATGTAGGCAGCACTCAGATACCACATCCTCTGAGGTTAGCTCGACCACCCCCATTTGTTCGTCTCTTTGATGGACAAACCTTCTCTTCTACGACTTCAACCAAGACCAATCAACCTCTTTGACCCTTCCTCCCTTTTTAGGGAGAACTACATAGGCCTGAGGCCCCTACGACAGGGGCTATGTAGGCAGCACTCAGTTGACATGGGGTCTTCTGGGGTTAGCTCGGCCGCATCCTTTCGTCCATCCATCCTCTTGACCAATGACCATTGGAGATCATGCGTATCTCCTTCGACCTTTGACCACCTCCAAGACAGCATGTTGCCTTGGTTGTTTTTTCGTGTGTGCTACCTCACGGCTGGTTAGCAAGATTGTCTGCAGACTATTTTTGACCCTTTGCAAGTACAGGATCGCAAGCCGGTTGATCCCTACTACTTGTGGCCTTTTTGTGTCTCTGGGAGCACTTCCTGAGCCTGGGATACCTGGAACACGATGACCATTTGGAGCTTCAGCTTAGATTGAGTGACCCGATCAGCAGACGACTAAATGCTGGGGCCCAGTTACTTCAATTTTGGCACTCCTTGACCCTCGACATGCGACAATTTGACCCGACCCTCCCGTGAAGTGGACTATGCGCAAGCATGACTATTGCAGCGTTCTCACTCACTCTCTTCTATCCATTTTTTTATCAAATCGACACTCGATCTCCGGTTCCCTTCTCTCGACTATCGCTTTGAGGGGGGAACACCTCATCCTTTTTTTGGGGCAACCAACTCCTATTTTTGTCTTGCAATTCGTCAAGAACAACCAACAAGACAAAAAGGGGCAAATGTAGACACCGCAAATGTGTCTGCATTTTGGCTCTCCCCCTTGTCCACCTCAAACCCCTATCCTAACCCTTGGCCTCCATTTGATTAAAATAACTTAACTATTTTAATTAAGTGGCCCCCTTTCCACCCTACCCTTGCCACCTTGGATCCTCCCTTGAATCCCTCCACCTTCTTCCTAGCATTTATTATACCAAATCTCTTCATTACCTTCCCCCCACGCCCATTTAAGCGCCCTCGTGACCGTTCTTCCCACAACCCCTCACCCGGTGGCGTGCAGGAATGGGCAGAGGCTATTTTTAGCCTCTGTCCCCATTCTGCCACCGCCGACGTCAGCGACCCTTCGGCCGACATCGGTGAAACTGCCGGCATCGGTAGCCTTCATTACCCCTTTCTGCATCTGTTGCAGCCCTGGGACCCTTGAGCTCGCAAACAGAACTCTCTTGGCATTTTGGCATTCATCTCTCCTATGTCTGGACCTCGTGTAATAGCAGCAACAGGGGTAAAGGCTCTGGATCAGGGTTTTTCTGCTTGACAAGTCTTCTGTGGCTCCAACAACAGCTCCTCCTCTCTTCATTCGGCAAACAAAAAGGTAAGCACAGTCTGGTGTTCCATTTTATTTCATTTCTTTAGTTTAGTTATTTGTTCTATCTACTATCTGCTACTCCCTCTGTTCTTCCCCCTGAGAGTCTGCAAAAGCCTTCTCAGGTCCTGTCCTCTGTGTATCTTCCTCTTCCCTGTCCCTCTTTTAATCTAATCCCAGACAACTTCCTCATCCCCCTGTCAAACAAAGACCTTGCACCAGGCCCCCAACCAGAACTAGACCATTCCCTAGTCCATCCAAATTCGTCCCCCAACTCTGTCTCGACCCCGTTCACAAACCAGACCCGGCCACAGACCAGAAAGCAACCCAGACCCAACTACAGGCCATAACCCCGACCGACGCTGGCCACTTCCCCAATTGACATCGGCAGAATAACCGACGTCGACAGATCAGCTAACCGATGCCGGCGACATTTCTGACCTCGGTGACTGTCTTCAGCCCAACAACTCCTTCAGGTAATCATTTTGTCTTTTCTTTCCTTTTTAATTTCTTTGTCACTTCTATATTTTGGCATTCTGTATTTACTCAATCTCTTATCTGTTTGTTATCAGTGGGTTGACCTCCCTTGAGGAAGTTTTCACACTTTCGAGAACAAGCTTTTGCTTGGCAACCCACCGCCTATCCATCTAACATTTTCTTGTCCAAGTTTCCTTTTTTCTTGCAAGTGTCATTCCTCCACAGCCAAAGAGGAGTGCTCACAAGCGTCTAGATTTATGGTGCGTGATCTTTATCCAGGTACTTCACATGCCTTGTCCATTTATCTTCTCTTAGTTTCTTCTTTCTCTTAAATCTGAAAAGCGAATTAGCGGTAGAAACATCACCTTCAATAGTTTTTCCATATCATTTATGGAAAGTCAATTAATGATTTCCTCCACACCTTTACCCTAAATAATATCTCCTTCTAACACTATGATTTCATCCTCCATGTCTTCTTTTACCTCCATGCCATGTATTTCTATTAACACGATTGGCATATATTTTAGTGGGCTTACCCCAAACATACACACTAATATCCAATTTAATTTAAGCCATAATGGATATAATAAAATTATTACTTCTCATGATCCTACTACTCATGCCACAACTAATTTTCATGCCACTATTGCATCTCATGCCATTATTTCATCCCAACTTCTTAACACCTCACAACATACTAATGCATCTAAAGCTTCTTATACTAGTCAAAATAGTTCTAAAACTAATAAAATACTATTAAAAAATCTCAACAAAATGGATACTTTTCAAACCAATAATGAAAATCAAATGATGTAGATGCGAAACCACTTATTACAACTCTAAAATCAACCTCAACATAATCAATGGGGAACGCCAAATCCTAATTCCCCCTCACCTCAATTTAGGGATGCACACGATAAACTTATACCTCAACCCACACTTATTAATAAAACTATTAAACACTTACAAAATTAACCTCTTATACCTCAAATTATAAACATTGACATAGGAGGTATAACTCCCACTATAATGTATAATGGATCTACGGATCCTACCTTGCATTTATAAACTTTTGGAAACCTATAAAAATATTGGGTTAAAATTAATGCATTCTTTGCCACAAAAATCTTAGCTAAAACTCTCTCCAGAGATTTTATAGATTGGTATAATCAACTTAAAAATCACTCCATTACTAGTTCATAGGACTTGGTAATTACATTGGTTCGATAATTCCAAACTAATGACCTTCCTGAAAATAATTTAGCCCATTTTATCAATTGTAACAATCTAAATCTGAAAAAACACAATATTTAATTAAATAATGGAAAACATCTTATAATAAAACTGAACATAATATGGTAGATGAGAACCTCTTCCACTTCTTCACTAACTTTATTCATCCTAAATTACTATACCACATTAAACCTCTCTACCTAAAATCTTTGGAAGAGGCCATTGATCAAGTTAAATGTCAATATTTTCTTATACATCAATTTTTAACCTTAACACCCTCCAATGGGAACTTACATGCTTATAAAATATAAAACTAACATGAAATAAAAAATCATGTTGTGGATACTTATGAATCCATACACACCATCTAGGCCATTACTCTAAACACTACAATGGAGCATGCTCCTCTGCTTCTACCAAATAATAACTCTCATCCTAGTTCCTCATTACCTCAATAAGATAACATGTATGCACATAAACCCATTTACTTATTTGAAATTTAAAAGCATATCACATGATCTTTGCCATGATATCTTAACCCTACACATCCTATGAGGCATTGGTATGATCCTAAATTTGTTTGTTGGTTTCATGAGATTTGGGGTCCTTCTCATGAAAATTTTCACCAATTGAGAAATATTACTATGGAATTTCTCTTTGGTCCCAAATTTGACCATGAATCACTTATATGCAAATGTAAACAAGCCTATGAAATAGTGCTTAAGGATCATGAAACCAAAACTAAAAATGAAGCTTTAAATCAAGCTAATGCTCATATAGATATCTATAAAGATCCTCTTCCTAACCATAAAGATAACACTAATTAACCTACCCCTACCACTAATAACATCAAGAGTACCATAGATCCTAACACCAATGATGAGAATGTGGTCAACATGAATAATATGAGGAGAGTAGTTTCTTATATTTAATGATATGTAACCTCTAACGATAATAATTATTCAATGTTATACATTATTCAAGACATTTATCCATCACATATTACAAAATTAGGGTATGTAAAACCAACAAACACACAAGTATCACCAAAAATTAAAATAAACCATACTTCTCATGGAATTGATACAAATTATACTCTTCTTCCAACTAAGATATCTCAAGTAAATATCCCTCAAACTTCACATCAACTTTATTCCATTCAAACACAAGAAGCACTTAAATAAATAACTACATCACCTAAGATAGATCAACCTAGTTAAACCAAACCTAAACTAAATATACCTTATCAACACAAAATTCAATGTGCATCTAACCCACCTTCAATAAATTTATTGTAATATTATGCACCTTTATCCAATAAAACTCTAATGGGTTATGATGAATGGGATACTAAAGTGGAACTTTCCCATCTTATATCCCAAATTAATTTTCTAGAACATGATGAGAACTTCCCCTCATCATCATAATCAACTAATACAATTACTATTCAAAATGAACATTCCTCATCCTCAACCCATGGGGAAAGAAGATACATTATCAAGATCTAATGATAACATTCTCCAATAGTGTGAAGAAATATTTATCTACATTGATGAAATAGTATACACTTCTCTTTCACAAAAATTTACTATGTGTTCCATGATTCCTGATGAGATATTCATTCATGTGGATGACCCCCTCTCTTCACAAACATCCCAATAGGAGATATCCAATTCAAATGTGCTTAATCAATGAAGGATTAAACACTTAAGTTTCTTCCCTTAATTTTATGAAAACACTTGGATATTATGAATGTAATCATAAATCCATGTAAATTACATGTCAAGGATATGATAGAAGACATATTACTCCTTTAGGTCATGTATAGATTCCTATCACCATTTCTTCCATCATTGTTCATGTGAAAGATATGATAGTTAACTTTCCACTTTCCTATTATATATTACTCAATTGACCTTGGACACATTGCATAAGATTAGTTGCTTTAGCTACATTATAATGTGTTAAATTTCCACATAATGGTGTTATCTATAAGATTCAAGGTGATGAACCCTTATAATTTTTAAAAATTCTAAGATTGACGTGTTTTCAAAATACCTACCCTTGAACCTTTACCTAGTATTCCATTTCATGAATCACAACATTTAAATTATCCTATCAACTCTACTCGAGGTTATAATGGTCATATTAAATTAATAGGAAACATTCCTCCTAACCTTTTAGACTCAAACAATGATGAACCAGATGAGATAATTTTAAAGATCAAAACTTTCTATCTCTCTCCCAACATCATTTCTCAATTACCTTTTGTCTGACCTTCCTCCCATAAAAAAACTTCATATGAAATACTGGTAACCTTAACTAAAAATACTCATTCTATTCACCATGTTTCTTTGAGTGATAAAATAATTGACAAATGTAATATTGACTTACATGCACCTGATTATGATAATGGATATTATCTAGATAACCTATTTTAAGCTAGATTTGTTCATGATAAAAATGTAGAAGTGCTTGGATATCATTCTTCCTTACTATAGTCTCTCAATTCTTTTTCTATAGTTTATTATCTTTTTATAGTACTTGACATTAGTTTTTCCTTTACTATTCATAGGTCAGAGATGGAACACACACTTAATACACCTCTAGTCACTATTGAACCTCTTAGGAGTATGCTTATGGATTATGCCATGATGGGACATTACCATTTTGATAGATACCATGATCCTTCTAGTTTGCTTCCTCTTAAGATGTCAACCACTCTTCTTTGACCTACTAAAAAGCTAGTCATGCATATAAATGAGCCTAGTTTGGATCTCGATCTAGCTTCTTCCCTATTTGGTGATGGAAATATACCATTACCCAAGCTTGATCATTTACTAGAACAATGGACAAATGATCAAGATTATGATATTCATGGAGTTCCTAGTCATTGCACCAAGGATTGTCATATATATCAGTAGTAGTATCCATATTCCTCTACTACTTCAGATAGTCAACCTTTACCATATAATAGTATACACATTTGTCACTTTCATGGTACATTTAACCATTCTTATAATCATTTTTGAAAGCTCAGGAAATACATTGATACATCGTATATAACCATAACATAGCCCAAAGACAAAACTATACCACCTTCTAAGCTACTTCTAGAGTATATCCCTAAATATGGGTAATAAATTGACTTTAGAATTAGTGCACTACACACCATACTAATAAATGTTGAGTAATTCAATAACATCTTCATGATTTTCCATATCCTACACCTTCACTAGCTTAGCCTCCCTTTCTAGTTCACTTGCATGCAAAGGCTTCCCCTTCCCCACTACCTATATCTCCTCACAAATTTTAGCACACTAGTTGCATTCCTATAATTAAGCATCCCACATAGGAGGTGCATCATGAGAATCATCATTTTTATACCTCACCTAATTGTTTTATAGAGATGATATGAAAGGAAGTCTTCTCACAAATTTCTATGAAGATTGATGAGACCTTGATTAATGTTATAATTTAGCTACATAAAGATGTATTAGATGTTATGGATGATATTTGTAGGGATATTTATTAGTATTTATGAATACATCATGGTGTTCTTCACATTATTACCTAATTTGGCCTTGATTTATAATTATTTATACATTGGATATGTTGATTTTCATTTTCATTGGGTCTCATTTATTTACATATTTTCATGATCGATTATGGATTATCCTTATATTTATGGCTTACAATTACTTTCACATGGATTTGTTTTTATCTATTTATGATTGCTTGTTATTTTTAGTTAAATCAAAGATAGTTATTATTGTGACTTGGTTATTAAACCTGCATCCCCATAGTATCCTATCTTTCCCATATGATCAATTAACAAACACCATTATCATTATATCATTATATACATAAATTTTGATATACATTTATCCCCTTTATTTTACTTCTCATATTAATCACACATAAGGTTAAGATTTTAGATAACATACTAGCTCATATGAAAGCCACACTATTTAGTCAATCATATCTCTAGATATCTTGCTTCCTATAACAAAAACCTAAAGCTTATATGTGTGTATCACTTTTTTCATTCATGTTTGGTTATTTGAAAAAGCCATAAAAAATTAAAAGCCAAATCATTTTAAACAAAAGGCAATGATCAAAAGGAAAAAATCAAAAATTCAAAAAGTCAACATCAAAATAAAAGACATGATTCATAACATGTATTTTATCCCTAATCGAAACTTAAACTCCATAGTTGGCCTCATGATAGAGCTGAGTCCATTGGGGTGAAATATGTTAATAGATTGTAATATGGGATTTCAAAAATAACTATAGTGCTACCTAATTTATCATTAAGTACCCAATCTTCACAGTAGACTGATGACTCTATAACGGGCCTTGAGGAATGGGGAATGCACTATGGGAAGGAAGATCCATTTTTATTTTCTTGTATATATAAACTTCATGGCTTGATATAAGTACTTCACTAGTTTACCCATAAAGTTTTGTGTCTATTCTGAATAAATATATTTTGCATTTGAGGGTCACTAAACTTTAGTGCATTCCTATATTCTTAGTATGCCTCAAGTCTAGTAAGGTTTAATTATAAATGCCGATGTCATGCTTATTCTACTCCATTCACTAAAAAAATCCCAATATTCATCCTTGATGAATATAATTTATTAATTGATCATACTCATAGAGTTATTCCATTTGTGAGTTACAATATAAGACCTTGGATAGGGCCAGACATTCCTCACAAATTTATCCTTATTCCCTAATAATTATATTCCCTATTTCACCTCAATGGTATTCCCTATGTGAGTTGTAATATAATACCATGGATAGGACCAACCATTCCTCACAAAAGTTTCTTCAATTTTTTTGTACCATTACTCACATAAATAACTATCAAATTTTGGTTATTAAGTTTGTTTTTCATACATTTCACATATTTACCATTTTATTATAATTTTTTCATACTTCCCATCTTGATTTAGTATGATTTATCTTGTTTTGATTTGGAGTGATTATTTTTCAAACATTTGATATAACATGTTTTCCATTTTATTATAATTTTTTCATACTTCCCATCTTGACTTAGTATGATTTATCTTGTTTTAATTTGGTGTGTTTTTATTTTACTTTACACTATTACAAATATTCACTATTTTTACTTCATTTTAACATTAACTATATTTTTCCTCTATTTGTTTCACACATTTCCCATCATGATTTAGTGTTTATTAAATTAGTGTGATTATTCATCTACTTTTCCAAATTCTATTTATTCTTTTTTAACCATGAATGTGTTTCACACAATACTGGAAAAGGAATCATACATCATATATTTTCCCATATCATATACATCAAAATTTAAACACATTTTATATAATGAAAATAAATATATAAATCCATACATCCATGATATAAATATAACTCATAAGACAACAAATTTCTATATCCATATATATCAAGAGTTTGATACAACAAAGCATAATACAAAATACAAGTACAATATCAAAACAACTCTAAGGTTTTGCTATATCATGCCTATTTAGTGGATGAACAATGCTACCCATAGATGTCTATGATTATCCCATCTAAATAATCTATTATAATGAGGTAGTACAAGATCTAAGACCATCAACATGTCCTTGTAGATTGTCCACCTAGGCCTATACATGTCCAAGCTCTATTGTAGTGGCCATATGAGAAACATGATCATAGGCCAATGTCTTCCAAGCTCATGCCTCTCCATCTCCAAATCTAAGGGGTAGCTATAGACTATCCCTTCATGCCTATATCTCTTAGGACACCTACCCAACCAATCTAAGCCAAATAACATAAGCTGAAGAAGAGGGTTCAATAGGATCCTAAATAGTATTAGTATCATGATGAAATAACACTCCATTCAAAATATCATGATGTGCATCTTGAACTACTATTCCCCATCTGAACTCCTCTAAGCAAGTGTATATTAGATCTCACATATATATCAAAATATATAAAACATCTATCTACATAAAAGAAATATACAACTATACATCTAGTCATCTATCAAATACTCAAAACATAAACCATTACTTACCAATAATATTGTCACCAATAATGGTTTCCCCATCAACATAACCACCTATCACCTCCACTATAACCTACCTATGAGTATCTTAAAACTTGGAGTAATAACCCATATGTTCCTAGGCCCTGTCTAAATCTATTTCTATAACACCCATCTCTCTATAGCCTACATTGTAGGATATCCCTATGCAAATACTCCTTGTTTCTCATGTAACACCCAAAAGTGTGTCTATCTCCTTCATTCTCATGGAAGAACCTATAATGCCTATTATGGTGTAGTAGTATACACATCCTCACCTTGAGCCTCAACACCAAATATAACCACATCTACCATAACTATCTCCTCAACCTTAGGTTGATCCACCCTATGCTATTGAACTTTACTAGTCAAAGGTATTGGTTGATGGGGCCAAATCATAGGTGTTTCCACTAGTTATCCCACACCACCTCTACCCATCAACTCCTTAACATGTCATTCCCAAAAATCAAGCACTACTATAGGAGCCACTAAATGTGGTAGGCCAAACTATTGAGGAACACAAGCAATAGGGTATAACTCTACCCAATGCCCAATAATATGAGCATGAACCGAACCAAAAACAATAGTAAACCAAGATGGCCAACTAACCATAATATTTGTATGTGGCTACCATATTATCTCACCATGTGTAACTATTTGTAGTGGTGGGGTATGTGGCATAACATGTACTTTATGGTCTTATCACCACCTAGCCAGATAAAGAAGCCTATCATCCATAACATGGAGTAACCCAAAAAAATAGTACATCAAGAAACTATCTTATATCTAACTACTCAATAAAATAATAGGGTCAATATTTTTATACCCTCTAGACAACATCCCATACATATTATGTACTAGTTTCACAAAAATAACTGATCCCAAGTCATAAAGTGCGCCTCTCTATAATAGACTAACATAAGGCCACCTCTTATAATGGCACCTTCCCAACCAAATTATGAAAAACCACACATGATGTCACAAGCCTTATCATGGCCTTGAAAATGTTTGAAATGGTAAATATATATACATCAAACAAGCACACTCGTAACCCAAAAAAATATTTCTCTGATCCTATATCCCATAGAGATAAGACCTACCACTTAGCCTTAAACTCTGGGGAACCATAAATCATATAAGAACCTATAATGGGTAATCTAAGTAGAGCATGCACATCCTCTAATGTGATCCCCGCCTCTATCATATCCCCATCCACCTCCCATCAAAAAGTGTTGGTTAGTCACTCCCACACTTCAAGGAATATGACAACTAAGTCAACACTTGGGGGATCTTGCACATATCCATAATACCTCAAAATCTTAAGGAAGTTAGTTGCACATGATCACCATATAATTGTCTCTCCAAAAAATCTATAACATATGTTGCATCCACTAAGCACCAAAATATCTATCACCTCTACAAAATACCAAATAGTATATAATTTATTAGACATCAATATAAAAATAACAAAAAACATTCTTAAATTACTAAATTTTTAAAAATTTAACTACTTCATCAACCTATTCTTGCTATTTTCTCACACTTTTCCTACATAGTCATCCAATTTATACTAAGTTGGCCATGTTATTATACATAATAAACCACTATTATTCTAGTTTGGCCCTATTACCCATTTCTATAAAGTATGATGGCCCTCTTCTATATAGTTGGTCCATTTTTACAAACTATGTCAGCCACCCTCTTGCATTACTAAATAAACCAGAATGTACTAAGTTAGCCACTTCAACCTTCTAATTAAATCAACCATATGCTATGTAATCAACCATACAAAGTAATATTAAATTGGCCCTCTGTTATGCAATCGACCACTTTTACCACCCCTCTCTTTTCCAACTGAGTCAATTGGGTTAACTCTATTCAAAAAGAGCAAAGACTTTTATACTATTTACCATAAATGCCTTAGGCATTTATTTATCCTACCACTTCCTATCTATTAACCCACTTAATTCTTACTATGCGTAAAAATTTCCTAGGGCCAATTTCACTACATTGTTTCCCCCTAATGTCTACATTTTCACAACTAGTTTGATTTTTAATTAAAAAATACAAAAAATTTGAATTTAATGCATCACTTACCTATTCTTCACTAGCTACTATCACTAGGCATCCTCTAGCTCACACCTATCATCTCCTCACCATCATCACTCTTTGGGTATCTCTAGGTCATTCAGAGCTCTATTTTTTTAGAATAGCAAAATTACAAATTATGAGATGATAAATTTGAGAAATATAATTTAAATATAAAAATTATATCAAAATTTACTCAAAATACCAATCTACAAGTAAAATCTAGAGCCAACAAGGTTAAAAATACAAAAATGAATGGACATTTAAAATTAACATTTCAATCCTAAAGCTAAGTTCTCTAAATCAAGATCAAAATAAGAAAAAGACTGTGATTATGGATTTTGGATTACCTTTTAGACCTAGATTTTATGATAGCATGATATTGGTTTGATAATAGATTAAGATGATAACATGGATTGATTTTTCATGGAGTTTTCTCATTAGATTCTCATTGTTTGGAATGGTGAGAGTCATGGATTAAATAGGTAAGGAGGGAGTTTTCATAATGAATTAAAAATTCATTGGAAGCATCTACAAAATAAGACTGTAGAGAGGAAGGAGGGAATGCTAAGGAATTTAAAATTCCTTAGAATTCCTTAAAAATGAAGAACTCTAGAGAATGTGCAAGATGAGAGAAACTTCTAGAGAAGAGAAGCCTCTAGGTTCATGTTAGGACCAAATGAAGTTTATAAGAGGCTTATGTGAATATTATGGATTAGGCTTATAGGAAAGCCTATTAATAGGTAGATATTAGGGGTAGGTGAGGATTATAATTTTAAATTCCAATATAATTGATAAGTGGGGTTAGGTGATAATCAAGATAGATTAGAGGAATTAATTAGGTTATAGGATGTTATAAGGTTATTATGTGACAAGAATAATTAATAATGGGGATTAGACTAATGGATATAAGGGGATTAATAAGATGAATTATATGAAATAAGGTGAGATAAAATATTATTAGATGAAAATAGTGATAGAGAGAAATGGGCAAATTTAGATGCATACATTTTTCTTTTCTTTGAAAGGGCATTTCAAGTGGATGAATTTTAAGGATTAATGGTATTTAAAATAATAAATACACTCATGGATGAATGTTATTAAATTATGCTAGTGGACATGATGCCAAATGTGTGATGGAAAATTTGAGTAATGGATTATGATATGTAATTTATATCAAAAATACCCAAATTTACTATCTACTTCATGAATTTAGATCCATTAGAATATAATCCAAATAAATGAAACATTCATACCAAAATTAAAAATATAAATATAAATTATCCAAACAAGATTAAAAAAGGACTAAAGATTATATGTGGGATTGATTACAATATACTTAGATTATGGACAACATATATCCTTGATGACTTGATCAAAATACTAAGATGATAACATGGACTAATTTTTCATTGAGTTTTATAATTATTTGGAATGGAGGGTGGGTTGGTTATTTATAAAGAGGGAAGAAGGAATATGAATGGACAAAATTCAAATTTTGGTGTGGGAAGATCAATGGTCAAGAATTAATCGAGGAATTAAAAATTTCTCAGATGATTCTAGAGGAGGGAATGTTCTTGAGGTAGAATCCTCTAGAGTCTTTGTGGAATTTTAATCATGATTAATGGGTGGATATTCATGTGATTAGGGGGTTATATATAATACAGGGGAGTTGGAGAGGCTACTCATAGGCTAGGGTAGGTGGGAGTGAATTTTAAATTCCCAAATATAGGGTTAGTTAGTGGATAATGGGGAATTAAGTGAATTAATTAGGTTATACGATGTTATAAGGTCATTATGTGACACAAATAATTAATAATGGCTATTAGACCAAATGGATAAAATGGGATTAATAAGATGGATTAGATGAAATAAGGTGAGATAGAAGATTACAAGATAAAATTAGTGACAGAGGGAAGCAAGCAAATTTAGATTCATAAAATTTTCCCCTCTTTGAAAGGGCATTGTAAGTGGATGAAGTGGAAGGAGTAATGGTATTTAAAATTAAAAATACACTCATGGATAGATTTTAATAAATGATTTTAGTGGACATGATTCCCCCTTGAGGGGACATGTGGAGAAAAATGAGATGGATGGCCACTCAAAAAATAAATAAATGAGGGATGGGAGGCTTAAATAAACAAGGGGTTGGGATGATAGATGTGAGATCGATGATGAAGAAAATTAAATAAAAATAAGTAGTGAGATACAAAGGGATGATTCACATAGAAGAGATATATGTAGAAGGAGAAGAAATAACCTTGTCATAGTTGTTCACACATCCCAAGTGGGAATCAACCATAACATGATGATAAGACAAAAGGCTATAATATTTCATCATATCCTAGGCAAGGACACATGATAGGGAGATCTATAGACCAAGATGATTGATAAAAATGTCATGAGCTATCAAAATATTCCAAACAAGGACACATGCATGGGAGAGAACAAAACCAAAATAAAATAATGATTTTTTAAGATTAACTATTAGTGTAACTCAAAGTTAAAATTGAGCGATATGATGAAAGAGATGAGAGGGAATAAATTATATGAACTAGTAACCAAAAGATGAAGGCAAATAATTAGACTGCATTACATCAAATCAATGATCCATAATGTGATTAATAGTGATGATGCCCTTATTAAGGACACATGTAAGGGAAACATATATAATAATAAATTTATGGTCTTGTTCTTGCCCTAATTGAAGGAGGAAATTGAACAATTAGTGATAATGGATGATCGAGGGAAGACATAATGGATGTTGTGATTTTTTGAGCCCAATCAATAGGTGAGGGCAATTGACAAAAATATTCAATAAATAATTACAAGGATGGTGATTGATCAATAGACTAACTGATTAATGAATGATATTATATCTCAAGGATTTGATTAATGTAAGACTTGAGGATGATGACATGATGATTAATGATGAGGAAAGAGGAGAGAGTGGCCAAGCTGACCTCAAGCACACTATATGACTGAGCATTGCCTTATAGTCTAAAAAGACCTTATATAAATGTAGTTAAAACTGGATTAGAGGATGATGATGAGGGATTAGAATATTAGGATGATGATGATTGTTAGACATGTTAATTGTTAGATAAATGTTAGGTGTGATGATGATTGGATACTAGAGAGATGATATATGATTGACTAGAAGATATAGATGTGATGATAAATGACTTGAAGGAATTACTGGATACTAGACAAGTGGAATTAGATGATTAGATTAAAGATAAGGGACTAAGATAAATGATTGGATATGGGATGTTAGACATCATGATAGGTGACTGGGTTAGATAATTATACCTAGATGATCAAATTGATGATGGTGTAAATATGATTAGGTAGGTGATAGAGGATAGGAGAAATGATGAGTGTGGTCGATTATCAATCCATAATTTCTATAATAAGTATCATCATAGTCTAATCAATCTAATGGTAAATGTAGCACTAGGTAGTATGCCCAATGATATAAGTATAACCAAGACCACATTGTATTAAAGTGCATAAAAAGGGGAAAATAAGAAAATCTACATCATCAAGGGGGCATAAAAGCATCATTTTAGTTTTTTGGTGTCATCATACCATATTCATTCATTACCCAATAGATGAAAAAGACATGATGCAAGATAAATTAAAAGAAGATAATTAAATACAAGAAAACAAACATGTGTGTGTGTGTGTGTGTGTAAAAACATTTAACAATAAAGAGAAGATAATTAAAACACACACAAGTATCTACATGTAGTGTCTTTATGTCATGTCTAATTATCTTGATGAGAGTTAATGGGAAGAGTGATCAAGTGATGAGTTCGATCAATTCAGTCATGATGATCATGATGTGAATTTAGATTAAGGATAGTAACTTGGAAAGGTATGGACTTGGAGTAGACTAAGGACTATGATTTGGATAATTATTTTGAAAACATAAGATAATATGACTAAGATGTTGAGACAAGGCAAGATGAAAAAATGATAATACCATTAGGACACAATATAAGGTGGGATGAAAATGAGATGGATAAATGTTGTATATAACTAGGATTTATGGTCATGGGCCTAGTCACATGCCTACCTAGCTCTCTAGGTTGGATTTAGGCTTGTTATTGGGGGCATAGACCATGATTATTCCTATGGTGCTCAATATTTAGCACTTGACTACATTGACATCAATATATATATAAGGCATAAGCCTTACATTCTCACCTAAAGTGCAATAGAGAAGGGATTGGGGTCTATGTTGGGCTAGTTGTGACATGGTGCACTCTATTCTTTAGGGACTTGGGTTAGTGCAATGATGGTTGGGAATTCATAAGTACAAGCCTTAGGTTTCATAGGTCTAATGGCATTTAGGCACTTAAGGGCCAACTAGGTTTTGATTAGTGGACTTAAGCATGGTCTTGTGCTTAGGTACAAATATCTATTTAGGGAAGAGGGTCTTAGCCATACTTAGTGAATTTTGTATCATGGGTATGGG
This sequence comes from Torreya grandis, assembly GCA_037957365.1. Lineage (NCBI taxonomy): Eukaryota > Viridiplantae > Streptophyta > Pinopsida > Cupressales > Taxaceae > Torreya > Torreya grandis. Next base: position 6,628,076 of record JARHVA010000056.1, read on the forward strand.
GTTCAGTACAAGCTATAGGTCTAACATGAATGAACCAGGTTGGAATCTCACAAGGACTTAATGCACACATTTGATAGAATGAAGTATGCAACCAATAAATGTTTTAAGACTTAAAGATTTATCTCATTAACAATTTGCATAAATAATTATTCATTAATATGTTAAATAATAATACATAAATAGTCCATATAAACTAACTAAGTGCTCAACATAAATTACTAAGGCCCAAGCTTATAGGCGAGCTTAGGAGTTACAAAGGGAAGCATCAAAATGCATCAATTCTAAGCCCAAGAGAGTATTCTAGAAATAATTTTATAGAGCTTCACTACTCTAGTTCTCCTCCTTTCTTTAGCTAAACTTAGCTTCCTTTTATAAGCTTTGGAGAATCCTAGGTTTAGGGGAAATGGGGTACACCAACTACTGAGTTAGTGCTAGAGGCACACATCTTACCACCCCCACTATGATTTATATTTAATATACAGACATTATCCTATGCACATGTTTCCCAATGATACATGATTCAAAAATATCCTCTTGTCTTTAATGGCCAATCACTATCCTATGTGCCCAATTACTGATGCCACTTGAAGTTGTTAGACACTAGCTAGTTGGTGCTACTAGAAGACAAAACATCAACCACATACCATGATTGAATCATGCCTAGATGTTTTTCAAGTTGGTGTATATCCACTACTTAGCATGAAATGGGGCCCAAAATTACCCCATATAAAAACTTTAGTCCACCCTTAGACTATCCTTCCAACACCTTAGTTACACATAATTTGAGCATGTTCTACTATAGTTCAGCCTTGAAGTCATCAAAGCCTTTGATTATGAGCTTTATTTATTCAATAATGCTATTGATCTCTATAGAGGAAGCCTTAAGCATGATCATGTAAGTGTTTTCTAGTTCCTTGTGAAAGGATTCTAGCCTTTTCTTAGCCTTTCAAACCCCACCATCTAGGATGGATCTTTTCTCACTTGCCTTTGTCTAGAAGGCATGGAAAAGTTACTCCAAGTCTTGCTCCTAGGTCTTTAGTTAGGCACTTAATGTGTTAACATGTGCCATTATTTTCATGCTCTCAGCCCTGCTAATAATAAAGGCTTACTTCATTAATGCATCCTTCTCCCCCTTTACCTTTTGGAGGTGTACATTGATGATTGACCCTTGGGTGGAAAATTTATAAAAGATGACATCAACACCATTCATGTGCTCTTCTAGCCTTGAAAAGAGGTCCTCAACCTCATCGAGATTTTTATTGATCTCTTTCTTTAGGGATTCACAAGGGTCTTCTTGTTATTCCTGTAATAACTTCATTTGAGGGAGCATCCATTTAACCAATGTACACACCTTATCCACTTTCGAAAGCTAATAAGTGTCAGTACCATCCAAAAGGGATGGATCTACTTCTTTAGTGTGCTAAAACAACTACCTAAGTTTGATCTTCATGCATTGAGTTCTTCTTCCACCTTAAGTGCTATATATTTCTACTTTGTGGTGTAAAAATCATTGATAATGTTCTTACACACTACCTTAGAGGCCATATTAAAGAGGGTATGAGCTGACCTTACTGGGTTCATGTCTCAAGGGTTGACCAATTGGTAGTCATGCCCCTCTTCTAGTTTCTTAGTGCTCTATATTGCTTTTGCTAGCACCTTGAAATGAGGCTCATACATATAATTAATCAAGTGTAAAGGACACTTGATGGCATGCCAATGTTGTTACAGCTTTGGACAACATGTATTACAACATGTAGAAGTCCTCATCTATGGTATACCCCTTTTGTGATTTTTCCCAATATCTTGGCTCAAATTCCTCTTTCTCAATGGCTATCTAGATCTTGTCTTATTCCTATTCTCTTGTGATGCTTCCCTCTTTGATACCTTCTTCTTCTTCTATTTCTTGTAGGGGTTATTCTTCTTTAGAATTTTCCCCTTCATCCACTTCTTCTTGTGGCTCCTTTGCATGAAACTTTTTAGGTTCATTCTTGATGCCAAACTATTATTGTTTTCCCTTCTTTGTTTATTCCTTTGAGGTGCTATCATTGCCTTTATCTATAGACACTTTTAAGTACTAGGGCATGCTTGTTTTATAGCTTTTTTGTTGGGCTAGTCTGGGCATGAAGTGACTCTACTATTTTGGTTTTAATGGGTTTCACACCTATGACACCCATCTTCTCTTCTTCCTCCTTCTTGGCCTTCTCCTTATGGGCCTTCTCCTTCTAAGCCTTCTTTATGTCCACCTTCCTCTTCTCAATGATCATGATGGTTTTCTACTCTTTGGCCCTTATCTCCTCAGCCTCCACTTTGTTAATTTATACTTGGGTCATGCCCTTGACCCTCATGGCCTCTCTCTTATGATGAAATTATAGCATCACTTTAATGTGATCTTGATCAAGGCCCATCTTTTCCCATTTGCGGCTCAACTCCTATTCATCTTGTAGAGGATATATTGTAGGCTCCTTGGTTGGTACACTTGATGGTCCTAATTCTCCAAGCACAACATCATTAGTACCTTGGAGAGCCTCATGTGTTTTTTTTATGCTAGGATCTTCCTCTGGTTCTCCTCATATCTTGTGCTTTTATTTAGCCTTAGCTCTCTTATTTCCTTCCTCCATCATTTGGACTTTCTCACTTCTTATTTCCTCTTTTATAGTTCATGCACCTTTTGAATGTCTGCTTCACTAAGGCCAAGCTTACTCTAAGCTATTTACTACCTTGTCTCTTCACTTTGGGGTGATGGGTAAGTTTCTTCTTTATATAAGGAGTCTTATTTGGGCACAATGTACACAACCTTTCCCACTTCTACCTCCTTCTCTAGTTCTTCCTATGCCTCTATATCTACCAAGGTGATAGTGGGAATCACAAATGGGAACTTTGGCTTATTTTTATTCTCTTTTATGATGGGATAATTTTTTAGTGTGAACTTCATGCACTTATTTGTTAGGTCTGACAGAGAGGCTTCATCACCTAAGGTGATCTGAAACTTTATGTGCTCCTCTATTTCTTTTACTATCTCCCCTTTCTTCTTTTTGGGAGAATTTTTCATTTTAGTTGGTACTGATATTCCTTCATCACTTATTTTGATGGGATGGCTTCATCTCATATTAAATTCTATGGATGTAATCAAGTATAGTTACTTCTTGAAGAGGGTGGATGTCGATGCAATCTAACTCATCCTCTTCATCCCTTATTGCTCTTCCATCTGGATGCATGAATTGGTGTTGTAACCTATTTCTTTTCATATCTAGTTTCCTTACTAAAATATACAATAATTACACATTGGGGATCCTCCTGAGTGCATCCCTAAAATAATTGGTTGAAAAAGCATATGGGAACTTTAACCAGCTGAAATTATTGCCATCAACTAGCACTAGGTAAACTACATAAAAATACTACATAACAACAAAGGTTTCCATCCCATACATGCTCTTGGGGATCTCCTAGGGAATGCACCACTTGATCCCAAACACCTCTATATATTTCTTGCACCACCTCAACATATGGACTTTATATTTTACATTGAAGGAACTGGGGCAAGTGAAGTCCTTGTATTTCTATGTCAGGGACTCATTATGCTTTAGAAAAACCTAAATATTATCCTCATCCCCATTAAATATGCTAATTTACTTCATAAATATCATGATTAGGATGGAACACCACCTAAAGGTCCCCATTATTGTGTGGCATTATAACACATTCTTTACAATCTCTTCAACAATAAACTTGGCAATATTGAACTTCATGCCCTACGCCATATGGTATGTAATGTAGAGTTAAGTTTTTATTACATCAGTCCAATGAATACTAGGGTAGAGTTTTGAGCTCATGAGGCATGATGCCACCCTCATTCTGAGGTCCTTACAATATTTGATGGGGAATATAAATCCCCTTATATAGTAACTCAAGAATTTTACCATGCACTCCACCTCTTCATCATCTCCCATCATCTCATGGATGTCCTTTATGGCATCTAGGATCCCAATTATCCTTCCAATGAGGTGAACTAATATCCTCATGATCCTCCCCACAAAGTATATGCAGTCATCATAGATACATGACATAAGGAATTTCACTAGTTCTTCTATCTTCCCAAAGCATGGAAACTCATATAATTGAGTTGTAATGAAAGTTATCAATCTATCTTGAATGGAGATGTCAAATATCATTGTACCCTAATTTATCTTTCTCCCTCTATCCACCATCCAATTTGATGTTAGGTCTTATGCATGGATGGAAGTATGATGGTTATACTCCTTTAACTAGTAGGTATGTGCAAACAAATGCTAGTTTCCCCCACTAAGACCTCTATGGGAAATTACATTACTTGATAGTAAATTTTTGTCAATGCCTTGGGGTCAATTTTTATGAAGCTAAAACTTTATATTAGAAGCAATATTATTCTTACAAGGGCCACTTATACCACCATGCACATCTACTTTGGACTTTATTGCTACAAAATAGTTCCCTTTCACTTCTTTCCCATCCTAAACCTACTAGTGTTGAAGCATGATAGGTTGGGTTTGTTGAAACCTCAAATTATTACTAAGGCTTCATAGTCATGAGATATATGAATATACCTTAAGATCTAAGATTCATAGGTTGTTAATGGCATCTTTGGTAGAAACTCACTTTTCTATTGACTAGTTTTTGCTCAAATTTATTTCCACATGTCTCTACGCCAATCTTACTATGAGTGTAATTTATTTAGCTTCACGATAATTCAATCTAGGTGATTGAGGGTGCTCAAATTATTTCTCTAGTAGGGTTTCTACTACTTTAGCTCTTTGGTTCACTTGTTCACTTTGGTTTGCTTGACATCTCAAGTTTACACAAAGTTTATAATGGAAACCAATTGGCTGTGTGATGTTTTATACCTTTTCCCATCTACTATATTTAATGCAGGTGAATTAATGGTGTGGTGGTGTTTATATTTATTTAACCCCATGAAATTATATAAAATTTATGAAAATCCTTTACCACTAACTCATTTATTATGGATCTTTTTGTGTCCACTATCACTGAATTCAATGCTCCTAATGGTATTTTAGTGAAGTGAATTGTGGTTCAAATATTCACTTCTCACTCAAATATGGGTGGATGCCAACTATCTATGATGATTATCCTTATATTATTTTTTCTCTTGGCATGACCTTCACCTTCAATATGGTAACCTAGGTGTAATGCCTCACATGTGCATGATTTAGCCTCCTTGGTTCCACCTTTTCTTGATGTTCTTCTATTCCAAGTGTACTTATCTAACTTGGTTTATTTCACTTCATCTTGCCTTGACCTATCCTACCCCATATAAATTCATTATGCTATCCTTTTAGTGCTTGATTCTCCTTTTTTGGTTTTATTATACATGATCATATTGTTCATCTTCACTTTCTCTCTTGCATACAATCATGATGTGTATCTTCACTTGGTCCCTATTTCTTCTAAGTCTAGAAACCTCATTACACCTAGAATATTAGGTGTCTATCATTAGGTTATTAGTAATAAAATGGGTTTGACTCACTTGACTAGCTTTAGTTCTCATTTGGACCTCTAAATCCCTGTAATATATCTCTTGTGCACATGGAGTTTGTGCATTGTATTTTTGAGCTTGGCAAGTTTCACACACCCACCACTTAGATGTCTAGCCTTAGGTGATTTAGAAATTTTAAGGGCTTAACTCACCCAATTTAATTTATGCATGAAAGGCTAGATGAATGTCTAATTACTTGGGGGATTAAAAGCACCCTATATCTAGAATTTAATACATGGTGGTATAGTGCACTTTCCTTGTCTGATGCTGGCAATCCTCACTTATCGAGAACTTAGGTGTCTAGATTTAGGTGCTTAGAAAGTTCAAGTGCTTGACTCACCTAGCTATAAATGTGAGTGAAGTGTTAAAAAATTTTATTGATGGGTTTTAAAGCACTACTTATTCACTCTTTACACTACTGTCAATAATATAAAAAAAATTGTTTGGCTTGCATCAAACATTAATTCAGTCAACTTAAATCAAACTAAAAAATGACCAATAAGTATATGTTATTATGGCATAATAACCACCTTATTTCCAATATGGATTCAACTTATTTTAATTAAAATGCCTAAGGAGAATTTCACTGATCAAAATGCATAATTACATGCACCTATCTCCAATACATGGTGGATGATATAGGGATCCATCTACCTTATCTACAGTTTGCCTAGGTGCTTGAAATACTTAGATTAATAGAGAAAAATTAATGTTCTTTCTACTATCACCTTTTTATTTATGAGATTATCATGCTAGAGCTTATGGCATGTCTTTTCTATCTTTTGGCTCCACTTGGCATGGGTGCACATCTCATCTAAGTGCTCTAAGTCCTCCAGTCTTGTGTTTAGTGACTCTTGGTCATCTAACCACCCAATAAACATGATGAACAATTATGGAACCAATAATTCCATTGACAAGATTGCCTCAATTCCAAACACCAGTTGAAAGGGTGTAGCCTTGTTCAGATGCTTGTAGGTCATGTGATATTCCCATAACACTATCGATACTTGGTCATCCCAATCTTTGTGACCAACATCACATATCTTCATGAGGCATGTTTATATTATTTTATTAAATTCCTCCACTTTTCCATTTTATTTTGGATGATAAGGACTTATTTTATGGTGCACCACTATATACTCAACCAATAGGATGTACACTATTTCATTTATAAAGTGAGTGCCCCTATCACTAGTCAGACTGAGTAGGCACCTATAATGGATTATTATGTTTTCCCAAATGAAGTAATTAGATATGGTGGATGTGTAATATTTGGTTAGTGTGGCCTTGGCCCACTTGGTGAATTAATCTGTGGCCACTAGGATATACCTTGCACCTATACATCATACTATAAGAATTATCATCCCAATAAAATCAATGGCCCACTTATCAAAACTTGCCTAGGAAAGAATGGGGATGAGAGGAATCTCATCCCAATGGCTAGGCTTCCCCATGTTTTGGCATATATCACATGCCTTGGTATAGTTCTTTGTATCTTAGAACAAACTTGGCTACCATAAGCCTAACTGCAACACTTTTTTGGTCATTACATCTCAAACACAGTGTCATCCTACTATACCTTCATGCATTTCTTGAAATATGGAAGTTATTTCCTTCTCTAATACATATTGGTGTATCAATTCATCTCTAATTAGCTTATATAGTTCTCCACTAATGAGTTGAAAGGGGGTAGCATAAACTGCTAGCTATATCTTCTCCTTATTGGTCATAGTTTGGGGTGTAACTTTAGAAGTTAGAAAGGAAATGATCTCTACAAAATACTTGGGGATACATTGGACTCTATATAGTTGTGTGTCCAATATGTCATCCTTAATAGGCACCACTACATTTCTATAATTGATGAGGTATAAATGGTTTGGCCCTGAATTCTACTTTCCAAGCTTAACAACAATAGAGAACTCAAAATCTTGGTATAAAACTATCCATTTGCATATGTGTCCATGTAAAATAATATTGTTCATGAGGTATTTGAGTGCCTCATGATCATTGAAAGAGATGAATAGGGTTTCCAATAAATATTGTCTAATTTTTTGCAAGGCATAGACCATGGAAAGTGCCTCATGCTCTGGGGTAGTGTAATTCTGCTCTGCCAAGGTTAACTTCCTACTAGTGAAGGAGATGGGATGATCCATTTTACCTTCACCAAGTTGTGCTAAGTTTATACCAATCATAGATCCAAAAGATTTGACATGGACATGAAAAGGTGTTGTCTAATTGAGTAATTGTAAGATAGGTTTGCTAGCTAATCTGAGCTTCAAGGTCTTGAAGGCATCTTCTTACACTTTTCCCTAGTAGAATGGTCTATACTTGTGTATAATCTCTTCTATTGGTGCCTCAATATTTTCATAACTCCTTTTGAGTTTTTTATAATATCCATAATGGCCAAGAAAGTAGTGAATTTATTTTTGTGTGGAAGGAGTTTTTAGTGGAATGATGATGGTGATCTTCATTGGATCAATTAGCAAACCATCTTTACAGATGATGTGCCCAACAAAGGTTCTAAATGGTGTTGTGAAGACACACTTTTTTAGATTTAAGGATATTTGAAGTTGCTTACATGTCTCAAGCATTAGGTGTAAGTTATAACAATGGTCCTCTATGAGTCCATGCACTATCTAATGATTAAGATAGACTTGGAGGAACCTATGTATGAAATCTTTGGACAAGGTGATCACCACTTTGGAGAACATAGCTGACACATATTGAGTCTAAAGAGAATCACATTATAATCAAAATAGTTCCATTCAATCACAAATGTTATTTTTAGTTTATCCTCCTTAATCTAGACTTGGTGGTAGGTAGAGAACCCATCGGTGAAGGTGTAGATTTTGTAGCCTATGATGCCTTCTAAGACTTCATCAGTGAATGGAGTTAGGAAAGGGTCATTAATGAAGCAAGCATTAAATAGTTTGTAATCAATGCAAATGCATATGTGCACCTCCTTCTTGATGCTTATTACCATTGGTCTCACCCACTCAAACTCCTACATAGGGTAAATGACCCTTGCAACCAGCTGTAGACACCAAAAGTATGCACACTATGATTTTTAATGTTGAAAAACCCTCTAGACTACCTAGGACCCTCTTGGGACCAATCTACACCAATCTAGCCTAATAAAGCTCATATATAGTCAGGTTTACAGACTAGCTCAACCTAGCCTTCAACCCATTTTTTCTTTTGGGACTTGAACATTGATGGTCAGGGTAACCCTTGATGGTCACCCTTAGGAAACCCTGACCATCAATGGTTAGGGTGCACCACCTGAACATTCAATATGCACATCACTCCACCTTTATTTTTTATAATTATCTTATCCATATCTATATGTGAATTCATGCATGATCAATTTAATTTTAGAGAATCTCTTAAACCTCTTGTTTAACATCTTTTTGAGCCTATCCTCTTGTCCTATATAATTAGAAGAGAGGAGGAAAACTAGAGGGAGAGAAAAAGGTACATAGATCATTAAGAGTAAGTCATCAGTCATCATCAACTTGTTATGTAAGTATCTCTTCACTAGTAATCATCTTCAGCTAGCTCTAGAACTTCTCTAAGCTATCGATTATCAACTACAAGCTAATTATATTATTCTTATTTTAAGTTTCAATTATATAGTTTTAATAGTTTTGTATCTCTAAACACCTCATCTCTACTGAGCATCCCTTGACCATACGTAATAACATGAGTACTAAAACTTTACCTTTGATACCTTTGAGGCTCTATCTATCCCTAAAAACCATTAAAAAACGTCCAAAAACCTATATAACCATTTTATAACCAACCCATAACATATTCTTTCTATAATCAATAATTTATGAAAAACCCACAATAACTATCGATGGTCATCCTAACCACCGATGGTCACCTTCACCTTCAATCTTGATTGTCGATGATCACCTTGACCAATGGTGATCACTATGTCAACATCAATCAAAACCCTATTTTCTTGAATTCTATCATGATACAAAATAGAAACAACAACTTGACCATACCTAAACTATATTTTGATAATTTGGCATTCACCTTAATGTTATCTTTTTAATATAAGAATTTATTATGAATAGTATTTATTTAACCTAAATTAAGTACTTTCATTTATGTTATTAAACCTTCTTTCATTAGCATTAAATTATCTTAAAAGGTGGATTGATAGCCTCCAAGGAAGTCGTGTACTTCTTGGATCTATATTGTTAGGCAATCCACCTTCTTACCTAACTAATCAACCATTTATTTGAGTGATTTCTTATCTATAGGTCATCCTCCAAAGCTAAAGAGGAGTTATTTATAATCATTTGATTCAATGCATGCACAAACAAACAAGTTTTTCAACCACACCCATATCGAGTTTATTTTCTCTTTCTTAAAACTTAAGCAAAAATTTACATCAAACAATTTGGCACTCCTAGTAGGACCTAGAGTCTTTACTTATGTTTTCCTTTGCATTTGTATGCTCTTCTCTCTATCTATACTCATAATCAAAACTAAAATTCCTTTTGGGCTTAAAATCAACTACATCCATTTCTTTCTTTTAACATTAGTTCACCTTAAATTAAATCACAGTAATCCTATCGTAGCACCACTTTTTATTGCACACACTAACCAAACCACTTTCATCAATCAAACATCAAAATAATTTAAGACAATACCTAACTTGGATTTCATCATCTAGCAGTCACCTTACCCTTTCTTGATGATCCTACTTAGAGGTCATTACCAAGGAAAGAACCAACCTAGCTCTTTAGTTGAGTATAAACTCTATATATCAACATATATTGGCTAAGCACCCGACACTCTTATTGCTATGGGATCATGAAGTGAGGGGGTAGGCCCCAATAACAAGCCATGTATTGATTCTAATATAGATTCTTTTTATCATCTAAACAACTTGAAACCAACCATATACTACTTCTATAGCACTTGATATACAAGCCAACTTCTATCACACTTTCTTATAACTTAAGGCATAAGCCAAAAGTGATATTAGAATTAACCACATGATTTAACATACTTTAGTGTGTATTGAATTTATTTGATCATTTTCTTGTTTTTTCTTTTTTTAAGTTATGAATAATCTAACTCTTTTTGGGAACCCTCTATAATCTTATCTTTACCTACCTCATCTCCATTGCCTTATTCAATGGGGAGCCCATCTCAATCCAACCATGCCTATAACCAACATGACCTCACTAACAATTAGCCTAACCTCACCTAAAATCAACCTGACCTCACTTATAATCAACCCAACCTTGACAACAATCAATTCAAACTCAACTACAACTAATTGACAACCCTTCAAAAACCATTTGATCATCACCTCAACCAACTAATAACATTTCAACCCTTATTAGACCCTTGTCTTAACCCACCTTAAGTATATCAGCCTCACCAATCTTTGGGTTACCCATCTAAACCATCATATCAATTACCTCAACCACATCAAACTTTTTATTACCTTCCTCAACCATCATGTTAATCACCTAGACCCCCTTTGTGGTAACCTTTTTTATCTCAAAACCAAGACTTGGTATATCCCCCTATTCATACAACCAACAACTATCAAACATAATTTTCTAACCAGTAAATCTTGTCAGCCTTACTAATTTTTATCAAACCTATCAATCAAACATACTTTACCCACCTTCCTAACCTTATCAATCTTATTAACCCCATTAAATCCAACCCATAACTATCAACCTACCATATTGAACTAGTCAAACTTTATAAACCACCAAACCATATCGAACCTACCCAACATATCAAATATGTCAAATCTATCAAATATATCAACCTTACCCACCTCTAAAACAAACCTACCTTATCTACCTTATCCAACCAACCAAACTTTTTGAACCCACCAATATTATTAAACCAACCAACCTCTCCAAATTAAACCAATAACTATCGACCAAACTTTTCCAACCTACCAACCTTATCAAGCATACCCAACCCATCAAATCACTCAAACTTATCAAATCAAATAAACATATTCAACCAACCAAATTTACCAAACCAATCGATCAACTCGCAACCTCAAGAGCCATTGGTACACCCTCATCCTAGGTAGTATACCCCACTAGGGGAATCATATGCCTTGATCTTTGACAAAATTTTAAGGGCTTCTATCATTATACTCCCTTAAATCAAACCCACAAATGTTTCTCTTACAAAATTCATATGGCTCATAGTGAATGAGTTTTGTACATATCATTCATATAAATGGACATGTGGTAGATAGATGTGGGTCTTTTAAGATGATCATCCAAAACCTTATTGATAAAAAGAAGGTTCCAAAGGATATTCTCCATGTTTGTCCCAACCTATTTTTAGATGTCTTCAAACAATCAATCATTGAACTTCTTTTTACACCCATTATTGTGCAAGCCCATGACCAAAGCCCTCAACATAATGAGGTCTCTTCATTAGATTTGGTCCTTAGTGAATCTATAATTATGGAAACCATAATTGAAACCCCAACCAATCCACTTGTTAATCAAGTTCACCATTTTCAAATCATCAAAAAAGAAAAACCTTAAACCACCTACTTGTTGACCAAGAAGATCCTTCTCAACTCTCCTTTAAAACCATCATTAAGGAAACCAACCCACCTCTTCCACTTCCCCTTTGAATGGAGCCAACCCAAGCTCAAAAAACCTCACCTATAACTAAATCCAACCTAAGCTTAATTAAAATCAAACCCATTCAATTCCTCTATAATTTTCAAGTTTTCATCTACCTAATGACATTGTCTTTGGTTCAATTCCTTTTTGAATAGGGTCAAATCTTTGTCACCTTACCTTACCAAAAAAACTAACACAAACAAGTAAACCCAACCAACAATCTGGATCAACCACCCATCCTACCTCCCCCAACCAATCAAATCAACCTCTAAACCAAATCAATCAACCATGATCAACCTAACTTTTAATCCAACCATAAGCAATTTATGTATCAACACAAATCAACATCAACCCTCCATTTGAGATTTCTTGAATCTTTGCTACCCTTTTATCCAAGATACCCACACCTCACCTAAGCTCCCTCATTAGGACAATTAAACACTATTGTCCACCCCACCTCTAATTCAAAATGATGTTCCCAACATCATTTTTGGATCTCAAACCTATTCAGATCTGACTTAATAATGTTTTCCTTGCCATAACACAATAACGATGATCCCATCCGAACCACCACCTACAAACATGACCTACTAACCACTAACATATATCAACTAAAACCCCCTTTTATGGGTAGATGGATTCATCTTCACCCCTCCTAAACCCTCCTATTAAATAACACCTCACCTTGGGATCATTTTCCCATCTTCGACCATCCATGGAAAGAGTAAACTGGGGGAATTTTTCCTCAATATAGCTTTGACCATTTATCAACCCAAAACATACCTTAACAATTAACCAAACTAACCTTTGGAATTTTTGCCTCAACCTATCAACCAACCAACTCTGAACTATTTGAGATTAATATTATCCATCAACCCAACCTGAACCAAATGGTATACCAAATTGGGGCAACCCATTTGGACACCACCCAACCTATTTGGGAGTCACCTTCTCCCCAACCTAAACCAGGTGGTATACCAAATTACAGTAACCCATTTGGACACCATCCAACCTATTTTAGAGTCACCTTCTCCCCAACCATTAGAGATTACCCTTCTCTACCACCCAATGAACCATTGGATATTACCCTTCTCCACCAAACTATCACCTAACCAACCCACCTTTTTTTGTCAACCCAAATATTTTCCATGTATCATCAAGTGTTGGAAAGTAACTAGGGAACATCTACTCTCCTAATTGAAATCAACCATTTATGTAAGCATGGATTTGGGGCATATCAAAACTTAAACCCCTAAATGCTTTGTGTTCACATCATGTTTTTTTGTTAAACCAAAGTCTTGGTCACCTTGTGTCTAAATTAAGCTCATCCATTGATTTAAAACCACAATCATCATTATATTTTTTAAGGGCAACTAACTGCAACTAAATCATGTGATTATCCATCACAATCATAGCCTAATATTGAACTATGGGTACCATGGCTCTACCCATGGCATGATTATCATGGTACATTCCATCCCTCTTTAGGATAGATTCCTATGGTTATTTTCACCTAAATCTCTTTTCACCTATTAAACCTTATTTTGCTCTTAGTTTTTCCTTCATAAGGGTAACCACTTAAGCATGTTTAAGCAAGTCTATGTCAAGAATATCAAATCCAAAAATAAATTATGGGTCATTCTTAGCATTCACAAATTATTCCCTTGAGGGACACCTATTGAAAACTTATTCAAAATTGAAAAATGTAAGGTGGACTGCTCCCTTGAAGGATAGCTATCAAAAGAATTTGAACTAAGCACATAAACTTTGACCACTTCATTGGAGGATGGCTGAGTAAACCATTTGTCAAAGCTAAAAATTTCTTGGAAGATTTCCACATTGATTAACTTCCCCAACCCTCAAAGTAAAATCAAAATAAGTAAAAGACCCATAATTAAAAACAAAATAATTTCAAAAGCTAGAATTGGCTCTCATAAAAGCAATAGTCTTGCAAAGCCACAATCGTCTCTCATAAGTAGACTTCTTGCGTCAATCATTCTACACTTTATATGACATAGACTTATTTACACTAACTCTTTGGAAACCTACATAAGAGGCATGCTAGTCTCATAAGAATTTCCCATTTTCATCCATCTCCTATTTATACATTATAATCAATGGATTTTGAGCTTACTTGACACTGCATGACCACACAACTTATTTTAACTAATGAACTAACACCAATGCGATGCATGAGAGGGGTTTATGTTCATACGCCCACCCATCTTGCCATTATGGTCTTTTCCAATTGAAAATTTTAGCCTACTACTTTCATGATAGCCTTGTCAAGTTGTATCTTCCTTTTAAATTTCATTAATACCCCCAACTACCCACCTTGTAGCCTTTCATTAGGAAATGGGGCACCTTTTTACCAAAATAAGTAGTACCCCAAATTGGGAATCAAATTTAAACACCACCAACCATTAGAAATTACCTTTTTCCACAAACTAACAACTAGAGATCTCCTTTCTCCATAACCCAAACTTCCCTTTTTATACCACTACCTTTTTTGCCCACCGTGACCAACTCATCACCTTGCTATTGGTCCATTTTGGCCTAACTAGAGCACATTTTTGTGATGATTTTGGCCTAGTATTTTGACCACATTGAAAACATTACCATGTTAATCTTTTATATTTTTCACCACCTCATGCATATCAACCCTCCTGCATCTTATTGGGAGTACTTCCTATCTCGGATACCCATGAGACATAACCCATTTGTGTTTTCCATGGGAACACTTCCTACATTGGATACCCATAAAAAGCACAAAAATCACTTAGGATACTTGTGTTTATGAGTGTTCCCAACCACCACACCTATAGGTGGTCATGCGGTTCACTTGTCACTTGTTTTTCTTAGCACCAACCCTAAATTTTTACCAACATTGGCAATTTTAGTCTTTGTGTGATCTTCACTATCACACCTTTTTGGTCACAATTTGTGCCCAACCTTGTGTCACCACCTCATGACTAACCATATACCATTTATCAAACCTTGGTCTAATTTCATTTTCACCTCATCAACTCCCACTTTGAGGGGAAACACCTCTTCTTACTCTTAGGGAAACCAAACATTTGACCCATACTCCATTTTTGTTTTACAACTCATTCACACAAGCCACAATACAAAAAGGGGAAAAATGTAGACACCAAAAATATGCAAACTATGACTCTGGATGTTAAAAAAAACCCTAGACTACTTAGGACCCTCTTGAGACTAACCTACACCAATCTAGCCTAACCAAGCTCATTTATAGTCATTTTTACAATCTGGCTCAACCTATCCTTCAACCCTTTCTTCCTTTAGAACTTAACCATCAACAGTTAGGGTAACCATCGATGATCACCTTTAAGAAACACTGACCATCGATGGTTAGGGTGAACCACCTAAACATTCAACATGCACATCACTCTACCTTGATTTTTTATAATTAGCTTGTCCATATCCATATGTGAATTCAAGAATGATCAAGTTAATTTTAGATCAGCTCTTGAACCTCTTGTTTAACATCTTGTTGATCCTCTCCTCTTTATTTATATAAATAAAAGAGAGGAGGATAACTAGAGGGAGAGAAAAAAGGTGCACACATCATTAAGAACAAGTTATTAGTTATCATCAGCTTGTTATGTAGGTATCTCTTCATTAGTAATCATCTTCAACTAGCTCTAGAACTTCTCCAAGCTATCAATTATCAACCACAAGATAAGTATATTATTCTTAATTTAAGTTTTAGTTATTTAGTCTTAATAGTTTTAGAACTCCAAACACACCATCTCTATTGAACATCCCTTGACCATTCTCAACCACCTAAGTACCAAACCTTTACCTTTGATACCTTTGAGGCTCTCTCTATCCCTCACAACCATTAACCAACCTCCAACAACCTATTTTGTCTAGAATCAATAAGTTTTGAAAAACCCATAGTAACTCTCATGGTCATCTTGATCGTTGACAGTCACCTTCACCTTCAATCTTGACCATCGATGATCATCCTAACCATTGATAGTCACTATGTAAAATAAAACACAAAATTATCAAGCAAAAACCACTCCTTAACCTTAACCAAAACCATGTTTTCTTAACTTCTATCATGATACAGACTAAAAAACAACAACTTGACCATACCTAAACTATATTTTGATAGTTTGGCATTCACCTTAATGTTATCTTGTTAATCTAAGAATTTATTCTAATTAGTATTTATTTAACCTAAATCAAGGACTTTCATTTATGTTATGCAACCTTATTCTATCAGCATTAACTTGTCTTAAAAGGTGGATTGATAGCCTTTAAAGAAGTCATGTACTTCTTGGATCTAGCTTTCTAGACAATCCACCTTCCTACCTAGCTAATCAAACATTTCTTTGAGTGATTTCTTATCTACAGGTCATCCTCCCAAGCCAAACATGAGTTCTTCATAGTCTTCTGATTTAATGCATGCACAAACAAATAAGTTTTTTAACCACACCCGTATCAAGTTTCTTTTCTCTCTTTCTTAGAACTTAAACAACAATTTACATGAAATACCAACATAACATCAATCTCTATTTTCACCTTGGCATAGAGGTTGGGATTCATCTAGTAGGGTTTATTTTTGACCAATCTTGCATTGTCAATTAACTTTATTCTTATCTTTCCTAAGAATGGGTAGATTCCCTTCATATCTTGATAAGTCTTAGGTAACATATCTTAGAATTCCTTCAGGAGGTCTATGATTCATGCAAACTCTACATTAGACCAATAAGCACCTAGAGTAGCCATATTTGGCTCTCCTTATGAATTGATATCCAATTTTATTGTCTTAAATGGGGAATGGTATGGATCATTATTTTCCTAGTGAGAATACTCAACTTACCGAGTTCCCTCTATTATCTCAATGTGAAGATGAGTGGGGTCTTCTTTGCTAGGAGATCCATCATCTATTTGGCACATGAGCTTTCTTTTAGAGGTCAATGTTTTCTATTAGCACTCCTAAGTTTCATTATCTCCCTCACAAAAGTCACTATTGATAATTTTTTCCTCAAATAAGGTCAGGAGTGCCAACCCCTTTTCTTTAAACATGTTTTTCAAGCACTCCTTAAGGATGATGGTGTCTTTAAACATTTCTCTCCAAATTACTTATAACAGCTTGACTAGTTTCAAGTTCTATGAGGAAAAGGAGAAGGTATGCACAAACATTTCCTTAAGGACCTCCCAATTGGTTATCTCTTAGTTCATCTTGTTGACCACATACCATGCTCGCACCCATGTCTTTATAGTCTTGTAAAAGGCATGTAACCATAATTTCTTTGGGGCATCATGTTGTATTTAGTACATGTCTCTTAGTATAGGTGCACATGTGCCTTGAAGTTAGAGTCACTAGAGTATTCCAAGATATCCAAGTTCTCATTATTCCTCCTAAATCTAGTACACATGGCTACCTTTACTCTAGTTAGGTTAGAACCTTTGTGTTACCCATCAGTGTGCTATAGCACTCCTCAAGGTGTACACAAGTGCACCCATTCTATCTATTCATTTGGGTATGCATACTTCAAGGTCATTAAAATAACTTTCTAGTAGGTTGCTCCCCTCAAATTTTGGTAGCATCACAAGATTGCCTTTGCTTAAGAAGAGTAACCTATTTTATTTCTTCTCCTAGCATGGTACCTATCATTTTAGAGCATGATCAATTCAGACCTAGCTAGTCTTTATGGGCATTGGCACCATTGCATGCACCAAATGGAATCTATGACCAATGGCCTCATATGCCTCTTCAATCCATCAGTCACAAGAAATATCAATGGTGTCTAAGGATGACTACCCATCTTCCCAAGAATATACTCCATGATTAGAAAGATGGATATTCTTGATGCCTTGTACCATGGTGTTATAAATATGGTTGATCTCATCCTCTAGATAAATGATCTCCACATCAGGGGGTCCTTGGTAACTTTAAAGGGATATCACTACCCTTTCCTTTCCATTCTCAAAAGTCATGCATCAATTCTTAAAACACATATCTACATTGTTAGAATAGCACTATGACCTCCCTAGAAGCACTGGGTAGTTATCCTATTCAACCAACTTAATAACCTTGAAGTCATTATGGAATTTGGTTCCCATAATATCTACAATAAAACCCTAAAGAATTTTGATCAACTATAATCAGGTCTTGTTAGCCATGAAGAGTATAGGGAGAAGGTCTCAAGGCTAGCCTACCCATCTTCTCCCATGTATTCTTGGTCAATATATTAACCTCTATGCTAGTGTCGATCAACACCTCATAGATGGACCAACCATTGATGGTGGCATTCACTAAAAAGTCTTGGTCATACTCTACATTCTAAGTATGCCTTACTTCACATGCCTGATCCATATATGATTTAATAATTTCAATTATCTGGGGATCAACAACTTCACTTGGCTTCTTCCCTACATGCTCTAAGAGCAAATGTTTTAGTAGGGAAAGATCCCATATATTTGTAGAAGGCACAAGATCTCTATTAGCTCCTATACTTTAACCTTTTGACTATATTGATTTTTGTGTGAGGTAGTAGCCTGCACTTCAAGATCTATGGCCAGATGGAGTTCTCCTTAAAAAAATTATATTACACTCATGGCTTATTTCATGACATCCTTTTGACACACTAGGTCAGGGCAGGGCATAAATTTTGGCTCAGGTCATGTTATATGTTTAGTATAGCTTGGTTCAAAATATTCTAAGCACAAATCTTATGTTGGTGTAGCTAGTGGTTAAGTGGTGAATCCACTTTGAGTGGTTGTCTACACCTTGATCAGATATGTACATGTTGTCCATGCTTTTGGATCTCACTTTTTATCTTTAATCTCACACCTTATCATCCCTATGCCCCTGTTGGTGCCCACTTTACCTTGGGTCAATTTTTTGTACAAGTCAAGGCACTCTTTGATTGCATGTAATCCTAGATAATACCCACACATTAGGTTCATTAGGTACTTATACTGATAGTGTTCAGTAGATGTATACTTTTAGCATGATCATGGTAGGAATCTTCCTCCACCACATCCTCTAACTCACCCTTTAACATCTATTTGGTTTCCATATCCATTATTTTATTGGTCATAACCCTCATTTCCTTAGTTTGCCTACCCTTTGATGGTTGTAGTTTCCTATCATGTGCCTCTCTCCATGTTTTGGTGCATTTCATCAATTACTCAGTAATCAATTATGTTGTGAGTGTAGGCATCACACAACTTATAGTAGATAGTAGTGTTGACTTGATTGGTGCATTGTAATAAGGGGTAGTTGTGAACATCATGCACTTCATGAAAAACTTCACAACTAAAAATTAGTGCACATATATTTTACCAAGGGTAGTTATTTTTTATTATGACCCTCCATCTTATAATTAGTGCACCACAACCCACTTTGAGCATCTTACAATGAACTAGTGATCATCTTCTATAGTTAAGAGTCCATAGATGTAATTAGCACCTCCATGAATGGGCTAATGCTTGTATCAGTGCTCCTAACCACCTCAACCCTAAGCATGTCTTCAAGTGCTTCCTAAGGGTCTATTAATGTTTTCATAGATAACACCCTTATAAATAGCACTAGAAATCCTCCCATGAACCATTACACATACTAGGAGGGGTGAATGTCATAAGGGAGATTGGAGAGGAACATCTTGAATATAGCATTATATAAGTACATGATTTCTAATAATCCTTGTTTGATTTCCTTGAGCATGATAATTCTCTTCATCTCAAATTTAGGTATGTCAAACTCCTTCAAGAAGGCTCCCTTCAATGTGTCATAATCAACCATATCCTAGTTAGGATTAAACATCATATACCAAGTATGAGCATGATCAAACAAGGTTGTCACAAATTAAGTTGCCTTGCATTTGAATTGAGTTATTCCTTGAGATCACCATTATAAATCACACTTGAGTACATTTTCTATAGCATTTTACATGCCTTGGTATTATGACAGGTGTAGAGCCATCTCATAATAGATTTGGGGTTGGGGAAAATTGATGCCTAAGGTGTTTCTCCTCATGTTGGTCTTCCAAGGCCTCCATCCACTTGGCTAGGAATTGATACGATGATTACTATTGACATCATAGAAGATGATGTTACTATATTACCCACTAGTGGCAAAGGGTCACTTCCTATGGGCTATTACCTAGGTTACACTGCTAACATTGGCTAAACTAGGTTACTTGTACTTATGTTTTATCTAGTCAAGCTAGCTCCTTAAAGTCTAAAGGTATCTTCACTTACCTATTTATATGAGATAACTTGTTCAATCATAAATTTCTAGTCCAACCTTACAAAATGATTGAAGTCTACATGAATAATGAGGTCAGTTGTCAATCTTCTATTTTACTTTAGGGAATCTAGTTCATGATATCACATCATAACTTCAAAGGGGGTAGGTGTATATAGTATATCTCCAATGGTCAAGTTTTGAGGGAACCTCAAGCATTCACCCAACAATAGTGGAGCTTGTTCCAAGGCTTTGAGGGCTCATTCCTCTAGGCATGACTAAATTTCAAGAGATCCTTCCCCATGCCCTTCTCACTCATTATGAATCATCTCGACACTTTTAGGTTCTATATATTCTATTAGTCTATGCCTCCTCTTGTTATAAGCCTATCTCTTAAGCTCCCAATTATTAATCTGCTCATCTCCTTCCATTGCACCTCGCCTACACATCCCCTTTTTCCCCATTGTTATACTCATATGAAAGAGGACTTTAACCTTCATATTCACTATTTCAAAGCTATAATCCATAATCAACTTCTTGAGTTTGGTGCTATTTTCTTTCATAAATACACCTCTAGGTTCATGTAAGAACTAGTACTCTACTTCTTTAGGGTAGGAGTATGTCAAGACCATGAAGTCAAACATATAGTGATTTAATACCCCTTACCACTATTTGTCTGACTCTAGTCTAGGTGGAATCTAAATTCTTTAGCCTCTCTAGGTGTTCTTTCATCCACCCATGGTGCTATCCATAGACTTAATTTCTATGGGTCATATAAGTATCCAACCAGTGGTATAATTTCTCTAGTAGTTCACAAAAGAACACCTTATATAGGGGATCATACAAGTGGTTTTGGACCCAATTCATTGGGTTCTACCCTCTATAAGTTAGATGCCTTAATGCAAATATATCTTCCACTTGTTCCATTTAGAACTTGATATTCTTGAGGGATAGTCAAAGCATTATCCTCATACACCATTTCAAAAACAAAATTCAATAGGTCCCAATAATAGAACCAAAATGTTATATAAAAGTAGGCTTTTTGGTCATGGGCCTAGTCACACACCTACCTAGCTCTACAAGTCATATCTAGGCTTGTTCTAGGGGGGATAGACTATGATGATTCTTATGGTGCTCAACATTTAACACCTGACCATGTTGACATCAATATACATAAGGCACAAGCCTTATGTTCTTACCTAAATTGTAGTAGAGAAGGTATCAAGGTCTGTGTTAAGCTAGTTATGTCATGGCTCACTCTATAATTTAATGACTTGGGTTAGTATGATGATGGTTGGCCATTCATAAGCATAAGCCTTAGGTTTCATAGGTCTAACTACATTTAGGCACTTAAGGGCGAATTGGGTTTTGGTTAGGGGACTTAAGCATGGTCTTATGCTTAGGCACAAATATCTATTTGGGGTGCATGGTCTTAGCCATACTTAGTGCCTTTTATATCATGGGTATGAGGTTCATTACCAACTATAGGTCTACCATGAATGAACTAGGTTAGAAGCTCATGTGGACTCAATACACACATTTGATAGAATGAAGTATGCAACCAATAAACATTCTAAGACTTAAATATTTATCTCATTAACCATTTACACAAATCATTCTTCATTAATATGTTAACCAGTAATATATACATAGTTCATATAAACTGAGCAAGTGCTCAACATAAAATACTAAGGCCCAAACTCATATGTGAGCGTAGGAATTACAAAGGGGAGCATCAAAATGCATCTAAAGCTAAATTCTAAACCTAAGACAATCTTGTATAAATAATTCACTAGAGATTTACTACTCCAATTTTCCTCCTTTCTTTAGCTAAACTTAGCTTCCTTTTATAAGCTTCAGAGCATCCTAGGTTCAGGGGAAATAGGGTACACCTACTACTAAGCTGGTGTTGTAAGTACACATCCCACCACCCCCACTACATTTTGTCTTTAATGTGTAGTCACTATCTTGTGTGTCCACTTTTCAATGTTATATGATTCAAAAGGAGCCACTTATCTTTAATGGCTAGTTTTTGTTCTATGCACCTGATTTTCTATGCTGCTTGGAGTTGTTAGCTACTAGCCAATTGGTGCCACTAAAAGATAAAATATTAACCACTCACCATGATTGCCTCATGATTAGGTGTTTATTGAGTTGACACATATCCACTACTTAGCAAAAAATGGGGCCAAATAATAAATTAGGATGAGACAAGACAAGATGAAAAAATGATAAGAAAATTAGGCACAAGACAATGTAGGATGACAATGAGATGGACAAATTAGGACATAGGATAAGATAAATAGGATAATCAAGACATAAGATAAGATAAAATTGAGGTTTTAGAATTTTGTAGATTTTATAATTTTTAGGGTTTTTTTTGGGATATTTCAATTTTTAGTTCTTTTAAGAATATGTATGTACACTATATAAATGGGGTTACTAAGAAATGGAATACCAAGCCTAAATACTAGGATAAGTATGGATATAATTTTATATGGGATGAAATAAGGGTGAGGGTGATGATAAATAGGTATGAAGACCAAGGAATAATAGACTAGGGATTGCCAAAAAATACATCATGAAGATATCATATATTTAGGTGCCAGAGTGTTCATTAGAGGATATGCCAAGATGATTCTAAAACATTTCCCAAGAGAAATTCCAATCCTTATGAAGGTCAAGATGGGAAGGAATGATATACCAAATAGGGATAAGGGACAAATGGACATGATAGACAAATATGTTTAGACTATGACGTGGATGGGGTTGGCAAGGAATGTTAGATATGATTGTAGGGATGAAGTATATTTTTTCCTTAGGTGGTGAGGTATAATGTAGATAAAAAAATATTCTACCATGATGTTGAAAACTAGTTTTCATCATGGTACTTTTCCAAGGTACTAAAATATTAGTTTTCACCATTAGACAAATGGTATTTTTTTACTTTTGGCATCTCAATTTATTGGATATGGGTGAAAAATGTAGGAACATCAACACTTTATTCATATTTAGACAACACCTATTCTAGGTAGATGTGATGCTAGGACCATGGTGTCAATGTTGGATTCACTATTATCCTTATAACCTTTATTGATTCTCGATCGAGACCCTTTAGACATATAGATTAGGTGTCTTCATCACCCCTATAAGAGATAATGTTGCCTGAGCTTATGAGGTGTGGAATGCATGGATTTAGGGTTTGGATTTGATGGTGATGTGTATAGTAATTGAATGGATGATAAGATCATGATAAAGATGTGAGATGGGTGATTGGGAAGTGGGATTAATAATCACATCCACTGTTAGAGATGTTGGGTATTCCATATTTCATTAGTACCATCTAAAAAAATACTTTAAAAGATCGAAGACATTTTGATTTTATTGTTTATCTTTGATATGGTTATTTTAAGGATTATCAACCATTTTGATAGTAATTTTGAGATTGTTTTGATTTTCAAACTTGATTATATCTTGATTTCCTGCTGGTGCCTAAATTTGGGCTTTACCAGATGAGATTGATATTTGATTGGATAGATGATTATTTTGACTTTGATGGTACCCTAGTGCCTTAAAGAAGGTTTCACTAAGGGAAAACACTTTTTGATTAGGCTGATGATTTGAGTTTTCTTGATTTTGACTTTCTATATCAAAGGTGATTTGATCATCATGAATGAATTGTTGAATATGATCTTATACCTTTGTATTTTTGGCACATGTTGTGTTAATTAGGGAAGAGTCCAATGATGTATGTTACTATTCATCCTTATGGAGGGAGTTAATTAAATGAAAAGGATATACGATGGATGAAGGTGGGCAAGATGATCTGATGAGGTCAATGAGAGGTGGTGGGGAAATAGGTCTTCATAGGGGTTCATAAGAGACATAATTTTAATATTAGATAAAATATCTTCAAGATTAGTAAAAGAATCATTAAAACTAGCTATTGGATACACATTTGATGTAGGATCAGATCCAATCTAACTATCTTTTATAGATAAAGCTTATAAAAAATCTCATATGACTTCATCATCTTAATTGGGATCAAAATATATGCCTTATGATTGGTTGACATATAAATTAGAGGCATCCTAAAAAAGGCAAGAATAGTCACCATCTATAACATTAATTAAGGATGATGATTTTGATAGATAATCTAATTGGGATACCCGTGTTGTATATGATCCTAATGTAGATAATACTTTTTTTGACTCTAATTCTAATTATGATTTACATGATGCAATGTTGTTGGTAAGGATTTTTTGTCCACAAGTGACCTCTCAATATGAGATATTTGATATGATGGATGAGAGGAAGATGATGGAGGGAGATCTATTTTCCAATGATAGGTCCATAGAATAAAGACTCATTAGAGAAGGAAGGACTAAGTTCATGGGGAACAAACTCATCTTCAATGGAAGATTTGTCAAAGATGGGGTGACCATAGAAGATGAATGTGGTGTCTTGACCTTGGCTTTGAAAGGGAAGGGCTTGATTGTGATCCAGAATGGAATCTTGGCATACCTCTTCTTGTTCACCCTCAAGTATAGATTTATTTTATTCATTCTTTATTTTGATGTCACCACAATCTATGAGGTCTTTGGCATAGTTTTGGAAGTTTTGACATATATTAATGGTATGTCCCCAAGTTCAATGATATATACATTAGTGGTTGTATTTATATCAAGAAGGCTTAGGCTTGGTAGGATCAAGATGTCATATGGGTGGATAGACCATCATGTCTATAGTAAAAAGTTTTTGCAAGAGGGATTATAAGTATATATGAATATGAGTATAATTCTTATCTTCACTTCATGACTTGGATGTGGAAGCATAAAACTTTAGATTAGATGGGTGTTGACATGACTAGGTGGGTGGACTAGTAGTAGATGAGGTGTATAGGATTATATTCCCTTTGCTAATAGGTGAAGGGGTAGATGATTGGTTATGATTGGTAGATAAAGATATTAAGTATGATAGGTTAGGATAGGCACTAGAAGAAAATTGATGTGGATGGGTGTGGACTATAGGTAATGTTGGGTGGATAGGGTCTAAGTCTGTAGGACTTAGAGTGCTCATTTTAAGGAGGTGAGAAAGGAGTACATCCTTATTAGTGATGAGGCATTGCTCAATTAGGGTATTAACCAAATTTGTTTTAGATTCCATGGATCAAGATGAGATAAATTAAAAATGATGTGGTTCATCATCCCCAATCGATAAGTGTATGGGATTAAATGAAAATATTAATGGATGGAGCTAGGATGTTTGGAACAAATTTGGATAAAGTCTTACTTTAGTCTAGTATCAATTTTAATTAGATATTTTGATGTGATGTGATGCTTGATAGGGTATGACAAGATCAAGTAGTCCAATTTAGGACATGAGTTAGACTTTGATGATTTAAATTTGATTCAACTAAGTTATGACAAGATATAAGATTTGATAGGGGGCTATACTAGCTTAAGAGACTAATTTTGACTAGAAATGATTAGATTAAGACTAGATTAAGAATAAGATGATTGAATCAATTTGAATGAGATGACTTGGTTGATAAGATAGGATGATAGGACTAGATAGTGTGTATGACTCAAACTCAATTAGATAAAATTAAGATTAGAATTGGGACCTTGATGTGGAAAGAGTTATTTGCTAATGTAGATGAAGACCAATGCATGACTACATATTTGATCTGATGATTAGTAATTATAGAGATGACATGTTGGATTATGATTAAGTTTAATTGTGTATATAAGGGATAAGGTGTCTAGGAAAGACAAAGTCAAGATGAATCATATGGATTTTATTAAGGTGACCCAAGGCTAGATTTTAATAGAGTGATAGGTTATGATTAGGTTTCAAGCCCAAATAGATGATGGGAGTAGATGTGGGGGATGGATTTGACTAGGTGTTAATATGGAATATCTTGATGTTTTGGAAAAGTATAGACAAGATGAAGACAATGTGGTGAGGTTGGACTAGGATAGGGTGAAGACCAATACAAGACCAAGGTGAGTAATGAGGTGTGACAAGGGTATGAAGGTAGGATAGGATGGTATTAGACCTAAGATAAAGGTGTGATAAGTATTAGGGTAAGATTAAGGACAATAGGGTATGACTAATGACTAGGTCAAAGAGGGATATAATAGTGAATGACGAGGTCAAGGGGATAGTATGAATGAATATAAAGGTCTATACAAGGTTGTGACTTAATACAAAAGAGCGACTATATGAAGTGTGTTTCAACTAGGGAGGACTAGGATCAGAGATGAAGCCTAGGCTATTTTATATATGAATGGAAAAGGTCAAGTTATAATATTAAGATAGGGACATGAGATGATGATGGAGAATAAGGTGATGTGTAAATAAGGGATGATGTTTGACTATGTTTTTACTAGGGGAATAAGATTTTACGTGTTTGGTTTTAAGGGGTACAAATAATAAAGGTATCCATAACACAAAATAAAAGAAAATAAGCTAAAAAACTAGAATTAGTAAATGACTCAAGAGTATAACCAATGACTACACCATCTAATGATTCACAGGTGAGTTATAGGTTGGTGACATATTATAGTATCTCCCAAACCCTCTCAACCGTTTTTACACTTAACAATAACTTAGGAGTTGATACGTACTCTGATAGTAAGTCACCTATTATGGCCAATGGTCTTATTATAGGATGTATAGGCTCTCTAGGTGCATCTTTGATATACACTAGGTATGTGGGACCTAACTATATATAGGGTGCTATTTGATGCTTGGGTCAGAGAGTTAACTCTTTCCCTTCATGAAATACCTATATGGGGTTAACCACTTGACCTAATGATAATTATCCTTGATTTTTATAGTATATTTAAACACAGAGTGTGGTTGAATGTGTTGTGATAAAATTTGCATCACGAACTCCTAAGACTATGAAAAGTGCATGGGAACCACTTCCACATCATGTTTCCCCCTAAAAAATAAAAATGAAGGTTTTGTTAATGGTTTTTGATCCTCTAAGACTCATCTCTAGGATGTAGGGAGGAGAGCATACACCACTATAGCCCTTGGGTATACACAAATAGATAGAATGTTTATTAAATAATTAATTTATATGTGATATATATAAATATATATATACAAAATGATTTTCAAAATAAAAAAATATTTAACAAGCATCCTACAAAGTAAGTGATTGGTAGTTTTAATTTGGAAATCTTGAGGGACAACATATAAGACAAGATGTTAGATAAATATATGACCTGCAAGATAAGATGTTAGTAATCTTAAGTAAGAAAAAATTTCCATTGAATCCAAGAAAAAGGTTAGCTCAATAAATCTTAAAAAAACCACTAAAAAATAATAGGTTTTACACTATAAAATTTTAAAGGAGGGACCATGGCATAGGGGTCTGAGGGTGATAACCCCCTACAGGGTCAAAGGGTAGCACCCCTTATGGGGTTAAGGGGAAGCACCCCTTATGGGGTCAAGGGGCAACACTCCTTATGGGGTTAAGTGGAAATACCCCTTATAGGGTCAAGGGGAAGCACCCCTTATAGTATGCTTGGAATAACGCAAAATTCATTAAGAATGATCCTAAAAATTTCACTCAAAAGGACAATTTTTAAATAAAAATAAAGAGCAAAATTGGTACTAGTTTGATCAGAACTACAGATACACAGTCAGTTATTAATCTAAATCACTTGTAGAGAGTCAAAATCATAGATAACATGTCAAAATTACAAATGTAAATAAGTAATTTTGCCAAAATAGTTAGGTAGAATGTTAGTGGTTAGGTCAAAATTGTGACTATCAAAGGTAAAATCATAACTTAAAATCAAAACTGTGATTGAGATAGGCAATTTTACAAAAAAGAAACAACATGCTATGGTTATCATGTGGTTAAGCCTATTTAAAATCATTGATAACATTTTCAAAAATGTAATTGAAATTAAAAATTGCAAATGGCTAAGTAGTGATATTAAAAAATGGTTAGGTAGACTATTAGTGGTTAAACAGTAAAATCATGATTGTTAGGTGAAAAATTACAAATAGAAAGTAAGACCATGACTACAAATAGGTGATTTTGAAAGATAGTCATAAAACCTAATATATTTAAAATTTTTTAGAGATTAAATGATTTTATAATAGGTATTGGACTATGATTTCTATATATTATGTTATTCACAATTTTTTATAGAATTAAACATGATTAAATTATATGTATTTGGAAATCACAACTAGATAGTCATAACATTAGATTTTAGTTTTACCTTGCAAGACAGAGGTTAGAAAGAGAAACTAGATATATACAGGAAGTAAGGAATATATATATATATATATATATATATATATATATATATGATACCAAAATAGATAATAGACTAAAATATTTACAAATTGTCCACTGATCAAAATTGTGGCTATCAATGTCAAAAACATGACTAATAATCAAGATTGATTCTACCTATAAGCAATTTTGCATTGAGGTCAAGAATATTATGTTTTATGTTTGATAGAGTTTTGGCATGTTTTTATAGAAAATTAGATCAAATAGAGACCCCAAAATAATATAAAAACTAGACCATAACACCTGATAGTATGGATTTAAATAGTTTTTGAATTAAGATCAAAATCCTAACTAGGTCAGTTAAAATCATAGATGGGAGTCAAAATCATAGCTAGTAAAAGGTGATTTTTTTAATGTTATAACTATAAATAAGCGATTTTGTAATATTGTAACTAGAAATAAGTGATTTTGTAATATTGCAACTAGAAATAAGTGATTTTGACTAACCAAAATGAAATGGTCAAGTCAATCTAACAACTAATGGTTAAGTGGTGGTTTGATGTAAAATCATGACTATCAAGGGCAAAATCACAAAGGAAAATTTAAAAATTGCCCTTTAAGAGCAAAATAACTTTTCATCTGAAACACGATTTAAAAAAAAAATTGAGTCCTAAATTCTTCTTCAATCTGACCTGCAAGCTAAATTAGTCACACTTTAAACACACTAGGTCAGCTCAAAAGGAGGGCTCCAAATGTGGTCACCAAATGTGAGAGGATAAATTTCAGCAATGGAATTTAGATATGAAAATTATATCAAAATTTATTCAAAATACCAATCTACAATTAAAATCTAGAGCCAATAGGGTCAAAAATTCAAAGATGAATGAACATTCAAAACCAACATTTTAATCCTAAAGCTAAGTGATCTACATCAATATCAAAAGAAGAAAAAGACTATGTGATTATAGATTTTGGATTACCTTTTAGACTCATATTTTATGATAGAATGCTATTGGCTTGATAATAGATTAATGTGATAACATGAACTAATTTTGGAGTTTTCTCATTGGATTCTCATTATTTGGAATGGAGGTAGTCATAGATTAAATAGGCAAGGATGGTGTTTTCCCAATAAATTAAAAATTCATTGGACTCCTTTAGAGAGAAAGGAAGGAATAATAAAGAATTTAAAATTCCTTATAATTATCTATAAATGAAGAACTTTAGAGAATATGGATTATGAGACAAAATTTTAGGGAGTAGAAACCTCGAGGTTCATGTTAGCACTAAATGAGTATTAAAAAGGGATTAGGTGAGGCTTAGTGACTAGGCTTGTAGGAAATCCTAGTAGTAGGTAGATAGTGGGGGTAGGTGAGGGTTGGAATTTTAAATTCTAATATAATGGATAAGTTAGGTTAGGTGATAATCAATAAAGATTAAAATAATTAATTAGGTTATAGGATGTTATAAGGTTATTATGTGACATGAAGAAAGAAGAGGGGGGGATTAAACCAATGGATAGAAGGGGATTAATAAAATGAATTAGATGACATAAGGTGAGATAGAAGATTCCTATAAAACATTAGTGATAGATAAAAGTGAGTAAACTTAGATGCATACACAAATTAATATGTTTTTAACCTATTTATATTTTCCATTTAAAATTATTTACCCATCAATTATTTACCACTAGATTCTGAATTTTGATTATAAATTTATTTCTAATATCTCTTTTTCAAAACCAAAAGATGTTCTATAATCTTGACATCATAGATATTTTTTATACATACTATCTATATTTTTGAAAAAAAATCAAACTTTATCTTATTTTACAGGTTCACCTAATATTCCCTACATTAGATGCCTCTCCATTTCTCTCACATAATCTCTAATCTACAACACTAAGGTAAGTAAAGGTATTTATTTTTCTTTTTTTTCCTTTGAATTATTTTATTTACTCTATATTGAAGCTTATTTATCTTAATATTGTTTTTTGCTATGTCTTTTCTCAAAGAACCATCCCTTGTTATAATTTTGTGACATGTGATGAGATTTGAGTGGGGCATTTATATACACATAATATTTTTAAACTTTATCAATTAATGATGATTTATCTCTTGTAGGAACCTATCTAACGTCAACCTATTTGAGTGCACACCTTAAAGGGTACACTGGGAAAGGGGTGGGTAGACCTTTGGTGCTTCATAAGATTGTTGTTCCCTATATCTCCACCTAAAACCAATATAAACCCCTCCTATATGTTTCCCTAAGCTTTGAAATCTCACCTACATATTTATATAACAAATTAATTACCTAAAATATCCCTTACCTAATCCAAAACCCATTTTTACCATTTATCAAATGCATTCGAATGGGTCAACATAGTTATGGAAATAATGCACATTACATCACTGAGTTGGCCTAGGCTGACTGAGTCCACTAATGGATATATTTTCCAACTAACTAGGTTTAATGCATTATCTAAAATTTTGAAAGGGCTTAGGTTAAAATTAGGCTACATATACACATCTTTTACCCCATTTCCAATAGAGAGAATCATTCATTTATGCTTATTTATTTGCTTTTCTACCACTCTATTTGAAGAGCCATTGCTTATGGTTTCATACTTCTTGGAGGAGAACCCTGGTCTTGTGAACACTTGATATTCACTAGGAGTTCCTTCGATAGACTATAGTCCATTGTCCATCCATAGATTCTAAAAAAATACAGAACAACCTCTTGCAAAGCACCATTGGCAAAGGGAGAGGTTGAAGCTTGATAATGTTCATCTTCAAGGTACATATTCCTAACTCTTACTCTTATATTTTAATAGATAGATTTGTATGAGTAATGTATAATGAATGTATTGTATCTATTTGCTTAAGATCACCTCTATATTGAATTGATTATATTTTTACTTTGCATGTTTATTATTTATGTTTATCCCAGCCACAAGCTTTAGTTAGCACTAGATTGGATTTTACTTTATTATTGTATTATCAGACCTAGCTAGGGTTATTATGTAGTGTTTCTTGAATAGAGGATTTGGAACAATCTCTAGCCATATTATATGATAATATATCCCCTAGGTAGGTTTAGTGGATCCATATTGGCCATTACCTTGATTATCTAAGTATTTCTAGCAGTATAGTTAGTTGATTTATCTTCTCCAAGTTAGGATTGATTTATAGATTAATTTCACTTTCAATTGCATACAAATCTTATATTTATACCAATACATTTATATAATATCACATTAATGCACTTAGGCTGACCATAGGTATACATTTTTGTTTTAAAATTGGATGACTTTAGGGTAATCCACTTGCATTGATGCAAGCATTTCATAGGGATGCAACTGTCTTGGTAGTTAGAAAATAGGTGCTGGTCCAGAACATGTAGATGTGGAAGATAAGCATGTTTATAAAATTATGGATAATGTAGAAGGTATAAATAATAATAATAACATAGGTCCAACTAAGAGATAAGTAATTAAACATATATATTGTCTGTGATCTGTTTGGTAGAAGGAAAGGTCTAGAAGCTAAAGGTAAATCCATAATATGTATTTGCCAAGTGTATAAGACTGAGGTACTATATATTTTAAAAATAATTTTTATAGTTTTGGAAACATGTTCTCAATATTTATCACATTTTAGATACTATAGAGGCATGTTTAAGAAACATGTTCTCCACACTTTTTTAGTATGCAACGTACCTAGATTACAATGGGGTCATGTTTTGAAAACATGTCCTCTACATAAGCACTTACACTAGTTTTTAATTTCATATTATAGTGGAGGCATGTTTTGGAAACATGTTATCCATGATTTGGTTTTTAGTTTTAGATTATAGTGGGGGCATGTTTTTTAAACATGTTCTCCATAATTACATAGTTTTAACTTGGCTAAATTCATAGTTATATGATTCATATACACATTTATGGTATAATTTTATAAATTGGTTCCATTTTATAAATAATTTTAGCATGAGACATATATAAGGTGCATATATTATGTAATATACAATAAATATTACAAAATCAAATCAGTTTCATATTCCAAACACTTTCAAGGACTGTCATCACCCACTAGGTTAGACTTTTACAGACTATATTGAGCCAATCTACTACAATAATTAGTTCAAGTTTTGGTATGGTTGAGGTGATTAAATAAATCAATATTTATAGTTTTATAGGTTGGACTTGATTGTATCATCCAACCTCAGTAATTTTATAGTGAGAGTTGACTTGGTTCACTCATGATCACCGGGTTATAAGTATGATTAGGTTACACAGTTGATCTAATATCAACCATGGGTGGCAACTCATCATTTTTACAAGGTTGTGGATATGTGTTATCAAATATCTCTCTATCTCTTTATATATATTCACTTTCTAGATTTTATATTTGTCCTAATCACAATTTTAGTGATTCATAATGATACATCTTTCAAATTAAATTGCCAAAAGGAAAGATGATTGTATCAATACATAGGTGTAATCCTAGACCTTGTTCTCTTTCAATTTAAATAATTTCAATGCTCTTAAATTTCATATTATATTCACTAATTATATACTATAACATGATCTTAGTTTCATGTTAGTCAGTAGCAAAACACTCATGTTGAACTCAAGCAAAGACAAGGTGTATTATGTTGGTTGAATATTTTGTCGATCAACGTACTGATAAACAAAATAGGTTTGATCAGCCAAAGTAGGAAGATTAGTCATCCAAATGTGTAGGTTTACCACATCAGAAGGGGATTGATCTCTCCTCTCATCAAGGGGAGGTTCCCTACAGATAGGATATATATATATATATATATATATATATATATATATATATATATATATATATATATATATATATATATATATATATATATATATATATAGAATATAATACTCAAGGGTAGGACAAACCATCCATATCTCTTTCTTCAGAGATGATGTGTGCAGATCAAAGGATAAACTCAAGGAAAATGACAGAAAGCACTCTTCTTTCAAAAGTACTATTTAGCAAGCCACAAGAATAATCCAGGTAATAATAGCAAAATTTAACAAAGGATGTAATAACTAGAAAATCGAGATGCAACACAAAGTCTACACCTGAATTGCTCAAGAGTAAGATACGAAGGGCAATGAGGGCATAAGGCTGCCCCAAGGTCTTTTACACAGAAATGAAAAGAAAACACACTAAAGGAAATTATGGGGGCATAAAGTCTCTCCACAATTGACTCTTCAGGACACCTTCTTGACTACTATCACTAATTCTACTTGTTGAATTAAAGGAATAGAAGATATATTAAGGAAAAAGACATAAGAACAGTTTCCTGAACAATAAAGATATTACAACACAAAGTATAAAAAACCACTTGATTTCTTATTCCAATAACAAAATATGATAAACAAACTGATCTCAAAGTCTCATAAGTGTCTTTCAATTTAGGTAGAGTTTTGTTCTGATTGTCAAAAAGAGATCCCTCTTTACAATAGAAGAGAGTCCCTTATATAGCCTCTTCAAGAAGGACTCGAGAATAATAACACATCATGTTGCATTGGAATCTATTAAGAAGATAGGCTAGAACTTAATGGTGTTTTACCTATTTGATTTTATCAATGCAGAGAAACAAGTCATGCTATTAAAAGTTTGCAACTTTCAATGTCCACCTGGCGTTCTGATCCTACCTTCATGGTTCCTCCTTTTTTGGTTAATTGAATCAAGTCCTAGATTCAATTTGCTGTTATGTTCCTTCCTCAATTTTTTTTGGTCTTGGCCTTGAAGTTTGTGAATGCATTTGGGTCTGTAGATTCAAAGGATCAATGGCTATTTTATGAGCTTTAAAATTGACATTTGCATGCCTATCACTATGTTTTCAACGGCTAGTTCGCTGTGTTGAATTTAACATCTTCAGGTATGTCACCCCTTAGCCCTTCTTTGAATTTTCTATTTGGCACTTTTTTGGAAAGAAACTGCCCTTTTGGGCCTTAATAAATGATCTTTGAATGGCCTTCAAGCTTCTTGTTTTACATCTTCCCAAAGGGAAGGTGACCCTTCAGCTTCAGGGAAGTGTCCTATTCAACAGCTGGGAGTCCCCCACAAGGGCACCTACCCTTTGGGGTCATTCGATGGCCTTTCATGGGTTTCCTATGGGTATTTTTCTCAAACAAATTCCCACGGACAAAAATTTTGCAAAAATTTCCTGCAAACAAAAAGTCTGCGGAATTGTTCCATCCGTGCCTTGGTTATTTCTTCGAGTTTTCTACCTACAGTCACTTCCTGAATTCTTTCAGACTTTTTGTTTGAAGGAATTACTTTGAACAAAAAGTTTGAAGGATTTCCTTCTTGCCGTAGCCTTTTTCAAATGCCTTAAATAGAAATCTAAAAGAATTTATCTTTTGAGGCTTTTTTGAAAATGACCCTTCTAAAGGGTACTTTTGTCATCCAAGTGCCCTCTGCAAGGGCACTTTGTCTTCCAGGAGGCTCTTTGAACTTTTGCATTTGAACTATACCATTGAACTACTTCGTTAAACCACATCAATGAACCACTTGGTTGAACCAAGCCAATGAACCAAGTCGATGAACCACTCCATTGAACCACAAGACGTTGAACCTCATCATTGAACCAAGGCTTTGAACCAAAATGGTTCAAGCCGATGGTTCATTTGATTGAACTGAAGAGATGAACTAACCATTGAACCAAAAGATGTTGAACCAAGTTTTAGTTCAATAGTTCAAATGAAGCCTTTGAACCAACTGTTGAACCAAGTTTTGGTTCAACGGTTCAAACAAAGCGTTGAATTGATTGACGAAATGCTTGATTGAACCAAGGGATGAACCAAAACGTTGAACCGATTGAACCTTGAACTCGTTGAACCTTTGAACCAAAGTGGTTCAATGGTTCAACGGTTCAAGTCTTCTTTGCTTAGAAGCTTATCGATGGAGATTTTTGATTAAACCAGGGCACTGAACCAATCTTGACAATGACCCAAGTGTTAGAAACTAATTCTTTTGGTTGAACCCGTCTACAAAAACTGTGAAGCCTGTTGAACCTATAGAAATGAACCTACTTGCAGAGTCTGTAGAAATCAAGTCTATAGAAATCAACCTATAAATCCCATTGAACTTGGCCTACAAAGTCCATAGATTTCCTCTTCCTGCTGAGTTCATAGATTTTCTCTTCTTGCTAAGTCCATAGATTTAAGCCTGCAGAGTCTGTAGATTTAAGCCTATAGAGTCCGTAGATTTAAGCCTATAAAGTCCATAGATTTCTAAGAAGCTTGAAAAATGAGGAATTTGAATGCCCAAGAGACACTTTAAAAAGGGAAGATACAATTTTGGTCTATAGGACCAAAATAGTTCAAATGTTGTCCCAAAAATGAGTGATATTTTTGGGGGATAACAACTGGCTCCAGTTGGGGAACTTCTGTCAATTACAAAAAGAATTGAAAGGAGTAGAATCCAGAATCTCTAATGTCTTCATGTGTACCATTGGGTTATGAGTCATGCTACCTAGAAATGAAAGGCATCAAAAATAAAAACAAATAAAACAAAATAGAATTAAAAACTATATAAATATACATATATATAGATGCAATGATCTGATACTTCAAGAGTTGAAGTGTTTTAGATGCTACCCATTGTGAGGTAGAGAAAAGAGTGTGCCATCTTGATATTTCAATAGAAAGCTATTTTCACCAATGTGCTAATGAATTATAAATGGACCTCTCTAAAGGGAGTCAAACTTTCTATGCATCCCCTTTGGTTCTCTCCTTTTGTCCCACAATAGGACTTGATCCCCAATATAGAAATCACTATTTTTGGCCTTTTGGTCAAAGAGTTTCTTTACCAGAATTTGATGACCAGTAATTCTGTCCACCACCATGGTTCTCCGTTCCTCTAGCTCAGTCAAGCACATGATTCTTTTATCAAGAGAACTTTCATATGTCTGATCTTCAATTGCCTTTGCCAATTTCAAGGCTAGCAATTCTAAGGTGATTGGTATCTCAGCATTGATACCATAAAGAAGTTGAAAAGGAGACATACCAATTGCATTATTTGGTGTGATTCTTTCTGCCCATAGAGCATCAATGTAGAAACCCCTGTTTCCCCTAAATTCTAGAACTGAATAAATTTTTGACTATTTTTTGTGTATTATGATTTTTTGGTGTTTTTGCATGAAATAAAGAAGAATTCAAATTTTCAAGATAAATTCATATAAATTTAAATAAATAAATACTAAAGCAGTAAAACTTATAACTGGCTAATCTAAGATCTTATTGTTCATTTCAAATGATTACAATAGTGAATCTCTATCATGCAACAAAATAATATAAATGTTGTCTCAAAAAACCTAATTTTTTGCAACTGAAAGAAAAACCCTAGATCTGGTATGACTCTGGTTGTTGTTTCAAAGACACAATCGACGATGTCAGTTATACTACCATGGTCAGTTGGATAGACTACTGACGTCAGTCTCTAACGGTTGGGGTCAGCCGATGTCAGTCTCCTATCTACTGATGTCAGTCTCTAGATGTTGATATATAGTGCCGATGTCGGTATACTATGTCGATGTCGATTCTTGAGTCCACCGATGTTGGTCTCTATGCTACCTATGGCTCTATATGGCCTGATGTAGAATGGTATGGATTTTGTATAGTAGTAGAAAAATAGTATGGCCTGTATGATGGAAGCCTGATCTCAAGGAATATTACTCTAATACTGAAGATCTTTATCTAAATGATTTTTTGACAAAAAAATTGATGAAATAAATACTTGTGAATCTCTGTGATAATCTCTGTGTGAAATTATGTCTCAAACTGGCAATAGATCAGCTGATATTTCACAACCTCTGAATTACACACACTAAAGAGTGCATGTTCTTCAATGCAGATAGAATACTAGAAACCCTTGGCTCAGTCTTCTCAAAAAATACTTAGCAAAATTTGTCTTCAACATGAATGGATTATGGCACTTTCTCTAATGAGAAACCCTTATATCCTCTAAAAGGTGTGCTTGCCCTAATTAGGGTTTCATAATTAAAAATTAGGGTTTCATAATTAAAAATAGGCCAAATAATTAATATTTAATTAAATCAATCAAATATTAATATCTCCCTCAATACATATCTAATTCTCGAACCGTCTGAAGCTAGTGAACAAGGGAGTGATTCCGCACATGACCATACCATAACAAGGGTGCTCCGCTACATGTCAAATAACCTTACAAAATAGGAACCCATGCAAATGGTGTCTGAAAGAGCACAAACAAAAGCCAACTAGAAAAATTCTACTAGTCGAAGCCAGGCCAAGTTCCATCATGACCTTCTATCCATCTTATCAACCTATGAGGGTCGCATAATAGGCTAATCATCAACTCTTGTAAGATGTCAATTGAAAAGGGGACATGACAATCCACCCCTCCTAAAATTGCTTATCCCTAAGCAACCGCTAAACAATAAACCAATCGATCCACCTGGATCCCAAATGTCGTTATGATCTATATTGCTATCAATCAACACAAGCTCCTATAATATCCTCTAAAATATAACCAAGAGGAATACATAATCAAACTAGTGAATACAACTCAACCAAAATCCATGTACACATTCCACCATGCTATGTGGAAGGCACACTCCAACACTGTCACAACTCCCAAATGGAACTACACCAAGTGCAGAAAATCCACACACTATACCTCTACTGTAATCAACATATCTTTGCAGATCACTAGCCACAGTCTCATCACCCAAACTCCTATGCATTACTGATAATGAAGAGACATCACATGCTAGATAGCAATAACACAAACCAAATCTGCTTGCCATCAACTCCTGCTCTAAGTCATGCACCAACAAACTATCAATCCAAGCACCTATCATCATGCCATGTCTATCACAACTCTCATCCCATGGTGTCAAATCATCCCAAGTACCAAGATAAGGATCCCAACATCCAATCCATGAACATAAATCAACTGGAAACTCAAGTAAACTCCTCACCTAAATAATGTGAACCATGCCAACTAACTTCACGCACCTGTCTCCTATACCCACTACAATCTCTAAATCCAGAGTGTGAATGCTAGACATACTCATATCATCATCAACATGTGACCTAACTATAAAAGAAAGCTAAGTCCCTACCACATGTGCTAACTCCTGAACTAAACTCCCCTCAAGAAAAAGCTCATCCACATGTCTCTCCTATATTGGTGCCAATGTGCACTTGATAACACACTTTACCATATCGTGTCGTATGAGCCTCTCCATCCGATGAAAAAACATATTTTTGATGTTGCTACCCCTTATTACCTTAAGAATATGTGTCTTCCAATCAACATCAAAATGAACCTCCATGTCCTTGAGATGAAGAGTGACTTCCTCAAGTGAATGAAGCCACTTCATGCCTAAGACCAAATCTATATGCCCCATGTTAACCACATAATAATCAACCTTGAACTCATAGTTGTTCAAGCACAATGGGAGGTCTCTAATCATCTGCTCACACTTAAGAGTGTAATCATCGGTCACCTTAACTCTAATGCCCTCAAAATCCTCAGTAGTAAGTCCACACTTCTCCCCAAATCTAGCATCAATAAAATTATGTGTGGCCCCTGTGTTAAGAAGGGTGATGACCCTCTATCTTGCCAAAACTCCATGGAGTCTAAATGAACCATCTGGCTGAATGCTGGATAGGCATTCCTCCTATATCTGAAGCTCTAAATCTACCTCTGCCTTAGGCTCTAAAGCCTTTACCTCTGAATCCTCAAAACTCTCCTGCTGTTCAGAATTCTCTGATTCTAAATCCTCATAATAAGCCCACATCACTCGATTTGCCTTGCCCTTAGGCCTCAAAGGACAATCATGATTGGCATCATAGGGACCTTTGCAGTAGAAGCAAAGCTTCTTCCTACGTAGATCATTTAGAGACTCTCAATCTAAAGGTGGTGCTGTTGGATTGGCCTTTGAATCATTCTTAACACCTAATTTATCTTTATTGAAATATGACCTCTCTCTATCTCTGTTGAAGCCCTTATGGTCCCTAAATGAAGAAGTACCTCTAGAGTTAAATTTACTAGATGGGGCTGCCATCTCCATACTACATGCCTTCTTCATAACTTCTTATAATGAAGGAGGATCAAAGGCTTTGATCCAACCTCTCAATGGTTTGGATAGGCCCTCGATGAAGGGAACTACCAATCTACGCTCTGAAATGTTTGGCACCATGACTACCAATCACTAAAAATCACCAATGAAGGACTCTAGGTTGCTTGTTTATTTCAAATATGCCAGATCTTGAAAGTAAACTTTAGGATCTTTCCTGTTAAACCTCTCAACCAACCTATCCATGAAGTCCTGATACTCTATCACCTGGTTATGCTAAAGTGTTACCATACCATGGTACCACCAATCATGTGCTACTCCCTCCAAGTGCAAAGTGGCATATTTGATGGCCTCTATCTCTATCATTGGCCTCAATGCCAAGAATGTGTCAAGCTTATGAACCCAAGCTTGAGCTGTCATCTTGCCACTACCATCAAAATTAGTCAAAGAAAGCTTACCTGTAGCCTTCTTCAGCTCACTGAGTTGACCTTTAGGCCTCCTGTACTATTTAACTGATCTGTAGTGCTCTCTCCTCTGATTAACAAAATGATCAAAGGACATCCTCTCCTGAACCTAAGGAGTTAATAAGTCACACTCATCATTTGCAGCCATGAGAGCATCTGCAAATAGGGAATCTCCTACCGCCTCCTCTACTTGAGCCTCTGGTTCCTCTTGAACAAATGTAGGATGTGTAGGCCTATCAACAATTTTGGAATGGGTCAACTATGGTCTCTGATTAACAATAGCACTCCAATTATCTCCTTGTTCCCCATTCTGTCTAACAGGTGGGTTCATCCTCTCTACCATATTAGTAAGTGCCTGTAGTGCCTGTGTCATCTGCTGCTAGCCTTTAACCATAACATGAAAGAATTTTTTGGTGTCCTGAACATCATTATGCCTATGGCCCCTGGGTGGGCTACCTTCACGCCTGTCACTCATGGTGATCGGTTGTTGTTCTAAAACCTGGTCACCTTCAAGAAAGGCTCTACTACGTGTGAAATACCTGTGTGGTCCCAACTCTTGTGGCTGCATAAGATCTCTAAACCATTAGGATGGTAGGATTTAGCTCTGCTACCACTGTAAAAATCCTTGTTTCCCCTAAATTTTAGAACTAAATAATTTTTTGACTATTTTTTGTGTATTCTAATTTTTTTGGTGTTTTTGTATGAAATAAAGAAGAATGCAAATTTGTATAAATTCAAATAAATAAATACTGAAGCAATAAAACTTATAACTGGCTAATCTAAGATCTTATTGTTCATTTCAAATGATTACAATAGTGAATCTCTATCATGCAACAAAATAATATAAATATTGTCTCCAAAAACTTAATTTTTCTACAATTGAAAGAAAAACCCTAGATCTAGTATGGCTCTAGTTGTTGTTTTAAAGACACAATTGTTGATGATGGTTATACTACCACAGTTGGTAAGATAGACTACTAACATCAGTCTCTGATGGTCAGGATCGGCCGATGTTGGTCTCCTATCTGTCGATGTCGATCTCTAGTTTTTGATATATAGTGCCCATGTCAGTATACTATGTCGATGTCAATTCCTGAGATAGCCGATGTCAGTCTCTGTGATGCTTGTAGCTTTGCACGGCCTGATGCAAAATGGTATGGATTCTGTACAGTAAAAAAAAATAGTACAGCTTATATGCTGGAAGCCTGATCTCAAGGAATATTATGCTAATATTGAAGATATTTAACTAAATGATTTTTGGACAAAAAAACTGATGAAATAAATACCTGTGAATCTCTATGATAACCTCTATGTGAAGTTATCTCTCAAACTAGTAATAGATCAGCTGATATTTCACAACCTCTGAATTGCACACACTGAAGAGTGCATGTTCTTCAATGCAAATAGAACACTAGAAACCCTTGGCTCAGTCTTCTCATAAAATACTTAGCAAAATTTGTCTTCAACATGAATGAATTATGGCACTTTCTCCAATGAGAAACCCTTATATCTTATAAAAGGTGCGCTTTCCCTAATTAGGGTTTCATAATTAAGAATTAGGGTTTCATAATTAAAAATAGGCCAAATAATTAATATTTAATTAAATCAATCAAATATTAATATCTCCCTCAATACATATCCGATTCTCAAACCATTTGAAGCTGGTGAACAAGGGAGTGATTCCACACATGACCATACCATAACAAGGGTGCTTTACTGCATGTCAAATACCCCTACAAAATAGGAATCCATGCAAATGGTGTTTGAAAGAGCCCGAATAAAAGCCAACTAGAAAAATTTTGCTAGTCGAAGCCAAGCCAAGCTCCATCATGACCCTCTATCCATCCTATTAGCCTACAAGGGTCACATAATAGGCTAATCATTAACTCTTGAAAGATGTCAACTAAAAAGGGGACATGACAATCTGCCCCTCTTGAAATTGCTTGTCCCCAAGCAATTGCTGAATAGTAAACCAATTGATCCACCTAGATCCCAAATGTCATTATGATCTATACTACTGTCAATCAGTGTAAGCTCCTATAATATCCTCTGAAATATAACCAAGAGGAATCCATAATCAAACTAGCGAATACAACTCAACCAAACTCCATGTACACATTCCACCATGTTATGTGGAAGGCACACTCCAACACTGCAACAACTCCCAAATGGAACTACGCCAAGTGTAGAAAATCCACACACTATACCTCTACTGTAATCAACATATCTCTACAGATCACTAGCCATGGTCTCATCACCTAAACTCCTATGCATCACTGATAATGAAGAGACATCACATGCTAGATAGCAATAACACAAACCAAATTTGCTTGCCATCAACTCCTACTCTAAGTCATGTACCAACAAACTATCAATCTCAGCACCTATCATCATGCCATGTCTATCACAACTCTCATCCCATGGTGTTAAATCATCCCAAGTACCAAGATAAGGATCCCAACATCTAATCCATGAATAGAAATCAATTGGCAACTCAAGTAAACTCCTCACCTGAATAATGTGAACCATGCCAACTGACATCATGCACTTGTCTCCTATACCCACTACAATCTCTAAATTTGGAGTGTGAATGCTAGACATACTCATATCATCATCAACATGTGACCTGACTATAAAAGAAAGCTAAGTCCCTGCCACATGTGCTAACTCCTGAACTGAGCTCCCCTCAAGACAAAGCTCATCCACATGTCTCTCCTGTATTGGTGCCAATGTGCACTCAGAAGCCCACTCTACCATATCGTGTCGTATGAGCCTCTCCATCTGATGAAAAAACATATTTTTGATGATGCTACCCCTTATTACCTTAAGAATATGTGTCTTCCAATCAACATCAAAATGAACCTCCATGTCCTTGAGACGAAGAGTGACTTCCTCAAGTGAATGAAGCCACTTCATGCCCAAGACCAAATCTATATGCCCCATGTTAACCACATAATAATCTGCCTTGAACTCATAGTTGTTTAAGCATAATGGGAGGTCTCTAATCATCTGCTCACACCTAAGAGTGTAACCATCAGCCACCTTAACTCTAATGCCCTCAAAATCCCTGGTAGTAAGTCCATGCTTCTCCACAATTCTAGCATCAATAAAATTATGTGTGGCCCCTGTGTCAAGAAGGGTGATGACCCTCTGTCTTGCCAAAACTCCATGGAGTCTGAATGAACCATCTAGCTGAATGCTAGATAGGCATTCCTCCTATATCTGAAGCTCTGAATCTACCTCTACCTTAGGCTCTGAAGCCTCTGCCTCTGACTCCTCAGAACTCTCCTGGTGTTTGGAATTCTTTGATTCTGAATCCTCATAATATGCCCACATCACTCGATTTGCCTTGCCCTTAGGCCTTAAAGGATAATCGTGATTAGCATCATAGGGACCTTTGCAGTAGAAGCAAAGCTTCTTCTTATGTAGATCACTAAGAGCCTCTCAATCCAAAGGTGGTGTAGCTAGATTGGCCTTTGAATCATTCTTAACACCTGATTTATCTTTGTTGAAATTTGACCTCTCTCTATCTCTGTTGAAGCCCTTACTGTCCTCGAATGAAGAAGTACCTCTGGAGTTAAATTTACTAGATGGGGATACCATTTCCATACTACATGCCTTCTTCATAGCTTCCTGTAATGAATGAGGATAAAAGTCTTTGATCCATCCTCTCAATGGTTTGGATAGGCCCTCGATGAAGGGAACTACCAATCTACGCTCTGAAATGTTTGGCACCATGACTGCCAATCACTGAAAATCACCAATGAAGGACTCTAGGTTCCTTGTTTGTTTCAACTATGCCAGATCTTGAAAGTAAACTTTAGGATCTTTCCTATCAAACCTCTCAACTAACCTATCCATGAATTCCTGATACTCTGTCACCTAGTTATGTTGAAGTGTTACCATACCATGGTACCACCAATCATGTGCTACTCCCTCCAAGTGCAAAGTGGCATATTTGATGGCCTTTATCTCTATCATTGGCCTCAATGCCAAGAATGTGTCAAGCTTATAAACCCAAGCTTGAGCTGTCATCTTGCCACTACCATCAAAAGTAGTCAAAGAAAGCTTACTTGTAGCCTTCTTTAGCTCACTGAGTTGACCTCTAGGCCTCCTGTCCTGTTTAATTGATCTGTAGTGCTCTCTCCTCTGATTAACAAAATGATCAAAGGACATCCTCTCCAAAACCTAAGGAGCTAATAAGTACCATTCATCATTTACAGCCATTAGAGAATCTACAAATAGGGAATCTCCTGCTGCCTCCTCTATTGAGTTGTGGAGCTAAAAGC
Source organism: Torreya grandis (assembly GCA_037957365.1). Lineage (NCBI taxonomy): Eukaryota > Viridiplantae > Streptophyta > Pinopsida > Cupressales > Taxaceae > Torreya > Torreya grandis. Next base: position 6,672,605 of record JARHVA010000056.1, read on the forward strand.
TTCAACTCTTTGCAAACAGGTGGAACAGGAAGGTTGCTGAGATCCAGGAGCACCGGCATTGGCAGAAAGATTGACGTCGATCGTGACCCAGTGCAAAAGGCCACCGGCGACGGCAGGGAGTCGGCCGACGTCGGTAGAACCAGACTAGCAGGGACCGATGTCAGTCACCTGTGTGTTTCCGAACTGCTTGTTACACGGACAATTAGTTAAGTGAACGAAGTGTTTGCATGTAAAGGCCAGTTAGAGTCTTTGGCTGCAAGGATAATTGTCTAAATTAAGAGTCTAAGTTAGTGTTTGGGTTAGGGATCTATTTATACACCCATTGGCATGTATTGTAATTAAAGGCATGAGATAGAAAGGAAGGCAAGTAAGTTGCTTCCATTGTAAGATCATTGAGTTGCAGGTTGTTGCAAGCTCATAGGGGATCTACATGTGAGTATGGTCTATTGAATTGCAGGTTGCAGGTTCATGGGAGATCAACTTGAAGTACTTTTGAGTGCTTGGTGAATTGGCAGGGTTATTACTGACTAGTTGGAGAGGTGAACACCAATTCTGTTTGTGAGTTGGTTGTTGGGACCATTTTTTGTGTAGGAGAGTGTTGTGTGAGAAGAATTACTGTACACTTGAGGTGTGGCAAACCTCTGCAAGGTGAAAGAGTGTGGCGGCTCTTTGTTGTATTCTTTTCTGTAAAGTGTTAATACAAGATAGTGTATTGTCTCTCATATTTTTTGCTATTGGTGAATTCTAGCTATTTGTGTTTTTGGTTATTTACGCATTTATAATTGCTTATATTTGGTAATCATACTGTGCTCTTTCTGAGGAGCAAGATCCAACAAGAGGAATCAGAATAGAGGTGTGTTTGTTCTTGGACTTCCCTGACATCCTCTGCTAGAGCCTCTGGTTCCTCCTGAACAAATGTAGGATGTGTAGGCCTATCAGTTATTTTGGAATGGGTCAGCTGTGGTCTCTGGTTAACAATAGCACTCTGGTTATCTCCTTATTCCCCATTCTGTCTAATACGTGGGTTCATCCTCTCTACCATAATAGTAAGTGCCTGTAGTGCCTGTGTCATTTGCTGCTGGCCTGTAACCATAACATGGAAGAATTCTCTGGTGTCTTGATCATCATTATGCCTATGGCCCCTAGGTGGGCTACCTTCACGCCTATCACTCATGGTGATCGGTTGTTCTAAAACCTGGTCACCTTCAAGCAAGGCTCTACTGCGTGTGAAATACCTGTGTGGTCCCAACTCTTGTGGCTGCATAAGATCTCTAAACCCTTAGAATGGTAGGATTTAGCTCTGATACCACTGTAAAAACCCCTATTTCCCTTGAATTCTATAACTAAATAAATTTTTGACTATTTTTTGTGTATTCTAATTTTTTTGCATGAAATAAGGAAGAATGCAAATTTCCAAGATAAATTCGTATAAATTCAAATAAATAAATATTGAAGCAGTAAAACTTATAACTGGCTAATCTAAGATCTTATTGTTCATTTCAAATGATTACAATAGTGAATCTCTGTCATGCAACAAAATAATATAAATATTGTCTCCAAAAACCTATTTTTTTGCAACTGAAAGAAAAACCCTAGATCTGGTATGGCTCTGGTTTTTGTTTCAAAGACACAGTTGTCGATGTCAATTATACTACTGCAATCAGTCAGATAGACTATCAACATCAGTCTCTGATGGTCAGGGTCGGCCAATGTCAGTCTCCTATCTGTCGATGTCGATCTCTATATGTCGATATATAGTGTCGATGTCAGTATACTATGTTGATGTCAGTTCCTGAGTCAGTTAATGTCAGTCTCTATGATGCCTATGGCTTTGTATAGCCTGATGCAAAATGGTACAGATTCTATACAGTAGTAGAAAAATAGTACAACCTGTATGTTAGAAGCCTGATCTCAAGGAATATTATGCTAATACTGAAGATCTTTATCTAAATGATTTTTGAACAAAAAAATTTATGAAATAAATACCTGTGAATCTCTGTGATAACCTCTGTGTGAAGTTATCTCTCAAACTGGCAATAGATTAGTTGATATTTCACAACCTCTGAATTGCACACACTGAAGAGTGCATGTTCTTCAATGCAAATAGAATACTAGAAACCCTTAGCTCAGTCTTCTCAGAAAATACATAGCAAAATTTGTCTTCAACATGAATGAATTATGGCACTTTCTCCAATGAAAAACCCTTATATCCTCTAAAAGGTGTGCTTGCCCTAATTAGGGTTTCATAATTAAGAATTAGGGTTTCATAATTAAAAATAGGTGAAATAATTAATATTTAATTAAATCAATCAAATATTAATATCTCCCTCAATACATATCTGATTCTTGAACTGTTTGAAGCTGGTGAACAAGGGAGTGATTTCACACATGACCATACCATAATAGGGGTGCTCCGATGTATGTCAAATACCCCTACAAAATAGGAACCCATGCAAACGGTGTTTGAAAGAGCCTGAACAAAAGCCAACTAGAAAATTTTTGCTAGTCGAAGCCAAGCCAAGCTCCATCATGACCCTCTATCCATCCTATCAGCCTACAAGGGTCACATAATAGGCTAATCATCAACTCTTGAAAGATGTCAACTGAAAAGGGGACATGACAATCCGCCCCTCCTAAAATTGCTTGTCCCCAAGCAATCGCTGAATAATAAACTAATCGATCCACCTAGATCCCAAATGTCATTATGATCTATACTATTGTCAATCAATGCAAGCTCCTACAATATCCTCTAAAATATAACCAAGAGGAATCCATAATCAAACTAGCGAATACAACTCAACCAAACTCCATGTACACATTCCACCATGCTATGTTGAAGGCACACTCTAACACTGCAATAACTCCCAAATGGAACTATGCCAAGTGCAGATAATCCACACACTGTACCTCTACTATAATCAACATATCTCTATAGATCACTAGCCACGGTCTCATCACCCAAACTCCTATGCATCACTGATAATGAAGAGACATCACATGCTAGATAGTAATAACACAAACCAAATCTGCTTGCCATCAACTCCTGCTCTAAGTCATGCACCAACAAACTGTCAATCCCAGCACCTATCATCATGCCATGTCTATCACAACTCTCATCCCATGGTGTCAAATCATCCCAAGTACCAAGATAAGGATCCCAACATCTAATCCATGAATGGAAATCAACTGGAAACTCAAGTAAACTCCTCACCTAAATAATGTGAACCATGCCAACTGACTTCATGCACCTGTCTCCTATACCCACTACAATCTCTGAATCTAGAGTGTGAATGCTAGACATACTCATATCATCATCAACATGTGACCAGACTATAAAATAAAGCTAAGTCCCTATCACATGTGCTAACTCCTGAACTAAACTCCCCTCAAGACAAAGCTCATCCACATATCTCTCCTGTATTGGTGCTAATGTGCACTCGACAGCCCATTCTACCATATCGCGTCATATGAGCCTCTCCGTCTAATGAAAAAACATATTTTTGATGTTGTTGCACCTTATTGCCTTAAGAATATGTGTCTTCCCATCAACATCAAAATGAAACTCCATGTCCTTGAGACGAAGAGTGACTTCCTCAAGTGAATGAAGCCACTTCATGCCCAAGACCAAATCTATATCCCCCATGTTAACCACATAATAATCAGCCTTGAACTCATAGTTGCTCAAGCGCAATGGGAGGTCTGTAATCATCTGCTCACACCTAAGAGTATAACCATCGACCACCTTAACTTTAATGCCCTCGAAATCGTCAGTAGTGAGTCCACATTTCTCCACAAATCTAGCATCAATAAAATTATGTGTGGCCCCTGTGTCAAGAAGGGTGATGACCCTCTGTCCTGCTAAAACTCCATGGAGTCTGAATGAACTATCTGGTTGAATGCTAGATAGGCATGCCTCTTATATCTAAAGCTCTAAATTTGACTCTACCTTAGGCTCTGAAGCCTCTGCCTTTGACTCCTCAAAACTCTCCTACTGTTTAGAATTATCTGATTCTGAATCCTCATAATAAGCCCATATCACTTGATTTGCCTTGCCCTTAGGCCCTAAAGGACAATCATGATTGGCATCATAGGGACCTTTAAAGTAGAAGCAAAGCTTCTTCCTGCATAGATCATTAAGAGCCTCTCGATCCAAAGGTGGTGCTACTGGATTGGCCTTTGAATCATTCTTAACACCTGATTTATCTTTGTTGAAATTTGACCTCTCTCTATCTCTGTTGAAGCCGTTACTGTCCCTAAATGAAGAAGTAACTCTAGAGTTAAATTTACTGGATGGGGATGCCATCTCCATACTACGTGCCTTCTTCATAGCTTCCTATAATGAAGGAGGATCAAAGGCTTTGATCCAACCTCTCAATGGTTTGGATAGGCCCTCAATGAAGAGAACTACTAATCTACGCTCTGAAATATTTGGCACCATGACTGCCAATCACTAAAAATCACCAATGAAGGACTCTAGGTTGCTTGTTTATTTCAGCTGTGCTAGATCTCGAAAGTAAACTTCAAGATATTTCCTATCAAACCTCTCAACCAACCTATCCATGGAGTCTTGATACTCTGTCACCTAGTTATGCTAAAGTGTTACCATTCCATAGTACCACCAATCATGTGCTACTCCCTTCAAGTGCAAAGTGGCATATTTGATGGCCTCTATCTCTGTCATTAGCCTCAATGCCAAGAATGTGTCAAGCTTATGAACCCAAGCTTGAGCTGTCATCTTGCCACTACCGTTAAAAGTAGTCAAAGAAAGCTTACCTATAGCCTTCTTCAGCTCACTGAGTTGACCTCTAGGCCTCCTGTCCTATCTAACTGATCTATAGTGCTCTCTCCTCTAATTAACAAAATGATCAAAGGACATCCTCTCCCAAACCTGAGGAGATAATAAGTCCCACTCATCATTTGCAGCCATGAGAGCATCTGCAAATAGGGAATCTCATGCTGCCTCCTTTGCCGGAGCCTCAGGTTCCTCCTAAACAAATGTAGGACGTGTAGGCCTATCAACTATTTTGGAATGGGTTAGCTATGGTCTCTGATTAACAGTAGCACTCTGGTTATCTCCTTGTTCCCCATTCTATCTAATAGGTGGGTTCATCCTCTCTACCATAGTAGTAAGTGCCTAAAGTGCCTGTGTCATCTTTTGCTAGCTTGTAACCATAACATAAGAATTCTCTGGTGTCCTGATCATCATTATGCCTATGGCCCCTGGGTGGGCTACCTTCATGCCTATCACTCATGGTGATCGGCTGTTGTTCTAAAACTTGGTCACCTTCAAGCAAGTCTCTACTGCGTGTGAAATACCTGTGTGGTCCCAACTCTTGTGGTTGTATAAGATCTCTAAACCCTCAGGATGGTAGGATTTAGCTATGATACCACTATAGAAACCCCTGTTTACCTTGAATTCTAGAACTAAATAAATTTTTGACTATTTTTTATGTATTCTGATTTTTTTGGTTTTTCTACATGAAATAAAGAAGAATGCAAATTTGCAAGATAAATTCATATAAATTCAAATAAATAAATACTAAAGTAGTAAAACTTATAATTGGCTAATCTAAGATCTTATTATTTGTTTTAAATGATTACAATAGTGAATCTCTATCATGCAACAAAATAATATAAATATTGTCTCCAAAAACTTGATTTTTCTACAATAAAAAGAAAAACCCTAGATCGGGTATATCTCTAGTTGTTGTTTCAAAGACATAGTCGCTAACATCGATTATACTACCATGGTTGGTCAGATAGACAATTGACATCGGTCTCTCATGGTTGGGGTCGGCCCATGTCAGTCTCCTATCTACCGATGTCGGTCTCTACATGTTGATATATAGTGCTGATGTCAGTATACTATGTCGATGTCAGTTTGTGAGTTAGCTGATGTTAGTCTCTGTGTTGCCTACGGCTCTATATGGCCTAATGTAAAATGGTACAGATTTATACAGTAGTAAAAAAATAGTATGACCTATATGCTGGAAGCCTGATCTCAAGGAATATTACGCTAATATTGAAGATCTTTATTTAAACAATTTTTAGACAAAAAAACTGATGAAATAAATACCTATGAATCTCTGTGATAACCTTTGTGTGAAGTTATCTCTCAAACTGGCAATAAATTAGCTGATATATCACAACCTCTAAATTTCACACACTAAAGAGTGTATGTTCTTCAATGCAAACAGAATACTGGAAACCCTTGGCTCAGTCTTCTCAAAACATACTTGGCAAAATTTGTCTTCAACATGAATGAATTATGGCACTTTCTCCAATGAGAAACCCTTATATCCTCTAAAAGGTGCACTTGCCCTAATTAGGGTTTCATAATTAAAAATAGGCCAAATAATTAATATTTAATTAAATCAATCAAATATTAATATCTCCCTCAATACATATCTGATTCTTGAACCATCTGAAGCTAGTGAACAAGGGAGTGATTCCGCACATGACCATACCATAACAAGGGTGCTATGCTATGTGTCAAATACCCCTAAAAAATAGGAACCCATGTAAATGGTGTTCAAAAGAGCCTAAACAAAAGCCAATTGGAAAATTTTTGCTAGTCAAAGCCAAGCCAAGCTCCATCATGACCCTCTATCCATCCTATCAGCCTACAAGGGTCATATAATAGGCTAATCATTAACTCTTGAAAGATGTCAACTAAAAAGGGGACATGACAATCTGCCCCTCTTGAAATTGCTTGTCCCCAAGAAATAGTTAAATAGTAAACCAAATGATCCACCTGGATCCCAAATGTCGTTATGATCTATACTACTATCAATCAATGCAAGCTCCTACAATATCCTCTAAAATATAACCAAGAGGAATCCATAATCAAACTGGCGAATACAACTCAACCAAACTCCATGTACACATTCCACCATGTTATGTGGAAGGCACACTCCAACACTGCAACAACTCCCAAATGGAACTATGCCAAGTGTGGAAAATCCACACACTATACCTCTACTATAATCAACATATCTCTACAGATCACTAGCCACGGTCTCATCACCCAAACTCCTAGGCATCACTGATAATGAAGAGACATCACATGCTAGATAGCAATAACACAAACCAAATCTGCTTGCCTTCAACTCCTGCTCTAATTCATGCACCAACAAACTGTCAATCCTAGCACCTATCATCATGCCATGTCTATCACAACTCTCATCCCATGGCATCAAATCATCCCAAGTACCAAGATAAGGATCCCAACATCCAATCCATGAATGGAAATCAACTAGAAACTCAAGTAAACTCCTCACCTAAATAATGTGAACCATGCCAACTAACTTCACGCACCTGTCTCCTATACCCTTTACAATCTTTGAATCCAGAGTGTGAATGCTAGACATACTCATATCATCATCAACATGTGACCTGACTATAAAAGAAAGCTGAGTCCCTGCCACATGTGCTAACTCCTAAACTGAACTCCCCTCACGACAAAGTTCATCCACATGTCTCTCCTATATTGGTGCCAATGTGTACTCGGCTGCCCACTCTACCATATCGTGTCGTATGAGCCTTTCCATCTGATGAAAAAAACATATTTTTGATGTTGCTGCCCCTTATTACCTTAAGAATATGTGTCTTCCCATCAACATCAAAATGAACCTCCATGTCCTTGAGATGAAGAGTGACTTCCTCAAGTGAATGAAGCCACTTCATGCCCAAGACCAAATCTATATCCCCCATGTTAACCACATAATAATCAGCCCTAAACTCATACTTGTTCAAGCGCAATGGGAGGTCTCTAATCATCCACTCACACATAAGAGTGTAACCATCAACCACCTTAACTCTAATGCCCTTGAAATCTTTGGTAGTAAGTCTGTGCTTCTTCACAAATCTAGCATCAATAAAATTATGTGTGGCCCCTGTGTCAAGAAGGGTGATGACCCTCTATCCTACCAAAACTCCACAGAGTCTGAATGAACCATCTGGATGAATTCTGGATAGGCGTGCCTCTTGTATCTAAAGCTCTGAATCTATCTCTGCCTTAGGCTCTAAAGCCTCTACCTCTGACTCCTAAAAACTCTCTTACTGTTTAGAATTCTCTGATTTTGAATCCTCATAATAAGCCCACATCACTCGATTTGCCTTGCCCTTAGGCCTCAAAGGACAATCATGATTGGCATCATAGGGACCTTTGTAGTAGAAACAAAGCTTCTTCCTTCATAGATCATCAAGAGCCTCTCGATCCAAAGGTGGTGCTTCTAGATTAGCCTTTGAATCATTCTTAACACTTGATTTATCTTTGTTAAAATCTGACCTCTGTCTATCTCTGTTGAAGCCCTTACTGTCCTTGAATGAAGTACCTCTGGAGTTAAATTTACTAGATGGGGCTACCATCTCCATACTATGCACCTTCTTCATAGCTTCCTATAACGAAGGAGGATCAAAGGCTTTGATCCAACCTCTCAATGGTTTAGATAGGCCCTTGATGAAGAGAACTACCAATCTACGCTCTGAAATGTTTGGCACCATGACTGTCAATCGCTAAAAATCACCAATGAAGGACTCTAGGTTGCTTGTTTATTTCAACTATGCCAGATCTCAAAAGTAAACTTCAGGATCTTTCCTGTCAAACCTCTCAACCAACCTATGCATGAAGTTCTAATACTTTGTCACCTGGTTATGCTGAAGTGTTACCATACCATGGTACCACCAATCATGTGCTACTCCCTCCAAGTGCAAAGTGGCATATTTGATGGCCTCTATCTCTATCATTGGCCTCAATGCCAAGAATGTGTCAAGCTTATGAACCCAAACTTGAGCTATCATCTTGCCATTACCATCAAAAGTAGTCAAAGAAAGCTTGCCTATAGCCTTCTTCAGCTCATTGAGTTGACCTCTAGGCCTCTTGTCCTGTCTAACTGATCTGTAGTGCTCTCTCCTCTAATTAACAAAATGATCAAAGGACATCCTCTCCTGAACATAAGGAGATAATAAGTCCCACTCATCATTTGCAGCCATGAGAGCATCTACAAATAGGGAATCTCCTGCCGCCTCCTTTGCTGGAGCCTCTGGTTCCTCCTGAACAAATGTAAGATGTGTAGGCCTATCAGCTATTCTGGAATGGGTCAGCTGTGGTCTCTGATTAATAGCAACACTCTAGTTATCTCCTTATTCCCCATTTTGTCTAACATGTGGGTTCATCCTATCTACCATGGTAGTAAGTACCTGTAGTGCCTGTGTCATCTGCTACTGGCTTGTAGCCATAACACAGAAGAATTCTCTGGTGTCCTGATCATCATTATGCCTATGACCCCTGGGTGGGCTACCTTCATGCCTGTCACTCATGGTGATCGACTGTTATTCTAAAACTTGGTCCCCTTCAATCAAGGCTCTACTACATGTGAAATACTTATGTGGTCCCAACTCTTGTGGCTGCATAAGATCTCTAAACCCTCAAGATGGCAGGATTTAGCTCTGATACCATTGTAGAAACCCCTGTTTCCCTTAAATTTTGGAACTTAATAAATTTTTGACTATTTTTTGTGTATTCTAATTTTTTTGGTATTTTTGCATGAAATAAAGAAGAATGCAAATTTGCAAGATAAATTCATATAAATTCAAATAGATAAATATTGAAGTAGTAAAACTTATAACTGGCTAATCTAAGATCTTATTGTTCATTTCAAATGATTACAATAGTGAATCTCTGTCATGCAATAAAATAATATAAATATTGTCTCCAAAAACCTTACTTTTTTGCGACTGAAAGAAAAACCCTAGATTTGGTATGGCTCTAGTTGATGTTTCAAAGACACAGTCACTGACGTCGATTATACTATCATGGTCGGTTGGATAGACTATCGATGTCAGTCTCTGACAATCAGGGTTGGCTGATGTCAGTCTCCTATCTATCGATGTTGGTCTCTAGATGTTGATATACAGTGTGGATGTCGGTATACTATGTCGATGTCAGTTCCTGAGTCGGTTGATGTCAGTCTCTATGCTACCTGAGGCTTTGTATGACTTGATGTAGAATGGTACAAATTTTGTATAGTAGCAAAAAAATAGTATGGTTTGTATGCTGGAAGCCTAATCTCAAGGAATATTATGCTAATACTAAAGATCTTTATCTAAATGATTTTTGGACAAAAAAGCTGATGAAATAAATACTTGTGAATCTCTGTGATAACCTCTGTGTGAAGTTATCTCTCAAACTGGTAATAGATTAACTGATATTTCACAACCTCTAAATTGCACACACTGAAGAGTGCACATTCTTCAATGTAAACAAAATACTAGAAACTTTTGGCTCAGTCTTCTCAAAAAATACTTAGTAAAATTTGTCTTCAACATGAATTAATTATGGCACGTTCTCCAATGAGAAACCCTTATATCCTCTAAAAGGTGTGCTTGCCCTAATAAGGGTTTCATAATTAAGAATCAAGGTTTCATAATTAAAAATAGGCCAAATAATTAATATTGAATTAAATCAATCAAATATTAATATCTCCCTCAATACATATCTGATTCTCAAACCGTCTGAAGCTGGTGAACAAGGGAGTGATTCTGCACATGACCATACCATAACAGGGGTGCTCTACTACATGTCAAATACCCATACAAAATAGGAACCCATGTAAATGGTGTTTGAAAGAGCCCAAACAAAATCCAACTAGAAAAAAGTTTCTAGTTGAAGCCAAGCCAAGCTCTATCATGACCCTCTATCCATCCTTTCAGCCTACGAGGGTCGCATAATAGGCTAATCATCAACTCTTGAAAGATGTCAACTAAAAAGGGGACATGAAAATCAACTAATGATTTGTGCCATGTCCTTTGATTGTCATCTACTAGCTTCTTGATGATAGTTACCAAGTTCTTATTGCTGGATTCAGCTTGTCCATTCTCTTATGAAAAATAATCAGAAGAGTGAGAGAGTATAATTCCATAATGGAAAAAAAATTGTGTAATCTCTTGAGAGGTGAAATAAGTTGCATTATCAGTAATAATTTTGATTGGAACTCCAAACTTGGAAATGATATTCTCTTTGAGGAAGTTGCATACAACTTCTGAAGTAACATGCTTAGTTGGGATTAATTCTACCCACTTGGTGAAATAGTCAGTTGCTGTAAGGACATAATCATGTCCAACACTTGAAAATGGGTTTATTGTCCTAATAAAATAAATCCCCCATTACTAGAAAGGTTCTTCTATGATCACTGGCTTGAGAGGCATAGCAGCTAGCTTGGGTCTTCTAACAAATTGCTGATAGAGTTCACATTTTCTCACCCACTTATGTGCATCTTGAAAAAGAGTTGGCTAGTAATACCTGGCTCGTATAATCTTGTGAACAGTCATAGGAGCAAAAAAATGTCCTCCACAGGCCAGATTGTGGAAAGATTTCAAAAGTTGGCTTTGTTTCTCTTTGTTTACACAATGAAGGAATACTCCATCTATGCTTCTCTTATACAAGCCATTGTCCCAAAGGACAAAATTGGTAGCTTTCAACTTGATCATCCTCCTTTCTTTTTAAGACAAATGAGTAAGACATTCACCATAAGTAAGGAAATGAGTGATACCTGAATACCACTCATTGGTAGTGGAGACAAAAGGACTGTTGGTGTCTCTTCCACTTTAATTTCTTCATGATGTGTGTCTTCTAGCTTATTGTCAACAATTAATTGGCATAGGACTTTACCCCTGACTAGCTTTGTCAGCTTGATGTCTAGATCAAACTCTTAGATCTTTGTAATCCAATTACCTCTTTTTGTGCCAAACTCTTGCTGAGTTAATATAGATTTGATTGTAGTGTCAAGAACTAAGGTAGTAGTGTGTGAATTCAGAATATAGAAGTGAAAATGTTTGACTGCTTTCACCAAGGCATAAGCATCCTTCTCTATATTTGAATACTTCATCTCATGGGTATTGAGAAGGCAACTCATGAAAGAGATAGGATATTCCATACCTTCCTTGTCTTGTTGAACAAGAATTACTGAAAGAGTGTTTCCAGATGCATAGCTGTATATGATGAAATCTTTGTTGTAATCTGGGCAAACCAAGGTAGGGGCATGAGCAATGGTAGTTTTGATATCCTAAAATGCTGATTTGCCTTCTTTAGTCTAGCTGAAGATGGTCTTCCCTTTCATCATATTCATAATGTGTCTAGTCTTCTTAGCAAATTCGAGGATGAATCTCTGTAAGAAATTCACCTTTCTAAATAAATAATGAACAACCTTCTTACGTGTAGGCAAATTAAGTTCTTGAATAGACTTAACTCTATCTGAGTCAATCTTTATGCCTTCTTTGGACATAATGTGTCCAAAGAGTTTCCCTTCTGTTACTCCAAAAATAGACTTTTTAAGATTTAAGAAAATCCCATTCTGGCAATAGCACTCGAGCACTTGTTGTAAGTGGCGTACATGATTAGATCAATACTTTAAAAAGACAGTCAAGTCATCAAGGTATACCACTATGAATTTACCAATCTATTCTTTGAAAGCTAGATCCATTGCTCTTTGAAAGGTAGCACTAGCATTTATTAAGCCAAAAAGCATTCTTCTATATGCAAATGTACCCCAAGGTGTGGTGAATGTAGTCTTGTGTTGGTCTGCTTCACCAACTTCAACTTGATTATATCATAAGAAGCCATCCAACATTGATAACATCTCTGAACCTATCACTATTTGAAGCACTTGATCCATAATTGGCAAAGGATAATTATCCTTCAAAGATGCTTGATTCATATTTCTAAAATCTACACAAATGCGAATTTCACCATTCTTCTTCCTTATAGGCACTATGTTTGCAATCCATGTGGAATGATGGATTGGGAAGATGATTCTACCATTTAACATTTTTTGTATCTCAGACAAAATAGTACCTGATATTTTCAGATTATACTGTATGGATTTTTGCTTGTTGGGCATTGAGTCAGCCTTGAGAGGAATCTCACGGTAGATTTCATCTGGTCTGAGAGACTTCAAGTCTTCATAAGAATATGCTAAGACATCTATGTACTAATGGAGTAAAGAATTGAACTTGAATCTTTCTTCAGGGGTGCAACACTTACCAATATTGACCATCTTGAGATTTTCTTCAGTGGTCATATTCACTTGATCAAATCCCTGAGAGAAAATCGAGTCTGTTTGCTGTTGTTTGATGAATCTATCATGCTTGTAAAATAGCTTTTCAAGAGAAAATAGGCCTTTGAGAATTTTGTTTCCTTTCAGTTGTAATAATTTTTCATTTATATCTAAACTAGATTTAGAGACAGATTCTTTTTTTTGAGATTTACTGCCTTTAAAACATAGTTGTTCAAAATTATATTTTCATTCTAGGAAGGCAATGCTTTGATGATCATCATTGAATACTTGCCAATGATCAGCATTGTCAAGAACACTTGGTCTATAGACCAGCTCAATAGTATACCTATCTTTTTTGAAATCTGAATGAAGAACTAAGAGAGTTCCTGAAATAACAAGTGCATCAGCTCTATCATTAGATTCTCTGGGTATAGTAGAAATGTTGAAAGCATCAAAGCTTTCAATTTGATCCCAAACCAAGTTATGGTAGTGGCATAATATTTCATTCTTGGTTTGGTATAAGTTCTTCACTTGACAAACCACTAATTCAGCACCCCCTTTGGTATGAAGAAACTTGATGCCTTTGTCTTGAGCAGCCTTCATGCCCAGCAATAGAGATTCATATTTAACTGTATTGTTAGTGTTGCTAAACTATAATTTGTAAGATGAAGGGAACATATCTCCTTAAGGATATATCAAAATAATCCCAGCTCCTAAATTGGTAGAGGAATAGCTACCATCAAATTCCAAAGTCCATATCTCATCTGATACTATTTTTTCTTTAGACTTTCCTTCATCAGAGATGGAGGATCTTTCTTGGTTTGTACTGCAGCCTACTAGTTCTTCTACTGTTCTTATTGAACTAATTTTTGAGTTGACACTTTCAAGAATTATATTAGGTGTTTCATGCACTTCATCTATAGATAGAAAATAGTTATCCATATGTGTGGATTCAAAAAAAAATTGAGCTTCAAGGGCTGATGTTTGGGTGACCACATATTTTGCTTCCTTTTCAGGGAACAACCTCTTCATTACACCTTGGACAGGGATCCTTGCTTCAGACAAATCCATGCTTAGTTCTCCTCCCATGTCTTTACAGAAATTTCATCCAAGCAAAATGCCATAGGATATTGGGGCGTCAGCCACCAAGACAGTCATCTTGATTCTCTTGTCTGGAAAGGCTACAAATACAAATTAGGCATCTTTGATTTGCCCCAATAATGGTACTTGCTTGTTCTCCATGGAGAAACATCTCCCAAATGTCTTGGTCAATGTGAGACCAAGGGACTCAACTACTTTAGTAGGCATGACATTATCAAATGTGCCTGAGTCTATAATACAGTTACTCAGCTTATGGCCATTAATTAATAGGGAAACATAGAAAGGTTCTATTTTTCTAGGAGCAGTTGAGGGAGTAATGACTAGATTATTTGGAATAGGCATGTTCTTTAGAGAATCAGGAGTTACCTTTTTAGCCTTTTGTCTTGTAGGGATGGTTTGGTTTTTGACATATTGGACTAGCTTATTCAATTGATCAAGATTGGACTACAAATATTCAAACTCAGACATTTGTGTTTTTGTCTTTTTGACATGATCGATTATGTCAAATGGCTGAATTGAGCTAGGTATAAAGAAAGGTACTTCAAATTTTTTAGTTTTAAGAGGGATAGGAGGTGGGTTGGTTTGCTAGATTGAAGTAGAAGGGGAAGGCAAAATTGATGTATTTACCTTTTGAGTGATTACCGAATCCTTTGACTAAAAAGGCAAAGTGGTTCCATGCTTAGCAATCATGACTACTGGCTGCAGTTGCTCTTCTGTCTTCTCTTTATCAACTTGCTCGAATGATTAGTTTTTAAACCTGGTAAACAATGCATATGATCCATCAAAAGCTTCTCCTTTGCTTTTGAGTTCATCCTGGTAGTTTAGGATACTAATGTGGGAGTCACCAATTGATTCTTCTTGATTGTCTTCAAGGAAATCAGTGCCATTTTCTTGATTCAATTCAGGCTGGAAAGAGAACTCTAATTCTGCTTTAAGATATCCCATTGTTGAATTGGTTGGAGGAGCTTCCAAGGCAAGTTTCCCTTATGAGGGAGGAAGGCAATTCTATTGCCCTTGATTTTTGGCAGTATTGCCCTGATATGACTGATTTGGGAATGTCCTTCTATATGGAGTAGAAGACATTCCATGATCCATTTGCTTTTTGAGAGCAAGCAACTCATTTGCTAATTTCTACACCATTGGATCTATGGTGCCTATAGATGCATATTCAGAAGATGATGAAGCTCTATTTCTATTTAGATATCTTCTTATCTTCCTTGCTAAGATGAGATCATCTTTTACTTCAATGGCCAAATGTTGAGCTATAGCAAGATCTATTTGACCAGCATGTCTCAAAAGAAAACTAACTTTAGGTAGCTGAGAATTAATGAAAAAGCATTTGAGATTCTCAGCTGTAGGTCAAGCTGTTACAAGAATTCTATTTCTCAATTTTTTAAATTTGGCTATGAAATCTCTCATAGGCTAATAAGGCTCTTTCTTCATCTATGTAAGTTGAGCCAGAAGTTCATGTGCATCTTTTATAGGTTTGAATCTAGCTTCAAACTTATCTTTGAGAGTATTTCAATCGATTACTGACCAAGCTTGTAGATGATAAAACCAATTTATAGCAGCACCTTGTAGTGTCTCCACAAAAAGCCTGACTAGTACATCTTCAAATTCTACTCTGATTACTCCACAAGCTATGCTAAAGGCTATAATGTGTTCATCAAGATGAACTTTCCCATCACCATAGAATTTGGGGAAATTCTTCTTTGAACTGTGTGGAAGCTCATGTAGAGGTGGAGTAAGATTGAGAGGACCAAAAGCATTACCCCAGGGGCCTTGAACTGCCATTGTAGGATTATAGAAAGGAGGAATAACAAATCTCAGAGGGGTAATTATTGGCAAAGTTTTATTAACTACAGAAGTAGATACTTTGTCTGGCAATGGAGATCTGACTTTAGTAGGAGGAAAGCTCTTAGTTCATTAGAGACAAGATGGTGAAGGAAACAAATCAAAATCACTTTGTTGTACCAACTCGAATATAGGGTCAATGATGCCTTTAGCCCTTTGGCTTTGTGTATACCTTGAATCTGCCATATTGTAAAACAAAAATGGAAAAGAATTGACCTTGCTTCAGTTAAAGCTTGAGGCTTTAAACTATGCATTCTTTCTCGGTTAGTGTAGAGGTGAATGGATAGATTATGAATGTATAATAGATTTTATAATCCTCAGCAGAGTTGCCAAAAATTGTTGGTTGAATATTTTGTTGATCAGTGTACTAATAAACAAAATAGGTCTGATCAGCGAAAGTAGGAAGATTAGTCATCCAAATGTGTAGGTTTACCACATCAGAAGGGGATTGATCTCTCCTCTCATCAAGGGGAGGTTCCCTATAGATAGGATATATATATATATATATATATATATATATATATATATATATATATATATACTCAAGGGTAGGACAAACCATCCATCTCTCTTTCTTCAGAGACGATGTGTGCGGACCAAAGGAGAAACTCAAGGAAAATGACAGAAATCACTCCTCTTCTTTTAGAAGTACTATTAAACAAGCCACAAGAATACTCCAGGAAATAACAAAAAAATGTAACAAAGGATGTAATAACCAGCAAATTGAGATGCAGCACAAATTCTACACCTGAATTGCTCAAGAATAAGATACGAAGGACAGTGAGGGCACAAAGTCACCCCAAGGTCTTTTACACAGAAATGAAAAGAAAACAAACTAAAGGCAATTATGGGGGCACAAAGTCTCTCCATAATTGACTCTTCAGGACACCTTCCTGACTGTTGTCACTAATTCTGCTTATTGAATTAAAGGAACAAAAGATATATTAAGGAAAAATACATAAGAACAGTTTCCTCAACAACAAAGATATTACAACACAAAGTCTGAAAAACCACTTGCTTTCTTATTCCAATAACACAACATGATAAACAAACTAAGCTCAAAGTCTTAGAAGTGTCTTTCAATTTGGTCAGAGTTTTGTTCTAATTGTCAAAAAGAGATCCCTCTTTACAATAGAAGAGAGTCCCTTATATAGCCTCTTTAAGAAGGACTCGAGAACAGTAACACATCATATTGCATTGGAATTTGTTAAGAAGACATGCTAGAACTTAGGGGCATTTTACCCATTTGATTTTATCAATGCAGAGAAACAAGTCATGCTATTGAAAGTTTGCAACTTTCAATGTCCACTTGGCGATCTGATCTTACCTTCATGGTTCCTCCTTTCCTGGTTAATTGAATCGAGTCTTGGATTCAATTTGATGCTCTGTTCCTTCCTCAATTTTTGTTGGTCATGGCCTTGAAGTCTATGAATGCATTTGGGTCTATAGATTCAAAGGATCAACGGCTATTTTATGAACTTTAAAATTGACATTTGCACACCTGTCACTATGTTTTCAACAACTATTTTGCTGTGTTGAATTTGATGTCTTCCGGTGCATCACCCCTTGGCCCTTCTTCAGCTTTTCTATTTGGCACTTTTTTGGAAAGAAACTTCCCTTTTGGGCCTTAAGAAATGATCTTTAAATGGCCTTCGAGCTTCTTGTTTTACGTCTTCCCGAAGGGAAGGTGATCCTTTGGCTTCGGGGAAGTGTCCTTCTATTCAACAGCCGGGATTCCTTGGCAAGGGCACCTGCCTTTCGAGGTCCTTTTGCAGGATTTTGTGTGTTTCTTGTGGGTATTTTCCCCAAACAAATTCTTGTGGACAAAAAGTCCACAAAAATTTCTCACAAACAAAAAGTCTACAGAATTGTTCCATCCATGCCTTGGTTATTTCTTTGGGTTTTTTGCCTGTAGTCACTTCTTGAATTCTTTCAAACTTTTTGTCTAAAGGAATTCCTTCAAACAAAAAGTCTGAAGGAATTTCTTCTTGCCTTGCCTTTTTCAAATGCCTTAAACAGAAATTTGAAAGAATTTACCTTTTGAGGCTTCTTTGAAAATGACCCTTTCAAAGGGTACTTTTGTCATCCAAGTGCCCTCCACAAGGGCACTTTCTCCTTCGGGAGGCTCTTTGAACTTTTGCATTTGAACTGATCCATTGAACCACTTCGTTGAACCATGACAATGAACCGCTTGGTTGAACCAAATGTTGAACCAAGCCGATGAACCAAGTCGATGAACTGCTCCATTAAACCACAAGACGTTGAACCTCTTCGTTGAACCAAGGCTTTGAACCAAAATGGTTCAAGACAATGGTTCATTTGATTAAACTGAAGTGATGAACTAACCATTGAACCAAAAGATGTTGAACCAACCGTTGAACCAAGTTTTGGTTCAATGGTTCAAATGAAGCCTTTGAACCATGTGTTTGAACCAACCATTGAACCAAGTCTTGGTTCAACAGTTCAAATGAAGCCTTGAACTGATTGATGAACCACTTGATTAAACCAAAGGATGAACTAAAATGTTGAACTGATTGAACCTTGAACTCGTTGAACCTTTGAACCAAAGTGGTTCAATGGTTTAATGGTTTAAGTCTTCTTTGCTTAGATGCTTGCCGATGGAGATTTTTGATTGAACCAAGGCACTGAACCAATCCTAAAAATGACCCAAGTGTTAGAAACTGATTCTTTTGGTTGAACCTGTTTGTAAAAACTATGAAGCCCATTGAACTTGTAGAAATGAACCTGCCTACAGAGTCCGTAGAAATCAAGTTTGTAGAAAATAACTTGTAAAGCCCATTAAACTTGGCCTACAAAGTTCATAGATTTCCTCTTCCTAATGAGTCTGTAGATTTTATCTTCTTGTTGAGTTTGTACATTCAATCTTGTAGAGTCCATAGATTTAAGCCTGCAGAGTCCATAGATTTAAGCCTACAAAGTCCATAGATTTAAGCCTGCAAAGTCCATAGATTTAAGCCTATAGAGTCCGTAGATTTTTGAGAAGATTGAAAAATGAGGAATTTGAATGCCCAAGAGAAATTTTGAAAAGGGAAGAGACAATTTTGGTTTTTAGGACCAAAATAGTTCAAATGTTGTCCCAAAAATGAGTGATATTTTTGGGGGACAACATATTATACACACCTAAGTATGCATTTCTTCTCATTTAAACCAACAGTTTCATTACTAAATTAAAGGTGGGGGGGATTTATACATTATTTATGAATTATATATTAATTCAACCTTGTATACCTAATAAATACATATAATGGATGTACCTTTATCTTATAGATCTTTCCCACTGTTAAAAGGCTCACATACACTATCTCTTTGTGTTTGATTATTTATCTCTTTGTCTAACTAATATTATTATAATGAATTAGACATTTTATCTTACCCATAATGTTATAAAATTTATTATCTTCCTTATCTATAAGTTATGAACATGTGCCTATTTTCTAGTTGTTTAGACACTTGCATTCTAGCTAGACCCTATACCAATACAAGTGTCCTATCCCAATGTAGGTGTCCAGTACCCTAAATTAATATAATTTTCAAATGAAACATATTCATATGGGTAGACTAAGTGATTTAATGAAATATATTATACAAAGGTATTTGTATAAATACAATATCAATCCTCATTCATTCTTCACCTAGAAAGGACCTATAAAGAACCTAGAAAGGACCTAGAAACGACTAAGTAATTTTACCAAATTGACTCAATCAAGAACTCAAGTGAGAAAAGCTTCCTTATATTATCCTATTTCCATATTAATCATAGGTATAACACACCTACATGTTTTAAGTACTAAATGATCATTCCATGAGCTACATTTGCCAAGTTACATGTTAGGTCACTATTGTACTTGCTTATCACACATTACATGATTCACACACAATCTGACACATAAGGAAAAAATACATAAGTATGAGGCCCTCTTTAGAGTATTGGATATGTTGGTAAATTTCATTAACATAGGGGTATTTAGGGAAACTTGACACTATGTACCCACTAACCCATTTTTTTCACAACAAATATGAAGATGAAGAACTAGGATTTTGATATTTAACAAGGAGTGATAGTCGATGACCCAGATCTAAATTCTCTAGAGTAAAGGCAACATTAACCAAAATAATATATGTGGTTTAATATAATTTTAGTAGTTATTTCATACTAGACACCTACATCAAAGTTAGATAGTAACATCAATGTAACTATCCTTGGTTGACATAAGTCTCTATGGTTACATAGGTATAATTTATAGAATCAAGTGATTGATGTAGAGTCTAGATCCATTATACTTTCTTCACGATTTAGATCTAGATTTTTATTATCATCAAAACTAGATAATTATCTTATTTTAATTATCATTAAAATATCTAACATATCTATACTTTTTATCTATAGCATCTTAGCACAATAAATTTAATATATGTTTTATCTAAGTTTCTCAAAAAATTAGCCTACTTTAGAGAGAGTCTTCCATCCTTGTGCACTAGGATATCTCTACCCCTTTAACCATAAATTACTCATATAAATATTTTAGGGTTAAACAAACATCTCATTGTGTCAAACTAATTATCTTATAGGTCAATATGATGACCCAAATCACCTATACACTACATAAAAATTAAAATAACATCTTTATCCTTCATTATTAGTTACATACCTTTAATAGTTTTATATCCTACTAGACATTTATATTTTCACATGGATACTAGTGTTGAAACTAATGTCTAATTTCCTTATCAAGTACTTGTACCTCATAAGCCATCTAAATTAAAAATATATTGAATTGTATGGGTCAACCTATTTGTTTTATCTACATTTTCCATGTGATATTTTAAAAATGTATGGGATTAATACAAAACAAATTCCATTCATCATTATCAATCACACATGTAAAAATAAAAATCAAATACCTATTTAATATCATTTAATCAATTGCATAATTGAGTTTTATTGATGTATTCTTCCTTTTTTATATCATATATAGGAGTTATCATATTATATGTCTAAATCATTAAAATAACAACCCATGAGTGGTATTTGTCAAGATACAAGCTGTATCATTTTATGACCTTACATATAAATATTTATATTTCACCCTTGTGCACATAAAAACCCACACTTAAGGAGCTACATATGTCTGAGGTCCTCCTTGGAGTATTGACTATGTAGGTAGTGCTCATTGGTAGAGGGGTCATTAAGGTTATCTTGACTCTGTGAATCCACTAACCTATTTTTAGAAAGGTGACCTAAAATAAGGTGAACAAAATAATATAAGAGCTATACATAGTAATACAAATCATGTGTGAGTGATACATATACATCAATAGAAAGGTGGCATAAAATCCTAATAGTCATATGCATTGACTTTGATATATAGTTAATCTTATTAGATTTAACAAAAAAGATGAAGAAATAAATTAACCAACATATTAAACAATGCATGAGGAGCCTATTAAACAGACACAAAATAACCACCTTAAAATATAGGAGGTGGGTGAAATAAAAATAATCAAGTAGCCTAAAATAGCTAGGCCCATCAAACTAACCAACCTATTTACTCAAGTGGTTAAAACCACTATAACCAAATGCATAGGTAATATACCTTAGTCATAAACCTAAGGTATTTAAAATAATATGCTAACACCCTCCCTTAATGATTAAACCAAAAACAAGACCAAGCTTATCCTTGAATTGTATGAACTTGTCTGAACCAAGTAGTTTGGTTATTATTTTAGTTGGTTGCTCTATAGTGGGGCAGTACAAGAGACTGATGTTTTTATTTATAACCAACTATTGAATGTAATGATGGTGAACCTCAATGTGTTTGGTCCCAACATATAATATTAGATTATTTACCATCTTTAGAACACTTTGGTTGTCACAAAAAATTGGAGTGGATTTTGATGACTAAAACTGAAGATCGTCTAAGATTTTCTTTATCAATATAATTTCACAACCTATGTTGACCATAAATTTATACTCTGCTTCTATTGAAGATAATGCCTCTATAGTTTGAAGTTTGCTCTACCATGAGAAAAATCCTAAACTAAGAGTGAATAAATAGCCTATTGTGGATTTTATTTAATCTATCGATCCTGCTCAATTAGAGTTAGAATATCATGAAAGCTTAAAATCTATAAACTTCTTATACAATATGCCAAAGTCAAGAGTAACTTTGGCATATATTAATACCCATTTTTTATCTAACCAATGTACTTCCTATGGTTTAGAAATGAAGAGAGATATAAAACTTACAACAAAATAAATATCCAATATAGTGGTAGTGAGATATATGATACTACCCACTAGTTGTCGATACACTATTTCATTGACTAGTGGTGAAGTAGTATCTAATGAAAGTTTAACTCCAACTTCCATAATTGTGTGATTTGGATTAAAATATATCATCATAAACCTTTCAACTAATTATTTTACATACTTATTTTTTGACATGAATATAACATAATTACCTTTCCAAAACTCTACACATACATAATATTTTAGTAGTTCTATGTCTATCATGTCAAAAGCACAATAAATGTCAGCTTTCATCTATTGAATGAGACTAACACTACTCCTAGTGATGGCTATATCATCAAAATATATAATTATAATCAATATATAATCACCAAACACCTTTACAAAGAGAGATTTGGTTCAGAATTACATTTTTGAAACCAGAGTCCCTAAGGTGAGAATCTATTTTCATATACCAAGCTCAAGGAGCCTGCTTAAGCTCATACAAGGAATTAATTAACCTATAGACAATATTTTCCTTACCAAGTACCTAAAACCCCTATGGTTGTGACATGTAGACATCCTCTTATAGATCATCATTCAAAAAGGCACTCTTGACATCTATTTGGTGCACTTTCCATCCAAACTAAGCAACAATAGAAACAATCAAACAAAAAGTTGCCATTTTGGTAGTAGGAGTAAAAGTCTCCTCATATTCAAGCCCTTCCTTTTGTTCATAACTTTTTACAACAATTATAGCTTTATATTTGACTAATAAACCATCTACCTTACACTTTACCTTATAAATCCATTTACAACCAATGGATTTCTTTCCTGGTGGAAGCTCTATTAGCTCCCAATTTTTGTTTTTCAAGGAATCATATTCTAATTGCATGGTTGATTCCCACTCAGGCTTGTCTTTGGCCTCTAAAAAATAATTATTATGAAATTGTATTTTTTAAATTAAAATTAGCATGCTCACCTCTATTACCAAGATGATTTCTTGATCTCAATATTCGTCCTTCCATACCATGTGGCAAGTCTCCCTCCTTTAGTGCACCCATTGTGGTAGAGTACCATTTTAGCTTATTTAGTTATTCTACTAGAAAATCATAATGACCTATAATAATTCCTTCCTAGAATGTGATTCCATTGATGAAATATAATCCTTCTCAACTTTCACATCATAAATTATAATAGCATCATTGTAAGGAAATAATGACTCAATATCTAAAATTATACTAGTTGCTATGAAGGATGGCATCTATTTATTTACTATGACATCTCTATTTACCACAACTTTTTTAGTGGAAACATCAAGTAATATATAGGTATTAGAAAACTCATTATATCCAAAAAACATGTATGTTGTGCTATGCACATCCAAGTTACTTCTTTTTTGACTAGGAATAACTGCAAAAGCTACACAACCAAAAAATTTAAAATCACTTACATCTGGAATTTGACCTGACCAAGCCTCCTCTAGACTCATATTCTCAAATCATTTTATAGGACTTCTATTGAGAATGTACACTATTTTATTCACTTATTATTTCCAATTCTTATATGGGACATTTCTTCTTTAAACCATACAATAAGCCATGTCCATTAACATCTTATTCCTCTTTTCCACAACTCCATTTTGATGTGGAGTGTAAGGGGTAGTATATTTTTTTGTGTATTCCTTTAGTGGCACAAAAATCCTTGAATTTTTTTAAGGTAAACTCACCCCCATTATCCATTCAAAGAGATTTCATTGGTCATCCCACCTATTATTCAACCATAGCTTTCCAAGATATGAAGTTATAAAAACAATCATATTTCTTCACTAAAAAGTAAACCCAATTTTTCCTATAGAAATCATTGATTAGTAAAAAAAATAAGGGGCTCTAGTAGGAGTAGGTGTTTGCATTAGACCATGAAAATCCACATGAATTATATCCAATACTCCCTTAACTCTCTAAGCTTTACCAACATCAAATGAGTATCTAACTTGCTTTCCCAACTAACATCTAGTACATACATGATGATTATTCTAAATATAAGGAATCCCCTTAACCATATTAGTCTTGCTCAATGTATTCAAATACTAGAAATTCAAATTCCCATACCTTTAATTCCATAGTGAAATTATACTGTCAACTACTACAAGTGCAATTTACTTTACCCTATGTGGATCTTTGAGCTTATACAAGCATTTTTCACCAATCCCAACTACTATAATCTTGTTATATTTGGTAGTGAATAAACATTGTTATCTTTGAAACTTAACAAAAAAATCATATTTTATAGTAATCTCACTAATTGAAAGCATATTTTTATTCATTTTAGGCACATACCTAACATTCTAAAATGTATACCATATAATACCATTACAAATGATTTGAAAATTACTATACCCTTTCAAAAAGTACATTCTACCATATTCCAAAGACACGTATTCATTACTACTATTATTTTCAACAAAATCCACATACCAGTCCTTATAGCATGTATAATGGCAAGATTCCCTTGAATCAAAGTACCAAGCTTGATCCACTACTAAATTACCACTCAAGATGATGAATTCAAAATTAGGAGATGTTTCCTCTCCTTCACCTTTAACTATATTCACATGATAAGCTTTATTTCTGGGTTTAGCCATATCCTATTGTCTTTTCCTATAATATTTCTTAAGGTGACCAAGTTGCTTATAGTAAAAACATTTCCACTTATATCTCTTATTGGAACCACTTACTTGTGAACCAAGGTTCATTTTAAGAGGCCCTACTAGAAAACCTATTGGAAATATCTAGTGAATCTAGGAAAATTTGGTTCACAAGCATGACAAATTTTCCAAGGGTGATGGAAAATGATTGAACCAAATAGTTAAATTGAATGGTCAAACCAAATAGTTAAACCAAATGGATGAAACAAATGGTTGAATCAAATGGCATGAACTAAAAGACTAAACCAAATGCCTAAGATGAATGCCATAGTAAATGTATAGAGCTAGATGGGTGAGCCAAATAGACAAGATGAATGGTTGAGAGAAATAGTTGAACTCAATTGTTGGACTACATGGTTGAATTAGACATCTGAGTTGAATGGATAAACTACATGGTTGAACTAAATAGTCAAGCTAAATGGTTGGACTGAATGGTTAGACCAAATGGTTGAGTCAAATGATTGAGATGAATGACTAAGCTGAGTGATTGAGTTGAATGACTGATCCATATGACTAGACTAAACAACTAATCTAAATGGTTGAGTTGTTCACCTTATTTGAATTATTTCATTGGGTGATGGAGTTAGATGGTTCAATTGGCTAGTGTACTAGTGGGTGACCTATACATTTGATCTACTATCCAGTTTCTTGATCACCTCCCATGCTCTATAAATACTCACCTCTACCCTCATTTCTAACATTTTATAGAGATGGTTTCTCATCCCTAGAGAAAAAAATCATTTTTAATCCATGAAAAGAAAATTTGGTTTCAAAAACTTACTATGCCTAGACATCGTAAAGTTCGTACAACAACTAGATGTATTTAACAATTGGGTTCAAGAATGTAGATTTAGTGGCCTGATCTACATACTAAACTATGACCTCAACACTGGGATTTTAAAAATGCTCATGTACTCATATGATACAAATGAGAAGATCTTCACCCTACAAGTTGATTGCATAATAGTTTCATTTGGTACTTCACCACAAGATATTCACAATCTCATAGGTCTTCCATTTCACAATGTAACCCCTGTGAGTTTTAAATCACTACTATCAGATGAAGATAGACATTTTTTGGCCAAACATTTTGATTTGCATATCTAAAAAATTAGTATGTACTTATAAATTTGTTTGTATATTTAAAATTCAATTTTCAACTTTTACAATCTAAAGAATAAAATCTTCTTTTTGTCTTTCATTTCAGATAGTTAGAAGAGGGGCATCTACATTGAAGATGTTAGTCACCCTTTTTTAAGAGCAATGGTTCAATTTCTCCAAGCTATAATAGTATTGCAATGAAGAGTCATAAATATTCCATATTGGGAACTATTTTAAATTATTAGTACTATTTTCAAATATAAATTTGACTGGTGCTCTTTCATTTCCTCCAAAATAAGGCTTGAATTGAATTCTATTGCTACTAATCCTAGTTCCACTATTTCTTGTTCCAATTTTATTTTGGCATTATACTACGAGACCTTATTTGACCTCCAAAAAACATAGGGTCCAATTGTGTTGGATCTAAAAATAATGATAAACTCTTTGTCTAGAGATGAGTTGGAGGTTAGTTAATTTGTTCATTTATTAATCTAGATTCTAGAGTTTAATATTTATTTATTTGTTAAATGGTTACCAAGGTAAATATTAACAACTATTTGATCTTTGTTTGTTATAACTGATAGGCAAGAATTCATGCCTCAAAAAAATAATCTATCTCAAAAGGATAGCATGCAATTGCAACTATAGTTGAAGAATCTACAAATTCAGAGTCTACAAAATCATCCATGCATTCTTAACAACTTGTGAAATGTCCATAAGTTTCTTTAGTGTTCTCTCCACATGCAGGTTTTCTATTTAAAATTTCAAATGAGATTTTAATTTTCTAAACTCAAATGCATTATTTTAGTTATTTGTTTTATTATTGTAGTTGACATGAGAGTAATTCAGATGGTGGAAAAACCACTACCATAACAAACAATAACATATATTATCCCTTATCAACCCTCTGTGGAAGGTAGTTTACATTATATATTTTGATTTTTATATTTTTATTATTATTTTTTAGACTGAATGTTTGCATAATGTACCAAATCAAAACACCCCTATGGTTATCACTTACAATACACCACATACATTAGGGGATATAATGTCTTTAAATACAAGTACTAAAATTTTAATTTCAATTTTGCATATAACTTTGTTTTTTCAATTTATTTATTTTTCTAAAATAAATTATATTTTTTAGGCCATCCTCTATCTATGAGGAAGATTATGCCACCACCTCTACCCCTGAATGCATTTTGTGGAAGGGGGAAGGCTCTACCATTAACACTGACATAATGAATAACAACACTACAAATATCAGGTTCCCAATTCCCCTCTTTCTCTATTGGAGGTTTATTGAGTGTGAAAGGATTGACTTCTTTGCCAAAAAATTATCTTGACAATGAATATCTAGGGTTTGATAGTGTTACTAATGTTGGAACTACTTTCAATCCACATGATTTTATCCAAGGAGAAGTAACATATGTGTATGTGACTTCTCAACAAGAATCTTCAATCACTTCACTGGATAATCCCACCCTAATAGAGAATGTTGTAAATTCTGATGATGCCCTTACATATTTTGCATTGAAAAAATTGGTAACAAATATTATTATTGTTAGTCTTCAGGAGGGATTAATTGATGAGCTAAAAAATTTATGTGTGGGAGATTTGGGCAAAATACCTAATAAAATAAATAAATGGCCATTATCACAACCACTTGAAATGAGAAAATTCATTTGCATTGGTGCAATAAGATCTTATAAAGATTGATTATTTATTTTCCAAAGCTAAATCTAGGTTAGTTACTATTGTTAATACTTATAATGATAATATGTTGATGATCATGCTTAACAGATTAGAGAATTTGAATGCATAAGCCCAAGCATATTTTAATAAATGAGCAAAAAAAATCAACCTTGTGATTGAAAATGTGGAGAAGGAAAAATATATGGTAATGTATATTTATTTTAATCAAATTTCATGTCATTCTTAATTTTGTTCACATCTAATTACATTACATTTTAAAATGTAGGCAAAATATGAGAACTTGAAGAAAGAAGCTGAGGTCCTCAATTTGCCTTTGAAAAATACATGATTTTTTTTACAATTTGCCACTCAATTTAAGGATATTCTTGTTCTATTGAATAAATATAACAATGCACTATGAAAAATCATTAAAGAGCAATGATAGGATCTCGATGCCTTATTTAAGCAGAAGATAGTTGTCGATCCAAGTCTACTTTCTATAGGAGATGTTATAAAAGAGGATATGGACAATTTTGAATGTCTTAATGTTTCAGCTATGGATCTTGAAAAGGTAGAGATATTGAAGAACAATAGTGGCACAGAGGATGTTGGGACTGAGAAAGTAGTTGAGAAAGTGGTTGTGAAAGAAGGGGAAAAAGTTGTTGAGAAAATAGCTGAGTAATTGAGATTATATTTTAAACTTTTATATATTTGAAAACAATGTTTTATTTTAAAATATAAATTATGAATGATAATTTCAAGTTTGTGAATGTTGTGATCAATATATTGAGTTTTAATTGCCATTTCAATTTCAATTTTATAATGTTGTAAACTTGAATGGTGTTAGGCCCCCTTTTGATATTTTTGATGCAATTGTGAAACTCACATCTTAATATAAATAGATTAATATCAACACATTCATTTAGAAACTACTTCACTTGACATAATAATAATATATTAATCTTGTGTAGTCATCACTTAGCAAGAAACATAAATGTATTTCAGAAAACATATAATAGTTATTGCATGTTATTATAAAAAGATGAGTTGTTTTTTGTGGAAGATCTCTTCTTTTTTATATTTATATTGTTTCTTGAGTAAATCATGATTTGAGATGCATTTGAGGCCATTAGAAAAACACATTAATTTTTGGTAGATGTCTATGTTGAAGATAGTATTGTGATAATCAATAATAATGAGGATTCATCAAATTTGAAAATATACATAATTGATTGTGATCATAAACTATAGAATTGGTTAATGGATTGTTTAATATTATGAGGATGTGTAGAAAGATAAGGTTATATTTTATTTGATCACTTTATTCTGAAAAGAATCAATTTTAAGGACTCTAAACATTTGCAAAAAAATTTAAATATAGGCTATCTACTTCATAGGAGTAGATAACCTACATTACCCTGTAGGGAGGTAATATATATGCCTTGTTTAGTACCTATGCAAGGCATATATATTAGTATATATAGAGTATATATGAATATATATGAATTGCATATGCTTATATACAGTTGTGTGTGTGTGTGTGTGTGTGTGTGTGTGTGTGTGTGTGTGTGTGTGTGTGTGTGTGTGTGTGTGTGTGTGTGTATCATGAAATTGACTTCATTGTTACATGAAACATCCAAGGTTTAGGACTATGTTCATTCAATTACATGAATTTATAGAATGAAATTGAAATCCTAACCCAAAATTGAAAAAGGAATAAGTAGTGTTAAAATTAAAATGTAGGTTCACCAAATTAATTCTAATATGAACTATAAGGTATTGAAATTATATAAGAAATTAAATAATAGATCATACAAGTATGAAAATCATAAATACTTTATAGAAGTTGTAAATTGATAAAAACATAAGTTATGACTAGGGTTATAAAATTGTACTTGCAAATTGATTTATTTTAGTCTATGTTATATTTCAGTTGACTGTAAGAACATGAAGACATAAATGATTTAGAAAATAAAGATCCAGTATGTATTATGAAAAGGTCAAATAAGATAGACAATATCATAGTGCGTCATTGTCTAAACACACTATGCATTGGGTGTAAAAATATGGGCTCATTTGCCCCTATCATAGAACTTGTTTTGATGTAAGAAAAACATTTATCTATAAAAAATATGTATCAAAGAAATAAATAACCATATTAACCTACAGTGTTCCCCCTAACACAATGACACTATATTAATCTTTTACAGTTAATACTTAGCAAAAAATAAGTAAATGAATTTAAGAAAATGTATGCTTATTATTGCATCTTTTGATAAACATGTGAAATTGAAATTCAGAAACTCTACTTCTAGAAGTCTATTAGTTGAAAGATTTCTCCATAAACATGATCATCGATAATGACATTTTCATCCACTATGTTAGTTCCATATTTAGTGTCATTATTTACATCTTCTTTATTTGTCACTGTATTATTGACACCTCTTCTTTCAATTAGAGAACTCCATGTTGCCATAACTCTTTCATATGGAAACATATTCACTACATAATGAAAAACATATAATCTCAAACAGGTTTCTAAATTTATATCCAATCTATTTTGAAGTTTTTACTTTATGAATGATAATGCATTGAATATTATTTCATCTTCCACTGAGCCCAGAATCATTGTTTGATAGAGCTCATATAATCAAAAATATTCACTTAGATTTTTCTGTAGTATACTAATAGGATAAAGTTTTTTCCACAATCTTATAATTGCCCCATTCTCTATTGGTTCTTGTAGAAAATGATTTTGTTCAAACATTGTAATGCCAAAATGGATTGAATGGGATGTCAATAAATCCTTTCCCAAAACACCTATAATTTCTACTCCATTCACCTATATAGATATATAGAAATGCATTACAATACAATGCATGTATTTATGAAATAAATTGCTAACCATATTTTGACTGTTATTACTATTCCAAAAATGGGATTGACAACTACCATCACCTCCAACAAATCATCCCTTTGAAAATGATCTCTAATATCCATAGATAAGTTTTGGGAAAGTGTACTTAGTTTCATGTGGGTTTCAGATAGAGCAGTGTCATATAGAATATGTGTTATGGGCATTTCTTTGGATTTAGCTCCCACAAGATTAGGACTTTCATAGAAATTATGCATTAGAATCTCCTTTCCATTAATAATGACACAAACATGGTCATTGATATTCAACTTCAAATAACTATTAGGGTTGTATAAATTGGTCAAACATTGCCAACTACTAAAAACAAGGCCTTGAAACATTTTGTTTGAAGTGTATAGTATGTCAAGAGATTGGCATACTCATTTTTTTAGCCATATGAAGTCCAAAATATAAATGGACCTCTCCTGAGCATGTTTCATTAAAAAATTCATTTCCTTCAGCATTGGAAGAATTTCACATAAAGTTACCAGTGTTTCTAAATCTGTTAAATGGTACAACACATCTTTTGCCTTATTAATTTCTCTATGATATTTATACATGAAACCTACTAATGATGGATATTCTTCAAAAATTTGTCAAGCAGGTTCATACATAGAAATCCACCTTGTATCAACATCTTTCAATAGTTTCTTACCATCAATCACTCTTATTGAAATTTTTTGTAACTTTAAAATTCTTTTTAGATTGCTTAACATATAAGCAGGTTATGAATGAGCTCCTCCACTTTGGCCACATTAGCAAATTTTCTAACCATTTTGTATGCAAGATTCATCCTATGAGCCATGCAATGAATTGGAATCATATATGGGGAAACTATTATTTACATTCAAACACACAAACCATTTCTATGCCCCTTCATTACTGATACACCATCAACCCTGAAACACACTAGATTTGTAGCTATTGCATAATCATCCATTCTAGCTTTATCTTTCAAATTCGATACAACTAGTTTGTGAAGATATTTTGCATTGCAATTTTCTACCATTTTATTAATTTTTAGTAGATGAGGTTTCCTTTAATATTTCTCAAAATTTTACACATGAATGCAAACCTAGGCTATGTTGTTAATTGTTGTGACCTCATCAATGGATAGTGAGATAAACAGTGATTTCTGAACACTTTCTTTCAAATCTTCAATCTCAACCATCGTTAGACATTTTTTCATTTCCCAAGCATCACTAGTCAACCAATGTGATTGTGGAGTATCCAAAAATCCATTATGTTGAAACAAAATCTTATAATCTAAAAAATTAGAAATAGGTCTACTTTTTTTAGAATATGGTATATAGTAGAAAACTATGTATTTTGCCTTCATATGGGACTACTTGACTTTTCCAAAATTTGATTCAATTACTCCCACTTTCTCCACAAGATGTTTTCAACATTTTTTATCATTTTAATGCTCTTGTACATATCTTACATGCATTCTTATGCAGTTTTCCACCTGTGTGTTATTGTTATCACTCCATCTGGGTGCTTCACTATCTCATATACTTTTCCACAATGTTTCTCAATCATGTTCAATTTTAATTACATTTTGTGTTCTTTTCCTAGCTTCCAACTACATATTTTACATCTTCATTCTTTTGGAGTATCATCAATATTTTTAGGCTCTACAGGTTCTTTGAAGGAAAATTTTGTCATCCAGTCTACCTTAAAGGACCTTCCAATTGTCCATCTACTTCTCTTCCTTTGGGAAGATTTTTGAGTGGAGGTTTTATCTAAAATTTGTGTTTGGTGAGATGGTCCAATCTCTTCTACCACTTTTGTGTCATTATCATTTTCATCAAAAACTAGAGGAGGATCTATGAGTGGTGGTATGTTATCATCAAAAAAAAATTTAGGGGGTGATATGTTATTCTAGCTGATTCTATCTTATGAGATAATAGTGGGGATTTATGCATGTAATTTTTTTAATAGTATTGAAAAGTTGAAGTCAAAATTATGACAAACTAAAAAAATAATAAATACCTAGATTTGAGTGCATTATGATTGTCTCGACTTTTTAATTGCATCTTTAAAATAAGATAATATGGATGATTTCCTTGATGATTGGCCTATCCTTTTACCGTTTACACTAGATGCCATGATGGCCTATGATTTTCAGCTCTATCATTAAATACTCCCATTCAACACTATCATCTGATAGAAATATTTCATCTCTTGTTCACCAATTTACTCACCTAGAACTACCATATAGTTTTATTATTTAGTTATGTCATAGACTTGCCATTCATTATTGGCTTCTTGATCTATCATTCATCTTTGCCATCTAGCACTACCATCAAACACTATCATTCAGATCTATCATTCATTTATGACATTTGGTTGGGTCGTTTGGCTAGGTCATTTGGTTTGGTCATTCAGCTAGGTCATTTGACTGGGTTATTCAACTGGGTCATTTAGCTAGGTCATTCAGCTATGTCTTTAAGATAGGTCATTTAGTTGTGTCATTAGGTTTTGTTTTTCATCTGTGTCATATGTCTTAGGTTTTTATCTCTACCATTCAGTATTGTCATTCATTTTATTCATTTGTTGTTGTTGTTGTTGTTGTTGTTGTTTAGTTTTATACTTCTCTAGTTATGGTTCTACTTTTTACCTTCATTTGTATAAGTCAAGACCTCAGGGGATCTACTATATATTTCTAGATAATTTAAGTGTAATCTCATATATCATTATAAAGGGTTGGTGAGTTGACCCCCCTAAAAGAAATATCCCTAAAATTTAGGTGATCTGATCCCATCTATTGCCCTTAAAAAAATTACCAAAACTAAAATCCTAAAAATGAAATATTCATGAATTAATTAATAATCACTACTAAAAAACCTTGTTATGAATATTATATAGATTAACTATTAGCTTTACCAAGCTACTTACCCTTTACCTTGATGAAGAATGCACTCTCTATAGAAGTAGATGTAGACAAAACTTCTTGCTCCTTTCGTCTCTCCCTTTGCAATAGTAATGTGGATAACTTTTCAAAGTCAGAATTCTACATCCCAAAAATCATGTGAAAAGACTCCACAAATTACTCAAATGAAAGTGGAAGATTTTGCATAACTAGAACAATCAAATCTTGCTCATCAACAAGCTTTTGCACAACCTTCAACTGATCATTGATGTCCTTGATCTGAAACAAAAACTCAAAAATGGAGCCACCTTCCTAAATCTTAGTGGAAAATAACAATTTTTTCAAATACAATATCCTACTAGCTTGAGAAACCTAATATTTAAAATTAATATTACTCCATAGGTTTGATGTATCATTCACATTTCTGACCTTTGACATTAAATTATCTATTGTTGATATTTTTAATAATGTAAGAGCCTCTCAATGATGTTTATCATAGTCATCAGTATTAGTGGAAGGATTTTCTCTTTACCAAGAAATATTTGATCAAGATCCTAATATTCATGTATCATCAAAACCTTGTGACTATAAACTAATTTTTTTGCCTATCAATTTTTATGAATTTGGCAACATGAGTTGTTGTAAACTAGCCATTTGACCTAGTTTTTATAAAAAATTGAATGCAACAAAAAAAATTATAATAATTTTACATAAAATTCCTCCTACCCATAGACTTATATCATAATATGGGTTATGCCTCCTTTTTTTAGCAAAAATCTCAACACTATTTGGGAAATTGTAAACTTTGTGTCTTTAAAAAAACCAAAAAATAGACATAAACAATTAAATCAAGAGATATACAACTATAATTTCAAAAATTCCTTCTTCATCAATACTCATATTAAAAACCTACAAAATGGTGAAAATTTTAAGCAAATTGGATTTATGGTTTGTTCCTAACACAATTAATTGTTCTTCCACATAAATATTTATGAAAAAAACAATTTTTCTAAAGTTTAAAAAAGAATTTGATTTTTATATTTTTTAATTTAAATGAAGTGCACCTTATTTATGATTCACTAGATTAAAACATAGGATAAATAATTGCAAGGAATAAATCCACCAATAGAAAACACCTATGTATTTACAACGAAATGACCTGCCTACAAAAATTTTGAGGTTGATTTTAAATGTAATTCTGAGCCAAATTGAATTTTATTTAGATCAAAGAAGCTTATATTAACTAATAAAATTTCAGCAATAAGAAATAGGATAACTATTCAACACATGAATTTTTGGCTTCTCCTATGGTGCCTTCTAGTACAGCACAACATGTGGTGTAGGGAAAATAAAAATAGGCCTTAGAGTCTCTCCTTTGAATTCCTCTCCCTTTTTCTTGGTATTAATAGAAATTTTACTTATTTTCTCTACTTTTTTGGATTTATTAATGGTTATAAAAAAATAAAGTTGATTTTATTCTTCTCATGGCTCTCCATCAAGGAAATCATGTTCCTCCCTGATAAGTCTATCCTCTCTCACTCCATAAGATCCCTCCCAAGTTTCCTACATCGCAAGGTTTGAGACCATATTAGATTTAATAAAAAAGATGAAGAAATGAATTAACTAGCATGTTCAAAAATACATGAGTAGCCTATTAAATAAGAACAAAAAAACCACCTGAGAATATATGAGGTGGGTGAAACAATAATCATTGAGTAATGTAAAATAGCTAGGACCATCAAACCAACTAACCTATTACCTAAGTGGTTAAAACCACTAAAACCAAATGCATAGCTAATATACCTTAGTCATAAACCTAAGGTATTTACAATAATATGCTAACAAATATTCCATACATGATAGTTGTGTCATGTTGTAGATATAAACATCAATGTAAGTGTTTGTAGGTTGATGACAATGTCTAAGCCTCTAGAAATAGCATTTTTAGAATTTGATGACTATATACTTTACATCAACCTTCATTACTCCACCTATGTAAAACTTAGATCCACCCGTACATCTTCAAATAAGTTAAGTATTATCCCTTCCTTTTGTTGCAATTATTAGAATATCAATTGGCATTTTACTTTCCATATTTAGTAATTTTCTAGATTCAATTTATTGTGTTATTTGAATTAATTTAATTGGCCTTTTATATAATATTTTTATTTATCCATTTGATTATGCTAATCTACCCCTTTAACCATAACACCCAACTCTAAAAATATTTAAATAATATGGTTTAAAAATATGAAGGAAATACAAAATATGACATATCAACACATTTCCTTCTCATATAAAGGAAATCTATTCAGGTTACAATGTGATGGTAATAATACCCACAAAGAGAAAAAAAGTTTCAAAATAATATGGACAATTAGAGATGACATAATAAATATCAATGCATCTGCATTATCTCAAGGATAATTTATGAGATATTAATATCAATTTTGACAAGGATGAATTATTTACAAATCTATATGCATCATATTTAATAAAAAATTAAAAAAATCAAGAACATATAAAAAAAATCAAGTATTCAAAAAAATAGAAAATAAATACATGAGAATGACATGTGTTACTAGGTTACATTTGTTATTAATCACATATTTATCATATGTCATATTATTTTCACACACGTTTTCATTTCAAGAGGTACATGAGTGATATAAATGACATATAGATCATACATGGACATGCATATGATAGACCTTTCCTATACCTAGGGATTATACCAATGTTGGGGGAATATATTTCCATGGGCTTCATATTTCTATGAATTTTAGATAATTTTGAGCTACATACATTACTAACACATGCCTTGATAGATACTCATTTATGATATAGTGTTACATGGATATGTTATTTAATATAGTAATATAATGATAAATATTGATAGTGTAGAATAATTTTCACTTGTTCAATGCTTTAGCCTTGATTATGGATCCTTAGCCTTTTTTGGAGGCATTTTTTCCCATTGATTATGAATCCTTAGTCTTGTTTATTGTAGCATTTGTTCCTCTTGTTTATGGATTGCTAGCCTTGATTTTTAATGACATATTTATTTATCTTATATACGGCCCCTTAGCCTTATGAGTAAAATTATATGTTATTGTGTGACATTTTGTGTTGAAATTACTAATATTATTCAATTTATATGTTTTGAGGTGTTGTGATCCATATCAACTACCTCCCATTTGGGTGTTTTGGTAGGATCTATATCATGCACTTCCTTCTTATGTAGTATTATTTAGTGATAGTTAATAATGTGTAATATATATATATATATATATATATATATATATATATATATATATATATTGACATGTCACTTATATTCTCGTTCATTCCATGTGTTATATTTAGGCCTTGATGCTATGGACATAACTATGACATAATCTCCACACATTAACATGATTAGACATGCGATTATATTTATATATGGCATTGTACAATTAACTTTTATTTAGCGATGATTAAATTGAAATATTTGTCCATCACCTCAAAATAGGGCATATTAGTGGGCTTTGACATAGAGACTAAATCCTCCATGGACATATTTTGGTATAATATTTAGATTTTAGAGTTCAAATATCAGATTAGGAAAATTATGTTTAATTATCAGACAAATATTCGGGACATATATAAGGCATATGCACTCCATTTTATACTCCATGAGTGAAATATTAAAAATTGATAAAGATTCAAATACATTATGGGACATGTATAGGGCACATGTACTCCATTTTATAAGACAACTTACATTGGCCATTATGTTGGTTTATGCACAAATATACATTATTTCAAATTTAAATTGGGTATGATGTTGGTTTATGCACATTGTTAGAGTTTATAGTTAAAACTGATTCAATGAGGCATGATGCTAGATCATTCATAATTATATTTTTATAGTATTTTTCAGAATTTTTAATTATGGATTAAACTTGAATCTATAAGTTCATCTACACCAATTGATTATTGATTTTTACGTAATGTAAGTTGAGGTTCAATGATGCTCAATGGTGATGGTATCACCCATAGTAAACCCATTAAGTGGGTTTCACTTTATCACCTTGTGATTACAAGATCAATGCTAGATCATTTACACACATGTGGGTTTAGACATTTTTCCTCTAATATATGACACCATAGTTAAATTTAAAATTGGATATTAATCACCCTCAATATTATGATGTTCTCCATGTGCTTTAGAATTTAAGCACAATTTGCCAATGCTTCAACAAGGAAACATCTCTAAAAAATTGTAAGGCAACATAGTTTACTCACATATAGGTGTAATCCTTTCTTACTATTTTAAGTTTCAAATTTCAAGTATAATTAATATTTAAATTTTTATTATATGGAAATTGACTACTAAATTTTCATTCAAGTTTTTTTGGCACATATTTTACATATTGGACCTTCTCCTAAATAAAAAGTATGTTTTACACACTCAAATATATATTTATCCTTTTGCTCTAGTTTAAAATATGTTATTTGACACTTGGTAATGTCAATATTTACCTACACTTATCCTACATGACTTGTGCATATCCAAACATGTTTTTCCATTCTCACACACCTACATTATAATTATGAGCCCAATCCATTATATGTTTTTATCAATCACCTAAAAGAGAAATATAGTTAATGTTAACTAGGTGAAATATCCTACCTAAAGGACCATAATATTTTATTGGATTTTTTCCTCCTAGACAATAATGTTAGGACCATAAATAATGTTGAGATTAGTGTCATGAGGTTAATTTTATTACTATTTTCCTAGTAGTGGATATTTTTCAAAATCAAACATTTCTTATAGGTCATCCCATTCACCTAGTGTGTTGGTTCATAAGAAATTAATGAAATGGACTCATATAAATATAAATAAAACCCTCTCTTAGTACTCACTTGGAACTAATATATCCAACATATATACATTACTTCACATAAGGTAAATCTACCATATTATTCCCAAATTTCAAATCAAACACTAGGAATAGTCATCAACCAAGTCTCAAAAAATCAACTTATGTTAAGAGAGAAAATTTTCAAGATCAAATCCAAATTTATAGGTGTATTCATATAAAAAAAGATCCCAATTTCACATTCACACCTAATGGAATTACTATGTGTGGTTTGACTTCATTTTTTGGAGTATATGATACATAGGCAATGGTCAATCATTGATGGGGGTGATTAGGGTGAGTTTATCCCAATTACACTTCCTCACTTTTTATAGGTTCTCATAATTCACAAGTGAACCTAGGGTTTAAATGAGAAGGATATTTATTTATGGAGTTAAACATGTATTTAAGGGTCATAAATAATACAAATAAATACATATCAATTAGGAACAACAAACTATATAGTCATAAAGAGATATATCGAACTAGGATAATAATGTCAACTCCATACAATATCATAATTTTTTTACCTAAGCCTAATGGTATTGACCTTTTAAACAAAGAGAAATAATTATATATCTAGATTAATCACATGCTTGATTCTAGTCTATTTCCACTGTTAGAATAAAGCCATAGTCAATCATTCATGTAGTAAAGCTAAGTATCTTGATCTCCTTATTGTCATAAATATTAAATTTTACTATCAAATATATCTCAATAAATTACTTTCAGATTTATGCTATATTTTGATATATTAAAATATTAATTTATTATATTATTTATATCCTATTATTATTAACATTAATATAAAAATAAGGTAAAATTATTTTGGATTATTTAAATCACTATGATAATGAAATTTGTAGAAGAGGAGTTGTGGATAAAATGTTGGATCTAGGAGATAGTTCAGTCTTTAGTTTTGAGTTTTCATTTTTTAGATCTTATTGATAACCAAGATGGATCATCCTCAAACTTTGACCTTGTCCATACCTTGTGACCAAACAAGGTGGAGAATTTCCCCTAGCACTTTCACCTTATATTCATTGTTAGTGACACTAGGAAGAAAGAATGTTGATGTTTCTAGTAATTGACCATTATTAGATATTAGTATGCAATATAATCTAACCATTCTGAGGTCACCCTTTGAAGCTCCAAAAAAATAGTATTGGTCCACCCATGTTGGGGGAAGGGTTGTCCATTTAACACTACTTTTTATTAATGGATATACACTTATCCCATTAAAAGGATGAGTGAAAAACATTTTAACGTAAGATATTTAGTTTTTTGAGGTTGTATGTAATGAAATTAATTAAATAATTCACAAAAATGGAATGATATATTGTATAAATATGAGAAACATAACCAGATCCATAATAATAATTGATGAAATAGAAGGATAATTGATAGATATAACTAATCAAATTCAATGGGGAAACTTGAAAAAAAATTCAATAAAAACAAAATTCATAATATGATGATTAAATATTAACCGCTACTTCATATATGTACTCTACTTCAGATATTTTTATTCCATAGGTTGAACCTACTAATAATATAAGAACATAGATAAGTGTGACAAGATAATATGAAAGGTAATGTAATATCCCTATACACACTATAGGCTAAGGGCATAAAATTTACCTCCCCTAAAAAAGATATTTCCCTCAACATTAAATAACTCTTGATGTTTCTATAGAAAAGCTTCATCCTGTCATGTTGCATCTTCATGATTTAAATTCTTCTACTTAAAATACTCCTTAATATCTCTTGTTCTCAATCTTTTAATGTGTGTGCAAAGGACCTCCTCAGGTTATATAATGACTTAGACTTATTCATCCAACTCTTGAAACTCATTCAAGGTATAAAATCTATAACTAATTGCCTTATTTAGGAAATATAAATGAAATATAAGATGTTTGTGATTGGCCTGAGGTAGTTCTAACTTGTATGTAACACTGATAATTTTCCACAAGATCTTATAAGGACCATATAACTAAGGATAAAATTTGTTATCCTTTTTATGTGGCCTTAAAGACATTTAATTATATGGATACAAGTACAAAAATACCCAATCATCCATGTCAAAATGCCTCTCAATATAGTGTTTATGCACTTGTTGCTTCATTCTATCTTGTGATAATATCAATTCCTATCTCAGACTAACTACTACCTTTTATTGATGTTGAATGTGTTATTCAATAACTCAAACCTTGGGATACACCTAAAAATATGAAGTGATGGATGGGACATGATAACCATATAGTAACATAAATGGAGACATTTTGGAAGAGGTATGGAAGGAAGTGTTATACCACCATTCTTATATTGGAAGCCAATGAATGCAATGCTCTTTTTTATTTGATGAAAAATAATGTAGATACCTTTCTAGGAATTTGTTAACCACATCTATTTTATCATCATTTTAAGAATGATATGATGAACTATGACCCAATTGGGTACCCAAACATGAGAATAAATTAATCCAAATATTATACTAAATATTGGATCACCATAACTTATAA
Source organism: Torreya grandis (assembly GCA_037957365.1). Lineage (NCBI taxonomy): Eukaryota > Viridiplantae > Streptophyta > Pinopsida > Cupressales > Taxaceae > Torreya > Torreya grandis. Next base: position 6,713,586 of record JARHVA010000056.1, read on the forward strand.
TTATCTTGGGAGTACCATGAAACTTTTGAACTATTTCCATCAAATTAACTATTGTACTAGATAAAAATGGTTGTGATAAGGATTAAAAATGAGCATGTTTCATGAGCCTATCCAAAATTACCATGATGGCATTTTTACCTTCAGACCTTGATAACCCTATAAATAAATCCATGGGAACTCCTCCCACTTATATCTATGAATGGATAAAGGCTATAGAAGACAATTAGTCTTAATTATTTCACCCTTGTTTTATTGACACACCATGCATTCAACCACAATTTTTTATATCCCCCTTGATTCCTTCCCAAATTAAATCCTGCTTGATTATCTAATAGGTTATCAAAAAACATGAGTGACCCCTATTGGAAATGTATGAAGCTCCTTAAAGATATTTTTCTTGAGGACAAATTATAACATATGTTTAAATGATATTTATACCATAATGCATTCCATTTCCACTCAAATTTGGTATAAGGACAAGAACCATGATGAATTTTATGAATCCTAATTTATGAATTTTTGTCATTCTCCCACTCTGATCTTGCCTCTTCCAACCAATCTTCCAACCAAATGGTCATTACACATAACAATGCCTTAGTAGATTCATCCCTACTAGATAGAGTATCTAATAAAACATTCTATTTTCCTTTCTTCTAGATGATTTTAGAGTTATGTCCTAACATTTTAGTCACCCAATTTTGTTGTTGTTATAATGAAAATTGTTGTTCTAAAAATTATTTTAGATTATCATAATAAATATTTACCTTAAAGTGTCTACCCATTAGATAAGATCTCCATTGCTTAATTACGTGAAGAAACATTTCTTTCTCATAGATTAGATTTATCCTATTTTTACCCTTGAGTTTATGAATATCAAATGCAATAAATTTTCCTTCTTACATAATAATTCCCCCATGCCATAACCTAATTCATCACATTCAACAATAAAAGTTTTAAAAAAACTATGGGTAGCTAAATCTAGAGTGGTTCACGTAGCCTTCTTTAGATTTTTAAAGGCCTTGGTAGCTATTTCATTTAAATGGAAAATGTATTTATTCAACAATATTTTGAGTGGTGATGTTATGCTACCATATTTTTTCACAAATCTACAATAACCTATTATCCACAAAAAGCCTTTCATAGTATTTAGGGTTTTTCACAATTATCATTCCATTTTAGCATTTATCTTCTGATGGTCTAATTTGACTAATTCATGTGAAATAATATGACCCAAGTCCTCTACCTATTGAAATACAAAATCAAAATTTGAAGATTTTTCATAAATGTGATGTTGTTCCAGAGCTAATTGTACCTATTTCACATGCTAAAAATATTATTCCCAATTTCTATTTGTATACTAAGATGTCACAAAAAAGTACCCACACAAATTTCCTTTAAAAAATGCCAAAAATAGTGTTCATCAAACTCAAAATGCAAATGGTGAATTTTTTAGACCAAAATGCATGACCATAAACTCATAATGGCCTTTATGATTTCTAAAACTTATTTTAGGGATATCCTCATATCTAAGTTTAATTTGATGTTACCCAAAACAAATACATAGTTTTTGAAAATAAAAACATCATGTAATTTAATTATAAAATCATCAATTAATAGACTAGGGAACTTATATTTGATGGTTTACTTATTGAGTATTTTGTAGTATAGGCACATCTTCCAGGTGTCATATTTATTATGGATCATGACTACTGGGGAAAAATATTCACTATGGATATGTATGATAATCCCCGCCTCTAGCTTCATGTACAATATTCTCAATTTCACTCTTATAGGCATACAATTACCTATATGGTATGAGGTTTTGTGGCTAAATCCCTAGTGTAGACACTATTTTATGGATTATATATCACGTCAATCTTATACACTTGAAAAATTTAGACCTTTGTTATTCTTATCAGTTTTGGACCTTTTCCACTTTCATAAATTTTGCATCTACTCTATTGGTGTGCTATCACCATTCCGCAAACAGGGCTAATCTGAATGTAGACAAAATATTTAATCTTCACACTCTCCCTGTAGAAAAGGTGGATACAACTAGTGTCTATGTTAATTACTCTTCATAGACAATTTCCAACTCTGTCTTTCTAACGTCATTTCTCAAGTGTTCTGTAGAGATGTTCCCAATCTCATCTTGGTAATAAGCAGAATATGATCCAGGTGGTAGCTTTGCCACTAGACTCCTAAAAGACACCACCATGAACAAGATGGAAATGTTCTGTTATCATTCCCCCAATGTGAAATTTCAACTTCCCGCACAAGTACCTTAATTACTAGAAATGGTTGATTATTTTCAAAGTGAACAATAAAGGGCGAAAAGGAAAGCACAAGAAGATTCTCATATGGACCATACTTAATTTCTGGATCCACAACTTTTGTGGGATCAACTTTGGTAAATGACTCTATTCTAGAACTTGGAGTCTTAACAATTGTAGTTTGCACTTTCACAAGGCAAGGAGAGAGAAAGTAGGCATTGTCAAGCTAAACAACAAGCTGGGATTGTGCTTGGGACTATGCATTATTTAAAACTGTGAATATAATTTGTATGATATATATTTTATATCATAGGACAATCAATCTTCATAGAATGAGTGAATGAATAATATAGACTCAGTCGTATTACCTTATAGGCTCGGCTCGGCTTACCAAATGGATACATACCTGAACTCAAAAATTCTTTTATCAAAATGATTGGATATTTAATATAGGCTCGAATTTGACTTTGCAATGCCAAATATTCACCATATTCATGATTGTGTGTTATTCAATATCACACCCCAATCCATTCACAACTATGCAAATAACTTACAGGATCGATTCGGCTCAACCTACCACACAGACACATAAATCCATGCCACAAGTTTGACTTATATCCTTGTTCAAATCAAAATGCCAATAACATATGTTATATGTTATATGTTATATGTTGTGGCTTACCTTTAGCAAAATTGACACCCACACATTTGATCATAGACTTTATATTGTAAATCGATGCTTGATCCTCCTGGATTGCCCAAATATGAGCTCTACCATTCAAAATTACTTGTCTATGTTCACCTTGCCCAAGACTTACACACTCTTTCAAATATATGAAGTCTTTCTTCCCTTGGCCTTATATAATTGATGCATAGTATCACATGGTTTGAGCTGTTGTCCTTTTCTCATCCTAGGTTTGAGAGAGATTTGTTTTCAATACAAACAAACATGGCAACCAAATATGCCACAACCTTGGAAACTGGATTTTTTTTAAATAGACGTGATCCTTTTATTACCAAATTCCATCTCATGAATCCTACAATGTTCCTACTCAGGACCTCTTTCTTTGCTGAGGCTTCATACACCTTCTAACAAGCATCTCCCTTCCACTCCAGTGTTCCAAACTATGGACTCGCTTTTGTTACATGAGTCAAAAATAGGATAATACAGGTCGAATGGCCTTCTTGACTCCCCTTCTCTCTCCTAGAGATCCTCCCTTTCTATCTCTCCTCCTCTTATGCCAGCTAACTTACAGTTAATTTGTTATGTGGCTGGTCCAACGGATTCATCAAAAAAAAGGAAATCAAATCCTTTTCAATCTCCTTGAATCGTGTATTCTCCTATAACGGCTCAACTATGCTTGACTCCACGCCATCCGTGGATGATTACAACAATAATAGGATTATTGAAATCATGTTGCAGCTAATAATTCTATACAAAACATATTTAGGCCTTATTTCTCCTCCACAAGACAAGTATGAATATTTTGAAAAGTAAACTTGGAGGGAAACTTATATAATTGCTTAGGTTAATGCCTATCTAAGGCTTATTCAGCTAGTCCTTGCTAGATACTCCTACATCATCTATATTGTGTCCTTTAGCCCATATCTTGGTTTGATTGGTCTTATGTTGACCCAAACCTTTTATCTTACCTAGGATGCTTAAAACCTACTTATATTTCACCTCTATAATTTTTGAGTCTAGACCTACTTTGATGTTCCCTAGACACTGTTGAGTTGTGGAGCTAAAAGCTTCACCAAATGAGTGAGTGCAAAAGTTGTTGTGTTTTGATAGTCGCCAATGTCGGTCAGTGATCGACTATAGGTTTCTAATGTCGATTATGGATCAGCTGATGTCGGTCATATGCAGGCAGATAGGGACCGATGTCGGTCACCTGTGCATTCTAGAATTCTATTTTTGTGGGAGAAATGGATTGTTTGCATGATAAGATTAAGTGTTAGTCTTGAGTCCGCGTATCTATCTTTAGTAGGATTGTTTTGAGCCTTTGATTAGGAGGTGTATCTAATGGTTGTGATTGCATAGCTCATGATCCCTAATTCTATATAATAGGGATAGATCTTCATTGCTTGTAAGGTAGAAGATGTAAGATAGACAATTCAAGTAGCTAAATTGTGTTTGTAATTGATAGAGAGAACTCTTGAGGGAAAGAGATCTGTACATTTGAGAGGTGTGGAAGAAAGAGAGATTTTCTTCAATTGTATTTCCTTCTGGAAGAGTTTAATACAATTTTTCATTGTTTCTTGTATCTCATGTTCTTTGCTGATTCTGATTTCTAGTTGCTTTCAATTCTGGTTTAATTTTGTGTTTAGTTGCATACAATAGTAATCAATTGTTCTTGTTAAGATCCTGACAAGTGGTATCAGAGCGAGGTTGTAGGGAGTAGGTTTGTGTTTGATTATAGGTCACTCTCAGGGGTTTCTGATTAAGTGGGAGTATAGCAATGGCAGAAGAAAGTACACTAAGAATGGAGGAATTCAAAAGCAAGAATGGTCAATTACGGTGTTATGAAAAGAAAGAGTAGGTAAAGAAAGATTGTTGGTTGGTAGAAGATCAGCATGAAGGAGCATGTGTTGTAGGTATTATTGCACTGGTTGTTCTTATATGTTCCTTGGATAAAGTAGAATCTTGGTTTATAGATTCTGTTGCCTCTTTCCATGTAGCCCCAAATAGAGTATTTTTCCATGTTAAGGTCCATGGAGACTTTGGAAAGATTTATTTAGGGGTTGGTAAGCCTTGTCAAATTATTGTCAAAAGAGAAGTGCAGCTGAAATTATAGATGACCAACACATGGGTGTTGAAGGATGTCATGCAGGTGCCAGTTTTGAAGATGAGGCTAATTTCTCTAGGAAAGTTGGGTGATGAGAGATGCATAGTAACTCTCACAGTGGATGCACTTGAATTAGCTAGTGGTAAGAAAGTAGGTACTCTTTATCTACCTACTTGTATTACTAATTCTTCTTCTGTTGTGAAGATGTGGCTTTGTAGGCTTGGTCACACGAGAAAGAAGGAGATGCATGTTCTTAAGAGGAAGTCAGATGTGTTTAACAAACTTAAGAACTGGAAAGCCTTGGTGTTTATGGAGGAGATGATGGATAGAGATCAGTGAATGGGACTGAATAACTCTAAGCAGGGTAGTTTAGATAGGGTTTTGATTCAAAGTGAGCTCGCGAGTAAAAATTCATCACTCACAGGAAAACATAGGTATCGACATCGGTCAGGGGTAACCGACATCAAACAGACATGCACCGACGTCGGTCATGTGTAGATAGGCAAAGTCGATGGTGTCAGGCAGGTGGCAACTGATGTCAGTCAAAGAACTGGCATTAGTAACCAGGGGGACATCAACATTAGTCAGGGAACTGGCACCGATAGTCAGGTCAGTTGCATGGAACTGATGTCGATCGAATGCAGACTGGGTGGTGATCGACATCGGTCACTGGAATGGATTTTGGGAAAACAACAAACTATTAAGGAGTCTCAAACACCCATGTGGAGGACTGAAAGTGTAAGTAAGCCTCAAATTCATTATTCCCCTTCTTTATACTTGTTGCTCACTGTAGAACAGGTAGGATCTAGGAAACAGTGGGAACATGGCATGAATTCTTTGAAAGAGAACCAAACGAGAGATTTGGTTGAGTTGCCAACTAGAAAGAGAGCACTAAAAAACAAATGGGTTTATAGGTTAAAAGAAGGTGAGAATGGACAAATGAGACATAAGGCTAGGTTGGTAGTAAAAGGATTTGCACAGAAACCAGGTATTGACTTTGGTGAATTTTTTTTTCTTGTAGTAAAAATGACTTCTATTCAGAATGTATTGTCTTTAGTTACTATTGAGGATTTGCATCTTGAGTAGCTTGATGTTAAGACAACGTTTCTTCATGGAGACTTGGATGCAAAAATATATATGGATCAGTCGGAGGGTTTTGAGGTCAAAGGTAAGGAGAAACTTGTGTGCAGGTTGAAGAAAAGCTTATATGGTCTTAAGCCGGTTCCTAGATAGTGGTATTTGAGGTTTGACAGGTTTATGACTGAGCATGGTTTCAATAGATGTCAATCTGACCATTGTGTTTATTTTAAGAGATTGGATAATGGTAGATATATTATCCTATTATTGTATGTAGATGATATGCTTGTTGCAGGTTCACACATGCAGGATATTATTGAGCTTATGATAAAATTAGCTCACACATTGGCCATGAAGGATTTGGGAACAATAAAGAAAATCCTTGGCATGAGTGTTAAGAGAGACAGAAAATATCATAGGTTGATTTTGTCTCAAGAGGATTATGTGAACAAGGTGTTGGAGAGGTTCAATATGCAGGATGCAAAACTGGTAGGCACACCTATGGATGGACACTTCAAGTTGAGCAAAGAACAATGTCCTAATTCACATGATGAGGTAGAGTACATGAGTAGAGTTCCATATGCTTCCGTAGTTGGGAGCTTAATGTATGCAATGGTATGTACTAGGCCTGATATTGCCCAAGTAGTGGGAGTTGTCAATAAGTTTATGGCCAATCTAAGGAAGGAACATTGGAAAGCAGTTCAGTGGATTCTCAGATATCTGAGAGGGACCAGAAGTAGGAATTTATGCTATGGAGGGTCAAACACTTCTCTACATGGATATGTAGATGCAGATATGGAAGGTGACTTAAATGGCAGGATAAGCACCACAGGTTATGTTTTCATTATTGGTGGAATGGCAGTTAGCTGGATTTCAAAGTTGCAGAAGGTTGTTGCCTTGTCTACTACAGAGGCAGAATACATTGCAGTCATAGAGGCTAGTAAAGAAATGATATGGATGACACGGTTCATGGAAGAGTTGGGAAAGGATCAAGAGAGTTGCAGATTATACAGTGATAGTCAAAGTGTAATTCATTTGGCAAAGAATTCAGCTTTTCATTCAAGAACCAAACATATATAGCTTAGGTACCACTTCATTAAACAGGTATTGGAGGATGTGAGTTGAAGCTGGAAAAGACCCATACAGATGAGAACCCTGCTGATATGCTAACAAAGCTGGTAACAAAGGAGAAGTTGAATCTTCATTCAAATTTTGTTGGTCTTCAAGATTGAGCTTGAAGATGGAGAAGCTAGAAGATGTTGCTGTATAGGTACAGGTGTAGCTATTTATCTTCAAGTGGGAGATTGTTGAGTTGTGGAGCTAAAAGCTTCACCAAATGAGTGAGTGCAAAAGTTGCTATGTTTTGATAGTTGCCGATGTCGGTCAGGGATTGACTATAGGCTATCGACGTCAATTATGGATTGGCTGATGTCGGTCATATGCAGGCAGACAGGGACCAACATCGGTCACCTGTGCATTCCAAAATTCTATTTTCATGGGAGAAACGGATTGTTTGCATGATAAGATTAAGTGTTAGTCTTGAGTATGCATATCTATCTTTAGTAGGACTGTTTTGAGCCTTTGATTAGGAGGTGTATCTAATGGTTGTGATTGCATAGCTCATGATCCCTAATTCTATATAATAGGGATAGATCTTCATAGCTTGTAAGGTAGAAGATGTAAGATAGACAATTCAAGTAACTAAATTGTGTTTGTAATTGATAGAGAGAACTCTTGAGGGAAAGAGATCTATACATCTAAGAGGTGTGGAAGAAAGAGAGATTTTCTTCAATTGTATTTCCTTTTGGAAGAGTTTAATACAAGTTTTCATTGTTTCTTGTATCTCATGTTCTTTGCTGATTTTGATTTCTAGTTGCTTTCAATTCTGGTTTAATTATGTGTTTAGTTGCATACAACAGTAATCAATTGTTCTTGTTAAGATCTTGATAGACACTAAAGACCATAATGGACACATATGTTGATGTAGGTGTCCTACTTAGACACAAGTGTCTAGTGCCCTAAAGTTAACTAATTTTAAAATGAAATGTATCTTAATGGTTATCCTAAGTGATTTAATGTGAGTTACCTCTCCAAAGGGATTTATATAAATATAAGATCAACCCTTATTCATTCCTCACCTAGAAAATACCAAAAGAGACCAAAGAAACTTATCAAAATGATTCAATTAAGAAAATATTCTATTTTTTTTCTTATTTATATATCAATCATAAGGATAACACATATACAGGTCTAAAGTACTAAAGGAGTAGCCTAAGAGCTATATTTTCCAAGTTATAAGCTAGGTCATTATTGTACTTACTTTCTACATATTGCATGATTCACACATAAGCTAACATGTAGGGGAGAACTACATCAGTCTGAGGCACTCTTTGGAGTATTGTCTATGTAGGCTATGATCATTGACATAGGGGTATTTAGGTTCAGATTGACACTAGGTGTCCACTAACTCATTTTTTTCCAAGGTCATTATGAAGATGCAAAACTAGGGTTTTATAATTTCATGAGGATTGATAATCCATGACCCAGATCTAAATGAACCAGAGCAAAGGTGAAGACAAACCCATAAGTATCCATGTGGTTATATAATTTTCCAATAGATGTTTTGTATAGGACACCTACATCAGGTTCATACACTAACATTGATGTAGCCATCCAGGGTTAATGCTTCTATTAGTAGTTGTAAAGGCATTATAATTAGAATTTGGTGATTGTTCTAGAATCATCTTCTAGTTTGCATCCTTCCTATTCTAGATCTAGAATTATATCAACATAAAAACTAAAAAGTTACATTACTTATTTGTAATTTCCATATCTAACATATGTATACTTATTATTTTCATCTTATCTTAGTTTAATGAATTTTTACATTTGTTATATCTAATTTTAGCATGTAATTGGCCTATTGTAGATTTGATTATCACCCTTGTGCTTATTTATTTCTATATCCCCTTTAACCCTAGATAAACCCTATATAATACATTTTAGGGTTATACATTTGGTGAACCTGATATTTGAACTCCAAGCCCTAGGTCAATTAGGGTTTTTTTTAATTATTATTATTAATCCCTGATTGATATATAATATGTGCAACATGGATACATCTATCACCCATTTTGGGTTCCAATATGTCATAGTTGTTATGGTTTGATATGTTAGTTTAATTTTTAAATATAGTAATAAAATTCATGATAATAATGAGAGGGTTTAAAATGAAAAAACATTTGATATCTATTCAAAATTCCTTTTGTAATACACTCAAACAAGTGCATTCTCAACCTAACATCATAGGATATGGCCTTATAGATAAAATAGGCAACATGTGTCCTAAGAATTCATTGTTAAATATTTTAAAATGATCCACTATCTAAAACTATATCCTACATGAGGTATTATGTGATATCCAAGTACCATGTGATATAAGATTGACTACTTTTATAAAAAATATGCAAATTCTAACATATAATACAAACATTATTACCTTTGGTTGCAAAGAGGTGAACTCAAAGAATATCATTTATCAAGAAATGCCTCCCTCAACCCAAAATACAAATTTCAATCAATAAAAAACATGAGCATATTTCATCAATTTCAAATACATAGTGATGTTATTTCACTTTTAGACTTGTTAGACAAGTCACCACCTTGTCAGGTTATTTTTGTGAGAACATTATAGATGAAAACCTTGCTGCAAAATGTAGAGTCGCCACATATGGCCATTTTATCAAATTCCATAAAATTTACCAAACATAATATATCATTTGAAAAAGAAGATCCACCATCCCAATAGCTGGTAAATACTTGTTTGCCACCATACATTTAGGTGTGTGTTTTCAATAAAATGATGAAACAAGTTCTTGTGGATAACATTTTTGAGCTTAGCATCTGTACCATATATTTCCTCTCTAAAATTGGAATTGGACCTTTAGATTTGGAAATATATAATATGAGCATCAAATTATTTGATAATATTTCATGATGATTATTAGGACAAATAATGTTGAATATCATTGTGGGTTCATGTACATTACCCACTTTGTGCTAAGTTATGCCAAATATTCAAACTATAACATTCTCTTGGGACAACCTTAGATACATGAGATGTATGAGGTTCCCCCTAATTTTTTTAATACAAATAAAAAATTAATTATTAAGGATTCATTTACATATGTCCAATAGATCCTAATCCTTTCAAACATTATGAAATGGTCCAACAAACATTAAATCTTAAACCATAATCATATGACTATGAGTATAATATTAATACACTAGTATGAAAACCTAACCAAATTATTATATCTAAGGTACCAAAGAAACATTTCTCATGTTTACTTGAGTATCTAGCTTCATTATTCCTACAGTTAATAGAGTGTCAACTTATACCCCTCCCTCATCCTATAGAGGTTGATATGAGTAGACCTATACCTAAAGGATATGATGTGAATAATTATTCTAATTATCATCAGGGACCAAGGCATTATATGAACATATGTTTTACCTTGAAATATAAGATCTAATATCTCATTGATGATAAAATTATTATACTTAATGACCCACTTAGAAATTATTTGATTGATAATTCAAAGAATAATACATCACTATAATAGGCATACAATGTATACCAAAAGATCAGATTAAACAACATCCAGACAAACAAGATTTGATAGTCGCCTTATTCATGGGTGGTGCTTATTTTTTACATATCTTTATTGATCCTACACAAAAAAAAACTACTCACCATATAAAGCATTTTTAGTATCTTGGTTTTGGTCTAAAAGACATATAAAGAAATTTAACTTAGATATACTCCTTGGGAAACATAACAATACTAATTACTTGGGTCTTAAAGTAATTAAAACATGGGTTTGGGTTATGCCTAACACATATCCATATGCACTTACACTAGGAACTCTTTGAATACACCAAATGTATGAAAAATTGATCCAAACCAGCAAGGTATTTATTTTTATCATGAAGGAAGATTAATACATATTCAAAATGATAGCATTAATTCTTATACTAGACATGAAAAATGTTAGGAGGAACATGTTATGTAATTTTTAACTTATCCAATCATGATGCAAACAGTGTAAATGATCCAACTTAAGGTTGTTAGGCACTGAGTGGGGAGATACCCATAACCATCCATTGGATGTGATCATAGATTAGTCTATTCAAATATTCCAAAAATACCAAAAAAATAAAAAAACATTCAAAACTTCAAAAATATTTTTAGAATAGACATGTTCTATTGGATCCTTGGCATATATGTGTTAGTTCCATGTTAATGGATGGCATATCAATTACTCTTACATATACATGTGTGTCATGCTTCTACTTGAGTGTGATACAAGCATACATAGATACATGATCTATTCATATTTTAGATGTTGGGCCTTCCCTCTAATCATGTCATATGGACATTGGGGGTATCCACCTCTATGATCATGATACTTCCAAGTTATATCATTCTATGGCCACTTTACATTATCATGTTTTGAGATCATATGTACTTACAGATGCCTTTATACATGCTTATATATTTCATAGGGTATTTGATATGCTATGTAATTGACATTTTTTCTAACACATCTAATCCACGTGCTACTATGATATGTTTATGTTGGTTTCTTATGATTTTATTTATACACTTCCTTGTGTGCCTTATATTTATATTGTCTTTCTTATTCAAGGATTTGAATATTCTCCTTTATTTATGGCCCTCATGCCTATGTGTGATCTTTTTGACATTTGAACATGTCATTGTATTTATATAGATAGTTGGATATATCATCCTTACTTTTGTGGACATTTGACTAAGTCTTATCCCTTTGATTTTGTGACATTTTAACATGCCCCATATTTATGGTCTCCTTGGACCATTGTATGTAAAACTAATTTTAAGTACTCTTGTGTGTGTGTGTGCGCGCGTGCGCGCGCGCATGCACACATGCACACTTTATTGATTTAATTGTTGAGATTTTAAATATTACTATCTAGACATTTTCATGATCCTTATCATGCATCTTAGGCCTTCATATGATCACATTGTCCTATGCACTTCAATAATATATTTACCTAGACATTTCCCTTCTATATGCTACATGGTTCCATTCATAGCTTATATGGTTGTCTTATCCTTTTGAGGTGAGGTAACTACCACTTTATATTATTTTCTCACCTTAAAAGGGGGGGATATCAGTGGGGGCATGTCATAGAAACATGTTATTTAAATTTGACATAATTTTATATTTAGTGGGGGCATGATTTAAAATAATGTTCTCCACACTTATTCAATATTTGGTATTTATATCAGTTTTTAGATTCAATAGGGGCATGTTATATAGGCATGGCTTCCACACTTTCATAGTTTTCAGATGCAGTGGGGGCATGTTATGTAGGCATGTCTTCCACACATTCACAATTTTCAAATTTAGTCAGGGCATGCCATATAAGCATGGGTTCCACACATTCATAGTTTTAGATCTAGTGGGGGTATGATTTGGAGGCATGTTCTCCACACTTATTCAGTATTCAACATCTCTAAATTATATTGGAGGCATGTTTTGGAAACATGTTATCCACATTGGTACTTATTTTAGTTTTCATATTTCTTCATATATAGTGGGGGCATGATTTGGAAGCATTTTCTCCATACATAGTTTCTGAATTAGCTAAAGCACATAGTTATATGATTCGGATTTACAGTTGTGGCATAATTATTTACATTGGTGCCATTGTTATACATAGTTTTAGTATGAGACATATATGAGGTGAATATGTTATTCAATGTGTGCATAATATTGTAAAATCCAAATCAGTGTCAGATTTTAAAACTCTTTTTATAGACTGTTACCATATAATGTACTTTTATGCACTAATACCCATGATGAGCTGTACTTAGAAAATATATTGAAGTAGTTGGTTTGATATTGGTATGGTTGAGGTGATTAAATCACTATATCTTGCCAAATTTTTATGTTGGAATTGATTGTATCATCTAGCCTTACTAGGTTATAAGTATCATTGGGTTGCACAATTGAACTAATCTCAACTACTAGGTGGTAACACACTTTTTCTCCAAGGTTGGGGGAATGTGCCTTCCAATATCTCTCTATATACTTAGAAATAACAATTTTTGTATTTCTATATATTTTTTCCTAATCTTAGTTTCATAGCCTTACAATGATAAGTATTTCAAATCAACTTCCTGATAGGCAACACAATTACATTGATACATAAGTGTACTCTTAAACATCAATCTTTCAATTTAAAACTTTTCAATACTTTAAATTACATATTATATGCATTGATTTTTTTCCTCAAAAAAATTCACAACTTCAAATTTAATTAAATGTTTAAATTACAATTTGTAGATGCAGTGGCATCCTAAAGAAAAAAAGATAATAAAGATGGGAAAAGGAGAATTCCCCACAAAACAAGGAGACCAAAGTACAAGGCAAAAAGTGCATGTAAGGAACAACAAGTGTTCAAATCGGATGCAAAGGAAAGATAAATGAAGAGACCAAGTCCACACATCATCTCCAAAGTATGCCACCAAAGCATTATACCAAAACAAAGAAAGAAATACCAAGCACATACAAAAGAACACACCTAAAGAAAGAAGCAAAGGGAAAGTGGTGAGTATGAACTAAACCAGTGGTGGGGTGAAGTTATGCCCAAAAACTAGTCCAAAGTAAATACAACAAATCCATATGGAAGTCACTCAAAATAGGTGCAAAAGTAAAAATCTAAATATGGAAATCCCACATGCAATATAGAAGACAACAAAACCAAACCAAAGAGTAAGTGCAAATAAAGCATGTAGCAGAACAAGAACTTAAAGAAAAATTTCTATGGAAAATTAAGCCTCCAACACCAATCTAATATGAATATAAAGAGAATCATCATAACCATATTAATTAATAACCCATAGGTATATACACTAATTATATATTGTAACATACTCTTAGTTAAAGGCCAGTCACCAGAAAATCACTCAAGTTGGGCTAATGCAAAGATAAGGTGTGTTATATACACCCAGCTACACATTCAATTCCTTTAAATTAAAGAGGGGAAATGTAGACACTATTTTATGGATTATATAACACATTAGTCTTTTAAACTTAGAAAACTAAGACCTTGGCTATTCTTCTTAGTTCTAGACCTTTCCCACTTTTAGAAGTCTTGCATCTACTCTATCTTATGCCCCTTGGCCTATCTCTTGGTCTGACCAGTCTTATGTTGATGACCTAGACCTTCTATCTTACCCAAAATTCTTAAAACCTACTTATATTTCACCTCTACAAGTTTTGAGTTTGTACCTAATTTCTTGTTCTCTGGACACTAGCATCCAATACAAACACCTGTGTTGATGCAGGTGTCATACTCTAATGCAAGTATACAATGCCCTAAAGTCATATAATTTTTAAAAGAAACACATTCTAATGGATGACCTAAGTGATTTAATGTGAGTTACTTATTTAAATAGATTAATATAAATATAAGATCAACCCTAATTCATTTCTCACCTAGAAAATACCAAAATAGACCAAGGCAACTTATCAGAAGTATTTAATCAAGCATTCAATCAAGCAAAACTTCCCTATTTTATCTTATATCCATTTTAGTCATAAAGATAACACATATATAGGTCTAAAGTATTACAGGAGCATCCCAAGAGATATATTTTCCAAGTTACAAAATAGATCATTTTTATACTTGATTTCCACATATGGCATGATTCACACATAATAAAACACTTAGGGGAGAACCACATCAATCTGAGGCTCTCTTTAGAGCTATGTAGGCAACACTCATTGACATAGGGGTATTTGGGTTTAGTTTGACACCATGTGCCCACTAACCCATTTTACCCTAAGGTTACTATGAAGATGAAGAACTAGGGTTTTGCAATTTCATAAGGAGTGATAGTCCATGACTCATATTTAAATGCACTTGAGTGAAGGAAAAGACAAGCACATAAACATCTAGGTGGTCACATCTTTTTCTAATATGTATTATTTACAAGACACTTGTGTTAGGTTTAGACAATAGCATCGACACAATTATCCAACGCTGATGCTAGTGTTTGTAGTTCAAGAGGCACTCAAATAAGAATTTGGTGACTATTCCAAAATCATATTCTAGTTTGTTTATTTTTTGTTCTAGATCCAAAACTATATCAATATCAGAACTAGTTAAGTAATTTAATTCTTTGTCATTTCCATATCTAGTATAGTTGTACTTATGATTTATATCCTATCTTAGTTTAATGAATTCAACATATGTTATATCTAAGTTTAACATATAATTGGCCTATTGTAAATATGCTTATCACCCTTGTGTTTATTCATTTATATATCCCCTATAATCATAGATAACCTCAATCTAAAACATTTTACGGTTAATCACCTAAAATTAGGTCATTGACATGATCATCTTTTCTACTTAGTGGTAGTCCTTTTAGAATTGTGCCAAAAATAGGTTGGTGGTCATCAATAATCATCTCTAGATCAAGATGTGTAGTTGCATTTGTTCGTTGAATTTTTATGAAAAAAATCATGCTAAAAATCCTTCAACCCCCTTTTTTTGATAACCTTCATCATCTGATGTAAACTAACCAATTGTGTATATTTAATTTGTAATCCACATACTTCAAATGTCCTACCTTCAAAATAAAATTGCATGGACAGTTCTTATAAATTCATCGCTGTTGTGCCCAAGGTTGTGATCCATTGGAATCCAAAAAAAAATTCCTACCCCACCCATGGGAATATCAATCATAGGATAATCTATCCCATTGTCTCCCATATTAATATTAATACTATGAAATTTCCCATAATAATTGACTATGTTATCATTTGCAATCATGACATAAAATTTTGGACCTAAAATTTTAGAGCCATGATTATCCAACATATTTTTGTTTAAGTTATGTGTACTCATTGAGTCAATTAACATTTTCATTTTCCATTTCTTAAAGAAGCTGAAAAACTTAAGGGTTGTGGAGTGATAATACCTAAAAGTGCATGATAGGAGATAATAGGGTGAGAATCTTCAAATTCTTCCTTTGTCTCTTCATCACCCTCACTTGAGGCCACATCATATTATTATTATTCATTGGGTCTTTCAATGTGCATAAACTAAATTTGAATTATATAGCACCTCAGTATTTTATACTTGGAAAGTAATTCTCATGGTTGTACCCTTCAGTTCCTAAAACCTTCTTATTGTTGAATGATTTGTATCTACTATCTCTTATGCCTATTGCCTTTCTCTTAATATGAACATATGTTATTTTAATGACCATACATTCTATACTTTTCAAAATTATATAAACATGGTTATTATCATCCTCTACAAGTTTTGGACCTATACCTATTTTTCATCTTCTTGGAAACTTGTGTCCCAACCAAATGCCTATGTCAATGCTAGTGTCTTGTGCCAAATTAACTATCTAGTAACCTAAAGTCATTAGAATTACAAATGAAATGTATCCCTATGATCAACCTAAGTGATTATATTTTAGATATTTCTAAAAGGGACACACACACACACACACACACACACACACACACACACACACACACACACACACTCATTTATTCCTTACCTAACGTAGACCTAACAAATCATAAGACAACTTATCAAATGTACCCAATAAAGCTTTCAATTGACAAAATCTTACCTATTATCTCATATTTTAGTATCATTCATAAGGACATCCCATCTACATGTCTGAATTACTAAAGGAGCTCTCTATGAGCCATATTGACCAGGTTACAAGCTAGATCTCTCTATGTAATTTTTTTTTATCATACATTTCATCATTATGCACACATAAACCAACACATAGAGGAGAACCATGTAATTATAAGGCCCTCTTCAGAGTATTTGTTGTGTAGGTTGAGCTTATGGATAAAGGGGTCTTTGGGGTAGCTTGACACATGTTCCCATAACCACTATGAAGATGAAGAACTAGGGTTTTCTCATTTGACAAGGAATGACAATACATAGCCTAAATATAATTGAATGCATGAGAGTGAAGGTGAAATATAACCCATAAGCATATAGGTGGCCACACTACTTTCAACAAGGTATTCCACAATGGACACCTACATTTGATCCAAATAGAAACATTGAAGTAACCATCTTAGGTCAATGCAAGTGTCTGTCATTATAGAGTTACAATTTATATAATCATGTAACTAATCTAGAATCTAGATCCAATCTACTTTCTACCTATTCTAGATCTAGATCCATATTAACATCAAAACCTATTAAGTATCTTGTTTCAATTATAATTTTAATATTTATCACATCTATACTTTCCATTTTTATCATATCTCAGCATAGTAAATTTAATACATGTTTATCCAAGTTTTGTAACTAATTGGCTTGCTTTAGAGATAGTTTACCATCCTTGTGCCCAAGGCTATATCTACCCCTTTAAGCCTAGATTACCCCAATATATATTTTAGGGTTAAAGGCGATGTAAAAAACTTCTTAGTATATTTATGTCCTTTGTTGTGATTTCTATCATAATAGAAACATAACCCTTTTACATGCTTATATTAAATTTACTAAAGGGTCAATCATGTGGTACAAGGAAATTATTTTTCTTAGGAATTATGTTCTCAGTCATTAATTAAATCCATTCATTTGATCATATCTCTTTCCTCTACCTTGCACACCAATGTTATGGATTAAAATATTAAGCATGGATTAATATGAAAACATCAAGATGAATGATATCCTTGAGCCCACCCAATAATAGGCCATTCATGTTGTCCTATTTTATGTCATCCACACATAAGGATAGATTCTATAATTGCTTAATCTAATATTTGACAGACCTTGTTTATCATTTATATAACTGACTGAAGTAGTTTTTTGAGATGTTATTATGATAGTGCATCTTCTTTTATATCATTAGTAAATACTAAGTAGCTAAAAAGATGGTCCTTATTTTTATTTTAAGCATACAACCACCTATAACAAATGAAATACTCAAGTTTTAGATACATAGATGCCATGAGCACCTTTTGTGTACATGAGGTTTAATATGTATCAAATAAATTTTCTATTTGATTGAACTAAGTGATTGGATACTTACCATCAAACATGCAGCATTACAATTTTGGCATCATGCTATTTCAACAAGTATTTGAGTTTTGATTGTTCTAATTGGGAGAATCTGAATGGAGTGGTGGAGGATTGTTTGGCTATGGAAGATAAGGCAAAAGAGTGATCAATGTCATATTGATAACTATTAACTAAGACTTCACATCATCCATGTACCCATTTACCACATTGATGTCCCATTTTACTTCACCATTATTTGCATATCTGACAAAAGTTGGTGAGCCATCTTAGATACCCAAATATTTAAAGTTTCAGAATCCGTGTTTTACTTATGATGCATTTTCCTAGAGTGTCTTTCCCTTTCTCATAGACATGAGTGTTTGGACCAACCATGCATGAACCATAAGGTTTAGGGTGTTGAGCTTGAAAAAAGTATCATGGAGGATTATACCATTATGATCATCTCACTAATATGAATCCAATGACTTCTAATTTTAACAAGGGTGTCCAAAAAAATTACAGCCACTTTTTTCTTAAAAAACCTCAAAAAATACTACAATGATGAAAAATAATAATTTTTTCCGGGATCACAAATTATGTTATTTTATCCTTTAGATATCAAGATAATAGCTCCATCAGATCTAAAAAAAGTTAGGAATTTAGCTTTTATATCATGTTAGTTTTAGTATTTATCAAAAGGAAAATAGTAACTGGTTAATTTACCAAGAGGCAAATATTAGTTACAAGGTTATTATAACTGTATGGTTAATATTGTAAGATTGTACTAGTTAGAATATTATATATTTGAGATATATTGTTGATGGGTTATAACAATATATGTAAATAGTAGTTTTCTTAATTATAGGGATTTGGGTGAAAGAAATTAGGAGATAATATAAGAAATACATTTCATATATATATATATATATTAAGAGTGTTTGAAATATCTCGATATGGTGTATATATATATATATATATATATATATATATATATATATATATATATATAATGTCCCAGATGTTTTATCATAGAGTAAAATAATATATTAAGAGTGTTTGAAATATCTCGATATGGTATATATATATATATATATATATATATATATATTGAATGTCCCATATGTTTTATCATAGAGTAAAATAATATATTAGGAGTGTTTGAAATATCTCGATATGGTTGGCTCCTTTGCTGCATGATTTTCATGAGTTAAACATGTGTAAACCTTATCTAAAACCTATCATTAGTATTAGAGCTAGGTTATAACTGCGCATTATTAAAATGGTGTTTTGAGGTCTTAGGGGGTAGAGCCACTATATCTTGCCCTTGTTGATGGAATATTATTGTTTCAACAAGATCTCTATGTTATGAGTGTGTTTTTATTCTTTGGATTCAAGTATTCTATCAGAACTACTGTAAGCACTCTATTTTGATGTGCCAGATGTTTTCTACTCTTCAACATATGTATATGTACCATAGTGATTTTGATGTTGCCATGAGATTCATTAGTTTATATCAACATCTATTTTCCTCACTACATTCTTGCTCTCTTCTAGCCATGTATTTTCCATATCCTATGTTCTGCCTATTAAATCTAAGCATTTAACAAAGAACAAATCTATTCTCAGATATGTTGAATTCACATCTTCCATAATAGTTTACATACACAGTTGTTTTCTCACCTAATAACACCACTTTTAATTACATCATCACCATTTTTCATTAAACTATATCCTCTGTCCAATCATTCTAAGAAATAGTAGTGGTATCTGTATAGCTTTGGGATGCTTTAATGACCATCCACATGGGTCAACATCAAATTCACCTCATTCATTTTTGCATGTAAAGTGATGTGATAATAGTTAATTTCCAAAGTCAATACTGTATTAGACCATTTGTCTTCAAGACTCCATTATTCAATATTTTCATGTGTTAGAAAATCAAAAGTATGTAGTAAGTTTTTGTTTATGGTATAATTTGTTTATGGTCAGTTGCATCTGGTTTAAAACATCATAGTCTTTATTTATTTTTGAGTTTTTTTATTATTGTTTATCCATATTATAGTGTAGTTGTCTCAATTTTAATATTTAGAGTCATACATAGTAAAGTGGGGTTCATAATTAGTCAATAATATATGAATCCATGTCATTTAAATAGTCTAGTTTATATTTTAGTAGGGTTATTAAAGACATTTTAATTTGTTTTGTAGCTTTGTCTTTTAGTCAAATTCAAAACTTTAATTTAAAGTTTTTTTTTAATATAGACTGAAAAAGTCAATAATGTTTTATAGTCTATAGGTGATTTAGCATTGTCTTGTATAAATTTATTATGAGTCCATTTTATCAAGATAATGTTATATGTAGTTAAAATGTCCATAAAAATCATTATTGTCAAAAAAAAAGAGTTAAGTCAAAAAATTAATGTGTCAGTCATTAATTATGTCTAGATTCATTTTGATATTAAGACCAAGTTAAAAGTTGTCAAGTCAATAATAGAGTCATCATGTTTTAAAATTGTAAAAAATAAAAAAAATTACCTTACAAATGCATTTTCACTTGTACATGACATCCAAAAAATGAGGGGATTCTAATTTATGTGGAAGCAACCAATAGAGCACCTACTGGAACCATTAGAGCATCTCAAAGATAAAATTATTGAGTAAGCAGTGTCCTACTGGAGGCTGGAGGATACATGGAGGTTGAAGGTTTTTTAGTAACCTCTCATTAGTCACTAACAATGGGGCCACACCAATGATATGGTAACATTTTGTGTGGTGTAATTTTTCATTTCTACTCTGTGATTTTAAAATAAGAAAAAAAAATGCATATTCATGTAATGTAATTTGTATGCAAATTCCAAACATAATTCCCTGATGTGAATATATTATGAAAGGACAAAAGCACCAATGTAATTCAGTTCATGGATATTGAAAAAGATTGTGGTAGAGTTCTAGAAAACCACCAAAGATGAACAGTTGATGGATCTTGTTCATGTCAAAGTTTGTGGTAAACCTATAAAACCATGGGAGGAGTGAGGCTCTCTTTATATCAAGGTCATGAGCCAAATAGGGCATGCTAAAAGAGGTTAGCATACTGTAGATAAGAGTGTGAATGTTTTTGCACCATGTAAAAACTATGGAGAGGAATGTTAGGAATTTAACTTTTACCTCATATTAGTTTTGGTATTTATCAAAAGGTAAAAAGTAACTAGTTAATTCACTGAGAGGTAAATATTAGTTACAGGGTTGTTATAATCATATGGTTAATAAGGTACGATTGTATTAGTTAGAATATTATATATTTGAGAGATACTATTAATGGGTTATAACAATATATATAAATAGTAGTTTGCTTAATTAGAGGGATTCGAGTGAGAGAAATTAAGAGAGATATAGGAAAGACATTTTCTATATATATGTAATGTCCCAGATGTTTTATCATAGAGTGAAATAATATATTGAGAGTCTTTGAAATATTTATGTATGGTCTGCTCCTTTGCTGCATGATTTGCATGAGTTAAACATGTGTAAAGTTTATCTAATACGTATTAAAACTATGTTGTAAATACTCGACCAAATTGAAGCTCTAATACTATTTGTAATTAAATTAACTAGGTAATTCACACTAATAGAATAATATATCACTACAATATGAGTGGAATAACTAGATCCACAAAAAAAATTGATGAAAGAGAAAAATAATTGATAAATATGATTGAGCCACTTCAAGGGACAAACCTCCACAACAGTGCAATAAGAGTATAATTCACAAAATTATGATAAAATACTAACCATTGCCTCCTATATGTATTGTACTTAGACCATAATTATTCCATAGGCCAAACCTACTAATCATATAAGAATATATAGAAATGTGACAAGATAATAAGAAAGGTTATGTAAGTAATAAGGTGAACATACCTATGCCTAGACATGATATAGGTTAAGGGTGTAGCATTGTAATCATATAAAAAAGTATCTTTGAATCTTCAAATGAAGAGTAACAAACTATTACCAAAATGTTATGGTCTTTATTTGTGTTTTTGAAAAATTAGTAGCATCACATACATATTTTGAGTTACCTTGGTCAATAAAAATATATCCTATCTTTCATGTATCTTGTTTGAATAAGATTATCGGCTAGAATATCATCATCTAGGTAGAGTTACTAGAGATTGATGAAGAGGGAAACATCATATTATACCCTAAAGTGATTCTCTTAAAACACACTAATAGACTATGAATAAGGGTGATCATAAATTATATCATCAAGTGGAAAACCCTTTCCACAAAAGATGTGATATGGGAAGATGAAACCATTATATCAAAGCATCTATATATGGTCAATATTGAGGTAAAAGCTTGTTAAATAAGGTGATAAGGGACATGATATGCCCTTAAACTATATAATGTATTTGGATATATGTGTTCGATCATTTGCATAACTTTTAACTTAATCATTTGATAATCTCTAAGTTGCATATTGGTAGGAGTAGTTGACCAAATTGCATTATGGTGATCCCATATCTTAGTTATGGTATATATAGGAAGTAGTGTTAGGATATTAATCATTATATATTCTAAATATTATTAATATCATATGGATTGAAGATGCTTTCCACTTGTCCTAACTCATTCATCAATTTCAATATTTTACTCTACATGTTATTATATTATGTGGATATACTTTTATTTGCAAATAATTATTAACAAGGTTCATATATAATTTAATATATTATAATATAATTAGATCTTCATTAATATAATTTAATATATCATTACACTCAAACAAGTCAAAAATCATTTTATTATAAATTTTATAATATAATTAGATCTTCATTATAGCTCTTATAACATATAAGATCTTTACAAACTTATATGTAAAAATATCTCATAATTGATTAAATAATAATATTTTTTATTTTATTTTATTTTTTTAAAAGTCAGGTAAACTTTTTAACATGACTGGCGCCACTGGCTAGACACGACTAATACCGGTATCACGATACTAGGGGGGGCTCGAACACTGACCAACAGAGCCACAACGAAAATCCCTGACCAACCGATTATACCCCCGACCCAAATCATAATATTTCTTATTATAAATATACTCAAATTTGAATATTTAAGAATGATACAATAATATGATCAAATGTATAAGAAATTCTAGATTCATAACAACATCTATTCTTTTAAGATCCCAATTTAAAAATTAGTTGAGCTTAATTGGGATGGGAAAGTCCTTTTCATATCTACAAATGTATTTAAAATGTCTGTGAAAATTAATATATGTAAAAATCCATCAGAAAATGGAAACATCTCAAAAGCAAATGAGATTAAAACATTAAAAAAGAGAGGATTTACATTATAATGACACGTAGATTTACATGTAGAAATACACGTGGAAGTGTTGTATTAAAATCAAAAGGAAGCCTTTTGAAATTATAAGAATAACGAAGAAAAAAATATAGATTTAATAATTGTGTAATAATATAGATTTATGTATGGTTTTCATAATAATGACACCTTATACATGTTATGATGATCTATTTAGATATCAAAATTTCTAATCACCATGATTAATGAAAATAGACCTTTTTTCTAAAATATAGTTTTTTCTAATATAAAATTTATATAGAGTAATAAATGAAAGAAAATATTTTAAATTAAAAATTATACAAGAAAATTAAGAACAATAACTGTTTTAAAAAAAATTTAATAAAAAAATTATTAACATAATAATTATGAAATTAATAAAAAGAAAGATATCATTTCATGTTGTTACAAAGTTTACATAATTTTTTTGGTTTTGTTATATTCATGAAATTATGGTGATTATGGTGTTTTAACTTTTGCATCAATGAAATGTAGGTGATTTGGTAAAGTGGTTTGGTTGTTTTAAGTTTTATTTAAAGTCAAATTTCATTAAAGTATCTGAGGTTGGATGTGGTCATTATTAATATTATAAGACTGGATGTGGTCATCATTAATATTATAGGATTGGATGTGGCCTTCATTAATATTCTGCACCCTGTTGTGGCCGTTCATTAATATTATTTAACCAATTATAACTATTCATTAAGATTCTTAGATCGATTGTGATCATTATTGATATATCTAATATATATAGTGAATAATTATTACAAAATCTAAACTTTTAATTGTATCTCAAACTAATTCATAACTCCAATAAAAAAAATAATAACAATATTAATTTTTTTTTAATGACAACTTAATTATTAAAATTTCAATTTGAGCATAAAAGTTATGCTTTAACTACAAACCATACAAACCGAATCAATTGTTTTTTTAAACGTCAGTAATGGAATTAATAATGTCAAATTGATTATTAAGGGTTTGAAGAATATTTGTTTTAGGTTTCGAGTCAAGATCCTTTTTATTTTATAGTGTCTCATATTTTGGCACAAATTAATAAACTACCATGGAAAGTAAACCACCATGGAATAATTTGGCACTATATTTTATTAAAAATGGGAGCCCTTTGTTTTTTAAAATATATAATACATTGTATAATGAAGAAAAATTTATATAAAATATTTTCCAATTATGAAAATTCATAAGCATGGATAACAAACTAACATATTTTAGGTAAAAGTATGTGGAATTTTCAAATAAATTTATTGATTTATGTTTATGCCTATTTTATATGTATATGCATATTTTAAAGAGAAACAACACGCCAAAGGTGGATACATAGAGAACATGTAGGAATAGTTATTTGTCATATTTTATATGGATATACTGTAATTTGTAGAAAAATGTTACGTAAGTTTATATAAGGGTAAGAAAATTAATAAAACAAGAGTCATGAAGCGGGTTTAATGGGTTTACTGTAATTTGTAGAAAAATGTTATATAAATTTATATAAGGGTAAGAAAATTAATGAAACAAGAGTCATGAAGCAGATTTAATTTCTGCTTGTAGTTAAGAAAAAAGTTTTGTTTATTGTTTTGTATAGTTAAGGTTTTGTTTTGTTTCATGTAAACAATAAAACTAATAGTTGTTTCAAGGGTGAGTTGTGCCAATAAGTATTTAATGTTGAATATATATATATATATATATATATATATATATAGAGAGAGAGAGAGAGAGAGAGAGAGAGAGAGAGAGAGAGAGAGAAAAAGAGAGAGAGAGAGAGAGAGAGAGATTTCAAAGTTGGTGGGACCGCTGCCTAGTAAAAATAGAAAATTCATTTGGTTTGAGATAAAAAATTTTAATGTATGTGACCAAAAACACTGCCTACAAATTTCACCACAATACATATAAAAATGCGGGATTTGATTTCTCAAGCTATATATTAGTTGTGAATATCATGAAATCATCCCCTTAAAATTTGCATGCTCCACTTAAAATGATGACATTATAAATAAATATTGCCTACATCATTAATGCCCAATCATCTTGCTTTGTAAATGTCAATTAAATTAGATGTTACTGAATCAATTGTCATAATTGAATAATTAATTAAGCTCAATTCTTATATTATTCATGGGTAGTGGTGTTTTATTAATGTAATAGTGTATTTAGTTAATTGTCGATTATTAGTCCAAATTAAACATATTTTAATGCATTTATCTACATTCAGTTGTCTCCATCTTTTCGTAAGGTTTAATAGTGAGTTATGTAAGTTCTTTATTTTCACTTATCTGATACATATCATAGATGCTCCATGTATTTGTCAATTTTAAATTTATGGGTCATAATTATGACATAATTTATATATATCTAAAGGTTCAAATTCAAGCAATCAAAATTAAATCATAGTTTAAAACAATGTCTTTTCCCTATTACTAGATTTGAAATAAATAATTATATTATATTATTATAAAAAATTCAATCCTTGTGTTTCCCTATTACTAGATTTGGAATAACTAACTAAGTTATATGTTTTTGATAGATACTGGGTTTATGGGACCATTGCCTAATAAAAAATGAAAATCCATACCAAAAAATTAGTCATAAAAAGTTTTTCATTTGTTAGTCAAAATTCTGACTGAGTTATAAAAAAATATACATACCTAAACTTCAGGTTCACCACTAGGGCACAAAAAAAAAAGAAACTACTAGATCAAAAAACCTATTACAAAGCTAACCAAGTTCAATAATTTCAGTGAACTTGCCATACGACTCAAGCTTGGAACAATTCCCATCTAGAAAATGATGCTTCATAGGAGCCAAACTAGTAGTCATCTCATAAGAACCCAAAACCAACAAGCCACATAGACAACCCAATTGCTCAAATTTTTGTTCGCCTATAGCCAAACACTCCTTCAAAAATCTAATAACTACCACCCCAGGCTATTTGAATAGCTATGGAAGAGAAGCACCAATGCCATGAAACATTGACTTGGCCAATAATTTGACTACCTGAATTCTCTCTTGGGAATGACAAATAGAGTGCATGGATTTGAAAGGGCAATGGTGACAAAGCTTCCTCTAAAGGTGGAGGGGGAAGCCATAAACCAAACAATATATTCACCCTTACCTTAGACAGTAGAGACTTAATGTAATTATGGAGGAGAGATAATTTCCTTCCCAACTCATTGAATGCCACCATTGGAATGA
Source organism: Torreya grandis (assembly GCA_037957365.1). Taxonomy (NCBI): domain Eukaryota; kingdom Viridiplantae; phylum Streptophyta; class Pinopsida; order Cupressales; family Taxaceae; genus Torreya; species Torreya grandis. The sequence continues at coordinate 6,740,412 of JARHVA010000056.1, forward strand.
ACCCAAACTTGTCTTTACTAAAAAAGGGTAGGGGTTGTTCTTGCCCACCATCAAAATCCACCATAGCTTTATCCAGGTGCACCCTGAAAGTTGGATTAACAAAGAATCCAACCAAGGATTTCATGTCCTCTTTGTTAGAGACAAGGAACATGATGTTGATAGAAAAGACATAGGTAACCATCAAATTAGCATTGATGATCCTACTAGCATAATGGAATTCATCCCCAATAATGGAAAGGATAACATAGAAAGCTTCTTCACGAAGGAATCCAAAAAACATTCTATTGATGAGCCCATGAGACCCTACCAATGAAAGCCATTTCTCTTATTTTGTAAGAGCTCACAACTGAAGGATATGTAAATGCTTCCCACACAACATATTCAATAAAACTCTGACCAAAACCTGAAAAGATCTAAAAGTATAAACTATGTGATGATATTTTATTCATGTGATTGATTTGAAGGTGACAAATTTAGTTATAATTCATTTATTCATAATGATCTGACATAGGGGTCCTGTGATGAAGTTTAAACTTGATGAGTTTAGTTATAATCCATTAATTTATAATGAGTGAACCTAGGGGTTCACTAGCCCATTTTGTGTGTAGTTACGCACACTAAAAAAAATTCTGAAATAAATATGGTTTAACCATTAAGAAATTTAAACTTTGTGCTTTGCACAAGTACAAGATATTTAAAAAAATAAATTTTACAATTATAAATCTAAAAGTTGTAATAAGAAAGAGGTAGATAGTCATAAATAATTCAAACCTATAACTAAAAATCTAAATGTAAAAAAAATAAACTTTACAATAATCAATACACTAGGCACATCGAATTTCTAGTAAATTATTAACAGTTTAACAAAGTGTGGAAACTAAATCACTAAAATAGATCAAAGACTTGAACTAATAACTAAATTTCCATAAGAGGTATGTGATTCACTCAACATACCCCATTTTCAAAAAAAAATTGAGTAGAGGCCCATTTTATTCCAAAAGGAACTAGTTATGGTGGGTGAATTATTTATTGATGTTTGTCATGTGCTTAACAATGATAGGATTTCCCAAGCATTCTTATGCCTGGGTTTCTAGTTAAGAATAATTATCTTAATGCTAATAAGATTTGCCATTGCCCTTGCTATCTAGGTTTTTGTTGTGTATTCTAATCAGGCTAGCCTATTAATAATTTTATAAGTTTGCTAAGTGTGTAGGTTCTCTAATGTTGTGCTCGACATTCCTATGTTTGGCACTTTTGTTTGACATTTTTATTACACACATAAGTTTGTTAGAACTTTTGTCTATTTGATATTATACACTAAATTGGATCTCCTAGGATTTTATTATCTTCTACATCTATGAATATTTTTACCTTGGTGATTTATTATGTACTTTGATCTTCAAATAAATTAGTGCCATCTAGTGACATCCCATTAATATTTAAGCATTTAGGTACTTAGAAACTTTGAAAAAAACTTTTAGGTAGGAGGAATTTACCAAGTGTCATAATCTCACTTGACGATTGATAAGATCAAATTTTCAAAGTACAAAACTCTCAATCAAGTGGAGCAATGATATCCATCCACATGTCATGATTTTTCAAGCCTATGGTGATCAAAGCATTCTAAAAAGTTTCTATGTCTTCTAGGTAAGTGAAGTGTTAGGATAATGGCATGTGTCATCATCCTACTTAACTAGAGTCTACATAGTAAAAGCAAGGAGTACGACACTTTCAAGCCATTAAAATGTTGGGATGATGACATGTGTCATCATCGCATTCACCTAAATCTTGTACAAATATGAAAGGTAGTACAATACCCCCATGGAGAGAAAAACCATAGGATTTTGCCAAGTTTCACCATTTCACAAGTTTGAGATAATAATAAGCATAGAGCAAGGCATAAAAATAAGCATGAGGCATTGAAGAGGAAAAATTTCATCATGTGTCCCCAAAACTATGTAAGGGTCTTACAATATTAAGGCAATGCTTTTGAGAGAAGTGGTAAGTTGACAAGTGTCGAAGAAAGGATGACAAAACATTCAGATCCAAGAAGGAAAATCCACCTAGTAGTGGGATTCGTAAAAGTATGATGCAACACAAAACAAAATCAAAATATGAAAATTGATATAATAAAAAAGGAGCTAAATCCATTAGATCTATTAATCTAAATTAATTACCCAACTACATCCAATTCAAAAAATCAAGTGAATCAAGGAGGCAATATATGCAACGGGCCAAGTCAAGGGCAATCAATATAGATAAGAAATCCTTTGGGTTGTTTTATAAGTCTATGTTGTATGGTTGTCTCTTTCAAGTCTATATTATAGTGTTTATACATTCTCATCTAACCAATAATGCAATATTTATTAATATATGCAATAGAAATTTCAAGTAGCTTGTAATTGATTAGCAAGGTTTTATCAATTGGAGTGTGTAGTAACAATTCAGGTTGATAGATATTATTTTATGGTAGCAACCTAGCTAAGTTACCCTTTAAGGTTTGGTGGAGACACCAATTTATGTGACTTCCTAGTCTGAGCCATAACTAGTCAAAGATGTTATTTGGTATTAACTATAATCTTGAAGTTAAAATATGTTACAATAGTCTTGATAAAAAGCAAGTTTTAGTTAATAACTTGGAGCTAATTGCATTATATCCCTCAAACTTTTTCACAATGTTTGTTAGTTTTGGGTACTAAAGCAATAGTCTAAAAGAAACACTTAGTAAAGTTTTCTAAGTCTTCTTTCTAATTGGAGCATTGAGAAGTTACCAAATGTCACAATTTTTCTCACCCAATGATTGATAGGATCAAAGTTTCAAAGTACACAACTCCCAACCAAATTGAGTAGTGACAGTCATCCATATGTATCAATTTTGTAAGATCATTACCATAAAATCATTTTTAAAAATTTTGAAGTCATTTAGGTAAGCAGAGTGTTGGGATGATGACATGTGTCATCATCCTACTCACTTAGAGTTTGCATAGTAAAGTGAGGAGTATAACACTTTTGAGTAAGTGGAGCATCGAGATGATGACATGTGTTATCATCCCACTCACCTTGAGCCCATGAAAATATGAAATGTAGTATAATATGCTTGGGGAGATCAAGACCATTAGATTTTAACAAGTGTCACCATCCCATGGGTCTGATACATTAATAGGCACATAACAAGGTAGAGAAAAAACCATGAGGTAGTAGGAAGGAAACATTTCACCATATATGCCCAAAACTATGTAAGGGTCTAATGACGATAAGGCAATGGTTCTGGGAGAAGAAAGAAGTTGAAAAGTATCGAATAAATGATGATGAAGAATTTAGATCCAAGAAGGAAAATCCATTTGATATCAATATTCACAAAAAGATGCTACAACATAAAGCAAATTCAAAATATGAAAATAGATAAAAACAAAAAGGAGCCAAAGTCATTGGAGCCATTAATCTGCACAAACTATCCAACTACATTCAATTCAATAAATCAAATGAATTCAAAGGGTAATATATGTATTTAACCAAGTTAATTGAAATTAAATTGCCATAAAATTAATAGTTGAAAGCATGAGATCGATCTCTAGCCTAATTAAACAATATTCACACAGTTTTAAAGAACTAGAGCTTGAGTATATATAAATCACTTCTAATTCAAATTTACCACCTCTACCATCTATGCATTCCATTACAAGGTCTAATTTATATACAAATACAAAGTTTGATGAAGTGTTTTTTAGGTGGGTTGGAACTACCATGAGTTGTGGAGGAATTTTTTGGCTATTAACATTAATAGGAAATTTGAAAAAGTTTTTCTTGATTTTTTTATGTGCAAATATCTATTTTTCTCCAATTATGTGGATGTCTTGGATGTTCCATCATTTTGGTATATTCCTGCTTAAAATTATGTATGATGTATTAATTTTTTAATACAATTTTTCATTTTTAGCAATAGTTAATTCGACAATCCTATGCATGCTTATCATAATTATTTTGTAGATGTGCAATAAAAATATAGCTATCAAATAAACTTTGATTTATGCATGTTTGAAGATACTGTGTTTTGTTTCTTTTGACTCTTTAACTATATTTTATTCTTTTGTGTGCCACGATAACTAACAATAAGCATTGGTCTAGATAGCCCATCCTACTTGAGCTCAAATACTAGTCTTGAAATGCTTTATGCTTGAATTTTTGACAAATCTTACATTTTTGATTTACTTTTCCCTCTTTTTGTGGTTTCTCTTATAGTCCTGCATACCTTAAGTACAAATGATCATCCTTCTACCCACTAGAAATAGATTTAGGTTCACTCGTAGTCAACTCACTCATGTTAAATGATTTGTGTCCCTCAACCACTATTCCACCAATAGATTATTATAAATCCCAATACCTTGAAACTCATGCCTTTGATCAATTATATTTAATGAAACTAAAATTTTATAAGAAACCTCTTAAGTAACTATGAGTGTGTGTATAAAACCCACATCAACATGACTCTTATTGCATTATGCTTATAATTAATCATTATGTATGCATAATTGACCTTCCTATGCTGACTATGTTGTCAAAACTCTTAAATTTCTCATCAAAATGATAATGATATTTGATGTGCTTGTGTGGATGTGTTTTCTTCATGCATTTAGATGTCATAAAATTATATGGATAGGAAGATTTGTGCTAAAAATCATTTTGGATTTAGATCCCAAAAATGTTTCACCTTTTGTTTTTCTATCAAACATTTATGTAGAAAGAGGAAGGTGAAGTGACATTTGAAAGGTAATAAAATTTATGCAAGATATATGAATTAAAAATATTCTTCAATGTAGTTGGATTTAAGTTTGTAAATAAGCTTATGCAATCACCTACATGCATGTTCATTACGGTGAAAAGAATGGATGGGGTACATTAAGATTCATATGAAAACAATTATTTTTGTTTAATAGATGTATGCTAATACATATATGTTTTGAATTTTGTTGGCTATCTCTACATTATTTGAATCCATTTACAATTACATCCTTGTCACTACAATACATATGGTTTTTGGAAAAGTTAAAAATGTTTCATGTTTATTTTTCTATAAAACTATTCTTATATTCTTAATCTTTATTCTTTTCTTCTTTTTAACTCGAGTAGAAAATGAAGTTACTAAGTTTTTACTATTGTATTATACATGATAGCGTTAATTAAATGTTTTTTTGTTGATCTTAAACAATTTTGAATGTGTCCTTGATATAGAAAATGGATAAATTAAACCTTTTGAGGTACAAAATCTATTTGTTAGTATGTTTTTTGATAAGGAGCTTAGTTTGTACTAAACTCTTTTGTGCCCACATGTTGTTGTTCATGAAACTGTAGAGTCATTTCTTTGGTCTAGTTAACCTTAGTCTCTGTATTATGTCATTTCAATTTTCTAAGTGATGTTTCTTAGATAATAATATATATCCCCCTCATGTATGTCCATGTTTTTTCTCTAGAGTTAGATGTCATTGATTGTTTCCAAGTAGATTTCAAATGCAGGTAAAAATTTCAATGCGTCAACTGCATAATATCTACTTTTATTTTAATAGTTGAATCAAGCGCAAGAAAAACTATGAAATAAATGCATGGCAAATTTCTAGTCAATTGTAGAAGTTATGATTTCTAAATGTAGCATCTACTTAAGGTCAATGACAGAATGTTAAGATCACTAAAAACACAGAATCAAAACATAGGTAGATTCATGATTATGGATCCAATATTTTTCACAGTTTTTAAACTTTGCATTAGAACAAATTAAAAGATAATAACTTAATCAATTAAAAAAAGTGCTTAAGTAATTTGAACATGGTTTAGTGAAATGTTTTAAAAGATCATTGCAATTTCAAAATGATGCACTATAAATTATAATATAGCATAAGCATATTGCATCAATATAATGGAAGAATAAATCAATAACTTATCTGAATATGAGATAATTATAAAATTTAATAAACAGAAGTAGAAGATACAAAATAGTAGTTTTGATCAAGTTCCATAGCATGGGTTATGGTAAAAAAAATATCAATCAACCAAAACATATGCATAAACTATAAAAAAAAATCAATGTAGTCATATATGACATTTATTTGCAAAGAAAACACATGAACAAATTTCCAAAGCTAATAGAAATAGCTATATTTAATACAAGTTCACTTATGCAATCACTCAAATGCAAATGCATTATGGTGAGAAGAAGGGATAGGGTGCATTCAGTTTCATATGAAAGCATTTTTTTTAAAAATAATTATATGCTCATCCATAGATGTTTTGAATTGTGTTGGATATCTCTATATTATTTTAAGCCATTTATAAGTACATATTTGCGAGTTATAATACACACAATTTTAAAAAAAGTTAAAAATGATTAGTGTTTCGTTTTCTCCAAAAGTATTTATGTTTTCTTAATATCTATTCTCTTCTTCTTCTTTTGTAGTTGGCTACAAAATTAAGTTACTAATCTTTTTCTATTGTATTATACATTATAACATTAATGAAATGTTTTTTATTGATCTTAAACAATTTTATATGTGTCCTTGATATAGAAAATGGATAAATTAAACCTTTTGATGTGCAATAAGCTATTTTTTAGTATAATTCTTGAAAAAGAGATTAATTTACATTGAACTCTTTTGTGCCCACATGTTTTTGTTTATGAAACTCTAGAGTCATTTCCTTGGTCTAGTTAATCTTAGTCTTTGTATGAGGTTGTTTCAAATTTTTAAGTGTTGTGTCCTAGATAATAATCTCTAGCTTCTTCATGTATGTCCTTGATTTTTTATAGATTTAGATGTCATTAGTTGTTTCCAACTGAATTTCAAATGAAAGTACAAAATTAAACGTGGTAGATTCATATTATCTAAATTTAATTAAAAGTTGGATCAATCACAAGAAAAATTATAAAATTAATGCATGGCAAAGTTCTAGTCAATTATATAAGCTAGGACTTCTAAATGTAGCATATGCTTAAGGTCAATGAAATAATGTTAAGATCACTAAAAAAATAGAATCAAAATGTAATAAAAGCTTAAATAGATGCATGATTATGGATTTAATGTTTTTCATAATTTTCAAACTTTGCACCATAAAAATTCAAATAACTTAATCAATTAAAAAAGTGCTTAAGCAATCTGAACATGATTTAATGAAATGTTGCGAAAGAGCATTGCAATTGAAAAATGATGGTTTGTACATTATATAATAGCATACACATACTGGATCAAGACAATGGAAGACTAAATCAATAACTTATCTAAACATGAAGTAATTGAAAAATTTAATAAATAGAAGAAAAAGATATAAAACAATACTTTTGATCAAGTTCCATAGCATGGGCTAAGGTAAAAAGAATATCAAGTAACAAGAAAATATTCATAAACTATAAAAAAAAATCAATGTTGTCATATATGACATTTACTTGCAAAGAAAACACATGAACAAATATCTAAAGCTAATAGAAATAGCTATATTTAATACAAGTTCACTTATGCAATCACTTAGATGTATGCGCATTATGGTGAGAATAAGGGATATGGTGTATTCTAATTCATATGAAAAAATTATGTGTTAGATAGTTGTATGTTAATCCATAGATTTTTTAAGTATGTTGGCCATCTCTACAATATTTGAAGCCATTTACAAGTACATCTTTGTGATTTACAATACATATAGTTTTTTTAAAAAGTTAAAAATGATTAGTGTTTGTTTTTCTCCAAAATTATTCATTTTTTTCTTAATATTTTTTCTCTTCTTATTTTGTAGTTGGCTAAAAAATTAATTTTCTAAGTTTTTACTATTGTATTATACATGATAACATCAATTAAATGTTTATTGTTGATTTTAAATAATTTTATGAGTCTTTAATATATAAAATGGATAAATTAAACCTTTCGAGGTATAAGAAGCTATTTGTTAGTATATTTATTGACAAGGAGATTAGTTTACACTGAACTCTTTCATGCCCACATGTTGTTGTTCATGAAACTCTAGACTCATTTCTTTGGCCTAGTTAATTTAGTCTTTGTATAGAGCTATTTTAATTTTCTAAGTGTTGTGTCCTAGATAATAATCTATGACCTCCTCATATATGTCATTTTTTTTCTATATTCAAATGTCACTAATTTTTTCTAACTAAATTTCAAATGCAAGTACAAAATTCAATGTGACAAATGCATATTATTTTAATTTTATTAAAAGTGAAATCAAGCACAAAAAAATTGTGTGATAAATGAACAATAAAGTTCTAGTCAATTTAAAAAAAAAGATTTATCAATGTAGCATCTACTTAAGATCAATAACAAAATGTTAAGATCACTAAAAACATATAACCAAAACATAGTCAAAGCATAAACAACTCCATGATTATGGATTCAATATTTTTCACAATATTGAAACTTTATATTAGAATAAATTCAAGGACAAGAACTTAATCAATTAAAAAAAGTGCTTAAGCAATCTAAACATGGTCTAATTAAATGTTGTAAAAGAGCATTTTAATTGCAAAACAATGCAGTGTACATTATAATATAACATACTCATATTATGTCGAGATAATGAAAGAAGAAATCAATAAGTTATCTAAGCATGAGGTGATTACAAAATTTAATAAAAAAAGTAGATGGTATAGATCAGTAGTTTTGATCAATTTCCATAGCATGGTCCAAGGTAAAAATAAGATCAAGAAACAAAAAAAATATGCATAAACTATAATAAAAAATTGATGTAGTCATATATGACATTTAGTTTCAAAGAAATCACATGAACAGATTTTGAAGGCTAATAGAAATAACTATATTATTATAAGTCATATTTTAGACATCATCTGACTATCATTAGTAATTACTATTACAAGGTGTTTAAACCACAACAAGTTATGATAAAAATTATAGACCGAAAATCAATTCAAATGTAACAAAATATGTATAAAGGTGGCATCCTTATCACTTCGAAAATTAGAAACATATTTACTAAGGTTGTACCCCTAATCATGTATGCTATAGTATGTAATCTAATATGCATGATGTTCTATACATTTAATTAGTCAACAACCTGCAAAGAAATGAAAAAGTAAGGAGAGCATCAGTTTCTATTAGCATGTTTAGCTAGAAAAAACCAAACAAAAAAATGAAAGAAAAAACCACTACAAACATATAGCATCCGACATATTTGTTGACTATAATAAATTTTGATATTTCAATAAATTCAATAACTAAACTTATTGCATTGATTTTTGTCTATGTTGTCATTTTTTTCATAAAATCAATCTCAACAAATATTTTCAAAACTGAAGTAGTAGGTAGTACTTGCTGATAGATATGATGACATTGTTTGTAGCAAGTGTAAATATGCCATGTAGTTATAATTATTATAGAAAAAATGTAGTAGTTGATATATCTTTCTTATATTGATCAAAATGTATTTTAATCAATTATTGAAGATTTTCATTTAGGACTGTTTGATTCAAGATGCAATATATTTGTCTGTTCTCTATTTGTATGATGAATTGTAATGAATGATGGTATGAATACATTTGATTCTATTGACAATTTATGTAATATGCATAATTGTTTGTTGAAGGCATGTCAACCATGATCATGAGCTTGTAATTATTGTATAATAGTTGGAAAGGTGATGCATGAACATTTTTTCCCCTTTAATATCCCTCTAACCTGCAAAATAAAATCACAAATTGTCATATTTTGAAAGTATTCAAAATTTATTATTTGTTTCTAATCTATTTTTTCTTGTCAATAAAACAATGAGTAAAGGATAAATACTTGCCTTAATATTGGTTTTTGATTAACTTTCCAAATGAGATTTTATATACTTGTCATTTAATATATCTATAAATGTGGACTCACCTGGATGGAGTGTCTTTGATGTCATTCCAGATAATGTTCTTAAATAACATTATTGGTGTGTTTGATGTTGACAATATTTCTTAGAGGTGAGGATATAGATGTTTGTAGTTGTCATTTATCACAAATTACAAATGAATTGTTTAATTTCCATATTTTTTGAAAATAAAATGCATATGTATATGTTAAGTCAAAGAAAATAACATTTAAAAGAAGAAGAATAAGAAGTACAAGCTTATAACATTAGAACTTATAATTACCATGTCTTCTTTAGTTTCACCATGTTTGAGATGTAGCTCATATTGATTGTATCTTTTTTGATATCCAACTATGATATCAGCCAATGAACCTACTACATATGCATTATTTGATTGTATAAGATCATGTACTATGATATCTAGAGTGAGACTACATTCATTACATACAAAAACAATGTTTTCCATAGTTCAATTCATGTTTAATATAATACAACATTCAACATCACATATTTCATATTGAATTCTATTTTTTATGAAAAGATCTGTGATTGAAATACTATTTCTAGGTGAAAAGTGCATTAAGAATTTGTCAATTAATTTGTTGTTGATATTGACAGTTATTGTCAATTGACAAAATTTGTCAACAAGGTCTACATGCACTATTTCTATGTTCAATGGAAAATTTAAATTCTTTATGAAACTAGGACCATAGACAATCAATACATCACCTCCAAAAACGTTGTCATGTTTTTTTATTGAGAGGTCAATAATTGAAATGGGCATGTTTTGCCTAACATTTGCACTGTAACAACAATTTTGAAATCAAAGTTATGAATACAAATACTTTATATTATCGTATAATGACATTTGTTTCCTTTATTTGAGCTGTAAAATTCAAATAAATTTTCAAGTTGCATGTAAAAAATAAGATACTATTTTTATGGATGATAGTGCCTCAAAGAGAACTTGACAAACCATAAAATTACTATTTTTGTCATCTTTGTTGCTCTGCTTCTATTGGTTGCTTGATTTTTCCTTCTAATCCCATATCTAGTTTTTTGTTTGCATTGCAAAAATGTTATTAGGATCTTTTATTTTGAGATTTTTAAAGAGAAAAAAATACAATAAAAATAAATTGTAGATGATAAAAAATGCTAAATTGTCACAACCGAGAATAAAAGATTACCGTTTTGGCACTTTCGTTTGTGTTATTTCTATCTATTTCTCAATGTATTTGGTTGGAGCCATATCCACATTCATGTAATCATTTTTTTATGATCCATAAACATATTTTGATTACAAGAGGAACCCAAAATAAATAAATAATATAAGTGGTTTATTTTTGTTTATTGATATATGTGTTTCTCTTTTTCCATATTTAGTTTCACCTACAGATCATGGCAACTTTAATAACTTGTGACATTTTAACCATTAAATAATGACATAAAAGAGTTGTGATCATGGGAAAATAATAAATTATGATGACTAGAAATAAAGTAATATCGTTATGGCATGTTTTATTGTGCATTTTTGTTTCTTGATCAATGCACATGCTTGGATCCATATACAATTTCCTAAAAGATTTTTTCAATTACATAAATAGATTTTGATCATATAAAAATTCAAAGACAATAGAGTTATGCATAATTAAAGTGGCGTACAACACTATTTTGTTTGGATTTTTTTTCTTTAATTTTCTATTGATTATTGGCAGTCGCAAATTCCATTTTCCAAGCATATTTTTCATATGTCACTAACATTAAACAAGGTAAAGAATAATTTTTTCATCTCTACAAAGTGACTATTATTTTATTGTTAGATAGTAAGTTGAAGAAAAATTACATGATGATCTATCCAATAGGCATCATAAATGACAAATTAAATATTTTGGATATCTATATTTGTCCAAAAATGATCTATTAAAGTATTTTCATGCATTGTTGGCATGATTGATATCAAAGAGTAACCATTTCTATGCATTATGTTTAAAAGTCGTTGTTTGTTGAAGCATGTCAATATTGAAATCATCAAAAAATATGATGTTGGTATCAGGTGATAAATTAGTAGTAGTTATTTATATAAATACCAATGCATCATTTATTGGTGCATTTGGGACTAAGTATATATTAACTATTTGTATCGATGTATCTAAATATGATATATCATGTGTCATAGTATCCATGTTTGGTGTATAAAACACTTTGTTGTTCCTCACTACAATGTTTTTTTTTAAACCATTAAATTATCCCATGGACATCCATTGACAAGTGGTAATTGAAGTTTTGCATAAGAATGGAAGTATTTTATACTTGCATAGTTCTTATTTCTTATAAAAATAGAATGTTGCAATTCATAAGTTTGTAGTCATGTGTTATGATTTCAATATGCAATTACAAAATCCATGTATTTAAAGAGAAAATATTGAGACTGTTATATGTTTTAGGGACATTTTCAAAAGTGACAACCACTATGCATAAGTTTGTAGTCTTTTCATCTCATCATTTACTTTATCAGATATGACAAAGTTATCAGGTTCTAACTTATTCACAAGATACAATGATTTAATATTTTTTACTCATAAAAGTGTAGTATAAACAAGTCCATGGTGTTTGACACCAGTAGGATCAAATTCCAATGCATCCATGGTAAGGCCTTATGATCTATGTATTATTTGAGCACATGCTATTTGTATTGGAAACTGTTCACATATGGTGGCTATCAGTTTTTTTATGTAAAATTTCCTTGAAATTCTTGTTATTGGAGTCTAATTTTTGGGAATCTGAATAATTATATAAGTTCTACATTTTTTTCATTGTAATGCTCCAACTTTAATGCCATTTAATTATATCCAAATTATGTCTAGTTGTTTAGGCATATAGTTCTTGATAATTCCATTAACATCATTTATTAATCCATCTTATATATCATAGTTTCCACCAATCAATTCCACCAATATGTTTGGTTTCAAAATAATTTTGTCAAGAAAGTAATTCTTTTGATTATTTTTAATGATTTCATCACAAAAATTCACCTTTTGTCAACAACATTCAATGTATAAGTCTATTATTTGAGAAGCACATGCATTTTAACATTGTATTTTTTAACATCATCATTATTGTGAAACAAGTGTGAAAATGTTGGGTCATAAGGAGGAGATTTGTAGCATGTTTTATTCAAGTATTCAATTCTTGATATTGTCTATTGACAAGTTTTGATGTGATTCAATATGGAAATAAATTGAATATTAATTTTCCAAATGACTTGTTAGATCTGAAAGCATTTTACATTGTCAAGACAAAAAATGTATGGAGTTGTTTCTCCATGAAAAAAATGGTTGTCTAAAAACCCACCTACCTCAAATAGGCTCTATTTGGTAAAAATTATCAATGAATATAATGTCAATGTTTTCAAATGGTTTTGTGGGTATATGTATTATTTGTCAAAGTCTTTTATCAATATTTGAAAGCATTCAACTTCTTAGTAAAGATATTTCATCAATAAGTAGTATACATAATTGTTGATAGTTTTTGAACAATGCATCTAAAGTATTTTAATCTAAGGCATCATCCATGTAGATGTGATACAACCCTTTAATTTGTACTTAGAATAATGCAATAAATTTTATTTATTTATTTTTTTAAATAATTACTTAACATTCATTCATTCAACCACATATAACTTTATCCAATCATAATCAACAACTTGGAACAATAAGAGTTCCAAAATTTCAATACTAAATGCAATATAATATATCACAATTATAAGGAAAGTAAATACATTAAGACCCAGCCATGACTGGTCCACTAATACAACAAACATTGCTCAAGTATATATAAATAAAATAAAATTAAATTTACATTATGCATTAAACCTTAATAATATAAATTGATACCAAGCCCTCCATATCTTGAGGTGAACTAATTTGTGTATCATTGACAATCTCAAGTGTGGTCTCCAGATAAGTAGTACTACTATGGAAAAGGAGAACATCATTTGAACACTTTTCCACACCAACAATAGACTAATGGTACCTTGCACAATCCTCTATCTGGGAATGCCCTCCCTTCATGGATAGGTAGATAGAATATTGCAGGAATCTAGATAACAAGCTAGTACCAAAGTGTGTATGATTTCTAAAAATAAACATGTATTGTATCATAGTAATTATTTTCTATTACAAAATATCATCATACTAACATGTAAACCATACATACCAAAAGATAATGTCTCACTATACATTATTTAACCACAAGATTCAATACTAAGTACATCCTCCTAGCAATAGTATCTCATCACATGTTAAACATAGGAGTAAGCAAAGTGTACATTTATTCCATCAATGCATGAATGAATATTACATTATTATTTAGATTATATAATAAATAATGCCTATAGTTTATACCACCTAGGTAAATTCATACATATTCCCATCTACCACAAAATATCCAACTAAACCCCATGATATCCCATATTATCATATTCTAGTATTCTAAGGCATAACTACTAGTTTTCCTACAATTATTCATACTAAGTAGTCATAAATACATAGAAGCATACACTTTTAGTCAAACATGTACATATAACAAAGCAAGTCATACTAACACATAAAAGTCTAATCTAACATTTTTTTATATTATGAAGGTTGTATGCACACATAAATGATATCATACCAAATATTACAACACATACTGATCAAGTAATAATCAACACATATATTTAATCATTCAATGTAGGTAAGAGCCTAAACATTCAACTAAAGTATGTACCATCTAGGTATATAAATTTTTAGATGAAATATTATATGATATCTCATACTATCATAGCTCATTTTTCATGAGCACCCTACTCAAAAATGATCAATCAATCTTACACTATAAATATTAAACAAGCCAGTATAGGATTATACCACCCAGGTATAACCTAGATCATACTAAACAATAATAATAAGATGAAAACATAATCTCTAGGTACACATCGTGATGCACTATTTTAATCTAAATATTTCTAATCACTTAAAAATATATCATTAAATATATATATTTCACACAAGTTTTTATCTTACAAGAAGTTACAAATTTGACCCTGCCAACATGTTTGGATAACACTACTATGCTACATATATACTATTTGCTTCTACTAGGATCCTAAGCAAAGATATAATATAGATTTAGATAATATATTTATATCACCAAAGATATAGTATTAATCAAATAGAATAATAACATTACTAAAGACATATCTATCTTTGGTATTGTTTACCTAAAACATAGAGATATTCTTAAAACTATAAAACTCTTAGCACAATCATCACATGAAAATGGATTATAAGGATAAATAGTCACATCTCAAAAAATTGATTAATTAAATCTCACCAATTAATCTAACATAGAATAGAGGATATAAATAAGGTTTGAGAATCAGTCATCTCATATAATCTTATTCTTATTATCAATCTGTTACTTAAGATATAGACATATTATCTAATGTCCTAACAAGATATTTAATCATAAGCCCATGTATAGATATATTTCTATTTCGATACCCATAATACTCAGTTATTTTAAAAATACTTATCAAATACTTGTTTACTAACAGACAACTATTCTAAATACTCATATGGATCCCATGATAATTATGATCATTATTAAAATATGAAACTTGCTCAAACTGCAATACAGAAATTCAAGGCAATTAAAGTTCTACCAAACATTCGATCTTGTATTAAATAAAAACTTAATTTATTTATTTAAGAGACTCAGCATATTTTCAAAAATACTCAGTGGTTTTTAGTATGTATCTCAATGTTAATTATTTAAACTCAATGTTTTAACATATATTTGGCTTGACATCACCATAAATAAACTCAACATTTTAATATATTGGACTAGGCATTTTAACATGTAAACTTACTATTTTTATATATTGGACTTGGCTTTATATTTATTTTTATCAACTCAACATTCATTAAAAGGATCGCTTGATATTCATTCTCATTATTAAAATACATCATGAGATGGAAATGCAACTCAACATTATCAACTCAACATGTTATATAATAATTGACTCAACAAAATTGATTCAGTGTTTCAAATTTAGACACAACTAATTACCAATAAAAACTTAGTGATTTCAAATTAGAATACATTCTAGTATTCTTTAGAAACACATTTCATAGGGTATAAAATGTAGTCTTGTATAAGGTGGGATGAAGTCTCTTATACTTGAAGTTTCAGTCTAAAAGAAAAAGAAAAGCAAGATTATGTAGTTGGAATACAATTCACTATAAAGATTATGACATAGGATAGACATAGAAGGTTACAACTTATAAGAAAATAATGCTGTCTTACAAAATTAAATGCAATCCTTGATATAATAAGACATAGCCTTATCAAATTGAAACTTAGGATTAAGGAATAAAATATGCAGCCCTAAATTTCAGATGTTGTCCACAATTATAAGGCACTAATCCAAATAGAAATTATAATCAAACTTATAACCTCAACACTCAATTTTATACATACATAGTGTTTACTTAAATACCCAACATTATAATTATGACTAGGCATTTTATCTATGGTTGGGCATTTCAATTTATGACCTCTGCATTTTTACATATGACTCTGCATTTAAACTATTTAACTCAACATTTTCACTTAAAACCTCAACATTTTCACTTACAACCTCAGCATTTTATTTATTAACACAACACTTTATATTATATACTCAAAAATTTAAATATGTTGACATAACATTCTACTCAACATTTTATAATATAAAAATTTAGCTCTTATTACAATGCCTAAACTTTTTACAATGTTTACCCAGCTAGTTATACTTTGGGTTTAGTAATTCTATAAAAGACTCAACATTTCCATTGTTTTAATGACTTGGATTTATAATTATTTACTTGGTTTTCTAGTTTTTAACCTAAATTTTTAATAATAGATAAAGAGACTTAGCATTTTATAAATGACCAATGTTTCAAAAACATGATTGGTGTTTCATATAATTGGCTCATTTTTCTTAAAATGTAGTCTAAATATAGACACTGACCAAGGGCCAAAGGTGGAATAAAATAAGATGCCTCCATAGCATAATTTGAGTTTGATATACCAAACATTTCAGTCTATGGCTAGATTCAAACTTGTTCCTATAAAATAATACACACAAAAAATAATAATCCAGAACCAACCTTGAAATAGTTCGCTTCCCTTTCGACTTTTTCCAACTCTCTCTTAATTATGCCTATCAAATCTCTTTTCATCTCTCTTTCTTCCTTTCATCTCTTCTCTTTTTTTTAAATTTCATCATACTTTCATTTATAAACTATTCACCTCCTCCTTTGTTGTGCCATACAATTTGCATGCTCTCTTCCCTTTAAGTTCTCTTTCATGCATGCCATTTTTAAACCCTTCTTAACTGGACTTATCTAATCCATAGTTTGTATTTTATATATATATATATATATATATATATATATATATATATATATATATATATAAAATTTTTTAATCAGATAATTACGTCTCAATTCCTAAAGTTAGCTTAAATTTAAGTCTAAGTTGGCTAATAAAATAATAATATCTAAATTCTACTTTTCAATGAACTTCATGCATTTTATTCAAAGTTAGATTACATTAACTTAAATCAAGGTTAGTGTTGATACTTCTAATTACCTCATAGGTGATCTTTAGTGTTGATGAAAACTTCTCATTTGAGGATTCAAAGAATACAAGAATTGAGTTGCTTTTTGTGATAATTCTATGATGTCTATGTTGGAATAAAAGTAGAGTATAGGACTTGTCCACAATATTTATTTAATTTGGTGGTTGGGAGCCACTAGGTTCTGGATCTTTGTGATATTTATATCCAAAAAGTTAATCTAAATGGATATTAGCAATGATATTTAAACTAGGTGAGCGTTGATAAAGAAAATAGAAAAAGGAAGGGTAAGGAAAAAAAGAGAACATGATTACAAGCTCCCCTCTCAAATATTATGACAAAGTTATATTTACTTTAAGCATACAAGAACCAATTTGTGGTGTAAAATAGTATAAACTATGATTGCATCACAAACTAGGCAAGATTCAAAGGAGATGTATAAACCATAAGTAAGAACCAAGTTTACTTTAAAAGTTTCCTACTGTAACCTTAATAACATATGCACATCTAAATGTAGAGAAAATAAAATGAAGTATACCTAAGATCTTTTTAGTTAATCTAGCATTAGCACAAATTAATAGCCCTATAATAGAAAATGTAGCTCAAAATGTAGATAACCTTTCAAATTTAAGACAATAACATGAAAATGAGAGATAATATTGGCTTTCAACAAACTATTGAGATAATCTTTTAAAAATTCCTTAGTTTTATTGAATGCTCTCTTGTATATAAATTGCTTAGAGTCTCTCTCTTTAAAAAATGATAACCTTTGCCTATTTATAGGAAACATAGGTGGTATACTAGTTATCTTTTCAAAATATCCATGTGTATGATAAGGACAATTGTCCTTAATACAAAGATTACAATTCAAAAGGATTTCTATGCTAATTTTGACAAAAAGACTAATATATTCTAACAAACTAGCATATATTACAAAATAATATTCTTTTATGTTACATTAGTGGGTCCCCTTGGGTTACTGATTGAGGATGTTCTTCACCTTAGTATATTATTCTCTGATTAACTCAAAATATATTGCAAGCTTCATCAAACAATCCTCTTCTTGACTTTCCAATGTGTTAAATTCTTTGTCACTCTTGGCTTTAGTTCCTAAATGTATTGGGCCTCTACAATATACTTACATAATGCAATGATGATATCAAGTACCTTTTGATTATCCTTGATAGGCTATCATTGGTTGTCCTTGATGTTCTAGATGAAGGTAATGACCCTTTGCTTAAACTATTCATCATCCATCAGGACTGTGGCATTGGTCTTAGAAGGGTTTACCAATAGTGCCTTTAAGAGCTTCTCCATCCTTGGTATCAAGCCTTTATCCTCCTTTATGAAGTTGTTGACACTGTCACACTAGTTGTTCAAGTCCAATATCTTATCTTCAATGACTCCTAGGAGGGCATGCAAATACTTCAACTTGATGATCTTGACACCTTGGACCTACTTGGTGTTATGGACATTAATCAATTCAATTGAATGATCTCTAGAGTTCTATCACTGAGTGATTAATACCTATGCTTTCCTAATTTTTATGGGTCAAGGTATTTAATCTAAACTTCAGGGCCTTTAACCCTTTAAATGTGTCAAATAATGACTTATTCATTAGTTTCATTATATCCTTAGGGACTGAAAATGTAACCTATGCTTCCAAGTCTTTTTTCTCATTTTATAGATTGGTGATCCTCTACTACATCCCCTATATTCCAACCAAGGTCATTATTGATTGGGCCACCACTAAACTTGCCACATCTTCTTGATGGATGGGATGATCCCTTACTACCTACATGTGTATAGGAATTAGGCCTACAAAAGGTTCCACATTTTGAAAGGTGAAATCCTTAGTGCCAATGGTAGATTTCTTGGTTGTCACCCTTTCAAACCCTACTATAGTTAAATTATACATGACAATGACTACTAGTTCAGAGAGTTTGGGTGTCTCTAGGGTTTCAATCCAAGGTTTGACATTGTCAAGGGGATCTCTACGTATAGAGCTGGTAATTTCTAGTGAGTGTGATTGGGGAGGAACCTTTTTGAATTTCCCATATATGAACAAGTCAAGAATGATAGGTCCATGTATGGGGAACTCATCAGTGAACTAATTTACTTCACTGGTGGGATGGGTCCATGCCACTTTTGGTATTTTGGAGGACCTAAGGACAAGGGCCAACTCAGCTTCCCTCTTATTTTATGTGACATGGACCAATTCCAATGCCACTTATTTTCCCTTCTCTTCCTCACCTATTTGAGGTCCTTCAATTTGTACCACCTCAACTATGGCTTCCTCATTTTATTAATTAGACCCATAGGTCTCTGTAAGTTTCTTAAAGAATTTGTCCACCATCTCATATGCTTATAGGGCAACCATATCAAAGTGTTCCACTAGAGAAGATGGTTTTGGAGGTTGGGTTAATGATGAAGGGCCTTCTTCTAGATTTTATTCTAGTTTCTTCTCATCAAGTCCTTGAATTTGGAGTGTTTACTATTGTGGTTGACCTGGAGGTGCACTAGAAGTAGAAGGCAGTAGATGATACTACAATAGGTTTATTTTCCATCTCTTCCCAATTAGTTTGTCCTCTTTTTGTAGTCTTTGTTCAAGCTTGAAACCATGTTGCCTGTAGCTAGTAAGGACTTCCTCAAAGTCTATAGCTTTGGTGTATAATGGCCATATGGACCAACCCTATGCTCATAGGTTACTTTGGTTAGTTACTTTGACTGCAAATGAGGGACAACCTTGTTATTGGGGTCCCATTCCTTTAGTCATCCTTCTAAAAGTAGAAGCCAACCCTATGTCTAGACATGATGTCTAATTATTTCTAATCTCAAATCAAAGTTATCCCAATCAAGAATGGGAAAGGATGTAGAATGATCTTCCTCTTCTCCCTATAAACATTATCAATTCCTTATAAGATTTGATGAGCAATTTATTTCTCAACCAACTTGAGGGGGACATAGACAAGAAACCTAAATGGTTGGGTCATGATCCCTTTTATTTTGATAATGGTGTAGTCTAGATAGTACCAAATATATCCCATGAGTTCAACATACTTATTGACAAGAGGGTGCATCCTAGGCATGGGGTTCTCTATGATATTCTTGTCCAAGGTAGGGTATATGTAATAAACAATGAACTGCATATGAATTCTATAGTTGAAGATGTGCAACTTTTCATAGTGATGGGAAATGGTAATTTTACTGTGGGAGGACCAATTCTTGACACCAAGAATATGAGTGGATGCCATTAATGATTCAAATTGATAGGACATCATTGTGAATTATTGGATTGTCATTTTCTTAATGCCATAAAATTGTCTCCCCAAGTGGATTCTAATTAGCTCTCCAATAGGTGGAGTTAGCTTCTCTTCCACCATGAAATATATGTAGGAAACCCATCTGGGGTTGACATAGGTTTTGGTGGTTGCCCTTGGAGCTCTACACAATAGGGTCATAATGATCCTAATCCCTTATTTAAATTTAATGATAGGGATTTTACCGTCATGGTTCCTAGCTACATGAGTTCCTTAGATTAACAAAAGTCTCAAGATATCATCTAGATTATGTTGGGTAGTCCATTATTTGATGGAGGAGAGGTCTATGTGTGCTCTAGGGAGCTTTTAGTGGCCTTCAAAAGATACTGGGGAAATATAGGTAATTCTAATTGACCCTCTTTCTTTGATGATCCAATAATTGTCTATTCTACAATCAACAAATAGGGGTGCAAGGATGTCAATGTAATGTAATACCTTAAGTTTAGCAGTAGCTTGATGAAGACATGTCATTAAAATTACAACCAAGTCCTCAAAATTTCTCTTGGTGACTACCAACCTTTACTCACTAGATGATAGAGGTTGTATCTCCTTAATTGTGAAGAAAATATTAGACCAATTCTTCATGCCATTAGCCAATGCTCCTATGTCTAATTTAATATCTCCAAAACACCTCCCTACATGGTTTGTAGATAGATACATATCTATCTCTTCTTTCCACTATTGCCTTTATACTGCTATGATCTCAATTGCATTGGAATACGATTGGTCTTGATGCTCAAGATGACACGTCAAGCTTGCTTAATGTAGTTGTGTCCTTAATAGTCAAATTTTGAGGCTTTATGTTGATTTTTAGGGCTTTAAGATACTCTAGTAGGTTTTTGAGGCTTTAATGGTGAAGGTGACAATTTTCATAAATGTATTCATGTCTCAGATCTTATGGATGGCACCATTTATGCAAATTCTATCTTTTTAGGCATGCCAGACCTTAGGATTTTCCTTTAGTGCTTACATGGTGCTTATGTGGACTTCATTAAGCTTGTTGTTGTGGCACTCCCACAAGAATCCCTTTAAATATTAGCCACTGGATTTTAAATAAAGTATTTTATGTCACTCAATTAGATTAGGATTTTAGGATGAATGTGAGCCTTTGATTAAGATCTCAAAGGTCCTTTTTGGTTGGTCACTCAGGTCCTGGATGACCTAGTTATGCCAAGTGGTACATTTTAGCTTCCTTAGGAAATGACTAGATGCAGCTCATCCATGTGTTGAGATATCAAGCTCTGGGGTCCTTGGTTGAAAAGTCCACCTTCACTTTGCACTGTTAAATCAAGATCAATGATTGAGCAAGAACCATTGATCATGATATATGAGGTTAAAGTTGATTGGTTGAGAGGTTGGCTATGGTTAAATTTGAAAGTCTCATTAATGTCAAAGATGTCCTCATGAATGCCAAATGATGAGAGCATGACTATCAAATTTAAGCTTGTGAGGTTCCTTTGGCTAAATGATAGCATGCCATGCATAATGTTCTCAATGCTCTTGGGACTTTGAGGTCAATATGGTCCACTAGATCAAACTAAGCAATGAACATGAACCATGGATCATGATCTAAGAGGTCTTTTCTGATTGGCTCAACTTCAAGGGATCTTTGATCTTGCTTTGTTGGATCAAGGTCACTAGGTGATCATGGATAGTCATATCCTTTAAGATGCACAAACATTAAGTTAGTCCGTGATGCACATAGGCTTAAGCTAAGGGGTTAATCTTAGATTAATAGTATTAAAACACACTATGGTGTAAGTTTTAATGTGGTAAGCCTAAGGTTTAAATGTTTATAAGGTCTTATTTTGGACTAATGATAAAAGTTTGGATGGGGTTTATTTTGAAGGCCTCGCTAACATCAAAGACATCCTTATAAATGTCAAATGATGGGAGTGAGGTCATCAAAATAAACACCATAAAAACTTTTATATTGAATGGGGTTTAGTACATAGTCCATCCTAGGATGATCTTGTGCCATTGGATTGGGCCTCTAGGGAAGTGAGGATAATTATGTCTACATCCAAGTTAAGACATCAAATTAGAACATGACATGTGTAGTGATTCAGACTAAAGTTTAGAATCCTCAAGGTGTCATTCATGTTGAACAAACACCAAAACATTTTAGGATTAAAACTCAGGCTAAATGTTGATAAGGTCTTAGTCTAGGATGAAAGGGGGCTTGTGGACATAACATTTAATGAGGTTATGAGGGATTTAAAAGGGGGAAAGAACATAAAAGGGGACTTAAGTATAATTTTATGTCAAGGTTTGGACATGTTTGAAAACATAACTGAGCCTTAATATAAAATTAAATTTAGGGTCTTTTTTTAAAGGACCAATTCCCATTAAATTTTATCTCATGAAAATTTGAATTTGAACCCTTAGGGTTTTTGCTTAGGAACCCTACCTTCCTCCATGAAACCTACACTTAGCCATCCAAGGGTAATCGACAATAAGGTTAGCTCATAAATCATAATTAAATATGCAAGGACCTATCCCTTTTTAGGTGATGATCTTCAAATTCTAAAAATAATAACCTCATGAAAGCTATACCATGATATAGATGTTTTGAAACATTTACAAGTGTCCCTATTTTGCAAAGCAGGAAAAAAAGGGGTATGTTGGTCCCAACAATAGTTAGCATTTAGGATATTTCAATTTTTTTGAAAGTAATTATAATAAATATAATTATTTATTTATCTAATAGATAAATAGGTTTCTAATAGTTTCTAAAATGATAACTATATAATTGATTACCGATCATATGTAGTAATTATATATCTATTTTCCTAATTTACCCTAAAAAATCAAGACAACTAAATTAAAAGAATTTAATGCATATCAATAAATAAATCCACATGTAAAATAATCATAAATAATATTTCCTTAATTATGTACTAAAATTTATCCATATTACATTTAACATAAATTATGCATATGTGTAGGGTCACTAACAATTTCTCTATCATTGCCTAATCATCCCATATAGCCCATCCTCTTCGATGATGCTCTCCCTTGTCAAGCTATGAGGGTAAGATCTATCCTACATCCACCTTATAATAGGTAGGTAGTTAGTTTTATTCATCATATAATTAACCAATGATGTAAAATTAACAAATACATATCCATAATGTATATAATAATTAAAATACAACTATCACATTATGTACACGAATCAATAGTATCACTATTCCATACCAGTGTATGTCATAAAGCTCAAGTCAAAGCAATGATAATAATATAATAACCATACTAATCCATAGATTCATAGGTTATAAATCATAGGGTGAAACTAAGATGTGACATCCTTTCCCCCTAAAACTTATCATCATCCCGATGACTCTTATTTAAATAAAAAATTTGATTAACAAACCGAGTTTAACAACATAAAAATATAGTATCAAGTATCATATCATGTAAATAAGTGCAAAATTTATCTGAAGAACTCATCATAGTTATCTCATTTAACACTATTCTCAGAGAATTGGTCTCAAAATCCCCTACTCGATGATATTTCTTATTATGTAAACAAGTTTTGTGAATGCCAGTTATGTTGATTAGTTCTATCATGACCACCATGAGGTCTAGAACCACAAGAAAAACCCATAAAAACTTTGTAATAGTCTTACTGACTTTCTAAAAATACATGAGATCATCACAAAAGTCAAAACAAATGACCAGGGAGAGTTACACAAAACCTTGTAGTCCCCATGCACATCTCTCTATCCTAGAGAGTGTATTTCTCATACTGGAGAAAAATATTTAGGAAACCTAGAAAGAATGATGTGTGTATGTTAATACTATCACTACACATAGTTTTAGATAATTATAACATGCCAATATTGTACCTGTTGATAGGCTGAAGTGCGTAGGCAGACGGCCAAATGCCGCCTGAGGGCGGCGAACGACAGAAGCCCGCCATGGGCGGTGAATGCCCAGCCCCCGCCTGAAGGCGGTGGAAATGAAAAGCCCACCCGAAGGTGGCAAAAATGGAACCTCCACCCCCCAGTGGGGAAAATGAAAGGCCCACCACAGGTAGGAAATGAAAAAAGGCCGCTTGAAGGTGGTGAAAATGAAACCCCCACCCCCAGGCAGTGAATGGGAAAAGCCAACCTGCGACAGGGAAAATGAAAAGCCCGCCTCCCTCAAGCGGTGAAATGAAAACCCCCACCCATGGAGGGGAAGGAGAAAGGGCCGCCCACATGCAGCAGGTGGCAAATTTACTGCCCACAATAGGTAACAGCAAAAAAGACCCACAAAACACTGAAAAAGACCCGCCCAGCTGCTAAAGTAGACTGAAACACAGAATGAGGAGAGTGACCGGCATGCAAAACGAGGCATCAAGCGTGGTCTTGGTAGACTTATGACATCATCAACAGTGTTTTCCCTCTTCCCAATGAAACTTCTCTTGGCTCTTCTAATATAAATATGCAGACTTGGTCATTTTAAAGGGATCTTCTCACACTTTTGTAAAGAGCACAGCTCTGCATTTTCCCCACCTGAATCAATAAATACAGTTTTTACCTCTTTCTTGGATGGATACTCTGTGTATGTTCTGTGTGTTTAATTTGTGCTCAGTAATTTCCTTTTAAATGCTCTCACAGGTTTTAAATACCAATGTACCAACTATCTACAGAATGTCAGTTTGCAGCTTACAGGTGAAGAGTTCTATCTGGGGTACAAAAATAGAGGAAGTCACTTACAGTATGCATTCCACAGCATATTGGTGAGTCCCTGTTTCCTATATCTTTCACTAGAACCTCCCTATCATCCCAGCAACCTGGTCTTTTTTGTCAAGCTTCAATGTATGTATGTTGCATTTTCTTGATTCTGAGAGTGGATGTGGAAGGTCAACCTTTATTTTGGTTTATCACCTCTTTTAGAGTAGGTTGTTTGCTTTCTTGCACTTTCTTCCCTTTTCATCCCCCCCTAAGTATATCTATATTTTTGCACTGCCTGAAACAAGCAAGATACATCAGAGGGAACTAGCCCATACCTAGAGACTCTCCTCTCCTGCTTCACCATCCCACAGGTGAGAGAGGGGTTTCCATGTTGCGGGGAGAGGGCAGGAATCCATTCTCCTGCCACTGGGTGCACTTTCCAATGTCAACAGTTTTGGCACTCCTGATGGGACCGTAATTTTATCAGTTTCCAATGCAGTAGTATTTCAGGATTGATGCTGGTCTTGCTACAGTGATTTTCAAATATTTCCAGCATCTGACAACTCCACTGGTAAAAGCTCAATTCTTTATTTTAAGACCAGTCACTTAAACTTCTATGCCAAAGGTTACCACAAGGTCAGCTTCAAGAGGGGTCCCTTTTGTTTTCATTGAGCTACCTTTAAACTCTGCTAAAAGGCTCAGTTTTAGAAGAACTTGCCCTTATCCACTAGTAAATCCTCCTAGACTTGTTGCTAGGAATGCCAACTCAGCTCAGCCACAAATACAACTTGTTCCAGCCATGGCATTGCCTTTTGTAGCTTTTCATGGTGAGAGCCCTTTAAACCTCCCACGCTATGATTCGATCCTCGAAACAGCTCTAAAAAATGTGCCTTCTTTTGATGGAGTGGGACCTATTACAGTTGTTGAGCATATCAAGAATATTGCCAACCTTTGCAATATTCACAATATAACAGAAGAAAACATTGCCATCAGACTACTAGCCTTGTCTCTGAAAGGGAAAGCTCTCGACTAGTATAGCATCTTGCCTATGAATTCCATACATTCCTAGAACGAATTAGGCACTCCTTTAACTGATCATTTTGGGGAAAAAAGTGACGGCCTCTCTCTTGCCGAGCAGCTCACAACTATAAAGAGACCTCCACACGAGTACATGTAGGACTTCAATACATGTTTCCAAAAGACTTGGGATAGAATTCCCATCCTGGTAAGGCCGACCCCTAGCTATGCTTTCTTATACTATTTAAAAGCATTAAATAGTGACATTGCTATGATGATCCAATCTATGGGGGGACACATACTGCCAGCTGCATATGACATAGCCATTGCGGCCAAAAATTGCTTGATTCAAGCTGAGAAAATTGCCCCTAGGCCTCACATGCCACTTTTCCCAAAATCGCTACCCCCAATTTAGGCTGTCGCTCCCACAATTGCTCCCCTACCTGTCATTGAGAAGCCAGCTGCGGTTTCGTCCAATGAACTAAATGAAGTTAAGAGCCTATTACAGAGCATGTCAAATGAACTTGCTGCCCTTAAAAGGTAGCAATCTCAAAGCAACAAGCCACACCAGGGTTATCAGAATTATAGCCATGCCCCTAAATCTCCCTTTCAAAATTATAACCAAGGTCAGGGGCAACTCACTACAACCAGGCCTTATCAAAATTATAACTCAGGCCCCTCTTCGTCATCTAAAGCCATGGTGCCTACTCAGAACAATCTAGTGCAGGAATAGCCAGGTTGTTCAACCATGGGACAAGGTCAAGAGCAAGCTGTCCATGTGAATGATATGTTGAATTTTTTCCAAAATTCAAAAAATTAGGTTGCTGATTTTTCCCAATTTTTTGAGTTTCCAGCTCAACCCAGCACAAGTAATAATCAAACTCAGCCTGATTTTACCCTAATAAATCACGAAGAAGGTGAACTCTATGTAATTAATCATGGGGGCACTATAGACAATCAGGTTGATTACATTGTGGTCAATACGAGATTTAAAAGAAGAGCAGTTAGAGAAGCGCAGGCTTCCCCTCAGGCAACAATGAATTCTCCACCACACCCATTTCAAAAGGCCCCAATTTCTAGACAACCGTTTGCACCTCTAGCTCCCCAGTCTATAGCTCCAGCTGGGATCAACCCAAAGGAAAGTACGAAGGGAATCAGCCCCTAAATTAATATAGTTGATCAAATGAAGAAATTGCATGTGAACATTTCTCTATGGGATTCATTATCTCTTCCAAGACAAAGGGACGTACTGAAGGAAGAATTGCATGAGCTAGATCGACAGGCTGTCCCGGTAGACACTAATAACATCCTAATGACAAATGGGCAGCCTTCTACTTCAGGTTAGGTAAAGAAGGAAGAAAATACTCCCCCTTTTATGTATCTTTGATCATAGGGGATTTCTTAGTACACAATTGCATAATTGATAGTGGGGCCAGCACTTCAGTAATGCCCAAGTGCATTACCAATAAGATGGGATTAAAATACGAAGCAATGAACAAAGGAGTCTTGCAACTAGATGGGACACCTACAAAGACTGTCAAAATCCTGAAAGGATTGAGTTTAACATTGCATGCCTGCCCGACATTCTCAATCCCCCATGATATAGTGGTAGCGAACGTTCCTCCATATTTCGTAATATGTTTGTCTAGGGACTTTACATCCAAGATAGGTGGCTATCTAGCAGTGAACTGGTCATATCTGGTTTGTAGAACCAAATACGGGACCAAAGTGAAAATCAAATCTGAGCCACTCTACAAGGACCACCTAGAGCCCTATTCACCCAGGACAGTGAATGTTAGTTACACTATCATTGATCCAGAAGACTCTCAGACAGACAAATCTTCATCTTCTGCTCTTGAAGGAGTCACAGATCTACTCTTGGATGAGTGGGGAAGAGATAACTTTGAGCACGATCCTTATTAGTTTATTGAGGAGGCAGACCTTGGCGTCTATTGCTTACATGAAGAAAGCGTCGTCATGCCCAATATAATGAAGGAAAACAAAGAAGACCTTGGCCTATGGTAGCTATACTTCGACGGTTCCAAAAGTAAATTGGGTGCTGGTGGTGGGGCAATGTTAGTCTCCCCTTTTAAAGAAAGGTACTTTTTAGCTTTTCATTTCTAGTTCTCTTACACATGTAATGTTGCAGAATATGAGTCTTTGATTCATGGACTTGAGTGGGCAAGAAAGAGAGGGATCAAGAAATTGCAAATCCTAGGGGACAGTGAACTAATAGTGAACCAAATAAGAGGCCTGAACCTAACCAAGAACTCCTTACTAAAGTCTTACAAGCATAGAGTCTGGGACTTGATGGAGGATTTCTTTGCTCTTAACATTACCGCAATACCCAGAGAATAGAATAAGCAGGTTGACAGGTTGGCAGCTGTTGGCACCCAATTTGATGTTTCAAAAGAGATAAGTAGGGGTTATGGTTCGCGCCATTTAAAAGTGGTGGTTCAGCCTTCGATTCTAGACAATGTTACAAATTGGCAGGGCTTCGAAAGTTACCAACAGATAGCTCTCTTCCTACAGGAAGAAGCTAAGTTTGCGGCCCACAATCAAGTGAAATTGCAGTAGCAATATGGAAATCAGATTGTTCAATTGAAGAACAATAAACTCCCTAAGGGTCTAGTCACACTTGAAAGTATTTTCAACGGAGAGGACCAACTAAGAGATGACAAAGCATACATCACTACCAAAGAGGAGAATTATGAAAAAGTTGAAATCTTTAAGGACAAGTTGTTGGTGCTCGGTAAGGTCTGTACGTTTCAAGAAAGGCAACTTTCATTCTGCTGTGTCAGGAGTTCGCTAACGTCTTCGCCTGGAACTATAGCAACTTGAAAGGCTTCGATCCAAGACTTGCCTAGCACACCATTGAATTAGAGGAAGGTGCAAAACCAGTCACACAAAAGTAGAGTCTTGTTAATCCGATGATCGAGCTCTTTATGTAGAAAGAATTGGTCAAGTTGATTGAGTCCAGCATTATATTTCTGATCAAACATTCCTCATGGTTGGCTAATTTGGTTCTAGTTAGAAAGAAAAATGGGGAGATCAGGCTGTGCGTTGACTTCTGAGACCTTAATAAAGTCTCTTTAAAAGATCATTATCCCCTCCCCAACATGGAGCAGATCCTCCAAAAGGTAACCGGTTCTGAACGTTTCTCCCTCCTGGATGCTTATTCGAGATATAATCAGATTCTGATGCAAGGCTATGACCAATACAAAATAGCCTTCACCACTAAATGGGGAATGTTAACCTACTAGAAGATGCCTTTCGGGCCATCCAATGCTGGTGCTACTTTCCAGCGAGCCATGGACATGGCTTTCAGGGGTTTGATAAATAGGAACGTGTTGGTATACCTCGATGATATAACGATTTTCTCCAAGAAGGCGGGACAACATATGAAGCACCTTAGGTAGATTTTTGAGAGGTGCAGGGAATTTGGCATCTCCTTAAATCCAAAGAAATGTGTATTTGAGGTTCATGAGGGGAAACTTCTTGGCCACATTGTGTCTAAGGAAGGTTTGTCTATTGACCCCGAAAGAGTCCGCTCCATCCTAGAGATGTCTCTACCAAGCACAAGAAAGGCCTTCAGAGTTTCTTTGGCCGGATAAATTTCATTCAGAGGTTCATTCTGAAATTTGCTAAAATAGTTAAGCCCCTAGCCTCTATGCTGAGAAAGGGTGAAGAATTCAAGTGGACAATGCCAGGAAAGGACAGCTTTGAAGCTATCAAATAGGCTTTAACCTAGGCTCTTGCTCTAATCAGCCCCGACTTTGACAAAGACCTCAATCTCTATACCTTTAGCAATAAAGAAGTAATATCTGCTATGCTTACCCAAGCAAATAGTGATGACCTTGAGAAACCACTCACCTTCTTCAGCCAAGGGCTAGAGGACTTCAAAATCAGGTACACCTACGTAGAAAAGCAAGTCCTGGCAATAGTGCACAGCCTAAAAAAATTCAGGTATATGTTGTCAAATAGCAAGATCCATCTCATGGTTCCACATCTTGGTGTTAAAGATTTCTTGACCAATCGAGACTTAAATGAGAAAAGAGCGGGATGGATCACCAAAGTGATGGAGTACGACATAGACATCAAAATCGCCAAGTTGGTAAGAGGAAAGGGCCTATGTGAACAGCTAGCTATAGATTTGAGACAAAAGGGTGAAGATAGCTTGCTGATCCATGATGCAGCCACTGTAGAAGAACTAGCTATCATAAGAGATTGGACGTTGGACATGAGGCATTTTCCTCTTACGGGCGAATGTCCACAGGGTCTTGGTAGGGCCGGAAGAAGGTATTTTAAACTTTAGTCCCTTCCCTATGTTTTGATTGATGGGGTATTATTTAGAAAGGATCTCTTCAGGGTTCTCCTGAGATGCATTGACTCCAGTCAGGCTGACAAGGTATTGGCTGAGTTTCACGATGGGCCGGCAGGCAGCCATTTGGCCCCTAAGACCACAGCAACAAAAATAATGAGAGCTAGCTATTTCTGGCCCACTCTCTTCAAGGATACCCATGCCTAGGTAAGAAAGTGTCAGAAGTGTGCACTCTTTGATGGAAAGCAGTGATTGGCTGCCATGCCCCTACAGCCTGTTCAAGTTAAACAACCATTCATGCAGTGGGGCCTGGATTTCATAGGGATGATCAATCTTCCCTCTAGTGTCAGACACAAATGGGTCTTGACTACTACAGATTATTTCACTAGGTGGGTGGAAGCCATTGCTTTGAAAGAAGTGAATGAGAGCGTAGTCCTGGATTTCTATGAGAATTTAGTGACAAGGTTTGGGGTCCCAGCCACCATAATCTTAGATAGCACCTTGGCTTTATTGGGAACCAAAACTAGTGAATGGGTGCTAAGGTATGGTATATACCTCAGCACTTTGTCAAATTACTACCCGCAGGGGAATGGGCTCGCTGAGTCCACTAACAAAAATTTGATCAGGATTATAAAAAGGACCATGGAAAAAAATTAGAAAACTTGGCATGCCAAGTTGAAAATAGCTCTATGGGCCAATCGAATCACTCCAAAAAGATCAATCAAAAATTCTCCATATACGCTTGTGTATGGAAGGGAAGCAAGGCTTCCTATCTCACTCGAATTGCCAGCATTGGACCTCGCTCATCAGCTGTAGCTAGAAGAAGGAAGCAGCATGGATGTCAGATTATGTGAACTAATGGAGCTCTAGGAGGTAAGGACTTGGGCCATGGTCTCTATGATCAGTCACCAACAGTAGGTGAAAGGACATTTCGATAAGAGATCTTCATCAAAAAGTTTCATCGAAGGAGACATTATCCTAAAATGGGATGAAGATAGAGCTAAGCCTGAAAAACATACAAAATTTGATGCCCTCTAGAGCGGTCCTTACATGATTACTCAGTCCAAGTAGCATAATGCATTCCAGCTCTCTAGGTTGGATGGTGAAGAATTGCATATCCCAGTCAACGGGATACATCTGAAACATTGCCACTAAATTTTGGTTTGGCTGTACATAGTTTTCCCTATTTTCCCTAAGTGTAGTTTGCACAGTTAGTTGTTTTTAGCTTTGTGTGTTTCCCTTTGTTTGGGGGTAAATTCTATGTACTTGATTCTGGGATCTTGAAAGCTGTTGTGAACTCTCTTCAAAGTCACCATCCGACTCCACACCCAATGGATATTCAAAGGCAACTGGGTCTTAAGCATAGCAGGCACGCTTCCCCTGTGAGTCACCAATTTGTTGATAGGTTGAAGCCCACAGGTGGACGGCCAAACGCCACCCAAGGGCGGCGAATGGCAGAATGCCACTCGAGGGCAGCAGATGGCCGAAGGCCACCAATAGGCGGTGGATGGCTAAATGCTGCCTGAGGGCAGCGAACAGCAGAAGCCCGCCACGGGTGGTGAACGCCCAGCCCCCGCCCAAAGGCGGCAGAAATGAAAAGCTCACCTAAAGGTGGCAAAAATGGAACCTCCGCCCCTCGGCAAGGAAAATGAAATGCCCACCATAGGTGGGAAATGAAAAAATGTTGCCTGAAGGCAGAAAAAATGAAACCCCCACCCCCAGGCAGTGAATGGGAAAAGCCTGCCTGCGGTGGGGAAAATGAAAAGCCTGCCCCCCTCAGGCGATAAAATGAAAGCCCCCACCCACGATGGGGAAGGAGAAAGGGCCGCCCACATGTAGCAGGCGGCAAATTTTCCACCCACAATAGGTAGTGGCAAAAAAGACCCATAAAACATTGAAAAAGATCCACCTAGTCGCTAAAGTAGACTGGCATGTAGAACGAGGAGAGTGACCAGCATGCAAAATGAGGCATCAAGCATGGTCTTGGCAGACTTATGACATCATCAATAGTGTTTTCCCTCTTCCCAATGAAACTTCTCTTGGCTCTTCTGATATAAATATGTAGACTTGGTCATTTTAAAGGGATCTTCTCACACTTTTGTAAAGAGCATAGCTCTGCATTTTCCCCACCTGAATCAATAAATACAGTTTTTACCTCTTTCTTGGATGGATACTCTGTGTATGTTCTATGTGTTTAATTTGTGCTTAGTCATTTCCTTTTAAATGCTCTCATAGGTTTTAAATACCAATGTACCATCTATCTACAGAATGTCAATTTGTAGCTTACACGTGAAGAGTTTTATCTGGGGTGTAGAAACAGAGGAAGTCACTTACAGTATGCATTCCATAGCATCTTGGTGAGTCCCTGTTTCATGTATCTTTCACTAGAACCTCCCTGTCATCCCAGCAACCTGGTCTTTTCTGTCAAGCTTCAGTGTATGTATATTGCATTTTCTTGATTTTGAGAGTGGATGTGGAAGGTCAACCTTTATTTTGGTGTATCACCTCTTTTAGAGTAGGTTGTTTGCTTTCTTGCACTTTCTTCCCTTTTCATCCCCCCCAGTATATCTATATTTTTGCACTGCCTGAAACAAGCAAGATACATCAGAGGGAACTAGCCCATACCTAGAGACTCTCCTCTCCTGCTTCGCCATTCCACAGGCGAGAGAGGGGTTTCCATGTTGCGGGGAGAGGGCAGGAATCCATTCTCCTGCCACTAGGTGCACTTTCCAGCGTCAATAGTACCTACTCAATTAGAGCTCCAGATAAGTATAATGATGAATAAGAATTGGTAATAATGTATACAACATCATTGAATACTATTCCACATGGATACTTATCCAAAATATACATGTGTATGGCCATACGATTGAATTTGATAAGTTTTGCTTATCAAATCCTAGATTCAACAAGTCTATTTATCAGATCCAACTTAGTACCAAAAATCTAAGTTAATGTGAGGTTAAGTATGATATCATCCTATCACTTAAACCTCATGTTACTAATTCACCACTTTCCCCTCAGGTTTCCATGACCTAACTATCTCCTTAATGTGCACAAGGTTAAATGAAACACAAATTTGTAAAAAATAGATCATAAAAATCAATATTATATTCTAATTAATTCTAAATGTACTAACATACATACAAGAAAAATAATTCAATCATTCCTAGATTATATTAAGTTGCTACTAATCAAACGTTACTAGCATCATATTCTGAAACTTAACTTATACTGATCTATTCATAGTAAAGAGGAAATAATATCAAAATTAACATAACATAACAGGCCAAGGATCACACCATCCTTACAATATTATAAGTGAGAGAATGTATCCTTGCTTGCATGACTAGCACACAAGTTAAAAAGTCTATCTCAATCCTTTTAGACTACCAAGATGTTATACACATCTTATACCTTACTTGCTCCCAAAGAAAGCTACACATATAACTCTTCAAAACAACATGCTTAAAAAGAGAATAATATTAGTCTAAACAAAGGTATATAATAACATAATAATTATAATCAACTATAATTAATATAAATTCATGTTAACTACCCCTCATGGTTAAGTACACAAATTAGATAAAATAGTAAATCTATAAAGTCATAAAGTATAAAAATAGAGAGCTAACATCTCAAAATCAAATCTCCTACACACCTTTACATGGTAAAAGGAAACACCATAATTCCATGTTGCCAATCACTAATAACTTACCAAAATTATAAGTGTAGTATTATAACCTACCTCCACAACTAGAAGGAAAAAGACAAACCTCAAAGATGCTTTAATCTATTTAATCCTACAACTTCTCTCAACAAGAAGTAGAAAACACTATCCCATGAACTCAATGGAATAATATCAAAACAACAATTCAAAAATAAGTTTTCTGCTTAAGGAAACACTAAAGCAACATCCTAAAAATATAAATCTTCTCATTAGGTAGAAATGATGTAAGAGGAGAGTGAAAACATAACAACTCACCTCTAAGCCAACTAAGAGATGTAAACACCTAAATTTCATTTAATGTCAAAATGCACCTAAATTTATTAATCATTTTTATTACATTAATAATTAGCATTTCCTCTTAAAATCAAATAATTGATTAATTCAAACATTTTGAATAAGTCAAGTATGTACCTTTTAATATTTATTTTAATTATTTAATTCTATATTTTCCACCTAATCAAACCTCTTACACCTTTTTATCTCTCATTCCAACCAAATCCCTAAAGATCTTTTGCTCTTATGACTCCTCTAAGTTGTAAAGCCAATTGACTAAGTCAGCCAATCAACCCTAATTTTTCCTCAAGCAAGTTGAAAAGGTCTCCATCCTAATAGATAAGGACTCATTCTCAACCATTGATCATTTGGAGCATTGAAAAATTCCAAATGGTCTTCCACCATTGGATCCTTTTCTAGGCTTCTATAAATAAGCTAGAAAATCTCCAGTTTCAATGATCCCTTTTGAAATCACTACATCCTTTCCTATCACAAATATTGAGAGATCACAATTGTAATCATATATTTTAAAATCAAAAAATATTGCATCCAAAGTGAATCAAAGTGAATAAAAATAATCCTTTTACACCAAAATATTGCTCATTCTCCCTTTGCATTGGAGGAGTGAGCACCACATTCTTGATAGAGAAAATTGGATTCAAATCACAATTGAGGATTCTTGTATTCAAGATATGAAGTTTTGATTGTTGTTTTCTACATCTATTGCTCTAGCTTAGTTGAATTTATCTTAGATTAGATTAGTTAGTTGTCTTAGCATATCTATATTTATTTCATACATTTTTGGCATGTCCAGTGGGACATACCCACATCTTTTTAATTTTTTTAATCTCATTTTGCATTTAAATAGCTTTTTTTTCTATTTTTTGTTGTTTATGTCTATCTTTTATGTTTAATTTCATATTTTTTTAAGCTGGTATGGACTACAGGTTGTTGTCATGGACTTTATGTTTGGTTGTGTGCATTTTTCCTACATAACAGTGAAATCAAAGGCTTTAGCAGTGAAATTGTAGGACCAAATAGAAAAATCATCATTTTTTGTAGTGAAAATGATTTTTCCTTATGCAAAATCACTACTAAGTTTTACAATTTTTCTTCTATGTTTAACAAAATTTTTACTAATGTTTTATTAACAATTTTGCCACTGTGTTTTACAATTTCGCTTTTATGTTTAACAAAAATTCCAATGAGTTCTACAATTTCAATTTTTTCTTAAAATTTCATCATTTTATAAAAAATTCACTTCTTTCTTAAAAAAACACTACTAACTTTAACAAAAATTCCTTGTAGTGAATTTGTCAAAGTGAGTAGCGAATTCATAGTTCATTTTGAGTGGTTATCTTTTAGAAGCCATAACTTTTGACTCAAGACTCTATTTGAGCTCTCATTTTCACAAAAATAAAGGTATCAAAATTAATAATGAAATCATGTAAAAATATTTGAATTTTTTTATACTTTAACAAATTCAAAAAATCAAATTGGTATCATACTTTCTTTCTTTTGTTTGGTTTTATATTTTTGACTAATTAACAATTTCATCTTTCTCTTTGATTGTGTATCTATGAGATCATGCTAAAAGAGTTTTATTGGTTTTCTCTTAATTTTTTAATATTGATTTGAAGACAAGCCAAGTTTACAATTTTTAACTACTTGTCTTCAAGATGCTGGCCAAAGATAATTACAAAAACCAAAGAATCTAACCAAATCTTTCATTTGTTTTCACCAATGTTTTTCATTTTTAGTCTTTTACACTAATATTAATTAAATCACACTTGAATTTATTTATATCAAATTTACTTTTTATTTTCATCTTCTTGTTTGGTTATAAGATTACATATGCGTTTTTCTTGGCATCACATTGGTGATGATACTTGGAAATTAGAAATGATCTTGTAACTTATATATTACGTAGTTAACCTTTCATATGATCTTTCCTTGGCATCACATTGATGATGATACTTATAAATAAAAAACAAGTTTCAACTCTTTATTTTTTTCTTAGAAGCTCTATTGACCATGGATTTCACCACCACATAGCAGGCCAAACCTTGTTTACTGGTAGGGTGTATAAATCAAGACCCAACTATTTCAGTTGACTAAGTGGTTGTGTGTTTTAAGCACACCTTGATGTGAGGGGATTTCATGCCCCAATACCCAAGGTTTCAATATCTAACTCAAGATCTGATATTTCCAATTGTTTATGGTTTTATTTCTCAGTAGATAAGTTCATGTACACCTTAAGCCTAGGATCACATTTTTACTGTTTGACTTTGGTATATCGGTTAGCACCAAGAAGTAAATTTACACACACCCTCACAATTATACTCAGTGGGACATGGGAATGGTATAATCCTCCATGATTAGTGCCTTGAAATATAAGGCCATAACTGAGAGCAAGAATGAGTCAGTGACAATAGAAAGCCTTATAGTTGTTCACAACTCTTCCTCCTAATTTTCACCCTTTTTGTAAAATTGCTTGTTTGTTTAAAATAGAACTTGTTTATTGTTTCCTTATTATTTCCACATGTTGAAATTCATTATGTGAAAATTAATTCCTTAAAACAAAAAAAAATTGTTTGTTGTTAGCAATCAAACTCTTAGTCACTTTGATACTTTGCTTTACTAGAGTCTAATTTCAAGTCTTTTTCATTATTGAGTCAAGTCTTTCCTTAGTAGTGTAATATATTTAAATAAGAATAGATATTTGGAAAATCCCCTTGACTAATTTCATATCGAATCATAATACCAATAGTCCATGTTATAACCTATGATTCTATCCAACCAACTTTGATTTAAATGCATATTTGAATCAATGTCAAGTCAATCACCAAGCCAATCTAAATCCAAAGTTTGAATATCTATAAATCCTCATCCATCAATCAATCAAATCTAAACTTTAATAGTCCTTCAAGTTTTCTAAATCAACCTTTTTATAATATTCAAAATCAATCCTTTGATTTTTCATCTAGTTCACCCCAAAACTCAAACCCAAACTTCTTCACCAATCCATCTAGTTCCAACCTTAGCATTAATCTAAATCAAAGTTTTTACTCACCTTCACTACAAATTTAAAATATATATTTGAACCATTTTCCATTCATAAATTAATCCCAAAATTATTCAAATCCAAATATCTTCCATCCAAATCAACCTTTCAACTCCTACACCCTTCACAACCAACCATTCCAAATTTATCAAAATCAACCATTTGGTTCTACATCCAACCCATTCCCAAACTTGAACCAAACTACATAAAATTCATATTTGTTCACAAAACCAATATATTCAAGTCTATCAACCTTCACAAATCCATCCTCCCAAGATCAAGATACCTCTCTAGCTAGGGAATCCCAAAACATTCCACATCAACATCATCCTATTTTCCAAAATAAACTAAGTCTCCCCTCCACTAGTTATAGCCTTGATTCTAACATCCCCTATCACACTAGAAAAAATAATCCAATTCTATCACCCCTAGAAAACTCCCAACTTATCAAAAACATCATCATGCCTATAAAGGAAAAATTCACTCATTTAGGGGAACCTTATGATGTATTCTTTCAAAAATTGGTCGCTACAAACTTAGTCATATTTACAAACACCAAATACTTTGAACCAAATGTCCCAAAACCTAAGTGGTATAGACCTAACAAATATTGTGATTATCACAAAATTGAGGGTCATTCCATAAACCATTTTATGAGACTAAAGCATTATATCTAAGATTTACTTAATAAAGGGTACATCAAGATAGATCCAAGTGTATCCATGTCTAAAAATCATAGTTTGGGGATATGTTAAGATGTCATTCTTGAGCCTAATCAAGCCATACCACTTCCAATTTAAGGTCATAACCTTCCATCCATTTCTCAAGATCCCATTTTTGAAACATCCATTTTCAACCAATCCATAGTAGATCAACCTACCTTTGACAACCATGGTTTACCATTGGTTTTTGATGAAGAACCCATCTTTATTGAAGAGCCTATCTTCAACTAAAAACCTATTTTTGATCAAGATCCTATCTTTAATCAAGATCCCATTTTTGACAAAGATACTATTTCTGACCAAGATCCTATCTTGGACAAAACCTCCTTCAACCAACATACCCTATCACCCATTGGCCAAACACCCAAATACTTATAAGCTACGGAATCTCCCATCACCCCACAACATACACCCCAAGTGATATAGGTACTTAGAGATAAAATAATCTATGAGCAAGGAATTATTAAACCCATCCATTTTTAAGTAAATGATAGACCACATATCATTAGCTACAAATCATTTTAAAGTTAATGTAAAGATGTTAGTGGTAATTTTATGGTTTATATGGTAATTTCATCCATAATGAAAACATGATTCATTCATAGTCTCTATGAGGACTTTACTACCGTTACTCCTTGATTAAACATTACTAATCTTGCATTCCATCTTAAAATCTAGTATCCTACACCTTCTAATTGGGACCAATGATCTTACTTGCATTTAACTTCCTTCCACGATGATAAAATAATTGTAGACTTTGTAGTTGGTCTCCTGCTAGAAGAGTATCAGGAAACATCTACATATTCTGAGGAACAACAAGTGTACATCAATCAAAATAAATGATATAGTCTAAATATAAAATACATACCCCATAGATAAGACCTCTTTGAGGCACTATTAGATGATAAAAATATAAATTGTAGTCAAAGTCCAAATCAAAATATAGAAAATCAAAAATATGAGTCCCTTAATGAAAAGCTCTTTGAGGCACTATTAGATAATCCAAATCTAAATCCCAATCACAAAAATCAAGAAGAATACTTTGGTGAAAACCTTTATATGGCACCAATAGATGAGTAAATTAATATATCCTCTACACTAGCATAATTTTAGGATGGATCTTCATCACAATATGAAGATATCATTGAAGAAGCTCCTAGTTTTTTTGAACGTGAGATTGTTGGTCCCATTAACCCTTTACGTCATGACCCATATACTCATCCCCAATATAATTCCATCCATCCAAACCCTTCATGCACTCAACATACATCCTTCATCCAACATACTTTATGCTTCACCCTATCTGGCAACACCCTCTATCGTAGGGGATATGACAATATCCTGATAAATTTAGAAGAAGCCAACTTAAAAATCAATGAATTTACTACATACATATATGGAGTGCATACCTAAAATATCAATAATGGTAAGCATAAATGTATCTCAAACCCTTTTATAATTGAGATTCAAAAAAAAAAACAAAGCAAAAAAAAAGAGCAAAGCAAAAAAATAAAAACAAAATAAAAAATCAAAAAGATAAAGAGAAATAAATTCATCCAAAGGTGAAAACCATTTATATGGCATCTTGGGAAAATACCATGATGAAAACTAATTTTTTTCATCATTCATAAAATAATCAATTGTCTATAAGTACCCTACACTTGGTGGCAAATTCATTCCATTTCAAACCTATGCATTCTTAAACATCCCTCCATCCTTATCTATACTACAACATTTTTAATCCCATCCTTTTACCCTAAACTATCCATGGTTACTTATCCTAAGTAATTCTAAAGCATACTTACTCACCCTACACCTATCCAATCCATCCTAAACTCCTCCTCAACCAATATACACCATCCTTGAGTACCCTTACCTATCCAAACACATCCTTATCCATTTAATTCCAAACCCATCCAATCCTTACCATCATAAAACAATCCTTCTTCCCATTTTGGACTTGATAAAGAAGTGGAAATGTCTTGAGACATGTTCTTAGAAGCATCTTGGTGTATCTTCTCAATGCTATTTTGATGACTAGACACTTAGTTCTTAACTCATGTGTTACCTAGAGTTATCATCTTAATTCTGATCCATTCCTATTCATCCATACTCCATATATAACATGTTCCTTACATCCCCTACCACTCACTCTTCAGTGCTAGAATATGGTTTTTCCTTTCCTGGTTTTCATTGTATATACACCTATAAATACCAAAAAAATCCAAAAACATTACAAAACCCCAAAAAATACAAAAATATTGCAAAGCCCAACAAAATCTAAAACATTAAAAAATGCAGTCAAAATCCAAAAAATAATTAAAAAATCCTTTGTCTTTAGTTATGTACCCTAGTCATCCCTTAAATGGATTACTCATTAAATAGTTTAACATTATCAAAAAGGTGTCATATGCCAAAGGGGTCTACTCTAGCCAAGGACATCTATAAAAGTCATTTGCTTTACTTTTTTTATAGTAATTTACTTCTTTTACATAATGGTTGTTTACTTGCTTCTACAATGTTTGTTTACTTCCGTATTTGTTCTACTTACATTATTTTCATTGTTACAAACATCTCTTTTATCTTATCTTTATTGTTTTTTCTCATGTCTAGATCATTATGCACATTACTATTGGTGTTATTATTATCTTCCATATGATGATGCACTAAGTTTTGTCCTTGTGAATCTATTAGTCCTTACATGTATCACATGATAGTCATCATGGGTTTTCTATACCATTAGTGCATATTATCATATGTAATATCAAAAATTAGGTTTCTCGACTCTTAATTAGTTGGAATTATTATTGGAAATCCAATGCAAAGAATGAAATAAACAAAAGGAAACTATCAAACCATCTCACATCAAACATATGTGTGTCATATATTTCTTCCAATCATTTGATCCATCATCATTAATGCATTTAATCACTTCATTTATTTACAAATTTTTGGATATTAATCATCCAACATAGTCATTTCCTAATATTTCCATTTAATCTCTTACACTTAGGACTGATGAAGTCACATTTTCCATCCTTTCTCAATCATCTAATTATAGTGTGCAATCATTAACTTAAGTATAACATCCATGGGTCAATCTTAACTTACACCATCACTTATTTTCCTATTTTTGGGAGAACTACATGTGATTTGATATCCACACATAGACATTGTCTAAGTGGATTATGTAGATAGTGCTTAGAGACATGGGGTCTCTAGGGTTAGCTAGGCCACCACCTTCACCATCATCCATCCAAGTCATTTCATCCACATTTTTTACTTTAATTTAATCAAAGTGTTATATCTTCTTATCAATGCTTGTAAATATTAATTTTATAAATCTTTATCATAAATAAGACAATCTATATTTTTTATTTTCTAGCCTCTATCTTATCATCGTTGGGATATATCATTCCCACATATTTTCATGAGACCCTTGACTTTGAGCACAATCCAATAATGCAATCTATAAAGTGGGAAATGTACTTTTTCCAATATATTCTCTAGCATTTAATAACTAGGGGTAAATAGTTTTACATGCACCATCTAAAATTTTTCAAACAT
Source organism: Torreya grandis (assembly GCA_037957365.1). Taxonomy (NCBI): domain Eukaryota; kingdom Viridiplantae; phylum Streptophyta; class Pinopsida; order Cupressales; family Taxaceae; genus Torreya; species Torreya grandis. The sequence continues at coordinate 6,782,596 of JARHVA010000056.1, forward strand.
TAGTATTGAGACAAGTATTGATGATAGTTTTATCATTTTCATCCCTCCATAATTCTCATTCTTCATCCAGTTTTAAATTTATAGAACAATTAAATCAATTTATTTTTGATTGTATTCAAATTCTTGCAATCATTTATCAACATAAAATCCATAATCATTTGCAAAATCAATTCTTTTTTCTATTTATAAATCCAGAGTTTATTATCATTGGGATATATCATTCTCACACCTAATCAATTGACCCCTGAGTCATTATTAAACAACAATAAGCATGAAATCTTTGAGTGGTTAAAATTATTGATTTTTAAATAAAAAATCTAGTTTTAATTAACTAGGGGCAACTCTTTTATGTTACCAACATCTTTAAAAAAATTGACATCAATTTTGAAGTAACTTGATTTATCATGTGTCAAACTCATTTTTACCTATTTATTATTTTCATAAATTTCAAGTGTTTATCCATTTCTTGTACAAACCCTCGAGGGGGAATCATCACACTCATTTTCATTCATTTGAGGTAAATTTTTCCTTTTTTATCATCAACGCTCTACTTCTTTTATTATTCAAAACCATATTGCTTCATAACACCATTTCAAAAAAGGGCAAACATAGACAACTAAATTTCATTTAGTGTCAAAATAAACCTAAATTTATTAATCATTCTTATTACATTAACAATTAATATTTCCTCTTAAAATCAAATAATTGATTGATTCAAACATTTTGAATAAGTCAATTATACATCTTTTAATTTTTATTTTAATTATTTAATTCTAGAATTTCCACCTAATCAAACCTCTTCCACCTTTTTCTCCCTCATTCTAACCAAATCCCCAAATATCTCCACCTCTTATGACTCCTCATCTGAGTTGTCAAACCAATTGACTAAGTTAGCTAACCAACCCCACTTTTTTCTCAACCAGGTTGAAAAGGTCTCCATCCTCATGAATTAGGACTCATTCTCAAAAGTTGATCATTTAGAGAATTGAAAAATTCCAAATGATCCTCCACCAGTAGATCCTTTTCCAAGCTTCTATAAATAAGCTAGCAAATCTCCATTTTCAATGAGCCCTTTTGAAATCACAAGATCCTTTTCTATCACAAATCTTGAGAGATCACAATCATACTCATAATCATAATCGTCTCTTTTGCAATCAAGAAATCTTGTATCCAAAGAAAATCAAAGGAAATAAAAATCATATTTTTACACCAAAACACTATCCATTCTATCTATACATTGGAGGAGTGAGCACCACATTCTTGATAGAATAAATTGGATTCAAATTTCAATGGAAGATTATTTTATTCAAGATATGAAGTTTTGATTATTATTTTTTGCATTTTTTTCTCTAGCTTAGTTGAATTTATCTTATATTAGAGTAGTTAATTGTCTTGGCATATCTAAATTTAGTTCATATAATAGAGATGACACTTCTTTCTCATGTTTATATAAATATAAGAATTCTAATCCATAAAGCAAACTCCTAACACAAATAACTTCTTAACCATGACATATATACTCAACTACAAGAATTATTCCACCACACTAGGTGGTGACAAACTAAAATGGTTTTATAGAATTCCCACTTCTAGGATATGTGTAAGTAAGACACAAAATTAATGCATAAATACTTAAGTGAGAATCACTCCATGATTTTAAAACACTCACAACATAAATGGTGAAGGTGATTTGATTACCATAAAATATGTAATCAAAGTCAAGGTGTTCAATCTAAAAGATCAAGAATATGGTAGGAAAATCTTGTTCACAACTAAATAACTAATCTATGCACTCTACTATGCATATAACTTATAAAACCATCACTAATGAGACACTCGATAAACCAAAAATTTAACACTCTAAGGGGTATGACTGATCTAAGGTACACACTCAATGTACCATACATACTTTCTCATTTTTGTTAAATAGAGAAGTATAAAAATGCTATCAAGTATTGTCATTGATGTCAAAGGTAATGATAAAGTGGTGATGCCATGATGATGATGAGTTTGAGCTTGAACTTGTGTAAGGCAAGATTTAGATGAATATAAGCTAAGGTAAGTATTTTTTTTAGGCTTATCATATTGTATCTAGCATGTTGAAGTGATTTTAAGTCAAGGAGAGAAGACAAGCATGTGAATAGTGTGTTGGCATAGGTTTGGTAGCCTAGTATGTAAGCATGGATATTTAGTATATGCTTATATAGGAAGTTGATATGATGAGATCATGTTGAAAAGGAACTATGGGGTGTTAAGAGTGAAATTTTTTTTTATGAGAATGCATGGTGTTCATTCAATTCTTTATTATGTTTAATTTGACATAGCTGGTTTTGTGACAAAAAAATATGTGTAGGTAGTTTACTGACATCACCATTGCCAAATATGGATGAGTCAAGGGGCTTTAGTCATATGGGTGTGATCAAAATAGTCATAATTTACTATGGTTCAAATTTTAGGTCATGAATTTGAGCATAGCTAAAGACATGCAGGTGAAAAGTCAGTCTCTTAGATAGAAGTTCACTAAGTTTCTATACTTAGCCAAACTGTCACTACACGTCATGTAGACATGTATGATCCAAAAAGTTTGTTCATTTATTTTAGGTACTTAAAAATTAAATAGAGATAATTTTTTTCATGGTGATGTTGTTTATAGTGCAAAGAATTTACCCTAAATATTTGGAGTCCTAAAATGTTTTCTAGCTTGAGATATAAATCTTCAAAGTTACATTGACAGATTGTGATGGGCCATAGACTGTCAAGATAAACTATGTTGAAGTCTAAATTCATCTAGTTATTATATATAATGGTGTACATTAAATAATATATCTTGATCTAATAGTGCATGTAAAATTTAATATGCCAAAGAATGAATGCGCTAGTGACATATGTCACATTCACAGATCTTGGACAGAAGATCAATGATGATCATATGATCATGTAGTCAGAAGATCAATGGTATGCATTAAATTCAATGAGTCAAATGTAAAAAATACATGTAGGGTTTTCAAGTGGCATAATTTTGGGATATCATATCTTAGATCAATGGTGAACATTACTAGATAAAGATCAGGTTAATCTATATAGATCGATGGAGTGTGTTTGTCTATAGTTGTCAGAAAGTAGCGAGATGATGACAAGTGCTCAATGTTTAATAGTAAGCAAAGGTAAAGATAGAGATAATTATAAGAGTATTAATGATGCATATTTATTTAAGCTATGAGAGGGAACAATATGAGGTCAACTTGTTTTAAGTTTTAAAGTTGCTTAGTAACCGTTGGAATTCAAATATTCGAATTTGTGAGGGAAGAGCAATCTATAATTTTTGTGCTATAACTTTTGATATATGTAAAATTTGATCATGGTGTAAAAGGAAAATTTGTAGAGGACTCCATGGAAAATATAAATAACCTATTTATAATTTATAATTATTTGTACCTTCAGAGATATGGATCTCTAAATTTGTCTTTGTATGTGTTCATACTCTACAAGTAACCTGAGAAGGGTAATTGAGTTGTTTTTAATGGTATTTTGATGTTTTAATATGAAATAAGTATTTAATAATGTTTTAAACTTCATTAGGACCATATGTATTGATTATGGAGGTTTAACCAATCCATATTTTGTATGATAAAATGCTTAAAATTTGATTGTGTTCATTCTTGGTGATCATATGTACAAAATGATGTTTGGACTAATTTGGATTTAGTAGAGGAGTGTTGTGATAGATATAATATTTTGAGGATGTTAAAGGGGTAAATTGGAGTGGACCTATACATTTATAATTATTTTCATGTTTCTAAATTTATTTATGAAGTGATAAATGGGTGAATATGTCTCCATGAGACCTATAAGGGCTACTAAGGCTTAATTGAAAGGCGTAGCTACTTAAGTGTGACCCATAGTTGCTATGGCCAACTTGTGTGGATGGTATTGAGCTATGTTATATGTATTAAGGTATAATACAAGTATTATGGCCAACATAGAAGATAATAATCATGATGGATCTATAAAATTTCAAATCAAAAGTGGTGATTTCTAGACTTGTGAGAAGGGGCTCTAAGTAGAGGAAGAGTATAGAGTTGAGAGGTGAAGGAGAGTAAGGGTGCTTAGTGGATGGATTGAATAATGGAGTAGGTTGATGATTGTGTGTATCACCTATAGGTCATATTTATGATGTCATAAATAATTTTCTTATAGGTTTGAGGATTTGTGAAATAGAGGCATGTATGAGTGTTGTGGAACAAAGGATAGAAGAAAATGAGTGTGCCCAGTGGATGGGTTATAGAGAAGATTAGGTTTATGATTGTGTGTATGACCTATAGGTCATATTTAAGATGTCAAAAATAGTGTTATTTTAGGTTTTAAGATTAAGGATGAGCGAAGAGGTCTAGAGTGATCCAAAAGGATATTTTGGATACCCTAAGTGTGAGCTAAGGATAAATGATGTCTATGTAAGCTTGGTGGTTATTTGAGAGGTAGATTAGAGTGTGGAGTGTGTATATGACCATTTAGACATGTTGTTAAGGTTATGATAGAGTTATTGATGAGAAGTATAGAGTGATCCAAAATGTGGTTTTTGATGTTTGTGGCTATGTGAAGAAGTGAAGGGGGATGATACAATTATATCTCTATTAGATTGGTAGGCAATTAGTGTTCAAAAGATGTTCATATCATAAGTTTTGAAATGGTGCTCAACATCTAGGTTATAAGGACTTGACCATCCTAGGGGTAGGTGATATCTATGAAGTAGGTGTTTCATGAAATCTAGGTCAGAAGGACTTGACCATCTTAAGGGTAGGTGATCCTTATAGAATAATTGTTTCACTAAATTCTGGTTAGAAGGACTTGACCATCCTAAGAGTAGCTACTCATTGTGTAATGGGTATTCCAATAAATTTTCATGTTTATAATACCTTATAAGACAAGTAGTCAATGCATTTTTAGGCTTGAGAGTGGGATTTATTCCCCATGAGGGTTTCCTACATTAGATGTGTTATGATGCACTTTTCTTATTTATGCTTTATATGCGGTCTCCTAGATTTGATGGTAATATAGTTGCATATGCTTGTTATTTTGATTAATGAATTTTAATGAATGAATGATAAGTGATCTAAAAGTGAAATATTGGTTGAATGATTCACCCCACCCTGCCTTGCAGTCATCTTATACCTCCAATAATTTGTATAAGAGCCACTCTTTTGGAGGAAGCTTAATAGTTTGAAGGAGATCCTAAGTAGCACAAGATGGATAAGTAGTTGAAGAAATAAAATCAATAGTTGAAGAATATTATGAAGGAACTTGAAGAGAAGATGTGTACTTTGAAGAAAGATTCCAAAGAGGATGAGAAAGTTATCAATGATCTCAAGGTTTAGTTAGAAGATGCCAAGGCAAGTTTGAATTCAAAAGAAGAAATTTGTTCAAAAGAAAAGGACATCATGTATGATGAATAAGTTTGACATGATAGTGGAGAAGAAGAAGTATTCTATGATAGTGAAGAACAAGAAGTAGATCCAGGAGCTGAGCTCATAAAGAGGAATCACAAGATGAGGTGTGTGATCAAAGGTTTTAAAGCACAATTCAATTCTCTTGAGGGAAGTTTGTTAGGCAAGACCAAGAGAGATGAGAAGAAGTATCAAGATCTGACCGAGTATCTTGAAGATAAAACATGTATTTTGAAGGATGACATGGTTAAATAAGCCAAAGAGGATAATGAGTTCATCAAATATCTTAGAGGTCAATTAAAGGTTTCAAATGGTAGCCTAAAATCAAGAGAAGAAGAGTGTAGATAACTCAAGACTCAGTTAGAAGAGCCTAATACCAAGGTAAGTTCAAAGCAAGGTTGAAGACTAACCTTGATTCCTTGAGAGTAGAGCATGTACAACTCATAGATAAATTGGACAAGCTCGAAAAGGAACATATAAATCCTAAGCAAGCTAAGAAGAATGTGAGCTTTGAAAGCAATGAAAGAAGGTTTGTTGTACATGCTCTACTCTCAAGGAATCAAGATTAGTCTTCAACCTTGCTTTGAACTCACCTTGGTATTAGGCTCTTCTAACTGAGTCTTGAGTTATCTACACTCTTCTTCTCTTGATTTTAGGCAACCATTTGAAACCTTTAATTGACCTCTAAGATATTTGATGAACTCATTATCCTCTTTGGCTTATTTAACCATGTCATCCTTCAAAATACTTCATCAAATATCTTAGAGGTCAATTAAAGGTTTCAAATGGTAGCCTAAAATCAAGAGAAGAAGAGTGTAGATAACTCAAGACTTAGTTAGAAGAGCCTAATACCAAGGTGAGCATGATAAGTTGAAGACTAATCTTGATTCCTTGAGAGTAGAGCATGTACAACTCATAGATAAATTGGACAAGCTCGAAAAGGAACATATAAATCCTAAGCAAGCTATGAAGAATGTGAGCTTTGAAAGCAATGAAAGAAGGTTTGTTAGATAACCAAATGCTTTAAGGTATGTTAGTTTATTCTATGGTCATTTTTACACATGTAATAAGTATGGTCATAGAGCTAAGGAATATAGAAGAAAGTCAATCAAGTATGGATATTTATGGAGCTATGATAGAAGGACTTTTTGGCCAAAGATTGATCATTGTTTAAATATGTCAGAAGGTAGGAATGATGTTATTTGTTTCATTTATGATAAGAAAGGTCATATTGCTAGACTTTGTCCTAGTAAATTTGATAATCCCTCAAGTCATCTAAAGAAGGAAAAGACTCCTATAAAGCATATCAAAAGTCAAAACATGATGTGGAGACCTACGATAGTGAAGGTTAGTCATGTTAGGTACAAGGATCAACCTTATGAAATTATAGAAAAGGAATCCATTTTGGAGATGTCTCAAGAGTACCAAGGAAGCTTGATATCAGTCCAAATAGAGAATAAGGTGGATGATCCAAGAATCAAGTCAGTTGTACCATTCAAGGCCAAGGAGAATCTAAAAGAAGGATCTCAATTTGATGGTTTATTTGTTGTAGTTGAAGAATTTATAGGTAATAAGGAGTTTCATGATTTCCAAGAGTTCTTGTTATCTGATTTCAAATAGGAGGTGTTAGTTGATGAGATATGCCAAGAACCTATGTTTTCATCATGTATTATCAAGGAAGCCAAAGAAGAGATGGATGCCAAGAAAGTTGTTTTAGTCAAAAAAAAGGAAGAAGAAGTAGAAGGTTATTCAGTCATATGATGAGGACTGGTATGATCCTCTTTTCTAGGTCTTTGTGAAGTAGAGATGTCTTTGTTATGTTTCATGAAGACATTTCTCAGTTTGTGTCATGTCCCCTTTTTCGTGGACATTGACATACTTGATGATTAGCCTATTATGCGACCTTCGTAGGCTGATTGGATGGATAGAGGGTCATGATGGAGATTGGCTTGGCTTCAATTTGCAAAATTCTTACAGTTGGCTTTCATTCGGGTTCCTTTAGACATGTTTGCCTAAGCTCCTATTATTTAGGGATATTTGGCACTTAGTGGACCATCCCTATTATGGCATGATCATGTGCGAAATCACTCCCTGGTTCACCAACTTCAGACAGTTCGAGGATCTGACATGTATTGAGGGAGATATTAATATTTGATTGATTTAATCAAATATTAATTATTTGATCTAATTTTAAATTAGATATTAATTAATTATTTGGTCTAATTTTAAATTAGATATTAATTAATTATTAATTATTTGGTCTAATTTTAAGACCCTAGTTCTAATTTAAGAAGCCCTAAGTCTAATTTAAGGAAATCTAATTTTAGCAAGCACACCTTTGGAGGGTATAAGGGTTTCTCATGTGAGAGAGTATGGTATGAGCCATTGATTATTGATTATTGATTTTGAAGAATTCTTCTGTGAAGACTGAGCCAAGGGTTCCAAGATTCCATTTGCATTGGAGAACGTCAAATCTTCAGTGTGTGCGATTCAGAGGCTGTGAAATATCAGCTAATCTATTGCCAAATTAAGAGATAGCTTCACACAGAAGTTATCACAGACGTTTACATATTTGAGAGGTAACTTCATCCAGAAGTTGTCACAGAGCTTTCCAGGTATTTTTTTATTTAGTTTTTATTCAATAAATTATACAGATAGAGATCTTCTATATTAGAACCAGATATCTTGGGATCAGGGGTTTAGCAATCAGGGTGTGCTATATTTTATTGGCGGCCATACAAAGTCCGTACAAATCCATATAGATTCACACAAAGACCGACATCGGCAGACAGAGATCCTCAGCGACCGACATCGGCTGACCTATCATGATGTCGGTAGGTTAGCGACCCCAATCGATCGATGACGGCAGTATAACTGATGTCGACAACTGTGTTTTTGACACAGTAGGCCAAGACGCACAAATTTAGGGTATTTTTCAGATTGTTGGAAGATAATCAGGGTTTTAAGACCGTATCTAAATATTCATTTTTATGCATAACTAAAGACATCTGTTGTAACTATCTAGACAATAATAAGATTAGTGATTTACCAGTTAAGAGATTTACTGTGATTTATTTATTTATTTGAAATTATCTTGCAAAAATTGTATCATTGTTTAGAATTGTTTGTGTTTTTATATTCCCTATTTGAAGGGGATATTACAGTGGTATCAGAGCTTTTGCTTAGAAAAAGGATCCCCTAAGTAAGGGACATTACAGTGGTATCAGAGCTTTTGCTTAGAAAAAGGAGCCCCTAAGTAAGGGACATTAGAGTGGTATCAGAGCCAAATTCCTGCCATCCTGTTGGGTAGATTGGAGCTAATGTCTTGCCATCTTGTTGGGTTGTTTGGGTAGATTGAATCAAAAAAGTATCATGATGACTTCATATACCCAGAAATAGTGGGACAATGATATGAAGAAGTTAAAACACAGTTTGAAACAGTTGGATGAAACCCAGAGGAGGATGAAAGAAATTCTTTCATACCCTACATTTAAAGACAAATCCACACGGTATATGACAGCGAATGAGGAGTGGGAGTTAGTACCACCTCGAGTTTGGGAGTTGTTTCCTTTTGATCACTTTGTTAAGCTGAGGAGAGAGCCCTACAGATCACTTAGATGGGGCAACAACATGTCCCCTGACTATTATGAGATAGGAGATAGTGAAGATGAGGATGAGTCCGATGCTTGCACTCAGAGTGTGGAGGTGTGCTCAGATGTTAGTACACTAAGGGTTGATGATCTCTCAACTATGGTAGAGATTGTAGAAGAGTCCCAGGATCTAATGCTTGCAGATGACACACAGGAGAATGCAGTGGATAGTTTTGAGGACTTAGTTTCACCGGTAGTTTCCTTCGATACGGAGGAGTTAGACAGTGATGCTACAGTTGTTGATACTCTGTATGTTGATATGAGCTTTGGAGGTGATTCTCAGAGTATGGATGGTAGTATTACAGAGGTCAGGGATTTTGAGTCTACTTGTTTGGCCCATGCATCAGTGGAGGATTGTAGGAGACAATCTAGCCAGTGCCATCATGTGTCTAGTTAGCTGAGAGTTAGTGAGTGAGACATTGCTACCGCTTGCAAGAATTTTGATGCTGCTCATCAATTATTAGCAGTTTATGGATGGGGTTCTCCTACTAGCATTGAGCAAGGAGGTAGTTATTTATCCTTGACAGAGATCCACTCTTTATGGGAGGCTATCCAAATTCTGAGATAGGATTATATGCAGTTGGTAGCTGACAGAGATTATCTTATGGAGTGGGGTAGCACAGCGTATGATGCATTATTGGTCAAGGAAGATAAGGTGAGTGGGATTACTCAGTAGCTCAAGGTGACTTCTGAGATTCTTGAGAGTATGCAGTTGGCTTATGAGGAGTCACAATTTCATTTGGTTGAGATGACCATAGAGTTAGAGCATTTGCGGTCTTCACCAACCCCAAACCCAGTTCATTTGTATATTGAGGTGGTTGGTGGTAAGTACATCCTTGCAGTTGTTGCTGAGGAGCATGTTGTTGGGGCTGACACACATGTTCAAGATTTGGGAGTACCTGATTCTGATGAGTTTGAGATACCAGTGGAGTCGAGTCTCCAGATTGATTCTTCTCACACATATGACAGTGTGGTATCGTTCGCTATGCCACCTTTACAGAGGGATCAGTTATGGGATGGATTGGCACCATCTTTTGTAGATGGAATTGGCAGTTTGAGTTGTCCATTTTACTTGGGTTATCATACTTCAAGAGTTTGTTTCTCATGTGTTCTTGACTATGGCAGTTGTGCTTTTAGAGTTTGGTTGAGTTGCATTCGCCAGTTTGATTATGGGTCCCTCTTTGTTTTACTTCTGATGATATTACAGGTACTTGCATTGATTTACAACAGTGCAGAGCATAACTACATATGGTATCCAGGTGGATCGAGTGGTTCATTATTCTGAGATTGCTTGGGGACAAGCAATCTTTGGAGGGGCAGATTGTCATGTCCCCTTTTTCATGGACATTGACAGACTTGATGATTAGCCTATTATGCAACCTTCGTAGGCTGATTGGATGGATAAAGGGTCATGATGGAGATTGGCTTGGCTTCGATTTGTAGAATTCCTACAGTTGGCTTTCATTTAGGCTCCTTTGGACATGTTTGCCTGAGCTCCTATTATTTAGGGATATTTGGCACTCAATGGACCATCCCTGTTATGGCATGATCATGTGTGGAATCACTCCCTAGTTCACCAGCTTCAGACGGTTTGAGGATCTGACATGTATTGAGGGAGATATTAATATTTGATTGATTTAATCAAATATTAATTATTTGGTCTAATTTTAAATTAGATATTAATTAATTATTTGGTCTAATTTTAAATTAGATATTAATTAATTATTAATTATTAATTATTTGGTCTAATTTTAAGACCCTAGTTCTAATTTAAGAAGCCTTGAGTCTAATTTAAGGAAATCTAATTTTAGCAAGCACACCTTTGGAGGGTATAAGGGTTTCTCATGGGAGAGAGTATGGTATGAGCCATTGATTATTGATTATTGATTTTGAAGAATTCTTCTATGAAGACTGAGCCAAGGGTTCCAGGATTCCATTTGCAGTGGAGAACATCAACTCTTCAGTGTGTGCGATTTAGAGGCTGTGAAATATCAGCTGATCTATTGCCAAATTGAGAGATAGCTTCACACAGAAGTTATCATAGAGGTTTACGGATTTGAGAGGTAACTTCATCCAAAATTTGTCACAGAGCTTTCCAGGTATTTTTTATTTAGTTTTTGTTCAATAAATTATATAGATAGAGATCTTCTGTATTAGAACTAGATATCTTGGGATCAGATGTTTAGCAATCAGGGTGTGCTATATTTTATTGGCGGCCATACGAAGTCTGTACAGATCTGTACAAATTCACACAGAGACCGACATTGGCAGACATAGATCCTCAGTGACCGACATCGGCTGACCTATCACCAACGTTGGTAGGTTAGCGACCCCAGTCAACTGACAATGGTAGTATAACTGATGTCGATGACTGTGTTTTTGACACAGCAGGCCGAGATGCACAGATTCAGGGTATTTTTCAGATTGTTGGAAGATAATTAGGGTTTTAAGACCATATATGAATATTCAATTTTATGCATAACTGAAGACATCTATTATAACTATCTGGACAATAATAAGATTAGTGATTTGCCAGTTAAGAGATTTACTGTGATTTATTTATTTATTCAAAATTATCTTGCAAAAATTGTATCATTGTTTAGAGCTGTTTGTGTTTTTATATTTCCTATTTGAAGGGGATATTACAGTGGTATCAGAGCTTTTGCTTAGAAAAAGGATCCCCTAAGTAAGGGACATTATAGTGGTATCAGAGCTTTTGCTTAGAAAAAGGAGCCCCTAAGTAAGGGACATTACAGTTTGAAGAAACATGTGGTTTTGCAAGGGTGATCTCAATCTATAGGGTCAGATTAAAGGTTTCCTAGTGGCAATGGAGGATTTTTGATTTTTTAATATGATATTTTTGCATAAAAATTTATGTTGACCTTATTCTATCATGCTCCAGGAGGTTTTGTGGTTTGAAGGTATGTTGAAATCAAATTGGAGATTTTTGAGTGCTCTTAGTTTTCTTAGTTTTGGCTTAAGGGAAATTAGGTCTAAAATGGGTTATAAGATGTATTGGTTCACAAAAGTATGGAAGATCAAATCTTGGTCCATAAGTGTGTGATGGTTGTCTCCAAGAGTGAAAAATGTTTTAGAGGTAGGCATTGATCAAAAGGTTTGGTGTGTTTGTTCTAAGATGCTAGAGTTTTAGACTATGCTAGAAAAGTGGATTTCCTTATTAACTAAAGTATGAGGCTTATTAATAGGTTGAATGGGATAAATGGGTTATTAAATAAAGCTTCATATAGATTTCAAGGTTTTTGTTTTTTAAATTATTTAATTTTTTGTCAAGATGGAGGCCTAATTGGCTAGAAGGTTTGTGAAGGAAGTATGTTGCAAAAGATGAGATAGGTAATTCAAATTGGTGTGTTTTAAGGGGCATATTAGAGTGATCTAGATATGAATTTTTATGTCTTTAAGGTGTGTTTATTTTAATTTTTGGGCTTTTCAAGTTTCAATAAGGCCTACAAGGAGTCTAGATAGGCCTACTATGAAGATTTGATGTTTCTACTCAGTTTATCTAAAAGAGTAAGGAATGAGTGTTTCAAGGTGAGTTATCAAGGTGGTTTAGATCATTTTACCTATTTGGTAAGTGGTATGAAGTTCTACTAGTGGTCCTTGAGGTGGCTTGAGAGAGAAGGCTAGTAAGCTTGTGTAATGGTTCTTCATGATGTGTGGAGATTTGAAGATGCTCAAGAGGTAAAATGGATCAAAGATCTTAGGGGGAGTCCATTTAAAATGTTTTTTGGTGAGTTACATCATATTTTAGTGCTTTTTGTGTCTTTATCTTCATAGATTATAGTATGATAAAAGAATAATATAGCCATGGTGCATGGTTGAGAAGTACAAAGTGGTATGCACAAAGCTAGGGGGAACTAAATAAAATAGATTGAGTATATTGAGGATATATGAATGATGTGATGGGAATAATATGTGAGATTATGAAAATATGTTTAATCTTCATGCATAAGCAAAGGGAGCTTGTGAGTTCTGCATGTAAGCAGGTCTAAGGATTAGAATAATTGAAGTTCAGATTGATGTATGTTAAAGAATAGATGAAATGAGATGAAGCATGATGTTAGGGGAGATTTATAAGCTATGTGAGAAATTTTTTAGGTCTAAGGATAAGATATGTCTAAGTTTATATTGATGCATGTCAAAGGGGGATCAATTGTTTCATATGACGTATGTAAGTAACCTGAGCACTTAAAAGTATATTTGAATACATTCATGATATTAAGAGGAACTTGGTAGTTATTTAGTCCACTTTATCATTTATGGAAGAGGGGTATAAGGAAAATAATAGGTTACCATAAATGTCAAAGGGAGAAATTGTTGGTAAGTATTTTCATTGATGTCAAAGATTGATGTCATGTATGCATTGAAGTCAAAGGTAATGACAAAGTGGTGATGTCATGATGATGATGAGTTTGACCCTAAAGTTGTGAAAGGTAGGATTTGGATGTATATAATCTAAGGTAATTAGTTTTTTAGGTTTATCTATTGTATCTAGTATGTTGATGTGGTTTCAGGCAAGGAGAGAAGATAAGCATGTGAACAATGTGTTGGCATAGGCTTGGTAGCCTAGTATTTAAGCATGGATCTTCAGTATATGCTTAGATAAGAAGTTGATATGATGATATAATGTTTAATAGGTCCTTTGGGGTGTCAATAGTGCTTAAAATGCTTATGGGAATGCATGGTGTTCATCTAGTTCTTCATTATATTCATCTTGGCATAGTTGGTTTCATGACAAAAAAATTTAAGTAGGTAATTTGATGACATAACCATTGCCACGTATAGATGAGTCAAGGGGAGTTGGTCATATGGGTGTAATAAAATTATTACCAAGATACTATGGTTTAAATTTTAGGTCATGAGGTTGATCTTAGCTAAAGATATGTAGGTGTAAAGTTGGTCTCTCAAATAAAAATTTACTAAGTTGCTATACTTAGCCAGACCATCACTACACGTCATGCAGACATGTATGATCCAAAAAGTTTGTGTATTTATTTTAGGTTCTAAAAAAGTAAATAGTTGGAAAATGTTTTCATGGTTATTTTGTTTATAGTTCCAAGAATTTACCTTGAATATTTGGAGTCTTGAAGTGTTTTCTAGCTCAAGATATAAATGTTCAAAGTTGCACTTGCAGACTGTGATGGGATAGAGATCGTTAAGATAAACTACATTGAAGTATGAGGTATTATAGTAAGTAGATATAGTGGTGCATGTTAAATTAAATATATTTATTCAATAATGTGTTTAAAATTCAATATTTCAATGAATTAATGTGATAGTGACATGTGTCACATTCACAGAGTTTGGATAAAAGATCAATGTCGAGCATATGATTATGTAGTCAGAAGATCAATGAAGTGCATTAAAGTCAATGAGTCAAATGTGTATAAGGAATGTGGGGATTCTAAGTGGCATAATTATGTGATCTTAGAGCTTAGATCAATGGTGATTTTTTCTAGATAAAGATCAGGCTAATCCATAAAGATTGGCATAGCGTGTTTGTCCATAGTTGTCAAGAAGCATTGAGATGATGACAAGTGCTTGATGTTTAAAATTAAGAAAGGGTAAAGACAAAGCTAATTTTGAGAAGATTTATGATGAGTATTTTTTCAAGATATGAGAGGGCACAATATGAGATCAACATGTTTAAAGTTTAATAGTTTCTTAGTGACTGTTGGAATTCAAATATTTGGATTTGCAAGGGAAGACCAATATATAATTTTTGTGCTATAAATTTTGATATACGTAGAATTTGATCATGGTGTAAAAATAAAACTTGTATACGAATTCATGGTGCATCCATAAAAATTGGTTATAAGTATAATTATATTTAAATTCAAATATATGGAGCTCTAAATTTGACTATGTATGTGTTCATGCTTGCAGGTAACTAGAGAAGGGTAATTGAGTTGTTCTTGATGGTATTTCAATGTTTTAAGATGAAATAAGTGTTGGAGTATGTTTTAGACTTCATAAGGCCATCTATGTGGATTATGGAGGTTTGACCAATCTAGATTTTGTATGATAAAAGGTTTAAAAGTTAATTGTGTGTTCATTCTTGGTGATCATATATATAAAATGATGTTTATGTTTCCATGCAATTTCGCTTTCACATTCAAAGGAGAGAAAATGAGAAACTTAAAGGAATGGTCATGGCTTGTATGTACCTGGATGTAGTCTGCGCACCGTAATCCAGACGTTGTGAGAACTCCTCTTTTGCTGTGGAGAAATGACACTTGAAAGAGATAAACACTAAAACACGAAGAACGTTAGTTGATAAGAGGGTGGATTGCCAAGCAAAAGCTTGGTCCTAGAAGTGTTAAGGCTTCTTGGAGGATGACAATCCACTGTTTAAGACAGAATATGATAGAGACAGAAAAGAGAAATAATGAAAGATGTGAAAAGAAAGAACCAAAAAGCAAATGCGTACCTGATAAGTTGCAATTTGCTAAACACAGTCGCCGACGTTGATGATATTGCCAGCATCAGTCAAGGAGGTCACTGACGACAATTAGACTGCCAACATCGGTAGGGGAAGTGGATGAGGTTGGTCAGGGTAATTGGCCAAGGATGGGTTACAGGTCTAGTTTCTGGTCTGCAGAATGGATTTTGTCTCGTTTGAGGGTCTGAGGGTCTATGAGGGATTCAGAGGGATTGTTTGGGGTCTAAGGGACTAAGAATCTTGTCAGGAAAGGGGGTAAGGAGCAGGGAAAAGACTTTTCAGCCTTTTTGTAAAGCAATTTAGTCAGATTGATTAGATGGGTCTTAAGATAGTCTGTAGGTCTCTGATAACTTATGTTGAGTTGATTAGACAGAGGGTGTTGCCTAAAGAGAGACTAAGGGAGTGTCAGAGGCAAAGAAAAGGGAATAAGGGGTGAGAGAAGGCTTTTCAGCCTCTCCGAAAAGAACAAGGAAGGTTGGGTCAAGGATGTTTGGAATAGACAGTAGACAGAATACTAATATATTTGAAATGATATTAGAATGAAAATAGTACAAATACTTAGCTGTGATATGAATTGGCAAAGGTGCAGAAGCTGTGTTTCGGTTGTCGCTGGTGATGGAGATATCGTGCAATCCCTGTGCAAAATGTCTGATGCAAGACCGTAGTGCCTAGAAAGTGTTGCCAAGAATTCTGATCCCTGTAAAAACACCAAGAAACCCAGAACACTGAAAAGCAAAAGCACGAGAACTTTGTTTTGCCAGAAGAAGATTCGAGAGTCGTGATTCGCTTCAGAGATTAGCCAATTTGTGATTAGGATTATCCAAGGGTCAGAAAATTTGTATAAGTATAACCGATGTCGGTGATTCCATCGGTGTCGGTCGACATTTGACTGACGTCGGCGGGTGTAGAATGGGAAAAAGAGCCACCAAGCCCATTTTTCATCTGCCAAGTGCACTATCCATTGGAGAATGTCAAAGGTTGGGCTAAATACGCACAAGAGTTTATTAGGCAGTTAGAGAGAAGTAAGAATAGGTCTTGGGTGAGTCATAGGATGGGAATTAGTCCAAGGCGAGGTGTCCTAGGCAAGGTGTCATGGGTGATGTGTCCAAGGAGGGGGGGTTAATTCAAAATAAGTTTATTATTTTAAATTAGTAAGTGGATGTTTTAGGAATGGGTTAGGAATGGACCAAGGGGGGAGGTGACCAAGGGTTAGACACTATTTAGGTGTCTACATTTGCCCCTTTTTGTCTTGTTGCTTGCTCTAAACGAACTGCAAGACAAAAACAGGAGTCGATTGCCCCAGGTATGGGATAAGGTTGATTTCGTCTTGTTGGTTGTTCAAGTGAACTGCAAGACAAAAATAGGTGAGGGTTGGTTGCCCTGATTATGGCCCACCAAAAGTCATTTGTGATTATTTGACTGAGAGAAAAAAGGTACTCTAGATTTTAGGAGTGAAAGGGACTGATAGTGAGTGAATTGACGGTGTGAGGTGGCAGAGTGAGATTGGTGGAGAGAGGGAGTAGATTGGAGTTTGATTGGAGGTTAAAGAGTTAGCTGTGGGCCAGCAGGAGTTCAAGGCAGAAGTGATGGCAGAGGGCAGTAGAGGACCTGAGGGAGGTCCACCACCAGTGGCACCCATCGTGCCACCACGCCGGCAACGCCGAGATGAGGTAGGAGGGTCTCTAAGCCCTAGTTGGTTAGATTTTTGTTTTTATTTGTGTTTTGAAATTTTTGTTGATATGGACAGAAAATGAGGGGGGAGGGTAGCTAGGAGGGTGGGGAATAGATCTAGGAGAGGTTAGGAGTATTTGAGAGGGTTTTGGGGGGTGTAGGGGGGATAGAAGGGGAAGCCCTAATTTTCAAGGCTCGCCCCGTTCGGCCCTAAGGCTGAACCAGTCGCTGACATCGGCGGGTCTACCGGCGTCAGCTGACTAGAGACCAGTGTTGGTCACTAGCCTGCTGATGTCGGTCACTAAGTGATCGGCGTCGGTTAGGTGAGTGCCATCACCAGCATGCTAATTGATGTCAGTTGGCTGCCTGGTCAAAAGAAGGATGAAAAATGTTTAAGTTGAGGGGTCAAAGCTATGCCAAGGGCTTCTCGGGTGTTGGGTTATGCATAGATAGTAAAATAGGTAAAGCTTTTAACATGAGATTGACTTGGGTGGATATAGGTGAGATTGACTTTGATGTTGTGGGATCGCCTCTTGACATTGCTGATGCAGATGCGCAGAGGGGTGACAGTCGATGAGTGGGCACAGATGAGCGCAGTTGGACTCGGCAGGCTGTGACATTACTATAAAGTGGCATGGGATGTGAGCTTGATGGTGGCTCTGATCGAGCGGTGGGATCATTCCACCAACACCTTTCACCTGCCCACAGGAGAGATGACGGTCATAGTCAAGGATGTGTACCAAATTTTGTGGCTTCTAGTACATGGAGCAGACCTTTATGCATGCTCGAGGGAGGCACACAATATTCATATGGTTACGCTGTTTGGAGAGCACGTCACAGAGACGAGCTACCACTCAGTGAGCTTTGCGTATGAGCCTTTGTATGCTATAGACACGGATGCACATCGGCTAGCAGTGTTGATGATGATAGGCATCATAGTGTACGCATTGCCAGATGCAAAGGGTGGCAAGTTTCTGATCGCTATGACTAGAGTTTTGTTAGATATGTTAGAGCAGCAGACAATGTTCGCCTGGGCACCAGTGTTTTTGGCCCAGGTGTATAGAGAGCTATGGGGTATCAGTCGATGGTGATGATACAGCTTGTGCATGGGCCACCTGCTACATTGTTGGGCCTATG
This sequence comes from Torreya grandis, assembly GCA_037957365.1. NCBI lineage: Eukaryota > Viridiplantae > Streptophyta > Pinopsida > Cupressales > Taxaceae > Torreya > Torreya grandis. The sequence goes on from JARHVA010000056.1 coordinate 6,800,955, forward strand.
AGCATATAGTGGTTACCCATCCTCTTGGCCTCCCAGTGGTGATTTTGGTCAGCTTTAAGGTCAGATTCAGGTGGTGGCATGAGGTGATGGTGCAGACATAGGTAGACAAAGTGGTCAGAGACATTGACCACTACAGAGGGGTACTAGAGGCCCTAATTCCTGCAGACATCATCTAGAGACCATACTTGGTTTATCCAGCATTCAGAGACCAGGGAGAGCAACTGGTTGGTGTGCAGAGCCTGAGATGGGTCAAGGGCAGGTGAGCTAGTGAGCTCGAGAGAGTGCCAGCAGAGAGAGTGCGATGTTAGTATGGGCTGCTATAGGACGTACCTCCTGCATTCCCACTGTACATATGGGATGACATTGAGGTGCCGCTCCCGCTACCAGAGGAGACAGAGGACCCAAATTTTGAGGAGTTGCCGAAAGGACCTGGGGTGGCTGACCTAGTTGTATAGAGGCCTACATAGCGTGGTGGGTAGAGTAGTACATAGGTTTATAGGTAGGGCCATAGCCAGATCCATAGGCCATTACCAGGGAGCAAGATACAGCCTGTGAGGAGAGGGACATCGCATGGCAAGAGAGGGATGCGGCACAAGCCCAGGTCATAGTTTTGTAGGGACAGCTGGCAGGGGTTACAGGGCAGCTGACAGAGATGATGAGTCGAGTGACAGTGTTGACGGGTCAGGTCACACTATTACAGGGACAACTCACTGTAGCCCAGGCACAGGCAGCAGTAGGATAGGTTTTGAGAGGATAGGGTTTGATGCAGCAGCTATCACAGTAGCTGGCATTTTCACAGGGGCCAGAACAGTCAGCATCGATGCAGCTAGGTCAGCCACAGCCACAGGGGTCAGTACAAGGCATGACAGTAGGACAGATGGGTCCACTGCAGGCTGTATCTCTAGTTAGATACAGTGATGTGCTGGATGAGATCACGTATTATGAGAGGGCCATTAGGGGTTTCCCTCAGATATAGTGATACTCGGAGATGAGGGCAGAGTAGAGCTAACAACGGTCTATATCACGAGCGATGGCTTTTGGGTCCCGCAGATGGCACCGATCAGAGGGGGGAGAGGATACAACATCTTCCCAGCCACTGCCACCACCACCATAGCCATAGCCTTGAGGGCAAACCTTGAGATTTATTTTTGATGTATATACCGGCCTACGAGCCGTTGATGCGAGATGTATGAGAGAGAGAGACAGAGGCACATATTTGTGCGATTGTATAAACATGGATATATATATATATATATATATATATGATGAGATATTTGATCATGGATGTGTTTATGAAAAATGTTGTGGATGTGTTTGTATGTTATTTTGATGTGATATATGTTTAGGATTATGATGTTTAGATTATGGTGTTTATATGATGATGGATGTATGATTAAAATTAATGATTAATGATATGGATGAAAATGATTAATGTTAATGATTATGAAAATATGTGATTGTTTATGATGTGATTGGCAGGTGACAAAAGAATGTGATGGAAGAAATGCGATGACGGAATGCGATGAAGGAATGGGATGAAGGAATGCGATGAAGGAATGGTCGAGCTAACCCCAAAAGACCCCATGTCAACTGAGTGCTGCCTACTTAGCCCCTGTTGTTAGGGCTTTAGGCCAATGTAGTTCTCCCAAGAAGGGAGGAAAAAAGATCGAAGTGGTTGATTTTGGTCATGATAAGGATATAGCATTTCCCATATGTCTGAGGGTACATGCTTGAAATGATGAGGAGAAGATGATGCTACAACCTTTTCCAAATGGTGTAATCTGTAACATTGGTCGGGGTTTTTCATCCCTAGCAACTATCCATATTTGTGATGGATGTTTGCTAAAAATGAATTGCAGGTCGATTTATGTTTCAGCAAGTAATGGTTTATGTTTGACATAAATTGTGTGGTTGATAGTTTCCATGTGTATTGATGTCTATGGAAACCATAATAAGTAAGTTATGTGAGTGGTTTGAAAAGAGTCGGATTGAATCGTCTTGACAAATGATGTGGTTGAATGTGACTAAAGTGTAGGCAGAAAGTAAAAGGCATAAGCACCCTTTTATTGACAAGGACCAAAATGACAACATAGATAGGGGTTGTTAGAACCAAGAGCCCCATTTATGCGTTGCATCGTTGACCATGAGTTATGTTAGAGCGGTAGTCGAATCACTTTTGACATTAAAGTGAGCTTGAAGTCCCTTGAGTAGGTGATATGATAGGAGGAAAGGGTAACCCATTTTAGAGTATGGAGAACTTTGCCCCTTTTTATAGGAGACCCTGAGACAACTACAATTCAAGTTCATGACCCAGTTTTTTTTTAATATTTTTTTAGAGCGGACTGATCAATGCAAGAAGTCCACATAAAGATGTCATTTGTTTGGTGGTCATTTGTGAAGCTGATCGATGCGGGAAGCTTCTAAGAAAGTGTTGTTTGTAGCAAGATTTAGTCATAGCCATCCTTCGAGGGAGTGGTCTATACTCTGCTTTATAGATTTAAGGGATTTTGAATAGCTATCCTTCGAGGGAGCAGTCTATTAGCTACAACAATGATAGTGCAGCTGTCCTTCGAGGGAGCAGTCTGCTTTTTGATTTGATTTTGTGACCTTAGATATTGTGACATCTTGATTTATTTTTGACAGAATATTGAGTCATGGACAAGACTTATAGAAGGTCAAGGGCTCCCTTTTATTAGGATGAAGCATCCATACGTCATAAAAGGGTTGTAGAGGATTTTGTTAAGGGAAAAAGGGTGAAATAGATTGAGGATTAAAAGGACAAGGATTGCTCAAGGGACGAGCTCAAGTTAAATGTCAAGTGGATGAGTACTCGACTAATAGTAGAATGGTCATAGATGCAAAGCATTAAGGGGCTCAGGTTCTGGTCGGCCTTCAAGAGAAGACAGATGATAAGTCCCTGATCCATACTTGTGCGTGATGATATAAGGTCCGAGCCAATTAGGAGCAAATGTGCCTCGTTTACGCCGTTCCATATTGGTCACATGTTGGTTCTCTTTGAGGACGAGGTCTCCAATATTGAAATCTCATTCTCTCAGAGTTTTATTATAGGCACGTTTGATGGGATTTTGATAGACATGGAGATGATTGAGGGTAGCAAGACGACGTTTGTCAAGTAACTCAAGTTGAGCTAATCGATCTTGACAAAATTCATCATTAGAAAGAATGTCATGGAGTGAAATGCGAAGAGACAGGATTTGTACTTTGAGAGGTAAGACAGCCTCTGTTTCGTACACAAGAGAGAAAGGGGTAGCACCCATAGAAGTTTGGATGCTAGTGCGGTAGGCCCACAAAGCGAAGGGTATTTGAACGTGACAATCCCTTCCAGTGTCGTTGACCACCTTCATGAGAATTTTAGTTAAGATTTTGTTAGAAGCCTCGACCTGGCCATTTGCTTGTGGGTAGTAAGGCGAAGAAAAGCTGAGTTTAATGCCAAAGGAGTCACAAAGTTTTTGGACAGTTTTGTTTTTAATAGACTTTCCATTATCGGTGATGATTTTGTGAGGTACACCAAAACGATAGATGATGTGGGTGTTGATGAATTCGACAATCTTGTCGGCTTTTGTGGAGATGAGAGGGATAGCTTCCACCCACTTAGTGAAATACTCGGTGGTAGTGATGATGGATTGATGATGAAGAGACGAATGAGGGTTAATCTCGTCAATGAGATCTAAGCCCCATTGTGAAAAAGGCCAAAAATCTTGAGCGACTTGTAAGGCGTGACTAGGGAGATGAAGCAAGTTAGCATGCTACTGACATTTGATGCAACGCTGAACATAATTGCTACAGTCTTGATGAAGAGTGGGCCAATAATAACCTAGGTGAAGGATGCGCTTGGCAACCGAGTTACCACTGAAGTGTCCACCACAAATCCCGTCATGGGCTTGTTTAATAGCATGAGAAGCTTCAGTGGAGTTTAAACAGCAAAGAAGAAGGCCGTCAAAACCTCTTTTATAGAGAAGGCCCCCTAGCATGGTATAGCGAGCGGTGCGCTTGATGAAATCCCATCGTGCATTGCTAGAGAGGTTGGGAGGAATGAGAGAATGAGCCAAGTAGTCCTCAAGTTGTCTATACCATACATCTTATGAACTAGAGTCTATGGTATGGACGAGATTGATGCCAGTGGAAATGTATGAAGGCAATGGCACACGATGTACCATGACATAAATTCTTGATGAGGATGATGATGAAGAAGGAATATGCGAGGTGAGGGAAGCCATGGTGTCAGCAAACTTATTCGTCGATCGAGGAACAGTCTGTAATAAGTGATGGTCAAAAGATGCTAGAAGAGTGTCAACATAGTGCTTGTACCTTTGTAAAATTTCATTTTTACAAAGATATGAACCATTGATTTGATTGACGACAAGTTGTGAGTCACCGAAGATGTTGATGGTCTTGATTTTTAAAGAAAGGGCAATTTGAAGTCCCAAAATTAAGGCTTCGTATTCGGCCATATTATTGGTACATTCAAAGTTGAGTTTGAAAGATAGGGGCATGGGTTCACCTTCATAAGGAATGAGGATGACCCCCGCACCCCCACCGAGTTGACATCTAGAGCCATCGAAGAACATCGTCATTTGGTAGAATGTGTCATCAGTCAAGAGAGTGGCGATAGATTCATTGGGAAACTCGCACTGAGAAGGTTGATTGTCGGGAAGAGGGGCATCTGCTAATTGGTCAGCAATTGTTTGCCCTTTTATAGATTTTTGCTAGACAAATTCTAAGTCAAATTCAATAAGAAGCATGAGCCAACAAGCCATACGTTGGTTTTGATATGGTTTAGAATGCATGTATTTAAGAGGATCAGTGTGGGTGACGACAAAGGTTTTGTGATTGAGAAGATAGTGACGAAGCTTGGTAGTGGCAAAGACTAATGCCAAACAGAGTTTCTCGGTATGAGTATACCAAGTTTCATAGTCGACAAGTGTTTGGCTTATGTAATAGACCGCTTGCTCACAGTGTTGCTCGTCTCAATGCGCGATCGTGGAACCTAACGAATGATTAGTTGCTGAGATGTAGAGGTAGAAGGGCTGGTCATCTTTTGGTGGAATAAGGACTGGTGGAGAGACCAAATAGCATTTGAGGGCTTTAAAAGCCTATTGGCAATATTTATCACATTTAAAAGAGATGTCCTTCTTAAGGAGGTGATGAAAGGGTTGGCAACGGTCAGAAAGCTGTGAAAAGAAGCAGTAGATGGATTGGAGCTTTCCTTGTAGGCTGCGAAGTTGCTTGAGATTAGTTGGAGGTGGCATTTCGAGGATAGCGTGAATTTTGGCAGGATCTATCTCAATGCCACGAAGAGAGACAATGAATCCCAGGAGCTTTCCTGAGAGGACCCCAAAGACGTATTTCTTGGGGTTTAGACGGACATGGTACAGAAGAAGGTGAGAGAAGATGATCTTGATGATATTCAAATGGTCGCGCTGAAGCTTAGACTTGCCAAGCAGGTCATCGACATAGTCCTCTATAATTTTATGGAGGAGATCGTGAAAGATGTAAGTCATGGCACACTGATATGTGGCGCCTACATTTTTCAGACCAAAAGGCATGACCCGATAGCAGAAAGTTCCCCATGGTGTAATGAAGGTGGTTTTGTGCTGATCTTTTGGTGCAATCAAGATTTGGTTATATCCTAAAAATTCATCCATGAGTGATAACATCTCATGGCCAGCTGTAAGATCAACAAGCTGGTCAATGTTTGGAAGAGGAAAGTTGTCCTTGGGACAAGCTAGGTTAAGGTCGCGATAGTCCGTGCAGATTTGGATCCCCCCAGTCACCTTGGTGACAGGGATGATGTTAAAGACCCACTGTGGATAGTCGATGGGTTAGATAAAGGAGACAGAAAGAAGGCGCTGAAGCTCTTCTTTGACAAGAAGTGCAACACGAGGATGCATCTTGCAAAGCTTTTGCCTAATAGGCTTAGCCTCTGGGTTTGTGACAATGTTATGAGTGGCAATGTTAGGGTCGATGCCAGCCATGTCAACATAGGTCCAGGCAAAGGCTTTGCGATTGTCTGAGAGAAATGTGGTATAGTCGATCTGCTCCTAGGTGTCTAAAAATTGACCAATCTTTAAGACTTGAGGAACATCAGAAGATGAAAGGTTAATGTTAATGGTTGATTCATTTAACATAACCTGTATTTTAGAGGGGAAGGAGCGCTGAATGAAAGAATCATCGGCACCCATATAGGTAAGATGGCATCATCATCTATGCAGTGGACTGTGTTGATGGTTGCCGATTCATCGTCTATCATGCTGGGATAAATGAGAGGGAGAGACTTGGGAACCCCATTGAGCTGATAGGTTAGGGGTTCCAAGTGGATGGTGTTTATGCAAAGAAAAACTAGGAGGGATGGAAACCACTGACTCCGTAGGTGAGGATGGAAGAATAGACAAGTCTGGAAGAGATTGGTCGATGGTTGGTTCAAGGCAAAGGTTTGTGGAAGCCTCAGTGGGTTCTTGGAAACCCAGTCCATACCATTTCTTGGCATTATCATCATTAGGTGGTTTGATAGGCCGATGGGAGCCTTGTTTGTAGCGCCCAAAGCCAAAACCCTTCCATGCACACCTATAAAGGTAGGTATGTGCAAAGGTGGGGTTGCCGAGAAAGGAGAAATCGGATGTGAATATTTGAGGTGAGGAGGAAGGATTTGATTCAGTAGGAGCTTGATCCAACCCTCCATAGATGAGATTGGTTCGAAGGCTAGGAGGACCATAAGGAATGACCATTCTGATCTGACAGTCATAACTTAGGTTTTGATGAAGTTGTCCATACTCTTGAGGAGTCTGGAACATGTCTAGAGTAAGTAGGCGATATTCCCCTAGTGAAAGTCTTTGGAAGATATCATTCATTGGGTCCTTGGTTGTTAATTGAGAAGATGATGTGGTGGCAACCGCTGTTTGTGTACTAATTGATGCTTCCGCGGATGGAGACGATGTTTGGGTTGATGCCTTAAGAGGGATAAGAATGTCGTTGGGTCGATAGGTTGTGTTACAAGTCTTAAAAGGGGATGGGTCAGCAGGAATGACATGTACTTTTTTGTCGTGTTCAAATTTGACACAACGGTGAAGTGTTAAAGGGACGCAAGCCATGGCGTGGATCCAGGGTCATCTTAATAGCATGTTATATTGAAATTCTCCCTCAATGATGTAGAAGAGCTCTGAGATTGTACGTGGACCAACACGGATATGGAAGACAATAGTGCCAATAGTGTTAGCGGTGGTGTCATTAAAGGATCTAAGGATTGCGTCAGTTTTCGATACGCAATTCTTGGGAAGAGCCAATTGATCAAAGGCGTGGGTGGAAATGATATTAATGTTGGTGCCCCCATCGATCATAACTCATTTAATACGGGTTCGATCAACGTAGGCTGTGATGAAAAGAGCAGCGTCCTGATCTTCCAAGGTAGAGGTAGGAATTTTAGAATCACTGAAAGTGATAGAGGTGACAGGGGATAAAGAATGGACTAGGGCAGTTAGTGGTTGAGGGTCTTCAAGTTAGACTTTCGCTACCTATAGGGCTTTGATTAGAGCCTGGTGATGCTGGGGGGAACTTTGGATAAGGTCATATAGGGTCATCTTCACAGGCTTTTGGTGAAGTTGTTTTATCATAGAGTCTTTGATTGCCTCTGAAGAAGTGGGTTGGGACGCACCTAAGATGGAGATCTTGGGTTTTGGTGGTTGAGGTGCCTGGACAAAAGGATAGGTCCAAGGAATAGCAGATTTTTCTTTCACCTTATCCTTTTGTGACCTAGTGGTTATATGGATAGCATTGATTTCAAAGATAGGAGGTGAAGAAGGGGTCATGGCCTGCTGGTGAGATGTTGATGTGGTTGAAGAGGTTGGATGGGGAGGTGTCGAGGGTCGGTCAAGAGTGTCCTCAAGGAGAAGAGTGTATTTCTCCATATAGCGGCAAATGACTGCCTTGAGGGCACAACAAGTCTCGGTATCGTGTCCTGGCATACGATGGTATAAATAAATCTTTGTATCATCGAACCAAGAAGGTTTTGACCTGAGGGGTTGGAATGGTTTGATAGAAGGAAGGGTAATGCTAGAAGTCTACAAAAGTTGGTGTAATATCAAAGCATATGAACCTACTAAGGGGTCCATGCCTATTGATGCATGACGCGCTGGTGACTTTTGCTTGGGAGATTTTGAAGAAGGTTTCCGTACCACCTTTTGGTTTGATGGTGCGGTGACAGGCGGAGACGGTACTTTATTCATGAGAGGTACCGCCTTCTTAGGAGAGGGTAGGCTAGAGGTAGGTAAAGGAAGCAAAGGAGGCAACTGGTTTTGATTGAGGGTCAGAGTAGGGAGCACTCCGATTAGGGTAGAAGGATGAGGACCTAAAATGGAGGGTAATGTTGACAGTGGAGGAGGGGTTCGCTTCTATGGTCTGGCAGTCTTCTTTCACTTGGTTGGAAGACTACTTTTGGTTGAGGTCTGGTCTAAGTCCACCTTCACTTGTGAGTGAGTGAGGGTAGAGACAGGGCGAACGTCGAGTGACTTGATCGGTTTAGATAGGGTAGATGCAGGTTTAGAAGCGGGAGTCTGGTCTTTGTTGGGAGTCTTGGGAGATTCTGCCTTGGGAGGATTGGCAGCATGAGACGAGAGGGCATGGGAATGTTGAAGAACTTTAAGACGCTCCCACAATCCTTGATGCTCCACTTTTCTTGAAGGGAGAAGTTTGATTTTCTCCACTAGTCGGGAAAATGGTTGAGAGGATGTTGGATGAGGTTTGGATTCTTGAGAAGATGTGTTAGGTGTGGCAGTAGTTTCAGACCCAAGGTGTGTGGGAGTTATAACTAGATTGTCATTGATCGAAGACAATGGAGAGTCAAGTTCTTCTCTTGGTGGAGAAGGAATTGAAGAATGTGACTCCTAAAGCGGGTAAAGGGCAGGGATTATGGTGCCTTCCACTTGCGGTCGAGGAGTAGGTAAGGTCAGGTCCTCCATAGGTAGAAGAAAGGAGGATGGTGAGACTGGTGGTGCCGGTAAGGTTGAGGCGTCCTCCAAGATGAGAGAATTTGATAGAGAACTAACCGGAGAAAGAGGTTCATCCACACGTGATGGACTGGTAGATGGACTAACCTCTTGAGGTTGGTCGGAAATGAAGGGTGAAACCGTATTGACCGTTCGAATGTCGTGTTCATGAGTGTTGTCAATCACGGTCTGGACATTATTTTGGGTCGGTGGATGATTGGGGAATAGTTGCTTGAAGATGTCGATGCCCTGATTAGGAGGTGCATTGGGATTATCTAGAATGAGCTCACCCTTTTCAAGCATGTCTTAGATTATGTTTTTAAAGGTTTTACAGTTTTTTGTGTCATGCCCTTTGACACGGTGGTAATTGTAGAAGTCATTTTCTCTATACCACGCAGGGATGGCGCATGAGGGATCAAATTGTGGCAATGGTCGAATCTGGGGGAGGTTGAGAATCTCTTGTTTAACATGTTTTTCCAGTATAAATGCGTAAGATTCTCCAAGAGGAGTATACTATCATTGTACGTATCTCTGTTGGAATTGACGGGTGGCGCTCTGAGATGTGGATGGCTCAGGTTGATTGGTCGAAGAGGACGAAGGTCTAACGACTACAGCATTAGCTGAAGCTTTAGACTTAGGATTGGATGATGAAGGTTTAGAAGAAGAAGAGTCATTGGTCTTAGAGTTGGGATTCTTGCTCCGCAACTTGACTGTATTCTCCTCGATGGCACGTAATTCAAGTTTACGGGCCATCGTGAAGGCTTCATCGAAGGTGTGGAAGGTCTGAACCTGTAAGGTGGAAGAAATATGTTTGGCGCAGGCTCGGGAGAATAGTTCAATAAGTTCAGGTTGAGGTAAAGAAAAGGAGAGTTGATTGATGAGGCCTCTCCAACGAGCAACGAAGTCAGCTATAGATTCATCTTCGAATTGGTGGATAGTATAGAGGTCCGTGATCGAGACCTTCTTGGTGATGTTAATGGAGAAGTGATCAAGAAAGAGCTGGGCTAGCTGTGTAAATGTGAAGAGGGAATGGCTGGCAATAGAGCTGTACCAGTCAAGTGTAGCACCAAAAAGAGACATAGGAAATGTGCGCAAGAGCAATGCATCATCATGGGCAATAAGGTAACAGGCATGTCTGAATGCTTGTAAGTGCTGCTGTGGGTCTTCCTTGCTTTGAAAGCAAAAAAATTTGAGAAGCTCTCACTAGTTGGGGTATGGTCTAATCGAAATAGAAGGATGAATGGGCTCATTGCAAATTTGCTCGTATGAGAGAGCATTGTGTGAGCTAAAAATGGAGGTCTCTAGGCTAGACATCTTGTCCATCAACATTTTAATGATATCTGCTGACGGATTGGCGGGTGGAACACCCCTAGATTATAAGGCGCTTGAAAGATATTGGGAGGGGTGTATGACGTGGTTGGTTGCGTAGACGCAACATATGGGTAGCTAGTTATTGGAGCAAAAGTTGGAGCCAAGTGCACTTGTGTTATGGGGTTGGTAGGCACAAGTTGGATAGGGGCCGTCAAGGATGGTTGAGGTGTAGCCATGCTTGTTGATGGGTAAACAGTTACTCTTGTGTTGATAGGTGCAAGAGTAGGGGGGATAGAGACCAGTAGGTTTTGGAAAGGTGTGGGGTTTGGTTGAGTATTTTGAGGTTGAGGGAGTACCGAAACCCCCATGGAGGTAAGTTTAGATGGAGTGGCTACGTTTTGAAGGTAAGACACAGTTGGGTTATTGGTGGAGGTGTTGACTTGATTATCTAGTGGCTAAATTATAGGTGCTGTTGATGTGATTCTTGTCTCGAATAAGGAAGTCGACATCCCATAGATTGGGTTGCCTAGGGAGTCTCATGTTTGGCTATGCACGAGATAGTGCTATAAAGCTTTGACGTTAAGGTCCATGAATCGTGTAAAATCTTAGTCCCCTTCTGGGACAATAGGAGTCTGAGGCGGGGTTGGGCGAGTAGGAGTTCTTTCAGTCTCCGAGTGGAACTCCATTATAGGACTAGTTATAGATGGTGAAGGTGGAAGCGGTTGTTGACTAGCGTGGTCAAGGAGAGCCTTGGTTTGACTGCGTGTCAAAACCATTCAAGGCAAGAAAGGGTCAGGTTTTAGAAAACTATGTTTTTTCAGTCTCAAAAAACTAGAATGGATGTTTAGATAACCAGAAAGTTGGATTTTAACCTTGCTATTTTTGGAAAAAAGAAATTAGACAGTGACCGATGTCGGTATAAAAATCGATGTCGGTGAAGAAGACTGTCGATGTCAGTCAGATGACCAATGCCGGTGGAGAAAAGTTGTCGAAGTCGGTTACAGAACCGATGTCGATTACTGTGTTTTCCATAAACTCAGAAAAAAAGTTTTTGGAAATGAAGAAGACGTCCTTACCAGCTCAAAAAAAATAGATAAAAACAGAAAATAAGATGAGATCAGGTAGATCCTAGCATTAAATCCCTAGAAACAATTTTATTAGAATCGTGTGGCTTATGCCTTAATGTGATGTTTGAGGAAGTTGGCTGTTAGAAGGGTCCTAGAATAGGTAATATAAAGATGGTTTCAGGTATGTTTAGGCACTCAAAAGTCTGTGTTAGGTTCCATACATGGCCTGGTGCTAAGGAACAAGCTCCCCTCACTTCATGATTCCAGTGGTTAGCTGGTCTCGCTTAGCCAAAATATACTTTCCCTATAGATTAGACTCTGCCAGAGAATAGAGTGGGCTTTCCTCTTGGTGGTGAAATCCAAGTAGGATCGCCGAGATGGGTAAGGTATTCGCTAGGTGATGAAATCCCAGTCGGGCCTTGTCTCAAGTGAGTTTGATGTTTAATTTAGTGCACGTGGTCTGGTTGTGTAACATCAAGTGATCTACGATTCACTCAATATGCGGTTTACTAATTACTAAGTGTGGACTAAGAAATGCAAGAAAACAAGAAATGGAATGCAGTATATTTTAAAGCCCCAAATCAAAATGTTAAGTTGGAATGAAAACAAGTCTAAGAAAGGGTTGAAGGAAATAATTTTATTTTGACTAGTCTAGAAATGCAAGAAAAAAAGAAAAAGTTCTTTTTATTCCTGCTTATGATGTCTTTAGAAAAGAAGAAAGAGATGAAGAGGGAGAAACCTAATGCACCTAAATGAACAAAGAAGGAAAGGAACCCAAGGAAGGCCCTAAGGGTCCCACCGGGCGTGCCAGAATGTTTCTATGCAATTTCACTTTCACATTCAAAGGAGAGAAAATGAGAAACTTAAAGGAATGGTCAAGGCTTGTATGTACCTGGATGTAGTCTATGCATCATAATCCAGACGTTGTAAGAAATCCTCTTTTGTTGTGGAGGAATGACACCTAAAAGAGATAAACACTAAAACACGAAGAATGTTAGTTGATAAGAGGGTGGATTGCCAAGCAAAAGCTTGGTCCTAGAAGTGCTAAGGCTTCTTGGAGGATGACAATCCATTGTTTAAGACAGAATATGACAGAGATAGAAAAGAGAAATAATGAAAGATGTGAAAAGAAAGAACCAAAAGGCAAATGCGTACTTGAGAAGCTATAATCTGCTAAACACAGTCACCGATGTCGGTGATATTGCCGGTGTCAGTCAGGGAGGTCACCGATGATGGTTAGACTGTCGACGTCGGTAGGGGAAGTGGACGAGGTCAGTCAGGGCAATTAGCCAGGGATGGGTTACAGGTCTAGTTTTTGGTCTGCAAAATGGATTTTGTCTCGTCTGAGGGTCTGAGGGTCTATGAGGGATTCAGAGGGATTGTTTAGGGTTTAAGGGACTGAGAATTTTGTCAGGAAAGGGGGTAAGGAGCAGGGAAAAGACCTTTCGGCCTTTTCATAAATCAATTTAGTCAGGTTGATTAGATGGGTCTTAAGATGGTCTGTAGGTCTCTGATAACTTATGTTGAGTTGATTGGACAGAGGGTGTTGCCTAAAGAGAGACTAAGGGAGTGTCAGAGGCAAAGAAAAGGGAATAAGGGGTGAGAGAAGGCTTTTCAGCCTCTCCAGAAAGAACAGAGAAGGTTGGGTCAAGGATGTTTGGAATAGACAGTAGACAGAATACTAATATATTTGAAATGATATTAGAATGAAAACAGTACAAATACTTCACTGTGATATGAATTGGCAAAGGTGTAGAAGCTGTGTTTCGGTTGTCATTGGTGATGGAGATATCGTGCAATTCCTGTGCAGAATGTCTGATGCAAGACCGTAGTGCCTAGAAAGTGCTGCCAAGAATGTTGATCCTTGCAAGAACACCAAGAAACCCAGAACACTGAAAAGCAAAAGCATGAGAACTTTGTTTCGCCGGAAGAAGATTTGAGAGTCGTGATTTGCTTTGGAGATTAGCTGATTTGTGGTTGGGATTGTCCAAGGGTCAAAAAATTTATATAAGTATAACCGACGTCGGCGATTCCGTCGGTGTCGGCCGACATTTGACCGACGTCGGCGGGTGCAGAATGGAAAAAAGAGCCACCAAGCCCGTTTTTCATCCGCCAAGTGCACTATCCATTGGAGAATGTCAAAGGTTGGTTTAAATATGCACGAGAGTTTGTTAGGCGGTTAGAGAGAAGTAAGAATAGGTCTTGGGTGAGTCATAGGATGGGAATTAGTCCAAGGCGAGGTGTCCTAGGCGAGGTGTCATGGGTGATGTGTCCAAGGAGGGGGGGTTAATTCAAAATAAGTTTATTATTTTAAATTAGTAAGTGGATGTTTTAGGAATGGGTTAGGAATGGACCAAGGGGGGAGGTGATCAAGGGTTAGACACTATTTAGGTGTCTACAGTTTAGGCTAATTTGGCTTTAGCAGAGGAGTGTTGTGATAGATATAATATTTTTAGGAAGTCTAAGGGGTCATGTGGAGTGGACCTATACATTTGGAAGTGGTACTATGTTTCTAAATTAATCAATGAAATGCTAAATGGGTTAATAGGTTTCCATGAGACCTATAAGGGCTACTAAGGCTTAATTAAAAAGTGTATCTACTTAAGTGTGACCCATAGTTGCTATGGCTAACCTATGTGGATGATATTGAGATATGTTAGATTTATTAAGTGATAAGATAAGTATTACGGCCAACATAGAAGATAATAATCATGATGGCTCTATAAAATGTGAAATCCAAGGTGGTGATTTCTAGACTTGTGAGAAGGGGCTCTAAGTAGAGGAAGAGTATAGAGTTGAGAGGCAAAGGAGAGGAAGGGTGCCTAGTGTATGGATTGAAGAACATAGTAGGTTTATGACTATGTGTATGATCTATAGGTCATATTTTTTATGTCAAAAATAGTGTTTTTATAGGTTTGAAGACTTGTGAAAGAGAAGCATGAGTGAGTGTTGTGGAGTAAAGGATAGGAGAAAGGGAGTGTGCCTAGTGGATGGGTTATAGACTAGAGAAGGTTGATGATTATGTGTATAACCTAGAGGTAATATTATGATGTAATGAATAATGCTCTTATAGTTTTCAATATTGAAGATGAGAAAAGAGGTCTAGAGTGATCCAAAAGGATGTTTTAGATGCCTTGAGTGTGAGCAAAGGATAGATGATGTATATGTAAGATTGGTGGTTTATTTAAGAGGCATATCAAAGTGTGGACTATGTGGATGAACATTTGGTCATGTTTTTGAGTTTATGATAAAGTTGTTTATAAAAAGTGTAGAGTGATCCAAAAGGTGGTTTTGGATGTTTGTGGCTATGTGAAGAAGTTAAGGGTGATGATATACATTGAACCTCGATCAGATTATCAGGGAATTTATGTTTAGGATATGTTCATATCATAGGTGTTGAGAGGGTACTCAACATATAGGTTAGAATGACTTGACAATCCTTAGGGTAGGTGCTCTTTGTGAAGCAAGTGTTTTACTAAATCTAGGTCAGAGGGACTTGATCATCCTAGGGGCAGGTGCTCCTTATGAAATAGGGGTTTCACTAAATTTTGGTCAGAAGGACTTGACCATCCTAAGGGCAGGTGTCCCTTATGGAATGGGTTTCCACTAAAGTCTCATGTTTGTAATACCTTATAGGACAATTATTCTATGTGTTTGCAAGCTTGAGAGTGGATTTTATTCCCCATGATGGTTTCTCAAATTAGATGTTGTGTTATGATGTGCTTATCTTATTCATGCTTTGTATATGGTCTCCTTGCTTTGATGGTAATCGAGTTGTATATGCTTGTTGTGTTGATTCATGAATGTCAATGAATTAATGATAAGTGATCTCAAAGTGAAATATTGGTTATTGATTAACCCCCCCTTAGTCATCTTGTACCTAAAACAAAAAATACTAATGGATTCATTATGCCCTAGAGTTCAAGCCTCAGCTCTGATACCACATGATACAGCCCCTTAAGTTTTACTTAGAATAACACAATATTTAAAAAAAAAACTAGTTACTTAACATTATTTCACTCAACCACATATAACTTTAGCCAATCATCATAAAAACCTTATAATAATAATAGTTCCAAAATTCTAATACTAAATGTAATATAATATATCATGATTATAAGAAAATTAAATACATTAGGACTCAACCATGGTTGGTCCACTATTAAAGCAATCATTGCTCATGTATATACAAATAAAATACATTTATATTGATATTTGGTATTCAAACTTAATAATATAAATAGATACCGAGCCCTACAAAGCTCAAGTCAAATTAACTCATTTATTACTGATAATCTTAATTATGATCTTCAGATAAGTAGTATTATTTTAGGGAGGGAGAGCATTATTTGAATGCTTTTCCATACAACCATGGACCAATGATCCCCCACACAATCCCATATCTAGGAATGACCCTCTCTTCACAGATATGTAGATAGAACAATGTAGGAATCTAGAGAAAAAGCTAGTACCCAAGTATGTATGATTTATAAAACTAAACATATAATGTATCATAGAAAATATATTCTATTAAAAAATATCATACTAACATGTAAATAATACATACCAAAATATAATATCTCATTATACATTATTTAACCACAAGATTCAATACTAAGTACATCCTCCTAACAATAATATCTCATCACATGCTAAACATAGGAGTAAGCAAAATGTATATTTTCCATCAATGCATGAATGAATCATACATTATTTTTAACTCATACATGAAATAATGACTATAGTTTATACCACCTAGGTAAAATTTACATTAAACTATAGATTACCATCTACCACAAAAATATCCAACAACTAAACCCCATGATATCCCATATTATCATAGTCTAGTATTCTAAGGCACAACTACTAGTTTTCTCATAATTAATAATACTAAGTAGTAATAAATATATATAAGCATACACTTTTAGTCAATCACGTACATTTAATAAATCAAGTCATACTAACACATAAAATTTTAATATAACATTTGTTTATATTATCAAGGTTATATGTATGCATAAATGATATCCTACCAAATGTTATAACACATACTGATCAAGTAATAACCAACATATATATTTAATTAGTCAACATAGGTGAGAGCCTAAACATTTAACTAAAATATGTATCATCTAGGCATATATATTTAAGCTAAAGTATTCTATGATATCCCATATTATCATAGATCATTGTGCATGATCACCCCAATCAAATATGATCAATCAATCTTACACTATAACTATTATACACGACAGTATAAGATTAATTACCCCGGTATACCCTAGATTATACTATACAATAATAATAATAATAAGAAAACATAATCTCTAAGTATGCATCATGATGCACTATTTTATTCTAGAAATGTCTAATCACTTGTAAATATTCTCATAAAATATATATACTACTTATAATTTTTCATCCTACAAGAAGTTACAAACTTAACCCTGTCAACATGTTTGGATAACACTACTATGCTACATATGTACTATTTGCTTCTATTAAGATCTTAAGCAAAGCTATGGTATATATTTAGATCATATATTTATATCCCTAAGGATATAGTATTAATTAAATAGAATAATAACATTAGCAAATAAATGTCTATCTTTGCTATTGTTTACCCAAAACATAGCGATATTATTAAAACTATAAAACTCTAAGCACAATCATCATATGAAAATAGCTTATAAGGATAAATACTCACATCTCAAAACACTAATTGATTAAATCTCACCAATTAATATAACACAAAATAGAGGGTCTAAATAAGCTTTGAGAATCAATCATCTCATATAATCTTATTTTTATTATCAATCGGTTACTTAAGATATATGCATATTATCTAAGGTCCCGACAAGCTATTTAATCGTAAGCCCATGTATAGATATATTTCTATTTGAATATCCCTAATACTCAGTTTTTTCAAAAGTACTTATCAAATACTTATTTACTAGTAGACAACCATTTTATATCCTCATACGGATCCCATGATAATCATGACTATTATTAAAATATACAACTTGCTCAAACCACAATATGAAAATCCAAGACAATTAAAATTCTACCATACATTTGATCTTGCATTAATTAAAAACCTAATTTTTTTATTGAAGAGACTCGGCATATTTTATAAAATAGTTAGTAGTTTTCAATATGTATCTTAGTGTTAATTATTTAAACTCAATGTTTTAACATATATTTGGCTTGGTGTCACCATAAATAAACTAAACATTTTAATATATTGGACTAGTTATTTTAACATGTAAACTCACTATTTTTATATATTGGACTTGGAGTTGTATTTATTTTTATCAACTCAAAATTCATTAAAAGGATCTCTTGATATTTGTACTCATTAATAAAATACATCATGAGCTGGAAATGCAACTCAACATTATCGACTCAGCATGTTATATAATAATTGACTCAGCAAAATTAACTCAGCGATTCAAATTTAAACATAGATAATTACCAATAAAAACTCAACAATTTTCAATTAGAATGTAGTCCATTATTATTTAAAAACACATTTCATAGGGTATAAAACATAGTCTTGCATAAGATGGGATGTAGTCTCTTATAATTGAAATGTCGTTCTAAAAAAATGAAAAGTAGGATTATGTAATTGGAATGTAATTTGATATAAAGATTATGATGCTAGATAGACATAAAATGTCATAGCTTATAAAAAAATAATCTTTAGGCTTATACAATGTAATGCAGGACTTGATATAATAAGACATAACCTTATCAAATTGAAACTTAGGCTTAAAGAATAAAATATATAGGCCTAGATTTGAGATGATATCCACCATTATAAGGCACTACTCCAAAAATAAATTATTATCAAACTTATAACCTCAGCACTTAATTTTATACATACATAGTGTTTACTTAAATACCTAGCATTATAACTATGATTGAGCATTTTATCTATCGCTGGGTGTTTCAATTTATGATCTCTGCATTTATCCATATGACTCTACTTTTAAACTATTTAAATCAACATTTTTACTTACAACCTCAACATTTTCACTTGCAGCCTCAACATCTTATTTCTTAACACAACACTTTATATTATATACTCAAAAATTTAAATATTTGACATAGCATTCTACTCAACATTTTATAATATAAAAGCTCAGCTCTTATTATAACACCTCATTATTTTACAATGTCTACCTAGCTAGTTATACTTTGGGTTCAATGATTCTATAAAAGAATTGGCCTTTTCATTTTTTTAATGACTTGGATTTCTAATTATTTACTTGGCATTCTAGATTTTGACTTGGATTTTTAATAATGAAGAGAGAAACTTCGCATTTTATAAATGACTGGCATTTCAAAAACATGGTTAGAATTTCATATAATCGGCTCATTTTTAATAAAAATGCAATCTTGATATAGGTGCTATCCAAATATCATAGGTGGAATAAAATAATATTCTTCCATGGCATAATCTAAGTTTGCTATACCAACATTTCAGTCTATGACTAGATTCAAACTTGTTCTTATAAAACAATACACCAACAAATAATAATAATAATAATAATAATAATAATAATAATAATAATAATAATAATAATAATAAATTGACTTTGAAATAGTTCGCTTCCCTTTCAATTTTATCCAATTCTCTCTTAATTCTGCTTATGAATTCTATTTTCGTCTCTCCTAATTATTTTTTATCTTTCCTCTTTTTTTTAAAATTTAATCAGACTTTCATTTATAAACTATTCACCTCCTCCTTTGTTGCATGATGCAATTTGCATGTTCTCTTCCCTTTAAGTTCTCTTTCATGCATGCCATCTTTAAGACCTTATTAACTAAAGTTATCTATTCTATAGTCTATCTTCAATAAATATAAAATATATATTATTGTTCAATTAGATAATTGTGTTTCAATTCCCAAAGTTAGATTATACTTAAGGTTAAGTTGGCTAATAAAATAATAATATGTAAATGATAGTTTTCAATGAATTTCATGCATGTTGTTCAAAATTAGATTAGATTAACTTAACTCAAGGTTAGCATTTAGGATATTTATAACTTTTTGAAAGTAATTATAATAAAAATAATTGTTTATTTATCCAATATATAAATAGGTTTCTAATAGTTTCCAATATGATAACGGTATAATTGATTACCAATCATATGTAGTAATTATATATCGATTTTCTTGATTTACTCTCAAAAATCAAGACAAATAAATTAAAGAAATTTAATGCATATCAATAACTAAATTCACATAAAAAATAATCATAAATAATATTTCCCTAACTACGCACTAACATTTTATGTATATTACATTTAACATCAATTATGCATGTGTGTAGTCACTAAATATTTTTCTATCATTGTCCAATCATCCCATTTAGCCCATCCTCTCTGATGATGCTCTCCCTCGTCAAGCTCTGAGGGTAGGATATATCCTACATCCACCTCACAACAAGTAGGTAGTTAGTTTAAGTCATCATATAATCAACCTATGATGAAAAACTAACAAATACTTATCTACAATATACAGAAAAATCAAAATATAACTATCACATTATGTTTACTAATCAACAATGTCATTATCTTATACCAGTATATATCATAAAGCTTAAGTCAAAGTAATGATAATCAGATAATAACCATACTAATCCATGGATTCAGAGGTTAAAATCATAGGGTGAAATCAAGATGTGACAAGATGTTTATGAAGACTTTGAAAAATAAAATGTGAAGTTAGACCATTTGCATTGTATACTACTTTTCCAGTTTATGCAATAATCAAACCTTTTATTTTCAAAGGATAAATTTCAAGTTCTTTGTTTTAGATTCACACCAAAGTTTCATGTATCAGTTTTGTAGTATTTTTTTCCTATGTTTGATATTATTGTTAAGAACAAATAGATTGGCTTGTCTAGCTCTAGTGCTTTTTTGATCGTAATGTCTTTGATAATAGCTTCTTATTGTTTATTCAGCTATTTTCACAAGTTTAAGTATTCTTCTCTGCTTATTCAAAAAGGATGTTTGGTTGTTTGAAACATTTTCAAATCTTGAATGTTGACTAGTTTGATTTCTTATGTAATGTAAATCATAGGCTATGTCATATGCATCAATATTGTTCTTGATTTGATTATTTTTTCCATCATCAATAATAACAAACAATGAGATAGAAGTAATGTCTAAATTCTCTATTGCTGTGTCAATATTGCCCCACTTTGTTATGGAATTTATAATAAACATGGTTTCATTTCTTGTTATTTGTGTCTTATGACCAAGATATGTATCACTCCATGTGTTAAATTTTTTTTCAGTGTCTCTTCATTGTCACGATAAGGTATAAACAACATCATTTTTTATCTATAATAATTTTTAGGATCTATGTGGGTATTGTATCTCGCATGTTGAATGATGTATGATTTTTTTTTAATTTTTTGTTATTTGTAGATTTACCTAAGTAATATGACACAAATTAAGTCAATCATATATCTTCTAATTATGTTGGTATTGTAATATATTTTTATATAAGAGAAATACATATTATGTCCTTTTAAGTGTCTAACTCTTGTGCTAATTATTGTAGATTTTTAAAAATTTAAATTATTTTTGTCTATGGTGATGTGTTTATGAAAATAATTTTTCTAGAACTATGATGTAAAGATAATGACAATACAATGTGAATGGCCTTGGAACTAGACATTTGTTGGTGTTGTAGAAACATATTTCCCAATTTTTTTATGGCTTATAGTTTGTTATCATTGCTATGAATAGTTTCAACACGAACTTTTTGAAATGCATTTATAGTGTACAATTAAACTTTGTCATATAAGAGTAACAATATGTTGTGACAACACATGCATCAAGAATGATTTTTGCATCTATGTTACCATACCATAATGCCAGGATCTCATTTGCAAATGTATTTATCTAAGTATCCAATGGATGTATTTTTAGAATTATGATAGGTTGTGAAATACAAGATCACAATGAGATTATGTATTTTGTTTTAGATAAGTTTACTTATTGAAAAAAAACTAGAATGTTGTATCTTTGCTATACTTTTTTTACTCAAGCTGAGAAAAACATCTTGTGGAATTCTCTTTGTATAACTTGTTGGTTTTGTCCAATGACTCTAATATTCATGTTTTCTATATTGGAGGCAATGGAAAATTAAATTTATAATGAGAATTTTTATACTTTTTGCATGTGCTTGTATGATGATGTGTTAGCATTCTAGATAAATCACTATCAAGCTATGTTGAATCATAAGATATGTATTTGTCTATAAAATCTTCAATTTTAGTATTGGAAAAATCTCCATATATAGGTGCATCTTGTACCTAGAGCATGAAATATAATTTCTCATTTCTCCTATTTTGAAATTTAGTCACAAAAAAATAATCCAAAACCTTTCCAAACAATTATTCATTTTGTAATAACATTTTTTTGAATGCATTGGATCTATGGTTAAAGTAGCAACTATAGAGAACATAGTTTCTTATTATCATTAAGTCAATATTATCTTATTAAATTATTTATTTGTGTTTACTATTTTTTGTAGGAGTCAATTTTTGTAGTGCATGACACAAAGGCTTCGAATAATGTTCAACAATTGTTATAGTAAAAAAAAATGTTGGTGGGCCCAATTGCCAAATCATTGCAAAAATATTTTTTATTAAATTTGAAAAATAATTGACTGATGTTCTAATATTTTTGAAATATCTATAAGCTATTGGTGATTATAATAAATTTTCTAAACTAATTTTTTATTGAACATCTTTGTCACAAAGCTTTTTCTAGTTTAATTCACCTTTGCTTATGCATATCCAAGCACAAGATGATACCTGATGTATAATGATTGATTTTAAAATATTAGGAAAATATGTTAGTTATATGAGTTGAAATATAAATTTATTTGTGTAAAGTCTCCCAATTTTCTAAGTTTTGGTATGACATTTTATCTACCATATTTTGAGAAGGATTAAAACCACATAATAAAATTGGGAAGCTCATCTCCTCTAAGAATTTGTCTTCAAATATACCTAATGGTTTGAATCCTTTCGATGTACCAATTTAAATGATATCATATTATAGATCATGTATTGATTGTGCCTCACCAAAATAATGAATCAAATATCAAATAACAAGTTCTGATTCATTTTCATATGAGTCAGATTCATTGTCCTCAATAGGCACAATGTCATCAACAATTTTTTTAATCAAAGTTAGTTTTCAAAGGTCCATTAATAGTAATGTTTTCTTGCCTATACAATGATGCTTAAAAAAATTGTTACAATGTTTTCATGACGTATGCAAGCATTACATTCCTTGTTAAATATGCATTTTTGTATTTTAGCTTACATTTTATCTTGACTACAATTATTTCTATCGCATTCATTTATGTAGGTAATAATTTTTTGATCTAATTAAAGTCAATTGGAATATTTATAATTATTCCTATGAGGCAATATTGTGAGCATTTATATCCAAGTTCTCATATTTATGCAAATGGCATCCTCAAAACAACCAATCTTTTTTCTAAAAATGTTAATTTCTTTACAAAAACATTTTTTTCATTTATTCTAATGTCGAAAGGAACAAAAAATGTCAGCACTTTTATATTTTCAAGAGATATTTCACATTGTTTACATATTTTTTTGCTAAATGAAAGTTTTTTTAATGTTGTAATTGCAAAAGTATAATAAAATGCTTTGACAATGTCAATGTTAATGAGAATGATATATTTTTTTAAATGTAGTTTTTCAAAAACCACGTAAGCATGAATGGGTGTGTCTTTGATTGATTTCAAATAGTTGTTTATTATTTTGATAATTTAGAAATTATGTTGTGTGCATCTCAATTATTCATTTTTATATTAGCATATCATTATTTTCAAAGGTTACATGTGCACTGATTTGTCAAGGAAATGGTCAGAGGTGTGTCTCTAAATTATGTGTTATATCACTTTGGAAGGTAAACACACCATTCTCTATTCGCATAATTTCCTAATTTTGAACTATTTAAAGGGTCATATTATCAGTATCCCTTTCTTTCTTATATAATCTTTAGAGGTTTATATTTTAAATTTCAAGAACCTTGCCACGGATCTTATCCATCAGGGCTTCATTTTCCTATTGATCAAAAGGGGGGAACTGGTTTGGTCCAAGACCATTTCAGAGGCTATTGATATTAAAAATGATAAGGAGTTAGAGGTGGAGGGTGATCAACCCTCCTATTCTAAAGAGGAAAATCGAGGGAAATAGTTGGGGGCATCTAGCACCCATGCACAGAAAAATCATAAATTTGATTTAGGAAGCCCTTATTTCACTTCTAAAGGAAAAGTCATTCTAGGGGATAATGGAAAAAAGGTGTAGAAGATTCAATCCAGAAACTCCATACCAAAATCACAATCCAAAATATCCTTTGTGAAGAAATCTTAGAGTAATTTGAGAGGTTAAGTAACTTTCTTTGTTTAAACAAGTTTGTGGTTCATGATGGTAGGATTGTTGAGACTCACAAATACGGAGAGGATTCTATCCATAAGGACAATGAGGAGGAGGATACCCAAGTTGCTAAAGAAATCATAAAATAATCCCCTTACATGGATTTCAAAAGGAAGAAGCTCGATAGTGAAGGGGAGCAATTCATTGGTAGTTGCACAGGTAAATGTCATAAAAATCTAATACAATGACCAAGTAATTGGTCACTTACTCTAAGTTAGAATAAATCTATTATCTCCCATTTTGGTTGTGTCTTTTTTGATCTATCAACTGACTATTGACTGAAGTTTAGTGGTAGTTAGGTTGTTTGTCAGGGTTTTCATCCTTGTCTCATTTGAGCTTTGTTTACTTTCTCTCACTTTTCTATTTGTTCTCTTTTACACTTGGTCTAGGTCCCTTCAACCCATCTTTACCTATCAAATAAGAAACTAATTGCAATGATTTTTGACATCTATGTGTACTATTATTTTTTTAGTGTTTCCATTATATATTTTTGTTGCATAACTTTTTTATTTAGTCATGAATGTTTTGTTTTAAATAACATAGTGAAATATGATATTTATTTGTGGGCTAGGACATTTTTGTAATAAAAGGCTTCCTTGCATATTTTTTTACAGTTCTAAAAGATCTTGTCTTTATTTCAAGAGGTTTGAAAGTATTGGCATGTGAAAACCCTTTGGAAACATCCATTCACATTTCATATGTAATATGATCTCTATAAATTGTTTGTGATGTCTCATAATGAATATGAAGTGTATCTATCTCAAAAAAGATAATATTTTATGTTTTCTATGGGCTAGAAAAATTTATAAATATTTTAAAAATGTTTTTAGTTTTTGTTGACCATAATCAAATGTTTCTCTATAGAATGTTTGAAAGCCATGAACATTAAAAGTCATCACCTTCAAGTCCACTTTCTTGATATGACATTCTATTTTTTTCGATGTACATTTTTGAGTCAAAAAAAAAATTAGTCTTTTATTCTTATCTCTTAGTCACAAATCCCTAAATAAGTCATTGCGTTGATATTCACCACAATAATTTCATTAAAAAAATATTGAGACATATATCGATGAAGAGAATGACCATTGAATTCATGTTCAACTAATAAACCAATAAAATTGAATAAGATTTCACCACAACTCGAGCCTAAAGTGCTTATTTTATATGTGTCATATGCTTTTAGTTCACGAAAAATGGCATTGAAATATAAAGAAGGAATTTTTCGAATATTTGATAACTTTGTATTGGAAACCAAGTTGTGGCTACATATTTTTCTTGTAAAATAATAGTTCAATTTGTTGATGGCTTAAGTTTACATCATGAAATCAATTTGGATACAATGGTATATAGATTTCTTTGTTGAAATGTAGTTACTCTTTTTTTTGTTAGAGACCAAATAGAAACAGGGATGTTCAACCATTTGCATAGCCATTAAATACAAAATATGTCACCCCAAAGACCAACCTCACCTTGATCTGTAAGTTTATTTGTAAAAAACCTCATTCAATGAAAGCATGTGATTCTCTCATGTATTTGATGCAAATCATATAATATATCTATATCTAATTGGTGAAAAAATGAGTATCTTGATTTTGCATCCCCATTGTTTAAAGAACCCATAAAATAGTCAATGATCCCAGTTCATAGAGTTCTTGATGTGTAATGAAAATGCAATAAGACTTGAAATACATCAATAATGTAATCACCAATAACATAATTGAATGATTTGATTCCAAAAATATTTTTATGTTTTAAAGTATCATCAAAAGTTGCAAACACTTGTGTTTTTTGTCATTGATATGTATCCATGTAAATGATTTTTTTTAACAATATGATGCAATGTCATTTATTTTTCTTTTCATCATTATGTATTTTTTTGGGGGAGGGGGGAGGAATACAAGAAAGAATAGGGTAAACCATCAAGAAATGAAATAACAGGTTTAAAATAATATCAACTTTCTAGTAGTCTTGCTTGTCATAGAAAAAGAATCTATCTGACAAGATATTTACATTGTCATTGAAGAATAGAAAATGTTGATTAATGACTACTATATTTACCTTCTCAGTGATAAAAAAGTGAATTTTATTGAAAGATAATTACCTATTTTTATATAACTTGCTCAAAGCCTCAACTATCATCCACCACAAGAAAAGCTACATGTTTCAATAATTAATGATATTATTTTTTTAAAAAAATAGGGAAAACATTTCACTGATACCTTGTTTTGTAATAAAACAAAAATTGAACTAAGAAATAACATTAATAAAATCTAGTCAGATTGATTACAACAAACACATTTAACTTTTTTCATCTCACCAACCACGACCCTTTACATTTATAAAAAAATACTATTTTTCTCATGTCTCTTTTTTTTCAAATAAAAAACTGATCAACTATTCAGAAAATATTGTAAAAAAAACAAAAATCATATAAATAGATTTTTTATTTAATATAATTAGCATTATTTTATGTATTTCAATCATATGAAAACAAAATATAAGTCTAGATATACCATTTGATACATAGATTGATAAATGGATTACATGTGCAAATCAACACACACACACAATGTTAATAATATATAACTTATTATACTCTGAAACATATATTACATACTATGTTTTATTAGCATAATAATTTAAAAATTTGTAGACAGAACATAAATCATATAAATAGATTTTTATAGAATTAACATTATTTTTTATACTTTAATCAAATGGAAAAAAATATAAGTTTAGGTATACCATTTGACACATGAATTGATAAATGAATCATAGATGCGAATCAACAAGCATCATTATACCCTCATTTTTTTTATTTTTTATTTTAATATATCATTATAAATAGATTGTGCTAATAATATAAAACTTATTATACTCTAAAACGTATATTACATACTATGTTTTATCACCATAATAATTTAAAATTTTTAATATATTTTTTGATAGATTAAGGGATAATGGGTCATTACTTGAGATCTATAAAAATCCAAACAAAACAAAAATCAAGGGAGAATCAAAAATAACACAGCATTGATCCATTCAAAAAGTCAAAAAAATAACCAAAGAAAAACCCAATAGGAACATGTGCTTGGAATACATAAACCCAAATGTTGAAAGGAGAAAATTTTCCAAAAACTTAGCAAAAAATGTTCTCATGGCTAGAAAAGATGCTTGAATTTGATATTCTTGAATGATGTGCCTATACATCCATCATCTCCCATAGAGTGAAAAAACTAATAGAACTACAAGAGGGCATTGTCGATTACATGTGTTGCTGCATTGCTTAAAGGACATCTCACTTGGGAAGTCTCTCAGATCCACAAACAAAGACATTATGACTAACTTTGAACTCTACTTTGGCAATAATCCCTTAACAAAAATGACATTTATTGAAGCCACCTACACTAGTCTGGCATATTCAAAATGACCCATAAAGAAGTCTAAGGTAGGGATGGAAGCCAACCAATAGTATAAAAAAATGTTAGGGGAATAACCATGGATTGAGAAATAGAGTGCAGATGAAGGGTCTCTGACATAAGAACATAACATTCCTCAAGCATTACTATTGTTTATTTTTTTATAAATAAAAATTCAAAATGTAAACAAATCAATTCATGAATAAATAAATAAATATAAACATTACAAATGAAAAAAATAAACCTAAACTTAGAAATATTTATAGATAATTAGAAATCTAATAATCTTAATCTCATAATTTAGAATCAACTAATATGCAAATGCATATGCTATTTTTTAATAATTACCCCAAAGGAAAAGGTTAATGGGAAAATGCCACACCAAAAACATATGTTAAGATCATCGCACAACACCTAAAAATATAATACCCAATGCAAAATTGTTGTAGGTTCTTTATTTTAAAGGTCGTTCTATTATATTGTTACACTAATCCAATTTTTAAAGAGATATTCTTTTGGGTTTATTTTACACTTGATCCACATCATTATCAGCATTATCATATATACAAAAATGCAAAAATTAAACAAACCAATTCGTAAATAAATAAATATAAACATAACATATGAAAAAACCAACCTAGGCCTGCTCGGTATTTAAACTTGGCATTATATTATTAAAGCCATGTGGTGACCTTTCAAAGCATGGCCTACTTATGCCTAATGAGTGCTTTGAGTTTTTCACAATCCTTCTTAAGTGCCACCAACTACTTTATATTATGGGCATCAAAGGCTCCTTGCAGTGCATCAATGAGGCTTTTCAGAGCATTGAGTATTGCTTCTTCCATCAAATCACTTTTACCATCAAGGATCACCATTTTATTAAGGGAATCAATTATTTATTTCATTTTAGTCTTCAAATAATACTCTTTTCCATTTAAATCAAAGACACCTTCCTTGAGCATCATCAACCAATGTTTCACTGCCAATTGATATTCCCTTGAGATTTTACGATCATCAAAAGAGATGGTCTTCTCCACCACTAAAGTGTATGTGCCTATGTTGCATATTTCATCTACCTTTGGTTGGATATTTTCCCAATTATTTATATCTACATTTTAATTGAACATTTGGGTGTTGCATTCTCCCTATTTATCCACTATGTCATCTACTCATTCTAATGCTAAATGGATAATTTCTTTGGCCTTGGTGCTCAAATATTCTTGCCATTATTCATTTTCCCACCCTCTAGATTTTGAATCATTAACTCAGTGAAAATCTAGTGATCCCATGGGGAAGGGTGGAAGGTATATATCCTTAATGGCAATTAGAGTTACTACCTTTGGCTCACTCAGTAACTTTTACAAGTATTGGATCATAGCCTGATTTTCAGCCTTCAATTCTTCCATGGTGGCTTTATCTTTATCCATCCTTTGTGCCACCATGTTAGCCAAGATTTGTGAGCTATGCTTTAGTTTCTTTCATGATGGCTTCCTGAGATTTTAACCATAGATGGATTAAATTTCTAGGGGAGCATCTTTCTTTAATGTTTCAGGTGGAGGGATAGCTACCTCAGCATTCTTTTCTCCCATGGTAGTGAAGGTGGTTCTAGAATGTGTTTTGGCCTTCTTAGGGGTCTTGGTAGTATGATTCTAAATGATATGTGTTACATCAATGGCCCCTATCTTTATCATAATGTCTTCCTTCTCTTTTATTTACTCTAAAACCTAGATAAGAGGCCTGGTCTAAATTATCATCATGATTATAGACATTGTAGATGGCCTTGAGATAACGAGGGGTGGTATCAAGGATGAGCTATCCATAGGGAGAACCATAGGCTTGGGTTGTGGGCACAAGACAAATTCCTTAATGTCTTCATCACTTTCCTACTCTTTGCCACCCTTATCCACTTCATGTATTTTTTCCAAGATTGGCTCTATTTGCTCCAAAACTTTGAACTCTAACCCAGACTAACAAGACTCATCGAATAACTTCTCAATTGAACTTCCTTGTTCAACTGACTGGCTAAAAGGTTGTGCAACTATTTCACCTTCTTTATTCACCTAGGCTTCATTCATGGATGAGGCTATGGTGAATGCCCTTGCTACCTTCAAATAAACCTTCATCGGTTATGGCCTTAGAAACCTTATTATGAATTGGGTAATAGACCTTAATGTGAGGGAGAATAATTTGTTGAACTTCAATGTAAGTGAATCCCCTTATAACATCCTCCCCAACATCTTTATTGAAAACACCCACTTCTTTATTTATTGTTATAGAGGTGGGGGTAACCATTTGCGAGCTTACTCTCCCACCTTCCTCTATGTTTGCCTTCTCTTTTGGTGTTGGACTTGACACCTCTGGACTAGAAAGAATGCCTCATGGTGCATTTGGAACCTGTTATGAGACTTCATGCTCAATCGCCACCTCAAAAATAGTGATATTTTGAATATTCTATTTAGGCCCTTCTTTGGCTTTATCCTCAATCTTATTTAATTCAAATCCACCCTAGTCATCCTAGTCTGTTGGTTGGGTGATGAAATTATTGATGAATGTATCCATCTCTAAAAATATAGTCTCTTTTTCGAGAGGAGCCTAATCTTGTATGACTGCTTCAGCACCAACCTATACAACATCATCAAAATACAAAGGGTCATTTGAGGTTAGGGAATATTTCTCATTACCTTTAATTTCTACCATTGAGGTTCCTTATTCTGTAAATAAACCCATTAGTAAGACATTTAATAGGGTTTGGGGCCTTTCCCTATGAGTCCTTTGCCCAGTATTCACTTGAGGAGGAATGAAGGCACGTTGTTTCCTCATCACTTAAGCAATGGGTCTACCCTCATTTAAATCTTCCTCCTCACTCATATCCCTTATCCTTTGGGCATATGAGGCTTGGTCCTCTCTTCTCTTCACAAGGGCTTATTTGGATAGTGGGTCTTTAAATATAACCTCTTTCTTCTTCATAGGTGACTTAATTGGAGGTTGTAGAGCCTTCTTGACTCTCTTTTGATTTGGTTGCTCCCTTTAGTTGTCACCTCCTATCTTTCTTTAATATATTATTGGGGGAGGATCAACTACCACTTTTTGAGTAGGTGGAGCATGTGGGAGTGTAGTCAGGCTGGCCATAGGAATGGTCATTGGAATGGCTGGTACTATTGGGGCTCCCTTTTCTATAATGGATATGGGGGTGTCATTAGCCAACATAACTTCCCTCATAAGAATCTTATCCCAATTTTATGTTAAGATTGTTATATTTGAAAAGGATAACCCAAATTTAGGTTGTGCCACTATTATATTCTCCACATCCACTAGCTTGGTGAACTCATTATTGCCAAGCTTGCATTTGCCCTTACCTATTATGACTGATGATGGAGCTGTAGGGTCACTGTTGTATTTTGGGAGAATTTTTTTTAGCTCTTTAACCTTCCTCAACTCTTGAAGGGTAGGGGATTCATGTGTGCCAAGGTCAACCTCATGATCCTTAAGCCATCTAAAGGTCCTCTTCATGATTTGAACTGAGGGATGGAACCAATCTCTTAAACACTAAAATCTGGTTGGGAGATGGGCTGGGATTTAATGTTGTTTGTGTTGTACAATGAAGATAATGTCAATTTATCATCCACCATGTCTTTCAAGATGGGAGAAATGTTATATTCTATAAATTTCTATACTGTTAGCCTCACAAATTCCCATTTTTAGACATCTTACTTAGTGCTACAATCAAACTAGATGTCCTCATAATGTGATTGATGCAATATCAATTAGTAGCTATATTTACCAACCACCTAATGTTGTAATTGGGTTAGGGTGGCATAATATTGAATGCATATAGGCCCATCTCTTTCTCCAACCCCTTTAACTTTGCAATTGAAGGAAAAGAATAATACCCTATTACCATAAGAAATTTGAAGGGATTGTTGATCTTCTTGGTTGTGATCATTTCATGTGGTGGCACCATTTAGTAGCTTAGCTCCATCATTGTAAAATTATCATCTAAGTATCTTGGAAATTTATGTTGGCATATGGAGTAACCACTCACCCTAATGTATGTGCATTTTCTAAATTATATGTAAGTGGCACCATATCTTTCAATTACTTGTTTGGATATCACATACAACTTATTGAGGCTTCTTAAAGAGAAGATGACACTCATCATTATGTTAAAGAAGAAGTTTTAAACTCTATATAAGTTCCTCTTAAAGTCTTCCACAGTGATTTATAGATATATTTCATATATCCTTATTCCATTGAGGTTCCTTGTGAGCCCTTGGAATGTCCTATTATGTACTAGGTTGCACATCAAAAAGAAGACATGTAGAATGTACCTAATAATGCCTCCTTATAAAGAATAGTATCTTAGAGCTACATCATCTACCTATGCAAGTTCTCACTAAGTATGGCTGCCCAGTCTATATTTTTCTCTCCTTCCAACACATAGAACATGATTAAGAACATCCATGGTTCAAATTTTTTTGTGGTAGGCACCCCATATATCCTTGCAACCATGGAAATAACATACTAGGGTAATTTATTAAACTCTACCAATTTCAAATTCTTGGACATTCTAGAGACATTTTGTTTATTCTTGGCTAGCCAAAAAGAATTGACAATAAAGCAGATAGCTTTATCATCTTTTTTCTCATACTCCTGGCACTCCTCCTAGGTGAGTGTAATGCTTTCTAGCTGAGGGGGAATTCTGAGCATGGTACTAAGGGAAAAAGGGTTTAAATATCACATAATTTAGTGACCACCATCAAAAAAATTCCTATTGTCTACTTGATATGCTTGAGCACATGTAATAATGAGTTCTAGGTATGGAGCAACCAAGGGGAATGTTATCGTAGGTGCAACGTAACTCATGCTAACATTGGTAACTACTTGGGAGGGGCTTAACTACTATAATACATTCAATAGGTCCCCAAAATCTAACCCCATAACATTTGTATCCCTAATTGAATCCAAAATTGAAATAATATTCCCCTTTATCAAGGTTGAAGATGTAACCATCTTTCCCTAGCTCTCTAGTGCAATATCTTAATACCAAAAAAAAAAATTCACTCAAAAAACCCTCAAGCTACCTATTGAATCCTCTCAATAACACAACACAAGGAGTAAATTGGAACTTACTATTTAATCTGGAGGCTTGTGCACATTGGGATCTGGAAGTCTATGAATAATTCATTGCAATTATGTTCTCTCACTGCACTTAGCTAGGGCACATAAATAACACAAAGGAATGAATGCAAGCTCTGAATGTAAAGGGTAATTTTATAATGAAGATGAATACCTAATTTATAATCCATTTTATTTTAATATTATGGTTACCATTAATGCTCCAAAGCCTAATGGCTAATTATCAACCACTCTCATTGATTATTTCAAACCTCATTCAAAAAAGAGAGGGAAAATACAAATGTTTCCTTCTACACCAAGTAATCCTCCTTACAACACGTGGAATCATACAAGTGAATAATACATCATGATACATTTTTGAGCCTTTGGGTACTTTTCACTTGCTACTTTCCATCGGTGCAGTAATGTAATAAGCCTCAAGTTCCTCATGGGAGGTAAGAACTCCATACATCATAATTTATCTTTGTAAATATAAGTGTTTCAACCTCTAGGTATCTTTTGAATTTTTACCACGAATAAGTAAGTGGGGAAATCTTCAAAAAGGGACCAAAATTAAGAAGACCTTGAAGATCCATCATAAGGTATCACTTTTTATTGCAATTTCAAATATTCATGCCTTAAGGACTTCAAGCACAATGCCCACCAAAAAGGGAAGTGGGGAAATTTTCAATAAAGGCCCAAAATATCCAAATCCCTAATAATCTTCCATGTTTCTAACTTAGATGTAAGTTTCTACTCTCAGCTATTTTTCACCTCTACATCAACTTTCTCCATTTAAGGAAGGGTGTAAGATCCTTCCCACCCCTGAAAATATTCATAGAACTCCCCTGAGACAAACATGTGTCCTTCATTTGGTCCATCAAGCTATTTCTCACTTTAATCATCAAAACACAAGTGTAACATGGTGATTTCATTTGGGGTCCCAAAACTCTCATCTTCAAATAATAAAACAACAAATTGATACATGGGGAAAGGCCTGGCTGTAATTTCAGCTTATCATAGCGAATTTTCCTACCATGAGATCTTTAATCAACCTTTACAATTCCTTTGGTTTTATTGAGAGTGCCCTCTATCTCTAAAAATTTCCCCTTAGGAGTTTTGCAAAGAGTGGAGGAATAATCCCACTCATTAAATTGAGACAAAGGACACAACTAAGTGTAAAAATGTACTTTGATTTTCCAAAGGACTAGGGAAAGTGACTAAAACATTAACATTCATTCAATTTGGACACAAAAATTTTACTGATAAGGGCTCAATTGCTCTATTTTAGTTTTGGTTACTAACATAGGCTCTTGACTAGGGATGGGTACCCCCATTGGGTAAACAACAAACACTAGAATAGTTTCCTATCCACTATGCCATGGAGTCAAAGGAAACAACAACAAAAGAAAAGGAGAGACATAAACTATACAAACATAAACCACATCAAGATCACAAAGACAAAGAGGATAACACACCATATACATATTTACAAAGCTATGCATGGACTCAATCTAGGAAATTCTTGAGGTGTCTACCATTAACTGATAGTTTTAAAATTTATCCATCAATATCTTTGAGATAGAGTGTATAGTTACCTATCTAATAATCAATGGTGTAAGGACCCATCCATAGGGAATAAAATTTACCATGCTTTCTCTTGTCCTCATGCCTTCTATCCTAGTGTAAAACTAAATCACCAACCTAAAAATCTCTTGGGGTGACTTTCTTATCAAAGATCCTTTCGAGCCACTCCTTGAACTCTATATGCCTCTCATGAGCTTGTCTACGAGACTCATTGAGTTTAATGATTTTTTAAATTATTTATTCATAATTTTTCATTTATTCTTCATTCTCTACTATTTGTTGTATGAATTGGTAAGTGGGTAAATATAGATTCAGGGGTAAAACAACTTAGGTTCCATAAACAAGCTGAAAGGGGATTTTCCTAGTATATCTCTTTGGAATCAACCTATCTACCTAGACAATAAACTTCAATTATTCACCCCATTTTCTTTTGTTATCATCTAAAGTCATTTGTATTATATTCAATAAATTTTTATTACTGGACTCAGCCTACCCATTTCCTTGTGGATTATGATTGGAGGCATAGACTAGAACAATCCCATAATATTCACATAATGCACTTAGTTATTTAGATCTAAATCACATAACATTATCACACATGATTTTGACCGGCACTCTAAATCAATAAATCACGTTATTCAATAGAAAATCAATGACCACCTAGTGGGTTGATCTTCTAGTGGGGATTGCTTCAACCCATTTTATGAAGTAGTCGATAGCCATTATGATCTATTTGTGACCAAAACTTGAGTCATCTGATATTTCACCCTTGGAATCCATTCCCCATTGCTTTAAATGTCCTTTAATATAGACTGGCTACAAGGGAAGTGATCTGGATGCTTTCATTCTTCTAGAGAATCACTGGCACTCTTCACATCTTCTTACCATGACAACAACATCTTTGAATAATATGGGCCACCAATACCTGACCCTTAGAATCTTGTGTGTAGTGAATTTAGGAGCAAAGTGACCACCAAAATAACTACTATATAATTCTATAATCATTATAGGAATATCATTTTCCACTAAACATCTCAAAAGAACACCATCTGGGTTCCTCAAAGCTAGGTCATCTATCAACAAAAGATACTTTTGAGATACCAACTTTAATTTCCTCCTTTGATTTTTACCTAAATGGGAAGGAAAATTCAAATTATTATAATAATATAATATATCTTTGTACCATGGAGATTGGCTATACTTAGAGTCAAGGTCATTAACCACCCTTTCTACATTATTTACTTCCACTACCTGTAAATTTGCTTCAGTCATTAGCTTGGCCAGACCCATACCTCTGACCAACTTAGCAGTTTATATCTCCAAGTCATATTCTTGAAGTTTTTTGACCCATCAACACCTTTTTTCAGTAGATTCATTTTGACTTAATATGTCCTTCACCATGGTGTGAGGAACATAGGCTACAATCTTTGAACTCAAAATGTAAGATCTGAACTACTTGGTAGCCTTTAAAATGGCAAAGGATTGCTTCTTCATTATGATATATATTAACTCATATCCTTGTAATGCGATACTAAAGAAGGTAATAAGCTTCTCATGACCTTCATCATTATTTTGTAGAAACACTACGGTAATAGTATGTGTAGAGGCAAATGAAAAGATTTGGAATTATTTTCTATAATCTGGACTATCAAGCACCGAGGTAGTTTTCAAAGCTACCTTGATTTATTAAAATTATTAGGTGGCCTTCTCCTCCCACTTTATAGTTTGATCCTTCTTTAACATTTAAGTGATATGCAGAGTAATCTCTACAAAGTTGGAAACAAACCTCCTAACAAAATTAATCTGGCCAAAGAAGGATTGAATACCTTTCTTGGTATGTGGGATGGGTACTTTGTCAATGACCTCCACCATTTTAGGGTCTATCATGAAACCTTGTTGAGATATAATATGTCATAATAGATTTGCCTTCCATACTCCAAAGTGGAATTTTCTAGGATACAGGGAAATCCTAAACTCCCTGCATCTGATAAGCATTTGTTCCAAATGCACAAGGTGGCCACTTCTCTTCTTGGAGTACACTATAACATCATCATAGTATACAATAGTGAATTGATTAATTAATATATTGAAAGCTACATCCATTACTCTCTATAAAGTGGCACCTACATTCATCAAACCAAAAGGTATTTGAACATATATATAGGTGCCCCATGGGGTAGTGAAAGTAGACTTGGACCTTTCAGACTCCTTTACTACCACTTAGTTATAACAAAAAAAGCTATCCAGAGTTGACAATAGTTCAGATCTGATGACATCTTGGAGCATATTGTCTATGTTAGGAAATGGGTAATTATCCTTCAATGAAACCTTGTTTAAGTTATAGAAATCAACATAGAGCTAGATGTCTCTATTTTTCTTTTTGACAGGGACTAAATTTGCCACCCATGATGAATACCTAATGGATTTAATGATCCCACCATCCATTAAACTTTTTAATTCTTCCTACATTTAAATAGCCAAGATGGGATTGGTGGGTTGTTATTTTTGGTAGAATGGTTTTACATCAGGGTGGAGGGTAATAACATGCTTGAACAAGTCTTCACTATAAGCCTTGAACTCTGAATATGACAATGCTAGGCAGTCTTGGTACTTTTTTAATAACATGATGAATGCTTCCTTTTCTTTCTTTCTCAGGTGGGTGCCAAGCCAAATCTTCCTTAGATTTTATTTTATCCCAATATTAATCTTAGTCACATCCTTTAATATAGAAATGTTTCTATATTTGACTCTGTCAGCTCTATCAAAGTATGTTTCTAGACTAACCAATCCTCTAGGGATAGTATTAGTCTTTAACTAGATTATTTCCTTTCCATATAAGGTTTCTTTTCCATCATAGATTTGTACCATAAAGTCCCAATCTATGATGGTTCCTTCAAACTCATCTATACAATACACAAATCTTCTTATTTGATCATCATTATCAAAGACTTGCCAATGATCGATGTTGTCTAGGATAAAAGGTCTTACTAGTATCTTGACCTCATACTCACAAGAAATATTTTCATTTTTGACCTTAAATTATGTATCCCTTTTCACAAGCATATATACCATATGAATAAAATATCAAACATGGTATTCAATATTGAAGAAATAGAATCATTCCAAGTAGTCCCATAAAGCATTTTAGTATTGCTTCAACCCTTTTTGCTTCATGGCATAAACAACTTAGACCTATTTCACCACTAGCTCTAAATCACCCTTAACCAAAAATATTTTGAATCTATGTTCATGAGCGATTCAGAGGCCAATCAGGAGTGATTCATATTTCATAATATTGTTTATGCACTTAAAAGACAATTGGAAAGAGTACCTATAAACTTGGATGTCAGGGGTATAAAATACAACCCCAACCCCATTTTTGATGTTTGAACATGCTCCATCAAAATACATGGTCCAGATGAAGTCTTCATCCTCAATACCAAATTTTGGAGGTAGTCATATGTAATCAACATTTCCTACAAAATCCCTAATGTTTGTATCCATATACAACACATCATTCAGTTAGTACTTAAGATCTTTTAAAACATGAAGCATTTATGGATCCCAATTTAGGTGAACCATTTTCCCATCCTAAGGTATAGTGGCATCAGACAAATCCATCTAAACACTACCCACAATACTAGTATTTCACTTTATGGATAGAAACATACCCCATTTCAGTGGACAATCTACAAAAATGATGTTCATACTCAAGAATTTACTAGGGTATTTCATGAGTTGCACCACTAATCCGTTGACCATACCAACAACATGAACTTATCTAGAGTCCATGACGAGGCATCTTCCATAGACTACAATTATCCTTATGCAAATTTTGTTCAACACAACCAATGACATGATATTATAGGATGCACCCGAGTCAAACATTTAATTCTAGATAATTAATCCATTAATTAACAAGCTGGTATAGAATGGGTCAACATCCATCTGACTCTCTACTAATGTTGTTCCCAAATATACCTCTAGGTGATGCTCAGGACATCCTAAAGTGTTTTCACCTTCCAAAGGGAGAGTGAGAGGAGGCTTAGCTTCAATAATTTCATTAGCAGTGATTTTATCTATGAATCCCAAATACCCAAAATACCTTTTCCTATAATTTAGAATTCTAAGCAATTCCACAAAGGGTACTATGACCTTTAGTTGAATTAACACATGGGCCACATCACAAATACTATATGTGGGTAGAGGAGTGTTAGCAGGTAAGCTTATAACATTCTCATTTGGGATACATCCTTTAAGAGTCAGGGGAATAGAAATAAGAGAACTAGCATTCTTGACTTCACTTTTCAAGGGAGGCTTCTTAGGTTCATCCTTCTTGGGAATACTAGACAATAATGGAGTTTGATTCTTAGCCTGGGTACTTCTTGGTTTGACATTATAGGGTATAGAACTAAACTTAGTGTAACATTAGACCTATTTATTCCCTTTGGTCTCTTTTCATTTAGTTTCTAATTTAGGATCAAATGAGTCTTTGCCTTTTGGAGGAGTATTTTGGCTCTTAATTCTCAAATTGTACTCCCTTTCTTGGGAAATTACTGTGTGGATCATCAATTTCTGATCCTCAACTGATAGAGGAGAGTCTCCATATTTTTATTTCATCATTGATCTTATAATCTCAAATTCATAAATAGGTAACTCATATTCATGCATCATGCTTATCTCATAGACAATATATAGGGACGGGATCCTTACCTTTTCACATTCTCTCTATAATTCTTGAGCGGTGGTATCACCCATTAACTCTATTGATGGAGAAACAACCATCATATCTAGTTCATCAAATTAGAAAGTAAAATGTTCATATGCTATGGTATCTTCACAAGTAGGGACAATTAAGGCACTCATAGCTTCTTCTTTGAAAGTATAACTCTCCATTTTTTAAAATTTATTAATTTAGATATCATCTTTGTTGAATGCAATTTCAAAGTCACCTACATCTTGACCACCATCACTAGCTATGATACAAGGGGGATGAGGGAGGAAACGTTTATCACACCAGTCGATGTCATAATCGACTATGTTGATCTTCATAGCTAAAGGATATGGTACTTCCCTTCCACTTCCCTTGTTTTGGTTTATTTCATATTTATCATCCCTTACCAAGCCCTTTCCCTTCTCATTATTCCTAGCTTGGAAAGGTGGCCTACCTTGACCTTAATCTTAAGGATGATTCCTTTCATCTCTCTTATGATCTCTCCTATCCTCATGGTTAGAAGAACCTTGAAACAACCCCTTTTTGGCTCTAGTCATCTTGTAAGATATCTCTTTCATAGTAGTGGCCAAAGGATTCATCATTTCCTCTAGGTCCATGCTCTTCTAGGGGGCTTGAGACCTTCCAAGATTCATCAGCTTGACATCATCCCTCTTGTTTAAAGGCTTACCCATATCCTTGAAATTTTTTTCTATTTGGATAGCCAAATTGAAAGCCATCCTCATATTTGTAGGAGCCTTATCTCTGAGATAATAATCTACTTTCTTATCAATTGCATCACAATAATAACCAAAGAAGAAACACCATTGGGTTTGATGTTTTTGGTAGCCTTCTCAACACCTTACTAAATCTATAATTAAAATCCTTCACATACTCATTAGGATTCTTCTTGAGGCTCTCAAACTCAACAAGCAAGAATTTAGAGTCAATGATATCACCATATTTCATCCTAAATGCATCAATCATATCTTTCCATGTGTTTATGGATCTATTAGGGAGGGATTTGAACCACTCCTAAGCCTCATCTTCAAATGTGTTCATAAAGAGTTTTATACATACATCTTCAAGATCTATTTCATAATTTTCAATGATGTCTAAGAAGGCTTTCAAATGTTGTTCCCCAAATGCTGCATTGTTCCCTTGAAACCTAGGTAGTACATTTATAATCTTTATAAGGACCTCAATGGGGAATCCAGACATACCATTAAAGTTAATAGTTCTAAACCTTGGGATCATAAATGATCTACGTCTATTAGCCAAACCTTGATCACCTTCTTCATCATTATAATTATCTACATTAAACATCATCCTTCTCAGGTCATGATCTCCCATTTAATATAAATATGAAGTTGAACTAGGGGTTGTTTGAAAATGGAAACTATGAAGAGGAATTGAAGGAGGAGAGATAGAGTGAATCCTTAATGACCCAACAAGAGGAGAAAGATTTCTTTGCAGAGAAGGAGCTTGACTTATAGGGAGATCATATTTCTATGACACACTTTGGTATCCTTGAACCAAAGGGATATTAGATAAAAAAGGGTAAATATAGAGGGGGACAAACTGATAAGGTCTTGATTGCCTGAGCTTTGGCCTACAACATGATTCCACACTTGTTTATTTTTGGATGGAAGTTTTAACTCAGGGATAATTTCTTTTGATGGATTATTTTAAAAATAAGATCTAATACCCTCTAGATTTGTCGACTTAAAGAAAACTCTTTAAAATAGAAAAGATTATATATAGTAGGCATTGATATTTAAACCTTGATATAATGGAGTCGCCACTATAAGTGAGACTTCTAGGCCATAATAAAAATAACTACTCATAGCAACTAATGCAATACCAACTCTTAGGTACTAAAAATAACTACCAGAATGTTGAATAATTTCCTAAAAAATAAGGGTGAACATTCCCAATGAAGTTACCAGGAAAAGTTGCAAAGGTGTCAATGAACCAAAGATGAACAACTCATTGTAGTAAAAATAGAGAGTGAAGTAAATAAAACACTTATAACTCCTTTGTGAGCATTCCCCATAACAAGGGTAACACAAATTCTCCCTGACAATGGTGCCCAAAAAGTATTGGTTCCCAGTTTACACCTCTATTGTTCAAACGTGCACACTTGAAGAGGATGGAAAGCTAAGATGAGAAACTACTAATATGTCATTATATCTAGGGAAGGGTTTAGCATCTAAAATGGGCAAAATGAAGAAAATGATTGGGAGGCACCTACAGAGGGTATGGTTAATTCCCCGCTACTTTTGGCTTTGACTAAACCAAGGTGAGAGGACCTACTGAGGTAACTTGATCACATGAAGGAGTTTTTCACCTCCATGAGGATTATTGGTATGAAAAAGGAAATATGACCAAAGCATAACCAAACTTGTACACTTCACCTATGAATGGTTGTCACACAAAATGCACAAGTGATTTACATCATATACAAGCTACTAAAGATAGATGATAGTGTGACTAAAATCTCCATTTTGACAACTATTTCAAATAACAGGGGGTAAGTGAGAGTTATAACACTAGAATTCTAAGTATACATAGTGAACACATTTCAAATCATGTAAGGTATTATGCATCTACAAGGTGAATAACACTTATAATATGTAAACAATGTGTTGTCTGTAGGGTGAAACAAGGTAAAACCAAATTTATTTGAATTATGGATAAAGGTGTGGATGGTTAGAAAATGAGAATGAAGAAGTTTATAGAACAACTACATTATTTTCATCAACAAGTACTTTTCAGCTTGGAAATATATAAAACAAAATCATGCACAAATGATCCTCAAAAGTTTACAAACAATGTTGCCAATATCCTTTCAAGAATTCCCTCCAACTGAATCCATGTGCCTACGACTAACCTTAAAAGACCATCAACACCCTATTTCCAAATATCAAAGCATAAAAGATTTTATACTTTGGATATAAACTCTAAATGGCTACCATAAAGAAGAATACATTAGATAACCAATCTATAAAGAATGTAAAACAAAGCATTGTACTTCAACAGATGGAAGGAATAAGAAATCATGAACAAATTCCATTAGTCAACTGAATCAAAGCTATATACAACATGTCTCTAAATTTACATAACATAACATTATGTGAAATAAATATGTAATAAGGGAGACATTATGGATTCTCTCAAAGATTGCCAATGATTTTACAATAGAAATCAATTTGGCACTTAGAAAAATCACACAAGGAGAACTCTTCTAATCTATAGCTTCAGACTTAAAAATTAACCAACCACTGTAAAGGGACAAACCCATTTTACTTATATATTTTTACCTAAGCTTAACATATTCCCAAATATTCTCCAATTGGAAAATTATTTTACGGGCCTGAAGTCTATTCAACATTGTAACAAACATGATTCCTTGGATTTGTGCTTGTGATTATATGATAATAAAAAACTTGATACTCCTCTAAATTGGAATATTTTTAGTTATACATGTGGAGAGAAATACTACAAGAGACAAAAATAAAATTGTGTCTTGTAAAATAAACAAAAACATCCCTTTCTTATACAAATGATTATATAAAAACTAACTTTAAAAGGGATGTGCCACTAACGAGTAGGGTACAATAGTTTCCTAGTGGGAAATGAGAAAAAAAATAAGAAAGAGAAAGGGAAGAAGAGGGAAGAAAAGGAAGGAGTGGTGCCAACTAGGAAGAAACTAAAATACTTGGTCAAGCTCTAGAATTAATGTTGATAATTGAACCTCTTGCCAACCCTTTCTTATAATTGGCATGTTTGTCAATCATGGAGGCAATATCCTTGCTTGTTTGGTATTTGAAATTGGTGTTATATTCCTCAATATAGGTGGTGACCTTCTAAAGCATGGCCTACTTATGCCTAATGAGTGCTTTGCATTGGTCATAATAATTTTCAAGCACCACCAATTGACTTATCTTATGGGCATCAAAGTCTCCTTATGGTGCATCAATGAGGCTTTTTAGAGCATTGAGTGTTTCTTATTTTGATAAATAACCTATACCATAAAGTTTCACCATTTTCCTAAGGGAAACATCCATTTATTTTATCTCAGTTTTGAGAGATTTCTCTTCTCCCTTTAAATCAAATATTCCCTCCTTGATCATTGTC
Source organism: Torreya grandis (assembly GCA_037957365.1). Classification (NCBI taxonomy): domain Eukaryota; kingdom Viridiplantae; phylum Streptophyta; class Pinopsida; order Cupressales; family Taxaceae; genus Torreya; species Torreya grandis. The sequence continues at coordinate 6,843,801 of JARHVA010000056.1, forward strand.
AATTGGTGCTCCACTGCCAATTGATATTCCCTAGGCCTTTTATGATCATCAGAAGAGATGATCTTCTCCACCACTAAAGTGTCTATGACCATGTTGCATATTTCATCCAACTTGGGTTGGATCTTTTCCAAATTCTTTATATCTAAATTGTAAGCAAACATCTGGGTGTCACATTCTCCCTATTTATCCACTATGCCATCTAAACATTCTAATACTGAATGGATAATTTCTTTTGCCCTAGTGCTCAAATCTTCTTGCCATTCTTTAGTTGCCCACCCTCTATATTTTCACTCATCATCTCAACCAAAATCTAGTGATCCCATGGGGAAGAGAGGAAGGTCTAGATCCCTAATGCTAGTTAGAGATACTACCTTTGGCTCACTCAGTAACTTCTACAAGTACTAGATCATAGCTTGATTTTTAGCCTTCAATTATTCCATAGCAGATTTATCTTTATCCATCCTTTGTGCCACCATGTTAACCAAGACTTGTGAGTTTTGCTTTAGCTCCTTTCATGATGGCTCCCTAAGATTATAGCTATAGATGGAATAACTTTCTAGGAGAGCATTTTTATTCAATGTATCAGGTAGAGGGATAACTACCTCAACATTCCTTTCTGTCATGGAAGTGTAGGTGGTTTTGGAATGTGTTTTGGCCTTCTTAAGGGGTTGGACTTATGATTTTGAATGATCTTCATTACATCAATTCCTTGTATCTTAATCATAATGTCTTCCTTCTCTTTTACTTGGTCTATGACCTAGAGAAGAGGCTTAGTCTAAAATCCCATCAAGGCTGTAGACATTGTAGATGGCCTTGAGATAGCGAGGGGTGGTGTCAATGATGAGATATCCACAAGGAGCACCACAGGCCTGGGTTATGGGCTCAATACAAATTTATCAATGTCTTCATCACTTTCCTACTCATTGCCACTCTTCTTCACTCCATGCTCTTTTTCCAAGTCTAGATCTATTTGCTCCAAAACATTGAATTTCGACCCAAGCTAATGAGACTCATGAATCAAATTCTTAATTGAACTTCCTTGTTCAACTAAATGGCTAAAAGGTTGTGCATCCACTTCACCTTATTTATTCCCCTAGGATTCATTCATGTATGAGGCTATGGTGATGTCATTTATACCTTTAGGAAACTCTTCACTAGTCATGGCCTCAGGAACCTTATTATGAATTGGGTCATGGACCCTGATGTGAGGTAGAATACTTCATGGAACTTCAATGGAAGTGAATCCTCCTAAAACTTCCTCCCCAACATCTTTATTAAAACACCCACTTATTTATCTATTATTGTAGGGGTTGGGGTACCCATTTATAGGCTTAATCCCCCACCTTCCTCTATGTTTGCCTTCTCTTCTAGTGTTAGACCTGATACCTCTAGACTAGAAGGAACACCTTGTGGTGCATATGGAACTTTTTGTGAGGATTCATGCTCAATTTCCACCTCAAAAATGATGACATTTTGTATATTCTATTTAGGCCCTTTTTTGGCTTTATCCTCAGTCTTATTTAATTCTTCAACTCCACCTTGGTTAACCTAGCCTGCTAGTTGGGTGATGACATTATCATGAGTGTCTCTATCTCTAGAGAAATAGTCTCCTTTTTTAGAGGAGCCTAAGCTTGTATGGTCACTTCAACACCAACATATACAACATCATCAAAAGATAAGGGGTCATTTGAGGTTAGGACACCTTCCTCATTACCTTTACTTTATACCATCGAGGGTCCTTCTTCTATAAACAAACCCATTGATGCTATTTCCTCATTAATTTAAAAATGGGTCTTACCTCATCTAAATATTCCTCCTCACTCATATCCCTTATCATTTGGGCATATGAGGCTTGGGCCTCTCTTCTCTTCATAAATACTTCTTTGGATAGTGGGTCTTTGAATATAACCTCCTTCTTTATAGGTGATTTACGTGGAGGTTGTAGATCCTTCTTGAATCTCTTCTACTTTGGGTGCTCCCCTTCATCCTCAACTCCTCTCTTTCTTGAATATATTATTAGGGGAGGATCAACTACCACTTTTTGAGTAGATGGAGCATGTGGGAGTGTAGTCAGGTTAGCCATATGAAAAGCTGTTGGAATGACTAGTACTATTGGGGCTCCCTTTCCTAAAATGGATATGGGGGTGGCACTAGCCAATGTAACTTACCTCATAAGAATCTTATCCTAGTTTTTTCTAAGCTTATTATCTTTGAAAATGATAACCTAACCTTGGATTGTGATGCTATTATATTCTCCACATCCACTGGCTTGGTGAACTTAGTATCCCCAATCTTGTGTTTGCCCTTACTTATTATGACTGATGATGGAGTTGTGGGGTCACTACTATATTCTAGGAGAAAAACCTTTAGGTCTTTAACCTTCCTCAGCTCTTGAAGGGTAGGGTAGTCATGTGTGCCAAGGTTGACCCCATGCTCCTTAAGCCATCTAAATGTCCTCTTCATGATTCACACTAACTTCTCAAGGATGGAATCATCCTCTTAAACAATAAAATATGGCTAGGAGATGGGTTGGGCTTCAACGTTTTTTGTGTTATACAATGAAGACAATGTCAATTTATCATCTACCATGTATTTGGGGAAGGGAGAAATGTTATATGTTATAACTTCTTATCCTATCAACCTCATAAATTCTCATTTTTGAACATCTTCCTTAATGATGCAATCGAGCTAGATGCCCTCATAATGTGATTGATGCAATATCACATTAGTAGCCATATTTATCAACCACCTAATGTCATAATTAGGTTGGGTTGATATCTTATCGATTACATATAGGTCCATATCCTTCTCTAACCCCTTTACCTTAGTAACTGAAAGACATGAATAATACCCTATTACCATAGGAAATTTGAAAGGATTATTGATCTTCTTGGCTATGATAATTTCATGTGGTGGCACCATTTGGAAGCTCAGTTCTATCACCACCAACTTATCATCTAAGTATCTTCATAGTTTGTGTGGACATCTTGAGTAACCACTCACCTTGATGTATGTGAATGTTCTGAATTGTATGTAAGTGTTGCCATATTTTTCAATTACTTGTTTCATTGTTGTAGACATCCTATTGAGGATTTTTAAAGGGAAGAAGAAACTCATAATTATGTTAAAGAAGAAGTTGTAAACTCTACATATTTTCCTCTTGAAGCCCTCCATAGTGATTTTTGGATATATTTCATATAACATCATTCCATTGAGGTTCCTTGTGAGCCCTTGGAACATCTTATTTTGTAATAGGTTATATATCAAATAAGAAGACATGTAGAATGTACCTAAGAATGCCTCCTTAGAAAGAATAGTAGCTTGGAGTTGCATCATCTGTCTATGTAGATTGTCACTAAGTATGGCAGCCTAGTCTAGCTTTTTCTCTCCTTTCAACATGCATATCATGATTAGGAACATCCATGGTTCAAATTTTTTTGTGGTAGGCACCCCATAGATCATAGTGGCCATGGTAATAACATACTAGGGTGATTCATTAAACTCTACCAATTTTAAATTCTTGGACATTATGGAGACCTTTTATCTCTTCTTGGCTAGCCAACAAGAATTGATAATATCCCAGATAGCTTTATCAGTCTTTTTCGCATACTCCTGGCACTCCTCCAAGGTGAGCATAATGTATATAGTTGAGGGGGAATTTTTAACATGGTACTAAGGGCCAAATGGGTGAAAGAGCACATAACCAAGTGACCACTATCAACAACAGTCCTAGTGTCTGGTTGATATGCTTGATCCCATGCAATAATGAGTTTTGCGTATGGATCAGTTAGGGGGAATGTTACTACAGGTTTGATGTAACTCATGCCAATGTTGGCAAATACATGGGGGGGCTTGGCTGCTGTAAGACATTCAATAGGGCCCCTAAATATAACCCTATAATATTTGTATCCCTAATCAAATCCAAAATTGAAATAATATTCCCATTTACCAAGGTTGAAGATGCATCCATCTTTCCCTAGATCTCTAGTGCAATATTTTAATACCAAAAAAACTTTTCACATGAAAAACCCTCAAGCTACCTCTTGACTCCTCTCAAAGAACACAACACAAAGAGCAAATGGGAAACTTACTATTTAATCTGGAGGGCCATGCACACTGGGATCTAAAAGTTTGTGAATAATTCACTATAATTAAATTCTCATACCACACTCAACTAGGGCACACAAATAACTCAAAAGCATGAATGCAAGCTCTGAATGCAAAGGGTAATTTTAGAATGAAGACAAATATAATTATATTCCCTTATATTTTGATATTAGGGCTACCATTAATGCTCTAAATCCAAATGGCTAATTATCAACCACTCTCATTGATTATTTCAAACCTCATTTAGGAAAGAGAGGGAAACTACAAATGTTTCATTCTATGCTAAGCAATCCTCCTTACAACACTTGGAATGATATGAGTGGAGAATACATCATGATACCTTTTCAAGCCTTTGGGGACTTCTACACCTTTTCATTTACTACTTTCCACTGGTGCAGTAGTGCAATAAGCCTCGAGTTCCTCATGGGAGGTGAGAACGCTATGCATCATAATTTATCTTTGTAAATTTGGGCATTCAGGCCTCCATGTATCTTTTGAATTTTACCCACCAAGAGGTAAGTGGGGTAATCTTCAAAAAAGGATCGAAACTAAGAAAACCTTGAGGATCCATCATGCGACATCATTTTTTCTTGCAAGTTCAAATATTTGGGCCTTGAGGACTTCAAGCACCTTGCCCACCCAAAAGGTAAGTGGGGCAATTTTCAAGAAAGGCCATAAATATCCAAAGCCCTGAGAATTTGCCATGTGTCCAACTTAGACATAGGTTCAAACTCCCAACCATTTGTTACCTCTACATCAACTTTCTCCATTTGAGGAAGGGTGTAAGATCCTTCCCATCCATGACAATATTCATAGAAGTCTCCTGAGACAAACATGTGTCCTTCATTCGGTCCATCAGGCTATTTCTCACCTTAATCATCAAAACATGGCAAGTTTGATTCAAAAAATTCATCTGGGCCCCTAGAACTCTTGTCTTCGAATCATAAAGCAGTAAATCCATGCATGGGGAAAGGCCTAGCTATACTTTCAGCTTATCACAATGAATTTTACTACCACAAGATCTTTAATCAACCTTCACAATTCCTTCAAAGTTATTGAGAGTGGCCTCTATCTTCAGAAAATGCCCCTCGGGAACTTTGCAAAGAGTGGAGGAATACTCCCACTCGTTAAATCAAGACAAAGGACACAACTAAGTGTAAACATGTACTTTAATTTGTTGAAGGACTGGGGTAAACGACTAAAACATTGACATTCATTTAGTTTAGACATGGGAATTTTACTGACAAGGGCTCAATTTCTCTAGTGCAATTCTGGGCACTAACACAATGTAATTTAAATTTGTTTCTATTGTTATTATTGATGACATCAATGACCTATCATAACTGTTTCCATTTCTAAACTACACATGATGTCAACAGTTTCCTTAATAATTTTAATCAATCACAATACAAATAATTTTTTTTCATATTTTTAGTTAATATATACACAAGTTAATTATTGAATACTTATAAATATTTAAATGCATAAAAAAATTATTGGTCGAGAAGATAAAATTTAATCGATAGTTAAATTGAATTGAATCCAATAGTTTATCTCTTCAGAACTAATAACTATGATAATGAGAATATATTTTCTATATTATCTAAATTCTTAAAACTCATAATAATTTTTTTTTATTCAAAAAATAAATAGTATATTAGAATTTGGTGCTAAATTTGTATATTCTATAAATTCTTATAACCTACAATAATATTTTTATAATCAGAAAAAAAAAAAAAAAAGTATATCATGGTTTTGTTCTAAATTCGTTTAATATTAAAGTAGAGTAATTGCTATAATGGACATGCTACGAGAGAAAATTTAAAAGGTGCAATTCCTAAATTGAAACTCATAAAGACAATATCTATTCAATCTAAAGCACTAAAAGCATATAAAGAAACCCTAGATTTATTGACATAAGAAAATTTTAGAGAAATTCAATGGTCTTAAGAGAGAATGAATTTTTCATATTTCATATATTTGAATTTTTAAGTATAGTCTCTAATTTATAATATATATGTTATCCTTTTCAAAGTAATATTTACTACAATTTATATTAGTGGACAACTTTTCATATTAATAGAATATTTATTAAAAAAAAAACTAAATAATACGATGATTATATATAAGAAGATAAATTTATGAAGATAATTCGTGAAGATATTTTGGAAGTGATAATTGCTCTTGAATATGTGATTCCAATATTTAACATATAACTTAATTTAATTTGTATTTTTATAAATTACTCTTAAGAATAAATATTGGGAAATATAGAATGTGAATGTATTTAAATAATAATATTATATATTTAATAGAAGATATATTTATAAAAATTGTGACAATTATTTATCTATTAAATGCAGCATATGAAATTATAATATTGGAAAAAAAAAATTATTATCACTAATGTTTCATACCTCAAATGATATATTAGATTGGAGTGTGTTTTGATATAATTATGTACATTTTATTATGATTAAAAAAAATTCAATATATTTATTTATAGACAATACATTCATTTTTTTTTTTAAAATTGAATAAATATTATTTAATAATGAGATCCATAAGATTAAAGAAAATCGGTGTTTTATAATTTTATGAAGCATAAAAAAATCATTTGATAAGTTTTAATTATAAGGGTTTTTTTTTCCATGGAGTTTATAATCCTTTATATTCAATAGTGGTTATGAGTGAAAGTGTGAAAACATTAATCAAATATATAGTTTTGGTAATGAAAATATGTCTTTCATATTTTATAAATTTTCATAATTCATAATAGTAATTTTATTAAAAAAGTAAATAATTTCTTATACTTTAATAGTAAAGTCTTCAAGTATGAAGATCATCTTATTTTAATGGAGAGTAATTTTTATGATGAACATATTATTGAAGTAAATTGAAAAGCTAAAATTCATTTCTAAATCTCATCAGGTTCAAACTTATAGGTACAAAATTTGATTAATATATGAGATAAATTGAAATAAATAAATTTTCAAAACATTAGAATTTTTAAAATTAATTGTGAATGTTAAATATTTTACTATAAAGTAATATTATTAGTATTTAGTTTTTGGAGTATTTTTTGAATTAAGATTTAACAAAAATAGTTCAATAAATGTTAATATATCATGACTTTTTCATATTTCATCTTAATACTCTTTAAAAATTAATGCATTCTTGATGAAGGAATAATTTTGAAACTTTAAATATATATTATATATGGATTCAAGTTTTGTCAGAATATGTTGACAATGAAAAATGTATCATCAATGAATCAACCTTTTTGTCTATTATGAAAGTCAAGTTGGAATCGTACTAGTCTAATCATGGGTTTCTAAAGGTTTTTCTAAGATCCTAAAAATGTGAAGGGTTTTTATTATAGGTTTTGAAAAATAATCAATAAGTTATCAAAGTAACTTATTCTATTATAACAATCAGAAATCCACTTATCAAATCATGAATCAATTAAAATAAGAATATGTAATTTATTCTATGTAATAGAGAAAACATATGAATTAGATAGTCTCTTGAAAAATAGAAATCTGATTTGATAATATGTATATATTCAAATAATATATTTATTTATTGCTTGTAATGTTATCTAAGTTAACTCTAAAAAGAAATCAAAAATAAAAGAAATAGATGAAAGAAAAGAGAAGATATTCAATCACATAATCAAAAAAGCGAGATAATAAACAATTAACTAAAAAAAACTAACCTATTAAGAAAATAAACTACTAAAACGTAAAAGATCAACTAAAAAAGAAAATAAACTTAAACCAAAATAAACTAACCACTATGAAACAACTATTTAAACTATATCTAAATAAAAAAAAATACTATTAATAACTTTTTAAGCGAAATAAACATCTAAACATAAAAAATTTAATTAAGACAACTATTTTAAATAAAGAATTAAACAAAGACAAAAGACAAAACAATATTAATAACTAAACTTAAACACAAATAAACAAACTATCTAATGCTTAATCTATAAAACATAAAATACCATAGACTCAAATGATTAAGTCTAAACAATTAAAAGATCTTAAAATTTAAACAAATATAAGAAAATAGTAATCTAAGGAAGGTTAATTATTATCTAAATAAAGAAAGAACAAAATCTAAAATAAGAAACTAATTGGAAACTAAAACATAAAAGAAACTAAGATTAAAACTAAAATTAAGAAGGCAACCAGAAAATAGAAATAAAATCAGATTTAGAAAAAATCTGAAAGATTTAATTATATTTAAGTTAAAGTCAAATAAATTATAAAAGAATATGTGAGTCTCAAAGGGAGAGTTGTCTTAACAAAAAAAGATAGTTTTATTGAGAAAACCAACGTTCTTCCTTTACAAAAACTTGAATGACAACTTTATAATCTAAATAGATCAATAAAGTATCATAAAATAGTAAAATATTCATCATTATTTAGGTTGAATACTTAGAATTTGTGCATAGCACTACAAATAACAATCATCGAAAGATGTTAAGCTTAGAAAACTTTAGATAATCAATATTAAATAATAAATAAAGCTAGATATACCTGTATTACATATGTAATTATTCAACCATCAAATAAAGTACCATTAGGTCTATTTGAAAAAGTTGTACTATCTCAAAAAAGTTTAATAGAAAGAAGAGAAATAAGTGATTAACTTTAGAAAATGCTTCAGTCTTCAAACATGTTCTTCTATCTTCAAATGAATCTTTGATCTCTTCTTATACTTTCAGACTTAGTTATAAATAAGTTATAACTAACTTTAGTTAGTTATTAGTTTATGTTAATTAATTATCTATTTAAAAGTCAATTAATTATAACAATTTTTTTTAAGGATAGATTTAATTAAGATTTTAAAAGTCCTTATTGATCAAGTTATTAAATATATAGATCGGGGCTACTAATCTTAATGGTTAGGGACCCACACGCACACACACACACATACATACTTGAGTAAATTAATGTGCATTATGGATTAATATGAATAGGATTTATCAATTTATGACTTATTTATTTTATGATATAAATTGATAAATCCTATTCATATTCATCCATAATGCACATTAATTTACTTAAGTATATATATTATGTCAAATCCAAAAATTGTTGCATTTTTCAAAATTTACCGAAGTCTAAAAAACATAGTATCAAACTAAAATACCAAGTTCTACCATTAAAAAGTTTAACAATAAAATAGAGTTTATTCTTTGGATGACCAATAATCATCTGAATCAGAGAAAACTTCAATCACATGTTTGTATTGTTCATGAAGACAAACATTATATTCCATCTTTATATCATGAAAAGACACCAATCTAGTTCCTGAATCAGTTATGTTGTTATCAATCTCTAATATAATTTTATTTAACATTCTGACTTCCCTTGGTATATTTGGCTTAGATTGACTTTCAACAGTCCTCTTTTCTATAGTGTAAGTTGGAATATCAATTGTCTTCTTTCCACCAACATACCCTTATACTCCCAAATTCAATCTTTTGGACTTCAGAATAGATTCAACTTTTTACATTTCATGACAGGTTCCCTATGGAAAGGATATAATGCATTAGAAGGAATGGCATGTTCCTAAGGTATTTAGCATGGAAATTCTCAAATTTTAATTGTGTAATTTGATTTTTAGGTAGAGATCCAATAACAGACTTAACTCTATCAACATTAGGAAGTTAGAGTGGCAAATGTTGTGGATTATCATCCAAATGATGGGATGAGACATTCTGAGAAGGGGTTTGGGCTTCAAATCTATGGCCAAAGAAACCCCAATTATCTCTATAAACCCTATTAATTAGATTAGCAATAAAATTACTTAAAATGTCTTAAAATTTAGGATCATAAGCATCTAAGTGTATGGACATTCTGATTCTCCTATGGAATCTAAGACCAAAATTCTTTGCACAAAAACCACCTCTATGAAAACCTCTATTAGGATTAGGCTAGTTAACATTACTATTGGAATTATATCCCCATCCCCTATTGTCATTACTCTTTGTTGAACTAGATTGATCCCACCTTAAAATGATGACAATTCTAAAAGATAAAAATCAAATCTAAGATTGGTAAATAATAAATGGCTGAAAGAAACAAAAATAAAGATTGTATTAACTCAGCGAATGAAACTGAAATTGTATCATAAATTGAAATTCATCACACTGTATTTGAATATCACATTTTCTATTTAGAATAATGTAATGTAAATAAAATGTCTGTCATAATATCTCACTGTTTTATTAATACATTAATTATATATGTACTTTAAACTCAACTAAATTATCAATCATTTATCTCAATATAAAATTTTGACATAAATTTCAAAAAGTATCAAAGAATCTTAATCTACACATTCATTTTCAAAGAAAAATTAAAACTTCCATATTAATTTGAATCTTTAATATAAGTCTCATTCTAACTAAAATCTCAAAATCACATTTATAACTATAAGTTGACGAAAAACTTACAACTTCAAACACTCTCTCTCTCTCTCTCTCTCTCTATATATATATATATATATATATATATATATTCCTAGCATACCATTTGTAAGATGGCCTAGTGAATCTATTCAAATCCCCATATAATCATTTCTAATTCTTTAAAACCATCAATCCAAACCAGTTATATTGAACCAAACCCTAATTTTTTTGATCTAATCACAACATACCCAATCCAAAATAGATAGCCAAATTGAGACTAAGCATCTTCATGAATTTACAAATTTAGGTATTCCTAGACCATAAATATGCATGAATCATAATTTTCAAAATCATCAACTCTTCAATGCACAAACCGATTGTGATTTATTTTATGTAAAACATTTTAACACAAAACATCTCATGCATGCAAAATCTAAACACCATATAATTAGGATAAAACCCTAATTCATGTTATATCAGAATCCGGATAATACTATAGCTTGTAGCCTATATAAATATTGATATCATCCATGCCTATAAACACCTAATGCATGTAGTATATGAACAAACTAGTTAACCCATTCATCTTTATCAAGAATAAAAACTTTTGCTCACAGATAACTAGAAATAACCATCTAGAGTATTTTGGAAACATCTTATTACAATTGATAATAAGCATTATGATACTTTTCTCCTTACTAAAATTCATGCATCGAAACTCTTCCAATATCCCCAAATGCATACATAGAAACAAAAAATGTTTTGTGTCCTTGAGATTTTAACAAACTACTTAACCAGACACTTTATGAATGAAGACATAATCTCATAATATCTTTGAATAATGAATATTTAAGGGATTGAAAACTCAAATAAAGAGAATATGCTTAATTTTATTCCATATAGAGGCTTCAAGATAAATCATTGAAAGAGAAAGAACCCAGAAACATCAATACTAAACATGAAAATATTTCATTTTCCATCTGCTAAAAACAAACATACTCAAGACCATTTACACTTAGAAATTGAGTACTTCAATATTCTCATATTTTAATCCTAAATGACTTCCATGTTCTTTCAAACCCCACACATATCCAACCAAAGATTGATCATTACCTTTTTCATGTAATAATTTTTTTTCAAGACTAAAAATAACTATTCCTTCAAAATATGAATGCTCAAAAAATTATTTACACTTGATCATAATAAATAAAAAGAAATCCCATTGCATGTAGTCAAAATCTCATACTTTCATATTATAGTTCACATCCTTCAAAGAAAACCATTCAAGAAATAGCTAGAACTTTGAACAATGCTCATGCAGACTCAGAGTATTTTATTCATGTATTTACAGAGATATTTCTTTTACATGCTATAAATTTTATCAAAGAACCATAATAATTCTTCCAAATCTCTTGAAATTTATTTGAAACAATACCTGGATGTCATTTTCCCAAAAAAAAATCTAACTACCAACCTCCAAAACTCTCCACAATCTCAAGGAACCAGATCTCCACTTACACAAATGAGCTTGTGAAAATGAACTAAAACCAAGAATTTTAAAAGTTATATCTACCAACTTGAGTGCATAAGTAATCAAGTGATGTGTTCACTTTCTATTGGATTGCATTTACTCGACACATTCTTAGTAATCCTACCAAGTCATTTATCAGCATCAAAAAAGTTAGCCACAACTATCTCTTTACACTATACCACCAACTAATTGCCATGTTTCAAGGAAAATATCATTCACATTAATTCCCTTACTACCAAATCTATTTGGAAATATTGAAACTTTGAGATCATATCTTTACATTGAATTTTACAAAAAATCACATTTCCATAACAGATCAAAATGCTAAATAAATACCAACTCAACCAAATCAATAATGAATTGAATATATTTTGTGATTAAACCAAAGACCTTAAGGCTTAGGAAAACAAACTTCACTATACCCTCTAATGTTCGTAACTGCCAATGATTTTAGCACCATGATTATTGGACAAAAGAACAAGGCTTCAAGCTAGATGAGATAGGATGATAGCACCACAAATAAAATTAAGAAAATTAATACTTCAAATATCCATCTTAACATCAATAATGAAAGAAACTGAGCCATAACTTGAATTTATACCTTCATATTAGCTTTCAAATGTGTTAACTTTCAAATGCAATATTTTTCAAAATTTCATATCACCATTATCTATTCTGAATCATGAATCAAATAAAATATGAAGATCAAAGTAACATCATAAATGTACTAAAGTAACCAAAAAACTAAATGTCCATTTACCCACTAAAATTGTCAAAACTAAATTGAACTGAGTATCAAAACACCTGATCACATTTATTACTATATATGCATATTTTATTCATTAGTCCACCATGATTTTTGAAACCACTTAGAAAAATAAATAGAATTCATCAAACAATCATTATCTTTCATAATAAAAAATACATCTGAAATACTATCAATCAATAAAGTCATTGACACAATTTTGGGTTTCATGATAGAGTCATCTCTATGATAGTAAGTATAGATTTTGAAAAAAATAGAAGGTGTAGAAAATAGGCATAACACAGGCAACCTTGCTAGTCAACTTTATGTAATAAATTTGAGTAAAAAAATGGCCTATTATATAGTAAAAAAAGTAACTAAGCATGAACCCCTTAAATAATGAATTTTGTCAAGGGATGGATTGTTCGACTAACATGACATGAAGAAAGAGAAATGAATAATAGCGAAGTTTGGGTTAGATGTAAAAATAATTACAAATGCCTTAAGTACGAAATCTAAAAATGAATTAATCCTTCAACAACCACATATAACTTATCCATATTATTCATTTATCACTAAAACTAAATTCATAAGAATAACTTCTAAAAATGAATGATACTTACAAAAATTTCACATCTTCCTTACATTCTTATTTCATAATATGATATTTCTCCATTCACAACCATTTATTGATCACTTCAAAATCAAAGCAAGAAACAACAACAAACAACAAAACAAAGAAATTGAAAAACAAACTAAAAAGAAAGCATAAAATAAAGCAAAAAGAACCAACAAATAGATAACTAATCATAGAAAAAAATTTAAATGATGGCCATTAATTGAATAATGTAGCCAATTTTCTTCAATATCCTTACGAGATAATGCATTATTTCTAAGAACTGTGATAATTTTGCAAAGGTCCAAGCCATAATATATCAAACTTATGATGTTTTTCAAGGTCTTCATGAGTTTTATCCCAATATAAGACTAAATCACCAACATTAAATTCCTTATTAGAAATATTTTTATCGATTTTTTTTAAAATTTTTTCCTTAGCTCTTTCTAATTTTTGTAGTGTTGTTGCTTTGGATTCATTAAGATCTACTGAATCATGTAATATTTATTTAATTAAATTAGCTTCAGCTACATATTGTAAAGTAGTTCTAGATGAAGAAATTTAAAGTTCTATTGGCAAAGTAGCTTCAAACCCATATGCTAGCATAAAAGATGAATAACTAGTTACTACTTTAACAATAGTTCTATCATCCCATAAGCTTCAAAAAATTTAAGATGCCAATTTTTTTTATGACAAATGAGTTTCTTCATAATAAAAATCATATTTTTATTTGTGGACTCATCTTGTCTATTTCTTTGTGGATAATACTTAGATGAATGACTAAACATAATGGAGTATTTTCCTAGGAAGTCTAAGAATTTATTTGAAATGAATTGAGGTCTATTATTTGAAATAATCTTATATAGAACTCCAAACCTAAAAAAATATGATTTTTTATAAAAGAAATTACTTCACTTGTTACTGAACTTTAAGTTCTCTAACCTTGGGTTACTTGGTGAAATATATCTATAACCTATTGCAAAAGGTAGATGAATATCTAAAATAAAATGAATGCCTCATTTTGTAAAATATTTTTTAAGAATAACTATATTTAAAGGTATTGCATGTAGTTTATCTCTTCTAACAAATAGTTGACAAGGCATGAAATAATGGATTAATTTATAAGCATCCTAAAATAAGGTAGGTCAATAATAACCTTCCCTTAAATATCATAAGTAATTTTTTTTTACAATATAATATCCACCACAATTTCTTTCATGACAAACCCTAAGAACCTTTTGAGTTTGATTATGTGTAAGATATCTTAATAAAACTCCATCTCAAATATTATAAAATAGAAAGTTTTTCAACAAACAATTTTTTTATTTTTTTAGTTAATGTCTTTCTTTCTTATTTAAGTTATTAGGACAAGACTAATTTTGAAAATAATAAACTAAATCATGATACCAATCATCTTCAGCTAATAAGTATTTTCATTCATTTATTTCAAGACCAAACTTAAAATTTTTATAAAATTTAGCTACTTTCATGGTCTTCAAGTGAGGTTTAGCATTTATATATTTATCAATTGATAAACTAAAACATTTATATCTGAGGCATCAATATCAGCTAACTGTTTTGCTAATTCATTTTCTTTAATAATTTTAGAGGTTTCAAATTCAAGATCAAATTCTTGAATGCCTAAAATCCACTTAGCAAGCCTTCCTTGAATGGTTGACTATTTTAAAAGATATGACAAAATAAGTAAATTATATTGCACAAAAAATATGTTTTCCATTAATAAGTATCAAAATTTAATTAAACAGGTAACTAATGAGAATAATTTTTTTAATAAGGGGGTACATAGTTTCTATATCTTTTAGAACTTGGCTCATATAACTGATTAATTTTTCTTCATTATTTACAAACTCTTGAGTTATTATAGTTCCTATAGCCTTTTTAATATCATTAACATAGAAAATAAATGCTTTTTTAAAATCAGGTTTATCAAAAATAAGATCACTTGCAATAATATTTTTAATAGAATTAAAAGCTAATTCAACACCTTCATCTGCAATATATGTTTTATCTTTCTTAAACAACAATTGTAATGGATTATATTTATCAAAAAAATCAAAAATAATTTTTTTAACAAAATTTATCTTACCAAAGAAAGACCTTAAACTTGATTGATCTTTAGAAGGAGCAAGCTCTTTAATTTTTTTAACATGTTTGAGGTCAATTGAAATCTCATCTTTTGAAATTATGTGTCCTAATAACTTACCCTCAGTTACATCTAAAATAGACTTTTTTGGATTCACAAAAATATCAAATTTTCTACATCTCATCAATACTTCACAAAGATGATCTAAATATTTTTTCTTTTTTTTAGAGTGAATGGTGAGATCATCTAAATAAACTTGAATAACTATGCCTATTAAATCATCAAAATCAACATGCATGGCTCTTTAAAAAATAGCCCTTACATTCATCAAACCAAAATTCATTCTATTATAAGTAAAAGTACATCTACGTGTGGTAAAATTAGTTTTATGTCTATCATTAGGATTCACAAAAATATGATTATAATCTGAAAACTATCTAATAAAGATATCATTTTAGATCTTGCAACCTTCTACAAAATTTGATCTATGTTTGGTAGAGGAAAATTGTATTTTACACTAGATTTATTTAGATCTCTAAAATTGACATGTAATCTAATGTTCCCTTTTTTATTTCTAACCAAAACTAGATTAGCTATCCATTTTGAATATGTTATAGGAAAAATGACACTAGTATCAATCATTTTATCTAGCTTTTTGTTAATGATCTCCTTTAACAAAGGGTTGATTCTTCATATTTTTTGATACCAGGATTAATAGGAATGTCATATTTAATAATATTAGTATCATGACCTTTAAGTTCCTTATATGACCATGTAAAGATATCAATAAACTCTTTAAATAATTTAATGATCTTAACCTTCTTATTTTTAGTCCTTTGAATTCATAAATAAACATAATTAGGATCCTCTTTAGTGCCTACATTTATAAGAGTGATATCACCTATGATTTTTCTTGATGATTCTTTTGTTCTATAAATTTTAAGTTGATCATTGGGTGAAAACATATATTCTAGGTTTACCAAACTAGTAGACACTTTTTTAGTACTTAATTGTAAATAATCACCATAATTTATTACATAGTCATCATGATCAAAATAATTACCTTTAAAAAATGAATCTATATGCTCATCACAACTAAACACAGGCTAAGTATCATTCAAATCAAGAATCTTAGGATGAAAGACTTCAACAAAAATAAAATTTATAATAGGCTCAATCTCCCTTAGTGTTGAATTGGAAGCATAAACAACAAGCTCATCTGCTATTACATTAAATTCTTTAAGTATATGTGTGATATTTAAAGCTTTAAAATACTCAATTAATGACTAAAATTTTTGTGTATAATGTTGAAAATGAGTTTGATTAGTGTTATAAATATTGAAAACTTATCTTATTACTAGCTTTGAATCTCCAAAAACTTTAAATATTTAACATTTAGCTCTATGGCCTTTTCTAATCCCAAACATAATACTTCAAATTTTGTTGTATTGTTAGTATTTTCAAAAGAAAATTTGAAAAAATAACAAAATATTTTACCAACAAGAGATATCAAACAAATTACAACATCATTACCTTGTTGAGATCAAGTTCCATCAAAGTAAAGAGACCATAAAATATTCCTTTTAGATATTTCTTTATGCTGATTTTCTGGTTAACCTACATTCAACAATTCATAAGTCCTAATTCTAGTTTCAATGTAAGAAATTTTAGATGAAGAAGGTGATTCAATTAGGGTACTAAAAAAATCTTCCTTCTCAATGAATGCAATCTCATTATTAATAGGAACCCATGTGATATCCCTTCTAATGAAAGCCTCAATTGCCTTTGACCAATCCCTTCTTAATAATCTTACATAATTACTAAGAATATCCAACACTTAAATATTAGTCATGCATCTAATCCATTCATCTTGCATAATTTTAATAATTATGTCATAAAATTTATCATAACTCTTATTTTATCTAGAATCAAAACTAGTAAGTTTACTACTATTTACTTCATAAGATATACTCAATTGTTCTGCAATGGACTTAAACATGATATTCTTTGAGGCATCTATGTCTAAAATAAAATTATGAAATATTTTATTAGTAATCTTGATTATGACATAGAAAGGAGGACTATAATCAATAATGGGGTCAAAATGTTGAGAATAAATGTGTTTGAAATTACCTCCTCTCGTAAATTTACACTAGCTTTGAGATTTTTCACTACTTCATTAATCTTATCAAGCTATCCTAGAAGACTAGCTGTTTATAGCAAAGAATATTCAGATTTAATTATTGAAAAATCATCAATTATATTATAAGTCTTAGTGTCAATTTGTCTAATTTTTTTAGATTTATAATGTTGATATTGACTATTATTATATTCAATTATAAAAGGATTGTTTTGTGCAACATTATCGTTAGAATTATTAGCATTATTCTAAGCTAATTTACTTTTATCATCAGAAGAGGATTTATCCTTAGCGATTTTATTATTTTGAGGATAATTATAATATTTAATACTAGTGTTTATAACATAAACATTCTCATTTTCTGAGGGATCATCAAGAGTGTTTATATTATATGTTATATCTTTAGTTATTTCATCTTTCGCTTGAAAATAGTATGATCAAGTTCATGAAAATTACAGTAATAAGAAATATAATCATTTTTATCTTCTTTATTATTCCTATTTTAGAAATAAAGTTTATCATTAAGCTACCTTTTAATAGTGACCAACTCATTGCCTAGACTTTTTTGAATTAAAACCTACAAAATTAAAACCTACAAAAGACCTATCTTTAAAACTAATATGCTTAAATTTATTTTTATACTTCATCTTCACCTTTATTGAGCTCATCTTGTTCTCTATTATTTTACAACTCATGACGTAGATCCTCTAATTTCCTCTCTAGTACTAGTGATTCTCCCATTAGTTGATCTCCCATTGGAAGTTTTAGTAGTTTATACCTAAACAAAGTGATTATCTTGAATTTGATATTGTTAATTTAAATGAAAATTTATAATAGAATTTTTATCAAGCACAATAAAATCATTAAATGGAAAATAACTAAAAATAAAATGAGTTCTAAGCCTAAGATTATCAGCTAAAACTCTATATCTATCTTCTCAAATTATCTTATTTAAATTTAGAATACCACATTGAGTCTCATGTGTATGATTTGAATACCAATCAATTTCAAATTTTGTAATTTATTCTTGATTTATGACTTCAATAACTTGATGAATATTTTCAAGTTGATTATAACATGCATAATATGTTAGATTGAAAGCAACATCAACTCGATCATCTTCTAAATCTATTCTAGGTTGAATAATAGAAGGTTGACCTCTAAGGACCATTAGCAATAAGAAAACAAAAATTAAAAACAAATTAGATTTTTAAACAAATTTCCTAGCAGAGTCACCAAATTTATTGATGATGAAAAATGTATCATCAATGAATCAACCCTTTCATTTATCATGAAAATCAATTTAGAATCATACCAGTCTAATTGTGGGGTTTTAGATGTTCATCTAAGATCCTAAAGATGCGAGAGGTTTTTTATTGTAAGTTTTGAAAAATAATCAAGTCATCAAAGAAACTTATTTCATTATAACAATCATAAATCCACTTATTAAATCATGAATAAATTAAAATAAGAATCTGTAATCTATTCTATCTAATAGATAAAACCTATGAATTAGATAGTCTCTTAAAGAATATAAATCTAATTTGATAATATGTATATATTTAAATAATATCTTTGTTTTTGCTTTTAATGTTCTTCAAGTTAACTCTAAAAGAAAATCAAAAATAAAAGGGATAGACCAAAGAAAAGAGAAAAGATTTAATCACATAAGAAAAAGAGCGAGACAACAAATAATCAACTAAAAGAAACTAATCTATTAAGAAAACAAACTACTAAATCTATAGAACTAAATAAGATAAATTAAAAGGGAAAAGATTAAAAGATCAACTAAAGAAGAAAATAAACTAGCCATTATGAAACAACTATTTAAACTATATCTAAATAAACAAATACTATTAATAACTTTCCAATAAAAATAAACAAATAAACATATAAAAATTAATTAAGATAACTATTCTAACTAAAGAATTAAACAAAGACAAAAGACCAAACAACATTAAAAACTAAACTTAAACATAAATAAACAATCAAACTATCTAATGATTAATCTATAAAATAGAAAATACTATAAATTGAAATGATTAAGTCTAAGCACTCAAAAGATCTTAAATTTTAAACAAATCTAAAAAAATAGTAATCTAATATGGGTTAATTATTATCTATATAAATAAAGAACAAAATATAAAATAAGAAACTAATTAGAAATTAAAATAGAAAATAAACTAAGATTAAAACTAAAATTAAGAATAGAATCAGAAAACAAAAATAAAATCAAATTTAGAAAAATATATGAAAGATTTAATTATATTAAAGTTAAAGTCAAATAAATTACAAAAGAGTAAGTGAGTCTCAAATGGAGAGTCATCTTAACATAAAAAGATATCTTTATTGAGAAAATCAACATTCTTCTTTTACAAAAACTTGAATGACAATTTTACAATTTAAATAGAGCAATGCAGTGTCACAAAATAGAAAAATATTCATCATTATTTAGAATTAATACTTATAATCTATGCATAGAACTAAAAATACTAATCATCAAAAGATGTTAATCTTAGCAAACTTTAGATAATCATTATTATATGATAAATAAAGCTAGATATACTTGTGTTGCATAAGCAATTACTCAACCATCAGATAAAGTACCATTGGGTCTACCTACAAAAGTTGTATTATCTTAGAGAATTTACATATAAAGAAGAGAAATGAATGATTGACTTTAGAAAATACTTCAGTCTTCAATACCTATTATTCTTCTATCTCCAAATGAAAATACTTCAGTCTTCAATACCTTCAAACTTAATTGTAAACGAGTTATAACTAACTTTAGTTAGTTATTAGTTTATGTTAACTAATTTTATTTTTTTTTAAATTCAATTAATTATAATAATTTTTGGTGAAAGACAGATTTCATTAAGACTTTAAAAGTCTTTATTGATCAAGTTATTAATCTTAATAGGTGGGGACCCATATTAATTAATAATATAATAAAATACATATTTTTAATTATAATATAAATGAGTCATAAATTGATAAATCTTATTCATATTAATCCATAACACATATTAATTTACTTAAGCATATATATTATGTCAAATTCAAAAATTGTTGCAGTTTTCAAAATTTATCAAAATTTACAAAAGTTTAAAAAATATCAAATTAAAATACCAAGTTCTACCATGAAAAAGTTCAATAATAAAATAGATTTTATCCTTTAGATGACCAATAATCATATGAATCAAACAACACTTCAATCACATGTTTGTCTTGTTTATGAAGAGAAACATTATATTCCATCTCTGTAGCAGGAAAAGGTACCAATCTAGTTCCTAAATTAATTGTGCTATCATCAATATCCAATTTAATTTTCTAACATTCTAAATTTCTTTGGTGTATCTAGCTTAGATTTAATTTTATTAGTCCTCTTTTCTATAGTGGAAGGTGGAATATCAATTGTATTCCTTTTATCAGCATACCCTTGGACTCTCAATTGAATCTTTTGGACCTCAGAATAGGCTCACTATGGGCAGCAACTAAATTCAACTTCTTACATTTCATGATAGGTTTCTTATGGGAAGGAGAAGGTGCATAAGAAGGAATGACAATGTTCCTAAGGTATTTAGGATGAGCAGTCTCAACTTCTAACTATGTAATCTAATTTTTAGGTAGAGATTTAACAACAAGATATACTCTATCAACATTAGGAAGTTGGAGTGGTAGATGTGGATTATTATCTTAATGGTGGGGATATATTATGGGAACAGTTTTGGGAGCTTATGGATAAAGAAATCCATGTTACCCCTATAACCCCTATTAACTGATTAGTAAGAAGATTACTTAAAATATCCCAAAATTTAGGATCATAAGAATTGAATTATATGGACATTCTGATTCCATTATGGAATCTAAGACCAAAATTCCTTGCATGAAAACCACCTCTATGAAAACCTCTATTAAGATTAAGCTTGTTAAAACTACTATTGGAATTCTGTCCCCATCCACTATTATATTTACTCCTTGTTAAATTAGATTGATCCTACCCTAACATAATGATAAATCTGAAAGATAACAATCAAATCTAAGATTGGGGATTAATAAATGACCTAAAGAAATAAAACTAAAGATTTGAAATAACTCAAAAAAATGAAAATGAAATTATATCATAAATTGAAATTCATCACACTGTATCTGAATATCACATTTTTAATTCAAAATAATGGAATTTAAATCAAAATGTCTATCATAATATCTCATTGTTCCATTAATAAACCAATTATATATGTACTTTAAATTGAAATAAATTCTCAATCATTTATCTCAATATAAGATTCTAATATAAATTTCAAAAAGTATCAAAGAATCTTAATCTCAACATCCATTTTCAAATAGAAAATTAAAACTTTAATATTAAGTTGAAGCTTTAATATAAGTCTCATTCTAACTGGAATATCAAAATCACATTTACAACTATAAGCTAACATAAAAATTACAAATTCAAAAAATCCATATATATATATGCTTTCTTAGAATACCATTTGTAAGATAGCTGACTGAATCTATGCAAATCCCCATATAATCATTTCCAATTCTTTAAAACTATCAATCTGCACCACTTATACTGAATCAAACACCAAATTTTTTGAGCTAATCACAACATACCCAATCCATAATAAATAGTGAAACTAAGACTAAACATCTTCATGACTTTACAAATTTAGGTATTCCCAGACCATAAATATGTATGAATCATAATTTCCAAAATCATCAACTCTTTAATGCACAAGCTGACTATGATATATTTTATGTAAAAAAATTTAATGCAAAACATTTCATGCATGGAAAACCCAAAAGACATATAATTAGGATAAAACCCTAATTAATGTTATATCAAAATCCAAATAATAATGCAGCCTATAGCCCATCTAAATATTGATATCATCTATGCCTATTAAAACCTAATAAATTTAGTATATGAACAAACTAGTCAACCCATTCATCTTTATCAAGAACAAAAACTTTTACTCACAGATATCCTGAAATAACCATCTAGAGTGTTTTTGGAAACACCTTATTACAATTGATACTAAGCATTATGATACTTTTATCCTTACTAAAATACATGCATCAAAACTCTTACAATATCCCTAAATGCATACATAGAAATAAAAAATGTTTTGGATCCTTGAGATTTTAATAAACTACTTAACCAGATGCTTTAGGAATAAAGACAAAATCTCATAATATCTTTGAATAATGAATATTTAAGATATTGAAGACCCAAATAAAGAGAATATGGCTAATTTTATTCCATATAAAGGCTTCGAGATAAATCATCAAAAGGAAAAGAACCTGAGAACATCAATACTAAACATGAAAATCTTTCATTTTCCATCTACCTAATATAAACATACTTGAGACCCATTTACAATTAGAGATTGAGTATTTTAATATTCTTGTATTTTAATCCTAAATGAATTGCATGTTCTTTCAAACCTCACACATATCCAACTAGAGATTGACCATTACCATTTTTCATGTAATAAAAGTTTTTCAAGACTAAAAATCGCTATTCCTCTGAAATATGAATGCTCATAAAAGTATTTACACTTGATCATAATAAACAAATAGAAACCCCATTTCATGTAGTTAAACTCTCATGATTTCATATTATAGTTCACATCCTTCAAATAAAACCATTCAAGAAATTGCTAAAACTTTGAACAATGCTCATGTAGACCCGAAGTATTTCATTCATGCATTTAAAGATATATTTATTTCACATACTATAAATTTTCTCAAATAAACATAATAATTCTTCCAAATTTATTAAAATTTATTCAAAACACACCTATATATCATTTTCCCAAAAAAATTTTGACTACCAACCTCCGAAACTCTCCATGATCTCAAGGAACTAGATCTTCGCTTCTGCAAATGAGCTTGTGAAAATGAACCAAAAACCAAGAATTTTACAAGTTATATCTACCAATCTTATTTTTTAACTAAGTGAGTGATGTGTTCACTTTATATTGGCTTGGAGTTACTTAACACATTCTTAGTAATCCTGCCAAGTCATTTATCAACATTGACAAATTTAGCCACAACTATCTCTTTACACTATACCATCAACTAATAACCATGTTTCGAGGAAATTTTTTTTCACATTAATTCCATTACTGTCAAATCTATTTTCTAATCTCAAAAATTTGAGAGCATATCTTCACATTGAATGTTCATGCCAACTCACATTACCACCATGGATCAAAATTCCCTCTAAATACCAACTCAACCAAATCAACAATGCATTGAATATGTTTCATGATCAAACCAAAGACCTTAAGGCTTAGGAAAACAAACTTCACGATACCCTCTAATGTTCACAACTACCAATGACTTTATCACCATGATTATTGGATAAAAGGACAAGGCTTCAAGCTAGATGAAATGGGATGATAACATCAAAAATTAACTTATCATATTAATACTTTAAATATCCATCTTAACATCAATAATGAAGAAAACTAAGCCATAAATTGAATTTATAACTTCAAAATAGATTTCAAATGCATTAACTTTCAAATGAAATGTTTTTCAAAATTTCATATCACCATTATCTATTTAGAGCCACGAATCAAAGCAACTATGAATATCAAAGTAACATCATAAATCTACTAAAGTGACCCAAAAACTGAATGCCCATTTACCCACTGAAATTGTCAAAATTGAACTAAACTAAGTATCAAAACATTTGATCACATTTATAATTATATATGAATATTTTATTTATTAGTCTACCATGCTTTTTAAAACCAATTAGAAACATAAATAAAATTCATCAACCAATCATTATCCATTCATAATAAAAAAAATACATCTAAAATATTATCAATCAATAGAGTCTTCGACATAGTTTTAGGTTTCATGATAGAGTCATATCTATGGCAGCAAGTATAAATTTTGAAAAAAAATAGGGACTGTAGAAAATAGGCATAATAGAATAGTCTCTACTTTATAATATATGTGTTATTTTTTTCAATATTTTTCTCTTTTATAATGTCATTCTCTACATTGTTATGTTTTCTTTTCATTATGCATCTTTTCCTTAATGATGGCACCTTCAATTAATGCTTGTTAGAATTGGGAAATATTTCATATACTAAAAATAATTAAACAATGTAATCATATATATAAATAGAGTAAAAAGTTTAGGCGAATATTTTTGTTGGACAAAATTTTAAATAAAATATAATTTAAGTTTTAAAAATAAGTAATAATTTCAACTTATATTTTCTTTTGCTAACTTGATATTTTATTATAAAAAATTTACATTAGTGAGTAATTTTTTATATAGATATAATATTTATTTTAAAAAATTCAAACCATATAATTATAAAATGATTAATATATATCAATTTCAAAATAAAAATAGACTAAAAATCTTAAGCAAATATTTTTTTTGGATAAAATTTTGAAATAAATATAAATTAAATTCTTAAAAAAATAATAATTTCAACTTATGCTCACTTCTTTTCTAATTAGAATTAATGATGATAGTTGTTATGAAACAAATTCATGTATAAATGGAAAGATAAATATGTTTTTCAAAGTATTATTGAACAATATGTAATTAATTACATTCTCAATGGCTGTTACTTACCATAAGCTTATATAATATTTAAAAAGTCCTTGCCATTTTGTTTTACGTTTAAAATATTATGAATATATATGATGGACAAATCCATATTAACATTATTAGATTTTAAAGTAAAAAAAAATTGACAAATAAAAAAGTAAGTAAATTAGTTTTAACAATACATTCATACATTCATAATATCAATTTTTTTAATTTGATAAATTTAATTTATCAAGAGATTGTAGATCTTAAATCCAATATACATATGTAATTGTAGAAATGTCATCTTAAATAATTGAATAAAAATAATATTAATAGGGAATTGATATGTATACAATCATAATACTATGATATGGTAATTACTTTTTAAATGGAAGAAATTCAAGATAATTTTGAAGATTGTATAATAATTAATTATACAAGTTTGGAGGATAAATGTAATATGAAAATAAATTTATGACTTTATTTAAATTTTCAATTATTTTAAAAATATCAAGAAAGTGACAATTGATTTTGCATATAAAATTTTAATATCTATCATATAAGTTAATTAGTATTTTGATATATTTCCTATTAGAAATTGATATATTTATATTATTTAATAAAAGTACTTTGTATAGAAGTTTTAAGAAATATGAAATGTGAAGATATCAAAATAGTAATATATTTATATTTATAAAAAATATGATAGTCATATATTTGCTAAATATAGAATATGTAGTTTTTTACAATGATATTACATACTTCAAATGATATATTATCTTGGAATGTAGTTTTATATGTGTATATTTTATTATAAGGAAAAAATTTATGTACATTCATTTGTATATAATGGATATGAAGACATGTCAATATTAAGAATACAATATTTACATCTCATTTACAATAAAACAATATGTTAAATTTAATACTTTTATATTAAAATTATGTTAAATCATTTATTATGTATATTAAAAAATATATGATGAGAAGATAAAATGTATCAATATTTAGCATTTCCATATTTTATATAAAAATAAATGATATTAAATTACTTAATTATATATTATAATATGTCTAATTATTCATATAATAAAAAATAAAAACATATCAATATTAATAATAAAACACTTTCATATTTTTATATACACACAAAAATATTATCTTAAATTGCTTAATTTTTATATTATAATATGAGGTCATTATGTAGATTTAAAAATATATGATAATGAGAAGGCACAAACATGTCAATATTAAGAATAAAAACTTCCATGTTTTCATATAAAAAGAAACATTATATTAGATATCTCAATTTTATATAATGATAGAATACAAGACTCCAAACTATTCCAAACTATTTCATTGCTTGTCTTATATTAAAAAATGGAGGTCATATATAATCAAGTCAGATGGTTCATTGTCGATCCCTCATTTAAGGTAATGGAGATTTTTTTTCCTAATTAAAAAATAATGTAATGCGAAGAAACTACTAATCTTTAATTTATAAGTATAAATATTAGTTAATGGATGTTTAATATTTTTTAGATTAATGCAGGGTTAAGGTAGAATATCTTATGTATAAATATGAATATAATTATTTTAAAATAGATTAATTAATTAATATTTTGGTTAAATGAATATTTTGAATTATATTGTTGGATTATTTTAAATAGAAAATGTACATTTAACATAGTATTTTTATTGCATAAATATAAAGAAAAGAATATAGAAGTAGTTTATCTAATAATTCATAGGAAGATATAAGTACACAGATGGAAATAGGCAAGGGAAAGATTAGGATAAAATTATCAAATTAAGAAAATATTATTTATGGAGGCTTGGATACCTGTGTTATCTATATGATACCTTCATCAATGCTTCTATCCTAATCTCGATGCAACTTTCTTATACAAAATATTCACTATATTTCAAATTGGCCACTTGGATAATTATAAGTTTTATTTCATATTTTTGTTGATATCTTTTATTTGTACACAAGATATCAATGATTGTATGTGGATCAAACCCTAACTCTTCATCTTTGGTCTTTGTACCTTGCCAAAAATGGGATTATGGGTTCATGGTGTCGATTTAACCTTAAGTAAACATCTGTAATGAGTGTTTCCTACATAACCAATAATCCAAGGAGGGCCTCATACTTATGTAATTCTCCCTTAGGTGTTGGTTTGTGTGTGCATAAGGGTTTAATATACCATATGCAAGGGTATGAAATGATCTAGCTTTTAACTCAAAAAATACTGCTCATGGATTGATTTGTGAATGTTTAAACCTGTAATATGACTATTTTTATGACTGATATGAAAATAAGAAGGAATATGGTATTAGAGCTTAGTTTTGTAATTGATTTATTGAGCTTGAATAGGTGTTTTCTTGGTATTTTATAGATAAATAATGATTAAGCTTATATTTATATTTATACCATACCATTTGAAAATATCTCACAGTAAGGTTAAATAAAATAAATGGGCCAACCTATAGGATTTGAAAGATTTTTAAATTAGATGACTTTTAAGGACTGTACACTTGATAATAATTTGGACACTTCCATCAACATAAGTGTCCCTGTGTGGAATGTAAGTGTCTAATAATATGGGAAGCTGTTGAGGATCTAAAACTGATAGTGAATCATATATATTTGAATTTAAGCTTTCTATATAATGTAAGAGATCTAGGTCATCATGATGATAGGTATGTAACATAATATAATAGTTAAGCACAATGAGATAGTGAATATGAGCATTTCAGTACCACAAATGTCTAAAATTGAACCTGGTAGAGCCCTGATAGTTACTTGTAGAGTATACAATACTAAAATCTAATATATATATATATATATATATATATATATATATATATATATATATATATATATATATATATATATATATATATATATATATATATTAGATTTTAGTATCTATATGTGCCCCCCTTTAATTTATTAATGTATAAAGATAAAATTACTAGGTCAAAGGAAATAAATGTGTATTTTGGTGTGTATAACACACTTTACCTAAGCCTAACCCCATATTGAGTGTTTTGCTAGTGTATGGAATATAAACAAGAGCATGTTCAGTATAAATTAGTGCATTTAATCTAAATTTTTAAATAATTAAAATAATTGAAAATAAATAGAGCTAGGAAGTTTTGTTGCTCACACAACACGCCCTATTTTCAATTGATCCTAGGGACCTCCTTTTCTTATCTAATCTTTATCCCTAGGGAGTTTTTGGTGGTTTACCTATTTTATCCCTTTATTTAATTTACCTAAGTCTAAATATATTGTGCTTTTAAAATCACATTTTAAAAATACATTAAAATCCCCTTTTGGGTAAAATATGACAGACTTATTTAAATTATCTAATTTTTAGAGTCTTTTGCCATCTTTCCCTTAGTAATCTAGTCCATTTTTGCTTTGGTTCAATGAGAATTGGCTAAGTTCTTATGATTGTTTCAATTTAAATTTAGCCATTTTCGGTAAATAGGCTTAATCTAGAAAGGTTTTTATAAAAAGGGGCTACTTTATTTCACTAAATTAGCCCCGCTTTTTTAAAAATCTATTTCTACTTAAATCTTCTCTAAATTGGCTAAATGCTTCCTTATATTCAACTTTTTTCTTAGTCAATTTTATAAAAATGGTTGAAATCTACTTTGAAAATGGATTTGAGTTCATTTAAAATGGTTTTATCTTTACTAAGTTTATCCAACTTATTGATTGTATTTTGAAAACTTAGTTGTTTTGATTTGAAAAACTAAGTTATTTTGATTTGAATCACTTAGCCATTGGCATTTAAAATTAAAAATGTTAATTGTGTTCATTTGATTTTTTGCTCATAAATTCCTAATTTGTTTCCTAGAGTCACACGATGGTCTTTTAAAAATTCCCAATGACTTTGACCCTTTCACAAAAGATTTTTCAATACTTAGTTGATTCTTTAAAAGAGTTCCCAGAACCATTATTGAGCACACACTTATATTGGGGGGGTGAATCAGTATAAGGTAATCTTTTACTTTATCAAATTGATAATCACAATAATATAAATCACACAACATAAAAAGTAAATAACATAATAAAAACACAAGATTTACATGGAAACCCTTTCGGGATAGAACCATAGAGAAAATGACTACTTGGATCGACTATCCAAATCGAGCCACAAATAAAATTATTCTTACAAAATTTTTAGGCACCAACCTATTAGAGACACCAATCCCATTGCTAAACAATTTTTAGGCACCAACCTACTAGAGATACCAATCCCCATTGCTACTCACCAACTTAGTAATAGACACCAATCTCTTCTTTCTGAGGCATTGACCTCTACTAAAATAATCTTCCACCTTACTATTGTTTATTAATCAATTAATGATGGAAAATTCAATTTCCTCTTCTTCTTCTCCATAAAAATATAGTTATGCTTGAAGGATAGAAATAATTAATTCCATATCTTTTCTAATCTTATATCCTCCTTATATAACCTCCAAATTCTCTTCACAAAAGAGGCATCTTGTCCAAGAGGCACCTCTTCACCAAAATATGTGACCATTAACATTTCCATTGACATTTCTATCAACATTTCCATTAACATTTACTTTTACATTTCCATTGACAATTTTCTTGACAGTTCTATTGACATTTTTGTTGACATTGTCATTGATATTTTCATTGACATAAATTAAAATTCCTTTGACATAAATGAAAATATTCCATTAATATCCTCCTTTTTCATTGATGGAAATATTGTAGATAAACTCCTTCTTTCTTTATTTTTCCTCCTTTGCTCCCCATTTCATTAATTCTCCCCCTTTGACATGAATGGCAAAGGGATGTTCATTATACTTCCATGCAAAAATAAATCATGGGAAACTTCCAGTCATATTTTTCAACATCATCATAATTAAATTATTGTCTTTATTCTCTTCCCTATCCTTTTGCATAAGGACTTCTTATTTTATCATTTGCTCTCCTTGAATTTGATCAAATCAGGGTTTTTTGACATCATCTACATCCATCTGGATTATCTCTAGCTGCTCAAGTGGTAATTCCTCTTTTCCACTTCCCATAAGTCTAAAGGAAAATTTGATTATATTTATTATTAAGTCTCATTACTTGGAGATTATGGTTTAAATCATCTTCAAAACCCTCCTAAAGAGTGATTGTGAAAGCTTCTAGTGAGCTACACACAAATGCAACAAATTCCCTAATAATATGTTATCATGTAATATTGTAGGAAATGAATAACCATTTCCTTTAATAAACTTCTTACCATATTCAAATATAATATCAAAGAATGCAACCTCTCATTATCCAAGATCTAAGCATTTCAAAATATTTCACTAGATTAGTAGATCAAATAATTGATCATGCATTTTAAACACATCCTACAAAATTGATTATTCAATAGACATACAAGTCTCTTCAAGTTTTTCACATTCTTATCTTGGAACATCAACTTTGTCTTGATCATATTTCTCATTCTTCTCTCCAACCATATATTCTCTCTCTCTAATATTATATTAGACTTTATCCTTTAAGTTGTCTTTTCATTAGATCTAAAAGATAATGCAATGATTATCTCCCATATATTTTTACTTCTTATGAACTTAATGATACCTATTGTGTATGAAATGTAGTTTGCACAAGCATAGGTCTCTCCTACTTTTCTTTCTCTTGCTTCTTTTTCCATACTTTTTAAGTTTATTCCTTTTTTTACTCATGGCTTCCACTTTCTTATTTTGCCTAGGAAGTTTCATAAAACCACTTCTACAAAAGTGTGTTGCATGTCCATAGTTGTTTCACATATAACATATGATACTTTAATCTATTAAAAGATAAAATAATTTATGGTTCCTATTTTCAAACACATAAGGACTTCTGTTCTTGTTCTAATAAAATTATCTTATGCATGTCCTATAGACTATTACTTAAGGACAAAAGTGATTACATGAAAAATAATAACCAAAGAAAGAATGTTGGAACTTGGTCATGTGTGCCTACCTTGGAGGAAATGGATTTTTCAATTTATCCTTGTTATCTTTTGGAGGAGTGCTTATTTTGTGTGGGAATTGATTCTATTTCTTATTTTTGATAGGAATTTTGATAACATCTGTATACATTTTTGAATTTTCTTCATTTGCCTTCTTTGGTGGCCCTTTGTGATCTTCTTTGTTGGCCATCAGATTTTATTTATATCTAAGACCATTCTTTATAAACAATGACCTATAAAATCTTATGATATCATCTAATATTTTAGTACTCTTTTCAAATTTGAGGCTTTTGTTTATCTTAGTGGTTATTTTCTCTAGTTCCTTCCTCAGGGAAATAATTTTAGACTCTAGCTTCTCACAATTTTCTTCTTTTTTGTTTAATTGGATTCTTACCTCCTCTTCAATCCTTTTTGCTTATTAAAGTTGAATTTGAGGTTGATGATCATATTTTTTGATTCTTTAAGACTTTATAACATTTTTTCCTTAGATTCACAGTCCTCTTGAAGCTATAATTTTGTTTCAAGTTCTTCTTAAGTTTTTTAATCATGGTTAAGGCATAAATGAGTTCTCCTTCAAGATCCAATTCTCCCTCATTTTCATCATATTATTCTTCTTATAAATCCATGTCTTATTTTCATTCACTAAAAAATTTGTCTTCATTTGCCAAAACATCACTCTTTGTATTTCCATGAATAGAGTTTCTTCTTTGTCACTATCTGATATTCTCTCATCACTCTCAGTTGACTATTATCATTTTTGGAATAGAGGCTTTTCTTATGCTTACCAAAAATTTTCTTATATTCATTTTTTTAAAGCTTTTATTGTATTAAGGTTTTTTTCCTTATTATACCTTTCCTCATTATGATTTTCCTCATCATCACTATCATCCTTATGTGGAAATTTATCATAAAAATGTCTTATTTTATGATAATTAAAACACTTGAAAGTTAGCTTATCTTTATATTGATCAGATCCATTTTTAATATTTATGATATATGGGGCCTCCTCATCTTTTTCATTGTTGGTACCATCACTTGATTTAGGCTCTCTATTTTTCCCTTTCTTTGAAGCTTTGAAGGTTGCTTCCCTCTTTGATGGATTTTATTTTTAGTTCTTATTTTATAAGCCATGAGTATCCCATGCAACATATCCATTGTTAATAAATCTAGATCCTTTATCTCTTTAATAGCATAAAAATTCACATCAAATATTAAGGGTAAAGACCTTAGTTTTTTTTGAACTCTTATGAATTATTCAACTTTTTCACCAAGCCCTATGATGGTGTTAAAAATCTCATCCATGTGAAGTAGATGGGATGCAATGTTTTCTTTGTCATTCATTTTAAAACTTTTGAATTGTCTTATATGTGTTTAAAAATTAGTTTTAGTTACCTTATAATCACCCTCATAGATGGTCTAAATTTTATCTTAGATGTCTTTTGATGAATTTCAATACATTACTTTGATAAAATCTAATTTTGAAAAACCACACAAAATTACATCCATGGTTTTTGCATTAATTTCACTATCCTTTTTTTTGACTATATCCATTGGTGGAGTTTATGTAATTATATATCTAGTTACTACTGCTTGCCAGATATCAAATCTAAGGACCATTAAATATGTTTGCATCCTTATGCTCCAGAATGCATAGTTTGTTCCATTGAACAATGGAGCCTTGTTTGTTTAAATTCCTTCTTAAACAACCATGTGTGCTCTTGAGATATACCTTCTAGTGGTTAGACTATTTCCAAATGAATCTACTTTGATACCAATTATTGAGAACACACTTATATTATGAGGGGATTGAATCAATATAAGGTAATCTTTTAATTTTTAAAATTGATAATCATAATTATATCAATCACATAACATTAACAATAAATCACACAAGATTTATATGGAAACCCTTTCAAGAGAAAACCACAGAGAAAAGGACTGCTTGGATCTATGTTCTAAATATAGCCATAAATAAAATTATTATTACAAAATTTTTAGGCACCAACCTATTAGAGACACTAATCCCCATCATTAAATAATTTTTAGGCACTAACCTACTAGAGACACCAATCCTCATTGCAAAGCACCAACTTAGAAAGAGATACCAATCTCTTCTTTATAAGGCACTGACCTCTACTAAAATAATATTTCACCTTACTATTGTTACTTCATCAATGAATGAAGGAAAACTCAAATTTCTCTTCTTCTTCTCCAAAAAAATCTGCTTATGCTTGAATGATAGAAATAATTAATTCCATATCTTTTCCAATCTTCCATCCACCTTATATAACTTCTAAAGGATCTTCACAAAGGAGGCATCCCATCCAAGAGGAAAATATTCACCAAAATATTTAACCATTGAATTTTTTTTTGACATTTATCTTTGCATTTACATTAAAGTTTACATCAACATTTTGGTTGACAATTCTATTTACAATTCAATTGAAATTCTATTGACATTGTCATTACTATTTCCATTTACAACTCCATTGTAAATTCCATTGGAAATTCTATTAACATCAATTAAAATTACTTTGACATCACTATAAATATTCCAACAACCATGAGACATATTTTCACCACTCTATAGGACTTGAGTTGTTTAAATTTACCCAAGAGCTTCCAACGCTCAACATTGCTAGGATTCTACCATGCGGCATGATCCTAATGACCTACTACTTAGATGAATATGTACATAGAAAAGAATCCCCTGAACAAGTGGATAAGTAGCATGCTGCCAAGTGGTATGATCCTGGTAACCCAGTATCCTAGGTAGTTCATGTAGTATTAAAACACATCAGAGCCCTAAATGAGTGGGATGAAGCCACATGTTGAATCCTATTTCACAATGGCCAAAAGACAATTAATTTATATCAATCCTTAATTGAGAAATAAAATAATGTGGAACATCCATGTAACATAGAACTTATAATAGAGGAGATGTTGGAAATGATGTTAGTGAAATACTTGCTTAAATTTGATAACCCATCTAGCCATACAAATTGTCAAAGGCCAAAAATCACTATTCATAAGTCTAAGAGCATAGGGTAAGAGCAATTAGTTTCTCACCAACATGAAAGATGGATGAATTAAATGCAAAATTCAACATGAAAATAGATAGAGGCATTAATCATAGTGTGTCAAACATATTTTTATTATGGGAAGGATGTAATAGATAAGGGTGTTATATTTAGTAATTATAAGGATTTGGTTTTAATTATAAATATTGTGGCTTAACTTTAATCTATTAGATGAAAAATATAAGTGCCAACCATCACAAGTGGAATGAAACATAGAATCAACAAGGAAACTATAAATATAAAAATGTCAAGATAGAATGTCACCCATAACTGATAGAGGTGGCCAAATCAAATGTGAATTCAAATATTAACACTTATAAAAGGCATGGTATACACATTTGAGAGAAGGCAGAAAGGCCCTAAGGATAAATCCACCTTAAATAATAACTTTTCTCTAATGTAAGGACATGTATCTGTTTCACTATTTTTTTCACATTTATTTTCTTTTAGAGAGTAAAACTTAAAGAAGGGTGAGGTAAGAAGAACTTGGATGTAGTGCACTCCATAATATAGTCGATTGTTGAGAACTCCTCTTTGGCTTGGGAGGATAACTTGTAGATAAGAAAGAAACTCGAAAAGGGTGGATTGGTAATATAGATGGGTGGATTGCCTAGTTTGATCTAGATCCAAGAAGCACTAGACTTCCTTAAAGGTTGTCAATCCACTCTTTAAGATAAATAAGTTATGATAAATGGAAATAGGTGATTGCATGAAATGAAAAAAAGTACTAAAAATCAATTCAAAAGATGATTTTAAATAGAAATGAAGACATTTTACTAAAATAGAAATAACTTGATAAAAACTAGTGCTAAAATGTTCAAACCTACTTTAGAAAATAGTTCAAACCTTTGTGATGTAATAGAGACTTAGAAACCAAATTTTGGGTATAGGCTTATAGGTAGAAATTGCTTATTTTTGACAAAATGGAACACATAGTGATCATTATTGGTCACTAAGAAACTAACCCAATTAAGGCAACCATCACTAGTTGAGGTATAATCACTACCAATCATAGATGACCAATGCCAGTCTCTGTAAATATTAGTTTGGGAAAAAATGACTATTGGGTTGGTTACATGAAGGCCTGTGCAGTGGTTTTTAGATTGAATATTGGTTATGAGGGTAAAATATATTCTCAAAAGTATAAAAATTAGGAGTTACATGTTCAAGTAATTGGGAATGGTCTAACAGTGATTAGTTGGGAGGTGAAGTGCTTGGATTTATTAAACTCAAAGATAAGGAAAAAAATGATGGGGGATGGGCAATGGATATAAGTAAATAAAAATATTGAAAATAACCACTAAACTTGATAAAAGTATATATAGTTAGCTTTAGAGTTTGTTGGCTTAGAAGAATGTTGGGGTCAAGTGCAAGCTATTTAGGCTCTTAGAGCACATGTGAGTAGAGTAATAATAATTTAGCTCTTTGTGATGAGTTATTGAAGCACCTAGATGTCTCTAGTTTAGTTCTCAATTCACTTGGGAGATTTTATTCACTTGAGAGTCTAAGTTTCTCTCATAAAAGATAAATTTAACCTCCTTGAGGCAAGGATTTTGGGTTACATTAAGTAACCATTATCGATCCTAGTCAATTAGAATTAGCCAAGGGGTGACCATCTCAAATCAAGGGAAAAGTGATAAAAATGGCTAAAATTAGCCATTTTCATTTATTTTTGGTGGTTAATACATTGGGAAGTGGTTTGAGGTTAATAAAGGAGTAATTGGGATACATGAACAAGAAGTCTAGGAGGTTATGGCAATAAATGCCAATGTAGAAATGATCTTTAGGCTAGGTGTTAATCGATTATCTATGGTTTGGGTAAGGAGGTGTAAATATGCCTTATTTAATTAATTAACTTAATTAATTTAGACAAAAAGGG
This sequence comes from Torreya grandis, assembly GCA_037957365.1. NCBI lineage: Eukaryota > Viridiplantae > Streptophyta > Pinopsida > Cupressales > Taxaceae > Torreya > Torreya grandis. The sequence goes on from JARHVA010000056.1 coordinate 6,880,011, forward strand.
GTGAATGGGTGTGTTCAAGGATTTTGCTAATTAATCCTAACCCAAGGGGGCCAAAGGGGATAAGGGGTGATTTATGATGACTAGAACCATGCAGTTTTCTATGTTTATATTTTCCCCCTTTTTTTATGTAGGTTGCATCCTCAAGCTATAAAATAAAAACAATGAGTGTTGTGGTAAATTAGATGCCCTGAGTATAGGAGGAGATGTTCCCCCTCAAATTGGGATGTGATGAGGTGAAAACAAAGTTAGGTATGGGTTTGAAAAATGCACATGTGTGGTAAATTAGGTAAGTTGGTATGAAGTAGAAAATAGGATTACATTGAGGAGGACAAGTGATAAGTGAACTAGACCACTATAGTAGGCATAAGAAATATGGGTGTACTTATAAATGTAAGTCTTCATGTAAAGGTATCCATGTTATCAGGGGCCCAAAATTTGAGTGAGACCGAGAAAATGGAATAGGTTGAAGGTGATGGAACTATAAGTCAACACATTTAAAGGCATCTAAAAGGCTATCTTTCAAAAGGTCTTGGTTTAGCATATTGTCATGAAACATGACAAGGTGAGGATGTAAATTATGGTAAAGGTGAACAAGTGGTCTAAGTGACTAACACTATAGCAAGTTGGGTGGGAAATGTTGTGATAAGGGGTACATTGGTTTGAAAATGGGAGGTAAGTGCTTAAAAACTTAACTGGGGTTGACTAACACTAGTTGAGGTTGACCGATGATGGTCAAATAGAGATCGATGATGATCATAGGCAAACCCTAAAAAGGGGTTTGGTGATCATAAAATGTCAAACCATGTCTATTTTAGCATTTTTTTCCTTTGTATATTTCTATGATATGATGACATTTATTATTTTGTGTTAAAAAAAATGATGTTTGGAAAAATTTACTCTCAAGCTAAGCCATTGAGGTGTGTTGGTTGAGAGTTAGAGCAGAGTGTAAGTTTGGCTAGAGGAGGTGATAGGTGTGCTAAGTAGACAATGGTTGGTAAGGATTTGGTGATTTATAAGTTGATCTAGGGTGGGGGTGAGAAATGGCAGTGTAGAGAGCTCCATAATGATGGTGTACATAGAAGGAACAAAGTAGGCACTTTGTTGTGCTTGATTTATTTTCCTATATATCTTAGTTTGGGTAAGCAATATTGGAATGTGGGGATTTAGGTTTTTAGAGGTAAATTTAGAGTGTATGGGGGGAAATTAGGGTTGAGATTGTATTAAAGTTGATAATTGGCTAGGGGGAGGTAAAAAATTAGGGTTTTGATGGGGTTTAGAAGGTATTTTGGGAAAAGGGAGGGTTTGGTTTCTATTAGTCTTACACACAGTGCGTGACATTAGTTGAAGTTGATTGAGATCAATTGATCAAGTATGGAACATTTTTGATTCATAACCCTAACTAGTGTTGATCAAGTTTTGACTGATAGTGGTTCTATAAGGAACCAACATCGATCAAAAGTTGACCATCATTGGTCTTTTAGGAGGGGATAAAAGGGAAGGTACTTAGGAATGTAGAGATAGGTTTTTAAAATGTAGAGTGATGTTTCAAGATAACTTAGAGTTAGGTTAATATTATATTAGGGTTAAAAAAACCTAGACTTAGGAATAATTGTGATACTTATACATGAGATAGGTGGGGTTATAAGTGAAGAGGTTGGTAGGGGTGAAAATGTGTGCAAGTTTTAGAACATGTAAGGAAATATAACCTTGTAGTTAAGAGTGATAATGGTGATGTAATACAACGTATCACCACTTCTAGATGGAATACATAGAGACATGACCCCAGTAGATTTGATGCATATGGTAGTGATTAGATTAGGCAATATGCAATACTATCAGTGTATGCCTCAAGACACAATGATGATGGTAACCCTCGTCAAGAGATGGGACCTAGATACCAAAATCTTTATGCTACCAACTAGGGAGGTCATGATTATTTTTTATGATATTCATAGGATATTGAGGTTACCTATTTAAGGTTAGGTGATATAACACAATCACAATGATGAAAAAGATGCCTATATGGATCAACTATTTAGAGAGGATTTTATACAGACAAGATATCACATAAGAAGATTCTATTTCAGAGATATGTACCATATGGATAGGGTAGGGAGATAGATCATGATTATGATGATTATAGATATGAATTATTATGTACTTTATCTGAGTGTAGACAGGTTCCTCTAGGTACTATTAGGTGTGTTGGTAGACATGTTAAAAGACTATATAGTATTTGGATAGGCCACAATAATATTGGTTTATATCTATTGAGATATATGGGGTTATCATGTGTATATACACTATAGATTGAGTTTAAGATTAATATTATACTACTATATGAGAATATCATTATATTATGACCAGTTGGTCTATCATGGCACATATGGGCTTAGGCTAGGTTCATTGTTAGATTTATGAGATGGAGTGAAGATAATACATTACCAGTAGTAGGGATAGAGGGCTAGGATCTAGATTGGTTTAAAGATTGAGTAGAGACATTTTTTGATGGTGATGTGATATGGAGACCTTACACATGATTCCCCTCATGGATGGGTCTTGCCATACATACATTCTCCTTGTATAGCTATAGATAGATACATGGGAGGTGGTAGTAGGAGTTACAATTGACCCTTTGACCAAGTTAAGAGATAGTTTGGATTAGTTTATGGTGTCCTAAGGTCATTTCCTATGTATAGGAGAGAGGTTACAAAGGCACCATTACCTCCACCAAAACTAGTTAAGGAAGAGTTTGAGTATGAGGAGCTACTAGTGGTAACCGATATTGATGTTATTAGTGTCACATGGGATTATATCATATGGTGGTTGGGATACTATACTATAGCTAATTTTGGGGGAAATGAGAGATAGGATTAGGGTGGAGGCATGGGTGGACAACAATAGGAGTGGACATAGAGATGCAAGATTTAGGTGATCATATGGATATTGATTCCCTAGATAAATAGACACTTATCATTGAGTGAGACCAAGATAGAATGGTATTGGTTGTGTCATAGGTAGTGCTAGAAGCTATGACATTAGAGAGGGACATAAAATAAGGACAACTATCTACAAAGACACATGAAAGAGATACTCTCCAAGGATAGGTTGTTACTCTTATTTAAGAGAGAGACTAGGTATAAGGATAGGTGTCAACCCTTATGTAGGAGAGGGATCATGTACAAACTTAGCTAGCCTTTATTACTCAAGAGAAGGATTAGGCATAGGGATAGGTCACCTTGATATCTATAGAGAGGGATGATCTAAGACAAGTAGGAGGGCAGACACCTACAGGGTTGGCTTAAATGATACCAGTGTCTAGATACATGGCTACAATAGAGGAGTTAAAATACTATGAGGCACTTATCTTCACACAATTTATAGATGTACCCTGGTATGTTGAGTATGTAGTAGAGTGGATTATGAGAGGGAGACTTAGTAGTGTGACTCTAAGTTAGTGGGCAACATCTATAGGTACATAGGTAGGTCCAAGTGATGGATAGGCTCCAGGGCATAGTAGTACCCAACACTCTATACTTTATTATATTTTTATACTTATATGGTTTTTATACCAACTTATGAGCCAATAGAACATGTACATATCCTTTTTAGACACACACACACACACACACACACACACACACACATGAACACATGCATGCACACACACACACACACATACACACAACTTTTGTTTATGATCTATGATGGTATGATCTGGATGTATGTTGTTTATGGTTATGGTTAATTTATGATGCGATGGTTAATTTATGCTCATGTGATGATGTTATTTATGATGTTTATGAAATTTGTGATTGATTTATAACTTTTCCTATGAGTAGGTGAATGCTTATTTGAATGTTGATAAATGTGGATATTAGTTGAAAGTTATGAATCTCATACTTAGATAGCTATGTGATGGATAACATAATGTATTGATTCATTTATTTATGATTTAAGTGATTAATGTGGTTATAAAATTTATGTTAAAAACTTATAATGGATGATATGCTATAGAATAAAAGTGATAGATAGTTGTGATGATAATTAACATATGATGATGGTGATTTCTAATGATAATGTTTTTATGATTAAAAACACCACAATAAATGACGTGAATGGATAACTACAAACACATAATGTATTAAATGTTTTTAAATGTTATGATTATATTTATTTGGGTTAGAGTTGATTTGAAAGACATTTAAAACTATCTTAACACATAGAGTAAGTTTGGATAACAAAACTATAAGAGAAGAAAGTTAAAAAAATCAAAGGACAAATGTCTTAATGAATGTATCAACAAGTAGATATGAGAAAGAAGGAGGCATGATATTATTTCATTTTTGAGGACTAATATAATAATCTAGATTGAGTTATGAAAATAATCCCTTCATATGATTCATATTAGAATTTGTTAATTTTTAAAGAAATTTTTGATCACATTGTGCCAAGTAAGCTCAAAATCCCTTGTTCTAAGGAGGGTAAAAGTGAGATGGATGAAAATGGATCCTTCTTGTGGGGCTAGTTTACCTCTTATGTAGGTTATCAAAGAGCTAGAATAAACAAGTCTATATCACATTTTGGTGTAGACTGATTGATTTAGGAAGTCTACATATGAAAGCCAATTATAGTTTCTTAAAATTTTTGCTTTTTAATATTTTGACAATGGGTCTTATGATATTTTGCTATTGTTTGAGAGGTTAGGGAAGTTGATAAATTTGAAAATCTTACAAGAAATTAATTTCTTTGAAAAATGTTGGACTTAGCCATTCTTCAAGGGAGTGGTCTAAGCTTTATGATTTATTTTAGGCATGGATATTTGTCCTTTAGGGAAGCAGTCTACCTTATTTAAGTAATTATTGAGTTGTTTTATAAACTATGCTTCAAGGGAGAAGTTTGTGAATGCTAGAGATGACCCATAGGATATATAATTTTTATTATTTTTGCTTTTATAGACATAGAATTACTTATATAAGCTTAAGGATTAACTTTATGAAGGTAAAACTATATCACAAGAAGGCTGAATAGTGGGTGAGAGTATGATTTAAGAGACAAAAACCATGTGATTCCATTGTATTAGGGATGAAAAGTATTTATGAAAATAATACCATGGGTAGATCCATGTTACCCATATTTAGGATTGAGGCTAATGTTATGATAGATAATCAAATGATTCTATGTTTTAATCAGTTGTCCTCAAAGTGAGTGGATGAAGGTAATAATCTCATAAAATAAGGGATGAGCTTAAGCTATATATAAGGTGAGTTTGAACTCATTTAAAAAAATAATGGATGTAAATGTGAAGTATTAAGAGTTTTAAGTTCTAGTTTTCCTTCAAGAGATAATGATTGGTAAGTTCCCGACTTGTACTTGTGCATTATGATATATGGTCCAAGATAATTAAAATCAAACTTGCCCCACTTGCTCCTTTTCATATTGGTTACATGTTGATTTTCCTTCAATATGGGGTCTCTAATATTGAATTCTCATTCTTTTAGGTGGTTTTTATTAATGTGTTTGATTTGTTCTTAATAGACATGAATATGGTTAAGCATGGGAAAATAATGCTCATCAAGTAGCTCAAGTTGAGATAAATGTTTTTGATGATAATCACCCTCAAAATTGATATCCTATAGGGATATATGAATATAGGGAATTTGGAATTCAAGAGGCAAGATAGCCTCTTCTCTAAAGACAATAGAGAAAGGGGTAGCATTCATAGGGGTTCAAATTCTAGTACAATATGTATATAGGGAAAAAGAATGTGTAAGTGTCAATCTCAGCTAGTTGCATTGACCATTCTAGTTATCATTTTATTAATAGTTTTTTAGAAGCTTTAGCCTATCCATTAGCTTGTGAATGATAAGGCGATGAGAAGCTTAACTTAATACCAAATGCATCATAAATACCTTGTATTTTTTTATTTTAAAAAGAATTACCATTATCAATGATGATTTTGTGAGGGATACCAAAGTGATAGATAATATGATGGTTAATGAAGTTGAAAATCTTATCAACTTTGGTCAAAATGAGGGGAATAGTCTCCCCCCATTTGGTAAAATATTTTATCACAGTGATGAAAGAATTATGCCGCTATGAAGAATAAGGGTTAATTTCACCAATGAGACCTAATCCCCATTGTGAGAAGGGCCAAAAATCCTTAGATACTTGAAGACCATGATTAGGTATATGATGTAAATTAGCATGTTATTGACACTTGACACAATTATTTACATAATCATAACAATATTTTTTAAGGGTAGGATAATAATAACCAAGGTGAAGGATATGTTTAGTGATAGCTAAACCACTAAAATGTCTTCCACAAATCCCATCATGTGTTTCCTTGATAGCATGAGAGATTTCATGACTACGTATGCATCTAAAGAGGAGACCATCAAAGCCTTGTTTATAAAAAAATCCCTCTAGTATGATGTAATAAGAGGCACTCTTTATAAATGTTCTTTGACCATTTCTAAAAAGATTGGAAGGAACAATGATTAAGTTTAGATAGTTAAATGTTTGCTTCTACCAAATGTTAGACTGGGCCTTTTCCACAAGACAAATGGAAGGAAGGTCTGATTTGGTGTAAGAGGGCTCATTAAGGTGATGAATAGTGATAAGGAGCTTAGAATAGGAAGGCATAGATAGGCCATGGTATCAAAAAAATTGTTTGTAGATTATGGAGTGGCTTGAATAAGGTAATGATCAAATGACACTAAGAGTACATCCACCAATTATTTGTACTATTATAGAATGTTATTTTTACATTGGTAAGAGCCATTTATTTTATTTATCATGAGTTGGGAGTCATAAAAAATGGGGATTGACTTGACTCCTTAATATAAAGATGTTTGGAGACCTATTACTAGGGCTTCATACATAGCCATATTATTGGTACAATCAAAATCAAGTTTAAAGGATAGGGGGAGAGGCTCACCATCAAGGAAAACAAGGATGATTACAACTCCACCACCACATTTAAATTTTGATCCATCAAATAACAAGGTCATTTGATAAGTGAAATCCTCTTGAGAGAGATTCATAATGGACTCATCAAGAAACTCAAGAGGAGAAGGTTGGTTGTCTGCTAAAGGTGCCTTAGCCAATTAGTTGTCAATGATTTTCCCCTTAATTGATTTTTTTTAGAATAACTCAAGATCAAAATAAGCTAATATCATGAGCCATTTAACCATACACTAGTTTTTATATGGCTTATAATATATATAATTGATTGGGTTGGTATTAGTTATGACAAAGGTTTTATGAGTAAGAATGTAATGACAGAGTTTGTAAGCCACAAAGACCAGTGCAAGGCATAATTTCTCAGTGTGGGTGTACCAATTTTCATACTATATAAGTGTTAGATTTATATATAAAATTTCTTTCTCTTTATGATAATCATCTTGATGTGCAAACATGGCCCCTAAGGAATGGTCAGTGGCAGAAATATAGAGGTAAAAGGACTGGTCCTATTTTGGAGGAACAAGAACAAGTGGGGAAAGAATATATTATTTAAATGAGTCAAAGGCATTTTGAAAGTCTCTATTCCACTTAAAGGAGTTATATTTCTTAATAAGGTGATGGAAAGGTTGATGTCTATTGGATATATGAGAGATGAAATAGTGAATGGATTGGAGCTTCCCCTACAAGCTATGGAGTTGTTTGAGGACAAGCTATGGAGTTATTTGAGGTTGGTCAATGGAGGCATGTCGAGGATTACCTTAACTTTAGTGAGATCAAATTTGATTCTATTTGAAATATTGTCATTGATGTCAAATTTCTATCATTATTAGTGATAAAGGCCCCATTTTATTTAATGTTATTTGTAATTGATATATCTTGGCTAATGTCAGTTAATATTTATTTAATATTAATGAATATATTTTTGGTTGCATATGAGACAAAAGAAGGGCCCATGGAGAAGTCAAAGAGCCATGGGGTAAAGACAAAAGAAGGATGGGATGCATTTTCCCATGAAGAGTCATCTTGGGGAATTCCAAGAGTCACCAAGTGAAGACAAAAGAGGAAGGGCACAATTTCTCATGAAGGGACACTCTGAGGAATACGAAAAGTCACCAAGATAAGGAAAAAAGTGGGAAGGACATTTTTGGTCATGAAGGGTCACCACATGACTTTTCAAAGGCAAGAATATGAAGGGTCATACATTTTTGGTGCCATTTTCCATGAGGATTGAAGGGTCACAAAGGGGGAAGGCCAAAGGTCATTAGGAAAGCTATAAATAAAGGCTTGAGAAGCCATTTGTAATATGTGTGAGAGAGGTTGATTTGATATTGTAATATCTAGCTTAGAAGAGAAATTGTGAGAGATGAATATGAATTGTATTTGTTATATCTATCTTAGAAAAGCAAAGGTGAGAGAGAGGAAAGAGATGTTGTATTGAACTATCATTTGTTGAGATAGAAACATTGAGAGATAGGTGTGTGGTATACACAAAGGGGTTGGTGCTCTTGTGGGTTGGTGCTCAGCAAAGGTATTGGTGCTCCTATGGGTTGGTGCTCATGAATTATTGCTAGGTTGGTGCTCGAAAAAGGGGTTGGTGCTCTTGTGGGTTGGTGCTCGGCAAAGGGGTTGGTGCTCACGAATAGTTGCTAGGTTGGTGCTCAGTAAAGGGGTTGGTGCTCCAGTAGGTTGGTGCACATGCTCAACAAAGGGTTGGTGCTCTTACAAGTTGGTGTTTGTGAATATTATGTGTTGGTGCTCATTCATATACTTGAGATTGTTCTCCATTGTTTTCCCCACATTGGGTTTCCACGTTATATCTGGTGTCTCTCTCTATCTTGTGTGGTGTTTATTGTTTGAGTTTTATTTCATATATTGAATGTTTGATTAAGTGGAATTTGGTTAAGGGAAAGTTTTATAAGATATATGATATACTGATTCACCCCCTCTCTCAGTATATCCCATGCTTAACAATTGGTATTAGAGCAAGTTCTTTTTTAAAAATTTTACAGATTGAAGGTAGATCAAGAAAGCATGATGGCTGGGTCATAAGAAGGATTTTCTACAAATAAGGCACCTTTGTTTGATGGGATGAATTATGATTTTTGGATCATGAGAATAAAGGTTTATTTGATGGCCCTTGGATTCGACATATGGAAAGCAGTGGTGGAGGAATATGAAGAGCCACAAACATCTACAATTACTCCAGTAGAAAAGAAGGCAAGTGAATGTAATGCTAAAGCTTTAAATGTTATTTTATGTGGTTTTTGTGAATATGAATTTGTTAAAGTTATGCAATGTAAATCTGCTCATGAAACTTGGGTAAAAATTGAGAATATTTACAAAGGTGATGGAAAGGTTCAACAAGCTAAGCTACAGACTTTTAGAAGACAATTTGAAAGTTTGAAGATGGAAGAAGAAGAAGATATAACAAGTTATCTCTTGTGAGTTGATCAAATAGTAAATCAGATTCAAGGTCTTGGAGAAACATTGGAAGAATCAACAGTGGTGCAAAAGGTTTTGAGATCTCTACTAATGAGATATGATGCAAAAATTTCAAAATTCGAGGAGATGAAGAATTTAGGCAAGCTAAATATGGATGAGCTTCATGGTATTCTCACGGCATATGAGATGTGGGAAGAAAAATATAAACCTTCAAAGAGAGAAGTGGCTTTTAAGACATCAAAAAAAGAGAAAGCTAAGATTCAAGAATCAAGTGATAGTTTCAGTGATGATGAAGATGACAACAGAGCACTTTTCATTCGCAAGTCGAAAAGGGGAACAGGTAAATATCAAGAAAAGTTACCTTTTAAATGTTTTAATTGTGGAAAGATTGGACATTTTAAAGTTAGATGCCCAAATAAGGGTACTGATGATGAAGAAGAAAAGCCTACATACAAGAAGAATTTCAAAGGCAAATCTAAGAAGGGATTCAAGAAGAAGAGCTTGTATTCCAAGGATCATAGCTCAGTCAAAGATAGTGGTGTCAATGATTCAGAAGAAGAAGAAATTATTTTCATGGCCATACATGAAGGTTATCAAGAAGAAGAAGAGGAGGAAGCTAAAGTGAATATGGAAAGAGAGCTCATTTGTGCCTTAAAAGAGTTAGAAGATGTTTAGAAGAAGAATCAAAGATTAAAGAGCCAAATTGAGAAAGATGAAAAGGAGTCAAGGGAAATTATTGATGATCTAACAACACACTTGGAAGAAGCCAAGAAAAATGAATAAGACCTCACAACATAGTTGAAAATAACAAGAAAAGAATGGCAAAGGTATGTTATTGAAATTGCCTCTTTAAAAGACGATATTGAGAAAGCAATTAATGATAATGTAGTTAGTGATTCAAAATTTGAGGATAGCACTAACATGCTGAATAAGATATTGGAAAGTCAAAAAGCAAATTCAGACAAGATAGGGATTGGATTTGAAAATAAAAAGAGATATGCTGAAGATATTACAAAAGAGGAAACAAAAAGGGGAGAAATGAAGAATACAGAGGACATTTCAAATAGAGAAGGCTGGAAGGAACAAAGCTACAAAAGGCAATCAGGTTAGAGATATACAGATAGGTCTTATTTTTATGGCTATTTTTTTAATTGTAATGGATATGGTCATAAGAAATTAGAATGTAGAAAAAGAGATAATAATTTTAGAAATAAGGAGAAGGAAAGTCAAGTAGAGTCAAGCAGAAGCCATAACTCTTTTGCTCCTCTATCAAACTTTGATGAAGAGACCATAGTATGCTATAAGTGCAACAACTTTAGACACATTACTAGGTATTGTATAAGTGTGTTTGATTTAGTCAATAAGGATTAGAGTTTCAAATATCCATTCATCAAAAAGAAGGTTCAGACATGTTCATGGCAGAAGAAACAACCTAAAGATTCTATGATGGTTCAGATAGCCCTGCATGTAAGAGGTAAAGATCAGCCATGGTTAATTGATAGCAAATGTTCAAGGCATATGATAGGAGATAAAATTAAGTTCATTACTCTAAAGAAAATCAATGGTGGTATAGTGAGATTCAGAGATAAAACCACTACCATGATAGCTGAAAAAGGTACTTTGAGTTTGGATTATGGTAGAACTAAGACTAAAAATGTTTTGTATGTAAAAGGTCTTAAACATAATCTATTGAGTGTTAGTCAAATATGTGATCAAGGATACACATTAAAGTTTCATAAAGAAGGTTGTGAGATTAGAAGAAAAGTTTCAAATGAGTTGATTGAAGATGCTCAAAGGATAGGGAACAATGTATATGTATTGTTAGATATCTTCTCAAAGGCACGATCAAAGGACACATTCAAAGATCTACAAGAGGAGTTGGGAGTAATTTCTATTACTTCCTGCCATTGATGTTTAGCATCAATTGAGGGGGAGCTAAGTGTTAGCTCCAGGTAGGCCCTTTGCCATTGATGTAAAAGGGGGAGAATAATAGGTAAAGGTACAGATGCAAAAATAGGTATAGTGAATAGGTATAGGTTACTACAGTAAGGGGGTGTTATTGTATGTTTTTAGATGACAGGATATGTAGGTGATAGGATGTGGCAATTTTAGGATTGAGGTTGCCATCAATGACAAAGGGGGAGATTATTGGAAATATTGTCATTGATGTCAAAGGTCTAGCATTATTGGTGATAAAGGCCCCATTGCATTTAATTTTATTTGTAATTGATATATCTTAGCTAATGTCAATTAATATTTATTTAATATTAACAAATATATTTTTATTTGCATATGAGACAAAAGAAGGGCCCATGGAGAAGTCAAAGAGCCATGGGGTAAGGAAAAAAGAAGGATGGGATGCATTTTTCCATGAAGAGTCATCTTGGGGAATTCCAAAAGTCACCAAGTAAAGACAAAAGAGGAAGGGCACAATTTCTCATGAAGGGACACTTTGAGGAATACAAAAAGTCACTAAGATAAGGATAAAAGTGGGAAGGATGTTTTTGGTCATGAAGGGTCACCACATGACTTTTCAAAGGCAAGAATATGAAGGGTCATACATGTTTGGGACCATTTTCCATGAGAATTGAAGGGTCAAAAAGGGGGAAGGCCAAAGGTCATTTGGAAATCTATAAATAAAGGCTTGAGAAGCCATTTGTAATATGTGTGAGAGAGGTTGATTTGATATTGTAATATCTAGCTTAGAAGAGCAATTGTGAGAGATGAATATGATTTGTATTTGTTATATCATCATTTGTTGAGATAGCAACATTAAGAGATAGGTGTGTGGTATACACAAAGGGGTTGGTGCTCCTGTGGGTTGGTGCTCATGAATTATTGCTAGGTTGGTGCTCAGCAAGGGGTTGGTGCTCTTATGGGTTGGTGCTTGGCAAAGGGGTTGGTGCTCCTGTGGGTTGGTGCTCATGAATTACTACAGGATTGGTGCTCTTGTGGGTTGGTTCTCATGAATAGTTGCTAGGTTGGTACTCAGCAAAGGGGTTGGTGGTCTTGTGGGTTGGTGATCATGAATAGTTACTAGGTTGGTACTCAACAAAGGGGTTGGTGCTCCTACAAGTTGGTGCTTGCAAATATTTTTTGGGTTGGTGCTCATTCATATACTTGAGATTGTTCTCCATGGTTTTTTCCACATTGGGTTTCCACGTTATATCTAGTGTCTCTCTATCTTGTGTGGTGTTTATTGTTTGAGTTTTATTGCATATCTTTAATGTTTGATTAAGTGTAATTTGGTTAAATGAAATTTTTATAAGATATATGATATATTGATTCACCCCCCCCTCAGTATATCCCGTGCTTAACAGATTCTATGGAGAGAGATGATAAATTTAAGAAACTTTCCTAATAAGACCCCAAATTTGCACTTTTTAATGTTAAGGTAGACATGGAAGTGGATAAGATGATCGAAGATAACCTTAAGAATGGACAAATGATCATTATGACATTTAGACTTTCCAAGGAGGTCATCGATGTAGTCCTCTATGATTTTATGAATAAGGTCATGAAAGATATAGGTCATGGCATGTTGGTAGGTTACACAATCATTATTTAGACCAAAAGTCATGAAATTATAGTAGGAAGTTCCCCATGGGGTGATAAAGGTGGTTTATGTTAATCTTTAGAGGTAATCAAGATTTGATTATAGCTTGAGAATTTATCCATAATATAAAGTCTCATGATCAATCGTAAGATTAATAATCTACTTAATGCTTGGCAAAGTGAAATTATCCTTTAGGAAATCAAGGTTAAGATTGAAAAATTCAATGTTAATCTAAAGTACCCCTATTTCTTTGGTGATAGGAATGAAATTCGAGACCCATTGGGGATAGTTAATGGGTTGGATGAAATTGAGGGATAAGAGGCAATTAAGCTCTTATTTGATAAGAAGGGCTATACAAGGGTACATTCTATGAATATTTTTCCTAATATTCTTAGCATCAAGGGTGGTAATGATGTTATGTATTACTATGGTGGGGTTGATCCCTATCATATCACTATAAGACCAAGAAAATTCTATGTTATGGTCTTACAAAAAGGAAGAGAAATCTTGACGTTCTAAGGAATTTAAGGATTGGCTGATTTTGACAATGTAAGGGCTATCTTGAGTACCCAAGTTTATGTCAAAAATTTATTCATTCAACATGGTTGAAGTATTCAGTGAAAGGGATTTGTGAATGCAATAATAGTAAGCACCAAGATAGGTGATAAGGGAATCATAATCTTGACACTAAACAATATTAATGGTAGGAGAATCATCTTCTACCATCTTAAGATGAACCAAAGGAATGGTCATGGTTTCCCCATCCTTTTAGTAAGTTATGGGTCCCAAACTAATCATATTGATAAAAAAGTTTAGAGGGAATGATGTTAGGTTGTGAAGCTAAAAGCTTTACCCAGATGTAAACATGGAGGTTTTTGAGTATGATAGTCACCGACGTCGGCAGGCCACAACCGACGTCAGTCAGGGGATCAGTGTAAGGGCAATTGACATCAGCAGAAGTCGGCTGACGTCAGTCACCTCCAGTCAGACAGGGACTGACATTAGTCACCTGTGTGGTTCAAAACTGGTTGTTGATGAATAGTCAGTTAGTTAAATAGGTTGTTTGCATGTTAAAGACTGAGTCGAGTCTTGAGTCCCAAGTCTAATCATTGCATGCATGAGATCTATATAATAGACTCATGGGCTGTATTATAAAGTGTAGAACCAGGGGAGTTCTTCCATGGTAGAATCATAGGGGTTCTTCTAGGTATGTAAGATCAGGTTTGATCTACAAGTTGTTGCAAGATCTGGAGGAGATCTACATGTGATAAGTAAGATCAGGTTGGTCTACAGGGGTGTATGTATGCAAGGGTCAAAGGTGGATTTGCGGGGGAGCAAGATCAAAGGTGACAGCAATACATCAAGGAGTAAGACCATGAGGGAGATCTACTTGGAGTACCAGTTCATACTCGATTGTACTGGTAGTATTGATACTGATTGGTTGAGGTGAACAACAGCTCTATGTTTGTGAGTTATTTGTTGTGACCTGTATTGAGAGAAGATAACTCTTGAGGGAAGATTACTGGTATGCCCACAAAGTGGATGAAAGAGTGTGATCTCTTTATTGTAATTTCCTTCTATAATGAGTTGAATACAATTGTGTGTTGCCTCTCATATTCTATGTTATTTCTTATCTCTAGTTACTTTTACTTCTATTTAATTCTACATTTAGTTGCTAATACAAAGGTAATCAAGTGTGCTCTTAAATCTGACAAGTTGTGTCAGAGTTTTGGGGAACCTAGGTCCTATCAATTGGTATCAAAGCTAAGGTTGTAGGGAGCAGGTTTGTGTTTGATTATAGGTCACTCTCAGGGGTTTTTGATTGAATGGGAGTATAGCAATGGCAAAAGAAAGTACACTAAGAATGGAGGAACTAAAAAGCATAGATGGCCAATTATAGAGTTATGGAAAGAAAGAGCAGGAAAAGAAAGATTGTTGGTTAGTAGAAGATCAGCATGAAGGAACTGAAGAAGCAGATGTTGCAAGTGTTGTTGCACAGGATGCTCTAGTATGTTTCTTGGATAAAGTAGAATCTTGTTTTATAGATTCTGTTGCCTCTTTCCATGCAGCCTGAAATAGAGTATTTTTCCATGTTAATGTCTTTTGAGACTTTGGAAAGATTTATTTAGGGGCTAGTGTGCCTTGCCAAAGAATTGGCAAAGGGGAAGTGAAGCTGAAATTGTAGGCGGCTAACACATGGGTGTTGAAGGAGGTCATGCAGGTCTCGGTCTTGAAGATGCGGCTAATTTCTTCAGGAAAGTTGGGTGATGAGAGATGCACAAGAACTCTCATAGTGGATGCACTTGAATTAGCTGGTGGTAAGAAAGTAGGTATCCTTTATCTATCTACTTATATTACTTATTCTTTTTCTATTGCAAGGACATGGATTTGTAGGCTTGGTCACATGAGCAAGAAGGAGATGCATGTTCTTAAGAGGAAGTCAGATGTATTTGATAAACTTAAGAATTGAAAAGCCTTGGTGTTTCTAGAGGAGATGACGGACAAAGATTAGTAGAGTGGGCTAGATAACTCTGAGCAGGGTAGTTTGGACAGGGTTTTGATCCATGGAGAGCTCGTAGGTAAAAAGTCATCACTCACAAGTGAACATAGTTATCGGCATCAATCAAGGGGAACCAGCAACAAATAGACAGGTGCCGATGTCGGTCATGTGCAGACCAGAGCCGGTGGTGTCGAGTAGGGTGGATGCTAGCATCGATCAAGGAACCAACATTGGTGACCAGGTAAGACTAACGTCGATCAGGAAATTGGTGTTGACAAAAAGGACAGTTGTATGGAACCGATGTCGATCAGATGCAGACTGTGTAGTGATCGAGGTCAGTCACTGAAATAGATTTTGGGCAGGTAGCAAGCTGTCAAGGAGTCTCAAACACCCATGTGGAGGATTGAAAGGGTAAGTAATCCTCAAATTCATTATTCCTCTTCTTTATACTCATTACTTACTGTAGAGCAGGAAGGATCTTGGAAACAGTGGGAGCATGGCATGAATGAGGAATTTGATTCTTAGGATGCAAAACCAAATAGGAGATTTGGTAGGGTTGCCAGCCAAAAGAAAGCACTGAGAGACGAATGGATACCTTAGTTAAAGAATAGAGAGAATGGATACGTGAGATGGAAGGCCAGGTCATATGGTCTTGAAGAAGCTGCAGGATAGTGGTACAGGTTTGACAAGTGGATGACAAAGTAGGGCTTTAGTCAGTGTCATTGTAACCATTGTGTTTTTCTTACCAGGTGGATGATGAGTCGCAATATTATCTTATTACTGTATGTGGATGGTATGCTAGCTATAGGTTCAAACATACAGGGTTTTGTTGAGCTAAAGGTAAGGTTAGTTCAGTGTTTTGCCATGAAGGATTTGGGAGTAGAAAAATTCTTTGGCATGAGTAATCCTAGAGACAGGGAGATCACTAGTTGATGTTGTCACAAGATGATTGTGTGAAGGTAGTGTAGGATGCAAAAGTGGAAAGCGCACCTATGGATGGACAATTCATAGAATAGGGTCCCTAATCACATGATGAGGTTGAGTTAATGTGTACTCCCTGAGTTTGCCCAAGCAGTGGGTGCTGTCAAAAAGTTTGTAGTCAATCTGGGAAGGAAGCACTATAGAGCGGTTCAGTGGGTTCTCAGGTATCTGAGAGGGACCAACAGTAGGTATACATGTTATGCAGGGTCAAGTACTTTGGATGTGGTAGGTTACTTGGATGATAGGTGTTGCACCACATGTTGTGTTGTGGTTGGTCTTTAGGATTGGTCTTGAAGAGGGATACAAGCTAGGAAATAGATTAGATGGTGTACATGTATAGGTACAATGTAGCTATTTATCTCCAAGTGGGAGATTATTAGGTTGTGGAGCTAAAATCTTCACTATTGTAGACATGGAGGAGGTTGTTGAGAGGATGTTGTTATCATAGTCATTGATGTCGGTCAGGCCAACCGACGTCGATAGGGTGCAGACAAAAAGACAACTGACATCGATCATTAGTCGGCTGACATCGGTCATATCCAGCCAAACAGAGAACGATGTCGATCGCCTGTGCGATTCCAAAAATGCTTGTTCATGGATAGTTAGTTAATGAACCAGTTGTTTATATGAAGAATGGCCAATTTTAGACTTGAAGCTACGGATCTAATTATTGTAATTGGATGTCTAATTATTGTTTGCATGAGATCTATTTAAGAGACTCATGGGTTATATTGTAATCTATTTTAGTTGAGTTGAAGCTTGGTTTGCTCCTTCTGTGAGTGAAGAGAGCAAGGATAGCTCCTCTTAGTTCCACAATAGTGCCAAGTGTGGGTGCTAGTTTAGAGAATCAGAAGGATTCTTCATGTATGTAAGATCTTGGTCAGCAGGTGTGCAAGGCCACATTTGGAGATCTACATGTGTAAGTAAGATCATTGATCTGCAAGTGTTTGTGTGTGTTTGATCTAGGTTTGTAAGTGTATAGAACCAAGTTGATTTATAGGTGGCAGCAAGATCAGGGAAATCACAACAAAATAGGTAGCAAGATCAGGTAGAATCTACTTGGAGTACGGTGTGTACTTAGTCATAGAGCTATAGAGGAAGGCAAGGTAGACCCTTCCAAAGTAAGATCATTTGAGTTGAAAGTTGTTACAAGTTAATGGGAGATATACTTGAAGTCCTTTGAGTACTTGTGTACTGGTAGTAGTGATACTGACTAGTGGTACTGGCAGTAATGGATACTAATTGGTTGGAGGTGAACACCAACTCTGTGTTTGATTTGTGTGTTGAGACCATAAGAGAGAGAGTGAGCTCTTGAAGAGATTTACTATTTATGCCCTAGAGGTGTGGGAGCCCTGGAGGAGTGTAAGGAAGAAGAACTGTGGCAATCTTCTTTATTGTATTTATTTTTTGGAAGAGTATAATTAATACAATTGGGTATTGTCTCTCAAATTTTTTGTTGTTTTTGAATTCTAGTTACTTGTTACTTCTAGTTAAATTTTACATGTTAAGTCACTTGGTAATCAATTGTGCTTCCTAGATCCTAATAGTGGAATCAGAGCATGTTTGTTGTTCTTAGTTCCTGACCAAGTGGTATCAGAGCTAGGTTAGAGGTTCTCAGAGTGAGATTTACTAACACCTTGGTCCCAGAGTGTGTTAAGTGGTTTTTTGATTACAGGTCACTCTCAGGGGTTTCTGATTGAGTGGGAGTATAACAACAGCAGAAGAAGGTAAACTGAGAATGGAGAAATTCAGACATAGGTGTTGCACCACAGGGTGTGTGGTGGTTGGTCTTCAAGGTTGGTCTTGAAGAGGGATACAAGCCAAGATATAGATTAGACAATGTATAGGTACAGGTATAGGTGCATCTATTTATCTCCAAGTGGGAGATTATTAGGTTGTGGAGCTAAAAGCTTCACCTAGATGTAAACATGGAGGTTGCTGAGTATGACAGTCACCGACATTGGCAGGCCACAACTGACATCAGTCAGGGGATCAGTGTAAGGGCAACCAACATTAGTAGAAGTCGGCCGACGTCGGTCACCTCCAGTCAGATAGGGACCGATGTCGGTCACCTGTGTAGTTCAGAACTCTTTGTTGATGAACAATCACTTAGTTGAATGGGTTGTTTGCATGTTAAAGACTGAGTCGAGTCTTGAGCCACAAGTCTAATCATTGTATGCATGAGATCTATATAATAGACTCATGGGCTGTATTGTAAAGTGTAGAACCAGGAGAGTTCTTCCATGGTAGAATCACAAGGGTTCTTCTAGGTATGTAAGATCAAGTTTGATTTATAGGTTGTTGCAAGATCATGGATGAGATCTACATGTGATAAGTAAGATCAGGTTGGTCTGTAGGGGTGTATGTATGTGAGGTTCAAAGGTGGATCTGTGGGGGAGCAAGATCAAAGGTGATAGTAATACATCAAGGAGCAAGACCAGGAGGGAGATCTAATTAGAGTACCGGTTCGTACTTAGTTGTACTGGCAATATTGATACTGACTGGTTGAGGTGAACAACAGCTCTATGTTTGTGTGTTGTTTGTTGTGACCTGTATTGAGAGAAGATAACTCTTGAGGGAAGATTATTGGTATGCCCACAAAGTGGATGAAAGAGTGTGATCTCTTTATTGTAATTTCCTTCTATAATGAGTTGAATACAATTGTGTGTTGCCTTTCACATTCTGTGTTATTTCTTATCTCTAATTACTTGTACTTCTATTTAATTCCACATTTAGTTGCTAATACAAAGGTAATCAAGTGTGCTCTTAAATCTGACAAGTTGTGTCAAAGCTTTGGGGAACCTAGGTCCTATCAAATGATACAAATATCTTTATATTTTGATGGACAATAGGTTGGTAAGGATGCAATTTCTTCCTCAATGACTGTGACAGGGGGTGGGTTGGTTGGCTCCTTTGGTAGAATGAATTTGAGATCAAATAATTCATGAGTTTTTTGGTTTTTTCATGGTAGAATATTGTGTGGTCCATGATCATAGTGTCCTAGACTAAATCCCTTCCAATCACACCTATGGAGGTATGTCTTGGAAAACTCTATTTTATCCAAGAGAAATCAAAGGTGAATAGTTTAGGAGAAGAGGAGTCAGTGGAGGCAAAAATTTGTTGATCAAGTCCCCCATAAACAAGAATAGTTTGGTAACTAGAATTTTTAAATGGAATAATGGTTCTAATATTGGAATCATAGCCAAGTTGTTGGTTAAGGTTTTCATACTCTTAGGGAGTAGGGAAGGCATCTAAGGTCAAAACATGATACTCCCCAAGTGAAAGATGTTGGAATGTTGATTCTAAAGGGTCTTTTATGGGTATTTGGGTAAAAGGTATGGATGATATGGTGGAATTTTGGCTAATGAAATAAGAAGAGGATTCATCCTTGGTTGGTGGAAGATTGGTAGATGAAAGGAGGAGAACATTATTGGGTTGGTAAGTTATATTATATGACTTGAAAGGACTAGGGTCAGCTGGTATGGTGTGGACTTGACCTTTGTACTCAAACTTGATGCACCAATGTAAGGTTCATAGCACACAACCCATGGACTAGATCCAAGGGCATCTAAACAAAACATTATATTATAACTTACCTTTTACGATGTCGAAGATCTCAAGAAGAGTTTGAGGTCCTAAACAAATATGAAGGATGATTGTCCCTAAGGTTGTAGCCATGGTATCATTGAAGGATCATAGCATCATTATAGTTATGACATGATGTTCTATGGTAGTTTCAATTGGTCATACACGTGGGAATAAATAATGTTAATGTTATCTACCCCATCAATCATAACCCTCTTAACATGGGTTTGGTTGATGTAGGCAATAATGAGAAAGGGAGGATCCAAATCATCTAGAAGAATAGGGGGTATCTCTAAGTCCTTGAAGGTGATGAGGGTGGAAAGTTGAAGGGCTCTAACAAAAGCTGATAAAGCTTATGGATATTTAGGTTAAACCTATATGGACTATAAGGCCTCCATCATGGCCTGATGGTGATGGGGTGAGGTCTTTCTTAGTTCATATAAAGTCATCTTCACCAGTGTTTGATGAATTTATTTTATAACTACCGTTTATATTGACTCAGAGGGGTTAGATTGGGGTGCACCCAAGATATAAATCTTGGGCTTGGGTGAAGGTTTTTGGGCTTGGTTGGGTGTTGTGGTGGTGGAATAAGGGTATGTTTATGGGATGGATAATGAGTCAATAAAATGACTCAATATTACTATAATTTATGGCCTTAAATATATCAAATGATTGAACATTATATGTAATATTCATGTTTAGAACTTGCATAAATTAGGAAATAGATGCTTTTGCCTATATAAACTTACATAAAGTCTAAATCTATCCTCTTTGTAATTTGTTTTAATATTTTCATGTTTTAGGCTCCATATTTTGACTTGTATAGGTAAATAGTAGTATTAATAAGAGTTATGACAAGATTATGAAGATAAGGAAATGAAAAGACCAAGCTATAGATTCTATAGTTGCTATAGATTTCAGTAATGAGCTTTGGATTTTGACAGGTGATATATGGATTTTTATAGGAAACTTGTGGATTTCAATAATGAGCTCCGAATTTTGATATATGAGCTATGGATTTTGATAACAAGCTATAGAATGTTCTAGTTTTACTACAGATTGATCCAAATCACTTCAAAAGTGACCATAACATATTCCAAAGCATTCAAATGGTTTCTCCAACCTCTTTATAGTAATCTAAAGGAGTCTTTTCTATATTTCTATTTTTGGATATGTATATACAAATGTCTTTTTATGCTAAGCCTTCCATTTTCGGAGTTGTTACTCTAGGTTATAATGATGAAGATAGAAGATAATAATGACAATATATGTAAAGATTTGATTGATATAGTTAGGCACTGAAAATTTTATATATGGATTCTTTTATTCCTAAGAGATCTCATTGCAATGATTCTAATTATATCTCTCAATCCATCTGAAATATCTTCTATTTTCAATATAATTAGGTTGTTTCCTAGAATTATGGATAAGATAGTTGTTGATATAGAATAAATAGATAGATCCATGCTTTGATCTATAAATTTTTTGACTACATATAGAAATATTGTAATTTTGATTCTCTAAAATATAAAATATAGAAGCAATTTTCTTCTCAATTCATGAGTTAAAGAATCTCTTGAGTTGAGTTAATTTGGACCTGGATCTAAGGGAGCAAGGGCCCACTTGTAAAGAAACAAGAAATTTATTTGGTATTTTTAAATTAGTTTTATAAAAAAAATCATTATAAATAGATATATGTTTAAATAATTTAGATTGAAAGCCTATAGGGAAGTTTGAATAGTTAATCTTTATTTCCAACATAAACATTTATTTCATTCTTTCAGATTTAGCAAGTATAGATTTATGATTATTTTTAATTAGTAAATTATATTTGATATCCTTTTAATTTTGTAAGAGTGATTTTGTTTTAAAATTGTGAGAAACATTTTCAAATTATACAAATTAGATTAGATTGAGTGGTTTATGTTTTTGCAAAGAGTGTTTTCTTTCAAAATCATAGTTTAATAGGTAAAAGTAGGTATATATTAGCATAATATTAAAAAAAACCCCAAAATAAATATTGTTAAGCTAAAATCTCAAACTACCTTACTAAAAACAACTTTAGACACTACCTTGGTAAGAACAAACACCAACTTATGTTGGTTAAATGAAGGGGTAATAATGATACCCATCATTTTTTGCACTATTATCAGGGAATCATTTAGGTGTTAGCAAGGTAAAATTTAAGTTAATAGAAAAAAAATAAAATATAAATACAAAAACAAAATAAAATCACTCTTTTATTAACATCAATTATATGAGTAGCTTGAGGGATCCACAAGGTAGGTTTGTCCTAAAGGATTATGACACTTTACAGGAAAGAATCAAGACTTCTTAAAAAAAAATACAAAACTTATAAAAAGAGATAAAGGAATATTTTATAAATATTTATAAGGAACCAAAAGAATCCTCTTTTACACAAGATAAAATAATAAATACCAAACAACCAAAATCCCCTCCTCTTATTAGGACTTTATTTGAAATGGGTGAAAATGTAGCCTAAGTATAAAACCCTCAAAGGAATGCTCTCAAGAGGACTTTCTCTTATTCTATTTCCTTTGAAGATGATGAATGAACAATGAAAAATATTTCTCTAGCCTATTTACCTACTTTCATAGGACTATCCATTGAAGACCTAGACCAATTTTTGTTTGAGTTTAAGGTTCTCTATCAGACCTATGATTACACCTCAAATAGCCAAAAATTGAAGATTTTTCCTTATACTTGAAAAGAAAGGGAAATGAGGTGGTTCATTGAGCTAGGAGGGAACTATATTCACACTTGGAGAGAAATGGAAACAACCTTTTTAGATAAATATTAGGGTTAATATAGGGTCAAGGATAGGAAGATTTTTTCAAAATCAATAAAAATCTAGAGTATTATCTGGATCAGTTTGCCTTTGCTTTAATAGTTGTGGCTATGAGTTACCTAAAAAAGTGATCAAAATAGTTTTTCTCAAAGGAATGGATGACTCTTATAGAGATGCTTTAGAGCTTATGGGAAAAGGGGATATCGCTAAACTAGATTTTTAAGAAATTCAACAGTTATACACCAACTACTCTAAAACAAAACCTAGTAGTAGAAAAGGGAAATTAGAAAAATTTAGTGATATAAGTCAGTTAGTGGAAGAATTGGAAAACTTTAAAATAAACATATTGGTCCATTTAAACTCAACATTGGATGGATTACAATTTAAGGCCAAATCAAATGCTACACCATTATAGATTTATTGCCCAAAATGCAGATTAAAGCATGCACTTAGAAACTGTCTTTTGGAAAAAAAATAAAATTTGTGGAATTTGTGATGTTAAGGATCATGAAACAAATAATTTTAATCATCTCCTTAGTCTCAATAATTAGTTAAAACAAAATACATAGGCCATAGAAGAAATCAATTATGTTAAGAGACAAGGAAATACTTTTCAACAAAATCAATAATTTGGCTCAAGAATTCCTTATCAACAATGGCATGTACCTCGACAAATGTGGGCTACACCACTATGGGGTACCTAGGAATGGATGATAGAAAAGTGGATTATGCCCTATCATTTTCAATATACATGGATGCCACAAGGTCATCAATAACCTTGGATAAATCAACATTGGAATTCTGGTCAAAACTATAATCAGCAACATCAAAGAAGATATCCACAACAACAACCACAAATTTAAGCACGAATGGCTCCATAAGGAAATCAAACCACCCCCATAGAATAAGTAAATGAACCTTAGCTACCTACTCATCCAGTAGCAAATCTAAAAAAGTGACAAGTTGTTTGTAAATGAATAGGGTGAAATAATTGGAGTAGGTGTTATTAAATGTGTAGATATTCATCCGAGATTAGGAAGAATAGTTCAAGAGCCCCAAATTATCATCATAGAAGTACCACAAGAAAAAGCAAGTCCACAAAGTCAACTAGATAAATAAAAATAATCTCAAGAGGAAACTATAAAAATAGAGGAAGCAATTTTAACACCTCCTTCTGTGCCTTTTCTAGAAATATTAAAATAAGTCGAGAACAACAGGGAATCTAAATTGATTTAAGAACTCCAAAAACTAAACATAGAAATTCCATTATTATAAGCCATTCAATATATTTTAGAATTAAAAAAGATGATCAAAATCTTGTGTATCAAGACACCTAGTAGAAAAATATAATATCCTAAGACCATACAAATTGATGGTAAACTTGTTATCTATTAGTAGAAAAATTGCTCTTACCTAAATATGGGGATCCAAGAAGTCATATCATTTCTATTAAAATTAGACAACAAGAGATACAAAATGTATTGGTAGATTTAGGGGATGAAATTGATGTAATTAATATGGACACCATATAGAATCTCTCCCTAAAGGACATGTAACCAACCAACACAATCATAAAAATGGTAGATCATTCCACCACTAAACTAGAAGGCGTCATTACATACATAATGTTAACCATAGAATCATGGGAGTATCCTATTGATTTTATTGTTCTCTAATATAAGAATAAACATATTAGATAACTAATTATTATAGGAAGACCTTGGTTATCAACTATAGTAGCATTGATTGATTATAGATCAGGGGATATGACCATTTCAAATGGTCTTAAAGAAAAATGAATCTCTTTATATCCACTTGCTCAACCATCAATCAATACTATAAAACAATTATGAGTTGACTCACATAATGAAAAACATAATAGTATCTCTTGTTTATCCATGTTTATAATCATTGAACGTATAGAGGAAGTAGATGATGAGTTATTAAAAAGTATTGGAAATGCCATTGATCTTGATAGTCCAACTATAGATCTTGACAATGCAGCTATGGATTTCAACAAACTAGCTAAAAATTTGAGTAAAAGTCTTTTTTAAGATAAAATTTCTTATTATTATAATCATTCATCATATTCCACCTCTTTAAATACATCATATCATCATAAATACATTTAAAATAGTGTGATGCAATGGGCACATGAAGGACAAGACTTATTTCTTATAGCCTTCTATTTTCCTTTAGTTGGAATCATTCCTACATGAGAAAAAATTGTTAAAGATGTTATTACATTTCATGAATTTACTTCTACATCCCTATCCTCTCAATTCATTTATGAGTGAATTTAAATAAATAAATTTCTCTAATTTAAGAACTAAACAAATAATAGTAACCATAGGGAAGACAATATAAATAGTTGGTTGACAAATGATCAAGAAATGAAAGCTTTTGATTTACTTAGAGATCACACTCAAGATTTGGCATGGTAATATCAAGATATGAAAGGAATTTATCCATGTATTTTTACACACCACATTTAAATACACAACATTAATCCAGTAAGACAACTACAAAGAAGAATTAATCCTACCTTGAGAGACATTATCAAAACTAAAATTGAGAAGCTATTAAAAGTAGGATTTATTTATCCCATTTATGATATCCAATGGGTCTCTCCTCCAATAATTTTAATTAATAAAAATGGTAAATGGATATTATGTTTGGACTATAGAGAGCTAAACAATGCAACAATGAGAGACTACTTCCCTATACCCTTCATTGATCAAGTGCTTGATAATCTAGCTAGGAAAAGATAATTTTATTTCCTAAATTGATTTAATGGATATAACCAAATACAAGTGGAACCTAAGTATCAATAAAAAGAAACCTTCACCTAACCATGGGGAACATTGGCTTACAAATTCTTTCCCTTTGGTTTATGTAATGTACCTACCACTTTCCAACGAGCTGTCATAGACATATTTTCAGACTTGACCAATGACTATGTAGAAGTTTATATGGATGATTTTACTATTCATGAATAATATTTTGATGAAGGTTTGAGTAATCTTCAAAAAGTATTACAAAGATGTGAAGATCACCATTTATCTTTTAGTCATGAGAAATTTTTGATTATGGTAGAAGAAGGCATAGTATGAAGTCATCATATTTCTGTCAAAGGAATACAAGTTGATCCAAAGAAAATTAAAGTCATTTGAAAATTACCTATTCCTCAAAATCAAATTGACATTAAAATATTTTTAGGATATGTAGGATATTATAGAAGATTCATAGAATATTTTAGCAAGATTATTGATCCAATGTTTTCTTTACTCACAAAAAAATGTGAATTTGTCTAGAATTCAGCCTTTCAACAAGCATTTGAGACAATCAAAGAAAAGATCGATACTACACCAATTTTATGAGGACCTAACTGATCACATCCCTTCGACATCTATACTGATGCATAAAATCATGCCATGGGAGCTATTTTTGGATTGAAAGGTGAAAATGGACATATGTATGCCATGTATTATATAATCAAGAACTTAACTATAATTAAAGGAAATTATACAACCACTAAAAACAAATTCTTGTTGTAATATAAGCCATAAACAAGTTTAGACACTATATTATTAGTTATAAAATATTTTTATATACTAATCATATAGCTATCTGGTACCTGATGAATAAACCAGTAGTAGGAGGAAGAGTTATTAGATGGCTATTGTTACTACAAGAATTTGATATAAAAATTATTGATAAACTAGGAAGTTCAATGTGGTTGCTAGTTTTCTTTTTAGATTATATAATGAAGATGAAGAAGAACCTATAAAATAAAACTTTTCAAATGAAAAATTATTTATTATTTTAGCACAAACCCCTTAGTTTGCTAACATAGAAAATTTTCTAGCTACAAGGAAGTTTCCTTTTCAATGTACTAGAAAAGAAAAGAAACATTTAGTTAGAATAAGTTCTTATAAATGGATTAATGGTATACTATTTAAAATTGGACCTAATCATGTTTTCTATAGATGTGTAAAGTAAAATGAGATGTATGACATAATTCATACATGTCATGATGAACCTAGAGGAGGAAATTAATCAGTAAAAATAATAGTGCATAAAATCCTTGGATCTAGATATTTCTGGCCAAGTCATCACAAATAAGTAAAAACTTATATTTGGAAATGTGATGCATGTCAAATAATGGGAAGCATACATTGTCCTCTGAGATGCCTCTTCACCTAAAAGTTATTCTGGAGCCTTTTGAGAATTGGGGTATGGACTTGTTGGGGCCCATAGATCCACCATCATAAGGTAAGGAATACTTGTTAATTTGTACAAACTATGTAACCAAATGGGCTAAATTTCAAGATCTTTCTTCTAAAAAAGAATAAATAGTAATAGAGTTCTTCTATTTTAGAATTATGTATCATTTTGGAACACAAAGAGAAATAGTATCAGATCAAGGATCACAATTCATGTCCAATATTCATGGAGATCTATCAAGTCAACCATCAGAAATCTTCACCATACCATCCTTAAGAAAATGGACAAGTGGAAGTCACTAGTAGAGAATTAGAGAACATTCTTACCAAGATAGTCAGTAGCAACCAAAAAATTGGGCAACTAAACTCCTAGAAGTTGTTTGGACATACAACATTACATGAAAAATAGCCACTATTTTTTCACCATATGAGTTAGTCTATGGTAAAAAACCTCTTCTTTCCAATGAATTTGAAATACAAACTTTGAGGAATACATTAGAAGGAGGAAATAATTTAGATGAAGTACAATAAGAAATGATGATATAGTTGAATGAATTGGATGAGATGAGGATAAAAGATTTGCAGTAGATAGAAATGATAGAGTACTAGAGAAAATAATGGCATGACTTGCATATCAAAGAAAGATAATTTAGAGAAGGGGATTGGGCACTCTTATATGATTTTAAATATCAACATTTCAAAGGTAAACTTCGAACTAAGTGGATAGGACCATTTCAAATAATTTTTTTTATATTGGTTCTATACAGTTACTACCTATTGATGGTAATCAAAAAACACTTTTTGTAAATGAAAATCATTTTAAACTATACTATAAGTTTGCTACCAAGGAAAAAATTATTTAAATAATTTAGAATGAATTTGGTGCCATGGAAGAACTCAATTCTTCCATGGTACTTGATCTTTGAAAGGCAAAATTGGCCTGAATAAAGAAGATAAATTTTCTCTTTCCAAAAAAAAATCAAAAAGTAGAAATAAAATAAATAAAAAGTTCAACAATGAAAATTCTCCAAGACATTATTGACAGTGATGATCAGAAAACTAGCTTGCTAGTTGTTCATGTATTGACTAAAGATCCTTGACTATAAAACCAAAAATAGCTAGTAAAGGGCAAAATACAAACACACACACACACACACACACACACACACACACACACACACACACACACACACACACACACACACACACACACACATTTTATAAAAATTAGCTAGTATTAAAGCAATAAGATTAATACTATTGTTTGTAGTATCACTAACTCATGTAATTTGTTTTATGTAGAACAGATCAAGAATACTAATAAGGATAATATAAAGATTTGTAAATTAAGGTATCTATTTTTATATTAAGTGTTGGTTTTAAACACTTAGGGTTGCATGCGCATGCTCAAATAATTAATATAAGGTTTTCATATAATATCATAAAGAATAAAGATATGGTGTCATAAGGGGTCAACTTCATAATAATAACAAATTCATTTGAAAAAGGTCATAGTTTAAAAGGTCATATCAAAGCTATAGATAATACTCCTTCCAACTATAAAAATATTTTATTATGACACATCATTGTTACAATTATGTGTCATTAATGAAAAGTAATAAAGGAGAATTTAAAAGCATGCTTCAAGTAATATCCATAGCCTAACCCTCAAAGATATAATTGTTGTTCAAGTCATTTTGCAAACATAACTTTAATCTCTTTTTGGAAGCAGGAGGAAGAATCGACTATGCTAAACCATCTTGGAGAGTGAATATTTCAAAATGCATTTGAAGAAAAAATTAGAACCTACAGATGCAAGTGAACTATTGGAGAATGATGCAATAAAATAAATAATTACTATCATAGGATGGCTGGAATTTTTCCTCAAATTCCAAGGTTTCGATGAAGAATTAGTGATAAAGTTCATTCTTCATTTGAAGTCTTATTTCTTACATTTATAGGAGTTTAGATGAATTTCTCTACAAAAATCATCAATGAATTATCAAGGATCCCAAATGAAGGAGCTTGAATAGTAGGAAGGTCCTCCTTTCATGATCTTGTCAAAAATTTTAACAGTGAAGGAGAGCCCATGATAATTTTGATAGAAGATGATAAAGGCAAAATAAAAGGGGGTGAGTAGATAATCTCTAATAGAACCTTGGAAATCCGTTTCTTTTTGGCTTATTAAGTACTTGACATGTGAGGGATAGTGCAGTGTGTTGATTTGCATGGTATTAAGGATGTTGATTCATTTAAGATATGGTGTTCAATAACCTTAGTAAAAAATAAATTTGCCCTCATTTCTTCTAGGATCCATTAAAATTTTATCTATAATATATGCCAAAAACCTTGCTTCTATATGCCATCATGGGTTGATTTATCTCATTATTCAACACCATTTTTTGCAACAAGAAAATGGAATGGAAGCCTAGACTACTTTTATTAAAGGAAAAATAAAAAACCCCTAAAATTGCTAAACAAATTCATGCACATATGCATGCTTCTAGTTTAAAAACCCTACCAAAAATTCCATCTAAAGAGATAGCCTCTAATTTCATCCATAGTACAAGATCCAAAGACAAGATTGTTTACAGACAAACCCTAGATGCTCCCTCCATAGCTTCTCCTTCTAAGCCAACAAGTAGGAATTAAGGATCTGATCCTTTACCAGAAGATAACATCATGCTTCCCAAGATGCTCAAGTTCATGAGCTCATTCACATGGTTGAGGAAGAATCTTCTGTAAGCCCTAACTCCCAAGCCAAAACTCAAGAAACCTTGCCTATAGAGGCTCAACCCCTTGTTAAAAGAAGAATAAGATTGATATTAGTAGTGGATAGTGATGAAACCATTACTGCTGAGACACTAGATATCTTGAGACAAACTCCCATAGCAACAACTACTAGTGAAGCTCACAATAAAGAATAAGAGAAAACTTTCTTCCACGTGAAGATTTGGCTAATGAATTTGTTGAGATCATCCTTCATGAAAGTCACATCTCTCCTGCATAATATATAAAGGATAAAGGAAAAGCCCCCATCATTGAAGAAGAGGAACAACCTTCAAGGGAAACATAAGATATATAACTCCAACATGTTATAGCCTTGTCCCAATTAGAATCTATAGTTAAACAAAATGAAATAGACATAGCTAAGCTAATTTATATAGCATAAAATAAGGATTTTATAATTTCCCATTTGATGAAAAAAATTGAAAATTTATAAATACAATTTTGAAGAAAAAGGATGAGGTAGAAGATGAGATTATTGATGTTTGGGGTCTTACTAGATCACTTGAATAAGAAAACATTTCTATGAGAATAAATCTATTTAGGGTTGAAATGGAAAATGCTAGGATAAAAAACCAAATAGATTCCAAATCTTCTCATATTCCTCTCAAAATGATGATAGATCAAAGTTTTCAGACTACTTTGATTATTTCTGAAGTAAAAGACTAGTGGGATCAATTCTACTCATAATTAGAAGGAATGAAGATACAAAATCAATTACTTAAGAAGGAAAATCATCTTCTTAAAGAGGAAAAATAGAAAATGCAAGAAGAATTAACCCAAGCCAAACAAAAAGAAAAACAAATCAAGCAAACCCTTTAGTTTACCTATCAGTTAGGTGAAAAATTGCTATCTTATAGAGTTTCCTCTTCTTTTTATAGTCTATTTTTACATGAATAATTCCTTAGATGTTAGCTATTACAAATATCTTGTATTTACCATATGAGATACACACTAGTGATGGTTTCATGGTAGTATTTATAAATGGTACTCCTGATAGATAAGATTTACGTTGTGAATTTTACTTATGTGACATTGTTTTAGGAAAAATAAATGATTTTATGATAAATTTATCTATGGGATAACTTCATATGGGATCCCTATTATCTGCATATAGGAATTAGATTGCTTGGTAGGATAAATATAATGATCAAACTAATCTTGCACAAAATGTTTGTATCTATATTAGACCATGATTTGGTATTGTACATCATGTACTACATTAATTTCATATCTACTACTGGCAACTAAGAATCCATGATCATTATCTCTCCACATTACATGATGGCCTTCTCAAATTTGAGTTATTTGTGAAACATAATTTTAATGATGTAGTGGTGTCTTGTAGGCAATGTTGGCACATGCTACTAGCACCATTAAGAAGAAGAGAAGTGTTGTTACCCACTACCATTCAATGGTCTCTAAGAAGAACTAGATAGGTCATATAGATACTTTTAGAAGTCTTATAAAGAGATGGGAAGAATCCATGGACTGGAATGAGGTTTTGACCTCCCTTGCTACTTTCTCTAATGTCTCTTTGGCAAAATACAAGACCATAATCTTATGAACAATTTGATATTTGGGTTTATTTTGTATAGAGGGATATGGGTTTCACACCTCCTAATCAAATAATACTTTAAAAATACCTATATTCTATGTATGATTTAAGTTTGAAGCTACAACAAAGAATCCACAATTATGGAGATTGAGAATATAGTTTGCAAAGGGACTTACAAATGGTAAGGAATGAAGGAGATGATGAGTCCACAAAATGAATCATTATTACTATAATTTATGGCCTTAAATATATCAAATGATTGAGCATTGTACATAATATTGATGTTTAGAAATTGCATAAAGTAGGAAATAGATGCTTTTGCCTATATAAACTCACATAAAGTCTAAATCTATATTTTTTGTACTTTTTTCTAACATTTACATGTTTTAGGCTCCATATTTTAACTTGTATAGTAAATAGTAGTATTAATAAGAGTTTTTACAAGATTTTGAAGATAATGAAATCCAAAGACCAAGATAAAAACTCTATAGTTACTACAGATTTCAACAATGAGCTCCAGATTTTGACAGGTGAGCTATGGATTTTGATAGGCAAACTACAGATTTCAACAGTGAGCTATGGATTTTGATAGAAAACTACAATATGTTTCAATTATCCAACCTCTTTATAGTAATCTAAAGGAATCTTTTATATATTTCCATTTTTGGATATGTATATATAGATGTATTTTTCTGCTAAGCCTTCCATTTTTAGATTTGATACTCTAGGTTACAATGGTGAAGATAGAAGATAATAATGATAATACATGTAAATATTTAATTGATATAGTTAGGTATTGAAAATGTTATCTATGGATTATTTGATTCCTAAGAGATCTCATTATAATGATACCAACTATATATCTCAATCCATCTAAAATATCTTATATTTTCAATATAGCTAGGTTGTTTCCTAGAATTATGGATAAGATAGTTGTTGATATAGAATAAATAGATAGATCCAATAGTATGGCATAGAAAGTGGCAAGTTAGTACATTAAAGTTTAATGTTACCCCTAGTTTTCCCATAGGTAGTTATAACTAGGACATAAGGGCATAGATCAATGGTACTAATTTGCCCAAAGTCAATTATAATTAGTAGCAATATTAGTGGTAAGAAAGAATAACAAATCAAAGATGCAATTATTGAAACTTCTATCACACTATCCCAAAATATGATCCCTATCTGAAATACTTGAACTAACTATTGAATGGATCAGATATCTTGATGTTGAAACTATGTAATGAATGACAAAAACCAAGGTCAAATGGGATAGGCTTTATAACACATTGGGTTGATAGGTTAGAAATGGAAAGTGGATATGGCAAAGAGGATAGATAAGAATGGTATGTGTACAAAGAAAAATAGTGACAGAGGCATAACTAAAATGTTCCTTGCAAATAATACACCTTATCATTCAAGTATACTACCACTTGAGATGAATAATATTCATTAGCTCTAGAAGTTTGTCACCATCTAGTGTGGCAAGCCTGTATGCTCCTGATCCATAATTTGTAGTGATGATGAAAAGCCCTATCTAGTTTGGTTTGAATTTTCCTTTATGTTTCTTCTCAACCATGGTATTCTTTTGGTTTTATTTGAGAACAAGATCACCAATTTCAAAATTTTGATACTTCACATGCTAATTATAGTGGCCTTTGAGTCAATTTTGATATGCTTGAAGATTGTTGAGCATGGCTATGTGTTTTTTATCAAGTAGATCTAGCTCTTATAGGTGAGCTACTCAATAGTCATGATCATCCAAGACATGCTTGAAAGAGATGTGTAGTGAAGGCAACTCAACCTCAATGGGAAGGATGGCTTCAATACCATAAACAAGTGAGTATAGAGTGGCTCTTATGAGGGTATGATGATTGGTACGATATGCCCAAAGGGTAGGGAATATTTGGAGGTGATAATCATGATTGACATCATTGACAATCTTTTTGAGAATGTTGACAATGGTTTTATTGGATGCCTTAGCTTGGCCATTACTTTGAGAGTAATATGTTGTAAAAAAGTGTTGTGTGATGTTGTATTTAGTACATAACTAGTCTATATCTTTTCTATTGAATGATCCTCCATTGTTAGATATAATGTCAGAGGGGATACCATAGCGATAGATGAGATGATTGAAGATGAATTTGGAAATTTGCTTTTTAGTCATGTAAGTAAGGGGTATAGATTCAACCCACTTAGTGAAATATATAATGGTGGTAAGGATATGTTTATGGCCATCAGATGAAGTGGGGTTAACCTTCCCAATGAGGTTAAGTCCCCATGTAGAAAATGGCCATGGTGTCAACATCAGTTTAGAAGTTTTTGCTAGCGTATGAATCAAATTAGCACGTTATTGACATTTATCATATTTATTTACATATGCAGTGGAATATGCATACATTATGGGCCAATAATAACCAGTACACAAAAGCTTTTTTGATAGGACTACCTTACTATAATGGGCTCCATTTTCTCCTTTGTGAACTTTTATTAATGCTAATGTAGACTCTACTGAAGTTAAATAATGAAGTAGATGTCAGGCACCTAGAACAATAAATGCTCTGATACCACTTGTTGGGGATCAACCAACAATCTTGATTACTATGTGAAAGCAATTAAATATGGAATTAACCAGAATGATAAATAACTAGAATCAGAAATAGCAAAGAATAAGAGATACAAGAAACCACCCTAAAAACTTGTATTAAACTTTTCCAGAAGGAAATACAATGAAGAAACCTCTTTTCTTCCACACCTCTCTCAGATGTACAGCTCTCTTTCCCTCAAGAGTTCTCTCTCTCAATTACAATCAACTCCAACACTTAGATTGATACACATATACAATTTTGTATTATTCTCATTCATGTATAATACGCTATGAAGAATTATCCCTATTATATAGAATTAGGGATCATGAGCAATGCAATATCAACCATTAGATATACCTCTTAATCTAAGGATTAAAATAGTCCTACTAAAGATAGAGATGCGGACTTAAGACTAACACTTAATCCTACCATGCAAACAATCTATTCTATCCACAAAAATAGACTTTCTGGATGCACAGGTGACTGATGTCGGTCCCTGCCTATCTACCTATGACTGATGTTGACTGATACATGACCGACGTTGGCATCTCTTAGTTGACTCTTGACCAATGTCAATCGCTCCTGACTAACGCCAGTGACTATGTAAAATCAACAACTTCTACACTCGCTCATTTGGTGAAGCTTTTAGCTCCATAACTCAACAATCTCCCATTTGGAGATAAACAGCTGCACCAGTACCTGTACAACAACATCTTCTAGCTTCTCCATCTTCAAACTCAATCATGAAGACCAATAAAATTTGAATGAAGATTCAATTTCTCCTTTGTTACTGGCTTGGTTAACATATCAGCAGGGTTCTTATCTATATGGATCTTCTCCAGCTTCAACTCACCATCCTCCAATACCTGTCTAATGAAGTGGTACCTTAGCTGTATATGTTTGGTTCTTGAATGAAAGGCTGAATTCTTAGCCAAATGAATTGCACTCTGACTATCACTATATAATCTACAACTCTCTTTCTCCTTTCCTAGCTCTTCCATGAACCATGTCATCCATATCATTTCTTTGCTAGCCTCTGTGACTGCAATGTATTCTACCTCTATACTTGATAAGGCAACAACCTTTTGCAACTTTGAAATCTAGCTAACCACCATTCCACCAACAGTGAAAATATACCCTGTGGTGCTTTCCTACCATCCAAATCACCTGCCATATCTGAATCTACATAACCATGTAGAGAAGTATTTGAACCACCATAGCACAAATGCCTACTGCTGGTTCCTCTCAAATATCTAAGTATCCACTGAACTGCTTTCCAATGTTCCTTTCCTGGATTGGCCATATACTTGCTAACAACTCCCACTACTTGGGCAATATCCGGTCTAGTACATACCATCGCATACATTAAACTCCCTACTACGGAAGAATATGGAACTCTACTCATGTACTCTACCTCATCATGTGAATTAGGACACTGATCTTTACTCAGCTTGAAGTGTCGAGCCAAAGGTGTGCTTATCGGCTTTGCATCCTACATATTGAACCATTTCAACACCTTGTTCACATAATCCTCTTGAGACAAAATCAACCTATGTTTTTTTTGTCTCTCTTAATACTCATGCTAAGGATTTTCTTTGCTGCTCCCAAATCCTTCATGGCAAATGTGTGAGCTAATTTCACCTTAAGCTTAGAGATATCCTGCATGTGTGATCCTGCAACTAGCATATCATCTACATACAATAATAGAATAATATATATACCATTATCCAATCTCTTAAAATACACACAATGGTCAGATTGACATCTACTATAGCCATGCTCAGTCATAAACCTATCAAATCTCAAATACCACTGTCTAGGAGCTTGCTTGAGGCCATACAAGCTTTTCTTCAATCTGCACACAAGTTTCTCCTTACCTTTGACCTCAAATCCTTTCGGCTGATCCATATATATTTCTTCATCCAAATCTCCATGAAGAAATGCTATCTTAACATCAAGTTGCTCAAGATGCAAATCCTCAATAACAACTAAAGACAATACAGTCTGTATAGAAGTCATTTTAACTACAGGAGAAAAAATCTCACCAAAATCAATACCTAGTTTTTGTGCAAATCCTTTCACTACCAACCTGGCCTTATATTTCATCTGTCCATTCTCACCTTCCTTCAATCTATAGATCCATCTATTTTTTAGTGTTCTCTTACCAGCTGGAAACTCAACCAAATCCCACATTTGGTTCTCTTTCAAGGAATCAATCTCCTCACTCATGCCTAGCTCCCACTGTTTCCTTGAATCTACCTGTATTGCCTCATCAAAACTCTCTGGTTCTCCAACATCAGTGAGCAATAAATAGAATAATGAAGGGGAATATTGAATTGGAGGTTTACTTACCCTTTCTGACCTCCTGATGGGCATCTGAGACTCATTCACAACACACAGTCCACCCAAATTCTCTGACAGTGACTGACCTTGGTCACCTCTAGGCCTGTAACTGACCGACGTTAGTTCTATATGATCAACATCAGTTCTTAACTTGCCGACGTCGGTCACTATATGACTGACATCGGTTCCTGTGTTGTTGATGTCGATTCCTACCTAACCGATGTCGGTCTCTGTGTTTTTCTTTTTGTGATTATTCTTTTCCATGAGCTCATTTTGGACTATCACCTTGTCCAATTCTTCATGGCCCTGCTCAAAAATCTTTAGCTTCTTGAGCTAATCACTATACATCACTTTTTCATTAAAAACAACATCACAACTCCTAATTATTTTGTTATTTCCTAGATTCTAAAACCTAAATCTAAAATCTCCAGAGCCATAACCAATAAATGTGCACCTCATAGACTTAACATCTAGCTTCTTTCTATTTTCCTTATCAACGTGCACAAAAGCTTCACAACTAAAAACTTTGAGAAATGAGAGATCTACCTTTTTACTTGTTCATGCCTCTTCTATAATTCCACCATCTAAAGCTGTAGAGGGTCCTTTGTTAATCAGGTAAACTGTAGTATCCACAGCTTCTACCCAAAACTCTAAGGGCAAACCATCATGCAACCTCATACACTGTGCATGCTCCATTATTGTTTTATTCATCCTTTTAGCAACTCCATTTTGCTAAGGTGTCCTTGGAACTATCCTTTGCCTACATATTCCATGCATATAACAATACCAGTTGAACTTGTAGCTACAAAACTCACCACCATTGTCAGATCTAAGGCACTTCAATCTCCTACCTATTTCATTCTCAACTAAAGCTTTCCAAATCTTAAAGGTGTCAAAAACATCACATTTCTTCTTTATACAATAGACCCATACCTTTCTTGTAGCATCATCTATGAAAGTCACATAGTACTGTGATCCTCTAATAAAAGCAACTTGAGTTAGTCCCCACACGTCTGTGTGAACAAGCTCTAACTTATGCTTCTTCTTTATTGACCTAGTCTTGAGAAAACTCACTCTCTTCTATTTCTCAAAAATACAGTGCTCACAAAAATCTAGATCTATGCTTTTCAAATCTAAAAGCTTATCTTTTGACTTAAGAATAGTCATTCCCTTCTCACTCATATGGCCAAGCCTTTGGTGCCACAACTTTGCATCTACATCTGAAGTAGATAATATAGGAGAATTTTTAGTAACACAATTACATAAATAGAGAGTACCTTCTCTCTTACCTCTGGCTAATACAAGTGCACCCTTAGAAACCTTCCAAGATTCAGCTGTGAGAGTTACTATGCAACCCTCATCCCCTAACTTTCCTATAGAAATCAAATTCCTCTTCAGGCTGGGAACATGCATGACATCTCTCAACACCCATGTGTTGCCATTCTACATCTTCATCTGCACTTTTCCTTTGCCAATAATTTTACAAGGCTCATCATCCCCTAAATAAACTATTCCAAAATCTCCATGGACATAGTCACTAAAATATTCTCTATTTGGGGTTGCATGAAAAGAGGTACCAGAATCTAAAACCCAAGATTCTATATTATTATGCAAAGAGAATATAAGAGCATCTTGTGCAACAATACTTGCAACTTTTGCTTCTTCTTTACCTTCATGCCGATTGTCTTCTTTAGGTTTTGACCATCAATCTTTGCTTATATACCCTATCTTTCCACAATTCTAGCAGGCTATCCTTCTGCCATTTTTGGATTTGGATCTACCTCTCATCTTTGACTTAGACCTTGATCTCCCTTTCTTGCTCTTCTCTTTTTGCCTTCCCCTACTCTCAAAACTTAAAGCATTCCCTGATGTTTCCTTTGTGCTTTTCCTGCGAATTTCTTTATTCAAGATTACACTAACAACATCATCTACTTTTAAAATATTTGAAGCAGATGCAGTATTACTAACTGCCATTACCAAGCTATGCCAGCTTTCATGTAATGAGAATAATATTAATAGAGATTTAATTTCATCATCAAACACTAGTTTGACTAAATTTAATTGATTTACAATTCCATGTAAATCATTTAGATGATTAGATACAGATCCACCTTCCTGCATTTGCAAATTAAATAACTGCTTCATAAGATATACCTTATTTGAAGTTGAGGGTTTTTCATATAAATTTGCTAAAGTAGTCATTAACTCTACCATTGACTTTGCCTGTGATAGATTAGATATCACATTAGATGCTAGACTCAATCTTATAGATCCAAGAGCCTTTCTATTAAGAACTTCCCATTCTTCATCTTGCATGTCTGTGGGCTTGTATGAAACCCCACCCAATGGTAAGTATAGATCTTTTTGATACAGATAATCTTCTATCTAAATCTTCCATAATTGGTAATTCTTACCATTAAACTTCTCCATTCTAAGTTTACTTTCTTCTGCCATTGCTTTTCCCACTCAAATAAAAACCCCTATGAGTAACCTGTAATCAACACACACTAACTAGATCTGAAACACCTGTTAGTCAACCTGAGCTCTGATACCACTTTGTCAGGCACCTAAAACAATAAATACTTTGATACCACTTGTTGGGTATCAACCAACAATCTTGATTACTATGTGAAAGCAATTAAATATGGAATTAACTAGAATGATAAGTAATTAGAATCAGAAATAACAAAGAATAAGAGATACAAGAAACCACCCTAAAAACTTGTATTAAACTCTTCCAGAAGGAAATACAATGAAAAAATCTATTTTCTTCCACACCTCTCTCAGATGTACAACTCTGTTTCCCTCAAGAGTTCACTCTCAATTACAATCAACTCCAACACTTGGATTGATACACATATACAATTCTGTACTGTTCTCATTCACATACAATATGCTATAAAGAATTATCCCTATTATATAGAATTAGGGATCATGAGAAATGCAATATAAACCATCAGATATACCTCTTAATCTAAGGCTTAAAACAGTCCTACTAAGGATAGAGATGCAGACTTAAGACTAACACTTAATCCTACCATGCAAACAATCTGTTCTCTCCATGAAAATAGACTTTCTAGATGCACAAGTGACTGACACTGGTCCCTACCTATCTGCCTATGACCGACGTTGACCGATACATGACCGACATCAGCATCTCTTTGTCAACTCTTGACCGATGTTGGTCACTCCTGACCGATACTGGTGACTATGTAAAATCAGCAACTTCTGCACTCGCTCATTTGGTGAAGCTTTTAGCTCCTCAACTCAACAGTAGAGTTCCATAAAAATTATGATGGTGAAGCATGGATCTAAGTAAAATATAATGAGTGGAATGATGAATGAAGGATTTGGTTTGTTTTTGAGATAGGTTAGGTGGTAGAAATTGGTCATGAAGGTAATTTTAAAGGTCTGAATACTAGACAGAATTAGGACCAACAACATCATAGATCATGGTAACAATGGAAGGTTCATGAGCTAGTGTTAAATTTTTTTTGATAAGGAACTGATACTCTTTTGCTTTATATATTTGTCAAATTAGAGAGCCAATAGTAACCATAAAATCAACAATTCTATTACTAACCCTTGATATATGCTCAAACTAAATGTTGGCAATTTGTTGTTTAAGAGTGTCGACCATGTCTTTATATAGAACCAACTTATCATCTTTGGTCTAAAAATGATTTGTGACCTGATTGATGATTAAATAAGAATCACCATAAACTTGAATATGAGATATATTCTAATGTACTGCTTGGCAAAGTCTTGTAATAAGTGCTTCATACATGGCCATGTTATTTATATAAGGAAAGTTGATTCTGAATGATATAGGGATTAGATCCCCCTATGGTGTAATAAAAAATAGTCTTGCCCCCAATCCATGTGCAGTGAATGAACCATCAAAATATAGCTTTTAGGGATTCTCCTCAAGGGGTGTATCAATAACGATCATGATGTATTCATCAAGAAATGGAAACTTGAGTGGTTGTGTGTCCATGAGAGGTGCTTTAACAAGTTGATCTACAAGAATTTGTCCTTTGATTGACACAATA
Organism: Torreya grandis; assembly: GCA_037957365.1. NCBI lineage: Eukaryota > Viridiplantae > Streptophyta > Pinopsida > Cupressales > Taxaceae > Torreya > Torreya grandis. The sequence goes on from JARHVA010000056.1 coordinate 6,920,407, forward strand.
TATGTAAAAATCACTAATAATCATGATCCATTTAGCCATTATACCTTGAAAAGCTAGTTTAGATAGTAGATACTTGAGTATATCTACTTTTGAAATGACCATAGTTTTATTATTCAACATGTAATGATGCAGTTTTTGAGCTATAAAAACCATGGTTAGATAAGATTTTTCAACAGGTGCATAGTTATGTTCATATGTGACCAAGGTATGGCTTAGGTATTAAATGTCATGCTCCTTTCCATTGTCATCATGTTGAGCCAAGATTGCCCCTAGGACATGATTAGTGGTTGATAGGTATAACAAGAATGGCTTTCCTAGCATAGGAGGTAATAAAATAGGTGGATTAACAAGATAATCTTTGAGTTGCTAAAAATTTGTTTGGAATTGATTATCCTAGTGAAATGTAACTCCTTTCTTTAAAATGTGTGTAAATGGATGGAACTTATCTATTAATTGAGAGATGAAATGTCAGATTGACTAGATCTTACCTTGTAAACTACAAAGTTGCTTCAAATTAGTTGGTGGTAGCATCTTGGTTATAGCATATAATTTAACTAGATCAACTTCAATACCTCTATGAGATATGATGAATCCAAGTAATTTGCCTGAAGTTATACCAAACACACATTTCTTTAGATTGAGTCTAACATTGTACTCTCATAGTCTTTTAAATATCTTACATAGCACTGATAGATGGTCAGCCCTAGTCTTGGACTCTCCTAATATGTCATCAACATAGTCTTTAATAATATCATGCATCATATCATAAAATATGATAGTCATGGTTCTTTGATATGTATCTCCCACATTCTTAAGGCCAAATGGAATCACATGATATTAAAATGTTCCCTATGTAGTGGTGAATGCTATATTATGATGATCTTCTAGTGCTATTCTGATCTGATTATATCCTAAAAATCCATCCATGAGTGAAAGCATTTCATAACATGTCATAAATTCAATGATCATGTTGATATTAGGTAATGGAAAATCATCTTTAGGACAAGCTTTATTGATGTCTCAAAAATTAGTACAAATTTTGATTCCTTTAAGTTTTTTACTAACAGGGACAACATTAGAGATCCATTCAGAGTAGTCAATGGATTCGATACATCCTACTTTTAAGAGTTTTTCCAACTCTTTCTTTACTAATACAACAACGTGATGATGCATCTTATGGATCTATTATTATATTGGTTTGGAATTAGGATTAACCATAAGGTGGTGCAAAACTAAGGTAGGGTCTAAACTTAGCATGTCAGAATAGGCCCATGCAAATATATCCACAAACTCTCTCAATAGAGATGTAAAGATGTTGCATTCCTCCTCAGTGAGATATGCTCCTAATTTTATCCATTTCAAGTATGATAGAGTCTCAATGTTTACCTCTATTGTATCTTCAACTAGAAGGTTCAAACCATCTTCTAGGATAGTAGGCAATGACTTGAACTATTGGACTATTTTAGGTTCCTCTGTTAGGAATTGATCTTCAACTTCTCCTAAGCATGATGAATATGATTTTCCTAATGAGAGATTTGGCCATGTAAAAAAAGTAGTCAAAAATTCTTAGAGAATTTTATCAAATATTTGTTATTATTCAAAACTAAACTCTGATCCATAGTCAATTTTATCATTGGTGGTTCCTTGGTCTAAATTTGAATAAGAATGAACACCCCCATCTAATGGCACCTAAAATAGGGTTTCACCACTAGATTGGCCTTTATCTTTACTTTTTCCTAGTCAAAAAGTGCCTCAAAGAGGTTTTCACTTTGGGACCTCAATGTTTTACTTTTTTTTTTTTTGGCTAAGGGTGTTCACTCGCTCTCCAAAATAGGCCAATAGACGCAATGTAATTGAGAATCTTGATTTGAGATCTCCAAATTGAACATTATCTCTAAGGCCCAAGAAATCATAAAATGTCTCATCATTCTAGAACTCATCAATTAGTAGATTGGATTCTTGTTCATCTAAATCTATCAATTGGGGATAATATAAAGGCAATGAATTGTGATAAATGTCTTGGATAAGGGTAAAAATGGCATTATTTTCAAATAGGTTGGTTTTAACTAGGTTATAAAAGGTAAGGCTATGATCAAACTCTATTTCACTATCGACATCATCATCACTAGTCAATGGTGATGGAGTTTGAATAAAATATGTGGGGTCACCCCCAAGTGATTTAAATCCAAGTCCATAAGGTATTCCATACTTAGTCATGGATTTGAGCTTGATGGTTCCTTGCTGATTCGGTTTGAGGCCTCTTCCTTCATAATTATGATGCTCCATAATCCTATTGGGAATAGGATACTTTGCATTTTTATAAAAATAAACTTGGTCATCATTGTATAACCATGATTCATCCCATTCAAGAGGGTTAGGTCCTAGGCTAGATGCTAATACAAATGTGATAGGTCTCTTATCTTTGCTCTTTCATTGCCAATGCATATGTGGGATGACCTTAGGTCACCTGAAGGTTTTCAAATTCTAAGGAAGATTGGCAATATGGAATGTATCATGAGTAACATACTCTCCCAGTCAATTATCTAAAATGGTGAAATGATTAAAAGCTTTAGGAGGTGGCATGTGGGAAAGGGACTCAAGGTATTAGGATCTATGTAATTATTTGGTGAAGGATAAATAAATATAGCTTTTCCTTTATCCTTCTTGGAATTGAGATTCATACCATATTGATAATTATGGCTTTGAAACTCAGCCTCAAGATGCTTGTAGTACTCATATGGGTGTAAATCTCTTGGAATATTCACTTCCATCCTTGAGTGGGAAAACTTGATACATTGATGTAGTGTTGATAGGACTACCCAAATCTCATGTAACCAAGGCTTGCCTAAAAGTATGTTTTATGATAACTCAAGATCCAACACATGGCAAAGTGTATCATGGGTCAAAGGCCTAATGATAACTGGCAAACTAATGGTGCTTTATGATTCTCTTTCCTGATTATCATAAGTTTTGATAGTTATTGTTTCTGGCTGGAGATCTATCATTGTGTACCTAAGAAGCTTGATGAGTTTGAGAGACTCTATGTTGAGGCCAGATCCATTATCGATAAGGACACATTTCACTTTATTCCATTTGATACAAACCTCAATGTATAATGGGTTATTATAGAGAAAGCAAAGGGAAGACATATCACTTTGGTTAAATGTGACTTATTAGGCTAGAGCTAAGTGTCCAACCAGAGCTTGAAAGTTATCAGGGGATATGTCACTAGCAATAGTGGATTGGGTCAAGAACTCATTCAATATGTTCTTGTGGATTATTAACATTAATAGAAAATCTAAGATAGATATTTGTGCTGGTGTCTTCTATAATTATTCCATAATATCAAACTACTTGTCTTGGTCAATTGTGAATGGTTTATTTTGAGGCTAAATAATTAGTGGGATGATAGGTAAAGTGGTAGATGGTTGTGGGCTTGGGATAGTAATATTAAACATTCAAGTTATGATTTCATAATCAAGATTATATATTAGACCATTATTGCTAACCAATGTTGGAAATGATGTGAGACTAGATAGGATAAGTCTCGATTGCTAGTACACTTGCATGTGGTCACATGGCAAGAACAAGTCATCACTATAAGATCCAAAAGCAAAAGTCTTAGTTTTATGGTTTACATGTATGTACTCCTAGGTCAAAGAAGGATTATCTATGTAATTTGGTTGGATAGTATTATTTATCAATGGTTTAGGATGATTAGTGTTTGGTCTAGGATTAATGGAGATGGTATTAATGCTACCCCCTACAATATGACCTATAACCCTATTGTAGTCATGTGCAACTACATGGTAGGTTTGTTGTTTGTTACCATTCTGACCTTGATTTTATCTATTATTTTTTCAATATGGATTATGTTGCTAGTTTTGTTGATTCTACTGGTTCAACCTTTGATTTTGATACTATTGATTTTACTACTACACTAGCCATTATTATTGTTGTTGATTGCTTTGCTGTTGTTGATTGTTATGTTGGGGAAATAGGTTTTGATAGATCCTAATAGTTTGATTGGAAGTAGAAGCACCATTATCCAAAAATTTTGCCCCATTCTCTAACATATTTTCAATTAAATTTTTGGTTTGGATACATCTTTGTAGATTATGCCCATAGACTTGATGATAGTCATAAAATTCATTTTCATGGTACCAATTAGGATAAGGAATGCCTTGTGGATAATGCTTTGGTATGAGCCAACTAATCAGATTAGTGGTAGTAAGCTTATGAAATACAAACTTAATAGGTTCTCCTAGCTTGTTAAAGACATGATGTGTAGGGATGGCTCTTCTAGGAGGAGGGGTTTACAATGGTAATGTCTACTGTATTTATTGTGTGGTTTTGGTTGTTGTGCTTGCAGTATTGGTTGGAGAGGTTGCTTGGTAGGAATAAGCTGAAAAGGTGGTGTGGATGAGGTTTTCATAGTTTTCACATGATAGGATTTGGTTACTCCATTTCCCACAACATTCTTATTACTATTGAATTACTTTGGTCTTTCATGATTAATTAGCCTATGTTAGTTGTGATGATTGCATTTGATTGGGGTGTTGGTCATTTTCCTAATTGGTACCTTGATTTTGATTATTTGAATTGAGCTTGATTACTCCCTTATTTATGAGTTCCATCTCAATCAACAAACACTTATCAATGATCTCTTTGAACATATGTGCACATTGTAGTTCTAGATGATAGGCTATCTCACTATGCAAATTTTTAGTAAACATAGTAGCTAATTGTTTATCTAGTAAACTATGGCTCAAATGGCTTGAAAAGGCTCTCCATCACTATAAATAACTTTAAAAAATCTCTCCAACTCTTTTATTTATTTGTGTTAGGTCCACTAATGAAATCTCATGCTCAAGATTATAGGAAAAGTGTTACACAAATTTATCAAAAAGATCATCCAAGTCCATACTGAATTCTTGGGCAACTTTTAAAAACACTCCAAGGCTTGTCTAGCCAAGTTCCTTGGAAATAATAACAAAAGGTATATGTCACTATATGCCACTGGTTGACATGTGACAAAGAATTTGGTCAAATGGGCCTTAAGGTCACCTTTCCCTTTATACGTATCAAATTTGGGTGGTTTGTATCTTGGAGGAAATGGTACCTAAAAATACTTCATATTGAATGGATAAGAACATACACCATCTAATTTGAATTTTTTAGTTTACTTCTCTACCTAAATATAGTAATTGCATCCTTCATCTATTGTAATTCTTGGGTTAAGAAACTAGGAGGGATATTGGTTTGAGGGAGACTTTGGGTTTGGATAGATGGTTCAGAGGTCACAAGTGGAACACTTTGACCAGGGTATGATGGAGACACATACTGGGGTAGATTAGTTTAGTTGGGGAATGAACTGGGAATATGCATACATGGATTGGGATGTACTTGAAATTGCACATTTGGCTACGTGATATTATAGTTCGGGTTGGTGATAAAGGTTTGACTTGGAGGATTTTTTGGTTGGAATGGAAGGATATAATTATATTATGCCTGTCATGGTTGAAAAAAGACATGCTACTGACTAATCAAACCTTATTATTGAGTAATAACTTGTGGACCAAGATCCTATCTCTAAATTTGTGGTGCATTTGGAACCAATGGTTGTCTAGTAGGTACCTGAGAAACATGAAGGCCTCCTTGTTACATGAATCCTTGTAAGGAAGTGAAAGCATGTTACAGATTTAGCATCTATCATTGACTAATATTTACACACTATTTATTAGTCATTACATGGTTTTAAATTAACATATTAGTCTGTGATTGAAGAGGTATGTTAGTCATTACTTGGTGAGGTGGAATATTAGTTTCCCCAAATTGAGGTGACAATATATTCATCCTTTATTGTGTTGATACACTAGACTATGTCTATTGTTGTGGAATACTACTCATTGCCTATTAAGGAAGAGTAGGATTCAACACATTTTGTCATTAGGGCATGACATTAGCCATTGTTTGATTACCTAATCCCATAGGTTGTACACTTAAGGAAGTAACTAGTTGAGGCTGGGTACAAAAACTCTTATTCATTGGTATAATGATCTACTCATGGGATTGATTATAGGCACATGTTATTGGCTAGTTGTTTGTGCATCAGTACCACTTTTCTCAAGATTGGACATTGTTTACATATTGTCCACTATATTTGGCTCACCATTTAGTATAGAATCCAAAGACACTTCTTTAATAACTATCATATGTATCAAGTAATCTATCAAATCAATTTGTATAAATGGGTCAAAACTTAGATTTTCTTGTCTAGTTAATTCCATCAACACTCTTGTTGAAGGAACTAGGTCAATGAGAGGCTTACTCACCATGTTCATTTGATTGAAATCATGTACTAGATTTAGGTAGGTTTGATATGCTATTTGCATTTGGTTAAAGTGATCTTCCATGATGTTTTTCTTTGATTAGATAATGGGGTCTTGGTACATTATTTGGAATAGAGCCATATGATTGCTAGAAGAAACTTGTTGATCATAAATGATATTATGGTGCAATCTTACTAGACTTGGTAAATTTTCATGGGGGAAGTCTGCTAGAAACTTATCCCCTACCTCTATGGCCCTAAACAAAATCTTGTCTTTGTTCTCTAAAAAATGTATCTCAAATAAAAATGGATCATATATGGAAGATAAATTAGTAGAATATGGCCATTTAAGTACTAACTCATCCATTATTATTATTATAGCTAGGTGTTTCATAGTTTGTTCTTGGTCCTATTCTACGTAAGTGGTGTGTTAACCAAATAGTTAGCCAATAGATCTTGGCTTTGTGCCCCTAATTGATCATTATAAGAGGGATAAGAATCCATCTCATAAGAAATATTATCTACATAGGGTTCTTGCACCATTTCTTCCTATACAACTACATTGCCAATCCTTGGATTGTATATGAGCACACTATGAGTGTAGGAATACATGTTGGGATCCATAGTCAATGCTTGGTAATAAAAGGTCAAAGATTTATAGAAACTCTTAAAAGAATATAATTTAAAACAAATGATGCCTCTAACTTGGTCTAGATTTTTCAAAAGGATCAGAATGTTATGTAAATATTTTTGAGGAAACAAGCTAGCATACAATATCCAATGTTTCACTGTTCAGATAAAGATAAGCAAGTAAATGGATAAAAAAAATTGAAATGCCAAACTCTAAAGTTGAAGTGTTTCAAATCAATCTAATCTAGTAAATTAAAAGTTGTTATGTCTTTTGGCTAAATATGGCATCAAAAGATAGTCTCAAAAAAGGCATGTACTAAGACTCTTGGCCAAATAACATTAAAATCTATACTTTGGAAATAGATGAAAGTTTTAATCTAACATATTTGAAACACTTCTAACAAACACTAGGAATTCAATTCTTGGACATGAAATTGATCAACTAGGTATAAGGTATGAAACAAAAGGCACTTTAACAATAGTTTATTTTCTTGTAAATAATAGTATAAAAATTGGTTCTTTTGACAAATAGGCTAAAAATTGAATAGTATAACTGTGTTTTAGATAAAGGATCGAAAGAGTACACTTGGATTGGTCTAAAAATGCAAGAAAAAAATTGAAACTCTATGCAATAAGGTCTATGAAACAAAGTTTGAAATGGTTTGGGAAGTGTAATGATGTTATACTACCCAAAAGGTATGATAAAAAAGTTTTCTTCAAAGACTCTCTAAGGCAAAGACATTTTTCCACAATTTTGACAACATAACACTACATTTCTTGACTTAAAATGTTGTGGTATATAAACTTAAAGTGCAAGTGTTTAAAAAAAAATGGCTTAAGTATATCAAGTGAGGATAATGATTATGAGTCTTAAATGGCCTTGAACCTAAATTGGAAATTAAACCTAAGTTCCCTGAAGTTTAGTGTAAATGGTGAACACACTTAACACATCAACCCTATGAACTTGTAAAGGTATAATTTCAAATTTAAATTATAAGTGAAGGACTTAAAAAACTTTGGTAAAGGTCTAGACTCAATTGGGTAGCATAATTGTGCCAAAGTGGATGATATGACTCTCAAGCCTTTGATGAACTTTAAATAAGGCAAATGGATGATCTCACATGGGTAGCATAACTCTTCTTTGTTCAAAGAAAAATGAGGACTATGTGTTTGGTTTGGGAATGTTTGTTTACAACAAGTTTTTGACTCCAAACAAGACTTTAATCAAGGACAAGACAAACTAATTAATTTCTCTTAGATCCTAAAATGACAAGGTTGCTTGGTACTATTAGAATCTATCAATATACATCATTTGAGAGGATTTTAAGTGTTCATCCAAAAGTAAAAGCATATTAAATAGTAGGGATTTTACACCCCCGTTCTCTCAAATGATAGTACTATGACATTGAAATTGAGGCACACCTTACACTAATAATACTTCCATGGTAAGTGGGGATTTATCTAAGATCTAACAAGTTTCTAAATGATCTAGGGGAATCAATTTCATAATGACTTTTATGTCAAATAATGCAAAATAAAAGCATGGATTTTGTGTCTGTATCACTTGGCTTATTGCAAAAAGGTCTAGTCCTATATACAACCACTACATCCTAATATTCACTTAGTGTAGTGTGATGTCCAAAGTGCCACTACGTCTCATTTATAACTCTAAAAGAGTCCAATGAAGTCAATACTAGAAGATGAAACCCTAGGTCAAAGCTTCCCTAAAGAACTTACGAGAGGTGATGAAGTCTCCCTCATAAGCCAAGATGCATAAAAATAAATAAAACATGAAAATATAAAGACTTTAGGGTCATTTTCAAGATCACCCAAACTTTGATGAGTTTTTGGGGAGTGCTTTAGATGACTTTTTTTCTATGCCTTGGACTAGGCTACTTGCAATAAGAATGACACTTTTAATTCCAAGGGTTCACTACAGGGGATAAATGGAAGAGCATACATGAAACATTACTCTTTTTTATAAACAAAATCCAACTAAATAATTTCAAATAATAATTGATAAGTGTGTTAAATTTTAAACTCAAATGAAATGTTTGGTGGTGTTCATTTGACCCCTTGGTCTTAGTTGTAAACTTTGAAAAACATTCACCAAAACATCTAAAAATTCCTTGTTAAAAACCAAAAACAAAGTTCATAATCAAATTTTAAGAATGCAAAAGTGATTTAAACATGTTTTGAGAAATTATCCCGCTTGGTCCTATAGTAAAATTTTTAGCATGTCCCTTAGCTTTGAAGCCCTTTTGAGTTTGAAACAACAAAATTTGAAAAAGTAGGTCTCCAGTCTATGTTTTTGGAAAAACATAGTGACTAACATCAGTCAATACCACCGATGTTAGTTATAACCAATAAAGATCTAACTGATGTCAGTTATGTTAACTAACATTGGTTAAGCTAAGCAATTGATGTCAGTATTACTGCCAACATCGGTTACTATGTAAAAATTATGGCAACCAAAAATGGCAAAATAAAGTTAGAAAATCAATTTGCAAGAGTTTTAAGAGCTCAAATAAATATTTTAAAGTTGTAAAAATATCTCCTTCATGTGTATAATGTGTCTAATCCCACCAGGTGTGCCATTATGTGATCTAGGAATTTGACTCAAGAGAGGATGGTTAGTATGGTGTTAGAGCTAAAATGAAAACAAAGTGAAATAAACACACTAATAACATAACATCTCTAGGCCTAGATAATAAGGAGAGCTTAGTTAACAAAAGCAAATGGAAAGCACAACTAAAAATCAAAGGAATGAAAACAAAATAATTACTTTCACCTTCCTTGGATGTTATAAATGCCATTGTAATGGTGGCTTGCTCAACTTGTGCTTTAAGAGGTCTTCTTCAATGGAGTGTGGCTACCTTCATCTTCTCTTGGCACCTTTGGCTTTTGAATTGTCTTGGTTTGGAATTAATTTGGCATTATAACACTAGTTTCTTGAATCTTTTTAGAACCAATCCTGCATTATAACTTTTCACTAATTAAGCTTATAAATGATGTTGTGAGGCCTCCTATTTATAGATTTTTGGATTTGAGTAGATCCAACGTCAACCATCCATCTCAAGATTGAGATGTATGGTTAAGGATTAATTAAATTTTATGAATTAAGTTTGTAATTATCTTCACCATGACATTAGAAGAAGGGTAAATTAAGAGGCATGGAGGGCATCATGGAAGGCATTGATGAGGCATGGAGGGCATGAAGCCTAATATTTATGGCATTTATGGCCTAGGCATGTCTTCTCAAGAAATGACATCACTTAATGATGAATATATTCAATATTAATTTACAAAAAAAAAATTCAACGAGTTTCCATGTAATTTTTAATTAGGCCTTGATTTGGGTTAATTATCTCTAAAACATGATTAAGCACTTTATGCACAAATTACCCAAATTGATCAGTATGCATTGTTATTGGTCCTAAATTTGTTTGGATTGGAATTGGAAACCACTGTTAGATGTGTTGGATGCATATTCCTATTTATAATGTTTCTGAGAATAAATAATAAATGCATGATTCTTGTGTAAAAGATTTTATATGAAAGAGTAGTTCAGAGCACGTGGGTGAAAAATTGTTATTTTGACTCAAAATGAATTGATCAAAGTTAGATGGCCCATAAATTTTATTTCCATATTTAGGGATACCTTGGCCAAAATTGACACTTGAATATGTTATTTTCACATCATTTTTCATGTTTTAGTGTTTTTAGGCCAAATTGTGCATTTTGACTAGAAATTGGTCAAAACCCCGATTGGAGGTTATCGGTGGCCAGATTTAGATGTCTACATATAAAACCTAATTTCATAGAAATTAATTTTGTAATTTTAAATAATATTCTTGAATAGATGATAATTTTTGATCACATAGTCTATAGATTTGAAAATTTTGTCTTTTTGCACAATATAATAATTATCGATTTATTCTCAGTACTACTTTTGTCATTTAAAGTCACAATTTTGTGATTTAAAACAAAAATACAATTATATATTTTATATTCATTAGTGATATTGTTATTCATAGTCATGCTATTATCTATCTAATAATATTTTTGTATGTAATCAACATTTTCCATGAAACTACTAATGCTTTTGTCTTGAAAGACCTCTTTTTGAGTGCCACCAAATTAAAAACTACTAACCATGTGCTTATAGGCCACCTATCAAAGAATCCATTTGGAACTTTAAAAAATAAAATTTTGATTATCTATTTCATCTTGAATATATCATCTTGTTGTAAAAAAAGTATTCCTTGTATATACTTGTGTGTGTGTTGATTTGCACATAATTTGTCATATCGTGCTCATCACACATAGGTAATTAAAATGGTTAATTAATTATATCATGTGTTTGCCTATTTATTGATCCCTCCCTCTAGGATAGCAAAAGACATGGAATTGATCCCCATACATGGGTTTAGTTTATAAGAGTTGGTGTCCTAGATTTAATTACCGCACGCTAACCAAACTTCATGTTCTAATAGAGTATAACAATTAGGAACAACTATAGTTAGGCTAAAAATTTGACCCCATATAGGTCATCCATGAAGGGGAAGAGTTAAATCTTTAAACTAGGCATTAGAAAACACCATATACATACCTGGGCCCTAATGTACCTTCATGTGTATAAGGGATACCCTTAGAAACCTTATGCATACCTAGAATAGGAAATTTTGGCTAAATAGGTGTAATGATATAAGAGTTAGTTTCATCTCTGAAGTAGCCATCATGTGCAAGTAGGGTTGAGAGGGTTTGATCTATACCGTAATGGGTCATAAGCCTACATCCTCACTTGTGAATACATTAGATGGTATAGAAATCAAGTTACACTCTTGAGTTTACTAATCATAGGTTATGGTTTGCTTTCTTGGGTGTGTATTGTGGTAAACCCATATTTTTTATGAGTCAAGCCATCTTTTACCTATCCAAACCTATCTAGGTCCTTTGCATGTGTCATATTTTATATCCTTACCACATCTATATCCAATCATCCTTCATATATATTCTAGTCATCATCCTTGTCATCCTATCATTATACATATTATATTTATTCCATCTTATCTTGTCTAATTATACCTACTTATTGTAATTCATACCCCTATCTTACCTTGTACATGTCATCTTGTACACCCCATCACATATTGTATATCCTTGTCTCACCCATTTGTACATAATTTTATTCTCTTGTACATCCTTTTAGTCATATCTTATGCTAGTCATATCCCATCACTTACATTTTTATCCTGCACATCCATCTCTCATTCCCCATCTTGTCTTCATCCCATCCTAGCCTAACCATATCCACTTATCATTTGTCATACCCCTTACCACCTCCATCTTATTTTGACCATCCTTGATATCATCATCACCATATTATTTTCATCCCTAGTCATATTTACCCAATCCTAATCACATCTTGTATATCCTAGTCTTACCTTCTTATACATATTTTGCTTCTCTTATACATCCTAGACATAGCCTATACTATCCACACTCATCATTGGACATACCCCCACCCATATCCTAATCACATATTATCCACATCAAGTCCATATTATCCTTATCCTTGTCTTCATCACCCATCTAGTTTATCCTTGTCTAATCTTATCCTAGTTGTCTCTTTAGGTCACATACGAGTCTAAACCATCCATATTTCACTCATCTTATCCCTCCTTAATCATTTCCAAATCACCTATCATCATATTTATCCTTATCCCATTATATTAATCACCTTAATCACATAATAATCTACCATCCCATCTTGAGTTAATCCTATCATCTTATCACCATCCTATCATCCTAATCCACTTGGTCAAATCTCATATCATAATCACTATCCTACTAGCATTTTATCACTTTATTGGTCTCAACCTAGAAAACCCATCAACTATAAATCATCCATAGTCCAATAATATTGCATTATTCATAATGAGCACCCATCATATCATCCTCTTGCTAGTTTTGATTTAAGCATCCATCATATCCCTAATCCTTTTACTAGTTTGATAAATAGACATTACTAGTAGGTTTGTTCACACCTATTTATTATATTCTAAAATTTGGTCATAATATTCTATCCATTAGTCTATTTCATCCACATCATCACCTATCATCCTAGGTTGGTCCTTTTAATCTATTTTTGTTTAATAACTCATCCCTAACCCTTATTATACCTCCATCATTCACATCTATTAACCATCACCATGGAACTAGACCCTACCTTCATTGAATAATACATACATGCCAACAAGGATGAGATCCTTTTGTAACTCATTATGATGGGTGTACCACTTATTGAAGGTGTTAATCCCATTCAACTCATTACATTTCATGTCTAAGCCCAATCATGTGAATCTCATACTAACCCTCCATTCACTAGTCATAAACCATCAACTTCCCATTCCCATACTAGCAAAGGAAATCCAATCTTGGCCTCCTTGCTTACTACCAATCCATCCACTCCCCCCCCCCCCCAACATCAACAATCATCTGATCATAAGACCAATGCTTCCATATCCAATCCCAAAGTGAAGTGGGTTCTTATGTTCCCCTCCCTATGTCATTGGAATCTCTTTTTAAACAACTAGTCACCACCAACATGATGGTCTATCTGCCTATTTGACATTTTGATCTCACTAAGCCTAATCCATCTTGGTATAAAGGTAATCAATATTGTGCATGTAATTAAACTTGGGGGCATACCATTAACTAATGTTAACCTTTCCAAGATTTTGTCTAAGACCTCATTGACCATGGTGACATAGTAATAAAAGTGAACCAGATGCATCCACATCCTTGAGTGAATAAAAAGAGGAATGCCAAGATTCCCTTCTTAATCATGATTAATATCTTCCATTTCCAAGCCAAAGATAAGACACCACACCCATTCTACATGATCCTCCCACCCTCAAAATATCCTCCATCAAAGTCGAGTCTATTCCCCATGAGCCTAGTCCCCCCATCTCTCATAATTCCCTTCATGAGCCTATCATTTTTGAACCCATCATTCATCTATCATCTCCCTCTCACCCATCACCTAAAATACCCCTTATTGAGAGGTCAATAGTAGATAATGCATCTAAAATAGTAGCATTATATATTATGCATTGAAGTTAACTTCAAAGTTAGCATCTGAGGTCTTATCTTCCATAGGATCATGTTCAACACTTGTATCTAAATTAGATTCCTCGTTAGAAATGTCATCCCTTATTGATGCTGATAATGTCTATCTTCTAAAGGATACCTATAATCTATATATCTCTGATTCATTACCAATCATATATTTTGATACCATTCTAGAAGATGATATCATAAATGAGTTCTTGAAAGCTTTATCTATTGAAGATTGTCAGAGTGAATTTAATCCTCCTTTGGATATGTCTATTATAGCTAGTCTTAGTGATCAGTTTGCTAATATTGAGGAGATTTTCTCCAATTTAAAAACTAGGTCTCCTAGAAAAATCTATGAAGATAATGTTACCCCATCACCCCTAATTTACCTCATCATTCCCTCACCCCCATCTTTATCCATCATGGTCCCCTTTCTTCCCATCGATAACCATTTAATCACCTCCCTCCATAGGGATAAATAGGACCATGCATCATTGGACCCTTCCTTGAGCAATATAATGTGTGCCACCAATATGAAGGTCTAAGACCATAGTCATAATAATCAAGTCACATTTGATCCTATCACTCAAAATCAAGAAGAATCAGATCATCAACTTAATCCAAAAGCATCTCTCCTTAGTGAAACCTATAATCAGGCACTAGGGGCATATCAAATTCAAAATAATCTTTCAATTCAAAAATCAATCTCCCTTGGTGAAGTCCAAAATTAGATACTAGGGGGAAGTTAGAGCCAAATCTAGTTAGAAAATCAAAATGATATCAAAAGCATTATTAATGTGGCTGATCATCCATCAAATAATCAGATCAGAGATGAACCATAAAGTTAAAATGTCTTAGATCTCCTAAAGTATATTATGTATTAGCATTAATAAAATGAAACATGTCCCACATCTCCAATGATGTATGCAACTACTAGTCTTAATCCTCTATCACCCATCACACTATCTTATCCTAATCCCAATCTTCTAGCATCCATCATACGATCCTATCATGAACCCATAATCTACTCTAGTCATATCATCCATTTAAGTCTCATACCTCTCCATCATGACCTAATCACATCCATACCTCTCATCACCCTCCTAGGAAACATGGCCTCTCCTAAGGGCAATGAATACACCTAGTCTAAACATCCTTTTCCTAGTTACTAGGTTTGGTATTCCCTTTGATATTAACCCCATTTTTATAGTGTGTATACATATCCTAAATATCCTTAAAATTGAATAATGTCAAAAACCCTAAAAATCATAAAATTTGAAAAATCCAATAATCCATCATGTCTTGTCTTATATCTAATCCCCTAGTCTCATCTATATCCATCCATCTCATATTATCCACATTTTATCTTGAAACTAAATTGGAGTGGTCACCCATCCCTTCATATCTTCCATCTCATCCCACTGGCTAGGTCTTATCTACATATATCACCTTTTCAAATACTCTAATCTGGCACCCATCACTTCCTATCAGGACCTTGTCATACCTGACATCCATCCAATTACCCATTATTAGTATGGAAGGTACTTGATCCCATCATTGTCCTATCATTGCCTCTTCATACCTACCACCCATCCAATTAATCTTTGATAGTGTGAAATGTATTTGATCCCATCACGTCCTAATCTCTTTTCTAAATTTTTTTATTTTAGGGCCTTATTTTTTTGTAATCCTTGGTCATCACTTAGCTAATCACCATCCTTGACCACTTTTTGATTTTATTACAAGACCAAGTCATTATTCAAAGACCTCATAACATAATCTATCCTTCCATCCTAAACTAGGGACAACCTCTTAGCCTAATCATCATCATGATAACCCTATCCAAATATAAAACTATCCTAAAGTCCACATTCACATTCTAATAATCCTAGTCCAACCCATCCCCCAATCACACTTCCCATCATTAGGTAAGACATTGTGACACTGCATGTAGTTATTTGTGGGTATTACTTGTTTATTTTATTTGTCTTTTTTTTATTTGTATTTTGTCCCTTTTTTCTATTAGGCAATGAATGAGGATGCTATTAGGACACCTAAAGTGCCCTCAAGGATGCAGAGTTATCTTTTTTCCCATGCACTTTGGCACAATGTCCTCTTAGTCATGTTTATATCATGGGCATCTTATCAAGAGTTATATTTATCATATTTCATAGACTATGATGAGCTTTATGACATTTGTGATGGCTTAATCATCTACACCATCATCACTAATCATCTTCCTTCCCATCACTAATCCAATCCTCTGACTCATCCAACTAACATCCCATTTTTTATTTTCTCATCCTCAACTCATCATCTAAATTATATCCTTCACTCATTAACAAGGCTAATTATCCTTAATAATTATCATTTTATAATCACTAATCATAATCATTTTCATCATTTTTGAGTCAAAACTACATCGACCTGAGGTCTTTTTAGATTATGTAGGTAACATTTATCCACTTTTTAGTGCCCAAGGATAGCTCAACCACTATCTTCTCTCTCAATCCCTTACATGTGTCTTTGCTAGGGGCATCATGCCAATCATTTTAGCCACTTGATCATATCAATTCTTCTCTATCATCATGTCAATTTATTTATCTTTGGGATACACCCATCATCAATCTTTTCAAATTAGTCTTATCATGGCTTATAGCTCTCCCTTGCATGCATATTTACTTGGGATAGGTCTAAATATTATGGATTTTTAATCTTATCATCATTCTATCATGGTTGATTCCCCTTTGGGATGTATTTAAAACTATGACACCCATCATATTTCCCCC
The DNA here is from genome assembly GCA_037957365.1 of Torreya grandis. Lineage (NCBI taxonomy): Eukaryota > Viridiplantae > Streptophyta > Pinopsida > Cupressales > Taxaceae > Torreya > Torreya grandis. Next base: position 6,937,279 of record JARHVA010000056.1, read on the forward strand.
TTATGCATGTGTCCTTTTTAAGGGAATCCTCAATTTGTATCTCATTGCTCGAGTTAAATCACTCATATTATTCATCTTCTATCCCACATATGACATCCCATCCCATAACCTATCTATCTCATCCCACCCATCATTTCTTATTTCAAGTGGCCATCTAGCTCATTCTTCCTTGCATGTCCCCTCGAGGGGGCATCATATCCCCTAACAACATCTACTAACATTCATCCATGACATCATTTTTATTTGAAAGACCACTAATGCTTCCACTTCACTCCATGTGTACTACCCTTTCAAATATGTGCACAATGTATTCACTTGAAATCAATCACTTCATTATTGTTGACTAATATTCTTGTTAGTCAACACTAATTCTATCTAATCTATTTTATTCTACTAATTTATCCTATTTCTATCCATTTATTGAATATCCCCCTTCTATTATCCTACATTCACTAACCTTATTTATCCCATCCCTTTATTAATTATATCCTAATCCCTATTATCCTAATCTAATTATAGTTATCTATTATATGGGAATTTAATATTTCCATAGCCCCAACTAACCACCTACTAACCTACACCCTAGGCATTCCTAAATCCCTAGGAGTCCTAAACCCTATCTAACCCCCACTTAATCCTCCATTGTCCCTAAACTAATTGAGAAGTCTCTATAATTGGAAAAACTCCTCCAAGTCTCTAGAAGTTTATAAATTAGAGACTTATAAGGAATTTAAAATTCCTTAAATAATCCATATCCATTGATCTCATCTCTCTAACTTCAAATTACAACCCTTGATCTTCCCTCCTAAATCTATATAACCAACCTCTTTCCTCCATTAGATCAATCTAAGAATCTTATAACATCTTCATGCCAAAATAAAATATCATAAATCCATAGAAAATCCATGTCCAAACATTCATTAAATCCTCCATCAAAAATCCAATATCAAGCAACATCCTAATGTCAATCTGATTTAAGGTAATCCATTAATCTCAATCTCTTTTTCTTTTTATTTGATCATGGATTGATGCATTTAGGATTTAGGTGTATGATTTAATAGTTATTTCATATAATTTCACTTAATTGTAATGGATTTAGTCTTTACTTAGGTATTTGGTTATTTTGAGTGATTGAATTACATGATTTAATCCTTGAGCTAAAAAAATCACCTACACATACTACTCATGTTGTGTTGGTGTAGATGTAGATTTTGAAAGTGGAACTACCTATGATGAACTTCTAGTGAAAAACTATGTATACTTTGATGAAAAAATATGTATTGGTTGTCACTCTTAAATAGTAATTTTAGTTACCTAATTTCTTGAAAATATTTTAATTAATGTTTGAACTAGAGTTAGATTCTGATATTTGTATTGATTGCCATAAATATTTATTAGTTGTTGAACTAAAATTGTAACCTTAGGTTGATAGTTATTCCCAAATATATTAATAATTTGATGCATGGGAGGTGTATTATAGATCTATAATTGTTTCCAAATATTTTGATTGATGTTTGTACCAAAACTATGTCTTTGCATCTATAGATGTTCCCAAATATCTTAATTGGTGCACATAATGGTGTTGCATTATGAACTCTACAAACATTTTGGAATCACTACTAAGGCTATGATTTAAGATAGTAATGATAAATAGATGTCATATAAGTCATAGGGCTTGTACGATGAGTAACCAATGATTCATTAAAGAGAACACACTAGGATAACTCTATTGTAGATGAGTTCGATTTAGGGTAGTATAATGAATGAGGGTATGATGGCCCCTATGTGAACTCTATGATGACTTTTCTAACATACTAATTGATGTGAGATTTGAGTGCATAGTAATGATAATTTTAATGTTCATTAATCTAGTGAAAATGATAATAATGTTTATGTGATACCTAGTATAAATGGTGAGGTAGTTGATAAGTAGTTGAATGAAGTGTAATCATCCCCTTATCTAGTAGTGTAATCAAAATGTCATGATTCCTAGCCTTATTTAAAAAATTTATAACCTCTCTACATATATATAACTATATATTTTGTTGTATAGAGTGGGATTTTTCCCTTACTCAGTATTATTATTAGTTATTTTATTTCTACTGGTTTCTAAGTTGGAAGTATAGTATCCTCTTATACCAAATTTGATGACTGAGGTTATAAAAGATCTAAATCAAAATTTGCCTCTAAATATGTAATAACTAATCAAAAATTTGCCTCTAATGAGATATTTTCATTGCATAGATGTCTAAATGATTTAGATGTTTGATATAGCAATCTGTCCTTAAGAGGATAAATTAGACCTCTAGCTAAGATGTATTACACTTCTAAATATATTAGTTGATAAATTAACTGATGTAAACAAGTTTTGAACCATAAAATGTACTCTAAGGTAGGATTTTTATTGCCCTAATATAGTGAAGCTAACCTCTTGTGTGTGACTAGAGGTCCCTTATTTTATATATAATTCCTTAAGAAGACTATGTCTAGCTCTTCATATGTATGTAAAGATGCACTAAGGAGTGTATTATGGAACCAGTCTAGTGCTTTGTCCTTTAGTGAATTTAGAAACACTTATATTAGTTTTAACTTTTTTGTAACATGAGCCATGGATTTATCATAAGCTTGAAGATGTAAATATGGATCACCTTGTCCATCAAAGATAGGTAACATTGATATCTAAAAGTTATGTGAAAACCTCATAGTTGAAATTCTATATGGAATAGGATTATGATGGATAACATTGGCATCATCCTAAGATATGTATGTCTCATTATGTGAAGTGAGAATATGTGCTTGGTTTTTAAAGTATCCATAACATGCATTAAATAAATTATCGCTTATGAAGGTATATTATCATTATCTAGGGGTTCATTTAATTCTTAAATTTTGTTGTTTATTTTATCCATTGGTATATAAGATTGGAAATATTATTTAAGAAGGGTTAGTATGCTCTCAATAACATTTGTAGGTGTGATAGATTAGACTTGGTTAGAGGTAAATAAGTTATGACCCTCATTTGGGTTTGTTTGATAACTAGGTCCTACTATAGCAAGAAGGGTTGAAGTGGATTCATTGGTATCCTTTGTATTGTTAGTTTGAATAGAAGGTAATTTATTTTATAGTGAATGAAAATTATGCACATAAGAATAAGTGTGTTTGTGTGTCTTTTAACATGTGATCTAATTTTTGGTTGAAAAAGAGAAATATATAAAGTAAGAGAAGAAGTAGAAATAATAAATTCTATGCCATCTTCATTATAATCACAGTAATCATCATTATTCCATTGTTCCTCAAAATCATAATTTAATTCATTTAAAGAGGTAAGATTATATGAACTATCATTTACATGCTCATTAAGAGAAGGATAAGAAGAAGGTTTTAAATTTTCACTACTATGCAATGTATCATCTTGTGTAATTTCAATGCAAGGTATTTGTGCACTAGTCATTTCTAAAATTCAAGCATGATTATTGTTTTCTATTTGAGGATCAAGGGAAGAAGGAGTAACAAGAATGTTTATTTTTTATACATTATGGCATATAGGGGAAGAGTTAAAAATATGTAAATTATCTATTTGTGGCAAATATTCATTGCATTGAGATGGAAATGTAAATGAAGGTGATAAAGGAATATCGTCCACCTTAGTTTGTGCATTGTTAAAAGGTGTAGCATTATTTTTATTTGCCTATTGAAATGTGATTGAGAAGGGTAAAGAAGATGCATTATTTTGATCCACTTTCTTTGAAGCATGTAAAATTAATTTTTGTGTAGTGCACTTATATTGATTATTTTGAATAATGAAGTAGTGAAAGTAGTTGAAAAAATAGGATCACATTGTAATAAAACACTACCAATAAAAGGTTCTTTTGGCATTATGTTGTTAATTTGAATTTTAGGAATAAGAGAAGAGGAAAAGGAAAGAGAAGAGTATTTATCTAATATATCCTCATGTTAATTTGTATTATCATGCACATAATAATCTTCATATCCATCATTGTAAAAAATGTCATCATAATAATTATAAACGAAATCGTTATCATGTTCTAATTTATAGTCTTGAAAATTAGTCCATTCATTGTTATAGTCATGAGGAAAATTCAAGGTTACATCAAGTGGATGAGGGGTATAAGACTTTTTATATGACATTTTAAACTTACCAAGAATATAATGTAAAGAATGAATAATAAACACACAAGAAGTATAATATAATCTAACATAAGTATGTGTGCAATGTGTGAATTTGTTGAACAAAGATTGTAATAGAAAATAGAGTTATTTTGGGAACCTTGGTTACTAATGTTTGTATGTATAGGGACCTCGTATGTGGATATAGGGTTTGAAATGAGGGTTGTGTTGTAAATATTTAAATTAAATTAAATAAATAAAACCCTAGGATTGAATTAATTAAATTTGCTAGGTTGATTTAAAAAATTATAAAAATAGATTTTTGTAACCCTAATTTAATGTGAAAAATTTAGAAGGTAAACCCTAAGAAAAAATTAGGATTTTTGAAGCTATGTTCAAAGTAAGATGGGTTCACTAAATGTTTTAACCATTTAAGGTTTTACTATATAAATCTTAAGTTTAGTTAAGAAGATGAGTCTATAGTATATCTAGAATAAAATTGGAATTAATTGATTCTTTGTATCTTTATAAAAATAGCAAATATAGGGAGAAGATGGACTTATCTAGATATGTAGATAGTTTCTCATGAATTTGAATATTGGAGATGAATGAGTAGATAAAGACAAATCTTTTGTATGTTTTTTTGAGATTTAGCTTATGATAGTAGCATCCCCTTAGGATAGTAGTACTATGTGGTCCTAATTTCCAAACTTGGTGCTAGTGTCCCTTTTGTAGTGAGTGTCTTCAACTTTTAGAGAAGCTACAAGAGTTCCTTAAGGTCCTACAGGTGATTTACCATTGTGTGGTGGCTCATCTATATCACTATTTGGGATAATTCTTCTTCAAAACCCTAATAAATACCTACACACATGAAATAATTAAATAATCAAATGCAAAAGGAGAGGAAAAATTGGGTTGTGGAATGTTACAATCACACAAAGTAGAACCCCTATTGCCCCGACTACTACCTACATTAACCCCATTTATAGTGGTCTTAGATCACATGTATTTCTCCCTTATGGAATGTGCACCATCAACTTACATGATATGTTGATATGAATTTTTCTTAGGCTCTTATTTAGTCAATCATGAAAATGTCTAGGTGTGAATGATGTGTAGTATGTAAAGAAATTGAGCTATATTGTTGATTGATTTTATCTAATAAGTAACAAAATAGTAAATGCTATATTTAAAATGAACTGTGAGGATATTTATATAAGAGGATGTTTGATATGAATATAATACCTTACTTTTTGGATAACATGTTATGGAAAAGATATAAAAATACATAAAATAAGGGTCATGGAGGGGTCAAGACAAAAACACTTGTGAAAGGGTCTATTGGACACTGAAGGAAAAATTAGACAGTAATGTCATGTGGTGATACTATCCTCAAAATGATGCTAATGTCCAAGGGCTCAGAATAGAGTAAAAATTAAGTATAATAGGCTAGGGTCCCCTTGGACTAGAAAAAGGTGACTAGTGACTACTAAGGGTGTCAATATAGTGAGAAAAAAGAATAATAAATATCAAAATAATCAAGGTGACCATGTGAATAAGGACTATAACCATCACTAAGACCCACTATGTGAAATATAAACAAAAGACATAGTACTTATGGTTTCTTGACCAAATTAGGGTGTTTATCTCCACCTTTCTATTTATGAGGGATTACTTGGAAGCATATCATAAAATAGAGTTTTAACTCTTGAATATAAAACACTTGGGTGAAAAATGTAATACAACCTTGATACATTGTAGTAGACATCAAGAGGTCATCCAACTTTGGTTTTACAAGTGATCCAAAACAAAAAAAATCTATGATCTCTCACCTTGTCCTTATGAGAGATAAGGCTCATGAACAAAAGGAATAAAATAAAAAATTTGATGCATTATGGTTGTGTCCCGATCAAATATCTAAAATCCTAGGCAAGAATTCTTTCTACATAAGGTGTCTCACTGGAAAGAATGTCTTATTACCTACCAATAGGAAATTCCTCAAGTATTCTTTCCAAGAATGATTGGTTTGGAAATCCCTATAATTTATATTTTGATTTCTTTACTTTTCTATTTTTTTTCCATTCCATCCAATTCCTTATTTGAGTGTGTAGACATCTAAAACTAGCCATCGATAACCTCCAACTAGGCTTTTGACCAATTTCCACATCAAAATGAACAATTTGACTTAAAAACACTAAAACACATTAAAATATTTTAAATTAATATATTAAAGTGCTTATTTTGGCTGGAGTATCACTAAATGGGATAATGTAGTTTATGGGCTAGCTAACTTTGATCAAATTATTCTGAGTTAGAATGCCAATTTTGCACTTGGGTGCTCTGGATTGCTCTTTTCTATTAAAACTCTTGCACAAGATATGTGCCTTTATTATTTGGTGTTGGTAACATTATAAATGGGATGAGGGTATAATGCATCTGACATCACATCTTAATTTTAATCTAGCCAAATTTTAGACCAATAACAAGATGTTCTAATCAATTTGAAAAATTTGTGCATAAAGTGCTTAATCATGCTTAGATCTAATTAATACAATTTAAGGCCTTAAGTTAATTTTCCATGAAACTTGTTGAATACTTATTTTTATAAATGAATATTGAATATCAGCATCATTAGGTGACATCATTTCCTAGGAAGGCATCCCTAAGCCATAAATGCCACAAATATCAAGATCCATGCCTCCCATGCCTCATCAAAGCCCTTCCATGCCTCTTAAATGCTCATCTATCCTAAATATTAATGGGGATATTTTTATAATGAATTTAATATTTAGATTTATCCTTAGCCACATATCTCAATCTTGAGATGGATAATTTAGGTTGATTCTAGCCATTTTCCAAAATCTATAAATAAAGAGGCCATGAACATCATTTCTAAGCTATTTTGGTGAAAATTTATTATGCTAAAATATATTCAAGAAGATTAATTTGTATAAAGTTACCATGCCAAATTGATTACAAAAGTTGTCACATGCCAAAGTTATAATGCTAAATTAATTCCAAATCTTCATGAAAATTAGTGTTATAATGTCCAAATATTCAGCCAAGCCAAGCCAAACCAAAGCCACAAGGTGGCAAGGAGAAGAGGACATAGCCAAGCCTCCTTTGATGAAGACTTCATGAGCACAAGCTGAGCAAGCCACTACTACAAGATAATTTGGAGCATTCAAGGGAGGTGAAATATTTGTTTTATTTCATGTTTTCATTATGTTTCTATTCTAGTATTATTAGTAACTAGGCCTAGAGATGTATGTTAGCTAGTGTGTTAGTTTTTCAATTTATCACTAACAAGATACTAAAAGCTCTCTTGAATCAAATTCCTAGTCTACATAATGGCACACCTAGTGAGACTAACACATCACATGTATCAAAGAGAGCAAGAGGCAATTTAAAAATTTAAATTTGGATGCTTAAAACTCTTTCTACATATTTTTATAACTTCATTTGGCTGTATTTTATCTTTATAGGTTTACACAGGTAACCATCGATGGTCAAAAAAATTGTCGATAGTCAAAATAACTATTGATGGTTAAGTAAACAATCAAAAGTCATTTTTAACCATCGTTGGTCAAGTATAACCATCACTAGTTATTTACAACCATTAATGGTTACTGTCAAAACATAGACCTAAGATTTAATGGGCTATTTTAAAATGCTTAGTTTGGGGTCATGTAGAGTCTGTTTTTCATGATTTTTTTTAAGCCACATGTTTTATTCTAAATTTTATAAATTTGACATTAGTTTAGATTCAAGTTTCATATATTTTTAAAATCTCTTTGGATGTTTCTAATCTTACATATTTGATTTTGGGGTGATGCCTTAAGGGTAGACAGGTAATTAGTGGACTTGGAATTTGTTAAAACATGATATTAAGACATATTTGTCATGCTTTTAAAATGAATTAGGAATCTTGTTTTTGGTGCTTAATAAAACATTTAGATTCTTAAGTGAATTTTTTGATAAGTTAGGCTTTCAAAATTACAAATTAAGAGTAAGGGGTCAAAAGATCACCACCCAATCTTTCAACTTAGTGCTTAAAAATAAACTAACCTTTCCAAGATTTTTATATTTAATTATTTGTTTGATCTAGTTTTTTTGGAAAAGAGAGGGATTACTTGTGTATGCTCTTCTACTTGTCCCCTTTAGGGAACCCTTGGAATTAAAAATGACATTCCTATTGCAAAAATCCTAGTCCAAGGCATAAAAAGAAAGTCATTTAAAGCACTCCCCAAAAACTCACAATAGTATTGGGTGACCTTGCATGACCCTAAAGTCTTTATATTTTATGATTTTTTATTTCATGCAAACTTGGATTGTGAGGGGAAATTCATCACCACCCACACGTTCTATAGGGAAGCTTTGACCTGAGGTTTCATCTCCTTACACTGAATTTAACTACTCCCACTAAGATCAAAGGCTTGAGCTGTTAAACCTTCTAGTGATGAATTTGGAAATGAGACGTATCTACACTTTGGACATCATAGTACGCTAAGCAAATAGTAGGTGTAATGGTTGAAAAAATGGCAAGACCTTTTTGTAACAAGCCAATTATCGTGGACACCTAATTTTCATGCTTTTCTTTTACATCATTTGATGTGAAAGTCATTTTATAATTGATTCCCCTAGAGACATTTGAAAACCAATTAGTTTTAGTCAACCCCACATTTCCATACGCTTTTTAGGATTTAGATGATTATACTTAGAGTATTTTGGTCATTTTTTCTTGGTATGTTTTGATATTAAAACATGATTGTTTATTTGTAAACCATGCTAAAATCAATTTTTTTATATGTCACTCTTTTGTCTAAAGAGGAATTATGTTGGCCATTTTACACCACACTTGTACCTTTAAATTTTTGCTAAATTTTTTTGTGTATGTGTCATTTGAGTTGTGGAGGGTAGTGTTCTACTACTAAAATCATATCAAACCATTTTACCTTTGAGTATTTTGAAACATAACATAGATCACATCATTTGAGCATGTTTACGCCATTAGGCTACTCAAATTGTTTCAAGACTATTTACCATTACAAAAAAAAACATTTTTTTCAAACTATGTCACATCAACTATTTGGACATCGTTTATGTGTCATCATGCTATCTAATTTTGTCTAGTTTGTTTGGGAAAATCCTAGTTTTCAACATTGAGTTTTCTATTAACCTTATCAAGTTTGGATTCAAACATTAGTTTATTTCTATTTAGGCCTTAATTCATGGGGATGATACACAAATACTTCTCTTTTGGGTTACATAACTTTGGTTAATCGATTACCCAAATTTGAAAATTATTGATGGTTTGTTTGTTTAAATGCCTATCCTCATCATTGTTTGTGCCTTTATTTGGGAGAACACAATGTTTCTTCAGAGAGACTTTTATCTTATGCCTTATTCCAATTGATCATTTTTATGTTTGATCTTGTGTGTTGGGTCTATGTCAAAGTTGTTTTTAAACTTGTTAGATTAAATACAATCACATCATGCCTTTGTTTCAAAGTATAGATTTTGATGTTGTTTGGCCAAAAGTTCTAAAATAGCCTATTTGAGGCTAGCTTTTGACTTTGCATTTCGATAAAATAACTATCAGCTCCTTTCCCTTTCTTATATTAGACCTTTTTTGGAACAATTTGACCTAGACCTTTGACATGGCAAATTATATTCAGATGCTTGACCTTTTATGTGTCTAACATTTGATGTTAGACTATTTTATGTCAAGTCTTAGCACAAACCATTTTAGAGATACAACTCCATGATCAAATCATTCTTTGGAGATATAGATCCACCTTCAACCAAGTTAGACCAAGTTTGAACCATTTATCCTTTGGACATAGTTTTCAGAACTCTAAGCCTTCTTATTTTTAGAACTTTCATTATTTATGTGGATTGTCTAGCTACACCTATGATGGAGTCACATATAATCCAAATTATGATAGAATAGCCATAAAAAAATACTTTTATGGATTTAGTCAAGACCCCAATGACGATAATATGGTTTATGAGAAATATTTCTATCCACCTCATAATAATCATTCAAGGGAATAAAGTCACAAACTAGCTTACAATCCAACTCAAGGCCTTGATTGGTATGAAGAGGCTTTTAAAGAGGACTTTGAATACCCAACTATAGATAATGTTATTTAATATAGGGATCAATACCCTCTTTATGCTAATCAACACATAAAACATATTCAAGAACCAAGTTATGATCTAACTCAAGATTGGGATGATATGGTTTATAAAGATGACTTGGATGCTTTCGCTTATGCAAGAAATCAAGTTCTATGACATCCTTTTGTTATCCAATCATTGAATACCCATAACCTTCCTTTGGATTATACAAGCTACCAAGATCCACAATATCCAAATAATCTCATTACCATTCTAATACCTCATCCTTTGGCTTGTATGAGCAATCAGGCTCCACAACACCCAACCATTTATATACCAAGACCTCATCCCTTGGCTTGTACAAGAAAATAGGATCCACAATGCCATATAATTTCTATCTTAGGACCTTGTCCTTTAGCTTATGTGATAAATCAAGCTCCATAATGCCCCTTCATCATTCTAGGACCTTATCCTTTAGCTTGTGAAAACAACCAAGCCCCATACTACCATATTGTTACCATTTCAAAACCTAGTACTTTGGGTTGTGTGAGCAATCAATATCCACACCACTATGTCATTACCATTTTATGACTTCTTCCTTTGTATCATACACACAATCATGCTCCCCTATGCCCTACCAATATCCAACTACAAACCATTCCTCATCCAGTACTAATCCCATCAAAACCTCAATCGATCCAATTATTTGAAGACTAAGCTGTGTTCAAAATTGGTATTTTCTAAAAAATTGGAAACCAAGGCCAAGAGAACCAACTAGTCTAGGATGTTTTTTTTAACCAATCATTTGTGATAAGTCAATATATGATGAAACACCTATTGATCCTATACCAATTGTCAAGGAGTTTCACTCTGATGAGCTAGTCTTTATCGAGTCACTTCTTAATGATTATAACCACCTTTGGAAAAATTATTATCTTGACCATATGCCTATTTTTCAAGAGCTTTCCTTTGAAAATATAGTATATGAGGAGTTGTATCTTGACCTTTTTCTTATTGTAGAGGTGTCTCACTTTGACAAACTAGTCTTTATGGATCCCATTACTCCATCACAGGCCATTACTTATCTAAAACCAAATATTCAACAAGACATCATTGTAATAGATTACCCATCAAATGAAGAATCAAAGTTAGAGTTAGTTTCTATTTTTAAAATTATATCAAATTTAACATCAGGAGTAGAATCAAAATTAGTTTTGATATTGGATTCAAAGTTCATTGTGTCAAAATCAATAGAAACAGAAGAATACATTCATGACTATTATAACATTTGTTATACATGCCTCATAGACTAATTGGAATACATTTGTGCTCCTAAATTTTTTGAGGATGAGTAATCTAGCATTGACACAATTTATCTTAGTATGTTCTACAAGGATTGTGCATTCATTCCACATGCCATTACCACCAACCAACCTTGCCATTTCATTAACATTCCATCTCCCACAAGTGTCGATTGGGACTGATAGAATCACACTTTGTTGAGATACATCCATGGTGACATATAATTTAGAGAAGATAAAGGAGGCCAAGACCAATTTCATGTAGTAGAAGAACATTATCCTAGTGAAACCTTTTCAAAGGTGTTAGGGGACATGTAAAGTTCAAACTCAACATCTTTTAGTGAAACTTTTTTGGAAGCACTAAAAGACAATCAAAGTCAAACACCACTGTTCATTATTGAAACCTTATTAGAGGTTCTATGGGACATTCAAAATAAATTCATTGGTGAAAACCTCTTTGAGGCACCAATATCTAAGCACAAAAGTTCTTCATTGCTTAATGAAGATAATATCAAATATCAAATCAAAATAGCTTCCAATCTATTGCCTAATTAGATGGTAGTTACTCTCAAGATAAAACAATATAAAAATTTTGTGGTCTTATTAAGAAAATATTTAGAGGTCTTCAACCCCACCACATCCAAAGTTATGTTGAATCTAACATTAACAACATTATGTATGATTGAAAATATTGATCTTCATTTATTTCCCAACCATTCCACATTCCATTATCATATACCATTCCATTTCACAAAACAACCTATCATCTATTATTTATCATTATTTACCATCTATGACTACACTTTCCTTTGTACAGGATACCAAGATACCTTATCTGAATGTTTGAAGGAATCAAAATCAATTACCAATGAAGATCACAAAAGCATTCTTGAAAACTAGATCTGTTGCCATTTTTTAATAAAGTAACTATTCAAATGAGGTGTGGGCTATTAATTAACATGATCAATTATTATATTTATATCATTTATTGATTAGGATTTGCATCTCCCCATTAGTAAGAACAATAGAATAAAAAACCACACCTAGGACAAAAATATGTACCATACTATTTCACATTGTTATGCCATTACCGTTGTTACTTATCCTTTTGCCATTGTCACATATCCTTCCATTTACCCCATTACTTGTGGAATCCCTCTTACCATTTTTATCTAACCTATAAAAAACCATCATTATCCTAAAGCAATTCCATACCATCCTATCATTCCATTCCTATCTAGACCAAAGCCTATTTTTAATCATCTTACCCAATCTTATTTTGATCTTGGTTACTTTGGTTCTTCCCACACTTTTTGTGATGGGATTTTGATCAAGTTTCAATAATAAATCAAAACCATGTTTAAAATGAAAGTATATGAAATTAATGTGATAGTTGATCTAGTAAGATATCTTTTATTTTCTATCCTGTATCAAGTTTGTTTATGTGAGCTAGATTATAACCACCTATGGGAAAATCAATGTCTCACCAGTCTTACTACTAATTATAATCACCTATGAAAAATTTAGTATCATTGATATAATTCATTGTATCCTAGTTATAACCACCTATGGGAAAACTAGGGGCAACATTTATTTATCATGCATTGTCACATCACCTTGCCATCATTGTTTTCATTTGGCTAGTCATTTGCTAGATTTGAGAACTTGTTGGGACCTAGTTGGTTTTTACCCAAATTTTATGTGGATGGAATTACTATGAATTGAGTTCATTTCTGGGCTATGTAGGTCATTCTCAATTCATGTTGAGGTCACTTTAGTCCCCCTTTCCATATGCTCTCATCATTTTGCAAGTAACCTAAGCAAAATACTCTCATCATTTTATGATTAACCTATGTCAAATGCTCTCACCATTTTACAAGTTGGTATCTCATCATTCTCTAAAAATTTTAGGTACCTCAAAATGTTAACAAAACAAAAAACCCATTCATAACATTTCAAAAAATCCAAAAACATATATCATGTATAAGCTTAGTCAGTTATCCTCAATCCACCCTATTGGGGAAAGTCATTGTTAGGATGCTTTCTTTTGCTTTTATTTTTAGGATTTCTATTTTTTTATTTATTTAAATTTGTTTATCTATTTGTGTGTTTATATGTTTGTTTTCTTTTAGTACTTTTTATTTAATTCAGTTTATGTGTGTTCATTGGGTGATTCTTTATCCACACTTACACTTGAATCCATCCATATTCATATGTCAACATTGTCATCATGGTTTTTATCATTGGTGAATTGTTTTCGAGTTTTAATTGGATTAGGAGTCAATCCTTATGCATTTTTTGACCAAGTATTCATGGTGTTCTATCATGATGCGTAACATCATATGCTATAGCAAAAATCAGCTTCAAGAAGGTCTATAATCAATGAAGCCATAAAAGTTTCTCCTTGGCACCTTGGAAAATCCTTCCACCCATCTTGATTGAATCAACCCATTACCCATTCTAGTTTTATCATTTATAATAAGGATGAGCATCTCTTTATTAGTGGGTAATTGAATCATTTCTAATGATCAATCTTATTCTTCTTTTCATCTCTTTCCTCACTTTGCACCCACTCATCTTTAATCAATATTTTAGGCTCTATCCTTGAGTTATGATTGCTAATTAGCCATAACTGGGGCACCATCATATTTAGCCAATCTAGGTCCTCTTAATGATTATAACCACCTATAGGCAAATCATTATTTTGATTTTTATTCCTGATTATAACTGCCTTTGGGAAAATCAACATCCTTAAAATAATGCATGCAAGCATTTTTTCATTTGTATTAATCTCAACCATGGGTTAATTCCACATTTCTTCTTGTTTATTTTTTAGGGACCATCCATCAACAAATGTGATGGACACTCCCTCAAGGGGGCATCATCATAGGCTTCCTAAACATTCTTTGGAGCTTTTTCTTCAACCATCATCTTATTTCTAGCATACAAGACATCTCATTATTTGAGAAGACATTGATTTTCCTACAGTTTACAACATCTTCCCAAATAGGGTCAAACTATAGACACCTAAAACTAGCCACTTATAACCTCCAACTAGGATTTTGACTAATTTCCACCAAAATGCACAATTTGGCTTAAAAAAATTAAAACACATTAAAATATTTGAAATTTATATATTCAAGTGCCAATTTTAGCTAGAGTATCACTAAATAGGATAATGTAATTTATGGGCTAACTAACATTGATCAAATCACTTCAACTTAAAATGCCAATTTTGCACTTGGGTGCTTTAGATTGCTCTTTTCTATTAAATCTCTTGCACAAGACATGTGCCTTTATTATTTGGTATTAGAAATATTATAAATAATTTAATGGTTCCAACACATCTAACATCACATCTTAATTTTAATCCATTCAAATTCTAGACCAATAACAAGACATTTTGATCAATTTCAGTAATTTATGCATAAACTGCTTAATCATGTTTAGAGCTAATTAATCTAAGTTAAGGCATTAAGTTAATTTTTAATGAAACTTGTTAAATACTTATTTTTAGAAATGAATATTGAATATCTACATGATCAGGTGATATTATTTATTAGGAAGGCGTCCCCAGGCCATAAATGCCACAAATATTAGAATTCATGCCTCCCATGCCTCATCAAGCCATTTGATGCATCTTAAATTCCCCCCCATCCCAAATATTAATGGGGATATTTTTAGAATGAATGTATTATTTATATTTATCTTTAGCCACACATATCTATCCTGAGATGGATGATTCAAGTTGATTCTAACCATTTTCCAAAATCTATAAATAAAGAGTCCATGAACATCATTTCTAAGCTATTTTGGTGAAAAGTTATTATGCTCAAATATCTTCAAAAAGTTTTATTTGTGCAAAGTTACCATGCCAAATTTATTACAAAATATCTCACATTCCAAAGTTATAATGTTGAATTGATTCCAAAGCTTCATGCAAATTAGTGTTATAATGTCCAAATATTGAACCATGTCAAGCCAAATCCACATGGTAGCAAGGACAGGAGGAGATAGCCAAGCCTCCTTTGATGAAGAATTCATGAGCACAAGATGAGAAATCCACCACTACAAGCTCATTTGTAGCATTCAATGGAGGTGAAAGATTTGTTCTCTTTCATGTTTTAGTTGTGTTTCCATTCTAGCATTATTAACTAAGCTCAACCAAGTAACTAGGCCTAGAGATGTATGTTAGCTAGTGTGTTAGTTTTTCAATTTGATTTAATTTTGTCACTAACAAGATATTAACACCTCTCTTGAGTAAAATTCCTAGTCTACATATTGTAGGCTTGTTGTATTTGTTTTCTATTTGTTTTATTGTTTTTTATTTCTAGGTTTAACCTCATTGCATCTCTTTTTGAGTTAAACCTATTATTTTGACTTGAGGGTTCCCATACTTGGTTTAAGGATAGTGGATGGGAATCTTGTGTTTGAATAACACCAATGACATTCCTATGCACAAAAATATTTAAAAATTTGTTCAATTACTTCCATGAACTATTATGTTTTTCTTGTATGGTTAGTACTCTCAAGGCCAATGATTTGAAATAGAGCATATAAATTTAGAAGGAATTCTTTTCTTATTTTAAATATCATCAAATAAAAATAGTATAAAATATGAAGCACACTGTAGCTACAAAAAATTTAGCCTTTGCTTTAGTTGACTATGCACTTTTTGATTATCACTCGACCCATAGCTTGGTCCCCAACCCTTTATGGATAAAAACAAAGTAATGTGTCCTTTCAAAATAAATATTTAAAATATATAATTTGAAAATTATCCTAGAAAGGGTGTTCCTAGAAACCTCCACCATAGGATTTCTATTTTGGTTGGAAATGGAGCAAGGCCTTAGAAAGGGGCTTAAAGTATCTCTACTAGGGTTATAAACACCTGATTAATAGTACAGCAATGTCCATGCCATTCCCCCCTCAAATAAATTGTAAAATCCTTTCTCATTTTACTTGTGTCCATCATGTAGATAAATTTGATTTATTTTGGGTGCTTATAAAATAACTAAATTAATCATATAAACTCACACATCAATGATATTTAGGCAAAATTGTAGTTTAGTATGTCATGTACTGAAGCAAAATTTTGCACTTTCATGTTTTGATTTTACTTTGGAAGTGGCTTATGTATAAAAATGAAAATGCATCTAACTTATTAATCAATTATATCTCATAAAAGATAAATCCTACTTACACTTCCATTTGTTGATACATTAGATATTCAGGATCATGACCAAGATGGATCTACTAGACCTAACTAGGGACATTTTATCATAATAATATCACTAGAGATGGTTCCCAAGCCTCTAATCAAGCAACACCATGTGATAACCCTAGTTAGGTCCTATATTTTCATATTTACTAGATAAATTTAAAGTAAAGTAAAATCTAATCTAGTACTCACCAAAGCTTGTGGCATAAAGTGGGGGTAATAAACATAAAAAGTAAACATGAATAGAAGATCTATACTCAAGTCAATGTATAGGAAATATTAATGTATGGGAGAGAAGTACAAATGATAATATATCTACTTTAAAAAATGAGGAACAAAGTTAGGAATACTTACCTTTGAATATAAACCCGTCGAGCCTCAGTATCTCTCTTAGACAAGGTTATTTTACAGGAAGTTGTTATGGTATATAAGGATAACAAGGATAAGTCATATCTAGGATACAAATTTTTTGTATATATACAAAATACTTTTCCACAAAACAAGATCTATATCTCCAAAAAAAAGTATTGATATCCTAAGCAATGCTCCTCAAGTAGAATGGTGGATAAGTAGATGTGTAATATATTCTTCTTCTTCTTATATTCTCTCTGAATGATAAAAATGGATGTGTATATATAGTTAAATCTAACACTTTATTTTTTTAAAAATTTTATCTAGTATGGTTGACCTAATTCAACTATTATCATTATTTGATAAAAATAAGTTAGGTCCCAGTTTAGGTTATCTAAGGCCAACCTAGACCCATAACATGCATATTGTTAGGACTTGTTCCCTAAAGTCTTAACAATAAGTTAGATTTTTTGATAGGTTAAATAAATAATTATTATTAATGGGGCATGAATATTTTTAATAAAGACACCCCCATAAAATAAAGTTACTTATTTTTAATTTTTATGTAGTTTTTATGTTTTGTGTTAATTAATTAGATCTACCTTATGGGTTAATTTACCATAAATATTTGGTTATAGGATTAGTTGGTTTACCAGTCATGGGTAAAATCTATATAATCTATGTTTGCAATGTAATAGGGTTAATGGAGTAAAGACACCGTTATGTATTAGGTTTTTTTTAATTTAATAAATATTTGTGCACTCGCAATAAGCAGGGATAAGGTTCAAATTATTTGATCAAGGAGTTATCAGTAGTATCAGAGTTTGGTTTTGTCTAGCATGATGAATTTTGAGAGCTTAGTAAATTCAAAAGAAGGCAAGGTGAAAAGTTAAATTCATGAGAAATTAAATGGCATGATATAAGGTATGCCATATCAAGAAAATATTTTATTGGTTTAAATGTAATGTCAAAAGTTTAAAAAATTATTAAATTATTTTAATTTTTCAAATATTTTTGCATTTAAGCATGTGTATTTCTCTTATAAGACCATCTAGTCATTTTGGTCATTCATACTCCATTTTATTGTATTCAAACTCCTCATCTGGCATTAAAAATTAATTTCTTAGCATTTAAATATTATTAAATTCATTAATTTTGGGAAAAAATAAACTTGTACGGCTTGATTGCATATTGAAAACCTTTGTATTTTTTAGCCATGGCTGCCATTGTTGTTTTCATTCATTCTGAGCCCTTTTAAATCCATAAACACCCATTAATATAGGTAAAACCCCTATTTTTAATCTTCAAAAGAAAATCTAAGATTTTTTTTTATTTGTATGGCCAATGGTATGGCCTTCTAATGCCCTAGCTACAATTTGAAATCATTTCCAGTAAAAAATATCTTAAAAAATTGCTAAGCTCAGCCAAAAATTAGATTTATATTGCCTATATAGATTTGTATGGACACAAGGAGTGAGAGCAGGTGCAGAGAAAAGTTACAAGAGCTGCCATGGCATCCCAGGCAAAAATGGCATAGGTATAAACTGGCAAATATTTTTTTATGTTTATAAAGTTTTGGATATAAAAATTTTGCTTTAAATGGGTCCCACATGAGAAGCTTGGTTGAGAAGGCTAAAAAGGGAAAAATTTTGGATTTATTTACATACATGTAATTTTTTTAAATTTTCCCTCATAGACAAAATCTAGCATAAGTACAAGTTTCTAAGTATTATATTTTGAAAGTGATCTTAGAGCAATTGGTTATAGTTATTTTGTAAGAAATTTGCAAAGAGGAGGTCAAGAGTTCAAATCCCTTCTTTTTGAAAGAAATTTTTTAGAATATATTTTTTGTAAAAAGAATATTCCCTTTTAAATCTAATTTTTGTATGCCTTAAAAGTTGTAAAAAACATACTTATTATATAGTGTTGTTTTAAAAATAAAAAAGGGAATTAAATTCTATTTATTTTACATTGTTGTGGTGATATAAGGGTGTAATTTGTGGAATAAGGAAGTAATTTGGTGAAATAAAGGTGTAATCAATTGATTTTTGGTGAGGCTAAGTGCAAAACTCATCAAAAAAATTTGTTTTCCTTTTTTGCTCTACGTGGAGGTTAAGTTTAAAACCCCATAGAAGAAATATCTTGTGCAATGAGTGTGATATTTATTTCATCTCTTTTGTATTTTTTCACACTTTTCTCTATTGCACTTGTTTTTATTTCGATATGCCAAAAATTCAAAATTTGCTTTTAGATGGTGATAGATTAACAATTTCCAATTATTGTGATCGAAAATTATTGATGGAGGATTCACTAGTTTTTAATGAGTTATGGGATATTGTCAAGAATGAAAATCCAATATTGCTAATAGAACAAGCTAGATTATATGTATTCAATTTACATGATTCTAAGGCCTTATCTCTCATTAAATGTTGTTGTAGTCATGATACTTATGTTCATATTGAAAATTCTCCTCATAGTTACACAACATGGAAAACATTGTTGGATTTATATGATAAGAAACCTAAGCATAACAAGATAGATATTCATATGCAATTTTTTACTTGTCATTAGATGAAGATGGGGATATGGGAGAATAAATATCTAAGTTGAAAAATATCACTACTAAGCACACTAAGGCTAAGTTTGGAAAACTAGATGATGACCTCATAGTCACTGCTACTTTGAAAGGACTACCTAGGTCCTATAAGAATTTTGTTGAAATGTTGCATGTCTCTAAAAAGATCACAGGCATCACCTTTGATAAGTTGGCTAAGTTTTTCATCCAACGTGACCTCTCTCTACCCAAGAAATCCAATAAAACTGAAGAAGCCTATGTTTTAGAGTCAAAGCCTAGTTCATCTTCATCTGGGCATCAAAACAATAGAGGAAATAGTTATAGAGGGGGTCAAGGTTACAGAGGAGGCATATATCAAAACAAAGGTAGGGGTCATTCAAATATCCAACAATATAACCAATCACATTCACATGAAACAAGTGATCAAGGACATGGTCACATCTCATATAGGGGCAGAGGTCAAGGTAGATCAGATATTCAATGTCATAGATGTAGAAAATTTGGTCACATTGCCTCACAATGTAGGATTCCTTTTGATAGAATTTAGTGGCCACAAAAAGTGACTAAGTCTAACTCTACTTAGTATGCTAATCATGACTATGATGAGTCCAATAATGTTGCCCATGAATCTGCATTCATTACTTTGGGGCACATTGATTATATTGAATATGAGGCTAGAGATGAGCTCATATATGTATGGATTTTAGACATAGGAGCAACCAAACACATGAAATTTAAGAGAGATTTATTTTGGTCTTTCAAGGAAGCTTCTCTCTCTCTAGTTGCCTTAGTAGATAATTCTATGCATACGCCACTAGGACTTGGATCTATTCATATTCTTCTTCCTAATGGGTCTATAAAATACTTGGAGGATGTTTGGTATGTTCCCACATTAAAGAAACATTTACTTTCTTTGGTAACTATTGAAAAGAAAGGTTATCAAGTTTTGCTTGAAAATGGGCTCATTTACATCAGTTTAGTGAAAGATGATTATAAAAAAATGTATACAGGTTATGAAGATAGAAACTTGGTTAGATTTCATTGTAAAGTGCTTCCTCCCATTATAGAACTTATGACAATTGTTGACATAGGTACAGGTACTATGTCTACACAATAGTTATGGCATCTTTGCTATGGACATTTGAATATCCAATCTTTAGTGGATTTGTAGAGATATAGTATGGTGAGTGGGTTACCACTTTTTACAAAGATAGTATTCTTTGTGAGTCATGTGTTTTAGTCAAACAAAATTAGGAAAAGTTTTCTAAATAGTCATATTGGAGAGGTAACAGGTGTTTTTAGTTAGTTCATAGTGATGTATGTGACATGAAAAAGTCATCCATTAGTGGGTGTAGATACTTTGTCTTGTTTATTAATGACTTTTCTCAGATGACTTGAGTATTTTATATGAAAAACAAATCTAAAGTTTTTTCTAAGTTTGTTGATTGGTTACACTTAGTCAAAAAAGAAACAAGTTCACATTTGGTCACTCTTCATTTAGATAATGGAGGTGAGTATACCTCAAATGAATTTTTAGATTATTGTTGATAACATGGCATTCATTGCCAATATAGTAATGCTTATACTCCACAGCAAAATGGAGTATCTAAACAAATGAATAGAACTTTAGAGGGCACATCATATGCCATGTTGCACTATAAATAGCTTGATGATAAGTTTTGGGTAGAAGCCATTGGTATTGCAATGTATTTGAGAAATAGGTCCCCCATAGTTGCACTTTTGGTACAAACTCCATATGAGGCATGGTATGGGTTTAAACCAAAATTTAAACACTTGAAAGTGTTTGGATGTCTTTGTTTTGCTTTGATTTCTATTAAACACATAACTAAGTTAGAACCATGAAGTTAAAAATACATCTTTCTTGGTTATGTTGAAGATAAAAATGGGTTTCATTTTATTACATAGGATACAAGTAAATTCATAGTGATTTGAGATGTAATATTTGATGAGTTTGGGACTATGAACACTGTAGAGATTGATTCTCAACTTGATAGATTAGAGAGGAAAAATACAAAAAGAGATAAGGGTTTGAATAATAGGGATAACTCTTCAAAGTTATGGTATGAGACTTAAATTACTTCACTTTGCTTTCCTTCAACTACAATTTCATAGGTTGATGACTTAGAAATTATTGAAAATTCTCTAACTCCCCCTTTAAATGATGCACATGATGAGAATTCTAAATTCTCTAATTTGAATAATTTGACTAAGTATCCAAAATGGGCTAAAAGTACTTTTTCTAACGTGAAAGTAGATGAATTTGGTTTAACAGGGATCAAGAATTCTTGAAAATAGGTAAACTATGCTATGGTTGTTAGTACTTCCTCTGAGCCATCCACTTTTGAGGAAGCATCTACTGAACATGTTTGGCAGCAGATAATGAAAAGTGAGTATGATGCCATACTTAGCAATAATACATGGGTTTTGGTTGATCCTCCTCCACATGTTAAACCCATTAAATGTAAATGGGTTTATAGGACTGAGTATAAATTTTATGGCTCCATTGATAAAAATAAGGAAAGACTTGTTGCAAAAGGATATGCACAACAAGTAGGTATTGGCTATGAGGAAACATTTGCACCAACTATCAAATGGCACACTATTCATATAGTACTTGCCTTAGCAGCACAAAATGGTTGGAAAATATATCAAATGGATGTTAAAAGTTATTTTTTAAATGGTGATTTACAAGAAGTATATATGAAACAACCTCAGGATTTTGAATAGGTGGGTGCTGAACACAAAGTGTGTAAATTGATAAAATCTTTGTATGGGCTCAAACAGGCACCCAGGGCTTGGTATGAGAAAATAGATTCATACTTGAAATCCATTGGTTTTCATCATAGTGAATTTGATGATACTCTCTATTTTCAAGTACATGGTAAGAAAATGGTGATACTTGTTCTCTATGTCAATGACTTGTTTATCACAAGTAATGATGAAAACCATAACAAGTCTATGAAGAAGGAATTAAAAGATGGGTTTGAGATGATAGATCTTTGACTTCTTCACTACTATCTAGGCATAGAGGTAACTCAAAAAGAGTATAGTATTTTCATTTCACAAACTAAGTATATTTATGAGTTATTAGATAGGTTTGGCATGAGTGATTGCAAACCTACCCTCACTCCCATGGAAAGTAACTTGAAATTATCTAAGGATGATAGCAGTAATTTTTTTGATGGTACCAAATATAGACAATTGGTGGGATGTTTGATATAATTGATGACTACTAATCCTGATATTTCATTTTTAGTTAGAATTTTATCTAGGTTTATACATGAGCCTAGAGAAATTCATTAGCATGCAGCAAAATGAGTACTTCATTACCTTTAAGGAATGAAAACATATGGACTTGAATACCACCATAACAAGAACTTCAAACTTGTTGAATATTGTGATGTAGATTTTAGTGGATGTGTGGATGACAGAGTGTCAACCACATGATACACTATGCATATGGGTTTAGCTGCCACTGCTTGGTGTTGTAAGAAGTAGAATACAGTAGCAAATTCATTAGTATAATTAGAGTATATTATAGCATGGGATGCTTCCAAAGAAATTGTTTACCTACATCGTATTCTTGAAAATCTTCACGTTTCTCAATTTGCTCCTACACAATTATACATTGATAATCAAAGTGCAATCAAGATGTCCAAGAATCCTATGTTTCATGCCAAAACAAAACATATGGATGTCAAATACCATTATTTGTGAATGATGGTGGAAAAGAAAGCTCTTGATCTAATATATTACCCAACTATCGATCAGATAGTTGATATCTTCACAAAACCCCTTGACATAATCAAATTTGAAAAATTTATAAAAATGCTTTGTATGTGTCCAAAGACCCAACTTTGGATCATAGGGGGGTTTGTTAAGACTTGTTCCAAAGTCTTAACAATAGGCTAGATTTTTTGGTAGGTTAAATAAATAACTATTGTTAATGGGGCATGCATCTTTTTAATAAAGACACCCCCATAAAATAAAGTTAGTTTTATTTTTTAGGTAGTTTTTATATTTTGTGTTAATTAATTAGAAATACCTTACGAGTTGATTTCTTGTAAATAGCTAGTTATAGGTTAGTTGGTTTTACTAGTCATGGGTAAAATCTATATAATCTATGTTTTCAATGTAAAAGGGTTAATGGAGTAAAGGCACCCTTATGTATTAGGTGTTTTGAAAATTAACAAAATACTTTTGCACTCACACTAAGTGGGGACAAGGTTCAAATTATTTGATCAAGGAGTTATCACATATTTCAATTAAGATATAGAGTCATCCCATGATGACATTGTTCAATAAACATTAAAAAGGATTTTAGGCTTAGGTAAGGGATAAGTAAGGTGGTTAATTACTTATAGGAATGTGTAAGAGAGGAGGAAAATCTTGGGGAATTGTATGAAATATAGTTGTGTAGATAACAAGTGGTGGTATAGAGGACAATAATCCTAAAAATCACCAATGGTCTACCGACCCCTTTCCTAGTGCACCTTTTAAGGTGTGCACTCAGAGAGATTGAAACTCGACAAGTTATTATAAGAAAGTATTAGTAAGTGATAAAGTTAATAAAAATATTGTATGTATACATATGCCCAACTCAAAGCTCATCATGTGTCACATAAGTGTAACATGGTATGGTGCTTTGTGAAAGACCATGGAAACACATGAAAATAAACTAACTAAAAAATAAATACTAAAATTAATTTTAAAATGAAATTAAAGTAATTGAAAATATCATATACATATATTCACTTACATTTTTTTTGAATGACTGCATGTAAATATCTTAGTTTTGATAATGGAGGGTGCAATATCTACATTTGAGAAACCCTGAGAATAAAAAAACTAATAATAGAAACAATGTGTGATTATGTAGGATGGTTAAAGTAGAAATGAATAACTCTCAAAACTAATAAATTACTTAGAAAATTTGGAAAACTAGGATTATTAAGGCTAGGTTAAAAATAAAGGACCAAACATGTAAATGACAAAATGATGGAAAATGAATTTAGAACACACTAAATCACGTTGGGAAGCATGTAAAATAGAAATGAAAAAAATGAACGTAGAAAAAAAAAATCACGTTGGAAAGCATGAAAAAAATATTGACAAATAAAATATCAATGTAAGAAAACTTTAGCAAAGATATATAAGTAAGTAAAAGTAACCCCATGTAAGATAAGCATGTTGAATCAAACAGAAAGAAAAATATGTATGTATGAAAATGAAATGTAATTCAAGATGTAATATAATAATGAAGAAGTCATACATAAATAGAAACATGTAAAAAATACATATACAGACATAACTATAAAAAATAAAGACTTATGACACTTTAACTAATGAACACAAAGCTTGGAACAACAAGTGAAATACATATATCAACCCATAAAGGTTGTATGCATGAAAACTAAAATGAACCTACCTTCTAACAACATGTTCCCCATTCTTTAGGACCCATTACAAAGTTTTTAGTATACTACAAAGATTGGGTACTTGTGTAAAAATGTAGGTGACACTAGAAGTATATGATATAATAAGAAATCCTACCCCAGTCTATTGGCCCACCACACCCTAGTGGAACTCATCTCTATCATGAGGTGAAATATGGAGTTTTAACTTCAACTAATATAGGATATGTGCCAAATATAGATCACATATTTTGGTGTGATCTATCTTTTAAAGATTATTTTTGCCTTTTAATCACTGTCTTTTATTTCTTTTATAATTTTTTTGTTGGGTTTTCTATTCCTTCTCCTTCATATGTATTTGGATAACCAAACATGAGTGAAATAGGTGACAAACACAAGAGAGATTACAATTAGTACCTAGAGAAAAAGACCTAAAGACCAAGGTGTCTAAAGACTCTTATACTTGCCCACAAGTAAGTGTACCATCTAAAAATTGACCTATGTGTGCCTCAAATGAAAGTAAGGTAAATATGGGGATCATGAAGGATCCATTCATGTAATAAGTGATACAATGATGAATATGCTCGTAGTTGATCACAAGGAGGTAAAATATTGATATGAAAGGGATGAGGCTATGCTATGATAGTCATGTCATTTGAGAAGCCATACTAATCGACAATAGATCTAACACAAGCACCAATGAAATTAGTAGTCATCTTGAAAGAGGGGGAAAGTAATTTAAATATGTATTAATGTGGTGATTTATGAGGAGAGCTTGATCCTATCCATGGTCTTACACTATAAATAATAAAGTGAACACTAATGAGGTGAATGTTAAATAAGTATAAAAGTAATCATAAAGCTACTAATGCAAATAATGATATAAAAGGATAAAAATGAAAGAGATATCCAAGAACCAAAATGAAAACAATTGTCAAATGTAATGTGAAATAAAATTATGGAATAGAAAAGGAAACAATGGTGCTAGTAAAATGTGTTTGTGAGGAAGATCTGGTCTTATCCAAGATATTACAATACAACTCACAAACGATAAAGTGAAATAAAACCAAAGAAATGAAATGAAACAATGGTGTATGTAAAATGAAACTAAATGAAATAAAGTGCACAAAAATTGTTAGAATTAGTTCTCATGTTTAGTAGGTTCTATAGGTAGTTTTTGTCTATTTCCTAGTTTTTTTTAATGGATTTATCCTACATTGGTTAATTTTACTTACTTCTTATTTGTCCTTGCCTATATATCATATGATTCTCAGTTTTAACATATAGAATTTATTTTATGGATATTATATGATATTTCCTTTTTATTTGCATATCATATTTGTAGTTCTTAAAACTCTTGTTTTGATTCTTTTGTTGTTAATGTCTTATATCTTGGGCTTGGAACGATCTTGTTGATGTTGCTTTTATGGTATCAAATGTAGAGGTGTTGCAACCATCCATTTACAATTTTTTTATTGCAAGGGTTTTTCCATTTATCAAAAAAATTTCTTGGTGTAGTGGAGGTTTTTTGTATGGATCTTTGATATTTTCTTTGGCAATTGAAACTTTTTTTGGAGAAATTGTAAATTATTTTTGCAAAAAATTATGACTCTCTTGTAGATCATTTTTATCCTCACATAATTATATGATTTAGTAAATTTTTTCACTATTAGAAAGAGGACTTACAGAGGTTTCCATAAAGTGGTCATAATAAGGATTTTGATTAGTATAGAAGGATATATGGGTATTTGAAGTTAACTCTATAAATCTGATTTTCTACAAAACATTTATGCGTGATCAAGAAAAAAAATTAGATCTTGTAGTTAAAGTGAAATATCAGAATGAAAGATTGATCTATGTGGAATATTGTTATTTTTCTTTGCTAAAAATTTCTTTCAAATTGTTTTTTTCTAGATCTGGTAGAAATAATTTAATTTTTCTCCAAACATTTAATTTTTGTGCAATGTTTATGGGAAACTTGTAGAAACTATAACTTTTGAGATGTGACTTGAAATCAAGTTCTATTTTTTTCATAAGTGTATGTTTTTTATTCTCCATCAATTCGATTCATTTATCTTATAAAATGCACTAAATTATAAAGTGCCAAATTTGGAGGGCTTTCATTTTTTTGGAGTGTTCATTATTTTTGTTAGGAGATGTTAAATTATCATGAGGGGATTTGTATTTTCAATATGGTTCTTTTTCTTCTTTACTTTTTCCTTATTTTTTGGCAATGGATTCTTGCTTTTTTGAGCCCCTCAACACCTCAAACTACAATATTTGGAAGATCAAAATATGGATACACTTACAATGGAAAGATGTGTGGAGTGTTATGCTTGATGAAATTACCCACTTTATAGATGAGGAATTTCTTGATTTTATTTCATCCATGAAAGATGAGGCTCTTTGTTTAATTTTTCTCCATGTTTTAGATAGTTTACAATGCTATGTCACATGTGTCACATCACCAAAGGAAGCTTGGGATGATATTGTATCCTTATTTGAGAAGGATATTGAGTCTTTTGGGTCTTTTCACCTTTTTTTACTCCACCTCCTTATGCCCCACTTCCTTTTCATCCTATTAGTGAGGATTTATCTTTTTATGATAACACTAATGTTGTTCAAGATTTAACTCTTGATAGTGACATGGGTGAGGCACTATTGGCACTTCTTTCTTCTCTTGCTAGTGAGGATTCACTCTTTACTAGTGACATGAAACAAGATTCCTCTTCATTTTGTGAGGACATAATTTTATATGGTGATTTAAATGCAGAATTGTCACCTCCTACACCTCTCACTATTCAACCTTCTTCAGTTGTTAGTGATGACTTCTCTTTTGATGATGTTTTGTTTGAGGTACCTATTACTCATATAGTTTGTACTTCTATTCATTTCATTACTTGAGAGGACATGATTATTGAGGATGTTGAACATTCACCATCACTTTTGGAGATCATAGATGAGACACCATCAAAACTTCCTGATGATGACCCTTATTATGCCATAATTTTTGTTCCTTCATCACCTATTCCTCTTTTTTATGAGGATATGTGTTTTGACAATGATTTTCATGAGGAACCTATTATTTTTGCACATTATAATTTGGATCTTGTTGATAATATTGTTATTTCATTTATTATTTATCCCATTTTGGATCAACCTATTGATGCGATTGGTTCATTTAAGAAATACACTCTTGGATTTGGATCTTGCATACTTCACTCTATAGGTTACACTCATGGAGGTTTTGGTAGACTCTTAAAAAGTATTGTATCTCTTATTAGCATTGATATTTATATAGTTGATGTGTCTTTGGGACATATTATTCATAGAACTCAGGAGAAACGTAAATTAATGAGAAGAAAATTTTATTTTTGGGACTATCTCACCATCTATGTATATGGTTCCTTACATCCTTTCCATCCATGTAAGATATATAGTATTGATATTTGTGTGGGCTGAAAATAATTTTGTTATTATGTAATGTAGAATAAGAGTGGGAATTATAAGATCCCCCAAAGTTTGAAGTAATATGTGAATGGGCATCACAAGATGCCCCAACATGTGAGATAGAGTGAGGTGAAACTGAACCATTAGAATGATTTGCATTTAGAGATAGGTAATGTGTTAGTTTGTTATACTTTAAGGGTTTTGAAATTGAAATAAGATTTTTTGGAGAGGTAGGAAGAGGTCTATAAGGAAAATGTAGAACATTGATGATGCACTTTAGAGTAGGAATTTGAGTTAGCTACTCCTTTGGTTTATGTGACATAAGAGTTTGAGGTTGGATGAATGCAACCACACATTTGAAGTTATTCATGTTAGTTATCCTTTCCTTATTGGTGTAGGAAGAAGGATAAAATATGGTTTGGAAAACATTAGTAGATGAGGTAGAGGTATGGGATAATTATTTTTTATCATTAGGTAGTTGATGTTGATGTGATTGTGGTTCATTAGATTGGATTTGATAAGCTTCATGATAGTCTTGATAATGTTGTTTTATTAGAGTATCAATATTTAAATGTGAACCAAGTAAGGAATAAATAAAAAATTGGTGAATATCATGACAAGACTCATGAAAATGACTTATAGTAGCATGCCACCAAAAACAATTATCAACTTTGTACCATTTTGGATGAGGTTGGAAAGGATCAAAGTTAATGGGTTTAGAAGGTGGTGATTTATTATTAAGTTATTCTAGACTTAAGGGAGGGTGGGATGGGTTAAATTGGTTGAATTATTGGATTATTTTTAATGATCTAAAGTTAATTATTTTAATAATTTATTAATTTTTATTTATGTTTAGTGTGTAATAAATAATTTGGCTCATGAGAATCAATTTTATCTTGTAACCACCTATGAAAGTATATATAGCTTTCACCTCTCTTTGTAAAAATTCATCCCAAAATAATACAATATTATATTTTGTCAAATATTTTCTTTACAATGTAATTTCACTAGTATGCCACCATTTTCCCTAGGCTATTACTGGTATCAGAACCAAGACAAGAAATTTGTGGAGGATAGAAGAAATTTGAAAATTTTGATTTTGAATACATTTTTTGAATATTCCTTCATTATTATGAAGGCCATCACGAATTGGATGTTCCCTTTTGAGTTTGGGGAGGCTTATAATAATCAATTTTATGATAAAATGATTGGAAAGGTTCCTTAGTAGTTGCTTAAGGTGATTCAAATTGAGTCATAATAAAGTCTTGATTTTTTCCTTGGTCTAAGGCTTCTTATAAAGTTTTAGGGAAAAAAATAAAAACTTTGTATTGAAGAGGAGCTTTAAGAGTGGTAAAAATAATTTTAAAAGAGTATCATCATTCGTGTTATGGTCCACTTTGTGAGCTAGAGACTTTTATTGTTTGATGAAAGTGTAAGAAATTTTGTTAAGAAGTTGTTTAGAATTTATTACATAGCTAAGGTAATTTTAAAGAAGGTCATCATATTGGAATTCCTTCACTAGAGCATTGATTAAATCCTCTAGTTGTGATATGGAATATCTAGGAAGTTGATTATACTATTCAAGTGCATCACCAATAAAGGTTTTGGCTAGGATCTTGGTGGTAGCAAAGGTGTTAGTTTGGACCCATTCTTTATATAGTTTACCAAAAGATTTAATAAATTTAGTGGTATATTTAGTTCCATCATATGTGATAAGTGGATAGATGTTTATAATGTCTATGAATGCCATGAATGGAGATAAAAGTTCATTTTAAACATGTTGATGCATTTTGTTATGCATGATTAGTTGAGGGATGAGATTCCCATTGGTATCTCTAATAGGAAGCGGGACAAAATTTTGATTTAGTTGATTCATGATGACTTGAGGTGGTTGACTAGCCATTTGTAACATTTGATATTGCATTTTCATCATTTGAGAATGGTTAGTTGTTTCATAACATTAATTTATTAATTATTTGAGCAATAATTTTAGTTGTATTAATGAGAGGATTTTGATTGATAGTGGTCAGAGGTGGGATGTTAGTGTTGGTAGGAGGATCATTCCCTATATTTATAATAGGGGATGTATTATTGGGTAGAGGATTCCCTACATTGGTATTAGGAGAATGACTAGGATGAATAACCTTAACTATATTACATTATATAGTAATTGGTTTTATATTAGGAAGATGTGAAGGAATAAATTGAATAGTTTTATCTGAAGCAATACAATAAGTGAGGTTTTAATCTAAATCCTTAATTATGCAGTGTTATTGACTAATTATAGGATTAAAATATGACATCATTATCAAATAAGAGTAGATAAATAAAAATAATAGGAAAAATATAAATAATTAAGTCAAAGCAATTGAATTAGTTCTATGAAAAAAATAAAGTAAAATAGCCTATAATAGACTAAGTTGAACTAGTTGACTATGTTATGAGGGAAGGTAGCCTATAAAACACTGAGTCGACCAATTTGACTATGTTTTGATGACAAGATTTTACTTAATTGTGATAAATTGTATATGACTAAGAAAATTAAATTAAACACACAAAAAACTAGATCAATGTGTTTGATCTAATTGTAACACATAATATAAACCTTTTACCAACAATGGCTAGTACAAGTTTTGTAATAAAAATGTAATTTGAAAAGAGTAAACAACAAAACTATAATGTAAATGTTAATCTAATAAATAAATATTCTTAGATGTTTTAATTTATAATAAATTTTGAAATAAATATGATAGAGACTTGGTTGTAAAAAGGAACTAAAATGGTAATCTAAGGATGGTTTCAAGTAGCTTATATTGAAATGGATATGTATTGGTGATGGTATTGGATTGGTATTGAGGCCTACCCCCTCACTTCATAATCTTACAATGATAAAGGTGTTGAGTGATTTTTTAATATATACCATCAACCACATATTTATACTTGCCTAAGAAACTAGGTTGACTTCCCCCTTGGTGATGAAATACAAGTAGGTATACCTTGAGAAGAAAAATATTTAATTATTTTTAGTGTTAAGTGATTTATAAATGTGTGTAAAAGAGAAAAATAGTGTTACTAAATTGATAAATTAAAAAACCACTTAATTAATCTATGTTTGTTACTCTAAGCATGTAATAAATTGAAATGAAAAGTGAACCAATTACTCACAAAAATAGGTTAATTCATTTGACTATGAAGATTATAGAATCAATTTAGGTGAATTGTATGCAAACAATACATAATAGAGTCAATATGATCACTACTATTTTTTGGAAGTAAGATCTAGAAGAACATAACTAAATAGGTCAATTTTATCTTTTAGAGAGAAGATAGGCTCTAAAATTATGTCGAGTTAGTTGACCCAATTTTTTTTAGGGTTATAGTTTTATAGACTATAATATTTTGAAAAATAATATTGTAAATGAAAAATTAAAATGATAGAGAAGGTAAGAATGAACTTTATAATTTTTTAATATGATAATTTTTTAATTTTTTTATACTAATTTTTTTAATAGAATTGACTATGTCAACTGTGTTTGTAAAACTTGCTAATAGAGTTGATTATGTTGACTGTGTTTATAAAACTTGATAATAGAATTGAATATGATTAACATGTTTACAAAAACTACTAATAGAGTCAACTATGTTGACTATGTTTGTTAAACCTATAGGTAGAAAAAAACTAATTTTTTTGAGCTAATCTAGTTACCTATATTTGAAGATGACCTACACAAAAAAAAATAGATTTTATTTGATTGGTTGTGTGCTAAAATTGCACATAGATTATTTGAATTTATCAATGGGTTTAATACAATATTATAAGGATAAAAATATATAATATGATAATAAAATGAATGCATGAAAGAAAACATATAAGGGTTTTATTTTCATTGAGTTCACCAGAATGCATGTAAAGGAAAAGGCAATTGAACTATTAATCAATCCTAAATTAGAGAAGATAAACCCAACTTACACTTCCATTTATTGATAAATTAGATATCCAGGTTCATAACCAATATGGATATGCTAGACCTAACCAAGGAATATCTTACCATAATAACATCACTAAAGAGGGTTTGAAATGCTCTAGTCAAGCAACACCATGTGATAACCCTATCTAGATCCTATGTTTTCATATTCACTAAGTAAAATCAAATTGAAGTAGAATATATTCTAGTTATCACCAAATATTGTGGCAAAAAGTGGGGACAATAAACATAAAAAGTAAACATGCATATAAGATCTATACTCACATCAATGTATAATAAATCTTAATACATGGGAAAGAACTAAAAATGCTAATATATATACTTTAACAAAGGAATAACAAAGTTAGGAATACTTAACTTTGAAGATGCACCCTCTAAGCCTCAATCTCTCCCTTGGACAAGGTAATTTGTAAGTGGTTGTTATGGTATGAAAATATAACAAGGATAAGTCATCTCTATGCTACACAACTTATTGATGTATTCAAAACACTTCTCCACAAGATAAGATCCATATCTTTAAATAAAGTATTAAAACCCTAAGTAATGCTCCTTAAGTAGATTGGTGGATAAGAAGATGCAAAATATATTATTCTTCTTTTTTCTCTCTAAATGATGGAAATAGATGTGTATATATCGCTGAATCTAACCCTAAACCTTTATAAAAGTTTAGCCAAAAGGTTTGGCCCAATTTGACTTTATACCATTATTTGATAAAAACAAGTTAGGTACCAGTCTAAGTTGGCCAAGGCTGACCTAGACCTATAACATGAAAATATCAATTAGAATATAGATTTGGTCCAAAATGACATTGTTCAGTAAATGTGAAAAAGGTTTTAGGCTTAGATAGGGGCTAAGTAAGGTGGTGAATTATTTAGAGGAGTGTGTAAGAAAGGAGGAAAATCTAATTGAAATGTATAAGATATGGTTGTGTAGATAACAAGTGGTGATATAGGGGAAAACAATATTGTGAAGAACCAATGGTCTACCCACCCCTTTGCCGATGCACCTTTAAAGGTGTGCACTTAGAGAGATTGAAACTTAATAGGTTCTTACAAGAAATAAAGTGTTAGTAAGTGGTAAAGATAATAAAAATATTTTGTGTATACAACTTTCAACTAATGTTTATTTTTGAATGAAAACCAAAGATTATAGATTCTTGAGATACTTGGAAGTACCTCCTAGTAAGAGTGACCATTTGCTTTGCTCACATAACACACCCCATTTTAGTTAATTTTTTGGACCCTCTTTTATTTTATAATCTTTATCCCTTGGAAATTTTTGTTGGTTTGCCTATTTGATACCTTTATTAAATTTTCCTAAGTCTAAAGATCTTTCCATTTTTAAAATAACATTCTAAAAATGCTTGAAAAATCCTCTTTTGGGGAAAATCTGACTTAGACTTATGTAAATCATCTAAATTTTTTTGAGTCTTATATAGTCTTTCACTTATTAATATAGCCCATTTCTTCTTTGGTTCAATGAGAATTGGCTAAGTGCTTATGATTTTTTTCAATTCAAACTTAGTTATTTTTGGTAAATGGGCTACTTTATTCCATTAAATTTTCATTCTTTTTGATCCATTTCTACTTTAATATTATCTAAATTGGATAAATGTTTTTGTTTCTCTCATTTTTTGCTTTTTAAATTTAGAGGAAAGAAGAAACTAAGGGTTAAGGTTCAGGGGTTTGATTGATACCCAGATTAAGTTGCACACCGTATCCAGACATTGTAGGAGCTCCTCTTTGGTTGTGGAGGAAGACACCTATAGATAAGAAAATCAAACAAAGAATGTTAGAGAGATATATGGTAGACTACCAAGCGATATGCTCGGTCCCAGAAACATAAAAATTTCCTTAGGGGATGATAGTCCACGATTTGATAAAAAGAGTGTAGTATAAAGAGAAATAATGAAAGACTATGAAAGAGAAAGTAAACAACGCGTACCTATTCTCTGTTGTCAGTCAATCATAGTCATCGATGTCGATAGTCCTTCTAGTGTCAGTTGGTCAATATGCTAACATCAGTTATGTTACCAATGTCGGTAGGGGCAATAGGCCTTGGATGGGTCTCAAGGTATGTCTGTGGTCGACAGAGGGGTCTAGAAGGAGTCTGAGTCTATGCAGGGTTGCAAGATAATGAATAGGGTTTGAGAGGGGGCAAAGGCAAAGGGTTGATATGCAAATAGATAAGAATAGGAGAAAGGATTTTCATCCTTTCTAGGAAGAAAGTCAGGTCGGGTTGATTGTATTCAAAAATAGTAAATAGAAGCTAATTATTAATGTATTCTAAACACTAAAATAAGATAGAAGAATACTTATCTCTATTAGAAGAACCAAGGGTGTTAGAACGCGTATTCTTATTGTGGCTGATGTCAAGGTCTTTGTGTAATGTTCTAATCCAATATGAAGTAACTTGCATAGAGTTTCTGTACCCAGGTGAGCATTAGTTGAACTCTGATGCTTGGTCTCAGAGTGTGTGCATCCATGTCCAAAAGTCTGAGAGAGAGTGAGAGAGAGAGAGAGAGTGAGATTCTAAGAGAGAGCTCTAATTTTGTGATTCATGATTAGGGCCCAGCTCAAGGTTAGAACGTAGTTTAAGTAAACTGACATCAGTAATCCCATTGGCATCGGCTGATAGTTGACCGACATCAGCGGCTGGAGAATGGGTAAAAGGGCTATATTAAGCCCTTTGCCCATTTCTCTATCTACCATGTGCATTTGCCATTGGAGAATGGTCAAAAGGGTGAGGTTTATTAAGCATGAGTATTAGTTAGGAGGTTGGAATGGGTCTTGGGTAGTTTATGATATGGAGGGGAAATGGTCATAGGGTGAGTCATAAGGTAGCAAATGGTCTAAGGGTGAGGTGTCCCTAGGTAGATGTCATTAATTTAAAATAAGTAATTTATTTTAAATTAATAAGTGTGTAAGGGACCAAGGGGAGTCGACACAATTTTTGGTGTCTACATTTGCCCCTTTTTGTCTTGTTGGTTGTTCTTGACGAACTGCAAGACAAAAATAAGGTGTTGGTTGCCCTAAGTATGGGATAAAGCATAAGTTTCCCCAGGGATGATGATGAAGTATTCCCCCTCAAAGTGGGAGTTGAGAGAGGGCAATTTGAAATCAGTTGCTAATTTGATAGGTATTGAATGGGTGTGGTGAAGTTAGAGTGTGAATGTTGCAATAATTGAGATTGCATGTATACCAATTTACGTGATAGCAGGTCAAATTGTCGTAGTCAAAGGTCGAGGAGTGCTAAAATTGAAGTAATCAGGCCCCATCATTTAGTCATAGCTGATTGGGTTAAATGATCAAAGCTATAGCTCCAATGGTCATCATGTTTCAGGTATCCCAGGCTTAGGAAGTACTCCTGGAAAACACAAAAATGTCACAAATATTGGGGATCAACTGGAGCGTGATCTAATAATATGAGTGAGGGTCGTAATATGTGTTGTGTATAATTTGCTAACTATTCGTGAGGTAGCATATATGAAATCAAAACAACCAAGGCAAAGTTGTTGCAATTATGGTCGTGGTCTGAGGAGATAGTCACGCTCTCCAAAGTCTTTTGTTGAGTCGTTGTGGTTAGGGAGATATATGTGATCTCCAATGTGCCCTATGAGAAGTCTAAGGCGACTTTTATAGTGTCAGGGCTATTTGTTTGGTCATGATTTTAGGTTGGTTTAGATAATTGGTCCATTAGGTAGATGAACCAATGAATGGCTGAGCTAACCTTAGAAGACCCCATGTCATCTGAGTGCTACCTACATAGCCCTTATTTTAAGGGCCTCAGGCCTATGTAGTTCTCCCCAAAAGGGAAGAAGAGGGTAGGTGATGGACTGGGTTTTGATTAGGTTAAGTATGGTTAAAGGTTATACGGTTGGTCCATCAGGGAGATGAACGAACAAATGAATGGCCAAGCTAACCTCAGAAGACTCCATGTCAACTGAGTGTTGCCTACATAGCCCCTATTTCAAGGGCCTCAGGCTTATGTAGTTCTCCCCAAAAGGGAAGGAGTCAAAGATGTCGATGGTTGGTTTGGTCATGTTAGTGTTTCTAGCATTTCCCATATGTGTGATGGTTCATGCTTGAAATGATAAGGGTATGATGATGTTACAGCCTTTTCCATATTATGTGATGGTGTATTTTGTAACATTGGTTATGTGGTTTTTCATTCCTAACAATTTTCCATATTGGTAATGGAGTATGCTAAAAATGAAATGAGTATATTTATGCTTCAGTTTTTTACATATTGTGTGATGGTGTATGTTGTAACATAAATTGTGTTTGGTTGATAGTTTCCATGTGTATTGGTTTTCATAGAAACTAGTGTGAATGGGCTATGATAATTCATATAACACAAATTGATATTTTCATCAAATAAATCATGAGGTTATGATAATGGTTAGAGAATATTTTGGTTGGTTTGGTTTGGTTGGGTTGGGTTGGTTGTATGTGACAGATGGTTGTAAGAAGTGAAAGGCGTATTTCTCTTTCATTGACAAGGACTATAATGATAGCATAGATAAGGGTTTTCAAACAAAATACCCATTCATGCATTACATCATTGACCATTGGTTTGTGTTAGAGAAGTATTCAAATCACTTGAAATTAAGTGAGCTCAAAATCTCTTGAGTATGTTGGGGTAATAGGTATGATTATGTGATATGTCAGGATAGCATAACCCTTTTTTATCAGGGATAACTTTTCCCCTTTTATAGGTGACCTTGAGAATGACTATAGGGAAGTCCATGATTTAATAGTTTGTCAGTCAATTTTTTTTTAATAGACTGATCAATGCGGGAAGTCTACATGGAGATGTTGTTTTGTTTTGTGGCCATGTGGTGTTGTGTATGTAGCAAAATTTGGTCATAGCCATCCTTCAAGGGAGTGGTCTATATTCTACCTTGTATGGTTGAATGTCTTTGAATAGCTATCCTTCAAGGGAGCAGTCTATCAATTACAGCAATGATGCAACTATCCTTCAAGGGAGCAGTCTACATTTATAGTTTATGACCTTTAGTTAGGCATCCCCATTTTATGTGTTATTTGTTGACTGGACTTTTAGTCATGGACTGGTCTATAGAGGTTTAAGGGTTTCCCTTTTATTAGGACAAAGCATTCATTCTTTCCAAAATGGTTGACTAATGTTTATAGGGAAAAAGGGTGGAAAGAATAGGGATGAGGATGATGGGGGTTACTCAAGGGACGAGCTCAAGTTAAACATCAAGTGATTGGTTACTTGATTAACAGTGGAATGGTCACAGATGTAAGGCATTAAGGGGCTCAGGTTTTGGTCGGCCTTCAAGAGAATATTGATGATAAGTGCATGGTCCATGCATTATTATGTAAGGTCCAAGACAATTATGAGCAAACTTGCCCCGTTTGCTTCTTTCCATATTGGTCATGTGTTGGTCGATGCTTGGTTAGTTGATGTTTGGTCGATTTCATGATAGTTAGTATAAAGTTGAATTCCCCTAGTTGCTTGTGATAGGAATAATGTTTGACACCCATTGCAGATGATCAATGGGTTGGATATATAAGATGGAAAGAAGACGTTGAAGCTCCTCTTTGACAAGGAGTGTGACACAAGGATGCATCTTGCAAAGCTTTTTGCTTGACAGTCTTAGTTTAAGAGGGAGAGATCCTGATCTTCCAAGTTGGAGGTAGGAATCCCAAAATTATTGAAGGTGATGGAGGCAATAGTTGGTAATGATTTGACCAAAGCAACTAGTGGTTGGGGGTCTTCAAGTTTGACCTCTATTGCTTGTAAATCTTGGATCAAGGTTTGACGATGTTGTGGAGAGTTTTGTATTAAGTCATACAAATATGTCTTCATAGAGGTTTGGTGAAGTTGTTTCACCATGGAGTCATGGATTAGCTTCGAAGATGGTTGAGATGTGCCCAAGATTGAAATCTTGGGTTTTAGTGATGGAGAGGGCTTGATGAATGGATATGTTCAAGGAATAGAAACCTTCTCTTTTCCTTTATCCTTCATGATTTGTGACCTGGTGGCCACATTGATGGTGTTGATTTTGAACAAAGGGGAAGAAGGTGGTAATGGGACCATAATCTTGCGTTGGGATCCTGATTTAGGTGAGGATGTTTGGGAGGCATGCGATGGTGTTGATGGTTTGTTGAAAGGGTGGTAAAGAGGATCATTGATGAGAAGGGTATCCTTTTTTAGGTGTTCGTGGATGACAACTTTAAGAGCGCAACAACACTCAGTGTCATGTCTAGGTGTGCGATGATATGCACAAATTTTAGTGTCATCGAACCAAGATAGTTTTGGTTTGAGAGGTTGGAATGGTTTAAGAGGTGGGAGGCTGATGCTAGAAGACTACAACAATTTAGAGGAAAGAAGAAAACAAAAATTTAGGGGATGGTTTATGGTTTAATGTTTTCCTTAGTCAATTTTATAAAAGCGGTTGAAATATGCTTTGGAAATGGATTTGAATTAATTTAAAATGGATTTATTTTCACTAGGTTTGGAAGCTGAGGGGTTGCCCTTACATTGATCAAGTGAGAAACAATGAACTAGATTTGGTTTATTAGTTTCCCCTGGTGAGAGAGAATTATGAGACTCTCAACCTTCATCCACTTCATGAGTACCACACATACAACATATAGGAAATCAAAGGGCCTGATCTACCTTATTAATTTTATTTTGAAAAGTTAGCCATTTTGATTTGAAAAACTTAATTATTTCAATTTGAATTACTTATATCTTAAATTTTAAAATTAAAAATGTTGAATGTGTTCCTTTGTTTTGTTTCTTTTAGGTACCCACTTTGTTTCCCAAAGCCACATGGTGAACTCTCATAGATTTCAACATCTCAAACCCATTTATAAAATCTTCTTTAAGACTTAGTCTATTCTTCAAAAGGGTTCCTAGAGCCATGTGATCTCTCATAGATTTCAACATCTCAAACCCATTTATAAAAGCTTCTTTAAGACTTAGTCTATTCTTCAAAAGGGTTCCTAGAGCCATGTGACATATTTCTACCATTTTGTAGGACTTTAGCAATTTAAATTTGCCTAAGAGCCTCCAATTCTCTAGATTATCAAGATGCTACCATGTGGTATGATCCCAGTGACCTACTACCTTAGGTGAATCTATAAAATAAAAAATATCCTGGTGAGTGGATAAGAAGGATTCTACCAAGTGGCATGATCTTGGTGACATGTTTCCCTAGGTGGTCCATGTAGTCTTGTAACACATTGGGTCCCCTAGTGGACAGGATGACACCACATGGTGAAAGCCTACTTCATAGTTTCCATAGTATAATAAATTCATACCAAGCCCCAAACAATTAGGGAAGAACATGGATTATCTATGTGGCATGGCCCTACTAATAGAGAATATGTTGGTAATGATGTTAGTAAAACACTAAATTAAATTTAACATCTGATTGGGCTATTAAAACCATAAAATAATGAAAATTAATGTTCTTAAGTCTAAGAGCATAGGTTGAGAACAATTAGTTTCTCACTAGAATGATAGATGGATAAATTTAATTTATACTTCAATGTGAAAAAGGACAGAGGAATTAATCATAGTGTGGAAAACATCTTTTAGTTATGTCAAGGATGTCATAAATAAGAGTGACATCTTGAGGAATCACATGTATTTAGTTCCAACTTCAATGGTCATGGCTCAGCTTTAATTTGTCATATGTAAAATAGATGTGTCAACCACCAAAAGTGGAATTAAATTCATAATTGACAAGGCAGATACCAATGGAAAAAATTAAAGATAGAATGTTAACCATAAATGATAGAGGCAACCAAATCAAGTGAAAATTAACCTATTGACACTTATTAAGGGCATGGAATGCACATTTGGGATAAGGTAGAAATTTCCTAAGGCTAAATTCACCTTAAAAAATAGCTTTGTTCTACTACATGGACATGTATGTATAAGTCTAAATGGTAGTCCCAAGGCATTTCCAACCACTTCCAGCTATGTATAGCTAAAAAAATTTACTTCCATGTTGACAAAATCATAGTGTTTAGAATAATTTATCAACTACATTTATGAATCCACATTGAATACTCAGCTACTTCTACACTCATATCTTGGCATCCCATAATTTTGATTTTTTTGGTCTCCTATAAGTATGAGTTTCTAATCATTTCTCAATGTTAGCTCTTTATGAATTGTAATTAATGATTTTTTGTGAATTTTAAGAAAGACATAGATAACCAGACACTTTCTTTTTATGATTCTTTACAACTTCCTAGATTAGTTTTGCTTTTTTACTCTTTTTTATTTTTCTTTGTTACTGAGGTGAAGATTGTAGTTGAAAGGTTGTATGGTCTCTAAAATTTGTTAATCAAAAAGAAAATATTGATGTTTTAAGACTATTTGGATTGTTTTGGGGTATTATCCTACACATGTTTAATGGTGGTGATACCCTTTCCTTCTCATAGTCAATCTTCCCTAGACTCTTTCACTGTAATTAGTTGGAGTTGTGTTAAGATTGAATAAACTAAAGATTGGCTCATTAGAACTCATTCAATCAAACATCTCACCTTGATCTTCATGGTAATAGTACCTATTTCTCTTTACCCTTGATCTCTTGAAATTTATTTTAAAAGTGTGTTAGCTTATGGATTAGGTATTAACAAAAACAATCTAAATTAAACTTTATCTTTACCCTTGCTCTTTTGAATTTTATTTTAAAGATGTGTTAGCTTAGGGATTATGTATCAACAAAAATAATTTTCAAATAAATGTTTATATTGATTAATATTTCATTTTTTGATTATCTCTATTATAAAATTATTGCATTTACTAATGTGGTAAACTAGTAGAGTGATCAACTATGCCATTTATATGCAAGTCTAAGAAAGTTTGATTTTTATCTGAGATTGAAACTTGTAAGTATTGTAAATAAATTTTGTATCCTCATAATGAATGTCTTAATCAAATTAGCATGCACCTTAATTTTTAAAATAGGCCCCTTAAAATGAATAGTCTAAATCAACCAATTTAATGAAGACCAACATACCAAGACCTAGTACATTTAGACCTTGGGGAAGAATTTTCCTTGTGGGATCTTATTCCTTTCAAGAGAGGTAAAGCCTAATAAACCTTTTCTATTTTTTTTGTGTCAAAACACCTCTCAATAGGAATGAGTTCACCTGTGTGTCAATGAAATTATGTTTCCCATTAATACTTTAACTTGGTAAATATGCTTCCTTGTGAATAATTGGAGTTGAGAGAGGTTCAAAAATAAATATTTGATATTTGAAAATGGAGATTAGAAGGTGATTATTCCCAAAATATAAATCAAGGGTTAGTTATGTCATGGCCATTGAGATCATTAAATCTCAATCGCATAACTCACATAACAGTACAATAAAATCCAAGTTAAGTGGTAAAAAAAACTCAACCTATGAAAATAGAAGTAGTGTTAGGGTGTTGGGGGAATTGAATCTCAACAACACTACTAAAGGGAGCCAATTTTTGTAGACAAAAAAAGATCAAAATGATGTTTCTTGATAAAATATCAGTGTTTCTTCATAAATAAGTTTGAATATGTATTTGATTTTTTGGTTAACTTTCATTAAATATTCACCTCTAATGTGTCTCAAGCTGAAGTATATATCAAAATGTAACCTCTAATTTATAACTATGTATAATATTTGTAACAAATATGATAAAATATTTCCCAAATCTATAAAAATTAGTTCAATATATAATATTATAACCCAATTATATATTTCAATCATGTAAACTATAATAAAATTAGAAGAATTGTTTAAGTGAAGAGGTCATGTCTCTATGACATTCCCCCATTAATACTCCCCTTTCGAGGTGAGGTAAATAGCATCTAGTAGTTAAATTACCTCAAAAGGATAAGATAACTACATAAATTGCAATGAATCATGTAGAATATAAGAGTAACATGTCTAAGTAGATATATAAATTAAACTTGCATTATGCACTAATAAAAAGCCCTAATATGCATGATATGAATCATGATAATGTCTATAAAGTAATAGTAGAAGATCAATAATCATTAAAGCACACACATAAGATAACTCAATTTCACATAAAATGGGTCTAAGGATATCGAAAATAAGGGACATATTCAAATGTCAAACAGTCGAAGGAATGACATATTAAAATGTCCAAATAGCAAAAGAAATAAACATATAGTGGCACAATGGCCAAAAAACAAGGAACATATTAAAATTTTTCAAAAACAAGATAAGAGAAAATAATATAAAGACACTCAATAAAATGACAATGTGAATAAAGTAAGTATAAGCAATTAACATAAGTATATCATACTAGTCCATGCATGTATGTGTTAACAAAAATGTCATGTTTCATAGCATATCAAATACATTGTAAAATATGTAATCATGAGTATACGAAAGTGTAAGTGTTAGTATATAATCTAAACATGATAATGGGAATGTGATAATAAAATAATATAACTGATATGTACCTAGGGAGATGATATATTAATGTATATGGGTTGATGGATATGTCAACATGTGGCACACATCACCCCTAGTTAGTTAAATGGGTCTAATATATTAGGATAATTGTGTAACTTGTGAAATTAATGCATTGGGTAATGGTTAGCCTACATTGAGATTAGGAGGTTACTCATCCATTATTAGCTAGATATAAGTCTATATAAATGAGATGATCATCATTGTAAAGGAATTAATTGTCATATCTTCTATTTAGTAGAAGGATATTGGAGGTTATCCCCTCGAAGATACATTATGGATTTATTCCTTCCTAAAGGATTATTGTATGGTGTTTCC
Source organism: Torreya grandis (assembly GCA_037957365.1). Taxonomy (NCBI): domain Eukaryota; kingdom Viridiplantae; phylum Streptophyta; class Pinopsida; order Cupressales; family Taxaceae; genus Torreya; species Torreya grandis. The sequence goes on from JARHVA010000056.1 coordinate 6,980,636, forward strand.
CTACCTTAACGGTATTTTATATCTACATATATTGAATATTTGGGCATCTTGGCCCACCAATATATATTGTGTTATGTTGATCTACATTATATTCTGAGTTATTTCCAAATATTATAAGTGTGGATCATACCAAGTGGTGTTAGAGCTTTGATTTGAGCAATTTGTGTGGGTGAAACCCTAGTTTTGTGGAATCCTTAATATATTCTAATTATTTGTGAATTTTTGTACAATTTTTTCCTTAAGTGAAAGAATATTTCAAGAAATAAAAAGTAAAATAATTAAGGTTTTATGATCAATTTTGATGGAGTTATTGTTATTTTAGGGTTTGTAATAAATTTTCCATATCTATCATGATATAATGAATATTAATTTTAAATCTTATTGACAATGTATTAGAATAAAATGGAGCTACATTAATAATTTCACAATTTTTTGAAATATTTTGAGTGATTTATTGCAAATTTATGATTTTTCATATATTCACTCTATAGGCCAAAAAATTTGGAATTTTTTTACGAAATGTTTAGTGAAGTTTGAATTTCATACTTGAAATATACAATAAAATTTTTGGACTTTTTGGATCAATTTCAAATGAGTTATTGACATTTCAGGGTATTTCTTTAACCTTAATTTTTTTAGTGGATCATGAAGTTATAAGTATTTTCAAGCAAGGATGATATGTATGTTAGAGAATGGTGGATCCTTTTTAAGGATAATAATACTGAAACAATTTTATATCAAACATGCTTGTCTCTCTCTTTATCTAGGATTGCACAACATTGGTTTAAATAGTTAATCTTCACACAAAGTTATTCTTCATGGGAAGAAATGGAACATGTTTTCATAAATTGATGGGATATAAAATAAAAAGAGGATGAAGAAGAGGAAGAAAATAATGATGGTAATTAAGAAGATAATGGAGATGATAAATAAGAAAAATTAGTGTAATAAAATAATGACAATGAGGAATAACATGTAGGTGATGATGATGAAGAAGAAATCAAACATAATGATAATAAGGAGAGTATATATGGTGCATAACGAGAGGTATAAAATATCAAAGAATAAGAATAAAAATTGGATGATAAGGGTTGAAATAATTTGTCTCCAAAGAAATCTGAGTCAATTTTTTAGTTTCATGGATATATTCAAAAGAAGAAGGTTGATGTGTCCATAAACCCTACTAGCAAGTATAACTTGATCAACATGAATATGGCCCAACATCTAAATGTTCAAGAAAATAATATCAAGGAGGTTCAAGTAAATGGTAAGAATATTATAGTGTTTGAATATTTGAATGTCATCATGGAAAAATATGTTTTTCATTCAAATTTTTTTGCTTTGGATATGGATGGTGTGGATATGGTTCTTAGATATCCATGGTTAGAAACTTTAGGAACAACCAATATTAATGTTCAAAATAAGTTCATGAAGTTTTCATATAAGAAAAAAAAGGTCACTTTACATGATATCATAGTGGTAAAGGAACCAATAATAGTCAATTTAGATCATGAGGATGAGATTGAAACAAGTGATGAAAAACATGATGAAGATTCAAATGATAGATGAAAAAATAATACAACAAAAAATGGACACTTCATCTACTCAAGGGACAAATAAGAAAAAGGTGGAAGATGTATAAGAAAAGGTGGATAAGGTTAAAGTATCATAAAATTTTGAGGTATATAGTTAGCCACATAATCATGAGAGGGAAAATTCATGGAGCTATGTGAGGGAGTGTCATAACAACATACACTTTATCTATACATGAAATCAGAGTTATAATAACTATGTTATGCATGGAAGCCAAAGAATAACTACTATGTTTAGGTATGGAATAAAAGTAACACGATAGCATATGGAACATGATATTAGTAGATAAATCACTTGAATATACATGGAATAATAACTACTATGGTAATGAATGGAATTAGAGTAGCACAGTGGAAAATGGTACATGGAATCAAAGGAGGAATAATTATTCATGGACACCAAGGTGATATAGATATGATCATGAATGGAATCAGAGTAATACATTATAATCTAGAAACAAGTTTGGAAATATATCACCTTTTAGGATCACATATAGGTGGTTGGATTATCGATATTGAAGATAAGTGTGCAATGATTTGAAGCGCACTCATTATTTGGTTTCTTCCTATGTTCTGGGGACAAAACATGTCAAGGAGGGAAATAATGATATGTATCTAAAGAGATGATATATTAATGCATATAGGTTGATGGATATGCCGACATGTGTCACACACCCCCTTTAGTTAGTTATATGGTTCCAATATATTAGGATAATTGAGTAACTTTTAGAATTAGTGCATTGGGTAATGGTCAGCTTACATTTGGATTAGAAGATTACCCATCCATTGTTAGTTAGAGGGAGGTATATATAAAAGAGATGATTATCATTTTAAAGTAATCAAGTAAGTATTGAGTCTTATATTTTGTATAAGGATATTGAAGATTGTTCCCTCAAAGAAATATTATGGATTTATTCCTTCCAAAATGAGTATTGTATGGTGTTGCCCTATCTTAAAGGTATTTTATTTCTACATATATTGAATATTTTGTCATCTTGGCCCACTATTATCTATTATTTTGTGTTGATATATATTATATTCTACATTTTTTCAAAACATTATAAGTGTGTATCATACCAATGAGGGTTAATAGAGAGAGAGAGAGAGAGAGAGAGAGAGAGAGAGAGAGAGAGAGAGAGAGAGAGAGCATACATGTGTGTGTGTGTGTGTGTGTATCAATCCATTTTATAAATATATTACATAAAGCACTTATTCCAACCATAGGTGTAAATTTCATTTGTAAATTTGATGACTTTAGTGAACTAGAAACTTGTGTTAGAATAAGACACTTGGGTCAATGTAGGCATCTGACTGAGATGCAAGTGTCTAGGAAGATATAAAATAAGTACATGTTTAAGACTTACAAATATATAAGATAAGTAGGGATTTAATCCTAAATTTAAATAATTATTCTTTGGGATTGTGTTCAATAATATATAAATGAATAAGCACAAGCTAATAAATAAGTATAAAGTAGGCCAACTAATTTTAAAACTTAGATAAAGCATATACTAAATTTATTATTGTGAGATATGCTATGAATGGAAAGTACAAATATGGTAGATATTGTAATGTTAATGAAAACAAGATACTTATCTATTTATTATGATAATATGGATATGTATATATAACATGTAAAAAGTAGATAGTATTTAGATACTGGATCAGTTGCCTGATTCTATAAATTATATCTTTAGAGCCATAAACACTTTCATCAACCTAAGATGGTTATATCAATGCTTATATTTAGATCAGATGTATTTTTATAGTATAAACTACCTATTTAAACTTTATGTGACCACCTTTATGCTTTTAGGTTTTGTGTCACCTTCACTCTAGTGCATTCAAATCTAGGTCATGGACTATTATCCCTTATAAAATAAGAAAACCATAGTTCTTCATCTTCATATTGGTTGTGGTAAAAATAGGTTAGTGGGCACACAATGTCAAACTACCCTAAATAACCCTCATTAAATTATTACTACTTATATATCTAATTCTCTAAATAGAACCTCATACCTATGTACTTCTCCCCTACATTTTGGCTTTTGTGTATCATGGAATGTGTGATAATTAAGTACATAGAGTAACCTAGCTTGTAACTTAGAAAATGTGGTGCATGGGGTGATACTTCAATAATTTATACTTGTATATGTGATGTCTCTATGATTGATATGGAAATAGGATATAATAGGGAAGCTTTACTCATTTGAATATTTTTTGATTGTTTACTTGTGAGATAGTGTGAGAGTGCTAGGTATTTATCTAGGTGAGAAATGAATGAGGATTGATATTTTATTTATACTAATTCCTTTGGAGAATATCTCACATTAAAGTATTTAGGCAAACCATAGTAATATGTTTCATTTACAAATTGGATGACTTTATGCCACTAGACACTTATGTCAGGTCAAGACAGTTACGTTGATGTAGGCATTTGACTAGGATGAAAGTGTTTAGGAATCAAAAATTAGGTACAGATCTAAAACTTGTAAATATGGAAGATAAGTACATTTATAACATAAGGGGAAAGATATAAGGTTTGAATAATTAGAATAACATAGGTCATCCTAAGAGATAAGTAATAAGCAGAGAGAGAGAGAGAGAGAGAGAGAGAGAGAGAGAGAGAGAGAGAGAGAGAGAGAGAGAGAGAGAGCATACATGTGTGTGTGTGTGTGTGTATCAATCCATTTTATAAATATATTACATAAAGCACTTATTCCAACCATAGGTGTAAATTTCATTTGTAAATTTGATGACTTTAGTGAACTAGAAACTTGTGTTAGAATAAGACACTTGGGTCAATGTAGGCATCTGACTGAGATGCAAGTGTCTAGGAAGATATAAAATAAGTACATGTTTAAGACTTACAAATATATAAGATAAGTAGGGATTTAATCCTAAATTTAAATAATTATTCTTTGGGATTGTGTTCAATAATATATAAATGAATAAGCACAAGCTAATAAATAAGTATAAAGTAGGCCAACTAATTTTAAAACTTAGATAAAGCATATACTAAATTTATTATTGTGAGATATGCTATGAATGGAAAGTACAAATATGGTAGATATTGTAATGTTAATGAAAACAAGATACTTATCTATTTATTATGATAATATGGATATGTATATATAACATGTAAAAAGTAGATAGTATTTAGATACTGGATCAGTTGCCTGATTCTATAAATTATATCTTTAGAGCCATAAACACTTTCATCAACCTAAGATGGTTATATCAATGCTTATATTTAGATCAGATGTATTTTTATAGTATAAACTACCTATTTAAACTTTATGTGACCACCTTTATGCTTTTAGGTTTTGTGTCACCTTCACTCTAGTGCATTCAAATCTAGGTCATGGACTATTATCCCTTATAAAATAAGAAAACCATAGTTCTTCATCTTCATATTGGTTGTGGTAAAAATAGGTTAGTGGGCACACAATGTCAAACTACCCTAAATAACCCTCATTAAATTATTACTACTTATATATCTAATTCTCTAAATAGAACCTCATACCTATGTACTTCTCCCCTACATTTTGGCTTTTGTGTATCATGGAATGTGTGATAATTAAGTACATAGAGTAACCTAGCTTGTAACTTAGAAAATGTGGTGCATGGGGTGATACTTCAATAATTTATACTTGTATATGTGATGTCTCTATGATTGATATGGAAATAGGATATAATAGGGAAGCTTTACTCATTTGAATATTTTTTGATTGTTTACTTGTGAGATAGTGTGAGAGTGCTAGGTATTTATCTAGGTGAGAAATGAATGAGGATTGATATTTTATTTATACTAATTCCTTTGGAGAATATCTCACATTAAAGTATTTAGGCAAACCATAGTAATATGTTTCATTTACAAATTGGATGACTTTATGCCACTAGACACTTATGTCAGGTCAAGACAGTTACGTTGATGTAGGCATTTGACTAGGATGAAAGTGTTTAGGAATCAAAAATTAGGTACAGATCTAAAACTTGTAAATATGGAAGATAAGTACATTTATAACATAAGGGGAAAGATATAAGGTTTGAATAATTAGAATAACATAGGTCATCCTAAGAGATAAGTAATAAGCAGAGAGAGAGAGAGAGAGAGAGAGAGAGAGAGAGAGAGAGAGAGAGAGAGAGAGAGAGAGAGAGAGCATACATGTGTGTGTGTGTGTGTGTATCAATCCATTTTATAAATATATTACATAAAGCACTTATTCCAACCATAGGTGTAAATTTCATTTGTAAATTTGATGACTTTAGTGAACTAGAAACTTGTGTTAGAATAAGACACTTGGGTCAATGTAGGCATCTGACTGAGATGCAAGTGTCTAGGAAGATATAAAATAAGTACATGTTTAAGACTTACAAATATATAAGATAAGTAGGGATTTAATCCTAAATTTAAATAATTATTCTTTGGGATTGTGTTCAATAATATATAAATGAATAAGCACAAGCTAATAAATAAGTATAAAGTAGGCCAACTAATTTTAAAACTTAGATAAAGCATATACTAAATTTATTATTGTGAGATATGCTATGAATGGAAAGTACAAATATGGTAGATATTGTAATGTTAATGAAAACAAGATACTTATCTATTTATTATGATAATATGGATATGTATATATAACATGTAAAAAGTAGATAGTATTTAGATACTGGATCAGTTGCCTGATTCTATAAATTATATCTTTAGAGCCATAAACACTTTCATCAACCTAAGATGGTTATATCAATGCTTATATTTAGATCAGATGTATTTTTATAGTATAAACTACCTATTTAAACTTTATGTGACCACCTTTATGCTTTTAGGTTTTGTGTCACCTTCACTCTAGTGCATTCAAATCTAGGTCATGGACTATTATCCCTTATAAAATAAGAAAACCATAGTTCTTCATCTTCATATTGGTTGTGGTAAAAATAGGTTAGTGGGCACACAATGTCAAACTACCCTAAATAACCCTCATTAAATTATTACTACTTATATATCTAATTCTCTAAATAGAACCTCATACCTATGTACTTCTCCCCTACATTTTGGCTTTTGTGTATCATGGAATGTGTGATAATTAAGTACATAGAGTAACCTAGCTTGTAACTTAGAAAATGTGGTGCATGGGGTGATACTTCAATAATTTATACTTGTATATGTGATGTCTCTATGATTGATATGGAAATAGGATATAATAGGGAAGCTTTACTCATTTGAATATTTTTTGATTGTTTACTTGTGAGATAGTGTGAGAGTGCTAGGTATTTATCTAGGTGAGAAATGAATGAGGATTGATATTTTATTTATACTAATTCCTTTGGAGAATATCTCACATTAAAGTATTTAGGCAAACCATAGTAATATGTTTCATTTACAAATTGGATGACTTTATGCCACTAGACACTTATGTCAGGTCAAGACAGTTACGTTGATGTAGGCATTTGACTAGGATGAAAGTGTTTAGGAATCAAAAATTAGGTACAGATCTAAAACTTGTAAATATGGAAGATAAGTACATTTATAACATAAGGGGAAAGATATAAGGTTTGAATAATTAGAATAACATAGGTCATCCTAAGAGATAAGTAATAAGCAGAGAGAGAGAGAGAGAGAGAGAGAGAGAGAGAGAGAGAGAGAGCATACATGTGTGTGTGTGTGTGTGTATCAATCCATTTTATAAATATATTACATAAAGCACTTATTCCAACCATAGGTGTAAATTTCATTTGTAAATTTGATGACTTTAGTGAACTAGAAACTTGTGTTAGAATAAGACACTTGGGTCAATGTAGGCATCTGACTGAGATGCAAGTGTCTAGGAAGATATAAAATAAGTACATGTTTAAGACTTACAAATATATAAGATAAGTAGGGATTTAATCCTAAATTTAAATAATTATTCTTTGGGATTGTGTTCAATAATATATAAATGAATAAGCACAAGCTAATAAATAAGTATAAAGTAGGCCAACTAATTTTAAAACTTAGATAAAGCATATACTAAATTTATTATTGTGAGATATGCTATGAATGGAAAGTACAAATATGGTAGATATTGTAATGTTAATGAAAACAAGATACTTATCTATTTATTATGATAATATGGATATGTATATATAACATGTAAAAAGTAGATAGTATTTAGATACTGGATCAGTTGCCTGATTCTATAAATTATATCTTTAGAGCCATAAACACTTTCATCAACCTAAGATGGTTATATCAATGCTTATATTTAGATCAGATGTATTTTTATAGTATAAACTACCTATTTAAACTTTATGTGACCACCTTTATGCTTTTAGGTTTTGTGTCACCTTCACTCTAGTGCATTCAAATCTAGGTCATGGACTATTATCCCTTATAAAATAAGAAAACCATAGTTCTTCATCTTCATATTGGTTGTGGTAAAAATAGGTTAGTGGGCACACAATGTCAAACTACCCTAAATAACCCTCATTAAATTATTACTACTTATATATCTAATTCTCTAAATAGAACCTCATACCTATGTACTTCTCCCCTACATTTTGGCTTTTGTGTATCATGGAATGTGTGATAATTAAGTACATAGAGTAACCTAGCTTGTAACTTAGAAAATGTGGTGCATGGGGTGATACTTCAATAATTTATACTTGTATATGTGATGTCTCTATGATTGATATGGAAATAGGATATAATAGGGAAGCTTTACTCATTTGAATATTTTTTGATTGTTTACTTGTGAGATAGTGTGAGAGTGCTAGGTATTTATCTAGGTGAGAAATGAATGAGGATTGATATTTTATTTATACTAATTCCTTTGGAGAATATCTCACATTAAAGTATTTAGGCAAACCATAGTAATATGTTTCATTTACAAATTGGATGACTTTATGCCACTAGACACTTATGTCAGGTCAAGACAGTTACGTTGATGTAGGCATTTGACTAGGATGAAAGTGTTTAGGAATCAAAAATTAGGTACAGATCTAAAACTTGTAAATATGGAAGATAAGTACATTTATAACATAAGGGGAAAGATATAAGGTTTGAATAATTAGAATAACATAGGTCATCCTAAGAGATAAGTAATAAGCAGAGAGAGAGAGAGAGAGAGAGAGAGAGAGAGAGAGAGAGAGAGAGCATACATGTGTGTGTGTGTGTGTGTATCAATCCATTTTATAAATATATTACATAAAGCACTTATTCCAACCATAGGTGTAAATTTCATTTGTAAATTTGATGACTTTAGTGAACTAGAAACTTGTGTTAGAATAAGACACTTGGGTCAATGTAGGCATCTGACTGAGATGCAAGTGTCTAGGAAGATATAAAATAAGTACATGTTTAAGACTTACAAATATATAAGATAAGTAGGGATTTAATCCTAAATTTAAATAATTATTCTTTGGGATTGTGTTCAATAATATATAAATGAATAAGCACAAGCTAATAAATAAGTATAAAGTAGGCCAACTAATTTTAAAACTTAGATAAAGCATATACTAAATTTATTATTGTGAGATATGCTATGAATGGAAAGTACAAATATGGTAGATATTGTAATGTTAATGAAAACAAGATACTTATCTATTTATTATGATAATATGGATATGTATATATAACATGTAAAAAGTAGATAGTATTTAGATACTGGATCAGTTGCCTGATTCTATAAATTATATCTTTAGAGCCATAAACACTTTCATCAACCTAAGATGGTTATATCAATGCTTATATTTAGATCAGATGTATTTTTATAGTATAAACTACCTATTTAAACTTTATGTGACCACCTTTATGCTTTTAGGTTTTGTGTCACCTTCACTCTAGTGCATTCAAATCTAGGTCATGGACTATTATCCCTTATAAAATAAGAAAACCATAGTTCTTCATCTTCATATTGGTTGTGGTAAAAATAGGTTAGTGGGCACACAATGTCAAACTACCCTAAATAACCCTCATTAAATTATTACTACTTATATATCTAATTCTCTAAATAGAACCTCATACCTATGTACTTCTCCCCTACATTTTGGCTTTTGTGTATCATGGAATGTGTGATAATTAAGTACATAGAGTAACCTAGCTTGTAACTTAGAAAATGTGGTGCATGGGGTGATACTTCAATAATTTATACTTGTATATGTGATGTCTCTATGATTGATATGGAAATAGGATATAATAGGGAAGCTTTACTCATTTGAATATTTTTTGATTGTTTACTTGTGAGATAGTGTGAGAGTGCTAGGTATTTATCTAGGTGAGAAATGAATGAGGATTGATATTTTATTTATACTAATTCCTTTGGAGAATATCTCACATTAAAGTATTTAGGCAAACCATAGTAATATGTTTCATTTACAAATTGGATGACTTTATGCCACTAGACACTTATGTCAGGTCAAGACAGTTACGTTGATGTAGGCATTTGACTAGGATGAAAGTGTTTAGGAATCAAAAATTAGGTACAGATCTAAAACTTGTAAATATGGAAGATAAGTACATTTATAACATAAGGGGAAAGATATAAGGTTTGAATAATTAGAATAACATAGGTCATCCTAAGAGATAAGTAATAAGCAGAGAGAGAGAGAGAGAGAGAGAGAGAGAGAGAGAGAGAGAGAGAGAGAGCATACATGTGTGTGTGTGTGTGTGTATCAATCCATTTTATAAATATATTACATAAAGCACTTATTCCAACCATAGGTGTAAATTTCATTTGTAAATTTGATGACTTTAGTGAACTAGAAACTTGTGTTAGAATAAGACACTTGGGTCAATGTAGGCATCTGACTGAGATGCAAGTGTCTAGGAAGATATAAAATAAGTACATGTTTAAGACTTACAAATATATAAGATAAGTAGGGATTTAATCCTAAATTTAAATAATTATTCTTTGGGATTGTGTTCAATAATATATAAATGAATAAGCACAAGCTAATAAATAAGTATAAAGTAGGCCAACTAATTTTAAAACTTAGATAAAGCATATACTAAATTTATTATTGTGAGATATGCTATGAATGGAAAGTACAAATATGGTAGATATTGTAATGTTAATGAAAACAAGATACTTATCTATTTATTATGATAATATGGATATGTATATATAACATGTAAAAAGTAGATAGTATTTAGATACTGGATCAGTTGCCTGATTCTATAAATTATATCTTTAGAGCCATAAACACTTTCATCAACCTAAGATGGTTATATCAATGCTTATATTTAGATCAGATGTATTTTTATAGTATAAACTACCTATTTAAACTTTATGTGACCACCTTTATGCTTTTAGGTTTTGTGTCACCTTCACTCTAGTGCATTCAAATCTAGGTCATGGACTATTATCCCTTATAAAATAAGAAAACCATAGTTCTTCATCTTCATATTGGTTGTGGTAAAAATAGGTTAGTGGGCACACAATGTCAAACTACCCTAAATAACCCTCATTAAATTATTACTACTTATATATCTAATTCTCTAAATAGAACCTCATACCTATGTACTTCTCCCCTACATTTTGGCTTTTGTGTATCATGGAATGTGTGATAATTAAGTACATAGAGTAACCTAGCTTGTAACTTAGAAAATGTGGTGCATGGGGTGATACTTCAATAATTTATACTTGTATATGTGATGTCTCTATGATTGATATGGAAATAGGATATAATAGGGAAGCTTTACTCATTTGAATATTTTTTGATTGTTTACTTGTGAGATAGTGTGAGAGTGCTAGGTATTTATCTAGGTGAGAAATGAATGAGGATTGATATTTTATTTATACTAATTCCTTTGGAGAATATCTCACATTAAAGTATTTAGGCAAACCATAGTAATATGTTTCATTTACAAATTGGATGACTTTATGCCACTAGACACTTATGTCAGGTCAAGACAGTTACGTTGATGTAGGCATTTGACTAGGATGAAAGTGTTTAGGAATCAAAAATTAGGTACAGATCTAAAACTTGTAAATATGGAAGATAAGTACATTTATAACATAAGGGGAAAGATATAAGGTTTGAATAATTAGAATAACATAGGTCATCCTAAGAGATAAGTAATAAGCAGAGAGAGAGAGAGAGAGAGAGAGAGAGAGAGAGAGAGAGAGAGAGAGCATACATGTGTGTGTGTGTGTGTGTATCAATCCATTTTATAAATATATTACATAAAGCACTTATTCCAACCATAGGTGTAAATTTCATTTGTAAATTTGATGACTTTAGTGAACTAGAAACTTGTGTTAGAATAAGACACTTGGGTCAATGTAGGCATCTGACTGAGATGCAAGTGTCTAGGAAGATATAAAATAAGTACATGTTTAAGACTTACAAATATATAAGATAAGTAGGGATTTAATCCTAAATTTAAATAATTATTCTTTGGGATTGTGTTCAATAATATATAAATGAATAAGCACAAGCTAATAAATAAGTATAAAGTAGGCCAACTAATTTTAAAACTTAGATAAAGCATATACTAAATTTATTATTGTGAGATATGCTATGAATGGAAAGTACAAATATGGTAGATATTGTAATGTTAATGAAAACAAGATACTTATCTATTTATTATGATAATATGGATATGTATATATAACATGTAAAAAGTAGATAGTATTTAGATACTGGATCAGTTGCCTGATTCTATAAATTATATCTTTAGAGCCATAAACACTTTCATCAACCTAAGATGGTTATATCAATGCTTATATTTAGATCAGATGTATTTTTATAGTATAAACTACCTATTTAAACTTTATGTGACCACCTTTATGCTTTTAGGTTTTGTGTCACCTTCACTCTAGTGCATTCAAATCTAGGTCATGGACTATTATCCCTTATAAAATAAGAAAACCATAGTTCTTCATCTTCATATTGGTTGTGGTAAAAATAGGTTAGTGGGCACACAATGTCAAACTACCCTAAATAACCCTCATTAAATTATTACTACTTATATATCTAATTCTCTAAATAGAACCTCATACCTATGTACTTCTCCCCTACATTTTGGCTTTTGTGTATCATGGAATGTGTGATAATTAAGTACATAGAGTAACCTAGCTTGTAACTTAGAAAATGTGGTGCATGGGGTGATACTTCAATAATTTATACTTGTATATGTGATGTCTCTATGATTGATATGGAAATAGGATATAATAGGGAAGCTTTACTCATTTGAATATTTTTTGATTGTTTACTTGTGAGATAGTGTGAGAGTGCTAGGTATTTATCTAGGTGAGAAATGAATGAGGATTGATATTTTATTTATACTAATTCCTTTGGAGAATATCTCACATTAAAGTATTTAGGCAAACCATAGTAATATGTTTCATTTACAAATTGGATGACTTTATGCCACTAGACACTTATGTCAGGTCAAGACAGTTACGTTGATGTAGGCATTTGACTAGGATGAAAGTGTTTAGGAATCAAAAATTAGGTACAGATCTAAAACTTGTAAATATGGAAGATAAGTACATTTATAACATAAGGGGAAAGATATAAGGTTTGAATAATTAGAATAACATAGGTCATCCTAAGAGATAAGTAATAAGCAGAGAGAGAGAGAGAGAGAGAGAGAGAGAGAGAGAGAGAGAGAGAGAGAGAGAGTTTATGAGAGCCTTTTGGTAGTGCTAAAGGTCTATAACTAAGAATAAAAAATATTTTTTTGTATTTTCCAAGTGTACAAGACTTAGGTGCTATAATTTATGAATAGTGTCTACATTTTTCCCCCTTTAATCTAGTAATGAAATTGTTAGTTTAAATGAAAAATAAATATGTACCTAGGTGTGTGTAACACACCTTGCCATTGATTGAGTTGAACTTGATTTATTTAATGGTGATTGACCTAAAACCAAGATCATGTTACAATATATAATTAGTACATATAATCTGAAATTGAAAGCATTTAAATGATTTAAATTGAAAGAGAGAAAGGTTTAAGAATACATTATGTGTCGATGCAACCACCTTACCTCTTATCAATTTGATTTGAAGAGATGTATCATTATGAATCATTATAGATATGATTATGACAAATATAAAATATGTAGAGTGAATATATCTAAAGAGATAGATAGATGTTGGAAGACACATGCCCCCAACCTTAGATAAAATATGCATTGTCACCCGATAGTTGAGATTAGGTCAACCATGTAACCTAGTCATACTTATAACCTAGTGTGCATGAATGAACCAAGTCAAATCACACTATAAAAATAGTGAGGTTAGATGATGTAATCAATTCCAACCTATAAAATTGGAATTATTTAGTGATTTAATCACCTTAATCATACCAAAAGTGAATCAATTACTATCAGATATTGGATCAATATAGTTTATAAAAATCCGACCTAGTGGGTGATGGTAGTCCATAAAAGTGTTTGAAATCTAAAAGATAATTTGATTTTTTAGGTTTTAGGTGATCTTTTCATAGCATATGCACTTTATATATGTCCCATGTTGAACCTATGTATAATAATGATATCAATGTATATAATTCTACCATAAATGTGTATTTGAATCATATAACTACATAATTTGTCTAATTTGTAAACTATGTAAATGTGGAGTACATGTTTTAGAGACATGCCTCAAATGTATATCTAAAACTGAAAACTAGTGTAATTGTGGAGAACATGTTTCCAAAAAATCCCCCCCCACTTTAAATTTGTTATCTAAAAAATGATGTAAATTTGGAGAACATTTTCCAAAACATGTTCCCACTATAATTTGGGTATGTTGAATACTAAATAATTGTGGAGAACATGTTTATAAAACATGCCCCCATTGAATTTAAAATTTTGACAAATATGGATAAAATATTTTCAAAACATGACCACACTACAATTTGAATTTGTCAATAAATGTGTAAGTCATGTCTCTATGACATGCCTTTTGTTAGTGTAAAAGGTTTATCTTCATGTCTAGTACCTTTATAGAGTCTTTTTCTCACTTCCTAGTGTGAAAAGGGTTATTCCCCTAACCAGTTCCATCACTTAAACCTTTTCACACTTACTTAAGCTTACTTTAGGGTTTTTTTGTTTTATCCCATATTTCATGTGTTTTTAGTCTCTTCGGTGTTATATATTATATATACTCACCTCTTGATCTCAATAGAGAAGCATGTGAAGGCTTTGTATTAGCATTCTTATTGAATAGAATATAGTTTATTCTATCAATTTTGGTTTCCTTGCTATGCTTTCTTTTCACTCATTTTGATTCTTGGGTGGATTTTTAGCCAAATATTACATGGTACCAGAGTAGTTTTGAGTTTTAGGATATATTTTTAGGATATTTGAGAGTAAATATCTATTATTTTATTTAGAAAATGAGTATGCTCTTCTCTTTCATCTTTAAATGATCTAGAGAATCAAAAAGTTGTGAAAGAAATACTAGATTTTGGGTTTTTTTAAATCTATTTGCCAGTTGTAGGTGATTTTTAAAGCATGTTGGAAAAAATTTGGAGCTCACCACAATAATATAATCATCCAAAGAAGATAGTAGCACTTCTAGTTTTGTTCCTAGTTGAACATTGGAGGCTCTATCTATATGTGGTTTTGAAGTGGTTCTACATGAATCTAGAGAGGTTTGAAGCAAATTTAAGGTTCTTTATCAAAATATTTTTATATCTTCAAGAGTAAATATAAGTTTTTAATTGCATTTAGGGTGTATGGGAAGTTATATCTAGCTCCTATTTTGTCCCAGTTGGACATTTGAAGCTAGATTTAAGTTTTTTTATCAAAAACAAAAACATGTTTTTTTTTTTCTTCATACAAATTTCTAATTGTAAATAATTGCTCAAAATAATTTTTGGGTTTTGTGGACCTCACTCTCAAATTTATAGAACTTTTTGAATTTAGTTGAGTAATAAAGAAGTTATTTCTATTTTAATGACTATTATTTTTTTAAAATGGTAGTGCTACCCATACTAAGTTTGGTGGTTGATTTGGCAATTTTGCCAAACCTGGTGGTTCACTAATTCTGGCAGCAAGTTTAGTCATTACTAGATTTAGTCATAACTAAATTTAGTTAGTAGAAACTAAATCTAGAAGTGAACCTATAATTGGTGATAGTTATACCAAATTTGGTAGATGACATCGTGTTGAAGTTCGCATAAAATCTTTGGATTTTGACCCCTTCACATTTTTATTCTAGTTTTACCTAGTTTAGTTGTTTTACCCTATGAACCTCTTTTATAAAGCCAAAGGTTGTTTGTTTCAAACCTTGGTTGTTTGCCATTTTAGACCTTGTTTTTCAAGAGAATTAGTCATAAATCTAAACATGCCTCATTATACAGGTAGTGAGACTATATACAATCTAGACTATGATAACTTTATGACTAGTAACCCCTTTATTCAAGAGTTGTATGGTGAAGACATAACTTATAATATGGATCCCTATCCATCTTATAGTTATATCTAGCTCCTATTTTGTCCCAGTTGGACATCTAAAGCTAGATTTAAGTTTTTTTAATCAAAAACAAAAACATGTTTTTCTTCTTCATATATATTTCTAATTGTAATTAATTGCTCAAAATAATTTTTGGGTTTTGTGCCACTCACTCTCAGATTTCTAAAACTTTTTGAATTTTTGAATTTAGTTGAGTAATAAAGAAGTTATTTCTATTTTACTGACTATTATTATTTTTTTAATGGTAGTGCTACCCATACTAAATTTGGTATCTTATTTGGAAGTTTTACCAAACTTGGCAGTTTACTAATTCTAGTAGCAAGTTTAGTCATTACAAGATTTAGTCATAACTAAATTTAGTTAGTAGCAACTAAATATAGAAATGACCCTATAATTGGTGATAGTTATGCCAAATTTGGTAGATGACATCGTGTTGATGTTATCATAAAATCTTTGGATTTTAACCCCTTCACCATTGCATGATTTTGGATTTGCAATTCAACTTCAGAGGCTTATATCTTGAGCATATGGACTCCTTTTTCAATACATTTTTTTTATTTGGGGGTATAATTTCATGTTCTATGTAGTGGTGTAATAATATTTTCTTCTTATTATCCTATTTTTCCATAAAATTAGTTTTCTCATTAGATCTGATAGACAATCATAGTTTTTTGACCTCCAAATGCCTGTAACTTTCATATACAACCTTAGATTGAGTTGATTTTTTTTAAAGTGAATTTTTTTATATCTAAATATTGGTATCAATTTGAAGTTATAGTTCTATAATCTGTCTATGCTTTTAGTTTTGGGGTCCATATTGGACTTTGTAAAACTCTAGAAAAATAAACTCCAACATTATAAATGCACTAAATTATAAAATGCCAAAATCATTATTTTTTGGGGGGTATTATTGATTGAGTAATTTTTGGGGGGTTGTGTTGGTGTTTTGATCTCCACATTGTGTGTGTATTTGCATTACTTTTACCATGGGTAATCCTACTTTTCCTTAATTAACTCCATATAATTACAATACATGGAAATAACATGCATAGAGTTCACTAATGGGGAAAGGATACACCTACTACATTGAGGGTACATATTAAAAACCCATCGATCCCAAGGAAAAGATTACATGGTTAATTGAACACACTAAAGCTCTTGGCTATCTATGCACATTCATTTCCTTAGATATTTTGTTTCACATTGATCAGTGTCAAAATCTTGAGGAGGCATGGGACATGCTTAAGAAATTATATGCTAAAAAATATGAGGTTTGAAGGTATCAAATTGACATTGAACTCTCTAATCTCGATTCATCTTCTTTTGACAATATTGAGGACCATGTCACTAAGGTAAATGAACTCCATGAAAAATTGAAAGAATGTGGAGTTGATAAAAAATATGTTCAAGTAATTTTCAATGTTCTTAGAAAGCTTCCTAATGAATATGCTGCATTTGTATTTAGATTTCATATTCATCGATTGAAAATGGGTCAGGCCTATGTTATGCCCACATTTGAGTCATTTAGTGAAATGCTAATGCTTGAGCAAACCAAGTTACTCACTATGGGTCTTCTCAAACCCTCTAAGTCACATGCATTAATGAGAGGACCTCCTAAACATTCTAAAGGCCCTAAGTAGTAAAAAAAATGCCAAAGCTCAAAGGATTCCTCTCCTTCTACTTATTCATAATTTGAAGGGAAAGATCAAGCACTTGTCGTAGCTGGTAAGTCTTCTCAATAATGGATACTTGACTCTGGGGCCACACATCTTATGGATTCTAATCAAGAATAATTTTCTTCATTGGAAGCTTGTTCATTCCCTCACATTCTCATAAGAGATGATACACTGGTGGAAGTTACTAGAAAAGAATCAATTGTAATGTAAGAAGGCACATTTTTTGATGTACTTTGTGTTCTAAATTTATGTGCTAACCTTCTCTTAGTCTACCAGATCACACATCTTGGGAATTGAAAGAAAGTTGAGTTCTTTCCTAATTCAATAAAAATCTTGTATCTTGAGAATAATGCCTTAGTTGCAATAGGAAAATTTGATCATGATTCTTGGTTATATGTATTCTCTAATTTTGTGCCTCATTCCCCTTTTATTTCTTTACTCACTCATATAGATTAAGTGAGAAAAATATGGCATGAGTGGTTTAGCCATCTCAACTTCCACTATTTTCAACAGCTTAGCTCAAAGGATAAGATTTAAGGACTCCCTCCCATTTATTTTTCCAATAGCATATGTTTAAGATGTACAATCAATAAGCATCTAGAGGATAAGTTCAATAAAGGGTCATCTTAGAGGGCTTCACAAGTCCTTGAATTGGTTCACAATGATATTATGGGTCCATTTCCCACATTTTATTTTATAAAAAACCATTATGTCCTCACTTTCATTGATGACTATTCATGGTTTACTTGGGTCTACTTCCTTTGTCAAAAGAGTGAAATCTTCAACTAGTTTCTAGAGTTCAAGGCTCATGTTGAAAAATAATCTAAAAAATCTCTCAAAAATCTCTGCACTGATAATGGCCAAGAATATGTGAATCATCATCGTGATAAATTTTATGTACTTGAAGGGATCAACCTTCAATATTATATTATCTATACACCCTAGTAAAATGGTGTTTCCAAATAGAAGAATCATACCTTAAAGGAAACAGAAACTTGCATGATACATGCTCACTCTCTTAGTCCATATTTTTGGGCCAAAGCTATTAATTATGCCACTCACATTTAGAATTGCATTCATCATAAAGCCTTAAAAGGTGTGACTCCTTTTGAAGCTTTATGTGGTAAAAAACCTATTGTAGGACATTTTTGAGTCTTTGATTCCCCTGCATTAGCACGCATTCCTTCATAAAATTGTAAGGCTCTTGAATAATAGAGTTGACATTACCTTTTTTTTGGCTATCTAAATGGTGTCAAGGGATATCAACATTTGGATCCAAATATAAAGGAGCTTTTCATTGCTAGAAGTGTTAAATTTGAGGAGATAGTTTCTCCCTTGGCCTCTAACATGCCATTTTCTCCATCCACATTAGAATCTGATTATAGTGATTTAGATTATTCATTATCACCTCCATTAGGGCCATCTTTAGTTTCTATTACAACCCCATCTTAATCATCACCTCAATGGGTTTGATAGACTCTTCAGTCAATAGGTACATATGTTGGGGATCATTTAGACACTCAAAGAACTCAATCACAACATCATCATCTTCAACATGTATACATTGTACTTGCTTTTAATCCATAATATTTTCATGAAACATCTAGTCATGTTGAGTGGGACTTAGTAATAGAGGAAGAATATAGTTCCTTGATGAGGAACAACACTTGGGATTTAGTTCCCATTCCAAAGGGAAGGAAGATGGTTCATTGTAAGTGGATTTATAAAACCAAATATGCAGTGGATGGAACAGTTGATAAGTTCAAAGCATGCCTTATTTCCAAAGTTTTATCAAAAGTTTTAGGTGTTTACTATACTAATAAATTTGTACCTATTGCTATGATGAACTCCATTCATTTGACTCTTGTTATTTTTGTGGCTCATGGTTGGGTTGTACATCAAATGGATGTGAAAAGTGCATTTTTTCATGGGGATCTTCAAGAAGAAATTTACATGGAGAAGACACAAGGGTGCATTGAAGAATATTCTTTAGTATTTAAATTGTACAAGTATCTCTATGGCCTCAAATAGGCCCCTCAGGCTTGGTATGCCAAGATGGACTCATTTCTTCTATCAACTGGCTTCTTACATTATCACTCGAATCCCACTATCTACATTTTGAGACAAAATAACTCCCATTTACTTTTGTTCCTCTATGTTGATGACTTAATTCTTATTAGGATTTTTTCATCCATCATTGACAAAGTCAAATTTGTTTTGCATAAGCACTTTTCTATGACTGACTTGGGATTTTTACACTACTTTCTTGAGATTGAGATCACTCAGTCTTCTTCTAGGATCACACTTTCATAGCCCAAATATGATCTTGATCTAATTACTCAATTTAATATGGATAATTGTAAGCCTACATAGAATCCCTTCCTATCTGGAGTTAAGCTTGAGGTGAAGTGTTCCACTCCACTAGTTGATACCACTTTATATCTTCAACTTGTTAGAAGTCTCATATATTTGATGCACACTCACCCTGACATTTGTTTTATAGTTGGTATGGTCTCTCCCTTTATGTAAGAACCCCTTTAAATTCATTAGAAATTAGCCAAACTCATCTTACATTACATTTAGCACACTCCTTGACATGGGATACACTATGCAAGTAGGATTAGTCTTTCCCTAGTTGGATATACAAATTCTCATTAGGCTTGTGATTCTAAGGATCATAAGTCCACATCTGGATATAAATTTTACCTTATTTTTAGCCTCATTAGTTGGTAGAGTAAGAATCAACATGTTATTTCTCTATCTTTGATTGAATCTAAGTATCAGGGGGTTATTAATGATGCTACTGAGGCCATTTAGCTTCAAAATATTTTGACTAAGTTTGACATCACTATTCTACAAACATTTATCATTCTTTGTGACAATCAAAGAACCATTTAGATCTCAAAGAACCTATTTCATCATCAAAATACCAAACACATCGAGATCTATATGAACTACATTAGGGAGCTAATTTAAGAGCAAGTCATTGATCTATATTACTATCTTAAATAGATCAAGTTGTAGATATCTTCACCAAACCTTTCGCTAAGATTAAGTTCCATCATTTTAAAACTCTCTTAGGGGTGTGGGATACTACTTATGGGGGGTCACTTGACCTTCCTTCATCATCCTCTCATGTGGTGAGTTTTTTCCTATGATTTTTCTCCTCTTATGTTTTGAGGGGATTAGTGTGTACATGGGTACCTTATTAGGCCTAATTGTTGGGACCCATTCTTGTTTACTTTTGTAGGCTTTTCCCCCAAGTTCTACTTAAGGGGGATATTAGTGTAAAAGATTTATCTTCATTTATGGTACCTTTCCAGGGTCTTTTTCTCACTACCCAATGTGAAAAGGGTTATTCCCCTAACCAATTCCATCACTTAGATCTCTTCACACTTACTTAGGTTTACTTTGGGTTTTTTTCTTTTATCCCACATTTCATGTGTTTTTTATCTCTTAGGTGGTATATCCTATATATACTCACCTCTTTCTCTCAATAGAGAAGCATGTGAAGGCTTTATATTAACATTCTTGTTAAATAGCATACAATTTAATCTATCAATTTTGGTTTTCTTGTTATGCTTTCCTTTCACTCATTTTGATTCTTGGGTGGATTTTTAGCCAAACTGTACACCTTCACTAATATTGCCCCCCTTTTGAGCTAAGGTAAGTAAAAAATAATAGTGACCATACCTCAAAAGGATAAGATAAACATGTAAATTATGAATTTAATATGTAACATATATAATGAACATTTCTAGGTAAATATAGCATTGAAGCATACATAATGTGATCACATAAAGTCCTAAGATTCATGATACAAATCATGAAAATGTCTATATAGTAATAATACAAGCTCAACAAAAAACTAGAAACACACATAAGATCCCTAAAAATCAAGTCAAAATACAATGGTCTAAGGAGATCTCAAGTAAGGGTCATGTTCAAAAATCACACAATTGAAGGGACACAACTTATTCAAATTTTTGCAAAAGAAATAATGGCATATACAAATGTCAACATACAATAAATAATGACATGTTCAAATCTCAAAGAGTAAAATAATGGTACAAATGTTACAAACATAAGATCATATTAAAATGCTCAAATAAGCAAAACAAGACACTAAAGGAAGTGTATAAAGTAAAAGTATAAACAACCAACATAACATATAATACTAACCCATGGATCATATGTGTTATAAAAAAATGTTAAGTACATAGTATATTGAGTACATTGTGAAAGATATAAACATGGATAAAGGTATGTGTAAATACATAAGCTCAAACATGATTAATGTAAAATGATCATAAAATGATATGACCTAGGTGCCTCATGATCATGTATATGTATAAGTTCTACTAGAACCCAAGGATATCATAAAGTATATGCCTTTGTGGAGGCCTTGTATCATGTGTGTCATACTCATATGTTGTATAATTGGTATCATCAGGATCATACCAATATTTTATATTATTATGATCACAATCATTGATGTAATCATTATAGGATAAATGTAACCTCATAGGTTGTTCTTGAACATGTGATATACCATTTGGAGCATATTTATATGAATAAGGAACCGTTCTATACTATGTTTGTGACCTGTTCCGTATACCATTATTTATATCTATGTGAACGTTAAATGTTAATACAAAATGAATATTTTGAGATACATGGTTTGCCTTGATATTATCTATATTTGGTTTTGTATATGGAATAATATCACCACTATTATAATCATTTGGAATTATGTCCTCTTGTTGTTTGATGTTTACCAACAAAAGGAGCCCACATGGTTTATTTTCTGGTGGTTTTAATAGCATTGGTTCCTTTCGTAATTGTATATTATTTATATTTTTTTAAACCTTTGGTAATGGTATTTTATCTATGTATTTTTCCTTTTGAGCCATATAAATTGATTTGAATTTTCTTTTAGTACCCATATTTGTTATTTTGGCACTTGTGATTTAGGATAGGTATTCATAATATGAGTGGGTTTCTTGGTTGATGTATCAATGATATGATCACCACTAACTTTGAGACTTTGTAATTTGATATCATAATGTGATTGGGTTTATTGGTTGATATGTTCAAGTCATGTTCACCAAATGTTTAAACCTAAATTTTGATAAGGATCCTATGGGGTTAGAGTTGATAATATAGAAATGAATAAGCACAAGGGTGATAAATAGATCTATATCATGTCAAATAACCATAAAAATTAGATAAAACATATACTAAATTTAGTGTGATGAGATATGTTAAAAATAGAAAATATAGTTATGTTAGATATTGAAATGATGTTGAAAAAAAGATACTTAGCTACTTCTGATTCTAATATGGATATAGATCTAGAATAGGAAAAAACTATAATAGATATGGATTCTAGATTAGTCACATGATTCTATAAATTATACCTCTAGAGCTATGGACACTTACGTCAACTTAAGATGGTTGTATTGATGCTTCTGTATAGAGAAGACATATGTGTCTTATATGGAATATATATTAAAACTATATGTGAATAGCTATATGCTTTTGGGCTTTTTGTTTCCTTTGCTTTGGTGCATTTAGATTTGGGTCATGGACTATTTCTCCTTTTCAAATAAGTAAACCTTAGTTATTCATCTTCATATTGGATATGGGAAAAAAGGGTTGGTGGGAACATGATTTCAAGATACACCAAAGACCCGTCTATCAATGAGTTTTATCTACATAGATAAAACTCCAAATGGGGCCTCATACTTATGTATTTATCCCCTATGTTTTGACTTGTGTGTGTATCATGTAACATGTGATAAACAACTACATAGAGGTACCAAGCTTATAACTTGTCAAATGTGGCTAGTGGGATGCTTATTTAGTAATTCAGACCTATATATGTGTTGTCCCTATGACTGATATGGAAATATGAGAGAATAGGTAATATTTTCTCACTCAAATGTTTTTTAGTCATTTACTTGTGAGATAGGATGATAGCGCTAAGTATTTTTCTAGGTGAAGAATGAATGAGGATTGATCTTGTATTTATGCCAATACCTTTGGAGAATATATTTCATTAAAGAACTTAGGCCAACCATAGAAATAATTTTTAATTGAAAATTGAATGAATTTAGGGCATTGTACACTTGCATTAGGTTAGGAGTGTCTTAGAAGTAGAAAAGCAGATATAGGTCTAGAATTTGTAGAGATGGAAGATAAGGAGTATTATAAAATTCTAGGAAAGATAAAGTTTCCAATTCATTATAATAACATAGGTAATACTAATAGATAAGTAATAAGCACAAAGAGATTTGGTATGTGAGCCTTTCAGCAACAAGAAAGGTCTAGAACTAGACCAATCAAGGCTTTTATTTTTCAAGTGTACGTGACTGAGGTGATATATAATTCAAAAATATTGTATATAATAGGTTTACATTTTTCTAAGCATGATAAAAGGCATGGTTTATTATAATAACACCAGCTAGAGTAAGAGATAACTAATTTGGCACATAAAGATAGTATATTCTAGGATTTTGATATTGGAAAGGTCTAAAAGCTGAAGGTATATCCATGTTATGTATTTTCCATGTGTTCAAGATTGAGGTTCTATAAAATTCATATTTATTTTCTACACCCCCCTCAATTTAATATAATAATGAAGTTTCTAATTTAAAGGAAAAAGAATGCTTACCTTGGTGTGTACAACACATCTTACTTTTGCATGAACCCAACTTGAGTGATTTACTATTTATTGACATGCAACCAAGAGCATGTCAAAACATATAAATAGTTCATATAATCTTAAATCAAAATCATTGAAATAAATAGAGTAAGGTTTAGTAGTACATGTGTATCGATGCAACCACCTTGCCTTTTATATATTTTATTTGAAAATGTGTATCATTATAAACCATGTAAATATTGAAGTGTGTGTGTGTGTGTGTGTGTGTGTGTGTGTGTGTGTGTGTGTGTAAAAGGATAAAATTTCCCCCAACCTTGGTGAAAAGGTAGGTTTCCACCTAACAGTTGAGATTAGCTCAACCATATAACTTAATCATTATTATAACTTGGTAAATGTGAGTTGATATAAGTCAATCCAGACTATAAATTTGGTAAGGTTGGATGGTGTAATCAAGACCAACCTATAAACATGTAAATACTAAGTTATTTCATCACCTCAAACATATGAAAAGTGAACCAACTACTGTAGTAGATTGGATCAATAATAATATGTAATAGTCCAACCTAGTGATCTAAAGCATGTAAAAGTATTTTGAAATATGAAACTTATTTTTATTTTGAAATTTATTTTCTCTTTACATAACGTATTCAACTTATATATGTCTCATGTTAAAAACTAGGTATAACAATGGTGCCAATGTATAGAATGCTACCATTGATATGTATATGAATCATATAACAATATAATTTAGTCAATTTTTAAAATTATCAAGTTTGGAAGACAAGATACCATGACATTTCCTCACTAAAATCTGAAATTGAGAGATGTTATAAGTATAGATAACATGTTTCCATAACATGCCTCCCACTGTAATCTTAAAATACTAAGTATTGCATAAGTGTGGAAGCCATACCTTTTTGGCATGCCCCATTAAAATATAGAACTCTGAAGTGTGAAAGTCATGACTCTACTACAAGACCCCACTAATATGCCCCCATTTTGAGGTAAGGGGAAGTAAAAACTATTAGTCACTTGACTTCAAAAGGATAAGATAATTGTATGATCTATGAATATATCTTGTAACATATAGGAGTAACATATATAAGTAAATATAGTAATGAGGTACATGATATGTGTTCACAACAATTCATAATATTCATGATGTGAATCATAGAAACATATATAATAACATTACAATCTCAACATGGAGTCAAACACACAAACAAGATCACTCAAAAGTAAATCAAAAGACAATTATATTAGGATACCTCAAAATGGGCATATTAAAATGTTGGATAATTGAAGGGAAATGAATTATTCAAATGTACACAAATAAAGGAATGAAATATTCAAATGTCCATACAACAATAAATGACATATGCAAGTGTAAAATTAAGAAAAAAAAGGCATGGAGGCCATAGATAATGAAGCATATTCAAATGATCAACAATCAAGACAAGACACTTGAGGAAGTGTATGAATAAATAGCATTAGGAACAAACATAAACATATCATATTAACCCTTAGTTATATGTGCTAGAAAAAACATCAATTACCTAGAATATCAAGTAAAATATGAAATATATAAGCATGAATAAATTCATGTATAGTACATAAACACAAAAATGATAATGGATAGTGATCATAGAATCATATTGCATGTTTGTATATTAAGATCAAATAATTAGATGCCCCCAATGTATATATGACATGAGTAAAAGGATATGAATAGATAAGGTATCTATGTATTCATGTATCACACTCAAATGATATGTGAAACACATGTTTATAAATAAATTACTAATATGCCATCTACCAACATGGAGCCAATAACATAGATTCTAATTAGCCAATAGAACATGTAAATTTTGAAAATGTTTTTTTTATTTTTTTTTGTATTTTGAAAAATTATTTAAACAAAATGTGAAAAGAAGACATGTATAAAAAATATCAACCAAGATATAATGTACTCATCAAGGATATGTTTCTTTGAAGGATATATACCATGTATATAGTATTCATATTCTAAGTAATCAATATCATACCAATTCGATGTTGTATTAGGATCATAAAAGTATTTTATGTTATTATCATAGAAAAGATGTAACTTATTATGTTCTTCTTGAACTTGTGATATATAATTTTGTGTATTTTCATATGAATAAATAAGTACACCATATATTGGATTTTCCTGATTGAAAGTTTATTTTGCTTGAACACTAGGAAAATATGTAATTCGTGCTTTAAATTCTTTATTTAAGGATGAAATTATGGACTTTGTAGTATTTCACTTAAGTGTTTGTTCCTCTATGCATTAATTAGACATGGTGTTTGGATCCTTATCCACCATATTTGTATCATTTGATTTTTTAGGCATGTCTTGCTTTGAAAATTCCTTTGTTAGAAACCCTATTTTGAGAATGCTTGTTTGCTTATCTTAAGTTTGAGTTGGCAACATTTTTTCTTTCTATTTTATTAACATCATATTTTTAATATTTTATTTATCTAATTATAGAATTTATAAGTGATTTTTTTTTGAATTATTATTTGGTACCCATATTCTATATTTTATCACTTGGGTTTTAGAAGAGGTACTCATAATATGAGTGGTCTACTTCAGTGATGTATCGATTATAGGATCACCACTATCTTTAAGACTTTGTATTTTAATTTTTTAATGTAAAATAATAATCTATATGATGTCCATGAATTCTATGATATGCACAATAGCACTTAGATATATGTACAATATGTAGAGGAGGTAATTGAATCACTTTGTTTTAAACCATGTCTCTTAGGATTTCACTTGTAATCTTAGTATTATTTGGTATAATATTTGAATCACCTATTTTAGATGTAATTTATGTAGATTGTAATTTGGATACAAAATCTTGTTAGATGAATATGCAAACACATGATTAACACCAACATATTTTAGAATTTGCATGTATGTAATCTAATTTTGTAACTCTTTATTAACTTTTTCATGGTGGTGATTGATATTTTAGTGCTTCGCAAGAACAAACCCTAGGTGATTTGGATTCAGTATGCATACATATAACATCTACCCTACCTATTATAGCTCAAATTGTAGCCTTGAGAGAATGTCTTCAAACCCTCTCACTTGAGCTATACAAAGGGATTATTCCTAGGTTGTGGGTAATCTCTATATGGATAAAACCTATAGATTTTGGGCTATATCCCAATTAAAAAACCTATAATAACAATTAAACTATTGATTTTGCATGAAAATGGATAGATGAAGGCTAACACTAACAAAGGAAACTTTGAGGTGATGCACAAAACATTTAGTCCTCTACTTGTTTAAGGATGAACTATCAAACAATGAACTAAAATTTGATTATACTACTCCAAGATAGTCCTTATCATACTATTATTTCAATATGGAGACCATGGTAGTTTCAAGGGCTAAGATGATCAGTCAAGAGGTGTTAGATTTACAATCACTAAGAGGGGCGGGTGAATTAGTGAGACTAGATATTTAAATTTTAATTCTAATCCTTTAAAAATATTAAATAGTTAACATATATCACCTTTTATTAAGTAACATTAACAAGATAGGTCATTCATTCAATTCATACACAAGATCAGACACACAACACATAGTTCCTATAAGAAACCCTCATGGGGAATAAAACCCACTCTCAAGCCTACAACACATGGAATACTTGTCCTATAAGAGATTATAAACAAGACACTCGTCAAGTCCTTTAGACCAAAAACCTTGATTAAGTCCTAACCAGACACCTTTAGTGAAACACCTATTTCACAAGGAGCAACTACCACTAAGGAAGATCAAGTCCTTTAAACCTTCCTTTAAAGTGATCATTTCCACCTTAAAATTTGTCTTTAATACCTAATGAGATATCTACAATTTTATAACCCTTGTACAAAATCCCTCTCTATCTTACATAGGTCACTCATATAATCATGCCACAATCTCTCTCCTTCACTTAAACTATCCTCATATACACATTCAAACCTCTTCGCATATCCTTAAACTACAAGATAACTTTTTTTCCAATAGAATTATGACCTACATGTCATAAAAATAGTTATTAATCTACTCTTTACATCAAACCATCCACATGGCACACTTAATCTCTTTTGTCCTTCACACATTCTTCTTACACAAGCTTTACACACATCTAGAAACCATATCCTTTTTTTCACTATATATATATATATATATATATATATATATATATATATATATAGTCTTCATGACTATCAACACTTTGGTTGTACATTAGGTATGAATTATCCATTAATTCTTATAACATACAAAGACACATCTCAACATAATCCACATAGGTTGGCCATAACATCTATGGGTCACCCTTAAGTAGCTACACCTGTCAATTAGGTCCTTATAGCTCTTATAGGTCTCATAGAGACCCATTCACCTCTTTGACACTTCTATGAGAAAAGTAATAATATAGGACCACTTAAACATGTATAGGTCCACTCTAAATTAACCCCTTAGAATTCATAAGATGATCATATCCAACTCTGCTAACCTCTGCATATGCTCAATCAACTCAAATAGTCACCTTGTATACAAGAACATCATGAACAAACACACAATTAGCTTCTTAAGCATTGTTCATACTCAAGATAGATTTATCACACTCAAAAATACATATAGATGATTCTCATGGATTATAAAAGACTCTAAAAAAGCTAAGTCATCATGAAACATCAAAACGACATCAATACAAGCTCAATTATCCTTCTAGGGTTACTTTTAAAGCATACATGAAAACATAGTAAAATTTGAACTTTCATAAATTTTACTATACACACTTTCAGATATTTAAATATATATTTCTATATATGCCTTGGATTTATCTACAAATTCAATTTTTACACTATGATAAAATTATTCATGGATCAAAAGATATGGCCCAAAATCTATACAATGGTATTTCCTTTGTTAAATTCAAATATTTGAATTTAAATGGTCATAGTTAAACTTTGGTCACTATGCTATCATATCATGTCCTTACTAATTAGCTTAAACATGCACCATCAATATTATTCAAAATTTAACTCATAGTGCACCACTTCCCAAATGCTAAACATCAAATAGTTGACCTCATCTCATACAATCTGGCAACTTTAACCTCATATGTTTCATTGATCTCTTTGAGATTATCCTTAATTTAACAATGCTAGACAACTATCACTTTGATATCTTGACTTTAATACACATCATTGATATCAATTATTATGAATACCTACTCACCATTTATATTCTAAAGAATCTTTATCTTTACCTCTACTCAATATTAAACATTGAATACTTGTCCTCATCTTGCTGGTTCCTGACACCTTGGAACAAACATTCTCTATTGATCCATTTGTAAGGAGATCAATCTTTAAATTCATTAACCAAAAAAAATTAAATCATTTGAATTGATACATTCCATTGATTTTGATCTGTATAAATGATTTTGAGCCATAGGATCTCCATTTGGTCTGTAATGAAATTACTTCAAGAATTAAGTATAACAGTAGAATTATATCCAAATATGACTGAAATATATCCAAATATATGATAATAGATAAGCCACTTCGAGGGGGAAACCTCCACAAGCTTCAATAAGAGCAAAATTCACAATATGATGATAAATGATTAGCCACTACCTCCTATATATAGTCTAACTAGGCCATGGTTACTCCATAGGCGGACCTACTAATCTAAAGAAAGCATAGATAAATGTAATATAATGTCAAAGAGGGATAAGTAAGCCACAAGTCGGCTAATACTATCCTCATACATTTGATAGGTTAGGGGCGTAGCATGCCCTTCCCCTTCAAACCAATGTTGTCCTCAACATTGAACAACTGTGGATGTTGTTGCAGAAATTATTCACCTTCCCAAGTTGCATCTTCAATAATTTGGTTTTTCCACTTGATCAAATATTCCTTAATCTCTCTGGTTCTCAACCTCTTAGTACGTGTTTGGAGGATCTTCTCTGGTTCCAAAATGACTCGTCCTTCTTCATCTAGTTATGGGAGCTCTGTCTAGGCAGAAACTTTATGTCCAATGACCTTCTTCAAACAAGAAACATGAAATACTAGGTGTATGTGAGATGAATGAGGTAACTCGAGCTTGTAAAAAACACTTCCAATTTTTTGTAGAACCTAATAAGGGCCATAATACTTTAGAGTAAGTTTTTTGTCCTTTTTTTGTTGCTTCAAAGACATCTGCTTGTAAGGTTGCAAACAAATAAATACCTAGTCACCCACCTCAAAATTTTGCTCACTCTGGTGTTGATCTACTTGTTGCTTCATCCTATTTTGTGCCAAGGCCAAATTCTCTCTCAAACTAGCCAAAACCTCTTGTTGATGTTGAATGTGCTCTTCCACATCTCAAACCTTAGTGTGCACCTTTAATGAAGAAGTGATGGAAGGTGGATGGTAACCATATAGTGCTAGAAATGGAGACATTTTAGAAGAGGTATGGAAATATGTGTCATACCACAATTCTGCAAGTGGTATCCATTTAACACAATGCACTTATTTATCTGACACAAAACAATGGAGATACCCCTCTAAACATTTGTTAACCACTTTAGTTTGTCCATCAGATTGGGGGTGGTAAGATGAGCTATGAGCTAGCTGTTGACGCTAGAAAGTGCACCCAGTTGGTAGGAAAATGGATTCCTGCCCTCTCCCCACAACATGGAAACCCCTCTCTCACCTGTGGGATGGTGAATCAGGATAGGAGAGTCTCTAGGTATGGGCTAGTTCCCTCTGATGTATCTTGTTTGTTTTAGGTAGTGTAAAAATATAGGTATATAGATATACTTGGGTGGGATGAAAAGAGAGAGAAAATGCATGAAAAAAATATCCTACTCTAAAAGAGGTGATACACCAAAATGAAAGTGACCTTCCCACATCCACACTCAGGACCAAACAAAACATACATACACTCAGATTTGGCAGAAAAGGCTAGGTCTCTAGGATGACAGGGAGGTTCTTATGGAAAGGAAAGAAAATAGGGACTCACCAAGGTGCTGAGAAATACACACTGTAAGTGACCTCCCCTGTTCTATACCTCCAAAATAGAACTCTACTCCTGGCAGCAGCGGACAGTGGCACTTTGTAGATCACAGGTTTGCTGGTGTTGAACCTGTGAGAGCATCAAGAGACAATGACTGGACACAAATTAACATTCAAGGCATACTCTGTAAAATCCATCCAAATATAGGTAAAAACTATCTTTTATTGATTCAGGTGGAAAATTTGGAGAGCAGTGCTCTTTACAAAAGTGTGAGAAGATCCTGATAAATGACCAAGTCTGTGTATTAATAATGGAAGTGGTAGCCTTAGTCTTCATTAGGAAGAGAGAAAACACTATTGATGATGTCATAAGTCTACCAAGACTATGCCTGATGTCTTATTTTGCGTGTTGATGCTCTCCTCATTTTGCGTGCCGATCTACTCTGGCGGCTGGGTGGGTCTTTTTTTTGTTCTGCAGGTCCTTTTTGCCACCTGCTATAATGGGTGGCCATTTTGCCGCTCGCTGTGTGGGCGGCCATTTTTGTTTCCCGTTGTGTGGGTGACTATTTTTCATTTCTCGCCGTGGGCGGGGGTTTTCCATTTCCCGCCGTGGGTGGGGGTTTCTCATTCATCCCCTGTGGGCAGGGTTTTCTCCTTTGCCACCATGGGCAGGCTTTTCATTTTCCCTGCCATGGGTGGGGGTTCAATTTTCACTGCCTTCAGGTGGTCATTTTGTTTTTTGCCTCTTATGGTAGGTGTTGGGTGTTCACCACCCATGGTGGGCTTCTACCGTCTGCCCCCCTCGAGTGGCCTTCGGTCGTCTGCCACTTGCTAGCGGGCTTCGGCCGTCCACCACCCTTGGGCAGCCTTCAGCCATCTGCCACCCTTGGGCAGCCTTTGGCTGTTGGCTGGTCAACACTAGCTGAGTACCCAAACAAGTAAATAGTTCAGTCCAGAAATTACTAGTGAAAATAGGATCACGATCACTTACAATTATTTTTGGGGTTCCATGTAATTTGAGAACTGCTTCCATAGAAATAGTCGTGACTGTACTTGCTAAAAATGGGTGTGAGAGAGCACATGGGCATATTTTGTAAGCCTATCTACAATGACCAAAATAACATTATTACCTTCAGAACAAGGCAACCCAGTGATGAAATCCATGGAAACCCCCTCCCACCTTTGAATAGGAATTACTAATGGTTGTAACAAACCTGGGTTTAACTATTTCACCTTTATTCTATTGGCATAGCATGCATTCTTCCACAAACTTTTGTACATCTCCCTTGAGTCCTTCCCAAAATAATTCTTTCTTAATTCTATGATAAGTTTTCAAGAACCCTGAGTGTCCCCCAAGTGGAGATGCATGCAACTCTGCAAGAATCTTATGCTTAAGCTCTGAAGTTTTGCATAAGTATAACCTACCCTTATACCATAGGACATTACCTTTCCATTCAAATTTGTTAGAGGATATATTACCTTGCTAGAGATTCTGAATCAGAACCTATGTATCCTTGTCTTTCTCCCATTCTAACCTAGCTTCATCCACCCAATCTACTTGCAATATGGACATTGCACAAAGTAATGCTTCTGTGGATGCATCCCGTCTAGATAGTGCATCTGCTACTACATTATCTTTACCCTTCTTGTAGATGATTTCAAAATCATAACCCAACATTTTGGTTACCCATTTTTGTTGTTCCTTAGATGATAATATTTGCTCCAAAAAGTATTTGAGACTATCATGATCCGTTTTCACCTTAAAGTGTCTACCCATCAGATAAGGCCTCCATTGTTTAACTGCATGAAGAATAGCCATCATTTCTTTCTCATAGATAGGTTTTTGTAGATTCTTACCTTTGAATTGATGAATTTCAAATGCAATGGGTCTTCCTTTCTGCATAAGTACTACCCCCAATCCAGACCCAAAAGCATCACATTCCACAGTGAATGTTTGTGAGAAGTCTGGAGTAGCCAAAAATGGAGTGGTACACATAACTACTTTTAGTTTCTCAAATGCTTTGGTGGCATCATCATTCCAAAGGAAAGCATCCTCATTTAACAATTTAGTGAGTGGAGTTGCTATGCTGCCATAACCTTTCACAAATCTTCTATAGTAACCTGTTAGTCCAAGAAAACCGTAAAGGTTTTTTAGAGTATTTGGCATGGGCCATTTCATTATCGCTTTGATCTTTTGAAGATCAATTTTGAACCCTTCATGGGAAAAAATGTGACCAAGTTACTCTACCTCCTATACTCCAAAGGCACATTTAGATGGCTTCACATAAACTTGGTGCTTCTCCAAAACTATCAACACCTATTTCACATGTTGTATATGTGCTTCCCATGTCTGACTATAAATCAATATGTCAACAAAGAAAACTAGCTCAAACTTCCTTAAAAAGGCCTAAAAATAGTGTTCATCAAGCTTTGAAAAGTAGATGGTGCATTTGTAAGACCAAAGGGCATTACCAAAAACTCATAATGGCCCTCATGTGTTCTAAAAGTAGTTTTATGAACATCTTCATCCTTGATTCTAATTTGATGGTACCCCGAGTGAAGATCCAATTTTGTGAAATAATTAGCACCATGTAACTCATCAAGTAAATCATCAATTATTGGAATAGGAAACTTATCTTTGATGGTGTACTTGTTGAGTTCCCTATAATCTGGGCACATCCTCCATGTGTCATCCTTCTTTCGCACCATGACCACTGGTGATGAATATGCACTTTGGCTATGCTTGATGATCCCTACCTCTAACATCTCATGGACCATATTTTTAATTTCACTCTTTTGCGCATATGGATATCTATATGGTCTGATATTTGGTGGTTGACTACTTGGAATTAGTTGAATGGCATGATCATGTTCTCTTTTTGGTGGTAGTCCTTTTGGCATGGCCCTGAAAATAGATGAGTGGTCTTCAAGAATTATTTGTAGATCAAGATGTGTAGATACCTTTGGGGGTTGAACTTCTATGGAGCATAATCGTGCAATAATTTGCTCTACCCCCTTTTTTAGCATCTTGGTCATCTGATGTGAACTAACCAATTGTGGATATTTTTCATGTAATCCATGTAGTTCAATTTTCTTACCTGCAGAATGAAAGCACATGAATAGTTATTGGAAGTTCATCTCAATGGTACCTAAGGTTGTGAGCCATTGGACTTCCAAATAAATGTCTGTGTTACCCATGGGAATAGTAAACATAGGAGAGTCAAGATTGTACCCACCCATAGTAAGCTTAATACTATGGCATTTTCTAGAACAATTAATTGTGCCACAATCTACAATCATGACCTGAAATTTTGGTGTTGGGTAGATGAAACAGTTCAATCGAGTGGCCAACTTATGGTTTATAAAGTCATGTGTGCTCCCTGAATCAATCAACACTGTCACCTTCTATTTCTTAAGGAAACCCACCACCGTAAGAGTTTGTGGAGTGGTAATACCTTCAAGTGCATGACAAGAGATTGTAGGTTGGGAATCTTCAGGTACCCCCTCTATATCTTCCTCATCATCATTGGAGGCATCATCTACTTCTTCATCTTCATTTTGTCCCTTAATGCAGAATAACTTCTTCTCAGCACATCGATGGCCTTTACTCCACTTGCTATCACAACCAAAACATAATCCTTTTGCACGCTTTTCTTCAATTTGCTGAGGTGTCAATCTAGTAGGTGGAGGAAATGTTGATGATGATATGCTACGGTCTTTGAAGTGAATGAATGGCTGCTTCTTGTTGGCTATGAATTTTTCCTTAGCTCTACATGCTAGGATAATAGATTCAGAAATATTAAGTGGATTAAACATGTGTACCTCATGTTGAATGTGGTCCTTGAGTCCACCCAAAAATAGGTCATTCAAGTTTGCATTAGAAATTGTCTCCACACATAAGGATAGGTTCTGAAAATGATGAATATAATCCTTGACAGAGCTAGCTGGTCACAATTTTTCCAGTTGGCTAAAGTAATTATCTATCACACTATTGCCATAGTGTAATTGTAGCTGCTCTTGAAAAATTGACCAAGTGACATTGAGACCCATCTTTTGCTTTTGAGCACACAACCATCGATACCAAATGAATTGATTAGGTTCAAGATATAAGGATGCCCTGGTAACCTTATTTCCACTTGGAATCTAATGTAGGTAAAAAAAACTCTCCATTTGGTTGAGCCAATTGAGTGGATCTTTTCCATCGAATTTGTGCATATCCACTTTTGGTAATAGGTTCTTATGTGGCCATGGAGTTGGATTTGAAGTAGACTGGTTAGGAGAGCCACCCTGGTGAGTTTGTGAAATAGAGTTAGCTTGATGATTTTATTGATTAATTTTCAAATCCATCATGATATATCCCAAACTATCTTGTATGGATTGCATATTAGATTGTATGTCTTGTACCTCACTCTGAATGCCTTGCACACTATAGTCAAGTTGGCTTACTTTGTGATCTATGTTAGAAAAATCTGGTATAAAGGGTCTATTACACCCCCCTTATAACTATATCTCATCCTTGTTAGGAGTTTTTCTTGGAGTTTCAACACCCTTTCCTTGGCCCCGAGTTTGTGGACCTGCCATAAAAGGGTTTTACGATGTCGACCCTTATTGACACTTTTGACCCAACTTTGACCAAGTGATTTTGGAATTATTTCGGCCTCAATTCAAAATATACAAATAAAAAACCATATCCAAATTTATCTAATATTTCCAAAAATGTAAACAACTCATAAAAATTCTTTGAATTGCACACGGTAGAGCAATTTTATGAAAAACCATAAAATAGAAATAAATTTTGAAAAACAGATCCAAATGAGTTGAAATTTTAATGGTAGATTAATGTGATGATTTCTCACCTCTAGTAAAAAAAATTCAGAGAAATTCGTAACCATTTTTTATATATTTCAAAATTTAAAAATTTAGTGTTTCGCCCACAAGATTGCCCAAATCGCAGCTCTGATACCACTTGTAATGAAATTAATTCAAGAATTAAGTATAACAACAAAATTATATCCAAATATGACTGAAATATATCCAAATATATGATAATAGATAATCCACTTCGAGGGGGAAACCTTCACAAGCTTCAATAAGAGCAGAATTCACAATATGATGATAAATGATTACCCACTACCTCCTATATATAGTCTAACTAGGCCATGGTTACTCCATAGGCTGACCTACTAATCTAAAGAAAGTATAGATAAATGTAATATAATGTCAAAGAGGGATAATTAAGCCACAAGTTGGCTAATCATACATGTGATAGGTTAGGGGCATAGCATGGTCATGGTCTTTACCCCTCACAAATTTGGCTAAGTATGGGGACCATTGCAAACTGCCTAGAAGGTAAAATTTTCTCCTTAATAACTTTTACCTCAATCAATATTATGTCCTAAAAATTGAACCATATGATCTCCTCGTATAGGTTAATCTAACCATGTTTCAAACTACTCTTTAAACTTTCAAGTGTGTGAGATATAACTTCATTAATCTGCTAAAAATTTTTTGCTATAGAGCAAACTATGTCAAGAACTACCTGGAAGGCCAATTTTGCACATGCATATCTTTTGACATGCTTCATCGCATGAACCAAAATTTAGTGCATATAAATTAAGAACAAAAATGAGTAAAACCATATGATCAAATTATCCTAAAATCTTCATACATGTGAAATATAACACCATCAAAATGTCTTCTCAACTTTTCTTACCACATTACAAATTTGGCTAATTATGGGAAAACACTAACAAACTACCTAACCCAACTTTACACTTGCATATACTATGTTACACTTCATTTTATGACCTAAAATTTATCACATAAAAACTAGGAAAAACTATGATCACAACCATATGACCAACTCCCCCTGATTCATCCACACCTGGCAATGGTGATGTCAACAAACTGCCTACTCAGATTTTCTACCATGAGACCAAAAATGTCTAGATGAAAAAAATGATCAAAAATATGAAATACACTCATGCACATAATCACTAAAATAATTATTTAATTTTGATAAGACCCCTCATATATTATCAATCGCCATACTCATTCTTGAACATTTTTAACCATTACAAAACTAAAGATCAACCAAGCCTCTTCCAAACATACTAGGACAAACACATTACACATTTTATCATTGTCACTTAGACTATAAAGTAAATTTATCCACTCACCATGACACATCCATGATATCATTTAAAACCATCAAAAAATCTCCCCCTTTATCATTGATTTCAACACCCATCAATATACTACTCACCTTTCTTCTCTCTCTTCAAACACTCTTATAATAAGAATTTTATCCCCCTTCAACACATTGACATAGTGGGCACCAAATAATATTGAGGACATGAAAATAATACCAATAGGATATTAGCATCTTATAAATATGATACAAAATCCCCCTTACCTTAAGCCTACCTCTTCTTGCCTTGACAACTTCTTCTTGCTCCACGCCAACACTCACTTCAACCAAGCACTAAAACTAGTGAAGAAAGAACACACAAAAGTACTAAAATATGATGGAAATTATCAAGAAACATTTTAGAGGAACTCTCCCTAATATTTTTATAAATTTCACCTATTGAGCATCTTTAAATATCCACACACCATGAAGAACCACCATATAAGCTTACTATCCTTCTCTCTCAAACCACCTCAAGGACCACCAAAAGAACTCCATGCCACTTATTGTTGACGACTGGAGATTACACCCAGTGGTAGGAAAATGGGTTCCTACCTTCTCCCCACTACATGGAAAATCCTCTCTTACCTATGGGACAACAAAGTAGGAGAGGAGATTCTCTAGGTATGGGCTAGTTTCCTCTGATGTATCTTGTTTGTTTCAGACAGTGCAAAAAATACATATAGGCATATATATACATATAGATATATAAACTGGGGGGATGAAAAGGGAAGAAAGTGCATGAAAACAAACTACTCTAAGGAGGTGATACACCAAAATAAAGGTGATCATCTCACACCTACTCTCAAAATCGAACAAAGACCACAAACATACACTCAGACTTGGTAGGGAGACTAGGCTACAAGAAAATGGTAGGGAGGTTCTTATGAAAACACAATAACAAAGACTCACCAAGATGCTATATAATACATACTATAAATGACTTCTTCTACTCTATATCTCAAAAATGGGACTCTCCTCCTATCATCTGTAGACAATGGCACCTTATGGATAACTAGTGTGTTGGTGTTGGAATTGTGAGAACATTAAAGACAATGACTGGACACAACTCAAACACTTAGACATACACAGAAAATCCGACCAAGAATAGGTAAAAATAGTCTTTATAGATTTAGGTAGAAATTTCAGTAGGGCTGCACCTTACAAAAATTGCAAAAAGATGTTTACAAAATGACAAGTATCAAATATATAGGAGAAGCAAGGAGGCCATTTAGCGCTTCTTTTCAAATGGCTATTCATGAAAAGAGACAAGCCACTCAAAATATTAATGAACCATCTACCCTGCTTGCTTTAAATTTTGCATTCTTAATGTCAAGACACGGTTTGTCCACCCATTAAATGTAAAATGAAGAAACTAGTTACATTCTTTAGCTGTTGTGTCTTCTCGATGGTCAATTCACAGGCACTGTTTCACCTATTAAAATTAGCTCTCCAAATTGGCACCACTAGGACTCAACTGTTTGCTATGCATCATGGCCATTCTACTGTCAAGATTGAATATATAAGCCATACCATCTACCGACTCTTTGTTCTCTAGGCTCTTTGTCCTTTTCTGATCCTTCAGCCCCCAGGGGCAATCTTCTAGCAGGTCACTGCGTACTTGGGCTAATTCCATGGTCAGTACTCTTCCAAATTAAAAACCCAATGGATAAATGGCTCTTGTTAAATTTAACGTGCTCTAGGACATCCTCAGGTCCTCATTATCAGATCATGTGGTAGTCAAATCCATGCTAGTAGTCGGGTCCATCGTGGCTTTTCCTTCTAAACTTCTTCACGACCTGCTAAGTCTTAGCACCCAGTCGGCCAGTTTGCATTATATGCACACTTTAATGGTTCTTGGGATGGTCTCTCAGGATTTGTTGTCTTTGTGGATGTTTTTCATTTGTGCCCAAATTCCTTCAGACTTTCCTTCAGCTTCCTGCTTTTGCCCCTTTTCGCTGAGAGCACATCCGCCCTTGACATGTGTCATAATCTGCAACATGGGCACCTAGAAGTCACTTTGAAACCTAGACATTGACACATGGTGGCTTTTACTGAGCTGATAAATGGGATGTGGTAGCATCTGCTTACATTAGAGGGCCTTTTAGAGTCAGGGGGAAGTTGACACATGGTCACTTTTGAAGAGCCTTTAGCTGCCTTTAGGAAATTTTTGGGCCCCTACACTTTGAAAGCCAAATGTTGACACATGGTGGCTTTCACATAGCTCCTAGCAAATCATTCAGGCTCATCATAGCCTTCTTTGAAGCCAACAGGGGAAAACCACAGATATCACCACTTGTTGGTTTTCACAGAGCCCTGTAAGAGACACTTGGCACATTTCACTGCTCCCAAAATAGCATGTTGAAGTCCTCCGTGGTTGCCACTTGTCAACTTCTACACTCTATCTTCCCTTGTGTAAATTTTGATGTTCATGGGCCCATCACCACCTTTGGCAAAGACTGTTGAAATTCTACCTTGAACTTGAAGATGAACTTGCAACTCAAAAGTGGCTAGCTTTTAAAAGCTAGAGAAGAAGTTGACCACAATTTTGCTCAGGGGCAAAAATTGGTCAACATATTTGACGACTCACAGGGGAAGCATGCCTACTATGCTTAAAACTAGTTTCCTTAAAATCCATTGGGTTTGGAGTCAGATGTAGCTATGAAAGAGTTAGCAACAGCCCCAAAATATCCAAGAATCAAACATGAAGTTTCTACCCCCCAAGCAAAGGGAAACACACAAGACTAAAAAATGCTACCTGTGCAACTACACTTAGGGAAAATAGAAAAAACAACTAAAAACAAACTACTATATACAGATAACCAGGAAAGCTTACCTCCTTCCTAAATCAAAAGGAAAATTTATCAAGTCCCCTTCCTAGAAAGAAGACTTATGGTGGTAGGCAAGTAGCTGAATGGAAAAGAGAAATGGCGACTTGCTCTTCTTACCTATCACCTAAGTTGGCTGGAAACTGAGTGGATATTCAAACATGCCTCTGATATATATGTACTCCTCTTATTCCTAGAGGCCTATTAGATGCTGATCCTTCAGGTTGGTGCATCCCATCAAGAAGTCAATTGTTGTCGGCTCCTCACCAGAAGCCTCCTGATATGCATCATTGAATGGCTCATTCTCCTTTGCCTCATGCTTGAGTTCCACTGTACGACCATCCTTCTTGATGATTTTGGAGAAAGTTTCCTTAGATTCACCAACCTCTTGAAGGGATAAATCTGAAGAACTACCACCTCCTTGCATGCTTGTTTGAAACCCAATGTTGCCTTCTTCATTTTTATCCAGCTCATAGCCTCCTTGAAGAATAGTGCAACCTACCTCAATGGTTTCAAATGAATCATTTAAAACATGAACAAGAGATTTCCCATGCTCCTCCATGTCACCTAAGGTGATCTCCTCCTCACCTACACTCATGGAGTCTCCCTAATTAGTCATGAACTGAGCATACTCCTCTTCACTTGTGTCCCTCAAGACTGGATCCTCCTTGAGAAGGGGTGAAGTGGAACACTGATGGATGAACTCATGTGGAAGAGGAGGCAGTCCCTGAACTAGAATTGAATGACTCTCCTCTTTCCATTTGGTCGGCACTTCACCTATATCAGGCATGGCCTGATAGTTTTCTTAGGGATGTGTAGGTGGGGTGTGTTTAGACATGGAATGTGTTGTTTGGTCTGAACCGTCCATTACACATTGGCTAAGGAAACTTACCCTAGACTCCAATTCTGCAATCCACCTATCCATATCTTCCTTGAAAAGCCTTTCCCAAAAGTCATAATCATTATCAAGGGTGGGAGTAGCCTCTTCTTCTTCAAGAATTAGATTGAAATCTTCCTCCTCCTCCTCCTCCTCCTCCTTACTGGTCCAAGATTCAACTATTTGCTTCCAACTCATAATACTAGGATTGGACTCTTGCTTTTGTAAACAAGTAGTAACTTTATCATTTTCTAGGTCCTGAGCTAGTTCATGGTGTTCCTTCTTCCAATTTGGAAATGGGAGATCATGTTGAAAGACTTGAGAGGTTGGGGAAGATTTAGGAGGGTTTGCTCTTATATAGGAAATTCTTCCTGAAGAGAGGTGTGCTAGAAAGCTAGGTGCATGGGATTAAGGGTAGGACTGATTGATGCATCAGATGAGTCAGAATGAGCAAGGGCCATATGGTAGAAAAGATTCAGCATACAAGAGGGAGTTTTCTCTAGAATAGGAGAGGCTAGACTTTGGGCCAAAATTTCTTGATTTTCATCCCTCCACTTTACCAACACTTCATCAATATTAAATTTATCTTGTGGATTGGTGAAAGGGGTGTCTTTTGGCATTGGCTCCTCTGAAGGGTCCGAAAGCTCCATCATTCTTTCTCTAAGTAGTCTCATCCTAGCTTCCAATTCCTCAACCCGCTTAGCGAGATAATCCTCACCTTGTACTTCTCGGAGCTCATGGGAAACACCATAGAGATGGGGAGTGCATGAAGATTGCCATGAAATGCAAGGAGCCTCCTAAAGGAGGGTGGAGGGAACTTGAGAAGGACTAACCTGATCTTGTACCTCACACTCTTAGACAATGTCTTTTGCCCCCTTGCTGTTCCATGACTCAATCACTTGATTCTAGCTCAAAAATTTTAGACTGGGTATCTCCATTAGGGTTGATGAGGCCATAATGTGAGAGGGAAGCAAATATTTAGATTCCACTTCCATTGCTACCAAGATGGACTGCTACATCTAAAGATTTGCCAATTCGATCTGTCTATCAAGATTAGCCTTAAACACAAGGTTTGTTATTTCAGACCTCTCCTCAACATGATTGGAGAATGGACTTTAGCAG
Organism: Torreya grandis; assembly: GCA_037957365.1. NCBI lineage: Eukaryota > Viridiplantae > Streptophyta > Pinopsida > Cupressales > Taxaceae > Torreya > Torreya grandis. Next base: position 7,023,032 of record JARHVA010000056.1, read on the forward strand.
GCTCAACTTGGCTCAAGAGTAGGGGCTATATATGACTGATATGATGCTTTGGGTAGCGAGTATGCAAGTTGATAGACTTGGTAAGGCTGCCTCTCATGCACACTCAACTTCTCCTCCATAGATGCAATTAAATCACTCACATCTAGCATCTCATTTGAAAGCCTGTGCCAATTTACTCTTTCAATAAGAGCCCATTCTTTCTTAACCTGATCCAGCACATTCCTCACTTCATGGACGATATGATCAAGAATATCTTGGCCATACCCCTTTCTAGTGTTAAGATTAATTACATATTTGTTGTATCCCAGTAGTGCTCGCTTGAAGGTAGAAACTAGTTGATTGGCAAAAAGATTGGGTTGAGTGGGAGAAGTGACATACTGAGAAGACTGAGCACAAGGGTGATATATCTCATGGCAAGGTTGAGACTGGCCATACTAAAAATGATAAGGATGAACATAAGGCTGGTAAGGATCATAGCCATGCTGGCCAAAAAATAGAGTCCATGACTAAAATGATGGAATTTACACATCAAAAAAAAGCTTCGTAATGGTATGGTACCAAACTACTTAACCAGTTGATTTAACTCAGAGTCACCAAATGCTAAAGAAATTGAGTTGCTGTAATAGGACCAACATCAATCCTGAAACTCTACTACGTTTAAAAAACTTGTGGTCCCACCAGGCGTGTCAGAACTATTGACGACTGGAGATTACACCCGATGGCAAGAAAATGGGTTCCTACCTTCTCCGTGCAACATGGAAAATCCTCTCTCACCTGTGGGATGGTGAAGTAGGAGAGGAGAGTCTCTAGGTATGGGCTAGTTCCCTTTGATGTATCTTGTTTGTTTCAGACAGTGTAAAAAATACATATAGGCATATATATACATATAGCTATATAAATTGGGGGGATGAAAAGAGAAGAAAGTGCATGAAAACAAACTAATCTAAGGAGGTGATACACCAAAATAAAGGTGATCTTCTCACATCTACTCTCAGAATCGAATAAAGACCACAAACATACACTCAGACTCGACAGGGAGACCGGACTACAAGAAAATGGTAGGGAGGTTCTTATGAAAACACAGGAGCAGAGACTCACCAAGATGTTGTGGAATACATACTATAAATGACTTCTTCTGCTATGTATCTCCAAAATGGAACTCTCCCCCTGCCACCTGCAGATAATGGTGCCTTATGGATAACTAGTGTGTTGGTGCTGGAACTATGAGAGCATTAAAGACAATGATTGGACACAACTCAAACACTTACACATACACAAAAAATCTGACCAAGAATAGGTAAAAATAGTCTTTATAGATTTAGGTAGAAATTTTAGTAAGGCTGTGCCTTACAAAAATTACAAAAAGATGTTTACAAAATGACAAGTATCAAATATATAGGAGAAGCAAGGAGGCTATTTGGCACTTCTTTTCAAATGGTTGTTCATGAAAAGAGACAAGCCGCTCAAAATATTAATGAACCATCTACCTACCTGCTTTGAAGTTCACATTCTTAATGTCAAGATGTGGTTTGTCCACCCATTAAATGTAAAATGAAGAAACTGGTTACATTCTTTAGCTGTTGCATCTTCTCGATGGTCAATTCATAAGTACTATTTCACCTACTAGAATTACCTCTCCAAATTGGCACCACTAGGACTCAACTATTTGCTTATGCATCATGGCCATTCTACTGTCAAGATTGAATTTATGAGCCATACCATCTACCAACTCTTTGTTCTCTAGGCTCTTTGTCCTTTTTTGATCCTTCAGCCCCCAGGGGTGATCTTCTGGCAGGTCGCTGCATACTTGGGCTAATTCCATGGTTGGCACTCTTCCAGACTGAAAACCCAATGGCTAAATGGCTCTTGTTAAATTTGACATGCTCTGGGATGTCTTCGAGTCCTTGTCATCAGATCACATGGTAGTCAGATCCATGCTGGTAGTCGGGTCCATCGTGGCTTCTTCTTCTAAACATCTTCATAGCCTGCTAAGTCTTAGCACCCAGTCAGGGACTTTGCATCATATGCACACTTTGATGGGTCCTGGGATGGTCTCTCAAGCTTTGTTGTCTCTATGGATGTTTTTCATTTACACCTAAATTCCTTTAGACTTTCCTTTGGCTTCTTGCTTTTGCCCCTTTTCACTGAGAGTGCATCCGCCCTTGACACATGTCGTAATCTGCAACATGGGCACCTAGAAGTCACTTTAAAACATGGACATTGACACGTGGTGGCTTTTGCCAAGATGATAAATGGGATGTGGTAGCATCCGCTTACATTAGAGGGCCTTTTAGAGTCAGGGGGAAGTTGACACGTGGTCGCTTTCGAAGAGCCTTTAGCTACCTTCGAGAAATTTTTGGGCCCCTACACTTTGAAACCCAGACATTGACACATGGCAGCTTCCACATAGATCCTAACAACTCATTTAGGCTCATCACAACCTTCTTTGAAGCCAACAGGGGAAACCTATGGATATCACCACTTATTGGTTTTTACAGAGCCCTGCAAGAGACACTTGGCACATTTTACTGCTCCTAAAACAACATGTTGAAGTCCTCCGCGGTTGCCACTTGTCAGCTTCCACACTCTAGATTCCCTTGTGTAAATTTTGATGTTCATGGGTCCATCACTACCTTTGGAAAAGACTATTGAACTTCTGCCTTGAACTTGAAGATGAACTCGCAACCCGAAAGTGGCTAGCTTCAAAAAGCTAGAGAAGAAGTTGACCACAATTTTGCTAAGGGGAAAAAATTGGTCAACACTTACCAAATAGTAAACATGAACTAAACCAACCTAAGAAATCACTATGAAATACTCATACTTTTTTCTTTTGTAGAAACTAAAAAAAACATCAAATCTTCATATTAGGCCTATCTAGATTCCTTATAACCCTACTTGGAACTTTAAGATCCCACAACTTTTATTAGACACATCATCAAGACCTAAAACTTCATATTTGCAGCAATATCATATGCCCCCTCAAACACACCAATTTTCAAAATCTAGATCAACCTATGAAACATACTTCCTTCACAAACCAACATGCTAATTAAGCCTCCATCTTGACAAAAACATGAATAATTTGAAAACCACAAACCTTCAAATGTCTATGAAACCTGACTTGACAACCCATTTGGCTCATTAAATATATTAAGAAGTATTAGACCTTAAATCACAAGGTAAACCACTTTTCTATCAAAGCCCAAATCCATAGAATCTCAAAACAAATAGAGTCAACAAACCTTATTCTCATCAACATCCACCTCTAAAACTTATTACACACTTGGAGACAACCATTACAAAATTTTGGACAAAGATTTGAGATTCCACATCTTTGATAACCCATACATACTATAACCCATTTTAAGACTTGCATACTCTTAAATATAAACTAGGAAACCTGAGAGCAAATAAAAATCTCCAATTTGACTTCAACATACCTTTAAACCACCAAACCACCTAGATCCTGCTAGCATAAGGTCAATATAGATTTCTATGCAAAAATATCATCTTGAAAAATCACATATCCTCTTTTTCCACTTGAAAACCTTCAATATATCCCTGTAGACTGACCATATACAACTATGCCATCACTCTGAAATCACCACAACATATCTTCCACCTGGACATACTGACTCCAACTAAAAATAATAATCTCTATCCTTCTAGGACCATCTGAATAACACCATAACAACACTTATTTATCCACTAAAATGAGTCTCTTACGAAGTATAGATAGAAACATCCTCTACACCATAATGATCTAAAATAAAGTGAAGCTAGGAGTGGTCCACATCTCATCAATAACCACTGGACTATTCTTATAGCTATAAGATTTCTTGATTTTGTTCTTCTTCTTCTCAGTCTAAACTAAGACAACTAGTTCCCTTTCTAAATCACTCTCCTTCTCTTATAAGATTAGATTGATAATACATGGAGAGAAGATATATTCATGACATACCTTTTCATCTAAAAAATCCACCTTGTAATTAGGAACCTCATCACCAAGAACTAATAAATGATGTTCTTTATATGACACATGCTAAATAATGGCAAGATGTTCACTTGGATCCATATCTACCTTATAACTAGCCTTAACCAGTACCTTGGTCTTCTCTTTGAGCTTGGTTTCTTCATTCTCAACATGAGTAACCAATGAGATCCCTTGGCACTCTTCTCTTTGTATAAAATTTTCCACCATATCAAAGAGATTACTTGGTCCTATAGTCTCATCATGACGTATACTTACCACCTTATGATTTCATGAGTTAACTTGCCTTCTTATTTGCACTATAGGACCGTAATTAAACCTATTCTAATTTATAAGCCTTTGCTTGTAGAATCTAGTAGCGTGACCTCTCTATTAACAATTGTAGAAAATCATTCTTCTTGAAGTGAACTCAACTTTCCCTACCTGATTTGGATAAAATCTTGTAAAGTGTCCTATGTCATAAAAACTGAGGCAAACTACTCCTTTTGAAGAAGACACACCTTGACTTACCTTCTTTAGACAATGTTTAACAAAGTATCCCTTATCAAGATATTTAAAACACTCAACCTTACTCACACATTTTAATTGATGACCCCCATCATAGTTCCATGGAAACTCATTGCTAATACGTATCTTGCATTCTCTAGCTCTATGCCCAAACTAATTATAAGTATAATAGTAACCATTTAATTTTACATACCTCATTGCATTTGGTTATCTGATCTGATTTGTCTTCATTTTACCAAAAACTTCATTATTTTTTTGTTGATTTGTCTTCAAATTCAGATTATTCTTTTCTACATTAGACTTGATATTGTCTTGAATTGAATTCTCTAGTTATTCTTTGTATCCAAGACCAGTTCTATCACTTTCATGTTTATGATCATTTAGAATATAATCTAAATTACTTGAGCTATTTTAAAATCTCACAAATGACTTCACCTTACTAGATATCTTCTATAACTCATATTTCAAAGACTCATTTTCAATTACATACCTTGAACATTTATTTTATTTATTTTTCAAGCTTGTAGAAAGGATTTCCAATTGACAATTGAGATGCTTGTCTATATCTTCATGATCCTTAGTGTCTTCATTCATTCCTTCCTCATACACACTAAATTTTTCCTCATATTCTTTGAGTTGAGACTTCATCTTGTTAATATTCTTCTCAATCTCTAGTTCTTCAAGAGCATTTATCAATGCAATATCATATTCTACCTTATCTTCATCATCATCTAAATCACTCCAAATAGAGTCCTTTTGATGTGAGCAAATACCTTCTTTAGCCATGAAGATGGATTCATCTTCAATAGGACCATCATCTTCATGATCATACTCTGGGTCATTGACTTCACTTTTATCTAATGAGCTACAATTTTATTTGGTGTAGAGACTTTTCTTGTCCTTGAAGTACTTCTTATTGTCAAACCTTCTAAATCCCTTTTTCCTTTTATCAGACCTAAATGATCTATTTCTATCAACATGACCTTGATCATGCTATTCATCATCATCCTTATTATAATTATGAGGGAACTTATTATCAAAATTTCCTACCTCTCCATAATTAAAGCATTTGAGGGGTAGTTTACCCTTATACTTGCCTAAACTTGTTTTCAATGCCCTTGAAATCAAAATAATTAGATCGTCTTCATCAATCTCAGATATGTCATCCTCTTTGGGTTTCTTACCTTGAAATTTGTTATTTGGCTTCATGTATGTCTTAAATGCTACTTCCTTATTTTGTGGTATATCATCATTATTCCTCATCTCATAGTCAGTAAAGGTGCCATGAAATTGATCCATATTTAACTAAGTAAGATCATAACTTTCTTCTATAGTAGATACTTTTGGGTCAAACTTGAAGGATAGAGAACTTAATACCTTTTGACCTATAGTAGCCTCTTCAAGGTTCTCTCTAAGACCTATGATGATGTTCAAAATCTCATCAAATCTCTTTAGAAAGGATGCCATAGAATCTTCTTCCTTCATCTTGAGACTTTCAAATTACCTTTTGTGAGTCTACAACTTAGCAAACTTAAAATTTGAATCTCCTTCATAAATGATCTACATTTTATACCATATCTATTTACAAGATTTACAATGGATTACCTTGGTGAACTTAGTTTTTTTAAGACCACAAGTGATGGCATTCATTTCCTTAGAATCATTCTCAAACATCTTCTTGTCTGTAACACTATATGGAGGAGTAGTAGGAGAAACATAACCATCCAATAGATTGCCATACATCAAAACCTAGGGGCATAATATATGTCATCATCCTTGCACTCCAAAAAGTATAATTAAATATATTTAACATTGGTGCTTACTTAGTACAAAAACCTCCTTGATGACTACCCATATTGTACCTTGGATTACCTTCAAGCTATCAAGTCTTTACCAAAGGACCTAATCTGATACCAATAGTTAAAGTTAAAATTGTTGAGAGGGGGGTGAATAAGTGGGGGGGAATCAGTGAGAATAGATATTTCAATTTCAATTATAATCCTTTCAAACTATTAAATAATCAACATATATCAACTTTGATCAAGTAATATTAACAAGAGAGCTCATTCATTTAATGCATGCACAAGATTAAACACATAACACATAGTTCCTATGGGAAAACCTCATGGGGAATAAAACCTATTGATATTTTTGTCCCAAAAATATCATTACATCTAATATCCTAAGGGAGACCCCCTTCATTTTTTAAGAAAATCCATGAAACTCCAAAAAAACCCATCTTCCCTTTTTTCCTTGTAAAATTCAAAACTTTGGATGCAATTTACATTTGTACAAATTGCTTCACTAGTTTTAGATCTTGAAAATCACCCATATCTAAAACCATAGGATCCAAAAATCACCATGCACTTTTCATGTTTTCACAACATGCAAAACTCATGGTAGGCTCTAGATCCTACCATATACCCATCCGGAGGAATCCAAAACTTAGTGTACACTTTGCACATTTGAAAATGTGTAAAGTGCATGATGGGATCTAAATCCCACCAAACCTATAATATTCCTTCCACAAAACTTGGAAACTTAGGTTCCCATTACATGTTTACAAATGCGCAAAGTGTACCATAGTTTTTACATTTTGCCAACCATTTACCAATTTATAACACTATGGGATGCAAAACCCTAAGTGCACTTTACATGTTGCAAATGTGCAAAGTGCCCTATGGGTTTTGCTTTTCACAAAACCACATTTTCCCAACCATAGAGAGTGGACTTGCTTCAAGAATGTCCAACCTCTACCACTAAACACACATTACCAAAACCCTTCATTTTTTCCTTCAAAATTTTCATAGTCAAGATCTATAAATTTTCAAAAAATAGTAGAATATTTTAAAGAATATACTTCCTTTAAAACCAAATAATATTCCCTACAAATATTCCCCCAACATCCCCATGGACATTAGACATACCTTAAACACATTCAAACCCCACTAATTTTTAGTACTTCATGGAAAGTGGACATGCTTCGATCACCTTCCACTTCCACAAGAGACTTGACATGCTTCAAGCACTGTAGATACTTGATGTATTCTAAGCACCTTCAAGTTTCACTAAAGAGTATAAGTGCTCTAAACATCTAAATATTATACCAAAGTCTCCATGCCTCTTAAAGAGATTAAATTCAAATGTAAGGTCCCTGGAGTGACTTCTAGTTTCGCATCCAATGTCACAAAGATAAAAGATATATATTTAGGTCACATTGAGCTAGGAGATTTTTGAGTTAGAATTCAAAAATGACTGGATACAAAGTATCTATGACTTTGTTCTTCCACAAACTGTAGGCCTAAATTGATAAGAAAGCTAAATAAGTTATGCACATTGATTAATATTTCCTCTCTTTTGAATATTTTCAAATGTTATATTTGTAATTTCATTTCAAGACATTGCAAGTTATAATTGCAAAGGTATATTTATATTTTTATAACTCTTTTTGAGAAAGAGATACATATTTTTTACATGATATATTTTTTGATAATGTGAAATTTTAAAAAATCATAAGTTCAAATTTCAATTTCCATTTTGACATATGTGAAATGTTAAAAATGTGTAAAATCATGAAATGTAAATTACACGATTCAATTTGGCAAAAGTGATAAAGACTTAGAAAGTTGTAAAATTCTCACTTAAGTTTTGCACATATAGTTTTGCATGAAAAGTAAGTTGGAATTGTTTTCAAAGTTATCTTTTATTTCCAAAATTCAAGTTTCATTTTGGGTGGCTCTTTTTGAATGAGAAATATATTTTTAGCCACTATCAAATAAGGAAGCATTTCATGGAGATCTTCAGTTTCAGCTACACCACACTATGCCATGCTACACTAAAATTCACACCTAGCTCATGCATGACATTTTATATCCATTCTAAGTTTATAAATTCCAAAAATAGAATAACTCACCTCTGTTGCATGAGGGTTTTAGATTTTCATGACTTTTTTCACTAGGCATTTGATTTTCAACAACTACATGTCTTCTATGACATATTTTGTATAATGGGCAGACCCCATGGCCCAATCTATATTTTTGATGATATTTATATTTTTTGAATTTTTAATGTATTTACTATAAGTTTTAACCTTTGGAGAGAAATAAAGTTGAATATTTCCCTTTCTTATCTTGAGAGATCTGTGTATGTGTGTAAGTTATTTGATTATTTGTGTAATCTTTGTCTCTTTATTTCATTTTCAAGAAATTCATCTATGGTGTTCTACCTTCTTTAAAATATTTTTTGAAATAAATATTTTTTTCCCTTTTCTAAAAAATAGCTAAAATACTACCTCTAATTTCTATTTGTATAAGTTTGTGCTAAAACAAATTCAACATAATTTTTGCTCTATTGTATTTATCAAAGCATCATTAAAATCCACTATAAAATATTTGGTGCAATAATCATATTTTGATTTTTCTTAAAGTTTAAATTCTTCAACCCTTTTCCCTATCAAAACCCTAGTTTAAGATTCAAAAGCACTAAAGAGCAAAATTTCCATAAAAATGCTATTTTATTAGTTTGCATCATATTTAGTAAAAGGAAGTCAACCTTCTCTAGAGATTAACCTCAAATTGCCAAATTCCCATAGTTTTGGAGGTTTTTCCATTGTATCATTACGCAATTACACAAAAAACTATAGGATCAAGATAGGTACAATCCTATATGATAACAGTTTTTGTCACACCCAGTGGGACACAAACCCATAACTCATTGAAAGATTTTGGTGTGTTCTTTAGTGCATCTTGCCATTTAGATCAATTTATTCAACATCATGGAAAATATACAGATCAAATATACTAGTTTAAGTGGTTTAAGATCTTAAATATTATCAAAGATTAGGATTTAGGTGATATTTTTGGTTTTTTCCATTCTTTTGAATTAATCTAATCACTTGGTGACTCTGCTAGTATGTACTTATTATTGAAAGGGTAGAGTTAATTGTTCCTTATTTGAATGCAATAATATGTCAATATTTCATGGAAAATATGCATTTTCCCCTCATACTTTATCAAAATTCATTTTCTATGCCTTCATACCATCCATATCAGATTTAAAAATACTATGGTTTTTTCCTTACTAGCCTTGTCACAATAGGATATCTTCATTTTCATAATAATGGCCTCCCTTAGACCATAGTTTAGTCATATTAGTAACCTATTCACAACTATGACTAGCCTCAATAAGGCTACCTTACTCCAAATCTACATTATTACCCTCCTAATCAGCCCCAAGAGAGCATTAGTGATATAAATCTTGATTTCCATAGACAACTGATGGAGATTGAAAGAGAGGAGTATAGTAGGCAATAAGAATAGTTTGTTTATCAAGATTACACACAATAAAAAGAGGTATTATGACAATGTAGATATGAATAAGAGTGATTGGATAGGAAAATCATAATTGAGTAGATGCATAAGTTACTTGCATAGATGTAAGAAATTAAATTACAACCAACCACCTCCACTCCTCCCTTTCCTAGCTTTAGGTAACATAAATCTTCTGTGATTTCAATTAAATCCCCTAATTTCAAGGTCCCAAGTTTTAGATGTCCCCCTTTCCTTAAAATATACTACCCCCATTCCTCCCCAAAAACCACAAGCATAATCATGGAAACATTTTTGGACCATGCATCCTGAATTTACAATGCCCAACCTTATAAAATCCCCTTCCTCTATGCCAATTGAAGCCTCTTTCCCTCCCACCATATCCATTTTTAAAGGAGGATTAATTTTATGGAATGAAATTGAAGACCATCTAAAAAAGGAGGAGGATATTTCAAGTGAGTATGATGAGGAAATCATCATTAGCATCCCTCTTTATGCCACTAAATTAGAAATTTTAGAGCCGCTGTAAGAAAAGGATGAACAAAATTAGTCTACATAGTAGGGTAGTGCATAGGGGTAGGACGGTGAGGTACTCTCTTAGATAAATGAGCTTCCATTTAGTATGGAAGAAGATGAGGTTGATGATGAAGCTATAATGAGGCCTCTCATGTAAAAGAGTGAAGAGTAGCTAGAGGAATTTTGTTTGATCATTGGAATTAAACCAACATCTATTAAAGGGGAGAAACATGAGTAGTAATAGTAATAAGAGGACACAAATGTGTTCCAAACACAATTACTTAGGTAGGTTCATCCCAATCAATAGGATGATGGAGAATAAAAATGCTTAAGGGAGAGAAATTATAATTAATCAAACCTTGTCTTAACAAGAGGTGACCTATTAGGTACCTAACTCGATTGGAAGCTAGCAAGGAAGAACCATCACATGTTGTGTTTAATTTAGAGCACAAAATAAAGCATCAAAAAGAGTAGGATCAGCTTGTATATGCACTCCAAGACATTTTTATGTTTAAACAATTGGATTGGGTGAGTTTATTTATGTTCTTATAATTGGAAAACTATATCATCAATTTGTTGACTATTCACTCCTTGTCCATATTTGGTTGGTTTCCCTCAAGCATGTAAATCATATGATATTAGTAAAAAAGGGAAATTATTTTATATAACCATTTAATGTCTTTGTTTAGATGGTCATTTCATTGGTTAGTTTAGGATAGTTAGTTGTTTGTTTTTAATAAGTGTTTTGACATAGGTCAAACTCATTAGGGGTTTCATTTCCTTAGGTTGTGTTATTTTTTTCCCTATTTTGTTTGTTTATTTTTTATCATTTGTTTAGTGTTTAGGAAAATCCTAGTTTGTTTTTCCTTGGGTTAGAGTTTGTTAAAGCAAAATTGAATCCATGCCCAATGTCTTATAAGGCTACTAGCTTGAAAATGATTAGCAAGCAATAATCCCACAGAGGTTGCCAAAAATGTTGATATTTCCATCTCAAAAATATCATTACATATGATATCCTAAGGGAGAACCCCTTTATTTTTTAAGAAAATCCCTAAAACTCCAAAAAACCCATCTTCCTTTTTTTCATTGCAAAATTCGTACCTCTGGACATACTTTGCACTTGTGTAAATTGCTTTACCAGTTCCATATCTTGTAAAGCACCCATATCCAAAACTAAAATTTTTGGAACTCACCATGTACTTTGTACATTTTCACAATGTGCAAAATGTATGGTGGGCTCTGGATCCCACCATGCACCCATCTAGTAGAATCCAAAATTAAGTGTGCACTTTACATGTTTACAAATGTGCAAAGTACGCAATGGGCTCTAAATCCTACCAAACCTATAATACTCCTTCTCCATAACCCAAAAACTTAGGTGCACATTTCATGTTTTTAAATGTACAAATTGAACCATAGTATTCACATTCTACCAACCATTTACCAATTTACAACACCATAGGATGTGGAACCCCAAGTGTACTTTACATGTTGCAAACATGCAAAGTGACCCATGGGTTCCACCTTCCGTTGAACCACATTTTATCAACTATGGAGAGTGTACCTACTTCAAGCAGGCCCAACCTCTACCACCAAACACACATTACAAAAACCCTTTGTTTTTTCCTCGAAAGATTTCAGAATTGAGATCTATGGATTTTTAAAAAAAATCAAAATATTATTAAAAATACACTTCCTTTCAAACTAGAGAATATTCCCTATAAATATTCCCCCCAACATCCCCATGACCACTAGACATACCTCAAACACATTTGACCCCCATTAATTTCCATTAATTTATAGAAAGTGGACATGCTTTGATTACCTTCCACTTCCGTCAAAGACTTGATGTGATTCAAGCACCATGAAGACCTGACGTGCTCTGAGCACCTTCAAGTTCCATTGGAGAGTATAAGTACTCCAAACACTTACAAATTCCACAAAAGTCTACATGCCTCCTAAAAATATGAAATTCAAATCTAAGGTCCGTAGAGTGACTTCTAGTTTGGAGTCCAATATCATAGAGATCAAATATACATATTTAGGTCACATTATCCGAAGAGATTTTTGGGCTAGAATAGGGGTAGAATTCAAAAATTATTGGATACAAAGTATTTAAAACTCTAGTCTTCCACAAGCTGTAGGCCAAAAATGATAAGAAAGATGAAGAAGTTCTACACATTGATTAATCTTTCCTCTCTTTTGCATGTTTTCAAATGTTATATTTGTAATTTCATTTCAAGACATTGCAAGTTGTAATTGCAAAGGTACAACTATATTTTTATAACTCTTTTTGAGAAAGAGAAAGACATATTTTTTACACTTTATATTTTTTGATAATGTGAAAGTTGAAAAAATTTCAAGTGAAAATTGCACTTTCCATTTTGATAGATGTGAATTCTTAAAAAGGTGAAAAATCATGAAGTTTAAATTACATGGTTCATTTTAGCAAAATTGACAAAGACTTAGAAAGTTGTAAAAGTCTCACTTAGGTTTTGTACATAGAGTTTTGCATGAAAAGTAACTTGGATTTATTTTCAAAGTTATCTTTTATTGCCAAAGGTTATTTTCTATTTTGGGCACCTCTTTTTAAATGAGGAAGCTATTTTTAACAACTATCAGATAAGGAAACATTGCATGGAGATCTTCAATTCTAGCCATGCCATACCATGTCATGATACACTAAAAGTCACTCCCAACTTATACATTCCATTTTATAGCTGTTCCAAGTTCATAAATGCTAGAAATAGAAGATATCACCTCTTTTGCATGAGGGTTTTAGAATTGCATGACTTTATTCACTAAGAATTTGAGTTTCAACAACTACATGTCTTTTATGACATATTTTTTATAAAAATGGGCAAACCCTATGGCCCAATATATCTTTTTACTTCTATTTATATTTTATAATTTTTGAATGTATTTATTATAAGCTATAACCTTTGGAGAGAAATAAAATTAAAGATTTACTTTTCTTGTCTTGAGAGATCTTTGTGTGTATGCAAGTTATTTGATTATTTGTGGAATATTTATCTCTTTATTTCATTTTCAATAAATTCATATATGGTATTTTACCCTCTTGAAAATATTATTTGAAATAAATATCTTTTTCCATTTACTAAAAAATAGATAAAATACTACCTGTGATTTTTATTTACATATGTTTGTGCTGAAATAAATTCAACATAATTTTTTGTCTATTATGTTTATCAAAGAAAGCATTAAAATCCACTATAAAATATTTGGTGTAGTATTGTGTTTATCAAATCAAGCATTGAAATCCACTATACAATATTTGGTGCAATCACCTTTTTTTCATTTTTCTACAAATTTCAATTCTTTAACACTTTTACCTATCAAAACCCTATTTTAGGATTCAAGAGAACTAAAGAGAAAAATATCCATAAAATTGGTATTTTATCAGTTTATGTCAAATTTATTGAAAGGAATCTAGCTTGATTTATAGATTAACCTCAAATTTCTAAGCTCCCATGGCTTTGGAGGTTTTTCTATTATATCATTAGGTAATTATACAACAAGCTACAGGATCAAGACAAATGCAATCCTATGTGATAATAACACCCACTCTCAAGACTATAAAACATGGACTAATTGTCCTCTAAGAGATTAAAAACAAGATACTAGTCAAGTCCTTTAGACTAGAAACCTTGATCAAGTCCTCCTGACCAAAGGCCTTTAGTGAAATACCTATTTCACAAGGAGCAACTACCCCTAAGAAATATCAAATCTTTTAAACTCTCATTTTAAGTGAAAACTTCCACCTTAGAACTAATGTCTTCAACACATGATGATGGATATATAATTTTATAAACCTTACACAAACTCCCTCCCTATCTTATACATGCCTCTCACATAGGCATGCCATAATATCTCTCCTCTTAAATTGTCCTCATATGCACACTCATGCCTCTTCACATATCCTCAAACTACAAGAGCACTATTTTTCAGTAGAATTATGACATACATATCATACACTCATTATTTAATTTAATTTTAATATCAACCCATCCATAGGTCACACTTACTCTCTTTCATTTTTTGCATAGTCTTCTTACACAAGCCTTACACACATCTAGAAACCATCTCCTTTGGTTTCACTATATATAGAGTCTTTATGATTATCAACACCATGGTAGGCCATTAGTCATGACTTATTTATTAAGTCTTATAAAATATAAATACATATCTCAACACAATCCACATAGGTCATCCATATCATCTATGGGTCACCCTTAAGCAATTAGGCCCTTGTAGCTCTTATAAGTCTCATAGAGACCCATTCTCCTCTTTGACACTTATTTGAGAAAAACAAGAACATAAGACCACTTAAAAATGCATGGGTCCACTCCAAATTATCCTTTTAAATTCTCAAAATGATCATAGTCAACTTTTATTACATTTTCATATGATCAAACAACTCAAACAATGACTTGTACATAGAAATACCATGAACGAACACATAATCATCTTCTTAAGCATTGTTCATACTCAAGATATATATATATATATATATATATATCACACCTTAAAAATTCATATATATTATCCTAATGAAGTATAAAACACTCTCAAAAATTTAAATCATCATGAAACATTGAAACAACATCAATACAATCTCACTTATCCTTCTTGGGTTACTTGCAGAGCATACATGAAAACATAGTCAGCTTTGAACCTTCATAACTTTGATTGTACACAATTTCAGATCTTCAAATCTATATTTATAGATGTGTATTGGAGTAATTTTTAAAAAAAAAAATTAAACCTTGAGAAAATTATGCCTATATCAAAAGATATGGCTCAAAAACCAAACACTAGTCTTTCCTTTGTTAAATTCAAATGGTCACAGTTAGACTTTAGTCACTATGTTATCATCTCATGTCCTCATTGTTTAGATTAAAAATGCAACATCAATATTATTTTATCTTTAAATAATATTACACCACTACCCAAACATTAAACCTTAAATAGTTGACCTCATCTCATGCAATCTAGAAACTTTGACCTTATATGCTCTATCGATCTCTTCAAGATTGTCCTTGCTTTAACAATGCTAGACAACTATCACTTTGATGTCTTGAATTTAATATGAACCATTGATATTTATAAATAAAAATATCCACTCACCATTTATCTTTTGAAAAATCTTATTATTTACTTTTTCTCAACATTAAACATCAAACACTTGTCCTTATCTCATTGCTTTCTGACACCTTAGAACAAACACGTTTCGTTGATCCTTTTGTAATGAGCTCAATCTTTAACTTCATTAACAAAAAAAAATTTAACTCATTTGACTCAATACTCTTAATTTATCTTGATCTATACAAAATCCCATGAGCCATACTATCTCCATTTGCTCTTGGTATTTACCCTTCATAAATTTGGCTAAGTATGAGGACCATTGCAAACTACCTAGAAGGCAAACTTTGCTCCTTAATAACTTTTGCCTCGATCAATATTATGACCTAAAAATTGATATGTATGATCTAATCATATAAATTATTCCAAACACATTAAAAATTATCTTTAAACCTTCATTAATGTAAGATATAAATTCATTAATTTGCTCAGTCAAATTTTTATGCTATAGAGCCAACTATGTCAAGAATTATCTAGAAGGCCAACTTTGCATATGCATATATTTTGATGTGCTTCATCACATGACATAAAATTTAATTAATATAAACTAGGAATAAAAATAAACAAACCCATATGATTAAATTATGTTTATATATTCATATATGCAAAATATAACACCATCAAAATTTCTACTCAACTTTTCTTGCCACATTGTAAATTTGGCTAAATATGGGAAAAACACTGACAAAATGTCTAGGAGCCCAAATTTTCTCTTGCATATCTTATATTTGATTCATCACATGAATTTAAATGAAGAACATATTAAATAGGCATAAATTTTATCACAATCATATAGCTAACTCCCCCTGATTCATCCATATGTCGTAATGGTGACATCAACAAACTAGCTACTCAGATTTTCTACCACTAGACCCAAAATGTCTAGACGAAAACAATGATTAACTAGATGAAATCCACTCATGCAAATAATTATTCAAATCATTACTAAATTTTTATATTACCCCTTACACATTCTAAAATCACCATATTCATCCCTAAACATCTCTAACCATGCCAAAATTGAAGATCAACCACACCTCCTTCAAGCATACTAAGACAAACGCATTGCACACATTGTCATTGTCACTTAGAGTATCAAGGAAATTCATAAAATCAATAATAAACTTCCATGAAATCATTTAAAACTCTCCAATAAGATTATCCTAACATCAAACACTAATGACACATCAATTATTAAACTCAGCAAACATGTATCACACTTCATATAACCTATGAAAGGAAGACCAACTCACATAGATGTATGAAGAAGGAAAAGTGCAAGGAAGTACACTTACCATCACAAAGAATTTATAAAACAACCCATTAAACATCACTATATTCAAGATGAATATATAAATATTTAGTTTTAATTAATTCCAATAGGTAATTACAAGTCTTAATTTTGGCAGGGCTTCACCATATACAATTTGAGGATGCTTATAATGCCTCTCAAGGATACATTTATAAAATAAAATGGAAGAAGAAAGAGAGAAAAGATCATTAGAGAGTTCATGAAATACCTTTCATGATCATATCAGTTAAAAAATAGAGGAATGTTGAAAGCAATCCTTAAAATAATGTGTCATCATCTTCTTCCTTCTCATTTAGAATAAGTGTTAATGAATCTATTCACTAGAATGGCATATGAAATATCATTAGTATTTTAGATGATTTATTATTCATAACTACTCCTTAAAGGGTTACCCATATTCCTCCCTCTTAATAATATTTACAAACATTCCAATTAACATTTATCATGTTGAGGATGCTCTACACCAACTTCTACCTCTTGCAAAGATTATTCTTTATTGAGAGACTATTGTTGAACTTTGTGATCAAGGCATATCCTCCAAAGGAATTTATAGTTTTTTGTCATATTAAACCTCCATTAGACATTTTTATTTCAATTAATATTCCATTTCAATTCATACGGATTTAAATCTTAAAAAAAAATCATTTTATAGCTAGTTATGACTTAACTAACTCATAGAGTGAAGAGAGAGAAAGCTTCTTTGCCATGGAGGCTCCAAGTAGCCTTGAGGGCTTAAATTTAGCTTTGTATTGACTTCATGGGTTAAATTCTCTATTTAAATGATTCCATATGTTTTTTAAAGTGTTTTAATTCACTTTTATCTCTCTAGTCTTTGAGATAGACCTATATTAAACTTTTTTGAAGCCATATAAGCTATCCCTTTTCACCTAGGCCTATTTGGTCACTTGTGGCCTATATAAAGACTATGGAAAATTATTAAATGGATTTAATTTGGTAACATCACCATAATAATAGATAAGGTAACCATTTCAATTATTTAGAAGAATTCATCCAGTTTAAAACCTTGAGAACTAGCTCAAGAAAAAGCCTTTTGGGTCAATCTTTGTACACATTTAGCTCACACGTGCTAAAATTTCACTCAATAAGGTGTTTTAGAGAGTAAAAAAATAATTTATATAATTTTATTACTCATTTAATTCATCTTGAGTGTTTTAAATCATTATTTATACCATCGGGTCATTTACAGGGTTTGAGGGTTTAAGGTCTCTTGGAGTCTTAGCAATTGTTCATAACCCTAAGGACCCTAATGCATAAAATAATTATAAGCTATCCCTTTTCACCTAGGCCTGTTTGGTCACTTGTGGCCTATATAAAGACTATGGAAAATTATTAAATGGCTTTAATTTGATAACATCACCATAATAATAGATAAGGTAACCATTGTAATTATTTAGAAGAATTCATCCAGTCTAAAACCTTGAGAACTAACTCAAGAAAAAGCCTTTTGGGTCAATCTTTGTACACATTTAGATCACACGTGATAAAATTTCACTCAAGGTGTTTTAGAGAGTAAAAAATATCATTTATATAATTTTATTACTCATTTAATTCATCTTGAGTGTTTTGAATCATTATTTCTACCATCGGGTCATTTACAGGGTTTGAGGGTTTAAGGTCTCTTGGAGTCTTAGCAATTGTTCATAGCCCTAAGGACCCTAATGCATAAAATAATTATAAGCTATCCATTTTCACCTAGGCCTATTTGGTCACTTATGGCCTATATAAAGACTATGTAAAATTATTAAATGGCTTTAATTTGGTAACATCACCATAATAGCATATAAGGTAACCATTTCAATTATTTAGAAGAATTCATCCAATCTAAAACCTTGAGAACTAGCTCAAGAAAAAGCCTTTTGGGTCAATATTTGTATGCATTTAGCTCACACGTGCTACAATTTCACTCAATAAGGTGTTTTAGAGAATAAAAAAATCATTATATAATTTTATTACTCATTTAATTCATCTTGAGTGTTTTAAATCATTATTTCTACCATCGGGTCATTTACAGGGTTTGAGGGTTTAAGGTCTCTTGGAGTCTTAGCAATTTTTCATAGCCCTAAGGACCCTAATGCATAAAATAATTATAGGAATTTTATTATAAAACATTTTATACATTTAAAAAATGGCTCAATATCCCATTAATCTACTCATGGATGTTCACATGTGGATAAAAGCTTCATGGGTAACCAAACCTGCATTCTTGAGCTCAAGAGAAGAATTTGTGGAAAGAGGACTATGAATAATTGTTTTGAATTTAAAAAATTTCCATAAGATATATATCTCATTAAATAAGATTATAGATTGATATTTTTTTGGAAATAATGACCTCTCAACTAATGAAAATTACCTTGAGCCTTGTATGAGGGTTTGCACACAGTCTTACTCGTTTAGCCCTAACAAGCTTCTTATTGCATTTTATTCTTTTCTCATTTGATTAAATTATAATGAAAAATAATTTAAACTTTTATATTTACCATATTAATACTTTAAATCCTCAAAAATTAATAAATATTTTAATCTCTCTTCACATTTCAAACAAGTCTATGTTTGTTCATTTAGGCCTACTAGGTCTAATTAGATTTTAAGGATTTTCATTACCTTCAAACACATAAGAATTAAATGAAAATACTATGAATATTTTTTATAAAAAATAATATTCCTCTTTTAATCTCCTTAACTTCATGTTTCATGCATACGCTAACACATTTCCTTCTTTCAAAACCCTGTCTGTAGGTGACAGTCTTGGCTCTTGGCTATAAGTATGAAGTGAATTCTTATTAGTTGGTGACTTAATATTTTTTTGAATGGTTAAATCACGTGTATAATTATTATAATTTTTATTTTAAAACCTTTTTACCTATAATACCATCACACATTTAATTCATTCTTTGTTTTGCACACACAGTCTAGTATATGCCTATTAGGTGTCTTGACTAAGCTTACTGTTTTGAGTGGTCTAATATTCATGACCTATGATATTTAAATATTAAATTTTTATTAATAATATTCATGTTTAATATATTCCTAAAATACCTATTATTTCCTTACCCCAATATTCTTAAATCCCCTCTTCCTCTATCTTCCTTGTATAGACTTGTAAATGTTTAATTGGGAGAATGCCTCACTATAACTAAGGATAGTTTCTTGGTGTGAGAAGGTGAATAACATGAGACTCCTAATTATTTTTTAGGTATTTTAGTAATTATTTATATTTATATATTTTTAATTTATATATTCTAAGGTTTTTAAGTCCTCATATTAGTATTTGAGTCATAGATATCCACCTACATGTTTGCAGACTTATGGGTGGACAACACCTTTCTTGATTCCACTTGTGAGCAAACTTAAGCCTTCCATATTTTATTATACATACCCAATATTCATATACCACCTTATACATCAATATTCAACTTTATTTTACCCATTAGATACCTATTTTGTAAATAGACCTATAAGTGACTACTTAGGCCTGTAAATGACCATGACCTCCAAACTATATTTATGTTAGATCCAGATGACCTGAGCATAATGTAAGTTGTATTAATTATTATGAGAACTAATTTTAATTTTTAGGAAACTATCAAATATATTTTTTTAATTAAAAACTACCTCCTCACACTTGAAACACTTTTTTGAATGACTGAACTCTCTTAAAGTGGTATGCTACCATGAGTTGGCTCAAGGAGATCACCATTGAAATCACACTACAACTAAGGGAAGATATAAATTGAAATATGAGGTTTTATATGGTTGATAAAGGTATTTTTAGAACCTTTTTATGATGAAAACACTCAAAATAAAACCAAAACATGATTGCAATATTGACTGCAACATGCAATCAAGGAATTATAGAACTAATTTTACACTTTTGTGCATCTTCTCTAACTATCTACTTGATTATGTTGACACCATAGAGGTATCCTTTAACCTTTAGGTTACCCAACCTTGACCACTTTCTTCCATCAATATTTGATGTTGAAAACTAGAGGTAAACCTAAGTCTTTCATGGATGAATAAGGCATTGTGAACCCCTTACACTCTTAGAGATTATTCATAGAGTTAAGGTGCTTGACCAAGAAACTAATGACATAAATTGGAAATACATAGGGAGCCCCTACTATTCCCAAGATCTAAGCTTCCAAATTTCTCTCATACCTCTACCAAGTTAAAATTAGTGTGCCTTATAGAGTTACTAAGGAGATTGATAGGGAGGCTGAGTAGTTTTTTCTTTATTTGGGTCTAGAACTCCTTTAAATGCTTGGATTTGGACATGTAGGGGATATAATAATCCATGTAAGTTCATTCAAGTTATCTTTACTCTAAAAACCTGAAACAACCCTTTGAAAACTTATTTTTTGCTTAGAATTTCCATGTTCTGATCTAGAACTTGATTGAACTAATGTGATAAGCATTCCTAGAGCTCTTTCATGCCTATACAAACTTTGGGTGATGTGTCATCCACTTACTTCTATTGAAAACCTGCCATTCTCTTACAATATTATTCCTTGGGCATTATAAATTATTAAGAAATCTTTCTAAACTGAGTTATAATGTTAGAAAGTATATTTGACTTCATGTAAGACACTTAAATGGATCATTGGGCATATGAAATGACATTGACATGAATTACATGACATAAAAAATAACATTCAACCCTTAACACTTTTTTAATCCCTTTGACTAAGACATATCTTAACTAGACATATATGATGCTAGAAAGAACATTTATCTTAAACTTGTCAAACATACCTTAATATATGATAAACATGTTTTATGAAGGATTTACAAGATCATATATCAATATGAAGGCTTGACTAGACAATTTTTTTGTGGAATTGGTCTATGGTAGCCAAAATTTGGCTAACACTACCCATTTAAGGAGTGATAACAGAGACTTGGTTAGAGGGATGGTATATATGATCATCCTCAGGGTTAGGAGGATAACTAAGTTCTTATTTATATATATTAAACGTGATTTTATGAAAATAAATTTTGATTTTTGAAATAAATTGTAACAATTAAAAGATCAAAAAAATTAGAAAAACCCTAGAACATACTAAGAGTTCCATAGAAAAACACATATGTCAGGTTCACTAAATGTTTAACCCTAAATTAAGATGGGTAAATATATTATAGGCTTAATAATATATAAATGAATAAGTAAAAAGGTAATAAATAAATCCATAATGGTCTAATTAATTGAAAACTCAAATACATAATATTCTAAATTTAAATATTAAGATACAACAAAATAATAAGTACAACTATTTATTGATATAACAATGACATGAAATCAAGAGTAATTATTTGGTTTAATGTGTGCATGTGGATCTAACATGGAATAGCCTAGGAATAGATAGGATCAGTACCTTAGATCAGTCATCAAATTTTATAAATTTGCCTTTTGTAACCCAAAACACTTGCATTGACCTCAAATGGTTGTGTGAATGCATTTTTTGGCTTGGATGTAGGTGTCAAGTATGGAATACCTACTAGATCAAGATGTGACCACCTAGTATATTCTAGGTTTTATATTACCTTCACTCTAGTGTGCTTAGATTTGGATCATGGGCTATCATTCCTAATAAAATAAAAAAAATATAGTTCTTCCTATTTGTAGTGACTATGGTAAAAATGGGTTAGTGCATTCATAGTGTTGAGATAACCCTAAAGACCCCTCTATCAATGGGTACTAACTATGTAGCCACTACTCTAAACAAGGCCTCATACTGATGTACATCTTCCCTAATTTGGATTGAATGTGTACAAAGATGTAGTATGTTGAAATAAATTATAATAATGACCTACCTTGTAACTTGTCTAATAAGACTCATGGGTTGTTGCTTTAGTACTTTAGACCTATAGATGTGTTTTACATATTATTGATATGGAAATAGAATAAAATAAATAAGCTTTACTCACTTGAATGATTTATTAAATGATTTGGGTAAGTTTCCTTTTGAGTTGTTAGGTTTGTGCTAGGTGAGGAATGAATGAGTATTGATATTGTGATCATAGGGATTTGACTAAAGAGAGGAGGTTAGATTTGGTGTTAGTTTTCATATAAAATAATGAAATAAACACACTAATAAGCATAAAATCTCTAATCCTACATCATAGGGGAAACTTAAGAATAAAAAAAAATTACAAAGCTCAACTAAAATTCAAAGAACTTACAAATACCTTACCTTCTTGAATGATCCAAATTATGTGTTTTTTTATCTTTCTCAGCTTATGCTCAAAGAGTCTTTGGCAAATGGAGTTGTGTGGATCCTTCTCTCCTAGGCACCATTATTGGTTTGGATTTAATATGGCTTGATGGCTTGGATTATTATTTTGATATTATAAAAATATTGTTTCCAATCTTGCTACAAAATCAACATTGTAACATTACTATGTCTAAGATCTCCAAATGAAGTGGCAAATGCTTGTATTTATAGGTTTAGAAATTAACCCCAACTCAAGGTGAGTTAGAGTGTAT
The DNA here is from genome assembly GCA_037957365.1 of Torreya grandis. NCBI lineage: Eukaryota > Viridiplantae > Streptophyta > Pinopsida > Cupressales > Taxaceae > Torreya > Torreya grandis. Next base: position 7,046,353 of record JARHVA010000056.1, read on the forward strand.
TTTAAGCTTGTAATGGGTTCAAACCTAGCCGTATTGAGTTAATTAACCCTAGTCGAGTTAAAAGATGTCAAATGGTCATGATTAGTAATGAATAGGTATGTTGATATATTTTAGGATATTTGACAACTCACAAAAAGGTAATTATGAATTCCTAGGATATTCTTGATTTTTGAATTTCTTTTTTGATAGTTCATTAATTACTCATGGATAATTCAAGTAGGCATTTAATTAGGTCTAGAATTTTAATTAATTATGTTTAGGATTTTGAACATTTTCAATATTTGAATTAATTCATGTTTGAATTTGCCCCATTTAATCAGTTTATAGGCCAAATAGCATGTTGTAATGTTGTAGAATAATTGAGATTAATCTGTTAGAGGTTTTTGTTTTTTATGGTAAGGTAACCCAATTAGGGATGTCTCAATGTGATTATAATATTGGATAAGTGTTGCATAAGAAAATTTGGAACATTTAGTGATTATTGGGCTTAATTTACAAAGGTTAGTAAGAATCGATCTAAAGTTTGGTATGAAGCCATTAGTGGCCAATTTTAGGTGTCTACTATTTTCCCTCTTTTGGTAAAATATTGTAAACCATAGGGACAACAATGTATTTTCAAACAATGAAAAAGGCATGTATTCTTAAAATAATATGATGATTGAAGAAAAGGATCCAAAAAATGTTTGGTAAGCCTATAATGATGCCCCCTCGAGGTAGTGGTCGTCACATGTTTGATGGATAGTCCCTCAAAAAAAGAAAGAAGAAGAATGGGAATAACCTATGGGTAAGATTAATCCAAAAAAGAAAATTATTGCATGCATTAATTAAAAAGGTATTATTTTACCCAAAGGTGTTTATAATCAATACTAAAGGATGTGACACTAATTTGCCAATAGGCAGTTATAATCAGTGGTAATGGCACATACCCCAGTTAGAGTTGATGAGTCAAAAATGATGATTTTCCCATAGGAGGTTATAATCATTAAGATGATTGGGATTGAATAAATATTTGTGATTTTACCCTATTAGATAAAATTGGCAAACATAACTCAAGGATATAACCTATTAGACATAGTAAATTTGAGTGGGTTCAAACATAAATGTGATGGTCTAATGATTGAAGAATCCAAAAAAATAGACATATGAGGATGCATAAAGGGATGAAAGAGAGGAATAAAAGAATAATATTTGATCAATGGAAATTGATTCGATTATATGTACTAATGTGGAGATGTTCATCCTTATTAACATTGATAAAACTAGAATGGTTAATGTGTTAATTTGATCAAGGAGGGTGGGAGGAGTTTGTCAAGGGTACCAAGGAGAAAATTATGTGGCTCCATTTATTGTAAGACTTCATGCGTTGATTTTTACGATAGCACATGATGGTAGGCATCATGATAGAACACCATGATAACTTGGCTAAAATATGCATATGAACTTCTAGACACCAATAACTTCTAATCAAGATTTTGACCAATTTCTACCTAAAGCATATAATTTGGCCTAAAAACACTAAAATACACTAAAATATGTGAAACTGACATATTCAAGTGTCGATTTTAGCTAGAGTATCACTAAATAGGGCAATGCAATTTATGGGTCAACTAACTTTGATCAGATTATTTCGAGTCAAAATGCCAATTTTACATTTGGGTGCTCTAGATTGCTCTTTTTTTTATCAAATTTCTTGTAAAAGATGTGTGTCTTTGTTATTTGGTGTTGAAAACATCCTAAATGGGATAACAGATCCAACACATTTGACATTAACTTCTAATTCTAATCTAGTCAAATTTTGGACCAATAAAAAGGCATTTTGATCAATTTGAGTAATTTGTGCACAAAGTGCTTAATCATGCTTAAGAGATAATTAAACCAAATTAGAGCCTAATCAATAATTCCATTGAAACTTTAGATAATTTGTTTTGGAAATGAATATTGAATATTTGCATCATTAGGTGACCTCATTTCTTAGGAAGACATCCCTAGGCCATAAATGTGACAAATATCAAGATTCATGTGTCAGGAATCTAGAACATAAAGCTCTGATACCAACTGTTAGGATCTAGGAGCATAATTAATTACATTTTAAGCAACTAAAAATGGAATTAAATAGAAGTAACAAGTAACTAGAAACTAGAAACAACACAAAATTTGAGAGACAATACAATCTTGTATTCAACTCATCCAAAAAGAAATTACAATAAAGAAGATGCCACAGTCTTCTTCCTTACACTCCTCTAGGGCTCCCACACCTCTAGGGTATAAATAATAAATCTCAATCAAGAGTTCTCTCTCTCAATTATGGTCCCAACAAACAACTCAAACACACAGAGCTGTTGTTCACCTCCAACCAGTTAGTAACAATACTACCAGTTCCAAGTACTCAAAGTACTTCATGTAGATCTCCCTGATCTTGCAACAAACTACAAATCAATGACCTTACTTACCATGTAGATCTTCTACCTGACCTTGCATAACCTACAGATCAACCTGATCTTACAAACTTGGAAGAAACTCTTTCTTACCTTGATTACAATACAGCCCATGAGTCTCTTAAATAGACCTCATGCAAACAATAATTAGACTTCCTTAATTACAATAATTAGACATGCAACTCAAGACTATAATTAGCCTTTAACATGCAAAAAATCAATTCGTTAATGAACTATTCATGAAACTATAATTCTAGCACTGCACAGGGGACCGACGTCGATTGATCCCTGACTGCCGTCAGTTGCTTCCTGTCTGCACCTTGCCGACGTCGATTGGCTAGACCGACACTGGTGACTGTGACTTCAACACCCTCCTCCATGTTTGCATCTAGGTGAAGCTTTTAGCTCCATAACCTAACATCATGCCCTCCATGCCTCATCAATACCCTCCATGCCTCTTAATTGACCATTTTTGTAATGTCATGATGAGGATAATTATAAACTTAATTCCAAAAAATTGAATTAATCCTCAACCACACATCTTCATCTCAAGATGGATATTTTAGGTTGATTCTGATCAATCTCAAAAATCTATAAATAGAGGGGCCATGAACATCATTTCTTAGCTTAACTAGTGTAAAGTTATAATGCAGGATTGGTTCTAAAAGATTCATGAAAACTAGTGTTACCATGATAAATTGATTCCAAGCCAAAGCCAAAGGTGTCAAGGAGAGGTAGAGGATAACCAAACTTCCATTGACAAAGACTTCATGACCACAAACTGAGCAAGCCAATAAAAGAATACTCTTAGAGCATGAAGGAAGGTAAAGAATGTGTGTTTTCCTGCATTTTAGTTGTGCTTTGTTCATTTGTATTTCTTCACCAAGCTCACCCTAATAACTAGGCATGAAGATGTTAGTTTAGTGTGTTTTTGGTCAATTTATTTTGTTCAATTTGTCACTAACACAACACTAATCTCCTTTTTTTAGCCAAATTCCTAGTTCACATAATGGCATGTCTTGTGGGACCTTCCTAGCTTCACAAGAATGGTCACAAAGCTCTTTCAAGAAACTTACTAATCTTTTCCTTACATAATCTTGGAGTAAAGAGCCAAAAAGAGTGAAAAATTTAAGTGAAACATGTTTTTCTAGAAGTCACAAGTTTGTTCTGAGTCAGTCACAATATTATCCTATAAGTAGCAATATTATTATTTATACTAGTGGTATTATGCTTAGCCATTTTTTTTTTGGTACTAACTTTGTGTTTTCATGTAGGGTCGACAATACTGCTACTAACTCAGTCATGAGATTATTCTGCAATTCATAGGTTTGCCAAACCAATTCATGGTATTGTTTAACCACTAGCAGGTTAAATGACAATATGACTACTTTTAAAGTGGTAGGATTATCTTGCAAGTAGTGGTATTGTCACTATGAGTCATGGTATTGTAGTGTGTAGAATAAGCCATTTTTAGAGCTTCATTTAGGGTCATTTGGACTCTATTTTTGATTTTTTTATAAAAACCATGTGTTTTCACCTAAATTTTCATATGTTATTATTTTAGCCTAAAGTTGTATAATTTTTTTTAAAAACCTCATTTTTATAACAAGTAGTGGGATTGTTATTTACAAAACTGTGACTCTTAAAGTAGCAGTATTGTCCTACAACTAGCAGGATTATCATTTAGAGTGATGGTATTGTGATTAAATGGTTAGCAGTTAGTTATAATACCACAACTCTTAAATTTATAGGATTTTCCTTCAAGTAGTGGGATTGTTCTATCAAGTAGTAGTATTGCACCATTATGTCAACCCAAGATCTCATTTTTCTATGTTGATTGTTTCATCTTTAAAAATGCTTCAAAGCTAAACCTCTTGCTGACATTTTTCTTGTAGGACCAACTTGGAAAATTGCTAAAACATGTTTAAATAATCTTTTGTATGCTTTAAAATGAAATAGGAACATTATTTTGTGCTTAAATGTAACATTTAGGTGCTTATGTAAGTTTTTAGCATTAGTTTTCAAAGTTACAATTAAGACCAAGGGGTCAAATGAACACCACCAAATATTTAATTTGGGTTTAAAATGAACACACTTGTCAATTGTATTTTCATTATTTCAATTAGCACTTTCTTTTCATAAAATACAAAGATGTTGTGTGTATGCTCTTCCATTTGTGCCCTTTAGGGAACCCTTGGAATCAAAAGCGATTTCCTTATTTGTAAATTGCCTAGTTTAAGGCATAAAAATAATGTCATCTAAAGCACTCCCCAAAAACCCATCAAAGTTTGGGTGACCTTTAAAATGACCCTAAAGTATTTATATTTCATTATTTATTTATTTTTATGCAAACTTGGCTTGTGAGGGGGACTTCATCACCTCCCACAAGTTATTTAGCAAAGCTTTGACCTATGGTTTCACCTCCCAGCATTGACTTCATTTATCTCCTAATTAGAGTTTCACATGAGATGTAGTGGGACTTTGGACATCACACTACATTGAGTGAACAACAAGATGTAGTGGTTGAAAAAAGGGCTAGACCTTTTTGCAACGAGCCAAGTGATACAAACCCAAAATCTATGCTTTTCTTTTAAATTGTTTGGCATGAAAGTCATTGTGCAATTAACTCCTAGAATGTTCAAAAACATGTAGATCTTAGACAAATCCCTAATTGCTATGGAAGTATTATTAGTGTAAGATGCACCTCAAGGTCCATACCATAGTACTATAATTTGAGATAAGGGAGGGGGGGGTAAAAACCCTACTGTATAATGCACATTTACTTTTGGATGAACACCTAAAATCCTATCAAATGGTATCTTTTGATGGATTCCAACAATACCAAGAAACCTTGTCAGTTTAGAGTCCAAGAGTGATTAATCAGTTAAGCTTTATCCTAGATTAAAGTCTTGTTTGAAGTCAAAATTTGGTGTAAAAAAATGATACAAACCAAAACATATGGTCCTCATTTTCCTTTAAACAAAGAGGCATTATGCTGCCCATGTGAAATTATCAATTGGCCTTGTTCAAAATTCATCAAAACTTGGAGTCATATCATCCAATTTAGCATAGTTATGCTACCTAATTGAGTCTAGACCTTTGTCAAAGTTGTTTAAGTCCTTCATTTATAATCTAAATTTGAAATTACACCTTTTTAAGTTCATAGAGTTGATGTGTTAAGTGGGTTTACCATTTGCACTAAACTTGAGGGAACTTAGGTTTAATTTCCAACTTGGGTTGAAGGCCATTTAAAACTCATGATCGTTATCACCACTTATTAGACTCAAGTCATTTTTTGATAAACACTTTCACTTTGAGTCTATGCACCACAACATTTTGAGTCAAGAAGGATAGTGTTATGCTATCAAAGTCATGGGAAATAATTTTTGCCTTAGAGAGTTTTTGAAACAAAAATTTTGTCATATATTTTGGGTAGTCTATCATTGTTAAGCTGCCCAAAACATTTTAGATATTATTTTACAGACCTTCTTGCATATATTTCAAATTTGTTCATACATTTTTAGACTAATTCAAGTGTACCTTTTATGAACCTTTGTATAGAACAATTATGTCATTCACCTTTTGTCTAGCTTGTTTATCAAAAGAACCAAGTTTTATATAATTATTTGTGAGAAAAGTAAACTATCTCTAAAGTGTATTTTGTTTCATACCTTATACTTAACTAGTCAAGTTTATATCTAGAACTCAAATGCCTAGTATTTATTAGAAGTGTTTCAAAAGAATTAGATTAAAAATCATCTTTATTTTCAAAGTATAGCTTTTGACGTCGTTTGGCCAAGAGTCCTAGCACATGCCTTGTTTGAGCCTAGCTTTTGACATCACATTTGGCCAAAAGTCCTAGTAACTTTTTATTTGCCTAGATTAGACTGATTTGAAACACTTCAACCTTAGAATTTTTCATTTTTATTTTTGGTCTATTTACTTGCTTATCTTTTAATGAATAATGAGGCATTAGAAACTTAACACTATCTTATCTCCTCACAAATCTTTGCATAAACCTTTTTGATCCTTTTAATGAATCTAGACCAAGTTTGAACACCATATATTTTAGACATTATCCTTTTTAGAGTTTTTATAGTTCTCTTTATATCACTAAGCATTTAATATGGATCCCAACATGTATTCCTACAATTGTAATGGATTCATGTACAATTTAGGGATTAGTAATATGGTTGTATAGGAAGAAATGGTGTAGGACCCCTATGTAGATAATATTACTTATGAGATGGATTCTTATCTCTCTTATAATACTTAATGAGAGGCACAAATCCAAGATCCATTACCTAACTATTTGGTTAACACACCACGTTATTTAGAATAAGACCAAGAACAAATCACATAATACTTAACTACAATACCCATAACTAATGAACCAGTTATTCAACAGTCACACTCTACTAATGCACCTTCCAAATATGATCCATTTTTGTTTGATCATTATTTAATGAAGAAAAAGGATGATATTTTAGTTAAATCCATAGAGGTAGGGGTCAAGTTTCTAGCAGACTTCCACTATGAAAATTTACCAAGTGTAGTAAGAATGCCCCACAATATCATTTATGATCAACAAGCTTCTTTTATAAATCCTTTGGCTCTAGTCCAAACAACATATTAGGACCCTAATTTTCTTAATAGAGGAAAAAACATAATGGAAGACTACTTTAATCAAATGCAAATAGCATATCCAACCTATCTAAATTCAGTACACAATTTTAATTAGATGAACATGGTGAGCAAACCTCTTATTGACTTAGGTCCTTCAACAAGAGTTTTGATAGAGTTAACTAGTCAAGAGAATCAGAGTTTAGACCTATTTGTGTAAAACACTTTGGTAGACAACTTAATACATATTCCCATTATTGAAGAAGTGTCTTCTACTTCTACACAAAATAATGAGCAAAATATAGTGGACAATGTGCAAGAAACATCCAATCCCAATCAAAGTGGTACTAACACACAAACAACTAGTCAATAACATGTGCCTATAGTTAATACCTTGAGTGGACCATCATACCAAGGAGTAGGAGTTTAATACAATGGCATTAGGGCTTCTAGAAGAGGCATGTTTGATGGTTTGATTATAAGACATGTTATAAGGCCCTCTTACTAGACTTGGAAAGTTTTCATGAGGAAAGTTTTCCAAAAACTTAGCCCTTACCATTGTTATATATATATATATATATATATATACATATATATATGTATATATATGTATATATATATATATATATATATGTATATATATATATATACATATATATATATATATACATATATATATGTGTATATACATATATATATGTGTATATATATATATATGTATATATATATATGTATATATATATACATATATATATATATACATATCTATACATATATATATATATATATATATATATATATATATATATATATGTTTAGCACACAAAGAGGCCTCATATAGGACCAATTCATTTGAATGTAGACAACATACCAGACATATAAAAACTTACCATGCAATTTTAATAATATTGCCATGTTAAATGCACCTCTTATTAAGTTATTTCCTTCAATAGGAGTCTTATTTGAGTTGATAGGTCAAGAAAATATAGATTTAGACCTAGTTACACAAAACACCTCAGTAAAAAACATGTTCAGTCCTCCAACTATCAAGGAAGTGTCTTTTGCTTCTATGCATAATAGTGAGCTGAACATAGTGGACAATGCATAAATAACATCCAATTTAGATTGAAGTGGTGTTAATGCACAAACACATAGTCAATAAAAAAATATTCCTTTAGTTAACACTAGGAGTGGTTCACAAACTCAAGGAGTAGGAGTTTCTACTTCCCAACCTCAACAAACTACTTATAATCCTCAACTGATTGCTTCTTCAAGCACACAACATCAAGGATTAAGTAGTCAATGAATTAATAGTGCCATGCCAAAACAAAATTTGATGAATCTTACTCCACCCCAACATGTGATGAGTAATATTCCATAACAATAGGCACTATCCAACATACCCATGCATCAGAGGCAAAACATATTTCCACCTCAATAAAGGGAAATCAATGTTCCACCTCATCATGTAGTGGTGAACATACCTATTAAGTCATAGACTAACATGCTGATCCAAAACCAAATGATATCTAACCAACAATATACAAATATTGGTCAGAAACAAATTTTAAATCTCCAACATGCATCTACTTCCCAACAGGGGTTTACACAACCAAGAGGTTCCAATGTTCCACAAGTACCTATTAGGTAATAATTTCCAATCATGAAAAACATGCCACAAGTTCAATGATAAGGTCTTGGTTCACAAGTTTCCCTCAATTAACAAGGTATGACTAGTTGGTAACATGTCCCTATTCAACTTCAATAGGCATAGTACAACCATATTCCTCCATCCCACTAGGCATACAATTTATGATCATAAGGATTTGACTCAAGAGATGAGGTTAGATATAGTGTTAGTTTTCATATAAAATAATGAAATAAACACACTAACAAGCATAACATATCTAGGCCTAGATCATATGGGGAGCTTAGTGAACAAATAAAAAATGACAAAGTTTAACAAAAATTAAAATAACTTGAAAATTCCTTACCTTCCTTGAATGCTCCAAATGGTGTGTTTATTTATCTTGTTTTACTTGTGCATAAAGAGTCTTTACCAAATGGAGTTATGTGGCTCCTTCTCTCATTAGCACCATTATTAGCCTGGCTTTGATATGTATTGATGGCTTGGCTTATGATTTTGTCATTATACACTATTGTTTCCAATCTTGCTACAAAACCATCATTATAACATTACTCTGTCCAAGTTATCCAAATTAAGAGGCAAATGTTTGTATTTATAGGTTTAGAAACTAACCCCAACTCAATGTGAGTTAGAGTGTAGTTTAAGCATAGAATGGGTTCAAAGCTAACCTTAATGAGTTAATTAACCCCATTAGAGTTAAAAGGTGTCAAATGGTCATGATTATCAATGAATAAGCATGTTGAGATATTTTAAGATATTTGACAACTCACAAAAAGTTAATTATGAATTTCTAAGATATTCTTGAATTTTGAATTTACTTTTTTGATAATTCATTAATTACTCATAGATAAGTCAAGCAGGTATTTAATTAAGTTTATCATTTTAATTAATTCTATTTAATATTTTGAATATTTTCAAGATTTGAATTAATTCATGGGTGCACTTGCCCCATTTAATTAGTTTATAGGCCAAATTGCATGTTGTAATGTCATGGAATAATTGGAGATGAATCCATCATAGGTTTTTGATGTTTATGGTAAGTTACCCCAATTAAGGATGTCTCGATGTGATTCTGAGCTTGTATAAGTGTTTCAAAAGAAAAATTAAGAAGTTTTGTGATTTTTTAGATTAATTTGTAAGTTGGAAGGAATTAGTCTAAGGTTTGGTAGGAATCCATTGGTGACCAATTTTAGGTGTCTCTCTCTCTCACTTTATACATATACACACACACATATACATATATATATATATATATATATATATATATATATATACACACATATATATATATACACACACATATATATATATACATACATACATATATATATATACATACATATATATACATACATATATATATATATACATACATACATATATATATATATATATATATACATACATATATATATATATACACACACATATATATACATATATATATATATATATATGTATATATATACATACATATATATATATATACATACATACATACATACATATATATATATATCACATTAAATCACTTAATCCAACCATATGTATATTTTTCATTTGTAAAGTTGATAACTTTAGGGCACTAGACACTTACATTGGAATAGGATACTTGCATCAACGTAGGTGTTTGACTAGGATTCAAGTGCTCAAGAAGCTAGAAAATATGTATAAGTCCAAAATTTGAAAAGATAGAAAATAAGTAGGTTTATAGTAAGATAAGAATGATATGAGACTTAGGTCATTTCAATAACAATAGTCAAATCAAGAGGTAATAAATTTGGCACAAAGAGATAATGTATGTGAGACTTTCAACAACATGAAGGCCTAGAAGCTAAAGGTATATCCATGATATGTATTTTCCAAGTGTACTGATGTGCTATATAATTTAGATTTAGTGTCTATAATTTTATGTTAATGAGACTTGTTTCATGTATTCACGTTGCTTTCATTTATTGTTAATATTAATTTATATTGATAACGGCATGTCTTGATCAATTATATCCTCTGAGGGTAAATATTTACAATCAAAAGTAACTAGATTTTCATTGATTATTAGACCATGCATAATATCCACAAAATTAGCCAATGTTATGTCACTTAATATTTACATTTTGAATAATTATTATGTATGCACCTAAATTATCTCACTTTATTATTAGTTGGCACTAATTCCACTCATCTCATTTAATTCCATTCAAGTATCACCCCTTCTATTAATTTATCTAATATGCCCCTTCATTATTATTCATTTACTAACCTTATTATTCCCCCACTTAGTCATTAATCTTCCTAAATCATGTCTTGACCCATCCTAATCCATCTTATCTATTATTTGGGAATTTAAAATTACCATGATCCACTTACCCACCTACCAATCCTATTCCTAGGCTCTCATATACCCTTAGTACCTAATTAACTACCTAATCCCTCACTAATCCTAACTAACCCCTAAGGAGATTCTATAATTATATAATTCTATAGCCTCATCTTTATTTGCCCCTTCTTTCTAGAAGTATATATTCTAGAGGCTTTCAAGGAACATTTAATTCCTTGGAAGATTCCTCCACCCTTGATCCCAACAACCCAACTTTGAAATACAGAAATTAATCCTTCCTCTTCTATATAAAAAAACTCCAATCCTCCATTGAAAGGGAGGAATAACTACAATAATCATATCAATAATCCGTGAATCCATTGATCACACCATCACTATTTTGAGTTTAATTACAATCAACAAAATCAATAATCCAATGGCTTTGTTTGAAGATCTTAGAGGGAGGCTAGTTGAAGCAAGGAATTGGTAAGGTCATCTTTATCTTTTTTGATTTGCTTCAATAATATCTCCTGTTAAGTGTATTATGTATTTTGATTCTTATTTGTCATATTTAGATAATTTCTCAAAATTTATAGTCATACATTTGGTGACCACAGTGGGAAAGAGATCTTTTTGAACTAATTTTGTGAATGTAAAGTGTGATAATGAAGCTTGCAAGGAAATTTTGGAACAAATTTGGGGCTTAATTTGATAAAATTTATGTTCTTTCATGAATTTTTTTTACAAACTTAGTTATGACTGTGCCTTTTCAAAGTCATGTATTTGTACCCAACTATTGTGGTATTGAGCTAAACAAACCCCTAACCACTGGCCATTTACCTAGACCTTAACTTTGTGCAAAAATCATTTTTTTATATGATATTTAATCTAATTTGTGACTTTGTTTATTATACTACATACTCCATGCATATATATAATATTTATGATTAATTGTGTAACAATTTTGGAATGTTTGAGTCTCTATAGTTGTGTTTCAATACATAACCCTATCTTGAAAGAGTGAGGAGGCTCTTAGGATAATTTATCACATCTAAATGGATAGCCTATATTATGTTACAATGTCACAAATTTATAATATAATTAGGGGTATTATGGTAATAATAGTCTAGTATAAATTTAATAATCTTATGAGTATGGTAGTGATTTTGACATTTCACATAATACAAGCCAATTAATCATTCTAACATTAAATCTATGTAATCATTTTAATATTTTGTCCATATTCAATCCCTATAATATTTTTTCCATATTTTGTCACTATAGTTACATTCATTCCATTTTGGAACACTCTCATTTCATTATACATTGGGAGGATGCTGGTCACATGCATATTTATATGATTTTAAAATCATGAACTTTCCAAAATATGCTTGAACTCTGGGCACAACACGAGGGAGTTTTGGTGAAGGCATCATACAAATTGAGTTTGAAGAATCACTAATGTAATTATTTTTGGAATTAACCTATCAAAAAATTCAAACACCACATGTTGTGGGAGGTTAATAAAGGATTGATTAACACATCTAGATAAATAGTGGCAAGTGGTCAATCTATGAATGCAGTCAAACTTGCAAGGTAATAAAGTGAAGCACATGTTTGGTAGCTCAGTTAGTGAGAATATCATCTCTTTTAAATTTAAATAATTGAGTTACCTAGAGGTGCATTTTTTTAGTCATTTATTCAATTAAACACTATTAAAGATAAATAAAACATTTAATTTTCTTCTCAAAATGGTTAGAATTATCTAAAAGGCATATAGAGGGGAAGAGAGATTTTTAGTAGAAAATAAATAATTATATTTATAATGTCATTAGTTTTGAACCTTAAACCTATTGGAAAGTTTTATACACATTTTTTGGCCTTTTCACCCTACTCTTTTCCATCTTCATTATACCCATCTATTGTTGATAAGGCTTTTACTAGATGTTTTACTAGCTACAATTTAATGTTTTACTGAGGCAACATAATTATACTAGTAGTATTATTGGGTTTCAAAAATTGATTTTATATATCAAAATGATCTTGAATTGGTGACTCTACAATGGCACAAAAATGTTTTTGGTGGAAGGCATTGCAGGAATTATATTTCTTGAGTCTAGGTGAAAGCATTAAAATCCTATTATTTGGTCATACCCAATTCTAGAATGCACCAATGTCTTATGGATATTCATACTCACTATAAGACATCTTCAATTATAATAAATATTATTAGGTAGTGAACCTTGAACACTATTAGATTATTTTTTGGCCTATAAGCTCATCACCCATCCTTGACATATTGCCAAGATCCCAATCCATGAGGATTTTTGGATTCATCAGACCATGTGGTTTAATTTCATTCTTATCAAACATATATAGGCAATGTGTCTTTATAATTCCCATTTTTCAAAATATACTTTAATACGTGTCAATGTCAAAATAAATCATAACATTTTTAAATTATTTGGACCACCCTTTTTGGTCAATCTTGACTAGATTGCAATTTTAAGGTTGTTTTGAGTAAATGGTCATGGAAAGTGTTCTTTATATATATGGCTAGAGGTATTATTCAAATGCCATCTAAATAGTCATTAAGTTGTCATATCATTAATATTACATGTTTATTTTAATTTTACATTTTATCCATTTATTTTAAAGTGATATAAGATGGATGGTAGTTTGATCAACTAGCCCCTTATTATTAATATAATGATTTGGTCATATTAAATAAGTTTTTTTGTAGTTATCCTGTAATATAAAAATAATGATTATATAAAAATGGTGGAATTTTCAACATCTAGGTATTTAAAAACACCAAAAGAATCAATTTTTTTCAAGCTACTAACAATTTTTCATTATAGGTTGCCTTGTATGCTCCACATAATGATTGGTAGAATGTTAACATTGATCCAAATACCAATCACTTGTTTGGCAGGTTGATCAATTTTAAAATTAGCTAAAACATTATTTTTAATAATTTTTTTGATTTTTATTATGCCTTGAATTGATGTGTACCTACAGGTCTCATTTTTCTAAGGAAAATTTATCAAAACTACTAAAATTATCTTTGTAGGTTACCTCTCAAGTTTGTTAATCAAAACTACCAATCACTTGTCTTGCATGATACCCTTTATGAGCACCAATCAAATTACTAGTAGTTTTCATGTAGGCCACCTATTAAAGACATTTTGGCATTTTAAAAACTATTTTGAATTTAATCATTTTAATCACTTTATCATTTTGTCTGTATTACTTTGTATGTTCTTATATATATTTGATCTCACATCTAATTAATTATTTAATTAATCTCTTTTTGGCCTACCTGTTTGTCACCCAAGAGATATGATGGTGTATGTTCTCCTCCTTGCATCCTTTCATTAATTCCTAGAGGATTAAAAACCATTAAAAACCTTACTTATTTTATTTTTTAGGGGAAACATGATGTGGAATTAGCGTGCACACTCTTGCCATAGTCTTAAGGGATAATGACTATGAATTTCACCACCACACACTAATCCACACTCTATGTTATGACAAACTATAAATATTAGGGGAAACTATCATTAGGCTAAACAACTGACCCCATATAAGTATTTCATGAAGTGGAATATTTAACTCTATATACCAAGCATTAGATGACACCCTATATGAATTTGGGCCCCACCATACCTAGCGTATATCAAGGACTCCCCTAGAGAGAATGTATAGCTTAGCCTTAAACCTTTTGACCATAACAAGTGATCTAATTATAGAGTCAATATCAACTCCCAAGTAACCATCATGTTTAGATAGGGTTGAGAGGGTTTAGTCATTAACTTAATGGGTCACTAGCCTACAACCTCACCCATGAAGCTATTAGATAGTGCGGTCATCAAGTTGCACATCGATCAGTTTACTAATCTAAGGATTAAATTTTTCTTACCTGGGTATGTGTTATGTTATACAAGTATTATTTTTGAACCAAGTTAGCCTTTCACCCCAAACCCTTACATGGCTATCTAGTTCTTTTTGCATGTATTTCCATCTTGTATATTATTTCATCATATCTTGCACATCCTTAACCTTGTAAATATCCTAATATAACTTTGTCTTGATATTCCCCCTTATTTATTTGTCATCTAATCCTTATCTTATCAAACCTTATCATCCCCATATAGTATAACCCTATTTCACTAAATTTTGTTTGTTTTAAGTTTAAAGGAAAACAAAGAGAAGGATGGGGATAAGTAATTAAAATGAACCTGGATTTGGTTTGTGAACACTCCTATTTGGCTGGGAAGGACTACCTACAAATAAGAAAGCACAAACACAAGATGTTTTTTAGCAGATGAATGAGTAGGATGTCAAGCTATGTGCTTATTCTAGGAAGTGTGAAACTTCCCTAGAGATGATAGTCCACTTTTAAGAGACAAAATAATAATAAATAACTAAAAGAGAGGTAAATAGAGAGTAAA
Organism: Torreya grandis; assembly: GCA_037957365.1. Lineage (NCBI taxonomy): Eukaryota > Viridiplantae > Streptophyta > Pinopsida > Cupressales > Taxaceae > Torreya > Torreya grandis. The sequence continues at coordinate 7,061,830 of JARHVA010000056.1, forward strand.
AGAGATAAAATTATTATTTTTAACAACCTATTCATAGCAAAGAGTGACAAGGTGAAGGTGAGGTGCCTTTTTGGTGTTTTAGAAGTTGTCTAGGTAGGTTTTGAAGAGGTTAGGAAATTGATAGTCATCGACATTGGTAGGAGTGTGATTGATATCGGTTAGGCTATTGAGGTCGATAGTGAGGTGACTGATGTTGGTTAGGCTATCAAGGTTGGTAGGGGCAATAATTGTCTGAGAGGTTATAGAAGGCTTTTTCAAGTCTGGGAAATGGTTTGGATTAGATCAGAGAGATTGAGAGATTTAGGAGAGGGAGTTTATGGCATGATTAAGTCTAGTCAGAGGGTTGGTATGCATATAAGGGGAAATAAGCAAGGAAGATTTTTAACTCCCTCATAAGGGTAAGATTAGAATTATGTAAAGTAGTGCAGGGTAGATATAAATAAATGGAAGAATAAATATTTAAATGACCTATAGTATCAGTGATATACTTAGCTATGGTGCTCACTGAATGATAAGTGCTATGTTGATGGTTTTATTTTGGGATTTTAAACCTAAAAGCTTGAATAGAGAGAACAAGTAGATGTTATTGGTCCTCAAGAGCTCAATTGATGATGGTGATTGAATTACATAGAGTGATTGTAAGCTTGGATGTCAAAAATAGAATGTTGAGAGCTTGAACAAGAGTAAGAATTGATTTTATTAATTTTTATTGACCTAAGTACAAGTTAGAGTTTGGATTATATTATCAATATCAATGATCCCATCAATGTCAGTGGGGATCCTATCAATGTCAACCATGGGTTGACTGACATTAACAACCCTAAAATAGGTAAACCTTTATATTTTGGCCTATTTTCTATTGTTGTGTGTACCAAGTGTGACACCCATTATAAAATGGTAAAAATAAAATGTTAGGAAGTAGTTATTTAGGAATTTAGTTTGGAAGTGGGAATAAGTCTTAGGTAGTTAGGATGAGGGGACCAGATCTTGAGTGACTCATCAAGGGGGAATTATTCATAGGGTGAGGTGGATAGGTAAGGTGGAAATAGGGGTGTTTAATTAACTTAATTAAGTATTTTAAATTAATTAAATGTGTGAGGGGTAAAAGTATGGGTTAGGGAAATTAATTTTTATTATTAAAATGGGCTTAGGGGGGTTTTGACATAGGGAATTATGCACATGTGTGTGACATAATTTTGGTATCTACATTTTCCCCTTTTTGTCTTATAATTTTTAATAACATGTTACAAGATAAAAAATAGGAGTTAGATGCTCTAAGTATTGGATGAGGTATCCCCCCAAAATGGGAATTGATAGAGGAAAAACTAGAATTGGGTACTAGTTTGATAGAAAACTAATTGCGTGATTGGTGGAGAATTGAGCATCACTTCATAAAATGAGTTATAGTTAACAACATTAAGAACATGCAAGGTTAAAGAGGACTCAGATAGAAGTAACCAAATCATAGCTTGTAAGTGATAGCTAACAGGTCAAATCAATCAAAATTGTAACTCTAATGGTTAATGTGTCTTGGGTAGGAAGTGCCCCTAAGAAACAAAAAAGGGTTGAAGGTGATAGGATGAGCTTGGTTTCCATCCACAAAACCTAAAATACATACATGTTCATAATAGCCAACTATATAGGAATAGCCTAAGCAGTCAAGACAAGTAATGTACACTTAGTGTAAAAGGGTTAATGAGTGAGGAAATATTCATGATCTCCAAGAATAGCTATCGAGGGTGAATATTTAAGTGATATTCAATGTCACTTTATCATGGTTGGGGGAGATATATGTGATCTCTAGTTACCCCAATGTATGGGTAAGGTTGTGCAAAGTTGTGGGTTTTTGTGTTGGAAAATAGTAATTGAAAAAGTGCCAACATTGGTAAAATGTGTTGATATCACTAGGATAAAATGATAAAATTGGTATAATTAGGGAAACATTACTAATGTCGGTAAGCGTAAGTACTGATGTCGATAGGTTAGGTTAAGATTACTGATGGTGATGACTAATAAAATGCTACGCCCCTAACCTATCACATATATGAGGATAGTATTAGCCGTCTTGTGGCTTACTTATCCCTCTTTGACATTATATTAAATTTATCTATGCTTTTATAATTATTAGGTCAGCCTATGGAGTAACCATGGCCTAGATAGACTATATATAGGAGGTAGTGGGTAATCATTTATCATCATATTGTGAATTCTGCTCTTATTGAAGCTTGTGGAGGTTGCCCCCTTGAAGTGGCTTATCTATTATCATATATTTGGATATATTTCAGTCATATTTATATATAATTCTACTATTATACTTAATTATTGAATTAATGTCATTATAAGTGGTATCAGAGCTGCGATTTGGGCAATCTTCTGGGTGAAACACTAAATTTTTAAATTTTACGCTATATAAAAAATAATTTCTAATTTCTTTGCAAAATTTTCACTGGAGGTGCGAAATAATCAAATAAATCTTCCATTAAAATTTTAGCTCATTTGGATCTATTTTACAAAAGTTATCACTATTTTATGATTTTTCATAAAATTGCTCTATAGTGCGCAATTCAAAGAATTTTTTTGAGTTATTTACATTTTTTGAAAGATTAAAAAAAATTAGATCTGGTTTATTCTTTGTATATTTTTATTTGAGGCTGACATAATTCCAAAATCGCTTGGTCAAGGTTGGGTCAAAAGTGCCAATAAGGGTCGACATCATAAAGCCCTTTTATGGCAGGTCCACAAACTCAGGGCCAAGGAAAGGGTGATGAAACTCTAGGTAAACCTATTAACAAGTATGATATGGAGTTAGAAGGGGGATGTACTAGACCCTTTGTACCAAGATTTTTTGACATAGATCACAAAGTGAGCCAGCTTGACTATAGTGTGCAAGGCATTCAGAGTGAGGTGCAAGACATACAATCTAATATGCAATCCATAAAAGATATTTTGGGAGATATCATGATGGATTTGAACATTAATTAGTCAAATCATCAAGCTAACTTTATTTCACAAACCCACCAGGGTGGTTCTCCTAACCAGTCTACTTCAAATCTAACTCCATGGCCACAGAGGAACCTATTACCAAAGGTGGATATGTGCAAATTTGATGGAAAAGATCCACTCAATTGGCTCAACCATATGGAAAGATTTTGTGACCTACATTAGATTCCAAGTGGATAAAAGGTTACCATGGCATCCTTGTATCTTGAACCTGATCAATTCATTTGGTATCAATGGTTGTATGCTCAAAAGAAAAAGATGACTCTCAATGTCACTTGGTTAGTTTTTATAGAGGAGCTACAATTACACTATGGAAATAGTGTGATAGAGAATTACTTTAGACAACTAGCAAAATTGTGACAAAATGGCTCCATCAAGGATTATATTCATCAATTTCAGAACCTATCCTTACATGTGGAGACAATTTTTAAAGAAAACTTGAATGACCTATTTTTGGGTGGACTCAAGGACCACATTCAACATGGGGCATGCATGTTTAATCCACTTAATATTTTTGATTCTATTATCCTAGCACGTAGAGCTGAGGAAAAATTCATAGCCAACAAGAATCAGCCATTCACTCACTTCAAAGATCATAGCATATCGTCACCAACATTTCCTGCACCTACTAGTTTGACCCCTCAGCAAATTAAAGAGAAGTGTGCAAAAAGATTATGTTTTGGTTGTGATAGCAAGTGGAGTAAAGGACATAGATGTGTTGAGAAGAAGTTATTATACATTGAGGGACCAAACAAAGATGAAGAAGTAGATGATGCCTCCAATGATGATGAGGAAGATATAGAGGAGGTACCTAAAGATTCCCAACCTACAATCTCTTGTCATGAACTTGCAGGTATTAACACTCCACAAACTCTTAAGGTAGTGGAGTTCCTCAAGAAATAGAAGGTGATAGTGTTGATTGATTCAGGGAGCACACATAAATTTATAAACCATAAGTTGGCCACTCAATTGAACTGCTTCATCTACCTAGCACTAGAATTTTAGGTCATGACTGCAGATGGTGGCACAATTAATTGTTCAGGCAAATGCCATAGTATTAAGCTTACTATGGGTGGGTACAATCTCAACTCTCCTATGTTTTCTATTCCCATGGGTAACACAAACATTATTTTTGGAGTCCAATGGCTCACAACCTTAGCTACCATTGAGATGAACTTCCAAGAACTATTCATGTGCTTTCATTCTGAAGGTAAGAAAATTGAACTACATGGATTACATGCAAAATCTCCACAATTGATTAGTTCACATCAGATGATCAAGATGCTAAAAAATGGGGTAGAGGGAATTATTGCATGATTATACTCCATATATGTTCAACCCACACAAGTATCTACACATCCTGATCTATAAATAATTCTTGAAGACCACTCATCTATTTTTAGGGCCATGCCAAAAGGACTACCACCAAAAAGAGAACATGATCATGCCATTCAACTAATTCTAGGTAGTCAACCAAAAAATATCAAACCATATAGATATCCATATGCACAAAGAGTGAAATTGAAAAGATGGTCCATGAGATGCTTGAGGCAGGGATCATCAAGCATAGCCAAAGTGCATATTCATCACCAGTGGTCATGGTGTGGAAGAAGGATGACACATGGAGGATGTGCGTAGATTATAGGGAACTCAACAAGTACACCATAAAAGATAAGTTTCTTATTCCAATAATTGATGATTTAATTGATGAGTTGCATGGTGATAATTATTTCACAAAATTGGATGTTCGCTAGAGTTACCATCAAATTAGAATCAAGGATGAAGATGTTCATAAAACTGCTTTTAGAACACATGAGGGCCATTATGAGATTTTGGTAATGCCCTTTGGTCTTAAGAATACACCATATACTTTTCAAAGCTTGATGAACACTATTTTATGCCTTTTTTAAGGAAGTTTGTGTTAGTTTTCTTTGATGACATATTGATTTATAGTCAGACATGGGAAGCACATCTGTAACATGTGAAATAGGTGTTGATAGTTTTGGAGAAGCACCAATTTTATGCAAAGCCATCTAAATGTGATTTTGGAGTATAGGAGGTAGAGTACCTTGGTCACATTGTTTCCCATGAAGGGGTCAAAGTTGATCCCCAGAAGATCAAAGTGATAATGGAATGGCCCATGCCAAAAACTCTCGAAAACCTTCAAGGGTTCCTTAGACTAATAGGTTACTATAGAAGATTTGTGAAAGATTATGGTAGCATAGTAGTTCCACTCATTGCATTGATAAAAAAGGATGCTTTCCATTGGAATGATGATTCCACCAAAGCATTTGAAAAACTAAAAGTAACTATGAGCACCACTCCAGTTTTGGCTACTATAGACTTCTCACAAACATTCACTATTGAATGTGATGCTTTTGGGTCTGGATTGGGGGCAGTACTAATGCAAGAAGGAAGACCCATTGTATTTTAAAGTCATCAATTGAAAGGTAAGAATCTACAAAAACCTATCTATGAGAAATAAATGATGGATATTCTTCATGTAGTTAAACAATGGAGGCCTTATCTAATGGGTAGACACTTTAAGGTGAAAATAGATCATGATAGTCTCAAATAATTTTTGGAGCAAAGATTATCATTTGAGGAACAACAAAAATGGGTAACCAAAATGTTGGGTTATGATTTTGAAATCATCTACAAGAAGGGTAAAGATAATGTAGTAGCAGATGCACTATCCAAATGGGATGCATCCATAGAAGCATTAATTTGTGCAATGTCCATATTGCAAGCAGATTAGGTGGATGGAGCTAGGTTAGAATGGGAGAAAGACAAGGATACACATGTTGTAATTCAAAATCTCCAGCAAGGTAGTTTATCCTCTGACAAATTTGAATGGAAAGGTAATGTCCTATGGTATAAGGGTAGGTTATACTTATGCAAAAATTCAAAGCTTAAACATAAGATTCTTGTAGAGTTACATGCATCTCCAATTGGGGACACTCAGGGTTCTTGAAAACTTATCATAGAATTAAGAAAGAATTATTTTGGGAAGGACTCAAGGGAGATGTAAAAAATTTTGTGGAAGAATGATTGATATGACAACATAATAAAGGTGAAACAGTTAAGACCCCAGGTTTGTTACATTCGTTAGAAATTCCTAGTAAAAGGTGGGAGGAGGTTTCCATGGATTTCATCACTGGGTTACCTTGTTCTGAAGGTAAGAATGTTATTTTGGTCATTATGGATAGGCTTACAAAATATGCCCATTTTTGTGCTCTTTCACACCCATTTTCAGCAAGTACAGTAGCAGCTATTTTTATGGAAGCACTTCTCAAATTACATGGAAACCCAAAAATAATTGTAAGTGATCATGATCCTATTTTCAATAGTAATTTTTGGACTAAACTATTTTCTTGTTTGGGTACTCAGCTAGCTCATAGCTCATCTTACCACCCCCAATCTAATGGAAAAATTGAAGTGGTTAACAAATTTTTAGAGGGGTATCTTCGTTGTTTTGTATTAGATAAACAAGAACATTGGGTTAAATGGCTACCACTTGTAGAATGGTGGTATAACACATCTTTCCATACCTCTTCTAAAATGTCTCCATTTCTAGCACTATATGGTTACCATCCACCTTCCATCACTTCTTCATTAAAGGTGCACACTAAGGTTTGAGATGTGGAAGAACACATTCAACATCAACAAGAGGTTTTGGCTAGTTTGAGAGAGAATTTCACCTTGGCACAAAATGGGATGAAGCAACAAGCAAATCAAAATTGTAGTGAGCAAAATTTTGACATGGGTGATTGGGTATTTGTTCGTTTGTAGCCTTACAAGCAGATGTCCTTGAAGTAATAGAAAAAGGACAACAAAATTGCTCCTAAGTATTATGGCCCTTATCAGGTTCTATGAAAAATTGGAAGTGTGGCTTACAAGCTTGAGTTACCTCATTCATCTCACGTACACCCAGTATTTCATGTTTCTTGTTTGAAGAAGGTCATTGGATAGAAAGTTTCCACCCAGACAGAGCTCCTAGAATTAGATGAAGAAGGATGAGTCATTTTGGAACTAGAGAAGATCCTCCAAACACATACCAAGAGGTTGAGAACTAGAGAGATTAGGGAATATTTGATCAAGTGAAAAAACCAAAGTAGTGAAGATGCAACTTGGGAAGGTGAAGATTTTCTACAACAACATCCAGAGTTGTTCAACGTTGAGGACAACATTGGTTTGAAGGGGAAGGGCATGTTATGCCCCTAACCTATCACATATATGAGGATAGTATTAGCCAACTCATGGCTTACTTTTCCTTCTTTGACATTATATTACATTTATATATGCTTTCTTTTGATTAGTAGGTCAGCCTATGGAGTAACCATGGCCTAGATAGACTATATATAGGAGGTAATGGGTAATCATTTATCATCATATTGTGAATTTTGATCTTATTAAAGCTTGTGGAGGTTGCCCCCTTGAAGTGGCTTATCTATTATCATATATTTGGATATATTTTAGTCATGTTTGGATATAATTCTACTATTATACTTAATTCTTGAAGTAATTTCATTACATAAAACTTGATAAAAGAGGGTTTGGTGGCTGACCAAACTCATTTTCAACTTTGTGATTAGAAAGAAGAAATAAGGATTTGAGATCAATTTAAGATGGGAACACAATGAGGGGACCTAATAAGAGGTGTATAACCATAGGAACTAGCAGTGCTAGCCAAGAGGAGATGGTGAGATGAGATAAAAGCCAAACTACTTTAATTTTATATTTCTAAGTTTTAGGTTAAATGAGAGGTGGATGTGTAGAAAATAGGATTGAGGGGGGATAAAATAGATTAAGGTAGGTGTAGGAAAAGTTAGGGAGATTTGGGGGTAGTTTTATAGTGAAAATGTGTAAGTTAGGTTTGGGTTATTCAACCCTAGGGTTGAACTAGTTACTAACATTAGAAAGATTGATCGACGTCAGCTAACACAACACTAAGGTTGATCAAATTAGCTGACATGGCACTAAGGTTAGTATTGTGTTACCAACATTAGTCATTACATAGGCTAATAAAGTGCTAACATTGGCATTGATGTCGACGTCAGCTACTATTAAAAAGTAATAAACAAGAGAAAAGGTGAGTTTTTGATCTCTAGTGGGAGTAGTCAACTAGCCTAATGGTTGAGGTAGCCTTAGAAGATCTTGTGTCATCTAAGTGCTACTTACATAGCCTAGTTTAGGGCCTTAGGCCAATGTAATTATAAAAAGATCTAAAAAGGTGTGTGTTATGAAAAAAGGTAAGTTGAGATAGTTGAGAGGTCTAGGTTTTAAAAGATAGGTCATAGTGTCAAGGGTCAAGAATATAGGTAGTGAGGCCTAGAGTTGGAATAGGTGGTGTTAGCCTAGGGTAGAGAGAGAGAGAGGTAGTGAAGCCTAGGGTAGTTAGTAAGGTGGGTTTATGGCCAAAATAAGCTTAGAAGACCCCATGTCAACTGAGTGATGCCTACATAGCTTAGTTTAGGGTCTTAGACTAATGCAGGTCTCCCAATGAAAAGCGAAAAAGGTGACCTAATTCATGTGTGTATAAATGTAGTCAAGGATGGAGCTTAAACTATGAGACCATTTGTAGAGGTTATTGACATGCATGAGGAGAGATGTTACTCCAAATGAGTGGGATCATATAATAGCTATCAGTTTAGGAGAATTGAAATGATACTATCATGTTACATAAGATGTGTCACTAATGATAACATTGATTGAGAGGTGGGATCATACCATCAACACCATCCATCTATCAATCTGAGAGCTAATAGTTACATAGGAGGATGTGTATATGAGCTTTTCACATGCTTGAGGGAGGAGTATGATATATACATGGTTAGTTTATATGGGGAATATGTCAATGAGGTGACTTGCCACTCTATGAATTTTGCATATGAGCCACTCTACATGGTTGATAAAGAACAACATCATCTTAACATCTTAATGATGATTAAGATGATAGTTTATGCATTACTTGATGCAGATGGAGGGACATTTTGATTTCTCTAATAGGTATGCTTGCATAGATGATTGAGTAGTAGACCATTTTTATCGAGGATCCAATATTTTTGGCATAGTTATATAGAGAGATATGAGGTTTGAGGTTATGATGGTGATATATCTTATGTGTGAGCCATCTTTTACACTATTGGGCATATCAGTACATCATGGTGACATGACCACTAGGGATACCTTCCACTATCCTATCTAGCTTTAGGGTTAGATTTAGATGGTAGAGAGATGGGATGGCATAGACCCAAGTAGATAGCATTGTGTGAGACATCACCTACTATATGTACATGATTAAGGGCCTAATCCCTATAAATATCATGTGGAGATAATTTCTAACATATCTAATTTTTAGAGGGTAGATAGAGTAGCTTATTAGGTTACAAAGCTCATTATGGGTTAGGGGGAGATGGGCCAATGAGCTAGACATGGTACCCATGGCATAGGTTAAGAGATAGTTTGGGATATTATAGGATATTCTGCTTACCTTCCCTTGAGACAAGAGGGATGACATAAAGGAATATTTGGCATTACCTTAGGAGATCGATGGGCTAAATTATGAGGAGCTAAAAGTAGGCCTAGGTGTTGGGGACTCAGGGTGTATAACTACCTATATAGTTTGGTGGGTAGGGTTACATATAGTGATATAGGTCATGAGGCCACCAATAGACTTATAGGGGTTAGTCAGGGAGAGAGATGAAATTCTATAGTTGTGAGATATAGTAGTATAGGCTTGGGATGTAGTATTTCAAACTTAAGAGATGACCTAGTAGAGGTTTGATCCTTACAGGGGTAGGTGGTGACATTATAGGGCCAAATTGGGGCTCTATAGGGTTAGGTTATAACACTAAAGGTCTAGATGACTATTTTATAAGGTTAGGTGACTAAAATGATGGTAGAGAGAGATAGTCTGAGAGTAGTAGTAGGCCAGGCCACTCCTCCACCACCACCATAGGGACCAATATAGGCTGGGCCATCATCAAGTGCCATGGGTCCTCCATAGGTTGTATCCATGGTGAGGTATTTGACTACCCCAGATGAGATTGCTTGCTATGAGAGGGTGATTAGAGAGTTCCTATAGATACAAATATATTTAGAGTTTAGAGAGTAGGAAAGGTTGATGTCACATGTGATAGCTTCTAGCTCATGTTGATGTAGACAGATAGAGAGTGGTGATGATATTGCATCCTCATCACCTCAGGGAGAGTATTGAGGACCCTAAGTATCAGTTTTTGCTAGTTTTTATGTATATATGTGATATGTATACTAGCCTATGAGCTGAAGATGCAAGATGTATATTTTGAGAGAGATTTATGATGTTATGATGATGTAGATGATGAACATGTATTTAATCATATATGATGTATATGAGATGTTCATTTATTACCATGTGTTTATTTGGGATGCTTTGATTATGATTATGATGTTGATATGAATTATGTTTATTTTATGCTTATGTTGATTTGGATGTTAATGTTGATCATGTTATCTGAGTTAGACTAGCCGTTCCCATATATATGATGGTATATACATAGTTGATTAGTTAATTTCATCTTGGCATTTTTCCATATTTGTGATGGTATATGTGTAAAATAAATATGTTGGTTATGTTAGTTTATTTCAATATTTTTCCATATTTTTCATGGTGTATGCATAAAACAAATAGGTTGGTTATGTTAATGTTGGTATGACATTATTTTTGCATCTCAAATAGAGATATCAACATGTGATGTGGATGGAAAAATAAAAGGTAGAATGCTCATGCATTGGTAAAGACCATATTTTAACATATAAACAGGCTCAAGAAAATGAGCCTCTTTCATGCATTATATCTTTGAACCATTGTGTTTGTTAGAGAAGCATCATGTTTATGTCATGTTAAGTGAGCTTCATAGTCCCTTGAAGGAGTATGAAGGGAAAATATGTATAATGATGGAAAATGTTTAGATGGCATAACCTACCAAGTAGAAATGATATATGCCTTTTGTGGGTGACCCGAGAGCTAATATAGACAAGTCCATGACTTAAAGTTTTTTTTTTAAGCTGATCAATGCAAGAAGCCTAAAATGGGATTTTGTATAGGCTAAGGTTATGCAAAGAGGTAAAGAACCTTCTATATTTTTTTTCCCTTTGAGAACAAATCTTGGCTTAGCCATCCATCAAGGGAGTGGTCTAAGCTTTAATTTTAAATAGCTATCCTTCAAGGGAACAATATATTGATAATATAAAAGGGAAGTTGCACAACTATCCTTTAAGGGAGTAGTCAATGTTGAAAAACATGACCTAAGATTTTAGAACTTTTTCAAATATCCCTTTTTTCACTTTTAGTCATGGATAAGACTATAAAGGTTTAGGATTTTTCCATTGTGAGGATAAAACCATACCACTGTGTAAGTTATCTAAATTTATAGGAGTAAAGGTGAAGAGGAAGGGAAATGAATGTAATAGGGATGCTCAAGGGATGAGCTCAAGTTAAACATGAAGTAAAGTGATGTTGGTTTAACAAAAGAATGGTCATAGATGCAAGGCATTTAAAGGCTCAGGTTTTGGCCTTCCTTCAAGAGAAGATAAGTAATAAGTTCTTAAACCATACTCGTGAGTTATGATATAATTTCCACCAATTAGGAGCAAATTTACCCTATTTTATTTTCTCCATGTTTGTCAAATGTTGATTTTATTTCAAGACAATATCTCCTATATTAAAATCTTGCTCTTTGAGGTTTTTGTTAGAAACATGTTTGATATGCTCTTGATATATTTGGAGGTGGTTGAGGGCTATGAGATGGCATTCATCAAGCAATTCAAGTTGGTCCAAATGTTCTTAGTGAAAGTCATCATTAGTAAGTATGTCATGTAGAGAAATGCAAAGAGAAGGAATTTGGACCTCAAGAGGCAAAAAAATCTCCATCTCATATACCAATGAAAAAGGTGTAGCATATGTAGGGGTTTGAATGCTATCCTTGCCAATATTTGCCCGTATCATTGACTACCTTCATGAGAATCTTGGTCAAAGTTTTGTTAGAAGCTTCTATTTGTTGATTAGCTTGGGGTTAGTATGGTGATGAGAAGATTAATTTGATTCTGAATGAATCACAAATACTTTTAATAGTCTTGTTTTTGAAAGACTTGCCATTATTAGTTATAATATTATGAGGTACACCAAAATTATAAATGATGTGATGGTTAATGAAGTGAATACTTTTATTAGATTTTTTGGAAATGAGAGGGATGACCTCAAACCACTTGGTTAGGTATTCAATGGTAGTAATGATAGAGTGATGAATGAGGGTTAATCTCTTCAATTAGATCTAAGCCCCATTGGGAAAAGGGCCAAAAGTATTTAAAAACTTAAAATTCATGATTAGGAATGTGAAGGAGGTTAGCATGTTATTGACACTTGATATAATGCCGAATGTAATCAACATAATCTTGATGAAGTGTGGGCCAATAAGAGCCAAATCAAAGAATACATTTAGAAAATATGTGACCATTGAAATGCCCACCACAAATCCCATCATGGATTTTCTTAATAGCAAAGGGAGTCTTAGTACTAGTTAGGAATCTAAGGAGAAGACCATAAAAAGTTTGCTTATAGATAAGTCCCCCTAGTATAGTATAATGAGAAACACATTTTATGAATGCCCATTTACCATTATCAGAAAGATCAGGAGGGGTAATAAAGAAGGAAATACAATCTATGAGTTGTTTGTACCATAAGTCATGTGGGTTGGTTATTACATTTTTGACAAAGAGGATGTTAGCTGAGACATAGGAGGGTAATGTTAAGCAATGCATGGTGGCAGATTCTAAAAGAGGAGGATGAAGAGGGTATGTGTGAAGTAAATGAAGTCATTGTTTCAACAAATTTGTTTGTATATTGAAGAATAGTTTGTGAGAGATAAGAGTCAAATGATCCCAAGAGTGTATCTCCACAATGTTTATACCACTATAGAATTGCATTTTTGCATAGGTTGGAACCATTAAATTGATTAACCATTAGTTGAGAATCACTAAAAATGGTTATGGATTTGATACCCAATAAGAGAGTTGTTTAAAGTTCTAGAATCAAATCCTCATATTTGGCTATATTGTTAGTGCATTCAAAATCTAGTTTAAATGATAAAGGCATAGGCTCACTATCTAGAGGAATAAGTATGATGCTTGTACCCTCACCATGTTGGCATTTAGATAATTCAAAGAACATCATCATTTGATAAGATATGTCATCAATGGAGAGTGTTGTAATAGATTCATCAGGGAATTCAAGGTTTGAAGGTTGGTTATCAAGTAAAGGGGCAACAAATAATTGGTTAGTAATTGTTTACCCTTTAATAGATTTTTGTTGACTAAAATCTAAGTAAAATTCAACAAGAAGCATGAGCCATCGATCTACACATTGGTTGTGATAATTTTTGGAATGCATGTATTTAAGAGGATTAGTATGGGTGACCACATAATTTTTATGATTTAGGAGATAATGGTGAGTCTTAGAGGTGGAAAAGACCAACACAATGAAAAGTTTTTAAGTATGGTTATATCAAGTCTCATAATTAGTAAGTGTGTGGCTTATGTAATAAAACACATGCTCTTGATGTTGGTCATCTCAATGTGCAATCATAACACCTAGAGAATGGTATGTTGCAGAGATGTATAAGTAAAAAGGTTGATTTTCCTTAGGTGGAATAACAACTAGTGGGGAAGGAGGTATTTTTTAAGTGTGTCAAAATCTTCTTGATAGTATGTATTATATTAGAAGGAAACATCCTTTTTGAGGAGATGGTGAAAGGATTGGCAGTGATCTAACAACTAGGAAATGAAATGTCAGAATGACTAAAGTTTGCCTTGTAGGCTACAAATTTGTTTGATATTAGTAGGTGGAGGCATATCTAGAATTTCTCTAACCTTAGTAGGATCAACCTTGATACCATGGAGAGAAATGAAAAAACTTAAGAGTTTACTAGACAAAACACCAAAGACACATTTCTTTGGGTTTAGTCAAATGTTATATTGGAGAAGATGAGTGAATATGGTTTTGAGAAATGTCAAGTGTTCTTGATGAAGTTTATACTTAATGAGTAAGACATCCATGTAATCTTCCATACTTTTATGTAGGAGATCATGGAAAATGTAGGTCATGGTGCATTGGTAGGTTGCACCAACATTTTTCAGGCCAAAAGGCATGACCTAATAATAGAAATTCCCCCATGGGGCAATAAAGGTGGTCTTGTGTTGATCCTCAAAAGTGACCAAGATTTTATTATATCCATAGAATCCATCCATAAGTGATATCATCTCATGGCTAGCTATTAGATCAACAAGTTGGTCGATACTAGGCAATGGAAGATCATCTTTTGGACATGCAAGATTTAAATCATGATAGTCAGTGAAAATATGGATTCCCATGGTAACTTTTGTGATAGGAAAAATATTTTAAATCTATTTTGGGTAGTTGATGAGTTGGATAAAGTTAATGGAAAGGAGGCATTAGAGATCTTCTTTGATAAGGAGAGCGATATGAAGATGCATTTTGTGAAGCTTCTACTTAGAGAGTTTAGCATCTTGATTAGTGATAATATTATGGGTGATGATAGAGGGGTAAACACCAAGCATGTCATTATAAGACCAAGTGAAGGCTTTGATATGTTCATTCATCAAATGTGGCATAATCAGCTTGCTCAAAGGAATCTAAAGATTGGCCAATCTTGAAGATGTGAGGGTTATCATGAGAGGGTAAGTTGATGTCAATAGTTGATTCATTTAACATAGATTGCATTTCATATGGGAGAAATCATTAGATATAAGAATCATCTTCACCCATGTAGGTGATAATTGAATCATCATCCTAACATTAGATAGTGTTAATAGTGGGAGAATCTTCATCAATTATTTTAGGATGAATGAGAGCAAGGGACCTTGTTTTCTTACCTTAACAATAGGTGAGAGGCCCCAGATGGATGGAATTTATTGAAAAAAAATAGGAGGTATAGATAGCTCTGATTTGGTAGGTGATTATGGAGAAGAAGGTGGAGAAGGAGAGACTAGTTCTTTTATAATTAGTTCATGGGAGGTTTTAGTTAATTTATTTGGTTCGTCGTATCCCATCCCAAGCCTCTTTTTGGCATTTTCAATGGTGTTGCTAGTAGGATATTCAATAGGCATGTGGATACCTTGTTCATAATGACCCAAACCAAATCCTTTATAGTCACACCTATAGAGATAGGTGTAAGCAAATCTAGGGTTACTCATGAAAGAGAAGTCACAAGTAAATAGCTGTGGTGAAGAAGATGAATTGTTGATAGTTGGAGCTTGATCAATTTATCAATATGTGAAATTGGTTTAAAGGTTAGGGGGGCCATAAGGGATGACCATACCAATATGGGGGTCATAATTTGGGTGCATTTGAAGCCATCCATATTCTTATGGAGTATAGAACATGTTGAGTGTCAACAAAAGATATTCGATGAGTGATAATCATTGAAAGGTCTCTTTCATGGGATCTTTGTCAAGAATTTGTGTTGTTAGTGTTTATGTAACCATGAGAGTGGAGCTTGTAGAGGATTTAGAAGCATCATGTGAAGAAGATGATGTTTTTAATATGATGAGAACATCATTGGGAATATAGGTCATATTACATGTTTTAAATAGAGGTGGGTCAGTAGGTATAACATGTACTTGTCCATCATGTTCAAACTTGATACAACATTGTAATGTTGAGGGTACACATGACATAACATGTATCCAAGGTCATCCAAGTAGTATGATATATTATAACTCTCCTTCCATAACATAGAAGATCTCAAGAATTGTATGGGGACATACATGAATATGTAAGACAATAGTGCCCACCATAGTAGTTATAGTATCATTAAAGGAATGGAGTACCACATTAGTTTGAGACATGAAATTATCGATAAGGGCTAACTATTTGTAGACATGGGTGGAAATAATATTAATAATAGCTCCCCCATTGATCATAACTCTCTTGATATGAGTTTTATCAATATATGTGGTAATGAAAAGGGTAGAATCCTGATCTTTAAGATGATGAAGTGGAATTTCTAAATTATTGAAAGAAATCAGGGAGATAGAATTAAGGGAGCCAACCAAAGCTGTGAGAGGTTTGGGATCATTAGATTATACCTTAATTACTTGAAAATCACTAGTCAAAGCTTGAAAATGTTGGGATGAGCTTTGGATTAACTCATACAAAGACATTTTCATAGGATTTTGGTGAAGTTGCTTCACCATTGAGCTTTGAATAATGTCTAAAGATGTTATCTTAGGAACATCCAAGATGGAAATCTTATAATTAGTAGGTAGAGTTCCTTTGGTGAAGGGATGGGTCCAAGCTATAGTGACCTTTTCCTTATCTTTATCTTTTTGTTTTTGTGACCGTGTGGCCACATTAAATGTGTTGATTTGAAAATTTGGTGAAGGAGATGGTAAAGGGGTGACAACAACATCTTTGGGCTTGAATTTTGATGGAATAGTAGGAGGCACTATAGATTCCAAAGGTGGAATAATAGGAAGGTTAATGGTAGTTTCATCAAAAAGAGTGTCAACATTGAAGTGTTGTTGAATAACCATTGTGAGGGCTTTATAATTCTTAGTATCAGGTCTAGGTGAATGATGATATAAACAAACTTATGTATCATCAAACCAAGATGGATTCATTCCAAGAGGACTGTAAGTCTTAATGGGAGGAATAATTATTACTAAATATTGTAATAATTGATGTTAGAAAAAGCTTTAGGAACATACAAGTGGGATCATGCTTATTATACTAATAGGACTAGATACCTTCTTTTATTTTGGTATTGGAAAGGTAATTTTATGTGGTGTCTTATTTGGTGATGATAGAGTTATGTGTTTTTCTATCACTTTATTAGTGTCAGACATGAGAGGCCTACAAGACGGCAAAGGCAGGAGTGTAGGTATCTTAACCTTTTATTTGGCTTGGTTAGATGATATTCTACTAAAGTAGAAGTATGTAGCCCCAAAATGGATGGTAAATTTGAGGGTTAAAGAAGGGATTGGTGAGGTCTAGAAGGCTTAACATTATTCTATGTTTTAGGGAAATAAACTCTAACTTGTGGTTGAGGAGTCAAATCTAATGTCACCTATAGATGAATTAAATTAGAAATAGGGTGTACACCTAAAGGCCTAATTTGCTTTAATGTAATAGATTCCTATGAGGATGAGGGTTATAACATAGATGGATAAACTTCCTATAATTTTTGTGAATAATTTATATCTTTATCAAAGACCTTAAGGTAAAGGGTAGTAAGGGGATTGGAAATAAAGGTCGACATTCATTGTGTTGGATATAGAGTCTTAAGTGGGTCCTAAAATGTTGCATGGTCAAGCTTCATGGAGTCAAGAAATTCTAGACTTTTTACCAAATGTGAGAAGGGTTTTGATGAAGTTGACATAGGCCTTCTGATTGTGTCTTTATAAAGCTACGATGTTTGAAAAAAAGGAAAATTATTAGTTTTTGCTACTTCAAGCCAAAGATGAGAAAGAACTGCAACAAGGTCTTCTTCGACAGAGATGGGAAAAGAGACTTGATCTACCATGGGTGGGAGGGGTGGTAGGTGAAGTAGGTTCCTCAAGAGGGTAAATAATAGGTATTATAGCTCCCTTAAAATGTGGGTGAGGCATGGGTAGATTATGATCCTCCATAGGTAAAAGAAGGGGTAAGAGTGGTGTAATTGGAGTAGGCACAATATGTCTCTCATCTATTATGGGAGTAGATGATATGAACTCTTCTAGGTACAAAGGTGAAATGGGTGGGGTACCACTCTCTATAATTGGAGTATAAGTAGATGAATAAGGTTCTTAAAGAGGGTATAATGCAAGAATGATGTTCCCTTCAATATGTGGTTAAGGAACTAGTAGAGTGTGGTCTTTAAGTGGTAAGAGGATAGGTAATATTGGTGCAAATAGAAATAGGATTATAGGCTCCTTAGGTGGCAAAAGGAGTGGAAAATGTGGCTCTTCCTCTTGAGGGAGAGGAATGGGTGAAATAGGCTCTTTTACCTGAGGAGGAAATATGGGCAAAACAGATGCCATGGAATGTGGGGGAGGAGTCAATGAAATAGGTGTCTCCTATTGAGGGGGTAGTTGAACTGAAGATAAAAGAAAGACCATATTAACTATATGGATATTATGATCACCTAAGTTAGTTGTGGACTAAAAAATATTTTGATTTGGTGAATGGTTAGGAAAGGGCTATTTGAACACATCCATACTTTAATTAGGAGGTGCGTTAGGATTATCTAAGACGAGCTCACCTCTATCAAGCATATCTTGAACAATGTTCTTGAGTGTTTTATAATTATTAGAGTTGTGGCCTTTAACTTGATGGTAACCATAAAAATCATCCTCCTTGTATTAGGTTGGGATAGGATGGGAAGGGTCAAACTTTATAGGAGGTTTACTCTGAGGAAGGGTTATGATACCTTATTGCAATAGTTTCTCCAAGATGGGTGTATGTGACTCCCCAATGGGAGTGTATTGTATTTATTCATACCATTGTTGTAATTGCTTAGGAAAATTTTGAGAAGTCAAAGAATTTGATTGGTTTATGGTTATGCAAATGGCTAACTTAATGACCATTGTGTTGGTAGAGTCTTTATCTTTTTAGTTAGAGGGAGAATTTTTAGAGGAGTCATTTGTCTTAGTATTTTTATTATTATTTTGCAACTTGACTTTTCCTTCATCAATAGCACAAACCTTAAGTTTCCATGCCATTGTAGAAGCTTCATCAAATGTGCAAAAAGTTTGTACCTGAAGTGCGGACAAAATTTGCTTAGCACATGCCCTTAACAAAAGCTCAATAAGCTTAGGTTGGTGTAAAGAAAGGAGAGTTGATTGATCAAGCTTCTCCAATGAGCAAAAAAATTAGAAATAGACTCGTCATCAAATTATCTGATAGAATAAAGGTTTATTATAGAAACCTTCTTAATAATGTTAATAGAGAAATGGTCTAGGAATATTTGTGTAAGTTGGGTAAATGAGAAAAGGGATTGCTGAGGTAGAGAGCTATACCAATCCAAGTTAGCACCTAAAAGAGACATAGGGAAAGTGTGAAGTAGTAACATATCATGTCCTATTAAATAACAAGCATGTCTAAATGCTTTCAAGTGTTGTTATGGGTCCTCTTTACTCTAAAAATGAGTAAATTTAGGGAGTTCCCATTGACTTGGGTAAGGGTGAATAGGCACAAAAGGATATATTGGTTCATTGCATATCTAGTCATAATATAATACATTATTTAAACTAGAAATAGATGTATTTAGGTTAGACATCTTGTTCATTAGCATCTTAATGAGATTTGGAGGGGGATTAGTTTGAGGGATTCCTCCTAAGTTATAAGGAAGCTGATAAGAAGTAGAGGGAGTGTATGACATTGCTTGTTGAGGTTGTGTCAGGGAAACATAAGGATAATGAGTCATAGGTTGAGGTGTGAAAAGAAAAGGGACTTATCCCATTGGGTTGGAGACTATGCCTTGGTTGGTTATTGTTACTACAATTTGAATTATTGGCATGGTTATATTAGATGAAGGATGAGTTTTAACTTAGGTAATTATAAGCACGAGGGTGGATGGAATAGGTACCATTAAATTATAGAATGGGATGTGACTTGGCTAAACTAGTTGTGGTTTTGAAAGTAGGGAAGTTACACCAATGTTTTTATGGGATTGGGTGGTTAGAGATGTCACATTTTGAACATTGTTTATAGTTAGGTTACTCATCAAAGTGGTGGTTTAAGTGGAGGCAACTAAAATTGAGGTTGTCTCCATCAAAGAGATTGGCATACCATAGATTGGGTCACCTACAAAATTACAAGTTCAGGTCATAGCAAGGTAATGCTAAAGGACTACCACATTGTGATAAAAATATTTATAAAAATCTTGATTTCCCTTAGGTACAATGGGAATTTGGTTAGGGTTGGGAGTATGATCTATATCTAAAGTATGCTCCATGAGAGAATCATAAGTGAGAGGAGAAGGTGGAAGTGGTTTCGAGCTTGCATAATTGGCAAGAATTTTGGCCTAAGCTCATGTCAATACCATGCAAGAGGTGGTTTAAATAGTTTTACTACTCTTTATTTGAAGTAGAATTAAAAAAAACTAGGTTTGAGTGTAATAGAATGGGTTAATTTAGCTTGTTGTTTTGAGAAAATGAAACTACACAGTCACTGACATTGATAGGGATAATCGATATCGATAGGAATAATTTGTCGATGTCAATGGAATAATGGATATCTGTAGGTAAAGTCAAACAATATCTATAGGATTAATCGATATCGGTCACTATAAAATCTTGGGAAATGGAAAATATGATGTTTTAAGAATTAGAAGCTGAAATAGGTAAAATAGTGGATGTAAAAGGTTTGTGTAAGAGGGAATAACACTCAAAAAACTCAAGATAATAGGTTATACAAATTGATCTTTAGAAAGATTATTGATTTTGTGAATCAATAGAAAAGTGTCCTTACCAACTCAAAAATACAAAAGGTGATTGAAAAGCAAAAAAGAGAATTCATCTAGTAACTATTAAATCCTAGAGATTAATTTTTAGTCTCGTGTTGGATTATGCCTTAATCAAATAGTGAGAAGAGAATTTAGTTATCAAAGGTACTAGAAAGCAATCTATAGCTAGTTTCAGATTAGTTTTAGTGCTCAAGAGGATATTTATGTTACATCAAGTATGTGGATTGTTATAGGATATTTCTCTCTACACTTCATGAACCTAGAGCTAAGCCAAGATGCTTAGCCAAAATATACCTTCCATCTAGATATTATACTCTGCTAGAGAATGGAGTGGGTTCTCCCCTTGGTGGTGAAATCCAAGTAAGATAGCCAGGTAGGGTAAGGTGATTCATGAGGTGATGAAATCCTAATGGGATTTTTATTAGGTGAGTTTATATGCTTGTTTATGTGAATGTGATTTTGTTGTGTAACATAGGTGGACTATGATTTATTCAAAATGCTTATAATTAACTAGGTGAGTTAATATGCAACAAACAAACTATGAAATGCAGTAAGTTTTAAAACCAAATCTAAAATGTTGGGATTCAAATAAAAATAGAGAGGAAATAGGAATAGAGTATGAATTTAACTATCCTAATGTGTATGCAAGAGGAAGTAAAGAATGGATTCTCTATTTTTTGTAAAATAAAATGACAAATTGCTTTTAGAGGTAAGGAGAAAAGAAATAAATTTTCAATTTTAATGCCTTTTAAATAGAGTAATAAAATATTGAATTTTCCATTTTTAAGAGAAAAGAGAAGAAGGAAGAAGTGAAAGAAATGAAAATTTTACTGTAATGCACATATATGAATGTTTAAATTAAGAAACGAACCCAAGGAAAACTCCAAGGTCCCATTAGGTGTGCCAAAAATGTTTTACTAAATTTTGTCTATTTTAAGTTTAAAGGAAAATAGAGAGAAGGATGGGGATAAGTGATTATAATGAACCTATATTTGGTTTGCATGCCATGTCCAGAAATTGTGAGCACTCTTCTTTGGCTAGGGAGGACTACTTGTAAATAAGAAAGCACTACCACAAGATGTTTGTTAGTAGATAAATGAGTGGGCTGCCAAGCTACGTGCTTGTTCTAGGAAGTGTGAAAATTCCCTAGAGATGATAGTCCACATTTGAGAGACAAAATAATAATAAATAATTGAAAGAGAGGTAAATAGAGAGTAAAAGAGAAATAAAATTATCATTTTTAATAACTTGTTCATAGAAGAGAGTGACAAGGTGCAGGTGAGGTGCTTTGTTGGTGTTTTCGAAGTCATTTGGGTAGGTTTTGAAGAGGTTAGGAAATTAATAGTCACTAATGTTGGAAGGAATGTGACTAATATCAGTTAGGCTATCAAGTTCGGTAGTGAGATGATCGATGTCAGTTAGGTTGCCAAGGTTGATAGGGGAAATAATTATTTAAGAAGTTGTAGAAGGATTTTTTGGGTTTGGGAAATGGTTTATAATAGGTTAGAGAGATTTAGAGAGTTAGGAGAGGGAGTTTATGGCTTGGTTAAGTCTAGTTAGAGGTTTAGATGCATGTAAGGGGAAACAAGCAAGGAATCTTTGTAACTCCCTCATGAGGGTATGGTCAAAGGTATGCAAAGTAGTGTAGGGTAGATATAAGGAAATAGAAGAATAAATATTTAAATAACCTACAATATCAATGATACACTTAGTTGTGGTGGTCACTAAATGATAAGTTCTAGGTTGATGGTTTCTATATGGGAGTCTAAACTTGAATGCCTAAACAGAGAGAACAAGTGGATCTTGTTGGTCCTTAAGAACTCAGTTATTGATGGTGATTGACTTATGCAGAGTGATTGTAAGCTTGGATATCAAAAATTGAATGCTAAGAGTTTGAATGAGAGTAAGAATTAATTTTCTTAATTTCTACTAAGCTAAAGTATAGGTTGGATTTTGGCTTATATTATTGACATGACAATCTTGCTGATGTTGGTAGGGATCCCATTGAAATTGGCCATGGGTTGACTAATGTGGATGGCCTTAAAATAGGTAAACCTTTATATTTTTGGCCTATTTTCTATTGTTGTGCATGCCAAGTGTGACACCCATTATAAAATGGTAAAAATAAGAGGTTAGGAAGGAAGTAGTTGTTTAGGAATTTAGTTTGGAAGTGGGAATAAGTCTTAGGTAGTTAGGATGAAGGGACCAGGTCTTGAGGTGACTCATCAGGGGAGAATTAGTCATAGGGTGAGGTGGCCAAGTAAGATGGCAATAGGGGTTTTCAATTAACTTAATTAAGTATTTTAAATTAAATGTGTGAGGGGTAAAAGTATGGGTTAGGGAGATTAATTGTTATTATTAAAATGGGATTAGGAGGGTTTCAACATAGGGAGTTACATATGTGTGTGATGTAATTTTGGTGTCTACAAACCCCATCCTACCTTATCCCACAACACATCTATTTAGATCTTTAGGTCACACACTTTTCCAAATCATACTCACCATCATTACATCACCACCCTCATCATCATCCTTGATCCCTCCATTTATCCTTTATCACATAATCTTATCCCTTCCCACCTTGACCAAATTAGTCTAAAACTTGAGCTAGTCATTTTGTCCTTTCATATCATCCTATCACTCTAGTACACTATCACTCATCCCTTGGTTAGATCTCATGCCTAGTAAATGTCATATTAACATCTTATCACTTTGTCAGTTTCAATCTAGCATCCAAACAATCATCAATCTAGTCATCTCTAATCTAGTCATCTTGCCTATTCATAACTATCACCCATTTAATCATCATCTTGATAGTTAGGAATCTAGGAACTCATCAAATCCCAAATCCTTTTGCTAGATTGAAAATTAGGCATTATTGATAGATAATTATCACTTTTTAATCTATCATTTTAAAATTTGGTCATAGTCTTATATCATCTCAATCATATTTAGTCTATCCCATCCTCACCATCACTTTCCATACTAGCTCAATCATTTAACCTTTCTTTGGCCAAGCACATATCTAATTCCTAAATCTACCTTCACATCATATATTCCCATTTTATCATCTACCCCCTTCAATTTGGACCTCATTCTCATAGACTAATGCCTATTTATTAACAAGGATGAGATCCTTTTATAAGCCCTAGATATGGGTGACTGCCTACCTTCAGACCTTGATCCCATCAATCCTAAACCAATGTAATATGTCCTTCCCCATCCATAATACCTCAACCCATAATGATCAACCCCATCATTTATTTATCATAAGCACAGTCCTCACCATACAAGTGATAAAGTCACCTTATTTAATGAATATATCTTCACTAATAAGGACGAGTGCCTTTTATGGATATTAGAGTTGTGTGCCCACCTTCCTAGTTATTTTTATCCCCTAATACTAAGATCAACTCCCAAAAAATTCCCTCATCAACGATATCCTAAATAATCTCACACTCAACGATATCCTTACATCATGACATCACCATCACATTCCTCCAATTATAAATACAACACTTCCACATCCATCACTATAGATAAGTATTATACTCCTCTCCCAATATTGATAGAAACCTTATTTTATAAATTGAGGTCTATAGACATGATTGTGCACCCAAAAAACAAGATCTCTAGATTTGTATAAAAATGTGCCCTCATGGTATAAATTCAAACAATTTTTATATATCATAAAGTCCCCAGGCATTTCATTTATAGATTTCACCCATTTAGAGATTATATCCAAAAATTAATTGATAATAGAGATATTTAAATTTAAGGTGAATCCAATGAATCCATGCCTAAGAGTGTACAACAAGGGGTATGCCAATAATTACTTCTTGAACATCATTAAGCTTCTCCCCTCCTTAACCAAGGTCATGACCTCAGTCCCATTCATCTTACACACATCCCCAATCAATCCATCCCTATGACCCATTAAAATCACATCCCCCATCTTCATAAATCCATTAAGCCTAAATCATCCCTTCACAAACCTAAGGTGAAAGAGGTAATTGTATAAAATCAATGGTTCTTACTAGAATATAATCTATGGGATACATCACATTAACAACATTCCTATCATATTTTGCATTAGAATGGTTTAGATCATGTTTGACAACAACACTTGAATTAAAAATTACATCAAAATCATCATCCTTTATAAATTATGAAGGTTATGCTGATACCTATCTCTTTGAATATATATCTACTATCAACAAGTTAGAAGGCATAGCTCTTGATGAAATTATAGCATAATCGTTGGATTCTCTATTATTCAAAGATCATAAATTTGGATATGAATCAACTTTAGATGTTAATTCCCTTAAGAGTCTTAGTGATCCTTTTAAGATTATTAAGGACACTTTCTCTGATGTTGAGGTTAGGGATCCTAGTGACCTTTATAAGGATTATGTTACCCATTATCCCTTTAATCCACTACATAAAAATAATCATCCACCTCTCCTCCATAATCCATACATGCCACTCCATGAAGTGGATGAATAGGAACATGAATCATTGGATTCCCCTCCACATGTAATATCATGTGATGAATATACAAGGATCCAATCCCATAATTATTTAATCCCATCAAATAATAAATCCCACTATGATCCAAATCTAGTAAATAAAAGTCAAGATATGAGTCTTATAATCTACCAATTCATAAATAATCATCCCCTAGTATAGATATCCTTGAAGTGCTAGGGGTTTATCTAAAACAAAACCATTTGTCTAGTCAAAATTTATTTCTTTCTAGTGAAGCCCACAATAAGGCACTAGGAGGCAATCACAGTCAAAATCATCATATCAAAAAAATGTCAAAATTAATCATCATATGGTCGATCATACTCTTAATTTTTTAATCAAATAATAAAAAAATCAAAAGGTTTTGGATGCCTTAATATCATGGTGCCAATCTAAATAATCCCCTTCATCACATCCAATGATGTATGTAATTATCAAACCCCATTTCCACTCTCCATTCCATCATATCATCCATCATGATCATATCCATCATTCACATCCTATATCCCATAATCAAAATCATGACATAATCCAATCCATGCCATATCTCACATCCTTGGGCATCGTTATCATTTGTAAGAGTTACAAATACAGTTGAAATATTTAAAAGAATTTAAATCAAGAGTCAATAAAGGCCACTAAGACATATATGAATATAGCATATACAACATGGTCCTAACATCACATCTCTCTAGAATATATGTTAGATAAAGATCACAAAATATCTACATATTTCATCTTGTACTCATATCCAATAAATTGGGATTCCATCTAAAAATTCAAAAAAATAAAAAAATGAAAAAAAATTAGAAATAAAATAAAGTACAAATAAAAAATCATTCATATAATGATAAAAAATAGTCCTCTATCACCTTGGGCAAGTACTATGATGAAAATTAATTTCTAACATCATGGTAAAATAATCTATTGTCCACATTTTAACTCAACACTTGGGGGCAAAATCCATCCTTTTCATCTATCAAACCCATTCCTTGTTAATCCCATATGTATCATATCTCTCTATCCATATCATGGATCCTAATATGTCACTTATTTTTTTAAGTCTTAACCTTCATAAGGGAGTGGAAGATCTCTTGATTTAAAAAAAAAAAAATCATCTTGGCATATCCTCAATGGACATTCAAGAAACTACATATCTAATTATTTTACAATAAGGTCATTATCAATCCCTAGTCCATTTTTCTTTGGTCCTCATCCCCTTTTCTACTTTTACATCACCCTTCTGTCATCCCATCCATTATTTAATCCATCTATCCTTATCTTATTTTCTAGTCTTGGTATTCTCTTTTCTAATAACCCCATTTGTCTAGTGCACATACATATTCCAAAAAACCCTAAATTTTGAAATATTCCAAAAAACCCTAAAAATTGTAAAATTTAAAAATGCCAAAAATATTCCATGGTGTCTTGTCTTATGCATTTTCCCTAGTGTCATCCATATCCATGCCTTTCATCTTTCACATTCATGTCGTCCATCCTCCTATTCCAAACTAGGGGAAAATTTAGTGTATATCAAGCTAGCATTGACCTAGCCTCACTTTCACCTGATTAGTCTTATGTCTCTCATCTAAAATCTCTAAATAATTAGCCTAATATTAATCCAAGTACACATGCGAATCCTCATCCAAGTCCCTCATCTAGTTAAAAATCCATATCCTTACCTAAGTCTTAATCCTAGTCGTCATCATTAGTCTATTCCAAATCTAAATCTATCCTAAGTCCATACTCACATCATGATCATCTTAGTCTAGCCCATCACCCAATCACTCATTCCATCATTAAACTAGACATTGTGACATTACATGTAGATACTTGTGTGTATTACTTATCTATTTGTTTGGCTTGTCTGCATGTCTTTTATCATGTAAATATTTGATTGTCTTTGCATTTTGAGTCTATGTTGCATCGTGACTATTTTTATCTATTAGGCATTAAATGGGGATGTTATTATGTCACCAAAGTTAAAATAATGCTTATAAGTTCCCTTAAATATTCAAATTTCACTATTTTCACATACACTTCAACATAACATCCTCTTGGTTGTACTTATATTATGAGGCATACTACCAAGTGTTAATATTTAATGTATTACTTAGACTATGATGAGCTTTATTAAAACAATGATGTCTTTATCATCTACACCCTCATCAATTATCTCATCCTCTATCACTTGCCTAATCATCTACTCATATCAATCCCATCATCACATTCTATCATCCTTTTTGTCATCAACATCTAACATATCATCTCTCATCATTTATCCTAGTCTATCATATACATCACATCCTCTATCTAAGAACTCACATATCTAAAATCCACCATCATCATCCTTATTTAGTCTATCTTTTCATCTCTCATCTATTCTAAAATACATTGGCTTGAGATATTTTTAGACTATGTAGGCAATGCTTAGTCACTTAATGTGCCGAAAGTCTTCTTGACCACTCCCTCCTCTTTCCTAATCATTTGTCATCACATCTCTCTTTCTCCATCATCCATCTTGTCAAACTCTAATCTTTTATCAATTAAGTCCTTGAGATATAATATCAATCATTAATCAATCACTCTATTGATCCATCACCACAATCATCTCTTTCAACTTTTAATCAATCACCCACACCTATCAATTAGGCTTGACAACTCACAAAATCCATATTTTCTTACATTAATCATCCATCATCACTGATTGGTCAATTTATCATCCTTGCTAGGGGTATCACATTATGGATCATTGATTTGATACATTGTAATCCAATTCTTCCCATTTATAGTTTTGTCACTATATCATACCATTTATTCTCTCTCATCCTCTTCATCATATCTCTCAAATTTATCTTTAAGATACACTCATAATTGATCTCATCATTATCCTAGCCTAAAGCTTTCCTTTTGAATTATCATCCTCTTCATGATATCTCTTAGAAGATTTTATCCTTTTGAATTATCATCACCATGTTACATTTTATTCCCCCTTGGGATGTGTTGACAACCATAACACTATCATCTCTACTTCTTGTGCATGTGTCTTTGCTAAGGGTATAATCTATTTGTAATTCATTACTTAGGTCGAGGTCATTTTATTTATCATCTATACTACATCTTGCATCCCATCACTTTATCTATTCATTGTATCACTCCTCTCATTTCCTATTTTGAGTGTCCATCTATATCATTCTTCCTCACATGTACCCTTGAGGGGGAATCGTATCCCATAACATCATCCACCAACGTCTTCATATAAGACATGGTTTTTCTTTTAAAGACCATTACTTCTTCCATTTTTATTCACTTGAAATAACATTTAAAAGAGGGGAAAATGGTATGCACCTAAATTATCTCACTTTAATATTAGTTAACATTAATTTAAATCATCTCATTTAATTCCATCCAAGTATCACCCCTTCTATTAATTTTTCTAATAGCCCTCTTCATTATTCTTTATTTACTAACCATATTCTTCCCTCACTTCATTAATCCTCCTAAATCATGTATTATCTCATCCTAATCCATATTATCTATTATTTAGGATTTCAAAATTCCCATGACCCACCTATCCACCTATAAATTCTATTTCTAGGCTCTCCTACTCCCTTAGTACCTAAATACCTACCTAATCCCTCACTAATCCCAATTAACCCCTAAGGAGATACTAGACGTATCCAATTCTAGAACCTCATCTAAATTGGTCCCTCATCTCTAGAAGCATCTATTCTAGAGGCTTCCAAGGAATTTTTAATTCTTTGGAAAATTCCTCCATCCTTGATCCTAACAACCCACCTTTGAAATCTAGCCATTGATCCTTCCTCTCTCTTCTATATAAATAATTTCAATCTTCCATTAAAAGGGAGGAAGAACTACAAGAATCATATCAATAATCCATGAAGCCATTGATCATGCCATCACTATTATAATTCTAAATGAAATCAATAAAATTAACAATCTAATAGCTTGTTTTGAATATCTTAGAGGAAGGTTGGTTGAAGAAAAGAATTGGTAAGGTCATATTTGTCTTTTCTAATTTACTTATGTAATCTATCCTATTAAGTGTATCATGTATTTTTAGTCTTATTTATCATATTTAGATAATTTCCCAAAACTTATAGTCACACAAATTCATAGTTTATATACTTATACATAGTTGAATTTTTTCAAATCTTGAGGATTGAGATCCTAGTATGTGAATTACTCAATTTATTGACAATATCATACCCTTTATATTTAAATACTATTTTAGTTTTAGGATAAACCTATTGTATATTAATAGGTGGTTGGATAGGTTGAACACCCTTGCATTTTCATGTAGTAACATCATGGATAATAAAATTTAATATAATTCATGTGAAAATAATGAGAATGGGATGGTATATATCACTTAAATATGATCAAGGAAGAATATGGTATATATCTCATTTATGATTAAATATTGGTTATATATTATTTTGTTTGGATAAAATTTGTCCATTTCAAGTCTAAAGAAAAATAGAGAAGAAGGATAGGGATAAGTGATTAGAATGAACCTAAATTGGTTTGTGCACCATATCTAGACATTATGAGCACTCCTCTTTGGCTAGGAGGACTACCTAGAAGTAATAAATCACTACCAACTAAATGTTTTTTAGTAGATATATGAGTGGGATACCAAGCTATGTGCTTGTTTCAGGAAGTGTCAAACTTCTTTAGAGATGAAAATCCACTTTTGGGAGATAAAAAAGTAATAAATAACCAAGAGAGAGTAAAATAGAGATAATGTTACCATTATTCACAACTTGAGTGTAGGTGGTATATCTAATTTGTATTTTAGAATTTGTTTGGGTAGGTTTCAAAAGGGTTAGGAAATTTGTAGTTTTTAATGTCAGTTAGGATGTCAAGGTTGGTTAGCAAGTGTGAATTATATCGATTAGGCTGCTAAGGTCAGTGAGGCAATATGACCAATATCAAGTAGTTTATCAATGTTGATAGGGGTAATAATTACCTACAATCTTGTATAAGGATTTTCTAAGTTTGGGAAAGGTTTTTGTTAGGTCTAGAAGATTGGGGGAGAGTTGTGAGAGAGAAAGTACTTTTTGGATAGATTTGGTCAGAGGTTTAGTGTGTTGGCATAAGGAGAAACAAGTAGGGAAGATTTATAACTCCTTCACGAGGGTTCAGTTAAGACTATGTAAAGCAATAAATATTAGATATAAAGTTATTTTGAAGTAACTATTTAAAGACTTATAGAATAAGTGGTGTACTTAGCTATAGAGGTGACTAAATGATAAGTGCCAAATAGATGGCTCCTATTAGGTAGTCTAAACTGATGTCTTAAATAGAGAAAAAAGTGGGTGCCGGTAGTTCTTAAGATCTTGGTTCCTAAACTAGATTGACTTATGTAAGATAATACTAAGCCAAGATGTCAAAATTTAAATTCCAAAACCCTATATGCAAATAAGAATAAGTTTTCTTGATTTCTATTGACCTAAACATTAGTTTGGAGTTTGTCTTATATAATCGATGCCAGTGATCCTACCAATGTCGATCATGGATTGATCAATGTCGATAGTATTATAATAGGTAAAAGTACTATATTTAGCTTATTTTTTGTTATTTCTCATGAAAAGTGTGGTATCCATTACAAAATGGTATAAATAAGAGGTTAAAAAGGACACAATAGGTTAAGAATTTATTTTTGGGGTGAGAACAAGTCTTGGGTAGTTAGGATAATGGGACTAAGTCTTGAGGTGACTCATCAGGTGAGAATTAGTTTTAGGATGAGGTGGCCAAGTGAGGTGTAAAAAGGAGTTTTTAATTAACTTAATGAAATATTTTAAATTAATTAAATGTGTGAGGGGTAAAATCATGGGTTAGGGAGGCTAATTTATGATTATAGAAAAGGGACTCAAGGGGGGTTTCAACACAAGGAGTTACACTTATGTGTGACATAATTTTAGTGTCTAAAATTTCCCCTTTTTGTCTTATAATTTGAAATGATAAGTTGAAAGAAAAAAATAGGAGTTAGATGCTCGAGGTATTGGATGAGGTATCCCCGCTCAAAATGGGAATCGATGGAGGATAAACTAGAATTGGGTACTGATTTGATAAGAAGTGAAGTGGTTTAGTGGAATAGAACATGGTATCACTACTTGTGCATATACTACTAGGAGCTATAGTTGACAATATAAAAAAAAGGTAATGTGGAGGAGGACTCAGATATAAAAAACAAAAGCATAGCTTGTAAGTGATAGCTGATAAGATCAAAATAATAAAAATTGTAGCTCTAATTAGTCTATTTGTCTTAGGTATCTGAGGTAGGAAGTTCCCTTAGGAAACAATTTTTTTTATAGGTAATAGAATGTGCTTAGTCACTATATAAAACACCTAATATACATGCATGTGTATAATAGCCAACTATAGCAGAATAGCATAAGCGGTCAAGATAAGCAATATAAGGTATGTGTAAAAGGGTTAATGAGAAAAGAAATATTCATGATCTCCAAAAAAAGTCATCATGGGTGGAGATTTAAGTTATCTCCAAAGGTGATTGTCATGGTTTGGGAGATATATGTGATCTCTATGTTGGTTTCTATGGTGAGGGAAATATATGTGATCTCTAAGTTGCCCCAGATTATGGGTAGAGTCTAAAGGGTTATGATTGTTGGTGGAAATTATAATGTAATGGTGTCAATGTTGATTATATTACTAATTTTGGCAGTAAATAGTGTTGATGTCAGTGGCTTAGGGAAAGTCTGTCAACATCAATAAGAAATATTACTAACATCAACATATTAGGTCAAGGATGTCAATGTCAATGGGTGACCAAACTTGACAAAAAGGGGTTTGAAAACCTATCAGAACTCATTTAATACATTTGATTAGAGAGAAAAAGATCTCTAAGTGTGACTAAGATGGTAGATCTAGGATGGGACCTAGTAGGAGGCATGCCACCATAAGAGCTAACTATTTTAGCCTAGAGGAGATGGAGAGATGAGGTAAGAGTCTCCATGAGTTAATTTTGAATTTGAGTTGGTTAGTTTGCTTTTGCAAGCTACTTTTAAAGTTGGGGGAAAAATAAAATACTAGTAGAGGGGTAAGAAAGGAGGTAAGAGTAGGGTTAGATGATTTTGGGGGTAGGTTTAAGGTTAAAATTTAATTTTGGGAGTTGATTCATTTAGCTCTAAGGCTAAACTAGTCATTGATTTTAGTGAGGTCCACTGATGTTGGCTAACACGATGTCAATGTTAGTAGGTTTCTAATAACATCAATCGATACCAAGCACCAATGTCGATATAAAAAGCTAATGTCAATGACTGGGGAGAACCCAAAATAGGAAAAAAGGTTAATTAGATCTCTAATTGAAGTAGTCAACTAGCTTAATGGCTGACCTAGCCTCAAAAGACCTTGTGTTGACTAAGTGCTACCTACATAGCCCAGTTGAGGGCCTCAAGCCAATGCAATTCTATTAGAGTGTAGGGAAACATATCTAAGGAATGGTTAAAAGTGTGTTATGGGAAATTGGTAAAAAAGGATAGGTTGAAATAGGTTAGGGGACCTAAGGATTAAAAGATAGGTCATAGGGTTAAAGGTTAAGGAGATAATCTGTGAGGCCTAGAGTTATGATAGATAGTTGGGCCTAGGGTGGAGAGAGAGGTAGTGAATCCTAGGGTAAAGAGGGGAGAGAAGGTTAGATAGTTAGGTGGGTATATGGCCAATCTAACCTTAGAAGACCCTATGTCAACTAGGTGCTACCTATATAGCCTGATGGAGAGCCTCAGACGAAAGTATTTCTCCTAGAGAGAAGGGAAAAAAGTGATGGTAGATTATATTAGAAAGTAAATGACTGAGTTGTTTGTATGGATTTAGGCTAGGCTAGAGTTGATGTTATTGGATCACCTACTGATGTGGATGAGGAGGGATGTCACCCTAGATGAGTGGGAACACATGGTAGCCATATGTTTGGAGAGAGTGTGATGATATTATAGAGTTTCATGACATGTGAGTTTGATGATAGCATTGATCAAGAGGTGGGATCACACCACCAACACCTTCCATCTATTGACTGAAGAGTTGACAGTGACCTAGGAGGATGTATATAAGATTTTATGATTATCACTCCAAGGTGAGGAGCTATTCTCATGTTTGAGAGAGAAGCATGATATTTACATGGTGGAATTATTTAGAGAGCATGTTAGCAAGGTGACCTATCAATCAATGAGCTTTGCCTATGATCTACAATATATTGTTGATGAGGAGAAACATTGGCTAAGCATCTTGATGATGATAAGGATAACTATGTATGCATTACCATATGTAGATAGTGGGAGATTTATGATTGCATTGATAGGGGTTCTGATACAAATGGTTGAGCAACAAATTATATTTGCATGGGGACCAATGTTTTTGACATAATTATATAGAGATTTGTGGGTGTTGAGACTATGATGGTGATATAGTTTGTGTGTCAAACATTTAATCCAATATTGGGCATATGAGCATATCACGGTGATATAAACATTGAGATTACCTACCATGATTCTAGCCAATTTTAAGGTTGGTTTTAGATGGTAGAGAGAGGGTATGGCCTAGACTTGAGTAGTTGGCATAGTGAATGATATTAATTATTATAGGCACATGATAGAGGGATTGATCCCTACAAATATTTTTTGGAGACATGACTTGACATACCCTACATTTAGAGGATAAGTAGAGTAGCTTGTTAGATTATAGAGCTCATTATGGGTTAGAAGTAGATGAGTCAACAAGCTAGAGATGGTACCCATGGCATGAGTCAAGAGGTAGTTTGGTCTGCTATAAGATGTACTACCTACCTCCCCTCAATATAGGAGGGGTGATATAGAGGCACCCTTACCCTGGCCATAGGAGATAGATGGGCTAGATTTTGAGCAGCTACCAATAAGGCCAGTGTACTTGTTTAGGGTGCATAGTGGTATATATAGCTTGGTGGATAGTTTACATCCCATGATTGAGGTTAGAAGGCCACCACCAAATTTATAGGGTTTGGTGAGAGAGAGATACAATTGTACAAGCCTAGGATACAATATTGTAGTCTTGAGATGTGACTCAAGCATAAGTATTAGTTTTATAGGTATAGGTGGTGACATTACAGAGCCAAGTCAGGGAATTATAGGGCTAGATAAAGGTATTATAGGGTCAGATTACTATACTTACAATCAAGAGGGATAGTTTGAGAGTAGCAGGTCAAGCTACTCCTCCTTCAACACAGTGACTAGTATAGGTTGGGCCTTCAATAGGTGTGATGGGACCACTATAGACTATATCTATGGTGAGGTATATGACTATCCTTGATGAGATTTATTATTATGAGAGGGAAATTAGGGAGTTCCCATAGATTTAAATATATTTCAAGTTTAGAGAGTAGGAAAGATTAGTGACATGTGCCATGGCTTCTAGCTCATATATATATGCATACCGGCTTGCAAGCCAAAGATGAGAGATGTATATTTTGAGAGAGAGATGATATTGTGAGGACGTATTGATGTACATGTATGTTGAGCATATATATATATATAATATTTATATTTATTGTGATTTTGAGATGCATTTATTGTGATTGTGATGTGATGATGTTGATGTAGATGATTATTACTATTTTAATGTTATGCCAATTTTATGCTAATGTTGAGCATGTGAGTTGAGTTAGATTAACATTTCCCATATGTGTGATGGTATATGCATAGTTGATTTGTTAGTTTCATTTTAGCATTTTTCCATATTTGTAATGGAGTATGATTAAAATGAATATGTTGGTTATGTTATTTTATTTTAGTATTTTTCCATATTTGTGTGGTTTATGCTTAAAATAAATGGAGTAGGCTTGATATTGTTTGTATGATGTTTTCATCTCAGTAGAGAGATTGACATGTGATATAGATAGAAAATAAAGAGGTAAAATGCTCATGTACTAGAAAAGACCATAATCATAACATAAATAGGCCCAGGAATATGAGCCTAATTCATTTTTTACATCACTGGACCATTTTATTTGTTAGAGAAGCATCATGTTCACCTTATGTTAAGTGAGTTCAAAGTCCCTTGAAAGAGTATGAGGGAAAAAAGGTAAAATGAATGAAAGTGTTTGGGTAGTGTAACCTTCAAAGTGGGGACAATATGCCCCCATTGTGGGTAACTCGAGTGTTACTATAGGTAAGTCTATAACTTAAAGATTTTTTTTGGTTTGTGTAAGCTGATCAATGCAAAAAGCTTACAATGGGATTTTGTATGGAAAGTTGGTCAATACGAGAAGCTTTTTTATTTGTATTCCCCTTTGAGAATAAAGCTTGGCCTAGACATCTTTCAAGGAGTGGTCTAAGTATTTGTTTTTAAGTTTAAATAGCTATCCTTCAAGGGAGAAGCCTATTGATAGTAATAGAGGGAAGTTACATAGCTATCCTTCAAGGGAACATTATACATTGAAAATAATGACCTAAGAGATTATAACTTGTCTACATATCCCATTTTTTTAATTTTATTCATGGACAAGTCTATAGAGGCTTAAGAGTTTTCAAATTTTGAGGGTAAAATCATATCACTTCATAGGTTAACTAAGTGTGTAAGAGTAAGGGTTAAGAGGAAGGGAGATGAATGTAATAAGGGTGAATAAGGGACTAGCTCAAGTGAAACACAAGGTGAAGCAACACTTGGTTAACAAAAGAATGGTCATAGTTGTAAGGCATTTAAAGGCTTGGGTTTTAGCCTTCATTAAAGAGAATACAAGTGATAATTTTTAGAGCCATTCCTATGAGTTATGATGTAGGGTCTAAGCCAATAAGGAGTAAACTTACCCCATTTTCTTTTCTCCATGTTCATCACTTGTTGATTTTCTTATAAGATAAGATCTCCAATATTGAAATCTCACTCTTTGAGGTTTTTGTTGTAAGTGCATTTGATATGCTCTTGATAGGTTTGGAGGTGGTTGAGGGCTATGAGATGATACTCATCAAGTAATTCAAGTTGAGAAAAACATTCTTGGAAAAATTCATCATTAGTAAATATGTCCTTTAGAGAAATACGAAGAGAAGGAATCTAAACCTCAAGAGGCAAAATATCCTTTGTCCCATACATGAATGAAAAAGGCATATCACCCATAAGGGTTCAAATGCTAGTGAAGTAAGCCCATAAAGTAAAGGGAATGTGTGTGTTCCAATCCTTTCCTATATCATTCACTACCTTCATGAGAATTTTGGTCAATGCTTTGTTAGAAACTTCTACTTGTCCATTTTTGTGTGGATAGTATGGTGACAAAAAGCTTAATTTGATTCTGAATATATCAGAAAGACTTTGGATAATCTTGTTTTTGAAATATTTTTCATTATCTATTATAATTTTTTGTGGAAAACCAAAATGATAGATGATAAAATGGTTAATAAAGTCAACAATTTTTTTAGCTGTAGTGGAGATGAAAGGAATGGCCTCAACCCACTTGGTGAAGTATTCAATGGTAGTAATGATATAACAGTAATAGAGGGATGAATGAGGATTAATCACCTTGATTAAATCTAAGCCCCATTGGGAGAAGGGCCAAAATTATTTGACAATGTAAGTCATGACTTAGAATGTGAATGAGGTTAGCATGTTGTTGAAATTTGATGTAATGCAAAAAATAATCACTATAGTATTGATGGAGTGTTGGCTAATAATAGCTGAGTCAAAGGATACACTTGGAAACTACATGACCATTGAAATGTCCACCATAAATCCCATTATGGAATTCCTTAATAGAGAAATGAGTCTCAGTACTAGTGAGGAATCTAAGGAGGATTCCATCAAAACCTCACTTGTAGAGAAGCCCCTTAGCATAGTGTAACGAGTGGCACATTTTATGAAGGCATGTCTCCCATTATTGGAGAGATCAAAAGGGGTAATAGAAAAGGAAATATAATCTATGAGTCTATTTTACCATAAGTGTTAAGCATGGAATATACTAAGAGGGGGGTGAATCAATATATTATATATCTTATAAAACTTTCCCTTTATAAAATTCCACTTAATCAAACATTCAAGATATGCAATAAAACTCAAACAATAAACATCACACAAGATAGAGAGAGACACCAGATATAACATGGAAATCCAATGTGGGAAGAACCATGGAGAATCAATCTCAAATATATTCATGAGAACAAACCCATAGGAGCACCATACCCCTTTGCCAAGTACCACCCCAGCTACAATTCATGAGCACCAACCCACAAGAGCTTCAAACCCCTTTGCTGAGCACCAACCTAGCTACTATTCATGAGCACCAACCCATAGGATCACCAACCCCTTTTCCAAGCACCAAACCAACAACAATTTGTGAGCACCAACCTATAAGAGCACCAACCCCTTTATGTATACCACACACCTATCTCTCAATGTTGCTATCTCAACAAATGATAGATCAATACAACATCTCTTTCCTCTCTCTCACCTTTGCTCTTCTAAGCTAGATATAACAAATGCAAATCATATTCATCTCTCACAATTGCTCTTCTAAGCTAGATATTACAATATCAAATCAATCTCTCATAGTCATATTACAAATGGCTTCTCAAGCCTTTATATACAGCTTTCCAAATGACCTTTGGCCTTCCCCATTTGTGACCCTTCAATCCTCATGGAAAATGTCACCAATCTTGGATGACCCTTCATATTCAAGCCTTTGAAAAGTCATGTGGTGACCCTTCATGACCAAAAATGTCCTTTCCACTTTTGTCCTTATCTTTGGTGAATTTTCATATTCCTTAAAGTGTCCCTTCATGAGAAATTGCACCCTTACTCTTTTGTCTTCACTTGATGACTTTTGGTATTTTGCAAAATGACTCTTCATGGGAAAATGCATCCCATCCTTCTTTTGTCTTTACCCCATGGCTCTTTGACTTCTCCATGGGCCCTTCTTTTATCTAATATGCAACCAAAAATATATTCATTAATATTAAATAAATATTAACTCATATTAGCTAAGATATATTTATTACAAACAACATTAAATGGAATGGGGCCTTTATCACCAATAATGCTAAAACTTTGACATCAATGACAATATTTCCAACAATCTCCCCCTTTGTCATTGATGACAACCTCAATCTTGAAATTGCCACATCCTATCACTTACACATCTTGTCATCTAAAAACATATAGTAACTCCCCCTTATTGTAGCAACCTGTACCTATTCCTTGTACCTATTTTCTGCACTTGTACATGTTCTTATTATTCTCCCCCTTTGACATAAATGGCAAAGGGCCTACCTAGAGCTAACACTTAGATCCCCCTCACTTGATGCTGATCATCAATGGCAGGAAGTAATAGAAATTACTCCCAACTCCTCTCACCGATCTTTGAATGTATCCTTTGATCGTGCTTTTGAGAAGATATATGACAATACATACACATTGTTCCCTATCCTTTGAGCATCTGTAATCAACTCATTTGAATCTTTTCTTCTAATCTCACAACCTTTAGCATGAAACCTTAATGTGTATCTTTGATCACATATTTGACTAACACTCAATAGATTACGATTAAGACCTTTTACATATAAAACATTCTTAGTCTTAGTTCTACCATAATCCAAACTCAAAGTACCTTTTATAGCTATCTTGGCAGTGGGTTTATCTCCAAATCTTATTGTACCACCATTGATCTTCTTTAGAGATATGAATTTACTTTTATCTCCTGTCATATGCCTTGAACATTTGATATCAATTAACCATGGCTGACCTTTACCTCTCACATACAGAGCTGTCTACACCATCATAGAATCTTTAGGTTGTTTCTTCTACCATGAACATGTCTGAACCTTCTCCCTAATGAATGGAGCTTTGAGACTCTGATCCTTCTTAATGAATGGAGCTTTAAAGCTCTGATCCTTCTTGAATGACACAAACACGCTTCTACAATACTGAGCTATGTGTTAGAAGTTGTTGCACTTGTAGCATAGTATGGTCTCTTCATCAAAGCTTGATAGAGGAGCAAAAGAGTTGTGGCTTCTACTGGACTCTACTTGACTTTTCTTGTCCTTATATTTGAAATTGTTAGCTCTTTTTGTACATTCTAATTTCTTGTGACCATATACATTACAATAAGAATAATAGCCATAAAAATAAGACCTGTCTATATATCTTTGACCTGATTGTCTTTTGTAGCTTTGTTCTTTTCAGCCTTCTCTATTTGGAATGTCCTCTGTATTCTTTACTTCTCCCCTTTTTGTTTCCTCTTGTGTAAGAGCTTCAGCATAGCTCTTTTTCTTTTCAAAACTGATCCCTATCTTATTTGAATATGCTTTTTGAATTTCCAATATCTTATTCATCATGTTAGTGCTATCTTCAAATTTTGAATCACTGATTACTTTATCACTGACTGCTCTCTTAATATCTTCTTTTAAAGAGGCATTTTTAATAACGTACCTTTCACAATCTTTTATTTCTATTTCCAACTATGCTATGAGATCTTCTTCATTCTTCTTGGCTTCTTCAAAGTGTGCTTGTAGATCTTCAATCATTTCCTTTAACTCTTGTTTATTTTTCTCAATCTAGCACTTTAATCTTTGATTCTTCTTTTAAACAACTTCTAACTCTTCTAGGGCACAATTGAGTTCTCCTTCCATATCTACTTAAGCTTCCTCCTCTTCTTCTTCTTGATCATCTTCATGTATAGCCATGAATAGAATCTCTTCTTCTTTTGAATCACTGACTCCACTATCTTCAACTGAGCTAGGATCCTTAAAATACAGGCTTTTTTTCTCAAATCCCTTCTTGGATTTTCCTTTGAAATTCTTCTTGTATGTAGGCTTTTATTCTTCTTCATCATTAACCTTATCTAGGCATCTAGCTAAAAATTGTCCAATCTTTCCATAATTAAAACATTTAAAAGGTAATTTTACTTGATATTTACTATTCCTCTTTTTGGCTTGCAAATGAAAAGTACTTCATTTTCATCTTCATCATCACTAGAACTATCATTTGATTCTTAAATCTTAGCTTTCTCCTTCTTTGATGTCTTAAAAGCCACTTCTCTATTTGAGGGTTTATCTTGTTCTGTCCACATCTCATATGCCACGAGAATATCATGAAGCTCATCCATCTTTAGCTTGGCTAAATTCTTCATCTCCTCAATTGCCGAAACCTTTGCATCATATCTCATTGGTAGAGATATCAAAACCTTTTGCACCACTATTGACTCATCCAATGTTTCTCCATGACCTTGATGCTGATTTATGACTTGATCAACTTGTAAAAGATAACTTGCTATATCTTCTTCTTCTTCCATCTTCAAACTTTCAAACTACCTTCTAAAAGTTTGTAACTTAGCTTGCTAAACCTTTCCATCACCTTTGTAAATATTCTCAAGTTTTACCTAAGTTTCATGAGCAGATTTACATTGCATAACTTTAACAAATTCAGATTCACATAAACCACATAAAATAACATTTAAATCTTTAACATTACATTTACTTGCCTTCTTTTCTGCTAGAGTAATTGTAGATGTCTGTGGCTCTTCATATTCCTCCACCACTAATTTCCATATGTTGAATCCAAGGGCCATCAAATAAACCTTCATTCTCATGCTTAAAAAATCATAATTTTTCCCATCAAACAAAGGTGTGTTATTTGTAGAAAATCCTTCTTGTGACCCAGCCATCGTGCTTTCCCGATCTACCTTCAAGATGTAAAAATTTTCAAAAAGGATCCTACTCTGATACCAATTGTTAGCATGGAATATACTGAGAGGGGGGTGAATCAGTATATTATATATCTTATAAAACTTTCCCTTTATCAAATTATACTTAATCAAGAATTCAAAATATGCAATAAAACTCAAGCAATAAACATCACACAAGATAGAGAGAGACACCAAATATGACGTGGAAACCCAATGTGGGAAAAACCATAGAGAATCAATCTCAAATATATTCATGAGAACAAACCCATAGGAGCACCATACCCCTTTGCTGAGTACCACCCCAACTACAATTCATGAGTACCAACCCATAGGAGCTTCAAACCCCTTTTTTGAGCACCAACCCACAAGAGCACCAACCCCTTTGCCGAGCACCAACCCATCAACAATTCATGAGCACTAACCCACAGGAGCACCAACCCCTTTGTGTATACCATACACCTATCTCTCAATATTTTTATCTCAACAAATGATAGATTAATAAAACATCTCTTTCCTCTCTCTCACCTTTGCTCTTCTAATCTAGATATAAAAAACACAAATCATATTCATCTCTCACAATTGCTCTTTTAAGCTAGATATTACAATATCAAATCAACCTCTCACACTCATATTACAAATGGCTTCTCAATCCTTTATTTATAGCTTTCCAAATGACCTTTGGCCTTCCCCCTTTTTGACCCTTCAATCCTCATGGAAAATGGCACCAATCTTGGATGACCCTTCATATTCAAGCCTTTGAAAAGTCATGTGGTGACCCTTCATGACCAAAAATGTCCTTCCCACTTTTGTCCTTATCTTTGGTGACTTTTCATATTCCTCAAAGTGTCCCTTCATGAGAAATTGTGCCCTTACTCTTTTGTCTTCACTTGGTGACTCTTGGTATTCCCCAAGATGACTCTTCATGGGAAAATGCATCCCATCCTTCTTTTGTCTTTACCCCATGGCTCTTCGACTTCTCCATGGGCCCTTCTTTTGTCTCAAATGAAACTAAAAATATATTCGTTAATATTAAATAAATATTAACTCATATTAGCCAAGATATATTTATTACAAACAACATTAAATGCAATGGGGCCTTTATCACCAATAATGCTAAACCTTTGACATTAATGATAATATTTCCAATAATAAGTCATATGGGTTGGATGTTACATTTTTGATAAAGAGGATATTAGTTGATACATAGGAGGGTAATGTTAAGTGATCAATGATGACATAGATTTTTGAAGAAGAGGATGAAGAGGGTATGTGTGAAGCAAGTGAAGCCATTGTGTTAGCAAACTTGTTTATAGATCAATGAACAATTTGTTGAGATAAGAGTCAAGTGATCCCAAGAGCATATCTAAATGATGTTTATACTAATACAAAATGTCATTTTTGCATAGGTAAGAACCATTAACCTGATTAACCACTAGTTGAGAATCACCAAAAATGGTTATGGATTTGATACCCAAGAAGAGAGTCATTTGAATCCCTAAGATCAAAGTGTCATATTTGGCCATATTATTAGTACATTCAAAATCTAGTTTAAATGACAAAGGCATAGGATCACCATCTAGAGGAATAATAATGACCCCCATATCCCCATTGTATTGACATTTAGACCCATTAAAGAACATCATCATTTGATAAGAGATGTCATCAGTGGAGAGCATTGAGAAGGATTGATCAAAAAAATCAAGGTTTGAAGGTTGGTTGTTAGGTGAAGGGGAGAGTTAATTGGTCAGTGATTATTTTCTCTTTGATAGACTTTTGTTGAATAAAATCAAAGTCAAATTCAACAAGGATCATGAGCCACCGAGTTATACGTTGGTTATGATATATCTTTAAATACATGTATTTAAGGGGATCAGTATGGGTGACCACATAAGTTTTGTGATTTAGGAGATAATGGCAGAGCGTAGAGGATACAAATATTAATTCAAGGCAAAGTTTTTTTGATATGGGTATATTGAGTCTCATAATAAATAAGTGTGCAGCTTATGTAGTAAACTACTTATTCTCAATGGTTATCATCTTGATGTGCAATCATAACACCTAGAGAATGGTCTATTGTAGAGATATAAAGGTAGAAATATTGATTTTCCTTAGGAGGAATAAGAACTGATGGGGAAAGAAGTTATTGTTTGAGTACATCAAAAGCTTCCTAGAAATATATATTCCAATATAAGGAGACATCCTTTTTTAAGATATGGTGAAAGGGTTGGCAATGATTTGATAATTAAGAGATGAGTCGATGGATTGACTAAAGTTTGCCTTACAAGATATGAAGTTGTTTGATATTAGTAAGTGGAGGCACCTCTAGTATTGCTTTAACCTTAGCAAGGTCAACCTTAATACCATGGAGAGAAATGATAAATCCTAAGAGCTTACCAAAAATAACATCAAAGACACATTTATTTGGGTTTAGTTGAATGTTATATTAGAGGATATGAGAAAATATGATTTTAAGAATCATCAAGTGATCTTGGAAAAGTTTAGACTTTCCAAGTAATTCATCCATGTAATCTTACATAATTTTGTGTAGGAGATCATGGAAGATGTAAGTCATAACACATTGGTAGGTGGCCCTAGTGTTCTTTAGACCAAAAGGCATGACCTAGTAACATAAATTCCCCCATGGGGTAATGAAGGTTATTTTGTGTTGATCTTCAGGAGTAACCAGGATTTGATTATATTCAGAGAACCCATCCATAAGTGATAATATCTCATGGTTGGCTGTTAGATCAATAATTTGGTTGATACCTGGCAATGGGAAGTCATCTTTTGGACAAGTGAGGCTTAAGTCATGATAGTCAATGAAAATGTGGATTCCCCTAGTCACTTTTGTGATAAGAACAATATTGGAAATCCATTGTGGGTAGTCGATGGGTTGGATAAAGTTAATATAAAGGAG
The DNA here is from genome assembly GCA_037957365.1 of Torreya grandis. Lineage (NCBI taxonomy): Eukaryota > Viridiplantae > Streptophyta > Pinopsida > Cupressales > Taxaceae > Torreya > Torreya grandis. Next base: position 7,105,454 of record JARHVA010000056.1, read on the forward strand.
GCATTAGAGCTCTTCTTTGATAAGGAGAGGAATATGAGGATACATCTTATGAAGTTTTTGCTTAACAGGTTTAGCATCTCGATTGGTGACAATGTTATGGGTGATGATAGAGGGGTTAATACTAGGCATGTCATTATAAGACCAAGTGAATTATTTGCTATGGGTATTAATAAAAGTGGTATAATCAACTTGATTAGAGGAATCCAAAGATTGGCCAATCTTGAGGACATGGGGGTTATCATGAGAGGGTAAATTTATGTCAATAGTTGATTCATTTAACATAGCTTGTGTTTTGGATGGGAGTGATCATTAGATATAAGAATCATCTATACCCATGTATGTGAGAATAACATCAAAATCTTGAAATTGGATAGTGTTAATATTGGGAGAGTCTTCATCAATTATTTCAAGATAAATGAGAGGAAGGGACCTTGTTTCATTACCCTGGTGATAGGTGAGAGGACCCAACTGGATGGCATTTATTAAAAAAATTAGGAGGTATAGATACCTTTGATTTGGTAGGTGATGGTGGAGAAGAAGGTGGAGAAAGAGAGACTCGATCTTCAATAATTGGTACATGAGAAGTTTTGGTGAGTTTAGTTGGTTTGTCATAACCCACTCCATTCCTCTTTTTGGCATTTTCAAAGGTTTTGTTATTGGACTATTCAATGGGCATATGGACACCCTACTTGTAACAACCCAAACCAAATCCTTTTTAGGCACAATTATAGAGATAGGTTTGAGTGAATCTAGGATTAATCAAGAAAGAGAAGTCACATGTAAATGGTTATGGTGAAGAAGAGGGATTTCTAACAACTAGAGGCTGATCAATTCCCCCATATGTGAAAATAGTTTGAAGGTTAGGGGGCCATAAGGGATGACCATCCCAATGTGGAGATCATAATTTGGGTGCATATGAAGCTTTCCATACTCTTATGGAGTATAGAATTTTTTGAGCATCAATAAATGATATTCTCTGAGTGATAAACATTTAAAAGTTTCCTTCATGGTATCCTTGTTAGGAATTTGTGTTGCCAGTATCTGTGTAACTAGGGTAGTGGAACTTGTGGAAGCTTTAGAAGTATCATGTATAAAATATGATGTATTTAATGGAATAAGAACATCATTTGGAATATAAGTCATGTTTCATGTTTTAAATGAAGGTGGGTCAGTGGATATAACATACACTTGCTCATCATGTTCAAACTTGACACAGTGGTGCAAAGTTGAGGGTACACATGGCATAGCATGTATCCAAGGTCATCCAAGTAGTTTATTATATTGTAACTCTCCTTATACAACATAAAAGAGCTCAGGAATTATGTAATAACCTACACATATATGTAAAACAATAGTTCCCAATGTAGTATTTGTGGTATCATTAAAGGAGTGGAGTATTGCATCGATTTGAGACATGAAATTCTCAAGAAGATCTATTTTTTTGGAAGCGTGGGTAGAAATAATATTAATAATATCTCCCCCATTGATCATTACTCTTTTAACATGAGTTTTATCAATAAATGGGGTAATAAAAAGGGTAAAATCTTGATCTTCAAGGTGTTGAAGTGGGATTTTTGAATTACTGAAGTAAATCAGGGAGATGGAATTAAGGGAGTTGACCAAAGTTATAAGAGGTTGGGGATCATTAGGTTATACCTCAACCACTTTCAAGGCACTAATCAAAGCTTGATGGTGTTGGGATGAGATTTAGATTAATTCATAAAAGGACATTTTCATAGGATTTTGATGAAGTTGTTTCACCATCAAGCTTTAAATAACATTTGAAGATGTTAGTTTTAAGACCCCTAAGATGGAGATATTGGGATTTAGAGGAGTGTCTTTGTAAAAATGATGAGCTGAAGGAGAAATGATTTTTTCCTTACCTTTATCCTTTTGGTTTTGTGATCGCATGGCCACATTAATTGTGTTAATCTAAAATATAGGTGAAGGAGGTGGTAAAGGGGGTATTCCCACATCTTTAGGTTTGAATTTAGGTTGAACAATAGGAGGCATTATTAAGGTGGAATAATAGGAAGGTTAATGAAATTATCAACAAAGAGAGTGTTAACATCAAAGTGTTATCAAATGACTACTGTAATAGATTTACAACTCTCAATATCATGTCCAAATGAATGATGATATAGACACACTTGTGTATCATTAAACCAAGAAGGATTCATTCCAAGAGTACTATAAATCTTAATGGGAGGAAGAGTTATTACAAAATATTGTAAAAATTGACATAGGAAAAAGCTTTAAGAACTTGTGAGTGGGCTCACACTTGTTCTGGTAATAAGAGTGGACATTTTATTTTGTTTAGGAGTCATAGGGGTGATTTTAAATGGTGATTTGTTTGGTGGTGATGGAGTTACATGTTTTTTTGACACTTTATTCGTGTTAGGTATCATGGTGTCAGATGTGAAAAGCCTACCAGGTGGAAAAGGTAGTAGTGGAGGTAACTTAGTCTTTTGTTTTTCTTGGATCAGTGATACTTCAACAAAAGTAGAGGGGTGTGGTTCTAATTTATGGTAAAGATGAGGGTTGAAGAGGTAAGGATTGGAAAGATCTAGGAAGCTTAACATTTTTATGTAGTTTAGGTCATGAAACTCCAACTTATGGTTAGAGAGTTAGATCTAATTTCACCTATGGATAAATTAGATTAGAGATGGGGCATATGACTAAAGGCCTAATCTACTTTAATGTCGTAGATGCCTACAAGGGTGAGGCTTATGACATAGAGAGATGATCTTCTTGTGATTTTGGTGAAGAATATATGGCTTTGTCATAGACCTTAAGGTAAAGGGTAGTGAGAGGGTTAGCAGTAAAGGTTAACACACTTTGTGTTGGATAAGGAGTTTTAAATCAGTCCTAGAATGCCACATGATCTAGCTTCTTAGAGTCTAAAAACTCTAGACTTTTCACCAACTATGAAAAAGGTTTAGATGAAGTTAACATAAGCCTTACAATTGTTTCTTTAAAATGATAAAGTGATTGATAAATAGGAAATTGTTGGTCTCTACTACTTCGGGCCCTAAAGACAAGAAAGAGCCATAATAGGGTCTTCTTTGATAGAGATAGGAGAAGAGACATAGTATTCTATGGGTAGAGGAGAGGTAGGAAAAGAAGGTTATTCAAGGGGGTAGAGCATATGTATAATTACTCCCTCAACATATAGGAGAGGAATAGGTAAAGTATGATATTCTATAGGTAAAATAAGTGGTAAGAGTGGTAGAATTAGAGTAAGCACAATAGGTCTCTCGTCTAACATGGGAGTAGATAACGCTGACTCTTCTAGGTGCAAAAATGGAGTAGATGGGGTATTACTCTCTATCAATAAAGGAGAGGTAGGTGAAGAGGATTCCTCAAGAAGGTATAACATAGGAATTATGTTCCCCTCAATATGTGGTTATAGAAAGGGTATGGTGTGGTATTTAAGTGGTAAAAGGATAAGTAATATTGGTGCAAAAGAAATTTGAAATAGTAGCTCCTCTAGTGGCAAAAGAAATGGTAAAGGAGTTTTCTCCTCATGCAAGAGTATAACAAGTGAAATAGGCTCTTCTTCCTTATGAGGAAGAATGGGTAAAACAAATGCCACTGATCATGGGGAGGATTTGATAAAATGGGTGCCTCTTATTGAGGGGGAGGTTAAACTAGAGGTAAAAGAAAGACCATATTAACCATATGGATATTATGATCACATGAGTTAGTCATGGTCTAAATAATATTTTGATTGGGTGAATGGTTAGGAAAAGGATACTTAAACACATCCATATTTTTATTAGTGGGTGCATTAATATTATCTAAGATGAGATCACCCCTATCAAGCATGTCTTAAACAATGTTCTTAAATGTCTTATAGTTAATAGAATTGTGGCCTTTAACTTGATGGTAACCTTAAAAATAATATTACTTATACCAAGTTGGAATAGGATGGGAGGGGTCAAAATGTATACAAGGTTTTATTTGAGGAAGGGTTATGACACCTTGTTGCAATAGTTTTTCCAAAATAGATGTATATGACTCCCCAATGGGAGTGGATTGTCTTTGTTCATACCATTGTTGGAATTTCTTGGTCAAATTTTTAGAAGTTGAGGAATTAGATTGGTTTGTGGTTGTAGAAGAAGCTAACTTAATGACCAACATAATGGTGGAATGTAATATCCCCGTTTCTCTTCAATTTTGAACCCTGATATTTTTCTGACTATTTCACTATATTTTACTTTTGCATGGAATAAGATACGAATTTGCAAGATAAATTCAAATAATAAATAAACCACAATAAATCACTTAACTAGGAAATCAGTGCTCTTATTATTCTTTAGAATGATTATAATAATGAATCTCTGGCACGCGTATAAACGAATATAAATATCATCTCAAAATTTGATCTTTTGCAAATCTGGGATGGCTCTAATAGAGAAGATCTTCATCTGTGCAATATCTGAATAAAAAACATAATGAAATAAATCCATGAAAAGCTCTGTGACAACTTCTATATGAAGTTACCTCTCAAATTTGTAAACCTCTGTGATAACTTCTGTATGAAGCTATCTCTCAAATCGGCAATAGATCAACTGATATTTCACAGCCTCTAAATCGCACACAATGAAGAGTTGATGTTCTCCACTGCAAATGGAATCCTAGAACCCTTGGCTCAATCTTCACAGAAGAATTCTTCAATATCAAAATCAATAATCAAATCATAATTAATAATGGCCTCCATGAGAAACCCTTATACCCTCAAAAAGATATGCTTGCCCTAATTAGGGTTTCTTAAATTAGAATTAGGGTTTCTAATTAAAAATAGGCTAAATAATTAATATTTGATTAAATCAATCAAATATTAATATCTCCCTCAATACATGTCAGATCCTCGAACCGATCAAAGTAGGTGAATTAGGGAGTGATTCTGCACATGACCATACCAAAATAAGGCCGCTCTGCTGCATGTCAAATATCCCTAAAAAGTAGGAGCTCAAGTCCAATGTGTCTGAAATAACCTAAATGAAAACCAAATGTAGAAATTTTGTGAATCAAAGTCAATCCAAGCTCCATTATGACCCTCTATCCATCCTATTAGCCTACGAAGGTCGTATAATAGGCTAATCATCAAATCTGTCAATGTCCATGGAAGAGGGGACATGACAATCCGCCCCTCCAAAAATTGCTTGTCCCCAAGCAATGTCGGAGCAAGGGACCACTCCATCCACCTGGATCCCAAGGAAAAAGTCATGTAACATCCATCATGTCACCAATCAACCCATGTGAATAAATCATCAACATCAACAGCATCAACAGTATCAAAATCAGCAACTGAAAAACTACACTCGACACCCAAACAACTATCTGAAGACCAACGGTAGATTCCAATAGAAGAAACCACTCTGTGGAACTCAAGCCAACTAAAACATCCACCCTGTCAAAATTCAAGTCCCTATCTAACTGATACTCACACCCAACTGGACCGTGGATATGACAATCATTGGTCCCTGAGTCACTGACACCAAAACTAATCTCTAGATGCAAAGAAAAATAAGGAGCATACCTCATCATATGATGCTGGTAAGAACCCCCAAACTCTGCTACTAGCTCACTATTGCCAAACTGGGACTCAATGGATGGCTCCAATCTCGGCTCAACAAACATCACCTCAACATCCCTGTAAGGTAACATAGTAGAAAGGGTTCGTAAAATCTCCTCACCCAATCTGCTAATAGCACTAGTACCTCAGACAAGAACACCTTCTATCATCTTATGTGAGTCCAGACGAACACTTGTACTATCCAGCAAATACTCCATGAATGGTTTAGTGCAGTAAAAATTATATGTGGAAGCATCAACATACTCCCCCACACACCCCAATTGATCTCTCTGTAAAGGCGGCACAACTAACTGTACCACACTGTCATCCATTTGAGAATAATCAATTTGGAGACTCGACTCCACTAGTATCTCAAACTTATCAGAATCAGATACTCCCAAATCCTGAACATGTGTATCAGCATCAACAACATGCTCCTCGACAACAACTACAGGAATGTACTCATCACCAACCACCTCAATATACAAATGATCATCCATACTCTGTAAATCAACTTCAAAGCTCATATCAATAGACGGAGTATCAACAACTGTAGCATCACTGTCTAACTCTTCCATACGAAAAGAAACAACTGGTGAAACTAAGTCCTCAAAGCTGTCCACTGCATTCTCCTGGGTGTCATTTGCAATAATAGGATCCTGGGACTCTTCTACAATCTCTGTCATAACTTAGAGATCATCAACCCTCAGTGCACTAACATCTGAACACACCTCTATACTCTGAGTGCAAGCACCAGACTCGTCCTCATTTTCACTATCCTCTATCTCATAATAATCATGGGACATGTTACGCTCTTGTCTAAGTGATCTGTAGTGGTCTCTTCTCAGCATAACAAAGTGATCAAAAGACAACCTCCCCTGAGCTCATGGAGTTAATAACTTCCACTCATCCTTTGCTGTCATATATCATGTGGGTTTGTCTTTGGATGTAGGATATGAAAGAGATTCATTCAACCTCTTCAAACTTAGTTCCAGCTTTTTCATATTATTGTCCCACTATTTTTGAGTACTTGAAGTACACATGATTTACTATCCGATTCCCTTATGTGTACTCAAACCCACCGAAAAAATAACTCACTTAAATTAAACAATGACTTAAAAAATAATAACTAAAAATTAGCTAATTTAAAAAGGACGTCATTTGCATGCCTTGCAAAGAAGGTAGGCGCTGTTATGCATGACCACGGATTTGCGCTATAGGCGTTGTTATGCATGCAATCTAAAACTTTGCAGTCCGGTTACTCTTGACTCGATTAGCTCTAGCTTGCAGGACTTTGACAAATTTTTTTTACAGTGCTTTTCCCACCAGCTAGTGTTAGTGCAAGAGCAGGAGAGAACTTCGATTTGTAGTGCTTATCTTGTGCGACAACACTATGGAGCGAGTGGCTCTTCTGGGTGGGTGGATACGGAGAAAGGCATGCCTTTCTTCTTTTTTTTTTGACTGCGCTTCCTTTAGCACCAAACAGCTGCATCTAGCCTGGCGCTTAACAATACCTTTCTCGTGATCAGTGTCTAACAGCTTGGCTGCACCGTTAACCCCTCCTATCAACTATAGAATATCAAGGTCACGATCTATTTTTTTTGTACGACCTGGTATGGATTTGTACGGAATCCGTACAGCAACGAATCAGAATATAGTACCCCTATAGGCTAAAATACCTGTATAAGATTGTCAAACCCTCAGGATGGTAGGGTAAGGCTCTGATGTGCCCAACAAGATGGCAAGAATAAAGCTCTGATACCACTGTAATATCCCCGTTTCTCTTTAATTCTGAACCCTGATATTTTTTTGACTGTTTCACTATATTTTACTTTTACATGGAATAAGATACGATTTTGCAAGATAAATTCAAATAATAAATAAACCACAGTAAATCACTTAACTGGGAAATCAATGCTCTTATTATTCTTCAAAATGATTACAATAATGAATCTCTAGCACGCATATAAACGAATACAAATATCGTCTCAAAATCTGATCTTTTGCAAATCTGGGATAGCTCTAATAGAGAAGATCTTCATCTGTGCAATATCTGAATAAAAAACATAATGAAATAAATCCATGAAAAGCTCTGTGACAACTTTTGTATGAAGTTACCTCTCAAATCTGTAAACCTCTGTGATAACTTCTGTATGAAGCTATCTCTCAAATCGGCAATAGATCAGCTGATATTTCACAGCCTCTGAATCGCACACAATGAAGAGTTGACGTTCTCCACTGTAAATGGAATCCTGGAACCCTTGGCTCAGTCTTCATAGAAGAATTCTTCAATATCAAAATCAATAATCAAATCATAATCAATAATGGCCTCCATGAGAAACCCTTATACCCTCAAAAAGATATGCTTGCCCTAATTAGGGTTTCTTAAATTAGAATTAGGGTTTCTAATTAAAAATAGGCTAAATAATTAATATTTGATTAAATCAATCAAATATTAATATTTCCCTCAATACATGTCAGATCCTCAAACTGATCGAAGCAGGTGAATCAGGGAGTGATTCTACACATGACCATACCAAAATAAGGCCGCTCCGCTGCATGTCAAATATCCCTAAAAAGTAGGAGCTCAAGTCCAATGTGTCTGAAATAACCTGAATGAAAACCAAATGTAGAAATTCTACGAATCAAAGTCAATCCAAGCTCCATTATGACCCTCTATCCATCTTATTAGCCTACGAAGGTCGTATAATAGGCTAATCATCAAATCTGTCAATGTCCATGAAAGAGGGGACATGACATGGAACCTTTATATTTTTGGTTAGAAGGAGAATTTTTAAAAGAAGATGAGTCATTTGATTTGGAATTGGTGTTCTTACTGCATAACTTGACTTTGCCTTCATCTATAGCCTGAATCTTGAGTTTTTGTGACATTGGAAAGGCCTCGTCAAATGTGAAAAAAAATTGTACTCAAAGTGTGGATGAAATGTGCTTAACACATGCCCTTGAGAAGATCTCAATAAGCTTAGGTTTGGCTAAGGAGAAGGAGAGTTGATTGATCAAGCCTCTCTAATGAGCATTAAAATCTATGCTAGACTCATCATCAAATTATTTAATAAAATAAAGGTCTATAATAGAAACATTTTAAGAAATTTTAATACAAAAATGGTTTAGGAATATTTGTGCAAGTTGGGTAAATGAGAAAAGGGAGTACTGAGTTATAGAGCTATACCAATCTAGAACAACACCTGAAAGAGACATAGGGAAAGTGAGAAGTAGTAATGCATCATCATGTTCTATTAAATAACAAACATGTTTAAATGCTTAAAAATGTTATTATGTGTCCTCTTTTATCTAGAAATGAGTAAATTTGGGGAGTTCCCATTGGCTTGGATAAGGGTGAAATAGGTACAGAAGGATGGATGGGTTCATTGCATTTCTGATCATAAGATAACACATTCTTTGAACTTACAACAGATGTCTCTAGATTAGACATCTTATCCATCAACATTTTAATAAGGTCTAGAGGTGAATTAGTTTGAGAGATACCCCCTACATTATAGTGAAACTAATAGGAAGCAGAGGGAGCATATGACATAGCTTGTTGAGGTTGTGCTGGCACAATATAAGGATAATGAGTCATAGGTTAGGGGGAAAAAAGAAAAGGGGCTTGTCCCATTGGGTTAGAGACTATGCTTTGGTTAGATGTTATTATAGGTTAGGTTATTGCCATGGTTAGACTAGATGAAGGGTGAGTCATAACTCAGGTAATTATAGGTGTGAGAGTAGATGGAATAGGTACTACCAAATTCTGAAATAGGGTGAGAATTGACTGAATTGCTTTTGGTTATGAAAGTTGGTATGCCACGCCAAGGTTTAGGTGGGATTGGGTAGTTGGTGATGCTAAACTTTGGACATTATTTATGGTTGGGTTACTTATTGAAGTGGTGGTTTGAGTAACCATGGGAAAAATAGTGGAGACAATTGAAACTAAAGTTGTCTCCATTAGAGAGGTTAGTATACTATAGATTGGGTCACCTAAATAATTATAGGTTTAGCTCACAGCAAAGTAATGATGAAGGGCTGCCTTATCATGATCAATAAATATATAAAAATCTTGATCTCCTTCAGGCACAATGGGAATTTGGTTGGGGCTTGGAGTATGCTCTATATCTAAAGTATGCTCCATGATAGAATTAAAATCAAGAGGGGAAGGTGTAAGTGGTTGTCAGCTTGTGTAATAAAAAATAATTTTGGGTTGAGCTCACAATAATACCATGTAAGAAGAAGTAAGAATAGTCTTAATACTCTATATTAGTGATAGAATAAGGAAAAAAACTAGGTTTAGGTGTAATTAAGTGGGTTGTTTTAGCTTGCTATTTTGAGCAAATCAAAATTACACAGTCACCAACATTAGTCACTTAACTGATGTCGATAGTAAATTTTTTTTGACATAAGTGAGATTAAATGATGTTGATAACTAAAGTCTACTGATGTTGATATAGTTAACTAATGTCGGTCACTATGATATCTTATGAGATGGAAAATCCAACATTTTAGTCATCTAGAGGTAGAATCTAGGTAAAATATAGGATGGAAGAGGTCTGTGTAAGAAGGAAGAACACTTAGAAAACTTGATATAATAGGTTATACAAATTGAGTATTAAAAATAGTGTTGATTTATGAATCAATGAAAAAACATCCTTACCAACTCCAAAACATAGAAGGCAATAGAAAAGTAGAAAAAGAGCATACAACCACTAATTATTAACTCCTAGAGATTAATTTAGTCTCGTGTTAAATTATTCCTTAATCAGATAGTGAGAAGATAATTTGGTTAATGAAGGTAATAGAAAGCAATCTAGATCTAGTTTCAAGTTAATTTTAGTGCTCAAGAGGAAATCTATGTTAGACTAGGTACATGGCTTGTTATATGAGTTTGCTCCCCATACTTCATGGACACAAATCCAAGCCAGGATGCTTAGCCAAAATATACCTTATACCTAGAGTTTATACTCTACTAGAGAATAGAGTGGGTTCTCCCCTTGGTGGTGAAATCCAAGTAGGATAGCTAGGTAGGGTAAGGTGATCCACCAGGTGATGAAATATCGATGGGCATTCTCTCAAGTGCATTTAGATGTTTTTTTTTGTGAGTGTGATTTGGTTGTGTAACATAGGTACACTATAATTCATAATGCTTGTAATTAAATAGGTGAGCTAAAATGCAGCAAGTAAATAATGAAGTGCAATAAGTTTTAAACCCAAATCTAAAATGTTTAGTTTTGAATGAAAATAAAGATGAAATAGGAATAGAGAATGAAATTCATTATCCTAATGTGCATGCACGAAATAAATAAATAATATATTCTTTCAACTTGTCATAAAAATGATAAATTGCTTTTAAAAGCAAAGAGAAACAAAGAGTGGCAAGGAAGAATAAATTTTTGTTTATTGCCCTTAAATAAAAAATAAAATGTTGAATTTTTTGTTTTGAGAGATAAAATAAGGAGAAAGTGCAATAAATTACATTTTTACTAAAATGCACCTATATGAATGCTTAAAATAGGCAATGAACCTAAGGAAAACTCTAGCATCCTACCAAGCATGCTAGAAATGTTTTGCTAAAAAATTTCTATTTCAAGTCTAAAGACACATAGAGAAAGATAGGGATAAGTGATTAGATTAAACCCAGATTGGTTTACGTAATGTATCTAGATGTTGTGAGTACTCCTGTTTGGCCGGGGAGGACTACTTGCAAGTAAGAAAACACTACCACAAAATGTTTGTTAGTAGATATATGAGTGGACTACCAAGATACACACTTGTTTTTGGAAGTGTCAAATTTTCTTAGAGATGATAGTCCACTTTTGACAGACAAAAGAGTAATAAATAACCAAGAGAGAGTAAAAGAGAGATAATTTTATCGTTATTCATAACCTGAGTGTAGTAGAAAGTAACAAAGTGCATGTGGTATATTCAATTTGTATTTTGAAAGTTATCTAGGTAGGTTTTAGAAGGGTTAGGAAATCCATAGTTATCAACATTGGTTAGGATACTGAGGTCAGTTAGCAAGTGTGACTAATATCAGTTAGGCTACCAAGTTTAATGAGGAAATGTGACTAATATCAGTTAGGCTATTGATGTTGGTAGGGGAAATAATTGTCTAGGAGATTATAGAAGGCTTTTCTAGGTCTAGGAAAGGTTTTGGTTAGGTCTAAAAGATTGGGGGAGAGTTGTGAGAGAGAAAGTATTATTTGTATGGATTTGGTCAGAGGTTCAATATGTTGGCACAAGGTAAAACAAGTGAGGAAGGTTTATAACTCCTTTATGGGGTTTTGATAAAAAAATGTGTAAAGCAATAAATAGTAGATATAAAGTGGTTGTAAAGTAAATGATTAAAGACTTATAAAATAAGTGATGTACATAGCTATAGAGGTGACTAAATGATAAGTGTCAAATGGATGGCTCTTATCAGATAGTGCAGTTTGATGTCTTGAATAGAGAAAACATGTAGGTGTTGCTGGTTATTAAGAGCTTGGTACCTAATTTTTATTGACTTATGCAAGATAATAGTAAGCCAAGATGTCAAAATTTAAATGCCAAAATCCTATATGCAAATAAGAATGATTTCTCTTGATTTCTACTACCCTGAACATTAGTTTGTAGTTTGGATTATATAACTGATGTCAGTGATCCTAATGACATCAGCGATGGGTTGACCAATGTTGATGACATTAAAATAGGTAGAAGTACTATCTTTAGCCTATTTTCTAGTGTTTCTAGTGCCAAGTGTTGTATCCATTATGAAATGGTAGAAATAGGAGACTAAGAAGGATGTAGTTGGTTACGAATTTATTTTTGGGGTAAGAACAAGTCTTGGGTAGTTAGGATAAGGGGACTAAGTCTTGAGGTGACTCATCAGGTGAGAATTAGTCTTAAGATGAGGTGGCCAAGTAAGGTGGCAAAAGAAATTTTTAATTAAATTAATTAAATATTTTAAATTAATTAAATGTGTGAGGGGTAAAATCATAGGTTAGGGAGGCTAATTTATGATTACTAAAAAGGGGTTCAAGGGGGTTTTGACACAGGGAGTTACGCACATGTGTGATGTAATTTTGGTGTCTACATATTACAAAAGGAATTTTAAGGATAAATTTGAATTTTATTTGGTTTTGAGTCTCTCTCTCTTTGATTTAACTTATTTTTTGAAACCATTTTATTATACTTTTTATTAATTTATAAATACATGAAAAATAATAATCAGTTACAACCATGATATATTTATCAATCAACTACCAATTAGATACATTATTATTTGGCATAATTTGTTTTTTATTAATAAATGCAAATTTAATTTTGAAGAAATTTTTAGATGATATTTTATGATTATATAACACCTCAATCTCATAGACTTGAAAAACTTAGATCTTGGTTGTTACTCTTAGTTTTAGACCTTTTCCTTCTTCACAAGTCTCACATCTATTCTACCTTATGCTCCTTAGCCTATATCTCTTAGTCTAACCAGTATTATGTTGATGACCTAGGTCTTATATCTTGCCCCAAATGTTTTAAATGTACTTATCTTCTACCTCTACAAGTTTTGAGCATGTAACTATTTCCTCCTCTATAAACACTAATGCTCGAGATAGACACTATCATCAATGTTAGTTTCCTAACTCTACATAAGTGTCCAATTCCCTAAATTCATTTATTTTATAAATGAAATGTATCCTAATGGTTATCCTAAGTGATTTAATGTGATTTACTTATCCAAAGGGATTGATATAAATATAAGATCAACCCTCATTCATTCCTCACCTACAAGACCTAACAAAAGACCAAAGAGACCAAGGAAACTTATCAAAATCACTCTCAAGATTTCAATTAAACAAAGATTCCTTATTTTCACACCTATCATAGGTACATCATGTGATCATAGGAATTTGATGATAGAGAGGAGGTTAGTGTTGTGTTAGTCCATTAAATAATGAAATTAACACACTAACATGTTAACATCTCTAGCCTATATCATAGGTGGAGATTAATAAACAAAATGCAATTGAGAATACAACTAAAATGTAAAAGAAAAATAATATATTACCTTCCTTGAATGCTCTAAATGATTCATTGTGTGGCTTTATTAGTTTATGCTCAAAGATTATTTGGTAATAGATTTTATGTGGCTCCTTCTCTCCTTAGAACCATTGTGACTTTTGTTGGCTTGGTGTGGCTTGGCTCAATATTTTGGCATCATAAAATTAATGATATGAATCTTGAAATAAAATGTTCATTATAACTCTAAAATTTCCAAGCTCTTTTTTTAATAGGCAATGTCTTGTGTTTATAGGCTTAGGAACTAACCCTAACTCAATGTGAGTTAAAGTGTAGTTTAAACATAGAATGGGTTCAAACCTAACCTAAGTGATTCAACATAACCCTAGTAGAGTTAAAAGGTGTCAAACATTTATGATTTGGAATGAATAGGCATGGGTCTCTAAAAATAGATATTTTGAGATATTTTCCAAAGGCTTGAAAACTTACAAAGGGTAATCATAAAAAGCTAGGATATTACATATTTTTGAATTTCCTTTTTTAGTAATTCATTAATTGTACATAGATAATTCAACTAGGATTTAATTTGGTTTAGATTTTTAATTAATTCTAATTAGGATTTTAGCATTTTCAAGATTTGATTTTATGGAGGGTAGGGAGGGTGAAAATAACTTGGTCTAAATGAAAGGTATGGTAGAACGGTATGGTACAAGGAAGAATTTTGACTACATGGTACAACTGAAATGGGCCTCATAAACAATACACTAGGTCTCTTAAGAAAAGTAATTCTTGAGATGTATAATGTTCATTATCTCATCAATTTCATCCCTATCGAGTGTAGCAATCATGTATGCTCCATTTCTATTAAGGTATGGAGCCTAAAATCTTCACCAAGGAGTGCATTTGATAGTTACAAGTTTACATAGTCATCAACATCAGTCAGGAGCGACCAATGTCAGTCAGGAGCAATTCAGAAGACGTCAGTGTCAGTAGAGATCAACTGATGTCGGTCATAAGCAAGCAGGCAGGAACTGGCGTCGATTACCTGTGCATTTAGAAAGCTATTTCTGAGGATACAACTGAGTGTTTGCATGATGAGTTTAAGTCATAGTCTTAAGTCTGCGTCTCTATTATTAGTAAGACTATTTTTAGAGCCCTTGTTCAAGAGGCATAACTGTTGGTTGTAAATGCATGCTCAAGTTTCCTAATTCTATATTAGGATAGATCTTCTTAGGTCATAGTAGTGTAATGTGAATGTTGAGAAAGAATAGTACAGAATTGTATAGGTGAATCAATCCAGGTTGTTGGAGTTGATTGTACTTGAGAGAGAGAGCTCTTGAGGGAAAGAGATCTAGAGAGAGATCTGTACATCTGAGAGAGGTGTGGAAGAAAGAAGTTTCTTCAATTGTATTCCTTTTGTAAAGAGTTTAATACAAGTTTTTAGGGTGGTTTCTTGTATCTCTTGTTCTTTGCTATTATCTGATTCTAGTTACTTATCTATCTGATTTAATTCCACATTTATTGCTTTCATAAGTGTAATCAAATTGTTGGTTGATCCCCAACAAGTGGTATCAGAGCTTGGTTGCAAGTTCTAGAGATTGATACAAATAAGTGGTATCTGAGCCTTGGTTGTAGGTTCAGAGCTTGATATCCAATAAGTGGTATCAGGGCTTAGGTTCACTAACAGGTGGTTCAGATCTGTGTAGTGTGTATTGATTATAGGTTACTCACAGGGGTTTCTGCAGGGATTTCTGTTTGAGTGGGAGAAGCAATGGCAAAAGAAAGTAAACTAAGAATGGAGAAGTTTAATGGCAAAAATTATCAACATTGGAGAATACAGATAGAGGATTATCGGTATCAGAAAGATCTATACTTACCATTAGGTGGGATTGCAAAGAAGCCCACAGACATGGATGATGACGAATGGGAAGTTCTTGATAGAAAGGCTCTAGGGTCTATAAGACTGAGTCTAGCATCTACTGTGATATCTATTTTATCACAGGCAAAAACAACGGTAGAGTTGATGACTACTTTAGCAAATTTGTATGAAAACCCCTCATCTTCTAATAAGGTATATCTTATGAAGCAGTTATTGAATTTGCATATGCAGGAAGGTGGATCTGTATCTAATCATCTGAATGATTTCCATGCAATTGTAAATCAATTAAGTTTAGTCAATATTGTGTTTGATGATGAAATTAAAGCTCTTTTAATATTATGTTCTTTGCCTGAAAGCTGGTATAGCTTAGTAATGGCAGTTAGTAATACTACATCTACATCAAATATTTTAAAAGTAGAAGATGTTGTTAGTGTTATCTTGAATGAAGAAATTCACAGGAAAAACACAGAGGAAACATCAGGGAATGCTTTAAGTTTTGAGAGCAGGGAAAGGCAAAAAGAGAAGAGCAAGAAAGGGAGATCAAGATCTAAGTCAAAGGTGAGAGATAGATCCAAATCCAGAAATGGCAGGAAGCCACAATGCTGGAATTGTGGAAAGATGGGGCACATAAGTAGAGATTGCTGGTCAAAGCCTAAGGAGGACAATCGGCATGAAGGAAAGGAAGAAGCAAAGGTTGCAGGTATTGCACAATATGCTTTAATATTCTCTTTGCATAATAATATAGAATCTTGGGTTTTAGATTTTGGTGCATCTTTTCATGCTAACCCCAATAGAGAATATTTAAGTGACTATATCTATGGAGATTTTGGAATAGTGTATTTAGGGGATGATGAGCCTTATAAAATTATTGGCAAAGGTAAAGTGCAGCTGAAAATGTAGAATGGCAACACATGGGTGATGAGAGATGTTATGCATGTTCCTAGCTTGAAGAGGAATTTGATTTTTGTAGGAAAGTTAGGGGATGAGGGTTATACAGTAACTCTCACAGCTGAATCTTGGAAGGTGACCAAGGGTGCACTTGTAATGGCCAGAGGTAAGAGAGTAGGTACTCTCTATTTATGTAATTGTGTCACTAACAATTCTCCTTCTATATTATCTACTTTAGATGTGGATGCAAAATTGTGGCACTCAAGGCTTGGCCACATGAGTGAGAAGGGAATGTCAATTCTTAAGTCTAAAGGTAAGCTTTTAGATTTGAAAAGCATAGATCTAGATTTTTGTGAGCACTATGTTTTTGGGAAATAGAAGAGAGTGAGTTTTCTCAAGACTGGGTCAACAAAGAAGAAGCATAAGTTGAAGCTTGTTCACACAGACGTGTGGGGACCGACTCAGGTTGCTTTTATTGGAGGATCACAGTAATATGTTTCATTCATAGATGATGCTACAAGAAAGGTATGGATCTATTATATTAAGAAGAAATATGATGTATTTGAGACTTTTAAGATTTGGAAAGCTATGGTTGAGAATGAAATAGGCAAAAGATTGAAGTGTCTGAGATCTGACAATGGTGGTGAGTTCTGCAGCTATAAGTTCAACTGGTATTGATATATGCATGGAATTTATGGGCAAAGGATGGTTCCTAAGACACCTCAGTAGAATGGAATTGCTGAAAGGATGAACAGAACAATTATGGAGTGTGCAAGGTGTATGAGATTGCATGTTGGTTTGCCCTTAGAGTTTTGGGCAAAAGCTGTTGACACTGTAGTGTACCTGATTAATAGAGGACCCTCTACAGCTCTAGATTGTGGAATTCTAGAAGAGGCATGGACAAGTAAAAAGGTAGATCTCTCATTCCTCAAAGTTTTTGGTTGTGAAGCCTTTATGCACATTGATAAGGAAAATAGAAAGAAGCTGGATGCTAAGTCTATGAGGTGCACATTTATTGGTTATGGCTCAAATGATTTCAATTTTAGATTTTGGAATCTAGGAACTAACAAGATAATTAGGAGCCATGATGTTGTTTTCAATGAAAAAGTGATGTATAGTGATCAGTTGAAGAAGATAAATCAATTTGGATAGAGCAATGGAGAATTAGACGAGGTGACGGTCCAAAATGAGCTCGTGGGAAAAAGAAATAATCACTTGCAAGAAAACACAGAGACCGACGTCGGTAAGGTAGGAACTGACATCGGCAGGACAAGAACCGATGTCGATCAAGCAAAACTGATGTCAGCCAGTTACAGGCCTGGAAGTGACCGAGGTTGGTCACTGTCAGAGAATTTGGGTGGACAGCGTGTTGTGAATGAGTCTCAGACGCCCATCAAGAGGTTAGAAAGGGTAAGTAAACCTCTAATTCAATATTCCCCTTCATTATTCTATTTATTGCTAACTGATGGTGGAGAACCAAAGAGTTTTGAAGAAGCATTATAGGTGGAGTCCAAGAGTTAGTGGGAGCGTGGCATAGTTGAGGAAATGGAGTCCTTGAAAGAGAACTAAACATGGGATTTGGTTGAGTTGCCAGCTGGTAAGAGGACACTGAAGAACAGATGGACCTACAAATTGAAGGAAGGTGAGAATGGACAGATGAGATATAAGGCCAGATTGGTAGTGAAAGGATTTGCACAAAAGCCAAGTATTGATTTTGGTGAGATTTTTTCTCCTATTGTTAAAATGACTTCTATATGGATTGTACTGTCTTTAGTTGCTATTGAGGATTTGCATCTTGAGCAGCTTGATGTTAAGACAGCATTTCTTCATGGAGATTTGGATGAGGAAATATATATGGAACAGCCAGAAGGATTTGAGGTCAAAGGTAAGGAGAAGTTAGTGTGCAGATTGAAGAAAAGATTGTATGGCCTCAAGCAAGCTCCTAGACAGTGGTATTTGAGATTTGATAGGTTTATGACTGAGCATGGCTATAATAGGTGTCAATATGACCATTGTGTGTATTTTAAGAGATTGGATAATGATAGATATATTATTCTATTGTTGTATGTAGATGATATGCTGGTTGCAGGATCACACATGCAGGATATCTCTGAGCTTAAGCTAAGCTTAAGGTAAAATTAGCTCAAACATTTGCTATGAAGGATTTGGGAGCAGCAAAGAAAATCCTTGGCATGAGCATTAAGAGAGACAGGAAAAATCACAGGTTGATTTTGTCTCAAGAGGATTATGTGAACAAGGTGTTGAAATGGTTCAATATGCAGGATGCAAAACCGGTAAGCACACCTTTGGCTGGACATTTTAAGTTGAGTAAAGAACAATGTCCTAATTCACATGATGAGATAGAGTACATGAGTAGAGTTCCATATTCTTCTGTAGTAGGGAGTTTAATGTATGCAATGGTGTGTACTAGACCAGATATTGCCCAAGCAGTGGGATTTGTAAGTAAGTATATGGCCGATCTAGGAAAGGAACACTGGAAAGCAGTTCAGTGGATCCTTAGATATCTGAGAGGAACCAACAATAGGAATTTGTGCTATGGAGGTTTAGATACTTCTCTACATGGTTATGTAGATTCAGATATGGCAGGGGATTTGGATGGTAGGAGGAGCACCATAGGATATGTTTTCACTGTTGGTGGAATGGCAGTTAGCTGGATATCAAAGTTGTAAAAGGTTGTTGCCTTGTCAACTACAGAAGCAGAGTATATTGCAGTCACAGAGGCTAGCAAAGAGATGATATGGATGACACAGTTCATGGAAGAGCTTGGAAAGGAGTAAGAGAGTTGTAGATTATACAATGATAGTCAGATTGCAATTCATTTGGCTAAGAATTGAGCTTTTCATTCAAGAACAAAGCACATACATATTAGGTACCACTTCATAAGACAGGTATTGGAAGATGGTGAGTTGAAGCTGGAGAAGATCCATACAGATAAGAATCTTGCTAATATGTTAACCAAGCTATTTACAAAGGAGAAGTTGAATCTTTATTCAACTTCTGTTGGTCTTCATGATTGAGTTGAAGATGGAGGAGCTAGAAGATGTTGTTGTACAGGTACTGGTGCAGTTGTTTATCTCCAAGTGGGAGATTGTTAAGGTATGGAGCCTAAAAGCTTCACCAAGGAGCGCATTTGATAGTTGTAGGTTTACACAGTCACCAGCGTCGGTCAGGAGCGACCGACGTCGGTCAGGAGCAGTTCAAAAGATGCCGACGTTGGCAGAGATCAGCCGATGTCAGTCACAGGCAAGCAGGCAAGAACCGATGTCGGTTACCTATGCATTCAAAAAGCTATTTCCAAGGATAGAACTGAGTGTTTGCATGATGAGTTTAAGTCATAGTCTTAAGTCCATGTCTCTATTATTAGTAAGACTATTTTTAGAGCCCTTGTTCAAGAGGCATAACTGTTGGTTGTAAATGCATGCTCAAGTTTCCTAATTCTATATTAGGATAGATCCTCTTAGCTCATAGTAGTGTAATGTGAATGTTGAGAAAGAATAGTACATAATTGTATAGGTGAATCAATCCAAGTTGTTAGAGTTGATTGTACTTGAGAGAGAGAGCTCTTGAGGGAAAGAGATCTAGAGAGAGATCTGTACATCTGAGAGAGCTATGGAAGAAAGAAGTTTCTTCAATTGTATTCCTTCTGTAAAGAGTTTAATACAAGTTTTTAGGGTGGTTTCTTGTATCTCTTGTTCTTTGCTATTATCTAATTCTAGTTACTTATCTATCTGATTTAATTCTACATTTATTGCTTTCATAAGTGTAATCAAATTGTTGGTTGATCCCCAACAATTGCCATAGTTGTAACAATGATAAAAGTGTCTATCTAGTTAGGTTTGAACTTGAATTTGTGTTTCTTCTTGGCCATGGTATTTTTTTGGTTTTCTTTAAGAATAAGGTCACCAAGCTCAAATTCATTATGTTTAACATGTCAATTATAGTAGCCAAAAAGTTAGTTATGGTATGCTTGAAGATTATTAATTGTGATTAGGATTTTATCATCAAGTAACTCCATATTTTTTAGTTGAGCTAATCAATAGTCTTCATCATCTAGGATATGCTTTAAAGAGATGTGCAAATAAAGTAACTCAACCTCAATAGGAAGAATGGACTCAGTGCCATAAACAAGTGAATATGGAGTGGATCCTATTGGATTATGGTGATTGGTACAGTATGCCTAGAGAGAACACAATATTTGGAGGTGCCAATCACATCCAACATCATTGACAATCTTTTTGAGGATGTTTCCAATTGTTTTGTTAGATGATTCTACTTGGTCATTACTTTATGGGTAATATGTGGTTCAAAAATGTTGAGTAATTTTATACTTGACATATAAAGATTTGGAATCCATGTTCTTGAATAATCCACTATTATCAGATATAATTTCATAGGGGATACCATAGAGGCAAATGAGATGGTTGAAGATGAAATTGGAAATCTATTTTACAATCATGTAAGTGAGGGGTATAAATTTAACTCACTTAGTGAAGTATTCAGTGGTAGTAAGGATATGTTTATGACCATCTGATGAGGTGGGGTTTATCTTCTCAATGAGATCAAGGCCCCATTTAGAAAATGGTCATGGTTTAATCATTGTTTTTAGAGTCTTAGATAGGACATGAATCAAATTTGCATGTCATTGAAATTTATCATATCTTTTAATATAAGTAAATGCATCTGCATCCATCATTAGCCAATAGTACTTAGTACACAAGAGATTTTTAGATACTATGGCCCTATTGGTGTGTGTTCCACATACTCCATGAGCTTCCCATAATGCTAATGTAGATTCTGTCAAAGTTAAACAACAAATCAGAGTTCCATCAAAACTATGGTAATAAATGGTTGATCTGAGTACGGTATAATGTGCAGATTAGTGGATAAAGGCTTTGGATTATTTGTAGGATAAGTCTGGTGGCATTATTTGGTCATGAATATATGTGTAAAGGTTAGAAGACCATATAAAATTAAGACCAATAATATCACATATTATTATGATGGTTGAAGGTTCATGAGCTAGTGTTAGTAGATTTTTAATAAGAAATTGGTACTCTCTAGCCACATCTATATGATGAATCAATGATCCAATGGTGTCCATGACATCTACTATTTTGTTATTGGCCCTTGGTATATGTTAAAATTATACATCAGTAATATATTGTTTGAGAGTGTTGACCATGGCCTTATATGGTACTAATTTATCATCCTTGGTCTAAAAATGGTCTATAAACTAATTGACGATTAACTAGTAATCACCATAAACCTTTAGATGTTGTATGTTCCATTTCATTTCCTTTTTAAGACCTAAAAAAAGTGCTTCATATTTAACCATGTTATTAGTACAAGGAAAGTTGATCCTGAATGACTTAAGGATTAGAGCCCCCTACAATGTAATAAACAAAAATACTGCCCCCAATCCATGTCCTATGAATGACCCATCAAAATATATCTTCTACTACTAATCCTTAAGAGGTATTTCAATGATGGTCATAATGGATTCATCTGGGAAACAAAATGTTAGCAATTCTATATTTGCAAAGGGTGCTTTAACAAGCTGATCTATAAGAAATCACCACTTTATGGCCTTTTAGTTGACATATTCTATCTCAAACTTATTGAGAAACATGATCGTTTAGCCATGTAGCCTTATAAAATTATTTGGATAATAGATACTTGAGCGGATCTACTTTTGAGATAACCATGGTCCTATTGTTTAACATGTAATGGCACAATTTTTAAGCTATGAAGACCATAGATAAATATGATTTTTTAATGGGTTCATAATTGTGCTCATACATGACTAGTGTATGGCTTAAATAGTACATGACATGGTCCTTTCTATTATCATCATGTTGAACTAGAAGTTCCCTCAAGGCTTTATCTATAGTTGATAGGTATAATAAGAATCGATTTCTTGGCATGAGAGGCAATAAAATAGGTAGATTTGCTAGATAATCCTTTAGTTGTTGGAAATATTTATGACATTCATCATTGCAAAGGAATGTGACACCCATATTTTAAAAATGTGAAAAAGGATGGCACTTGTCAGTGAATTGAGATTGTATGTATGAGTGAGAGATATATACATTTATTGACACTTTATATATATATATATATATATATATATATATATATATATCTGTGTGTGTGTGTGTGTGTGTGTGTGTGTGTGTGTGTGTGTGTGTGTGTGTGTGTGTGTGTGTGTGTGTGTGTGTGTGTGTATGTATATGTATATGTTTGAGATGATTGAGATGATTTTATGTTTGTTCATGAATGCTTATGTATGAGACTTACGATATTGACAATTATCTTGCATAGTATAGGCATGTGATTTTGATTGATGTTATGACACTCATAGGATGGAAATCATTGATGTTGTGATTTGATTATGATAATGATGTGTTTATGATGATTTTATAATGTAATTAATGTTATAAGGTCATTGATAATGATGCTAACGGTATGGATTTATAATGATGTTATGAGTTTATTGATTATGATGTTACTATTTTAATTGTTATGAGAATTTTGATGAAGATGTTTATTACGTTAGTGATGATCATGCTATGTGATGCTAATGTTGTTGGCTATGTCATTTTTGAATGATGTTAATTTTGAGTTGAATGGTGAGGATGGTTATAATATAATTTTAATGTTAGGATGATTATATGGATTATGCTTTGTGAATGGATATGATGATATAAAATGATAGTTTGTAGGGAAAAGGAAACATTCATGTTCACTTGTTTTGTATAAGAAAATAAAACATGATACCTTATCCTAGTGAGAAACTAACAATAAGAATCCATAGATGGATTAACTTAGTGAACACAAACCCATAAAATGTTTCATAAGAGTGTGCTTTATTAATAAAACATGCATCTTGACCACTTTGTGTCAAGTAAGCTCATAGTCCCTTAGGTGTGATTAGGATATGGATGATAGGTAAGGGTGTAAATGTTGGAGTGGAGTCGTTGAATTTTACATAAGTGACCAAAGAACTTTAGTAGACAAGTCCATGCATTTTGTATGTTTGATTATAATTGGTAGACTGATAAATGTGGGAATTCTACTCATGCCATACCTAAGAGCCAAGTATGACCTAATTAGATAATTATGTAGACTGATTGATATAAGAAGTCTACAAATTGTAGATATAAGAGCTGACTGTGGCCTACTTGTTATGGATTTTGCTTATTATTTTTTCTTTGTATTTATAATTTACTAAAGTTGATCGATGGAAGAAGCTTCTACTAAATATTAGTTAGCCATCCTTCGAGGGAGTGGTCTAAGATTTTACTTTCCATAGTTATCTTTCGAGGGAGAAATCTATTTTTAAGCAACTTTGATTTAA
Source organism: Torreya grandis (assembly GCA_037957365.1). Classification (NCBI taxonomy): domain Eukaryota; kingdom Viridiplantae; phylum Streptophyta; class Pinopsida; order Cupressales; family Taxaceae; genus Torreya; species Torreya grandis. The sequence continues at coordinate 7,129,190 of JARHVA010000056.1, forward strand.
TGAGGTAGTTATCCTTTAAGGGAGCAGTCTACTATGTTTTTGAAGTGTAGATATGTTTTAAGATTAGGCATGGATAAGTCTAGTCAGGTTTGAAAGGTCTACTCATGTAGAAGCAAGAATTAGGCACAAAAGGTTTGTTTAGGGGAAATGTTTTTTGGGAAACAAATGACCATGGGATTCTATATATTAAAAAAAATATATATCCATGAGAACCATACTATGGGTAGAGCTGAGGTACCCATATTAGGATGAGGCTGGTAATATGATTGATGAATTACATGGCTCTATATAATCAATCGATCCCAAAAGTGGTGGAAAGGAAATAAGGTGAAATAAAGTTAATGAAATAATGGGATGAACTTAAGTTAGACATATAAGTGGGTTTGATCCTTATTTTAACAATGAAAGAGATGTAAATGCAAAGCATTAATGGGTTCAAGTTTTGGCTTGCCCTCAAGAGAGGACAAGTGATAAGCACTTGATCCATAATTATGGGTTATAATGTAAGGTCCTAACTAATTAAAATAAAAATTGCCCTTATTGGTCTTCTCCATGTTAGTGACATGTTGGTATTCCTTAAGGATCAGATCCCCAATATTGAACTTCCGTATTTTTAGATATTTGTTATATGCTTGTTTGATATGCTTTTGATAAATGTGAAGATGATTGAGGGTAGTAAGGTGATTTTCATAAAGAAGTTCTAAGCATGCTAAGAATTCTTAATGATAGTCACTTTCGAAAAAAAAACTCATGCAAGGATATGCAGAGAGATGGAATTTAGAATATAAGAGGTAGAATTACCTCAACTCCAAAGATGAGAAAGAAAGGTGTAGCACATTTAGCATTTTGGATACTAGTGCAATAAGCCCATAAAGCAAATGGAATATGGAGGTGCAAATCCTTGCCTAAAGCATTGAACACCATAGTGAGCATTTTGATGAGGGTTTTGTTAGAAGCCTTAGTTTGGCCATTAGTTTTTGGATGATAAGGTGAGGAAAAGCTTAGGTCAATAAAAAAAACCTTGCAAAGATCTTGGACTTTTTTATTCTTAAAGGATTTTTTTTATCAATGATGATTTTGTGAGGAACACCAAAGTGGAAAATGACATGGTGGTTAATGAAATCATTGATTTTTTTGGCTTTGATTAAGATTAGTGGGATGATTTCCACCCATTTGGTGAAATATTCCATGGCAGTGATGATATATTGATGTCATTGTGAGGAATGTAGATTGATTTATCTAATAAAATCAAGACTCCATTATGAGAAGGTCTAATAATCAGTTGACACCTAAAGACCATGAGGAGGTGCATGATGAAGGTTAGCATGATGTTAAAATTTGATGCATTTCTTGACATAGTCACAACAATCTTGATTGAGCGTGGGCTAGTAGTAGCCTAGATGAAGAATACGTTTGGAAATGGTTAGACCACTAAAGTGTCCTCCACATATTTCATCATCGGTTTCTTTAATGGTGATAGAAGCCTCATGGCTATAAAAGCAATAAAGGAGGAGACCATAAAAGTCTCATTTTTAAATAATTCCCCCTAGTATGACATAGTGAAAGGTACCTTGTATGAGAGATTTACAAGCATTTCTTGAAAGATCAGAAGGGAGGACACTGATGTTAAGGTATTTAAAGATTTGATCATACTAAATGTCTTTATGTGATGTTTCTATATGATAAATAGTAAGAAAATTAGATTTGAGGTAAGATGGTGTGACAAAGTGATGGATGGTGAAAAATAGTTTAGAGTCAACAAGTTGAGATAAAATTTGGGATGTAAGGGAAGCCATTATGTCTATAAATTTGTTGGTAGAGTGAGGGACTGATTGGATAGTGTAGTGGTCAAATGATGCTAAAAGTATATCAAAAAGTTATTTGTACTTCAGAAGGATATCATTTTTGTATTGATAGGCTCCTATGACTTGGTTGATAATGAGTTGAGGGTCTCCAAAGATGCTAATTATTTTTATTCCTAGATCTAGAGTGTTTTGGATAGCAATGACTAAGGCTTCATAGTTGGCTATATTATTGGTGCATTCAAAATTGTGGTAAGATCTTGATATTCAATATATGTAGAAATACCCTTAAGGTAGGGAAACACCATATAATACTCCTTTAGGAAGGAATAACTCCATAATGTCTCTTTGAGGGGACAACTTTTAATATCCTCTTATAATAGAAGACTCAATACTTACTTGATATCTTTACCATGATAATCATCTCCTATATATAGACATCTATCTAACCCATGGATGGGTAACCTCTTAATCCCACTATAGGCCGACCATTACCCAATGTACTAATTCCACAAGTTACTGCATTATCCTAATATATTGTACCCACATAACTAACTAATGGGATGTGTGCCATATGTCAACATCTCCATCAACCCATATACATTAATATATCATATCCCTAGGTACATAGCAATTTAGTTTGAAAGAAAGGGGAAGAGGCTCCCCATTAAGGGGAAGAGGTTCCCCATTAAGGGGAATGAGGATTATTTTGGCACCCCCACAATTTTGACATTTAGAGCCATCAAAATACATATTCATTTGATAGGTGGGTTATCTTAGAGAAAGAGTGACTATAGACTCATCCAAAAAGGCAAGATGGGGAGTTTGATTATCAGGAAGAGGAGACTCAGCTAGTTAGTCTACAATCACCTATCCCTTAATGTATTTTTGTGGAAGAAAATCAAGGTTGAACTCAGCTAAAATCATGAGCCAATTAGCCATACATTGGTTGTGATATGGCTTGGAGTGCTTGTAATCGAGGGGGTCAGTGTTAGTAATGATGTAAGTTTTGTGGTTAAGAAGGTAGTGACATAGTTTAAAGGCAAAAAAAACTAAAGCAAGGTAATGTTTTTAAAGATGTGTGTATCAAGTTTCATAATCAATGAGGGTATGACTGATGTAATAAATGACCTACTCATTATGTTGGTCATCACGATGAATGATAATGGATCCCAATGAATTATTAGTCTCAGATATGTATAAATAAATGGGTTGATCCTCCTTTGGGGGAATGAGGACTAGTGGAGAGAGAAGATAATCCTTGATTGCATCAAAGGCTTGTTAACATTCTTTGGTCCATTTAAAGGAGATATCTTTCTTAAGGAGGTGGTGGAAAGGCTAATAATGATCTGATAGTTGAGAGATAAAGTGATAGATTGATTAAAGTTTGCCTTGTAGGCTATGAAGTTTACCTTAGGTTAGTAGGGGGATGCATTTCCAAAATGGCTCAAAATTTTGTGGGGTCTATTTCTATTCCATAGAGGGAAGGAATAAAGCCTATAAGTTTTCTTAATAAGAACCCAAAGATGCATTTCTTTGATTTAAGCCTAACATGATAATGGATAAGTCTTTCAAAGATGATAGTGATAACAATGAGGTGATATTGGTGGTGCTTGGATTTACCAAGTAGATCATCAACATAGTCCTCAACTATTTTATGAATGAGTTTGTGAAAGATATAGGTCATGGCCCATTGATAGGTTGCCTCTACATTATTTAAGCTAAAATGCATGACACGATAGCAAAAATTTCCCCATGGGGTGATGAAGGATGTCTTATGTTGATCTCCAAGGGTGATCATGATTTGATTGTATCCTAAAAAACCATCCATAAGGGATAACATTTCATGGCTAGTGGTGAGATCAACAAGTTGGTCTATGTTAGGTAGGGGAAAGTCATATTTGGGGTACATGAGGTTAATCTCATAGAAATACACACAAAGGCAGAGTCCCCCAATGGGTTTGGTAATAGGAACAATATTGGAGACCCATTTTGGGTAGTCAATGGGTTGACTGAAGTTGACATATATAAGGCATTGGTGTTCTTCTTTGATGAAAAGAGCTATGCAAGGGTACATACAATAGATTTTTCTAAACTAGCTTAACTTTGGGATGGGTTACGATGTTATGAAGAGTGATGGAATGTCCAATGTTAGGCATATCTTAGGGTCCTCCTGAGTTACCAAATTGACATCTATGGTCAATAGATTTAGCATTGTTTGGTTTTTAGGAGGAAGGGATTTTTGAAGAGAAGAGTCCCCCATACCTACATAGGTAAGAATAGAATTATCATCTTGACATTGGATGGTGTTAATGGTGGGTGAATCATGTGTAATCATTTTGAGGTGGATGAGAGGAATGGTTTTGGTTTGGTTTTCCCATTGATAAGTTAGGGAACATAAATTGATAGTATTGATAAAAAAAAGTTAGGTGGGATGATGATGATGTCTTTAAATTGGAAAGATGGGGTTGATGAGGGTAGAGGTTCTTCAAATTATAAAAATGGGGTTGGTGATGGTAGAGGTTCTTCAATTTGGAAAAGTGGTGTTGGTGAGGGTAGAGGTTCTTCAAATTGGAAAAGTGGAGTTGGTAAGGGTAGAGGTTCTTTAAATTAGAAAAGTGGGGTTGGTGAAGGTAGAGGTTTGTCAGTAGTGTTGAGAATTGGTTTTGGTGATGTGGAATCTTCTAGGGGAATCTACCCCAGGCCAAAGAACTCATGAGGTTTTTGAGTTTAGATGATGGGAAGCTCATGAGGTATTTATTAATAGAGGATAAAACCAAACCCCTTCCAAGCACATCAATGAAGGTACATTTGAGAAAAGGTCAGGTTGTTAAGATAAAAAAAGGTTGGAAGTAAATGGCTAGATGTACAATATAGTTGTGAGAGCAAGGAGTGGTTTATCAAGTCCCCCATAGATAAAATATGTTATGTTTCTAGGAAGGACAAAGGGGATGAGGGTATTGATATTGGGTTCATAAGATGGATCATTTTGGAGATTCCAAAATTCATACAAAGATGGGAAAGAATCTAAAGCTAAAACTTGATATTCCTCTAGCATGCGATGATATAATGTGGATTGCAAGGGATCTTACACTAGAATTTGAGATGAAGGGATGGTTAAACTAGTAGATGCTTCATCATTTTTGAAGATGTAAGTGTTGTTGGGTTGAGTTGATGTGGTAGTTTGGCTAGATGTTGGTTGTGAAGAGGGTAAAGGTGGAATGAGAATGTCATTGGGCCAATATGTCATATTACAAGAAGCAAAGGGACTTGGATCAGTTTTGATTATAATGACTTATCCCTCATGTTTAAACTTGAAACATCAGTGAAGGGTAGAAGGGATGCAACCCATAACATGGATCTAAGGGTGATTGAGTAACACATCATATTGAAATTCACCCTCTATGACATAAAATTATTCAAGAATAGTTTGAGGCCCTAAACAAATGTTGATAAAAACTATTCCCAGAGTGGTATCCAAGGTATCATTGAATGATCAAAAAGTTTTGAGATTTTTGACATGATGTTTTTAGGTAGTTGAAGTTGATCATAAGTGTGGGAGGAAATGATATTGATACTCACTTCCCCATCAATCATAACTCATTTAAATTATGTCTAATTGATGGATGTTGTGATTAAAAGAGGGGGATTGGGGTCTTCATTATGATATGGTAGAATTTATGATTCTTGAAAGGTGACCATGGTAGCATGTTAGATGGATCCAAAAAATATGTAAGAGGTTAGGGATCATCTAGTTGAACCTCTATAGAATGTACTATTTTGATTAAAGCTTGATAGTGTGTTAAGCACGGGATATACTAAGAGGGGGGTGAATCAGTATACCATTATATCTTATAAAACATTCCCTTAATAAAATTCCACTAAATCAAAACATTCAAGATATGCAATAAAACTAAAATAATAAACACCACACAAGAGAGAGACACCAGATATAACATGGAAACCTAATGTGGGAAAAACCATAGAGAACAATCTCAAGTATATGAATGAGCACCAACCCAAACAATATTCACAAGCACCAACTTGTAACAGCACCAACCCCTTTGCTAAGCATCAACATAGTAACTATTTGTGAGCACCAACCCACAAGAGCACCAACCCCTTTGCTAAGCACCAACCCAATAACAATTCATGAGCACCAACCCATAGGAGCACCAACCCCTTTGTTGAGCACCAACCCAGCAAAAATTTGTGAGCACCAACCCATAAGAGCACCAACCCCTTTGGTGAGCACCAACCCAAAAATAATTCATGAGCACCAACCCATAAGAGCACCAACCCCTTTATGTATACCACACAACTATCTCTCAATGTTGTTATCTCAACAAATGATAGTTCATTACAACATCTCTTTCCTCTCTCTCACCTTTGCTCTTATAATCTAGATATAACAAATACAAATCATATTCATCTCTCACAATTGATCTTCTAAGCTAGATATTACAATATCAAATCAACCTCTATCACACATTACAAATGGATTCTCAAGCCTTTATTTATAGCTTTCCAAATGACCTTTGGCCTTCCCCCTTTGTGACCCTTCAATCTTCATGGAAAATGGCTCCAAACTTGTATGACCCTTCATATCCTTACCTTTGAAAAGTAATGTGGTGACCCTTCATGAGCAAAAACATCTTTCCCTCTTTTATCCTTATTTTGGTGACTTTTTGTATTCCTCAAAGTGTCCCTTCATGAGAAATTGTGCCCTTCCTCTTTTTTCTTCACTTGGTGACTATTGGAATTCCCCAAGATAACTCTTCATGGGAAAATGTGTTCCATCCTTCTTTTGTCTTTACCCCATGGCTCTTTGACTTCTCCATGGGCCCTTATTTTGTCTCATATGCAACCAAAAATATATTCATTTATAATAAATAAATATTAACTCACATTAGGCAAGATATATCTATTAAAAATATCATTAAATGCAATGGGGCCTTTATCACCAAAAATTCTAGAGCTTTGACATAAATGACAATATTTCCAACACAGTGTTGGGGAGAGGTGATAATTAAGTCATAAAGACTCATTTTTCCTAGTGTTTAGTGAATTTGTTTTAACACTAAGCATTGGATGAATGGAGTTGCATTGGAAGAAGGAGATCCTAAAATGAAACATTTGGCTTGGATGGTTTTGAGGGTGAAGGTGAAGGTGTATTTATTTGGGTTTGGTTGGTTGGTTGAGGAGTTGAAGGGTAGGACTATGTAATGGTTTCCTTGGCCTTGCCTTTTTCATTTTTTTGGGTGGCTTTACCCCTTTCCTTTTGTTGGGATTAAGATTGAGTCACCATATGAATGGTATAGAGAAGGGGACTGGTTGCTTTCTTCAATTCATCTATTTTACTCCTTAGCGGGAGTGGAGAAGTAGATGATTGGTAGGTAGATTGGATAGGTGGTAAAAGAGGCAAGGGGCTTAAATAAGGTTCATCTAATAGATCATATTCCTCCAAAAATTCATGAACAATTGATTGGAGAGCTTTTCAATTATTTATATCATGTCCAGGGGTCCTATGATAAAGACAAATTAGATTGTCATCAAACTAAGTTAGATTTTGGTGAGTGGGGTCAAAAGGATTGATTGGTTGTAAGCTAATGACAAAAGCTTGCAACAATATTTGTAAACTAGTTGCTTAAGATTTTGATAAAGATCTTAGAGGTGGTGGAGTTTGGACTTTGGGTGTAGGGATATTATGGGGAAAATATTTTTTTATGGGAGGTGTGGTTGGTGGAGTGAGTTTGGTTGGTGTTTTAGAAAGAATTGGTTTAGAGATTGGAGGTCTAGATGATGAGGATTTAACGGATGGGAAAGTGGATGGAGAAAGGTTGGTAAGGAAAGATGATGAACTAGAGGATTGGGTTGTTATAGGTGAATAAAAGGGAGATGGTTTATTAGAATAAGAGTAGGTAATGAGAATGATGGAAGGATGTGGTCCCAAAATAGAGGGTAAAGGTGACGGAATTGGTATAGTCCTTCTTTGAGGTTGTGGTCTAGGCAATCCTGCCTTCTTAATGGACTGAATTGGATTTAACTTTGGTTGGGTTGATGTGGTTAAGTCCAATCTCAAATGAGGGTAAGTAGGATTAGGCATGTGAAGGACCGCTAAGTTTTTGATTGGCTTGATAAGAGAGGCATAGGGTGACTTGACAATTTTAGGTGGGGGTAATTGAGATGGTTCCTTGGTGACTTCTTTAGTAGTGGCTACATTATTGATGACATTAATTACATGTGCCTCATGTGAATTAGAGGATTTAGGTTGGCTTTCATGAAGTTGGGTTGAAGGTGAATGATTTGGGAATGGTTTTTAGAAAATATCAAGATATTAGTTAGAAAGATAATTTGGGTTATCAAACACAAGTTACCCTTTATCAATCAGGTCTTGGACAATGCTTTTAAAGGTATTATATCTATCAGTATCATGTCTAATGACCTGATGATAATCATAATGATAATTATTGTTGTACCACCTAGGAAGGGGATGCAAAGTATCAAATTGTTTAGGGGGCTTGATGGGTGGAAGTTAGATTAAATAGTCTTTAAGTATCTTATCCAAGACTGATGTATAGTATTCCCCAATTAGGGTAAATAGTTTTGAAGGAGCCTAGTTTTGGATATGATTTTGGTGATTGGAAGAATTGTTAGTTCGAGGTGTTTAGTTGATGGTTGGAGGTGGTATGATTTTTAGAACAACTGAGTGTGTTGATGATTTTGCTTTAGAATTGGTTGGGTTTGTGTTCTTGGTGGAGGATGATTTAGTAAATTTGAAACTAGAATTTTTATTCTAAAGCTTCAACTTTCCTTCATCAATAGCTCAATTTTCTAATTTTCATGCCATAGGGAATGCTTCATTAAAGTTCCTAAAGGTTTAAACTTGGAGACCTGGAGAAATGTGTTTACCACACCCTTGAGAGAATAATTTGATTAATTCAAGTTGGGGTAAGGGGAAGGTGAGTTTATTAATGAGGCCCCTCCATCTAGCAATGAAATCATTAATGGATTCATCTTCAAAATATTTAATGGAGTATAGTTCGGTAATGGATACCTTTTTAGACATGTTTACAAAAAAGTGTTCCAAAAAGGTTTGTGCCAATTGATAGAAAGAAAAGATAGAATAAGTGGGAAGGGAACTATACCAATCAAGGGTGGCCTCAAATAATGACATGGGAAAGGTTTAGAAGAGGAGATCACCATCATAAGCAATTAAGTAGCAAGCATGATAGAACACTCTAAGGTTCTACTGAGGATCCTCCTTACCTTGGAATTTAGAAAATTTGGGTAATTCCCATTGAGAAGAGTACGCATGAATGGGCATGGAGGGGTGGATATGATCATTACAAATTTTATCATAGGATAAAATATCGGTTGAGGTGGAGATAGATGACTCCAAACTAGTCATTTTGTCCATTAGCATTTTGATTAGATTGGGTTGAGCTTGAGAAGCCATATAATTAAGGGGTACATTTTGTTGAGGTTGGCTTGTGGCTATGTATGAATAGGTGGTAGATGGTGTTGAATAAGCCATATATTGATAGGTGGTGGTAAGGGGTTGAGATGGTGGCACATAAGAGCTAATTGGTATAAAAGGTTGGGTGGAGTGTGGTATATAACCTTATGCATTAGGGACATACTGGTAAGTTATCATAGGTACTTGTTGAGAAAATGATGTGGTTGGTATGGTTGAGGTAAGAGGAAGTTGGGAAGGTTGAAGTTGGGTAGTTACCCTAGTGCTAATTGGGGCAAGGTTTTGAGGTATGGAGAGGACTAAGATTTGAAGTGAAACTATGGCCAAAGGATTAGTTACAATTAAAGGTAAGATAGAATCTAGAGTGTAAGATAATGCCATGATAGATGGGATATAGGTGAATAATTGCAAGGTTGAACCCAAATGGGGTGTGATAGGACATGGAACGTTAAGAACTAGAAGGTTGGTTTGAGTTTGGGTGGATGGGGTGTTGGAAGAGGCTTGAGTCAATGGTTGGGTTGAAGTGGTACCTACCATAAGGTGGGATGACATACCAAAAGAAGGATAAAAAAAATAAACAAAGCAAGGGGGTATAGTGAGGCAAGGTTTTAAGGTAATGTTGTAAAGCAAATAGATTATTATCAAGAAAGGTAGGTAAGTCTAGATCTCCTTCACATATGATTGGGATTTTGGAAGGAGAATGTGGTTGAGGAAAATAGTGAGGGAAGCATGAGGATATTTGTCAACATTTGAGGTATAATCCATGGATGAAGAAGGTGGTGGTGGTGGTTGGTTGTTTTGATTTATCACTTGTTGTTTGGTTAAAACCATATGAGAAAATAAGGAATTTTATTATGACACTCACACCTCAAATAGAGAGAAAACCCAAAATAATTTCAAATCAATCAATACATACACTAAGAAGTTAGTTTTAACATTAGGATTACTTTTAAATCGCTTTAGGCTTATGCATTAAAGAGTGTGATAAGGGAGGTTGGATTGAAATATGGGTACTAAATAGGAATTATATGGATGGTTTTAGGTTATTTAGGTGCTTATAAGTAAGATATGTGTTGAACTTTAGTATGTGGCTTGGTGTTGGGCCTACCCCCTCACTTCATGATCCCATAGAAATAAGGGTGTCAGGTTCTTAGCCAATATATACTAAGTCCATAGTTTATAATAACCAAAGCAATGAGTTGGTTCTCCCATTAGTGGTGAAATATAAGTGGGATAGTTGAGATGGGGTAAGGTTTTTACCAAGTGATGAAATCCCATTCATTCCTTATCTCAAGTATTGTTTTGATGTGTAAATTATTTTGTGATTTGGTTTTGTGTGTGATAACAAGTGTGAGTGCTATGATAATATTACTTCACCTCCTTATTTACTAGATGAAATAAAATCAACAAGAATCAATGAATGAAAATGGTTAATTTTTAAGCCCCAAAGTAAATGATTTCTTTTGATGAGCAAACAATTAGGGAAGAAAGGGAACTAGGTCCCATCGGTGTACCAAAATGTTTCAATTTATTTCTTTTATTTTTTAGTTTTGAAATTAGATAAAATAAAATTAATATTAGGTTATGTAGATGGGTACCTAGTAGAATGCACATGTTGATCTAGATGAATAATAGACTAGATCTTACCCTAAAAACTATGGAGTTGCTTCAAATTGGTTTGTGGTGGTATCTCATCTATGGCTTGTACTTTGGTTTGATCAAATTTAATACCTCTATGAAACATAATGAATCTAAGTAATTTATCTAAAGTAACTCTAAAAACATAATTTTTAGGATTAATACTATCTTTGTATTTATGTAGTTACTCAAATATCCTTTATAATGCTACTAGATGATTGACCCTAGTCTTTGATTTACCTAGGATGTTGTTGATGTAATATATAATGATGTCATGCATCAGATCATGAAATATGATAGTCATGGCTCTTTGGTAGGTGGCCCTAGAATTTTTGAGACCAAATGGCATAACTTGTTAATAGAACATTCCCCATGGAGTGGTGAATGATGTTTTATGTTGGTCTTTTGGTACAATCCAGATCTGGTTATATCCTAAAAATATGTCTAGCAGTGAAAGAATTTCATAACCCTTTATGGAGTTGACTATCATATCAATGTTTGGAAAAGGAAAGTTGTCCTTTGGGTAGGCCTTGTTTATATCTCTAAAATTAGTTTATATTTAGATTCCTTTTGGCTTCTTTCTAATTTACACCACATTTGAGATCCATATTAAGTAGTTTATTGGTTGAATACATCCTACTTCCAAGAGTTTTTATAACTCTTTTTTGACTAATATAGTACTGTAAGGATGCATCTTGTACAATTTTTTATTTACAAGTAGGGTCCAATCCTAGCATATCAAAGTATTTCCATGCAAATATATCAACAAATCCTCTTAAAAGGGTGGTAAAGACTTCATATTCCTCCTCAGTGAGGGATGTGCCTAATTTGATCCATTTTGGGTCATTTAGGGTTCTGATGTTAACTTCTATAATATCTTTCACAATAAGAGTTAAACTATTTTCTAGCATAGTTGGTAAATGTTTGAACTATCTTACAATGGTAGAGTCCTCCATTAGGACAAGCTCTTCAAGTTATCCTAAGCACAATGAATCAAAATATCCTAGTGGGAGGGATGGCCATGTGACATACACTATTAGGAACTCTTGGATGATTTGATCAAAATATTATTGTTATTCAAAACTAAATTTGGACCCATAGACAAGTTCATCATTGGTGGTCTCTTGACCTATATTTGAATAAGGTTGAACACCCCCATCTAATGGTGACTAACACATGTTTCCACCACTAGATTGAGCTTTCTCTTTACTATTTACCTAGTCCAAAAGCACCTCAAGGAGGTTTTAAATTTGGGACCTTAATGTTTTATTTAATTGTTGTTGGTTAAGTATGTTCACCCATTCTCCAAAATAGGCTTTAGGATCTAGTTTGATTGAGAACCCTTGTTTGTGGTCTCCCAATAGAACATTGTCCCTTAGGACTAGAAAATTACAAAATGACTAATCATTTTAAAACTCATCAACTGACACTTTTTATTCTTGTTGGTCCTAGTCTATCAATTAAGGTTAATATAAGGGAAGTAGATTATGGAAAATAACTAGTCGAAGGGTACAAATGACATTAGTATCAAATAAATTGGTATTTTTTAGGTCATCAAAAGGGATATGATTATAATCTACTTTACTATCGATATCATCAACACTATTTATTGGTGTGGGCACATAAATAAGTTATATGGGGTCACCCCAAATAATTTAAATCCAAGACCATATGTTTCTTTGTACCATGTGGTAGAAATTGTCTCAATCAAACCTTTTTTATTTAGCCTAAGGCCTCCTCCTTAATAGGCATGCTTCTCCATAATATTGTTTGAAATAAGATACTTGGAATTTATGTAACAGTCAACTAGGTTGTCATTATACAACTAAGACTATTCATCTACAAGTGGGTCCTATTCTTGGCTAGTGGCTAGTATGAAAATGATAGGTGTTGGATTATGTGATTTGCCTTTACCATTTCATTTCCATTCCATGGAAGATGGTTTGACTTTTGGTCTTCTAATGGACTTGGGTGTTATATGGAAGCTTAGGAATATGGAATGTATCATGGGTAAAATATTCTCATGGGCCATTAGCCGAGATAGTATAATGATTATATATTTTAGGAGGTGGCATGTGGGAAAGTGAGTCAAGGGTATATAGGTCAATGCAATTGGCCTCTAGTGAATCAAAAATCATTTATTTTCCCTTGCACTTCTTAAAAACTAGATTTAGGACAAAATGGTAATTATAGTTTTGGTACTCAGCCTCTAAATACTTGTAATGTTTGTATGGCTATAAATCTCAGTTAATGGTGACCTCTATACCTAAATAGGAAAACTTGATACACTAGTAAATTTTTTATAGGATTGCACAAATATCATGTATCCAAGGTCTACCCAAAAGCATATTATATGATAAATCAAGGTCTAACACATGACATAGTGTATCTTAGGTCAAAGGTATAATGATAACTATCAAGCTAATAGTGCCCTATGATTCCCATTCTTCATTGTCATATGCCTTGATAATGATCATTTATGGTTAGATATCAGTTGCGGTGTATCCAAGAAGATTAATGAGCTTTAGAGACATGATATTTAGACCCAATCCATTGTCTATGAGGACAAATTTTAGTTTATGCCACATTTTGAAAACTTTGATGTATAATAGATTGTTATGAAAAGGGCCAAGGGATGACATATCACTTTGGTCAAAAGTTAATTATTGGATTGGGGATAAATGTCCAACCAAAGCTTGACATTTGTCTAAATATATGTCATTAGGAACTTAGGATTGGTCAAATAACTTTGTCAAGATGATTTTATGGATTGTAGACATGTGAAATAAATCCAAAATAGATATTTGTGTGGGTATCTTATGAAATTATTCCATAATATCAAACATATTTTATTGTACAATAGTAAATGGATTGTTCCTAGCTAGAATAGTTGGTTGAATGGGTGAAGTGGTAGATGGTTGTGTGCCTATTATTGTAATATTCAACCATTGAATTGTGATTGTGTAATTGAGATTAGATATAGGACCATTATTGATAACGAATGATGGTAGTGGGGAACCAGATAGGATAAGTCTTGGCTACTAGTGCACTTGTGCATGGTCATGGACCAATGATGAGTTCTCGATATAGGGTATAAAAGTGGGAATCCATGATTTTTGGTATGCTTGTATGAAATTCTAGGTCAAGGAAGGATCATTGGCATGGGTTAGTTGTTTATAATTAAATAAAAATGGTCTTATTTAATCATTACTTTGTCTTAGATTGATGGATGGTGGAAATGTGACCTCTCACAATATGGACTGCAACTTTGTTATAGTCATGTACAATTGTGTGGTAGGTCTATAGATTATTGGCATCATCATTTCCTTGGTTCTATCTATTTGGATAATTTTGTTGGTTTTTCTATTGGTTTTCTTGGTTCTATCATGGTTTTTGATATTATTGTTTCTATTACACTAACCATTGTTGCTGCTATTGTTGGTTTTTATGTTATGGAAAGGGGTTTTGATAAATATTGATATTTTGATTAGATGTGGAAGATACATTATCCATATGCATCATAAAATAATAATATGGTGTTTGAACCATTTTGATATGTCATGATTTAGTTACTCTATTTCCCACAACATTCTTATTGTGATTAAAATACTTAGGTTTGTCATAATTGTTGGCCTATGTTAGTTGTGATGCTTACACTGGGACTTGGTTTTCGCCATTTCCTTGGTTTTTAGTTTGGTTATGATTTGATGAGGTAATTTTAATAATCCCTTTATTAATAAGGGATTTTTTAAATAATAAATAATTGTCAATGATTTCCTTGAAAGTGTGCACACACTACAACTCCAGATAGTAAGATATATCACTATGCAAATTCTTGGTAAACATACAACTAATTAATTATATGGTAAACTATGGGTGAATATGCTATCAATTGTTATCCATCATTATAAATAACTTCAAATATTTCACTGGATTTTTGTTTGGCTTTCATCAAATCTACCAATGAAATCTCATACTTGAGATTGTAGGAGAAGTGTTGCACAAACTTGTCTAAAAGATCATCAAAATCAGAAACTAAATTCTTGGTTAATGTTAGAAAAGGTTATTGAAGCATAAAAACATGCTAAGGATGAGGATAGCTAGGTTTATAATTTAGTGTGATAGTGAAAAGAATTCATACACAAGGTTGGAAAATATAAACATAGAAAAGATGAAGTATTATGCATTAAGTAATAACTAAGAAAAACTAGTAATTCATTAAAATTTATAGAATAACGGGATTAAATTATATGTAAATAAGCTAAAAATTATATATGATAATTCAAACAAGTAACAAAATAAAAACATAATAGGTAACCATAACCAAAATAATCTCTATTGATCTCTTCAAAGGTGGAAATCTATTCTTCATACAAATACAAGTATAAATATATGTTTGTAGTCTATGACTATATATATTATTATCTTACTTGAAATTGAAAGAGGAGAATATTAATATTATAACATATTACAATTTATGGAGATAAGAAAAAATATACATATATCTAAAAAATTGAGTACATAACACACGAATATAGACAAATATCTTGTGCATATTTACTCTCCAATTTATTTTCCCAAAACTTTCCCATAACTAAAATGTTGTCTTATCCCAAGACAACATCATAGGGTAATCTAAACTTGCACAAAGGGAAGAAGCTAAATAAGTGGTTAGATTAGTAAGAGTCATAGTAATTACTAAAGGCACCATTTATGGTTTTCCCCTCTTGTGACCTACTTATCCACCTTTTCAAGCTCTCAACCAAGTATAATACCAACCTAGCTCCCTTTTGGGATTTCAATAGGCTAGCATAAGTAGGTGGCCTCCCTTTATGTGTTTTCAACCATCCTAGCCTTACTTGTCTTAATAATAATCCCCAATACAAAATTATATAAAAAATATTACAAAATTATCACTTTTCACCATACTTATCTTGATGGAGGAGGCATGGATGTAGATGATGACTATGAAGAAGAATCCTTGTCTTTGGACTATATAACCTTGTATTGAGTGATAATCTATCTAATTTCTAGCAATAACTTGTACATTGGTGTGTTGAGGATATATTCAACCACACTAAAAATGGAGATAGGTCAGTCTTGTATGTGTGTTAGTTGAGCGTAACATTTTGGACCATGTGTAGTAGGGGTGTAGTGGTGCATGATATCTGATGAGATACTTTATATATGAGTCATTAGTGATGCTAATGGATTACTTGGTGTTGTTCACCCTCATCTAGATCTCACCACTCATCTACTCTAGTTTATCTATGTGGTATTAGGCCTAGAGACATATGAATGAACTACATAAAAGCTCACTCTGCTAGTTGAGTTATTTATCATGCATGTTGTCTCAAGTATTGAGCAAGTCATATAACACTCTATCATTATCATCCATTACCCATAGTTATTTTGGTGGTGGTGTTTATTGTGAATTCTTCACATAATGGCCTAATGTGCCAACTATGTCAAATTTATAAGCTACACACTAGTCCTTAGTCAACATAGAGACCAATGTATTGAGTCTGCATTGGTTGAACATGATTTGATCCTTGATTGTTTGAGTGACCAATTTTGGATAGGTGTCTTAGATTATATTTTTATCTTTATAAAGGAGAGCCTTCAACTCTATGTTTTTTGCCTTGGATTGATCCATCTCTAGGTATAAAGAGGTGGCCTTTAACACAATGGATTATTGAAATATTGTTGTGCCCTCTAATTATTTATTTATTGGGAGCATGAAGACATCTAATGAGGTTTATTGATTGATAAGGAGTATGGCTAATGTTTTCACAATTATGGAAGGGTTTGGTCATGGCATGATGGTAAGTGGGAAAGAAAAAATGTTGTGTTGAGCACCAATAATTGGTATATCCCAAAGCCAAACTCCCCCCAATGGTAATTCTAGTAGTTGAGGACCTGTCTAAGCTATAATTGTTGCTTATTACTATGTCAATTGCTCTACTTCTACTTGTGGCTACTTTGGTTCCTATTACTACTACATTATGGTCTATATTACTAGTTTGTGTTATTGTGCAGTGTCTTCAACCTTATTTATTTTTACTTCCTCCTCCTCCTCCTCCTCCTCCTCCTATGTTTTAGTTTTCAATTCCTCTAACACAACTTGTTACTTTTCTCATTATTGCTTGGTCTACAACTTATGTGCAAATTCTTTCTCTTCTTTCTTCTATTTGGCTAGGACTATAGCCTTGGCTTATTTATGTGTAGCCTATGTTTTTGCTTGTGCCTATGCCTATTTTTGGTGAAGGGATTCATCTTATTCTTCCTTATTTTTATTTACAACTAACTTTACCTATTACTATGTGCATTTGGAAGCTTTCATGGCCTGTTTTGCTTGGGCTATTGCATCTTGTTTCTATTTTTATTCTTCCTCTACCTTAGCCTTATCAGTGGGATCAATTTATTTTTCTTTTTATGCTTTCCCTCCTATTATTTTTGGGTTATATAAACATATTCATAGGCCTTCTTAGCCACATCCATGGATTTTTTTGGTCAACATCTATGTTATTGGCCTTTTGTTTAGCCTCATCTTCTTCAACTTGTTGATTAGCTTATTATTTCTGAGTTTACTCCTTTTATTGCTTCTTATTCCTCCATTATGGGTTGTTCGAGTGTGAGATCTTTAACCTCCTAATCATGTGGTGATGGTAGTGAATCACTATGTCAAACTTCTAAACTGAAAACTTGTGCCTTCTTGCATTTGAGAGTGACCAATCTACATTTAAATGGTGGTGAAGTAGAGGAAGGAGTAGGTTATGTTTCTTACATGGTGGCTAGTCATCTAAATGTATGCTCTTTAAGTGTAGGGGAGAACCTATCATCCTAATTGGTTTGAGGTATATACATGAGTGATTTTGGTGGGATTTTAGGAAGGGGTGAAAATACATCCTCAATTGCAAAGGTAAGAGTAGGTTGTGGCTAGTAAAAATTGATCCTCCTCTATAACTTCTCTACTTCTTCTCACATGGTATCAATGACAATAGATGGTGGGAAAGATGGAAGGTCCACCCATAGTTCTATAGGAACCTACTTATACACTTGAATTATGTACATAACCTTCTAAAAGAAGAATTAATTCTCCTCCTCTCTATTGTAGAAGTATCTAGCCATGTCTATGACCATTACTTGGTAGGCTTCTTTTTCATTCATCCCTATTTATGGAAGGTCACAAGAGCTTGTGATCTGGGGCACCTTTGGATCATTTAACTAGGTTTCCATGATTTAGGTCTTGCACTTCAAAGGAGGAGATGTAGATTGATGCTCTATGGAAATCTTATGCTTTCCATTTTGTTATATGAATTGGTGAATTTTTTAGGTTATTATGTAGTAGGGATGGTTGTGATAGGTGGTATGGCTTGTAGTAGAGTCACACATTTGGCTATGAAAGCTTTCTATTTTGTGACTTCTACCTACATCATGTCCATGGTGATAAAAAAAGAATCAGTGTGAAGGGTGACCATGACAACTCCTAAATATATATGAATACACCCTTGGTATCAAAGTGACACTTGCATGTTAGCCCAAATATTGCATGATGTCTGGTGGCACCCGAAGATATATATTAATCAATTATAGACACTCTTCTGACCATAATTTTAATTTTCCCTCATATTCTAGAATTATATATTTATTTGTTCATATGAGGTTGGGAAATTTCTGCACTAGCCAATAATATATGTTAAGGTACACCTCACCCTCTAGGGGCTTCCATTGTGTGAAATAAAGGAGAAATATGAGGAGATAATGCTAGAATGTTTGCTTCAGGGATGAAAATTACTTGTAGATATTTATGATTAGATCTTAGATGAAGTAATCTAGCTATTTGAATTATTTGTTCCTATGGATTATATAATGAATGATGTCTATGACTCCTTTTGGGATTTGTTTTATAGACTTGGTCATCTATTAGAACCTTTTTGTGATGCATTCAATGAGGATGTTCATTGGCTTATCATGGATATATTAAATTAGTATCCCTATAGATCTCTTAACATAAAAATCTAGGACTTATTATAAAATATGGGGAATTCTTGGCTTGTATGGAGATAAGGAGTCTCCTCGTGCAAGCATGTCCAAAGCTCAAGCCATGGCTTCTATGTTGATGAAAATGGTGATGTTTAGACCAAGAGAGATGTTTTCATCATTTTATTAATTAGAAAAAACTTGTAAAATCTCCCCAAAGTGATCAAAGGTTAGTATTTGAAGTAGGCACTCGACATCTATGTTCTAGAAGTAGTGGGGAGATGTGAGAGAGAGTGATTGCACAACATCAATGGGGTATAGGAAAAGTAACTTATATTCTATTAATTTAATGAATTTGAATAGCTCTAGATCATTGAATTTGGTCTATCAAAGATCCATATCAACACCCAGTTATTTTTTTATCTTTTGATGACTCACCTGATGATTCATGATGTATCCATGATTATTGAGTGATTCTCTTGAAAGTCTAGTGTCTCTTTACACAATAAGACAAGACCATTTCTTTGATTTTATAGGTTGTAAAAATATGTGCAAGAATGAAATACTAACTTAGTTCTCATACTTGGCCTTTAATGATTTCATGCATATTATATTCTATGTAGATGTCATGCTTAGCTATCCATTTGACATGAATGCAATGGTTGATGTGACAAATCTTATCCAATTTAGTAATTAAGATAGTTAGTCATTAGAAAATGTGTGAAGATAAACCATTATGCTTTTTTTAATCCATACAAGGGTATGATTGGATGATGTTGATGGTCTATTGAATTATTAAAGATTTAAGTCAATCAAACCTTAGATCTGACATTTACTTTTGGTAGATGACTATTATATGATGGAGATCTTGTTGATGTGACTTATTCGTACCTTTTCTTGATTTAATTTCTTTCATTCACTCCTTTTGACATCCATGATGGTGCACATGGATTATCCTATGAATTATTTGTGCATACTATTATTGGTATCTTTCTTCTCAAATGGTAGCAAAGATATCATCTATAAACACACACAGACAGAAAAAGAAATAAACAAAAAAACATGTAGAATTGAGAAATCCTAATCTACTTGGTGATTCTTAGTACCCACTCACTTAGTAGAGAGATCAATTTGACTATTGGTGGTAAGTCTTAAGCCTGTATCTATTCACCCTCCCTGGTAAAATGGATCCCTAAAGATCTCTCAAAACCATAGTTCCTTGTTATGATAGTTCATGTATAACATAAGGCCCTTCCCATAAAATCTAAAACTTACTTGTAAATGCTCTAAAATGATTGTCATATAATAATACTGGTTGATCTATATAAAATTCCATTGGTACAAATTATTATCATGCCATGCTTTCTAGATCTACTTGTGAACTTCCTATGTCCATGATGCTTTGTATTTATACTCATCCATCCTATTTAGTTAGATAAGTTTGTTGGGAGAGACTCATGATCCCCTAGTCACATGACCATTATAATGTGTAGACTAAGTATTAATTATTCCATTGGCATAAATACTTCAAGACCATAGACTAACTAGAATAGAGTAAACCTTATGAATCTCTTATAGTGCATGTGATATGACCATAAAATCATAGGAATGTGATCTTACCAATCATCCCTTTTGACATCATATATCTTTGTCAATAATTTACCCAACACTTTGTTGGAAGGTTTAGCTTGGCCATTTATTTCTTGATGGTATGTAGTGATTTTATGATGAGAAATCATAAAATCTTTAGTAAGAGCCTTGATGGTGTTGTTTAGGAAGTGTGTGCCTTGATTTTTGATGAGATTGATGGGGCATCCAAACCTTGTAATAATATTCTCATAGAGAAACTTTGTTGCATCCTTCACACCATAGCTGGGTGTTGTAGTAACTTCAACCCATTTGGTGAAGTAGTTGGTCATAATAATAATATACCTTTCTTTACTATGTTTGCTTGGTGGATTGATAGGTCTGACAAATTCAATGCCCCATTGTTCAAAAGGTTACTCAGCTAACAAAGGTTGCAAAGGAATTTCATCTTTTTGTAGTGTTTTACCCATATGTTGACAAACATCACAATACTATGCTACTCTATGTGAATCCTAAAAATATTTGGCCACCATAACCCACTTTATAACAACTTCTTGTCAGTAGTTTCTCTAAAAACATGTCCTCTTATGATTCTTTGGTGTGCCACCTGTAAGGGTTGAGGTCATTCATATTCTAGAATAACCATCCATATTACTTCATCCTTCCCTAACTGATACATAATCCCATTGATGATGGTTTATGGAAAATCTCTAGTGACAAATTACTTCTTGTCTCTTTCGTTATAGTGTGCAAGGAATAATCCTTATTCGAGGAAGTTGAAAATTGCTTCAAAATTTTTAATAATCATAAAAATAGAAAAAAGATGAGCATCATGATAATCTTCCTATAATTCTTCTATTTTTTTTCCATTAGGAATGTAGCTAGATGATCCGACCCCATGTTTTTTTTTTGGCTTGACATTAATGCAAAATTGAAATTCATAAAATAATATCAACCATATAGAGATGCATCCTCCTAACATCATATTTTTGATAAGGTATCATAGATATTGATGATCAATGAAGAATTCAAATTTTGTTGTAATAATATTGTGTCAAAATTTATGTAATGTGAAAACTATATCGAGTGTTTCTCATTCAGTTGTTATATAGTTATTTTTTGCATCAAATATTTTTTGGATTCAAAAATGAACGGGATGGTAAATTCCACCATATCTTGTCCATACAAGCACAACATTGACTGTGATTCATAAAGCATTAAAATGCATATTAAATGGCTTGATCTAATCTAGAAAGATGAGGATGGGTGTAGTAATCGATGTCTACTTCAACTTGATGAAGGCTGCTTGAAACTTTGAAGTCTAGATAAACTTTGCAATTTTACATAATAAGGATTCCAATAGAGATGAAATAGTTTCATATATTTTGATAAAATTATGATAAAACCCTATATGGCCCAAAAAAGATCACATTTCATGGAGCTAACTAGTGGAGGCATACTTAGAATGACTACAATTTTTACCTAAAATGCCTTCACTACACACTACATGACCTAGTAGAACACCAAAAGATGTAAAGAATAAACATTTTATTTAAATTTAGAGAAATGTGTAGAGTTTGATAGTGTTCTAATATGAGGTGTATCTTAGACAGATATTCTTTAAATAATGAAAAGACTACCCAATCATCAAGATAGACTTCTAGAAGTCATGAATGAAGTTTTTGAATGTAGTCACCATTGCATGAGAGAACAATATAGGTACGTTATTGAAATCAAAAGGAATTACCTTGTATGCAAAGGATCATCATTCTAAGGAAAAAATTATTTTATATCTATCTTCTCCTATGATGGGTATTTGATGATAGTCACTAAAATCATCTATGAAAGAGTAAACTTCATGTCTTAAAACAAATTACAAAACTTCATCAATGAATGGAATCGGGAATGGATCATTTACACATGCATCATTCAAAATGTGATAAACCTCACATATTTTGATCTCCCCTATTTTATTGGGCTACATTACCATGGTGATAACCCAATCTACCTTTGTTACAGGATAGCTTATACCTATGTCCTTCATTATATCAAGTTCAACCTTAAATTTCAACTTCATGTTTGGATTTAAATTGTATGGTCATTTTTTTATAGGTTATACATACTCCTTAAGTTCAATATGCATCTTTCTTAGATATGGATGAACTCCTCAGACCTCTGAGAATTTAGTGGGAAAGACATCTTGATAATCTCATAGAAGTTGCATAGATTAAATTTTTTTAGCTTCCATCCAATAATCACCTATATGTAATAATTTGGGAACCTCCTCAGTTATGATGTTTGCTACGTGATTTTTAATGGGCTATTGGTAAATATTACAATTTTATTCATCAATAGATTCATGTATCATTCATTTCCCTTCTTTTTATAGAATTTGTCTATTGTGTAGTTTTTCTTCTTTAGTAGGTTTTTCATTGAGGTCCTTTAGTGGTTCTATTGGCCATTCAATTTCAATTAAATTAGTCAAATTGATATCACCATTATAATCAAAATCTTCAATGTCCTCTTATTCATCATGTATTTGGTGGCATGGATGTGTAAGAGATTTTTATTCTTTATTGGTAACTTTATATCTTTGTAATGTTGAATTGAGATCAGAAGCTATGTTCTTTTATGTAGTAGATTCCATCATGGTGCTTATATATTATGTGCACCCATCGTATAGGAAATGTTTGATTTTCAAGAGGCCATTGTGAACCAGAGGGTTCTCATCTTTAAAAACAAACATCTGTATGAAATCACTTTTCACTTTTGCCTGATGATTTGCCTCATTCTTATGTTCTTAATACATTGAGAATGTTGATGGTAATGGAATAAGTGTATAATGAATGATGTGAACTTAGTAGTTTGGTTCCACATATTCTTTAGTCTAGACTTCAACACATTATTTAGGACACTCACCTTCTTATAAGAAAGGACAATTTATTTTGATGACCTACAATAATTAGACCTTGCTAATCATGAGCTCATATGCATCATCCCACTCGAGTTGATCATTTTTATGATTTTCCCACCATGTCATTGTAACTCCCTCCAAAGCATAATTTAGAGTAGTGATTTGGTAGTTGATGGTAGGTACATGAACTTATAATCACGCAGTGAATTGATTGATATCCTTAGTTTCATAGTACACATGAAGTTATCTTTCATTTGAAAATACCATTCTTATAGTTTAGAGTTCATGATCATCTTGAGCTCAGTTGAGTATGTGTGTGTTTGAGTCTTAACTAATAGATGAAGCTATTTCCCAAGGCAAAGTGACTTATCTAGTCAAATCTATATAATCCTGCATATGATCATCTACTTGATAGAGGAAGTCAACTTTTGAATGAGTAGAGGATTTTACAAACATAGATGCACTATATTCTATGACAAATTGGGTGACCAACCACTGAGTAACTATTGGTTTGGGCCTCCATTATTCATATGTACTAAAATATTGAGTGAGTAATGATTTTACCCAAGGTTTAATATGCTCATACAAGAATCTTTACTCAGCTACGTGTAGAGCTTTTGGGTTTTCCTCAAAGTTTACCTTCATCTAACTAGTTTCTTGCATGACATATGGAGAATCTAGTTCAGTCAGAATGATGTAAGGTTTATGAAATTTATTGAAAGGAATGATAATAACCTTATCTCCTTAGTGCACCTCTAATTGATTTTGCATTGTGTTGATAATCATCTGACCATCATATGCCCATTTCTTTCCAATCAGTGTGGGATAATGTGTTGTTGTTATCTTCATATCGATGACTTCAAAGTCACCTCATAGGGTCAATTATGTGACTTTGATCTCAACATATTTTAATCTTCTAATAGGTTGAAATCTTCCATAGTCAACTAAGCTTAGAGTTATTGGGCTATAACTTAGAACTGATCATCCAATGGCCTCCCATGTAGACCTAGGAATCATGTTGAATATGCTACCAAAATCAAAGATAGAATTTGGAATCTCATAACCTATAACCTCAATATAGATTCATGCATATGAATCCTAAGGATAGTTTATTTTGACGTACCAAACCAACTTTTATGTATTCTATTATCCTCACTATGCACACTCCAATAGATTATGTAGAAAGTTTGTGATGTTCTGTGAGATGTCAACATTGTGTAGTGTGCTTAAAAGTTTCAGAAGATATGTCAGCATAGTGACAACTCCAACTTGACATACAATGTCCATGATCTAGCCATACATTTGGGCATATATTAATAAAACATATCCTTCAGTATTGTCTTAATGTTGAATGTTTTTCAACATCTATGAAACTTCATAAATGAGCCCCTTTTCTATAGCTAGGTTTAGGTATTTATCCTATTTTGATTTTTAGATTCCTTGATCCTAAGTCATTTCTAGAGGAGGTAACCCTCTTTTTGCATATTGATGCCATGTAATAACATTCAAGAAGGCATCCTCTTTAGGATTTAAATTCATCATATTCATATTTCTAATGATCTTATCCTTTCTTTGATATTCCAAGACAATATAATATTATGTCTCATGTTGGTCATATATTCTACAATATGCCCAATAAGACTATCTTTGAGGATTCAAAGGGTAATTTCATTGCACATGATTTTATTTTCCACATAGGTAGCAGTATAGAGGAGGTCATTGATAGTTATTGATACTACCACCTTGGTAACCTCCTTTGTACCCACCCCTATATCCTCCTTTGTTGGACTGATAACCTCTATACCCTCCTTATTATTGTTTAGTGTTCCAATAATAATGCTATTAGGTAATATCACCAATTCTAAATTGGTTTTACATAACTATTGGGGTCTAAATCATTTTTTGCTTATACATCATGGCTGAGCTCTAGGGTGTTACATATTAGTTGTGGATTAGAATCCACCTTGTGTTATTTTGGAGTAGTTCATGTTTGGTCCCAAACTCACTTGGAATATCCAATAGTTCTTATTTTAGCTTCTTCTTTCCTAGGATTCTTCTTTGAAATTTTGCCTAAGTGTTAGCATCCTTTTTCTTCCTCCACATGGTAGCCAACCACTCACTCATCTTGAAGAGGCTCTCTATTACCTACGATGGAGCATTGGCTCAACATGTAGTAGCCTATCACTCTTCAAATCTAGTTCCTTTTGGATCAGTCCTTAGAACAACACCATTAGCTAATGGGATGATGGGTGGGGCCCACTAAAGAGTCATCAAGGTAGACACCATTTTTATATGTGTTACCCCCATGATTTTTTATGAGTAAATGCCCAAATTCCCTAGGAAAAGTTCATATTCTACACATGGCATCCTAATGCTTATCAAAGGCATTTTATTTTTATCAAACCTTTGAGTAATGACATTGGCTAGAGAAGGAAAAATGGGACCAACTGAGAAGTTATCAAGGGAAATATAGTTTCTCCACATAATACCTTCATGCTCATTTTTTCAAAAAAGTTCCCAACTCCCCTTAAATAAGTGTTTACTCAACACGTAGCATCATATCACTTATCCAAGAGTGGTTTTAATCTATCACACCTTTGGGAAATATCATTGGCTAACAAAGAGAAGAAGGGGGACCCACCATATGGTTAGAACAAGGAGGAGATGAGCCTTTCCATGTGGCACCATGGTACTTGTCGAAGGAAAATTTTTCCTATCAAAGATAGGTGTTGCACCATTGGCTAGGGTAAGATGATCTATATGCAACATAACAAAATTAGCTTAAGAGCTTAACACATGGTGTCACTATGTTCCTTTGAAGTCTCATGGCCAAAATAAGACATTGTAGTTGCAACATATCTAGGATATAGAGGATAAATACACTCATGATCTTGAGTTATTCATTTAATTACAATGACATCACCATAGGTGTGAGTGTTAGGATTTCTAGGTGGTACTCCCATGAGAAGCCACTTCAACTATATATTGTGGGCTTGTCCCTTTTGAATATTATTGGTTATCATTTTTTGGGTATTTATTATTTTTTTAGACAACTATTTGTAATATAATAAGAATAGTAGTAGTTAGCATTTTTTCATTCTGTGACCATAACAAGTGCCCCTTATGGGTGTGACTAGACATATTATATGTGCCTTTGAGGCCTTTTGTTTTCTGCTCTCCACCTATAATGAAGATGATGTGGTGTTTTATGTCATTTTTTGTGAATATTTATTTATGTCTATTATTTATTTTCTTTTGCTTTTGTAGTATTGATATTTGCTTGCATTATAGTTCTTAATTCATGCTTTATGTTCCTTTATGGTCTGTAGTATTTATGGGCTCAATCTATTTTATGCAATTATAGGATAATGCTTTAAATCTCTTGGTGCATCACCTTAGTTAGTGTTCTTTTAGTTTTATTTACATTTCCTTCTTCTCCCTTTTCATCCCCCATTTAGAAAAAAGAGCTAACTTTTAAAATCCTAGAGGTTGATTTATAAACCATAATTACTCCCACACTTGTAAATCTTCCCATAGAAGATTATTTAACCTGAAATGAAGGTTTTATGCATCAATAATTTATTATTTTTTGGCATGCCTAGTGGGAATAGATATACAAGTATACCCAACTAAGAACCCAAGTTTATGATCCAAAGGCCTATAACATGGTCATAGACAACAAATAATCTAAGCTTGCTAACACTACCTTGAGGAACTCTAAATTGCCAAAGGACCAGAGGTTCTAGCACTACTCAACAATAACAAATGGATATTTAAGGTTTGTCAAGGAACTTCATATCATGGGATAGTGACATCCCACTTATCCCTCTTACACCCCTAGCTATGTAGGACCCCATTCTTGTGAATGCCTTGAAGGTGCTCCCCAAGTTCTCAAGAGTGGATTTTAAGACCATAATAGAACACCTCCAAGATGTTACAAATGTGTGCACTATGTACTATTTCAATGCATAGAATGTAGATTTAAGACTACTAGTTGATTATTTTAAAGGAAGGGCTCTTGATTGGTACTGATCTTTACCATCCAACTCCATCGGCACCTAGGATGACCTAGGAAACAAATTCTTTGATAGATTAAATGAGAAATTGAACTAGTCATCCCTCCTACAAAAACTAATAACTATAAAGAGGGGCTCATAAAATGCCATTATTTATTTGAATATGAGGTATAAAAAGATTTGGAAAAGCATACCAATAGTAGATTATCCACCTAAGGACATCACAATTATTTTTTCTCTCAAGTCCTTCAACTCACATATTATGGTTATGATCTAGTTGCTCAGAGAACAGACATTATCAAACACTTATGATCTAGTAGTAAGAGCCAAAAATAATTTGATAGATAAAAGAAAGCTTCCTCTATGGCCATTGATGTTGATGTTCTTGAAGATATTGATGCCTCCACAAGTTGAAGTCCCAAGTAGCTCAGGAGCCCTACCTTATATTTGTGTATATCTACCCACTCAGGCAAGCACATCCACTCAGTCCTTGCTAGCCATGGACATGAATGCCATGAAGAGTATCTTTCAAAACTTTTCCAATGAGATAATCAATCTTAAAAGGTAGCATGACATGCCCCCAAAGCCTTCTTTCAATAATTAACAATAAAGGAGACCACCTTTTAACAAAACTAATACCAAGAGAGGTAAAGGCCGAACCATCAAGATCCTAATCGTCAAGTGCTAAATCACCAAATATAGCCAAAAAACTAAATGGTTGTGGTACCTAACCCCTTGTATATTATCACTAAATGCAAATAGGTAGCTAGTTACTAGCCAAACAAACTTGACATATGATTCTGATTCATGGTGTTTCCATTATAATGATACTCATGGACCATGAAATTTTCCAAAGGTAAATATATAGTATAAGGTTACCAAATAATGACAAGAAGGTAATGCACATGATTAAACCTATGCATATCAATCCTTGAGGGTTGACAATGTTGTCTTTATGGTGTAGATGTACGGAATGTCCCTATAATAAGAGTAAGAGATAGCCCTAGATCATGCACTCTTCTCATAGGTAGAAGGTGAATATGTGATATATTTAAGTAAAGTTCTCATGTATAGATCCCCACAAGTTCAATCTGATTATTACATGCACTCTAAAAAATGTTGGTTGAAATCTCCAAAGCTTCAGCAAGCCCCATGTGACTTTCCAAAAGGGTTCAATACCCAAAAATTCACCTCCAACATATCAAAATTGGATCAAAATGGTGAAAATAAGTCAAAATATCCCAAGGTCCCACCTTTGAGGTCATACAATGTAGTGGAATAGTTGATAAGGGTTCTGGCCAATGTCTCCCTTTAGGATGTCTTATTAATCCCTGAGCAAAAATATCTACCAAAGGAAGCCTTGGAGAAGAAAGAAAATCCCACACAAAGAAATCTAATTATAGAGCCTAAAAGGACAAAGGGGAAGGAATTTATCACAAGCATGTAACCCTAGATACCCTATACATTCATCAATACCAAAGAAGGGGTAAGCAAAATAAAACCTACCTTGTTCTATTTGACATTGATTATGGGGAAGAAATTATTTCAAAACTCTATGATCAATTTGGATGAAAGCACAATGGCGATTCCTAAATAGATAGAAGATAATCTATAATTGAAGTATGATCCATTAATAAAATGAGTGATGTAGTTGGATGGGAGGAAGGTTAAAACCTTAGGGATCATCAAGGATCTACCCCTAAGATTATATATTTTTCTTAACATTAATGTACCATATGACATTGTAATGATAAACATCGCACCTGCTTTTGGGCTATGTCTGTCAAGAGATTTCATCACCAAGATAGGTGGGTACCTATCATTAGACAAGTGCCATCTAATCCTAAGGGCCAAGTGTGGTTCAAAGTTAAAGGTGTTTTCTAAACCACTTCATCAAGAACACATAGTGAATGAAATTATGATGAACTTTGAAGCAACACACACCTCCTTCTCAAGAATGTAGATACACTATGTAGAGATACTTGAAGGAGAAAAGGTAGAAGACACCAAAAGTCTAGAGGAAGAGGCCTTTGTTAATGAGTTTACTGAAAGAGACCCATTCACAAATTTCAATGCCACCCAACTCAAGACTTATGTGATCCATAATGAAGACTAGGTCATTCTTGAGGTTGTAAAGGAGAAATAAGACCTTAAAAAAGGGATTACATATGAGTCTAGATTTTTTATTGCATTTTGATGGTTTAAAGTACAATACCAGCTCTAGAGTCCACATTTAACTAATATCTCCCTCTAAAAAAGATACCCTTTGATCCTTCATAATTCAATTTTCCTACACGAATAATAAGGTCAAATATGAAGCACTGGTCCATGGCCTTAGCCTAACCGAGTGGATAGGTGTAAAATAACTAAAATTATCTAGTGATTTTAAATTGGTTGTAAGGAAAGTAAGAGGAATCATGGCCATAAAGATTTATGCATGAGGTCTTACCACCAACCCATATGGGATTTAATTGAAACTTTCAAATCTTTCAATATCTAAATCATCCCTAGGGCCACAAATGTAGAAGCATATTGGATCCCAATTTGATCCAGTGATAGACTTATTCATCAATGATTAGGTCATGTGGGTTATCATCAGACCCACCATCCCTGATAATGACCATAATTAGTAAGTATTTGAAAAGAATGAGCAAATTGCCATGTTCCTCCAGTAATCATGTAAATTTTCAAAACAATTATAGCTAAAGATTGAAGAGGCTTATGTAGACCAAATCATGTAGATAAAGGCCAAAAATTTACTAAAGGGCCTCATCACCCTAGATTTTTTTTTAAATTTGATGATGTAAGGAATGAGAAGCATACATTTATCATAGACAAGGGTGATTACGCTGAGCTTGATGTTAGAGGTGGAATGAATCTACAAGTTGGAAAAGAAGCCCCTTAAAAGGATAAGGAGTGGTTGGTTTCTTTCTATAAAAAATATAAAGGAGTCATCACATGGATTTATAATGACTTGAAGGGATATGATTTCTAGTTCATTCATCACACCATAGACTTGGTAGAAGGAGCCAAACTAGTCTATCAAAATCAAAGACTGATGAATCAAAAAATTGAGTCCCTCATGGCTCAAGAACTCAAGAATATGATTGACTCAAAGATTATATACCCAATAAAGAATTTGACTTGGGTGTCCAATCTATTTCCTATATGAAATAAGAGTGGAGAGATCTGATTATGGGTGGACTTTCAAGATATGAATAAGGCTTCTTTAAATGACCATTAACCCCTCCCATCTATGAATTAGATCTTATAGATAGTATAAGGTGTAGAGATGTTTTCTATATTAGATTGATTCACTAGGTATAATTAGGTATGGGTAGATAAAGAAGACTAACACAAGACCACCTTCACCATGAAGTGGGGAACCTTCACAAATGTGAAGATGATTTTCATCCTCTCTAGTATTAGGGATACCTTTTAATGAGCTATGGATGTGTCCTTTAAGGGCCTAATCAATAAGACCATCTTCATCTATCTAGATGACTTCACAATGTTTTCTAAGAATAAAGAGGACCAATTTGACCATCTGATAAGGTATTCCAAAAGTGACAAGAATTTGGGGTGTCCCTTAACTCCAATAAATGTGTCTTTGGAGCCCCACAAGGTAAGATACTCATGTACGTAATATCCAAAGAGGGGATAGATATTAACCTAGAGAGAATAAAATCCATCAAAGACTTATCCATGTTGGTAAACTAGAAAGGAGTCTAATCTTTCATTGGAAAGATTAATTCATTAGCAGGTTCATATCTAACTTCACAAGATTCATGAGATTAATCAAGTTGATGCTAAAGAAGGACCAAGCCTTCAAATGGACTCCCAAGGGAAGAGTATCATTTGATGAGATCAAGGACGAAATCTCTACCACACCAGTACTAACCAAATTAGACATCTTTAAGGACTTTATCAAGTATATCTATAGGAGTGAGCATAGATTAATGACAGTGTTAACTCAAAATGAAGATGAAGGAGGAAATGAACACCCAATCATGTTCTACTAAAGAATATTGTATGGGTATGAATTCAAGTATAATTTAATGGAGAGATAATATTTTTCCATTGTCAATAGCCTCAAAACTTTTAGGCACCTTATGGTGGGAAGTAAAATACTGGTGTATGTGGCACACTCCAACATCCAAAAATACATAATGGAAGGATAAATCACCAAAATGTGGGATAATTAGATCACCAAGATCTTAGAGTATGATATCAAATTCAAGATGACAAACGTGATCAGAGGAAGAGGAATCTACGAGTACTTAGCCCAATGTGTAGATGTCCCACTAGAAGAATAGGACAAGCTAGAAGTAGCCCTACTAAACCAATATGAAATTGATGGATATTTGGTGGCCAATAAGATCCACTTCATGTAAACTAATTAGTACCTTGATGGTCTCCCCATACATAAAAGTCATTTTTATAAACTACAAGGGGCTAGTTACACACTAGTCTAAGGAGTCCTATTCAAAAGAAATTTTTATAAGGATCTAATCTGATGTGTTGAAAGATACCAAGATAGGAAAATTTTATAAGATATGCACTTTGATCCCCTAGGTGGCCACTTTTTATTAAAAAACACTATGATGAAGATCATACGTGCAAGGTATTACTAGCCAACCATGTTCATAGATCACCATAAGGTAGTAAAAAAATGTCAAAAGTGTCAGTTCTTTATAAGAAAAAGAATGAATTCATCCATACCTATAAACCTAATCATGATCAATGAACCCTTCACATAGTGGGGTTTAGATTTCATTAGGATGATCAATCCCATCTCAAGTTCCAATCATAAATGGATATTGATGGCCGCTGACTACTTCATCAGGTAGACTGAAGTAGTCCCATTGAGAGAGGAAACCAAAAATATGAATCTTGGATTCTTGGAAGATTTAATAGCAAGATTCAGCCTACCTAAAATAATCATCTTTGATAATGTAAAATCCTTACTCAGGTCTAAGATTTTTGAGTTCACGCTCTGAAATGGTATCTTCTTATAAACTACCTCTAATTACTACCCATACGGGAATGGGTTGGTAGAGTTGAAAAATAAGAACCTTATTATACTAATCAAAAGGATGGAAACTAACCAAAAAAAGGAGTGGCACATGTATATGAGAATGGCTCTATGGGTAGATTGCATCACTCTAAATCAAATCCTAAAAACCTCCCCATATTAACTTGTATACAAGAAATAGGTAGCCATGCTAGTGTCATAAAAAATACCCACCTTATAGCTTTTGAAAGCTATTGATATCATTGGAAAAGGATATATGGAGGTTAGGCTCATAGAGATACTTAGTCTCCAAGAGGTAAGAGATTAGGCAAGCAATGAAAAAATCACTTGGCAACAAGTGGTCAAATAGTGGTTTAATAAGAAAATGTTAGACCTAGGATTCAAAACTAGATATATATTTTTTTCAAGTATGATCAAATATCCATAAACCTAGGCCAACTTGTGAATTTTTATTCTTTATGGAGAGGACCATTTCACATCATTAGTGATAGATAGGGAAATTCTTTCAAGAAAGAAGATGAATAGGGCAATGCATTAGAGATCCCAGTTAATAGGATTAATTTGAAGCATTTAAACTAGCTTACTTGCCTTTCCCTTGTACATTATTAGTTAGTTTCCCTTTTTATTTATCTGTTTCCTTTTATTTACTATTATTTACCTTGTTTTTTTCCCTTTCCTTTGTTATTTATTTTAAATAAGTGCCATTGGCATAAGGGGTTTATATCATCACTACATATCCTCACCCTAGCCCTCTTAAATTTTAAAAAATTATCTAAAAGATATTTATCTACTCAAATCTCCTACTATTAATGTTAGATGCTCCAAATTTCATGACTCCCCATAAGTATCACCATAAATATCTTATGATTTTCTCCTCAAGCATGTGTTCCACCATCAACATTTATGGAGCACGTCAAATTTAAAATATTCCATGATGACTGTGCCTAGGAGAGTTGGTGTATAAATAATCCTCTCCTCATCTAGACAAACACTTAGATGCATTGAGATTTTTTAGATAATTTATCAACTGAGCAAAGTATAAATAGAAAAGAGAGTTGAGCCAAGAAATATGAGACCTTGTGACTAGAATTGTTAACCCAATATCTTATTTTGTGAATAGAGAGTGTTTTTGAAGAGAATTTATTGAGATGGAGACTTTGAAATCTTCATTAGGAGGTGAGACACATCAAATAAAATAAATAACCCATAGCTTTGGTATCTAGGGAGATGCTCCCCCTCTATATATGGTAAGCAAGTCATTTGCTTTCACCCCCACTTAGCTAAAGGAAAAGGTGTCAAATGCCAAAAAGATGGCCAAAGGGAAAAGTAGAGACCTAGCATTGGTCACCATTTTCATAGATGAGATATATGACCCCAATTTGGCCAAAAACCCCAAGAACTTGAGGGAGGATACCCATGCCTGAATGATTGAGAAGGTCCAAAGGAATACCTATGACTCATTTGATTGTAGAATGTGGGACTAAAAAATGGCCCAATTTATGGTTCTCTATGTTAATCCATGCCCAAAAATCATTTTCCTATATGTATAAAGGTATGATGCCAACATTGGTATAATTATAGGTAACACCCATTTAAGGGTAAAAATTAGTGTGGATACCATTAGGGAGATGCTCTAGATCCCAAATGACCCAAAGGTTGACATATACAACATGGAGAGCCTCCAATATTTTTTTGAGACACCCACATCTATGACAAGGTACACTTCATCAATTTCCTCCTCTGGAATGGATACATAAAGGTGCCTCCTTTACCATTCCCCCTAGTGAGTTTCCTCATGAAGTACATAAAGGATTCACTATCCATGTTGGCCTTCATCTTCAAAATGGACTCAGATGCCAACATCATTGATTTTTAGTTAGGGTTGCTCTTCTTCCTAATTAAAATAAGGGGGAGGTATATAGGATGGATTTTATAGATGCCATCACCACCACCATGAAGTATGAGTTGGTGAAATTTACAATGTGGGGTACCTTTCAGTATTCCTCCTACCTCTTGCATCTCATTTTTTTCTATCACTCTTAGTTCTTCTCTACATATCTCAATCTCAACTCTTGTAAGACAAGAGTTTTCCATAACATGGTGACCTTAGTTACAATATGGACCCATGTCCTCTCAATCACATAATACTACTATGAGTTTAAGGAAATCTTTTTATCCCCTTTCCTCATCACCCTCAATTAAAAGGTCATTATAAAAAAGATGACAAATGCACAATGGTCATGGCTCACCAAGAGTAGGGTTTTGGTTGACTCATTATTTAGAATCCATTTCACCTTAATCCAAACTCATGGGTTCAAGGGTAATCCATTCTAGTTCCCATTCCTATTGACATATAGAACTTTAGCCTTAGAATTGGCACACCAACTTGATGGAGTAGACTCCATTTATAGAGAAATAAAGAAGAAACAGGGTTTTTATGATGTCCCCTTCATAAAAAGAGGCATCATAATGGTGAATGTGAACATAGGATTTCAATAAGTGAATATTAGTATTGTGTTGGTGAATGAAATAAAAATCAAATAAAACACACCAAATGCTAACACCTTAAGCCTATCTCAAAGAGATAGCTTAGTGAAGAAAAAAAAATGAACAAAACACAAATAAAGTGCAAGAAAAACACATTCCTTAACTTCCTTGATACTCTAAGAGTGTTCTTCAATTGGATTTATCAGTTTGTTCTCATGAAGTCTTCATCAAAGGAGGATTGGCTAGCTCCTCTTCTCCTTGGCACCTTGTGGCTTGGCTTGACTTGGCTCAATATTTGAACATAATAACACTAATTGGCATGGGGATTTGGAAACACCTAAAAATTATAAATTTTCACAAGTTAATATCCTTGAAGATATTTGAGCATAATAAATTTTCACTAAAATAGCTTAAAATTCATGTGGCAAGGCCTCCTATTTATAGATTTTTTCAAAGGGGTATAATCAACTTGAACCATCCATCTCAAGATTGATATGTGTGGCTAAGATTAATCCAATTTTTAAATTAAAATTAATAAATAGGCTCATCAATATTTTGGATAGAGGATCAATTAAGAGGCATGGGAGGTATTAATGAGACACGAGAGGCATGCATCTTGATATTGTGGCATTAATGGCCTAGGGATGTCTTCCCAAGAAATGAGGCCACCTGATGATGTATATATTCAATATTCATTTCTAAAAATAGTTATTCAACAATTTTCCATGGAATTCATAATTAGGATCTAATTTGGTTGAACTATCTCTTATGCATGATTAAGCACTTTATGCATAAATTACTCAAATTGATCAAAATGTCTTGTTATTGGTCCAAAATTTAACTTGATTATAATTGGAAGTCAATGTCAAATGAATTGGATTAGTTATCCCATTTAGGATTTTACCAATAAAAAATAATAAAGGCATGTGTCTTGTGTAAGAGATTTGATATGAAAGAGCAATCCTGAGCATGAAGTGCAAAATTAGCATTTTTACTTGGAATGATCTAATCAAATTTAGCTAACCCATAAATTACATTACCCCATTTAATGATACTCTAGCCAAAATTGGCACTTTAATATGTTAGTTTCACATCATTTAGTGTGTTTTAGTTTTTTTAAGCGAAATTGTGCACTTTAGTGGAAATTGGTCAAAATCTTGATTGGAGGTTATTGTAGGCAAGATTTAGGTGTCTACAATGAAAAGTCTATAGGAGTTCCTAATCACATCCAAACTCATGGATCTTAGGCTCAAATTAATTGATGATAGGTGGAGGTATGACCCAATTGGTTTCATAGCCTCCTTAAAATTTTCTAATGCACCCAATCACCAGCCCCAGCCATACCTCAAGGAGAGGAAGTCACCTATGGAGGATGACCTTGAGTATTACATAAATATGTCTTAGATCTCATTGAACACCCATAGATCATGGGAATCCTTCTATGATGTGGTTTAAATGTTTGAACCCTCCAAAAATTTGATAAATGGACTAATGACATAGCTCACTCAGAGGGATTGGAGTGAAGAAAAGATATCCACCTATGAAAAATATAGGCAAGAAATAAGCAAGACATGCTCAAAATTTGAGGATGAGGAAGGAGATGAAAACTTTTAAAGTCTCTAGGATGAACATCACCCATAGGAAATCCTAGTAGAAGGAGGATTCCCTATTAAGGAAGAGGAGGAAGATAGAGAAGAAGAGGAAGAAGAAGATACCCCTAGCGAAGAGGTAGGGGACATGCCTTCAGAGAAGGAAATGGGAGTCTCAAAGATCTTGAATCTATCAACCTAGTTTCCTCCTTTGTACATATACCCCACATCCCTATACTAGCAACAATCTTTTTCGAAGCATCTCATAGTTGGGTCACCATCATAAAAGAGGCCTAAGTTACCAAAATATAACCCTTCACTAGAGCCCCTGTAGAATAAGATATGTTTCTCATAGTTCCTTCTTTCTACCTCAACCTATTTCTTTACCCCCATGTCTCCATCCATAGTTTTTCCTTAGGTTGCAACACTCTTCACTACCCAACCAATTATTTCCCTTGCCCCACTCTGTTCTTCATTCACCTAGTCTTCTATTGAGCTCACATTGCTTTCCTCTATGGTCCTAATCTCCTTTCACATGCCTTTCTTAACTCCCTTGCCTTCATCATCCACATCATCTTTTATTATGGTGTAATCCCCCTCTAACCCACTCCATGAACTCCCACCTTTATCTCCTTCTACCTTCACCCTCCATCCACTCACCTTAGGAGGAACAAATTTCATTGCTACATAGTAGCAAGTGACTATTCCATTCACATTGCCATAGGGACTCCTCTTTATAAGGGAAAATATTGAAGCACCAAAATAGTACCATCAGTAGATGGACATGAAAAGAAGGACCTAGGATGTTGAGATGGAGAAGATAAGGGAGAAGCAAGCCAATGACCTAATAGAGACTCATATGTGGTCATTTTATGACCCTACACAACAATCCCTTATGATTTCTCATTTATCCCCTAAAGTAGTCAGGCCCAAAGAGTATATACAGATAGGGGACTATGTCATATAAGTTATTGGCCTCAATCTTAGCTAGGCCATGCCCACTGATAGGGTTAAGATGATGGAGGAAACATATAATTTTGTGACTACATACTACATCAAATAAACCCAATAGTTAGAGAAGACCAAGTTATAAATCACTAAGGTGAAGGATACAATTGACTGCCTCAATGTTGAGGCTAAGGCCAAAGACATGGAACTCAATAAAGCAAGGTATAACCTTTAGAGATACACCTATAATGAGAGATTATAGGCACAATATAATATATGAGTGGCTTTCGAGACCAAGCTATCAAAGAGAAAGATTGAATTGGTGTAGATTTGTTAAAAGCTCTCAAATTCTAATCAAGATTTCCAATAATTATAGTAGTAGGCATAGTAAGAATCCTCATTCAAGGACCAAGAAGTTGAAAATCTAAGGAATTACCTTGTTTCCCACTCATAGATAATAGAAATCCTCCCCATGATCTAAGAACTATACAAATATTACTAGGAAAAGATCAAGGGCATGTCTATAAACCTAAAATCAGCCCTCACCTTCGTTGTAGATTCATATAATCTGAGCTCTTAGGTGAGAACGTATATCAACCAAGTCATTGACTTCATGTCCCCCAAGGTCTCAAATTCACATCTCCTCATCCAAAATATTTATAGCACTTCATATGAGAAATTATAGGTAATGGGGGTGGCCAAATGGAGGTAAGTAGAAATAAAGGTGAATGAATTTATAAGCTACAATAAGGTAGTTACCAAGTGTAAGGCATTACTTAATGCCTTATAAAAAGTGGTCCAAGATAGGTGGGGGAATATTGAACAACTAGTCCAATTGGGACTCCGCTCCTTATTCTTGGAAGACAACAATGTCCTTACATAAGACCAAATAAAATTGCTCGTAGAGTAGAAATAGAATGACTAGACCATGTTTATGACTCTCAGTCAATCACCTAGTGTCTCTGAATTTGATAAAATATTTTATCCACTCACCCAAATGGAATGTTAGACATTAGAGGTAGTAAAAGTTTTGGGGAACATCTCCTTTAAGGAGATTATTGATCTAGATAGAGCCTTTAAGGCTCTTCAGAAGAAGGCCCAACCTAAGGAAGAACAATGGGTGCCTTTGCAAGTGGCCCTTTAAAAATTACAAGTTATAAAACTTCTTCCTATTTTGAAAAAAAAATTCCTTGACTGGTTTGCATATACCAAAGTTTTGGGTTCCCTCATCCATAGGTAGATACCCCTATGAGTTTCAAGGAACTATGGATCAAAATCCACCTTGTGTTATTTTGGATCATTTCATGTTTGCTCCTAGAATTGCTCAACACATCCAACAAATCTTCTTTCATCTTATTTTTTGGGGTCTTTTTTTTTTAAATTTTTTCCTAAGTGTCAGCATGCTTTCACTTCCTCCACATGGTAGCCAAGTACTCATTCAGCTCAAATATGCTTTTGATTCCCTCCAATGGAGCATCAAATCAACACACAATGACCCAATTCTCCTCAAGGTTAGTTCTTTTTGGGTTAGTCCTTAGAGAAACACCATTGGTTAATGGGATGATGGGTTGGGCCCATTGAAGAGTCCTTATGGTAGATGTATTTTCAACATGTGATTCCCCCATACTCATTTTTTCAAGAAAATGCCCAACTTCCCCAAGAGAAGTGCCTATTATACATATGGAATCCTAACACTTATCAAAAGAATTTTATTTTTTTCAGGCCTTTAATTAGCATCATTGGTTAGATAAAAAAAGGGGAACCATAGAGAAGTTATAAAGGGAATTGTAGTTTCACCATGTGCCACCTTTACACTCATTTTTACAATAAACTACCCAACTCCCCTTGAAGAAGCATTTTCTTGACACATGGCATCATAGAAATTAGCCAAGAGCGATTTTAATTTGTCAGAACTTTGGTCAATATCATTGGCTAGTAAAGATAAAAGGTAGGACCCACAATGTGGTTAGAATAAGGAAGAGTTGTGACTTTCCACATAGCACCAAGACACTTATTGAAGGAAATTTTTTCTTGTTAGAGCTAAGAGTTGTGCCATTGGCTAAAGTATATATTCATACAACATAATATAATCAATTTGGGAGCTTGAAATGTGGTATCACTATCTCCCTCGAGTGTTGTGGCCAAAACAAGATAATGTAATTACACCATATTTGGCATTTGAAGGATAACTACACTCATGATCATAAGTCCTTCATTCAATTATAATGGCATCATCATAGGCACGAGTGCTAAGATTAATACGTGGTACTCCCATAAGAATTTTATTTTCCTATATATTCTAGGATCATCCCTTTTGAATTTTATTGGTTATCATTTTTTTGGGATTTGATATTTTTATAGACAAACATTTGTAATAGAAAAGGAATAGTAGTAGTTAACATTTTTTAATTTTGTGACCTTAACAGGTGCCCCTCACAGGTGTGATTGGAAATATTGTATGTGCCTTTGAGGCCATCTATATTATGCTATCCATCTTAAATGAAGAGGATGTGGTGTTCTATGTCATTTTGAGTGAAGATTTATTTCTATCTATTATTCATTTTCTTCTACTTTTATAGTCTTGATCTTTGCTTCCATTATATATCTTAATTCATGCTTTATGCTCCTTTATGATCTGTGGTGTTTAAGGGATCAATCTATTTTATGAAACTATAGGTTAATGCTTTAAATCTCTCAATGCATCACCTTAGTTAGTGTTCTTTTAGTTTTATTTGAATTTTTTCTTCCCCCTTTTCATCCTCCCATTTAGAATAAAGAGCTAACTTCTAAAATCCTAGAGGTTGCTTTATAGGCTGTAATTCAGTCCCACACCTATAAAGCTTCCCACAAAAGAATTTTTAACATAAAGTGAAGTTTTTAGGCATCAACATTGGTATTGCAAAGATGGTGATGTCTAACTCAATAAAGAAGGGGTCCAATTGACTAGACCTTGAGGCTAGTATTATGGCAAACTAGGAATATATTGTGGACCTTCTTAGGTCTCACAAATTTTATCAACCTCTGGGTCTAGAATCATTTACTTTGTCAAGGACATTTACTTTTTAGTGATGGTGAATACATTTTAACTGATGCTTTATTTTAGCTCCGAAAAATCCCTATAGTTATTTTCATAATGATTTTACAACTTACAAAAATTACAATACAAATTATGTACGTTCTTAAAATACTATTGTAGGATATAGCATTGTGTTGTTGCATGCCCTACAACTCGATAAATTTCACAAAACTCTATCTTGATTTTAGGATAATCATTCCTATGATGTCCTTTTGTGTACTCCATACACCATAAATTTAACTTAGGTTTATCTACCTTGTGATATTTATTCATTATCTTCATAAAATATTATAGTGTGTTTTCAATTTTGGAATTGGAAATAGGAGCTTCTCCATAGTCTTCAATCTAATTTATTCTCATATTGGTAGCTCTGGCATCTAATTTAATAGCATATTGAGTCTGCACAGTGGCAAACCTACTTCTACACTATTATCACCTTCTTCAAACATCTCTTCTTCATCTCATTATTCATCACTTCTTTTTATTTTTTGGCATTCATCATCTTCATTATTATTCTCTTTCATCTCAATTATCATTTATTATTACTCATTCATCACCTATTTTACTACTACTCTTAACTTTACTCATAGCTACCTGGGTATTATTTTATTTATTCCATCTATTCTGTTATCATAGCTCACATTCTAAATCTAGACTTTTCATCTAACTCTTCTTCCCTCATGTCTCCATTATGAATTCAAGTTCAATATTTATCTACTCATCTAATCATCATTCATTATCATGTTTCACACACCCCCATATGCCCAAAGTGACTACTCCATATTGGTTGGAGTAGGCACCATGGCCTTGTCCACAACCAACATCTTCACAAGGAGAGGTAGTCACTGAAAAAATTTCCCTCTAATTCATTAGACAAACAATTCCTATACAACTTCAAAACTTATGTATCCTTATAATGAAAACTTAGAGATGTATCCATCTATGGTGGTAGAAACCCAATAATCTATTTCCCTTGTTTAGTCATTTTCCAATTTCTATAATTGATCTATCTTTTCTTATATCCAAATGATCATTTATTTCATTCTTGGGTTAAATAAATAGTATTCCAATTATGCTAACCAATTAGATAGAAATTCAAGTAACCTGCACCAAAATATTTCATAAATCTTTATATAGATATGTTCTTGAATGATTTATTGTGTGGTAAGACTAGTCTATTTGGATTCTTATTTTTTAAAATTACATACTTTTGGTTTAACCATGTCTCAATGTCTCTCTACCCCAATAAGCATCTTAGCATATTTTCCTTAAGGAGGAGTGTTTCCATGCTCACCACACCATTATCATAAGAGGTTCTTGAATCATTAGAACATTCTAAGTATGAGGATATCTAGGTTTATACTTTAAAGCACAAGATAGTGCAGAGAATTCATACACAAGGTTATAAAATAGAAGCATAACAAAGATGAAGTATTATGCATTAAGTAGGAATTAGGAATAACCAATAACTCATTAACATTTATAGAATAATGGGATTAAATTAGACATAAATAAGCTAAAAATTATACATGAGAATGAATGTAAGGCACAAAGTAATAAACATAATAGGTAATCATAACCAAAATTTTCTCTATTGATCTCTTTAAAGGTGGAAGTCTATTATTCATACAAATACAATTATATAGAGACATTTGCAATATATAATTGTTCATATTCTTATTGTATTTTGCACCAAAAGAGGAGTCTATTCATATTCTAACCTATTACAAGTCATGGAGATAGGACAAAATATCCATCTATTTGACAAACTAAGTACATAATACATAACTATAGACAAATATCTTATGTAGCTTTAACATATGATTTCTTCTCCCAATAGTAAATTTTAGGAACCACTCAAAATATTGTCCTACTAGGATCCTTGGAAACAATAATAAGATGTATATGTCACTATAGTCTAGTGGTTGACAAGCAATAAAGAATTTCATTAAATGGGCCTTGGGGTCTCCTTTCCCATTGTATTTTTCAAGTTTTTAGTGATTCATATCCTAGAGGAAATGGTATTTATAAATACTCCATGTTGAAATGGTAGGAACACACTTTGTCCAACTTGAAATTTTTAGTTTGTTTACTAGTTTGGATGGCAACAATTGCATCTTTCATTTATTATAGTTCTTGGGCTAGAAAATCAGAGGGAACATTGGTCTGAGGTGGAGGTTGGGTGGTCAAAAATGGATTAATTTTATTGAGTTATAGTGGAGGCATATTTTTTCGTGGAAGGTTGGTTTAGTTAGGGAATTGACCAAGAATATTCATATGTGGATAAGGATGTGATTGTTGGAACTCCATGTGTTATCATGCCATATTTTGGTTAAGATTTGGTATATAGACCTAGTTTTGGGGAAATTATGGTTGAGAAGGAGGGATGTGGTTGGGAGTTACATATTATGCATGTTGAGGTTTATCATGGAATTATTCATGACTATCCTAACCTTTTTGATTAAGGGGAACTTATGAACCAAGGCCCTGTCATTGAGTTTATGGCACATTAGGAACAAAAGGCAATTATTGCATAATTGGTATTTATGGAACATTAAAACCTCTTGGTTACATGAA
Source organism: Torreya grandis (assembly GCA_037957365.1). Taxonomy (NCBI): domain Eukaryota; kingdom Viridiplantae; phylum Streptophyta; class Pinopsida; order Cupressales; family Taxaceae; genus Torreya; species Torreya grandis. The sequence continues at coordinate 7,172,319 of JARHVA010000056.1, forward strand.
TACTTACTAGGAATCAGATGTATTTTGAAGGTTTGGAATTTTTCATTTACCAATACTTGTACACTATTGATTAGACATCATCTATGAATGTAATGGTATGTTGGTTTGCAATTGAAGAGGTATGTTCATCACTACCTAGTGAGGTGGAACATTTGGATGCCCCCTATTGAGGTGGTAGAATTTTTTGCCTCTATTTCATGGTTACATTGGATTATGCCTATTATTTTTGGATATTATTCATCACCTATTGTGGTGGAGTAATATTCATCAAATTTTGTTGAGGTAGACACTAGTTGCTACTTGACTACTTAGTCATTAAGTTTACATGATTGAAGAAGCAATTGGTTGAGGATTAGAGGTAGATATTTATAGTTAGGAGGTATAATTTCCTACCCCCTAAATTTGAAAAACACTCATGGTGTTAACTAAAGGCACATTTTATTGTGGACTAGTTGTTTATGCATTTACACGACTTTAGTCTGGATTGGATGATACTTGCAAGTTGTCCACTATGTTTAGCTCACTATTCTATGTAGAAGTAGAAGACACTCCTTTGATACTTTAGTGTAGACACCAATATTGTGTCAACCCCCTTGGTCCCCTTTTAAATGTTAACACTCCAAACCCACACATGCACACCTTATTAATTTAAAAACTACTTATTTTAAATTAATTACCTCACCTTAGACACCTCACCTAGACACCTCACCCTAAGACCAATTCTTAGCCTATGAGTCAGCGTGAGACTAGGTCTTCCAAATATTAACTACTAATGACCTATTCTCACTCCATATTAACTCCCTAACCAACTCCCATGCCTCATAAGCCCTTGTTTTGACCGTTCTCCAATGAAAAAGGCACTTGGCAATTAGAGAAACGGGCAAAGAACTAAAAATAACCCTTTTACCTATTCTTTCTCCACCGATGTCGGTCAAACATCAGCCAATGTCGGTAGTTCTACACTGATGCCAGTAGGATAACCAATGTCGATTACATAAGCCAAGCTCTAACATTGAGCTGAGCCCACCTTATCACACATTCACATGCATACTTTGAATTTCAAGCACTAGAACTTGACTATTATTCTCCTGGCTACTGAAGCTCTACACAAATCATTCCAAAGACTAGATTGAAAGATTATACGAGGACCTTGAGCTACTAAATTTAAGCAATCCATGTTCATTTCATTGGCTCACAACACTGGTCACATCAGCCATAATGGGAATCACTATTCCAACACCTCTGGTTCTTCACTTATAAAGCTAAGTACTCTAGGTTTCATTTCAGTTTTTTAGAATACATTCTTAATTAGTTTCCATTGATATTTATAAATACTATCAAGAGGCCCAACTTCTTCCTTGTAAGCACTGAAAGGCCTTCCCCCTATTCTCATCCCCTTTTCACACCAATCCTCTACCTATAGCTTTCCTTAGACCTCATTCACCTTCTCACAACCCTGCACCAACCTTTGAACTTCTAGAAACTCCTCTGTCTATCTTGGAAATACTCTAAAAGCCATCCAAGGCTAACTACCCCTATCGACATTGGCAACCCAACTGACTTCGGCACCACTTAAATTGACCTTAGCAAACTCATTGATGTCGATGACTGTGTTCTAAACTAGTAAACCAGAAAGCCATCCAAATAGCCCATCTAGACTAGATAGAACCTTCAACCAACCTTTTGAATCATTTTGAGACACATAGACTGCAAGGAATAGGTACACATCATCTACTTTTCTATTTCTTTAAGTCATTTATCATTTTTTCCTTTACAATACTTTTATCTTAAAATAGTGGATTGTCATCCCTTAAGGAGCTTCACACTTTTGGGACCAAGCGCAAAGCTTGGTAGTCCACCATATCCTCTTCTAACATCTTTCTTGTTTAAGTTTCATTCTTACTATAGGTGTTTCCTCCATAGCCAAAGAGGAGCTCCCACAAGGCTTGGATATGGTGTGCACTAAATCTAAGTAACATCAAACCGATAACCTCTTAACCTTAGTTTCTTTCTCATTTGAATGGAATTAGTGAAAATTTAGAGAAACATTCTGGCATGCCTGGTAGGGCACTTGGATTTTTCCTTGGGTTCATTCTTCTTCTCTTAAAAATCAAATTTTCATGTAGATGCATTAGAAAAATATTCACTTCTTGCATCCCCTCTTCTATCTTTTTGTTTCAAAAGAAAATCATTAGCAGAGTTTAAAAAGATCATCTCTTTTTCTTCTTGTTACTTCTTGCATGCATCAAAGAGTAGTGAAAAACTCATACTCTTTACCTCTTCTCCATTTGTTTGCATTTTAATAGCATATTTCAATTTGGGTTAAAAACTACTTCATTTCATTCTTGCTTGGATGCACACTTAGCCCACTTAGAAATTAAAGCATTATGAATGAATCATAGTGCACGAATGTGACACAACCAAAACACAATCACTTCAAATCAAACACATAAACTTACTTGAGACAGGGCTCATCTAGGATTTCATCACCTAGTGGATACCTTACCCCACCCAGCAGTCCTACTTGGATTTCACCACCAAGAAGAGGACCCACTCTATTCTTTGGCAGAGTATAAACTATAGGGAAGGTATATTTTGGCTAAGCAGCCTAGCTCGGCTCTGGGTTCGTGAATTGAAGGGAGCAAGGCCTAGTACTAGGCCACATACTGACCCTAACACAAATATTTTTGAGCACCATAACACAACTTGAAACCAGCCATAGACTTCCTCTCTAGGACCTATTCTACAAGCCCAAATCCCAACACATTCTCTTAAGGCATAAGCCACCATGACTTTAAAACTCATTCTTAGGAATCTAACATTTTAGAGGTTGATTTCCTCATCATCTATTCTATTGCTTTTATTTGAGTGTTTGAGTTGGTAAGGTCATACCATTCTAAAGTCCAAAATAATTTAGAATATCCTTTTCTTCCAAAAACTATCAATCTTTTGTGTTTTTGGAATTACACAAAAATTTGACATCGGTTTCTCCATCGACGTCGGCAAAAAACCTTCACCGACATTGGTTAACTAACCGACATTGGCAACATTTTCTAACTAATATCGATTAAAAAACCGACATCGGTCACTATCAATAAATAAATTTAAAAAAATTCTTTCCAAACAGCAAGCTTAAAACCCAAATTTCTTGATGTTTAACACAAATTTTGGTTTTTTGAAACTAAAACACATAGTTGTTGGAACCTGAACCCCTTTCACCTTAGATGGTCCTAACACACAATCAAGCCAAATTCCTTGTTGACCATGTGAGTCAATAGCCACTCCCACCTTCGCCCTTTGTGCCAAGTCATCTAATGGAGTATACTTCAGACACCGAGCATACTCTTATCTAACCTACCCCCGATCAACCTCCTATTGTTCCCAAAGGGGATCAAGATTTTGAGAGATTCCTTGACCACAATTTTAAGGCTCTCCAACATTATCTCATAAGAAGCCAAATGTGAGATCCTTCAGGTAACCCAATTTATGGGATGCCAACTTCTTTGGTTGAAGTGATAATGATATCAATAGTATTCAATACCCAACCTATGGTCACTCAAGCCACTACCTTGACCAGTAACCCAACCATGGCCAATCTTCAAGATTTGGCCTTCCCTTCTATCCTTTCTTTCCCTACCTCCATCAGGGTTTTCATACCCCCTCAACTATAAATAATTCAACCAAGTTTGACACCTTTCTAGAACTTGATTGTCTCTAACCCATCCACTCTTGTGCTTATAAACACGAGAGTGACCACTTATCCTTTAACTAGTGTCACCATCATTCAACCACCCTTGGTGGCATCTAGTCAAGTTGTGCCCTCTAACTTCATGACACAAGTCCCCGTGGCCTCGACATCAGCCCTTATAATGAACTATCAGTATGTTGCACCTACACAAATGCAACCAAGTATGACATATGCCCCTTCCAACACATTCCAAGTACCCTATAACTTAGGGGGTGCCCCTAATGCTAATCCATCTGTCGATCTAATTAAGATGCTGATGGATAAGATGTCCAACCTTGAGACATTTGTTTTAGGTTCAAGGAGTGTTCTTTTATATGAATAAATATACAACGAACTTATCCACCCTTTAGTTCTTATTCAACCATACCCTAGCTAGTGGGAACTCCCAAAATTTACTCACTTTTAGGGTAAAGAGGATCCACAACAACATCTGTGAGTGTTTAGACATGCTTGATACCTCATAGCACACGATGATGTGTTATTACTTTGCACATTCCCTATGTCACTTTCTGGCACTGCCCTTGACTGGTATAGCTACATTACCAATCATTCTCTCTTCACCTTCATTCAACTCTCTTAGCTATTCCTTGATCATTTCTCAATCAATATTACCAAGAAGGTCTCCATCAAAGACCTTTATTCTATTAGACAATTTGAGGATGAGTCAATAGCTGACTTCATTACCCATTAGAGAGGTTTGATCAACCAAATCTCCTTCTCACTACCTCAACCTGAGCTCATTGATCTCTTTTCAAGAGCATGTGCTAAGCACATCTCATCCACTCTATAGGTTTAAACTTTCTACACATTTGATGAAACTTTACTACGGCCCAAAAGCTTGAACTTTGCACAATCGAAGAAGATAGGGTCAAATTGTATAACAAAAGTACCAACACAAAACCCAATGACCCTTCTTCTAAATCTTCTTCTTCCCACCCCAAGTCGAAAGGATCAATAAATGTTGTAGTCCTTAGGTCACCATCTTCTACTACAACCAACCAATATGAGCCCTCCACTTTGTAAAGCATCACTAGACAATTCCAATAATAGTATGGATAGTGATGATACACTCCAATAGGAGAATCATATGATTCTATATTGGATAAATTAGTGAAGTAGGGAGTCCTCAACCTCCCTCAAATCTGACCACCTATCTAATTTGATCCCTCATGAGCCATCCCTGCATGGTATATGGAAAATGACTTTTGTAACTATCATCGTGTCAAGGGTCATGACACGGATAATTGCAAAACCCTAAAAAACATTATTCAAGACATGTTAGACAAAGGAGACCTTGTTTTGGATAACCCTAATGCACTGACCAACCAAAACATGGATGTTTTTAGGCAACCATTTCCTAACCATCCCCCAAGTCAGAACAATGTTTAGACCATGGTTGATGACCCTCAAGAACGCAACATACACATGATCAATATAGTTTTTCCTTTCATTCTTATCCAACCTCCCCCACAATCTAAAGAGGTTGGTCAACCCATTTCTCCACCATGGGTAGAAGAGCCTATTTTACCCATACCACCCCCATGCAATGAAGAGCTCCTTTTGCCTCACCCTTTTCCTCATGTGGATGAACCCATTTCACCTACATCACCCACATGACATCAAGAACCTCCTCTACCCATTCTTCTACCTCGTGAGGAACCCGTATTACCTATTCCTCTTTCCCCCACCTTCCCTCTTCTTCTACCATTGGAAGAATCTACCATTCATACCCCATGCCCTCATGTAAAAGAGGCCATCATCCCTCTACTTTACCCTTTAGAGGAGTCTTCTTCTCCTATTTTTCCTCCACTGATGGAGGATAGTCCTTCATCCACCCCCCTTTCACACATAGGAGAATCTACTTTGACCTCTCCCATATTGAAGGATGCTTTGATGGTACCAACACCGGTGGCCCCACCCTTATCCTTCTTATTACCAATGGAGGATCATACTTTCCCCACTCCTAGACCACACGTGGAAGGCATGATCATCCCTGCACCCTATCCATTTGAAGAGTCAAATTTTCCAATCCCTTTTCCATCAAGAGAAGAACTCACCACCTCACCCACTTTAGCTGAGGAAGATCTGGTGATGGTTCTTTCTCACCTTTAGCTCGTGATCACTGCATCCAACACGTTTCCACTCTTGCAATCACTTGAATCCTCCAAAGGACTGACTGCAAGGCCTCACATGATGTCATCTAAACCCTTCTCTCAAATGTGAAAAAACTTAGGATTCCTCCATTTTAGGAACCTACAATATGAGGCATTATGGGAGCGACTCAAGGCTCCTTATCCTACACATCCATCTTTGCCTTATACTGTTAACCCTTTTGTGATGATTTACCCCAAAATCTTTGATGAGGATTGGGTTTCCACTTCTAAATCATCAAAACCTCAGCTTTCCATGTCTGAATCCAAACCCTCACAGGTGTCCACCATGCTGAAATAGATTATATCTCTTAATGTTTGCCCTGTATCAAACCTAACTCATCCACAAGTGAAGTTAGATTTGAACCTCACCCCACATAGTAGTGGTCCTCACACCATACTAAAGAAGGATGCTAAACCACGTTGGTCTACTCCTCCCCCACCTTCACCATTGCCCTCTATCTTGGGTCCACATCCTTCCACTTTAACAGGAGTGCTCCCTATTCCAACACCTCACAAAGACAAACTACCTCCATTACTCCCTCTACCCATAAAAAACATATTTCCTCCAAGAAATTTGACACCTCTCATCAAGAAAGTGACATCTATGTGTGTGGCCACACCACCAATCAAAAAGGTGGTACAAAAAACTCCCCTTATAACTCCTAAATAAAAGTTGTCAACCCCTACTGCAATAATGAGCGTAGACCCATTAGTGGGTTCCTATGTTACACTATTATGCTGATTGTTGTAGTCTTATAGCACCATTTTCCTACCCATTAAGCCATACCAACCTCTCAAATCAAAACCATCTTGGTTTGATGACAATCAAATCTACTTGTATCATCACACACCTAGGCATGATACTGAGAGTTACTTAAGGTTGTCATTCACCAACACTTGGAAAATGACACCCTTCTCATTAAGGATTCTCTTTACCACCTTTTTGATAAACTATCGACACCATCCCATGCCTCCCAAACCTCCTCACTTGAATCAAGATCCCAACATGAGATTATGGTTCCTCTACCATCTTATCCCCCTTTATTTGAAATCAACATTGTTAATGTGACCACCAGGTCCCAAACCCTTAAGGATAAAGGAAAAGAGTAGGTTTCTACCCCTTGGACATATCCATTCACCAAACCCTCTCCACCACCAAAGCCCAAGATTTCTGTCTTGGGCACATCTCAACCAACATCTTCAAGGGAAATTCACGACTCCATGGTGAAATAACTTCACCAAACCCCTATGAAGATGTCTTTATATGACCTAATACAAAGCTCTCCATAACATTGCCAAGCCTTGATTAAAGCTTTATAGGTAGTGGATTTCCAACTTGAAGACCCCCAACCACTAGCTACTTTAGTCAAATTGTTACCCACTATTGCCTCCATCACCTTCAGTGATTTTGATATTCCAGACTACAACCTAGAAGATTAGGATCCCACCCTTTAAAACTAAGCCTGTTAGGCAAAATCTTCACAGGATGCATCCTCACATTACACTCCTTATCAAAGAGGAGCTTTAACATCTTCTCTCTGTCTCATTTATCTAACCCATTGATTATCTACAATGGGTGTCAAATATTGTCCCTATCACAAAAGCAATAGGGGGAATTCAATTTATACTAACTATCACGACCTCAACCTAGATTTCCCACATGATGACTTTCCTTTGCCAAGCATCAACCAACTTGTTGATATCCTTACATGACATACTCTCTAATGATGACTTTCATCAAGATTTATTAACACAACTCAAGTTACTCGATTAACGTCATCTTATCGATCTTAATCATCTTCATATCTACCAAGATCGCATCAGGTGTGCCTACAACAAAAATATGAAAGAGCGAGACTTCAAAATCAGAGATCTTGTCCTCAAAGAAAACTAACACGTGACCAATATGGAAAGAAGCAAACGAGGCAAGTTTACTCCTAATTGTCTTGGACCTTATATAATAATTCAAAAGTATGGATCAGGCACTTATCATCTATCTTTTCTTGAAGGCCAGATAAAACTTGAGCCCCTTAATGCCTTGCATCTGTGACCATTTTACTGTTAACCAAGTAATCATTCACTTGATGTTTAACTTGAGCTCATCCCTTGAGTAACCCTGTCATCCTCATTCCTATTCTTTTCAACCCTTTTTCCCTACAAAAATTAGTTAACCTTTTTTTAAGCATTAATGCTTTGTCCTAATAAAAGGGAAACCCATAAACCTCTATAGTCTAGTCCATGACTACAAGTTTAGTTAACAAAAAAACATAAAATTGGGATGCCTAAAAATATTAAAAGGTCATAAACTATAAATGTAGACTACTCCCTCAAAGGATAACAGCATTATTTCTATAATTAATAGACTGCTCCCTTGAAGGATAGATATTTAAAGATATCAAAACATACAAAGCAAAATATAGACCACTCCCTCGAAGGATGGATGTGCCTAAATTTTGCTACACAAATAGCACCCTGTCAAAAGCTTCCCACATCGATCAACTTCACATGACCATAAAACAAAACAACATCCCCAAGTAGATTTCTCACATTGATCAGTCTACCAAAAAAAACTAACTAAAAAACTATTAAGTCATGGACTTGCCTATAGTCGTTCTCAGGGTCACCTATAAAAGGGGCAAAGTTATCCCTGCTAAAAAGGGTTACACTATCCTCACATCTCACATAATCACACCTATTACCCCAAAATAACCAAGGAATTTTGAGCTCACTTAACATCAAGTGATTAGGGTACTTCTCTAACAAAAACCAATGGTCAATGATGTAATGCATGAATGGGGATTTTGTTTGCAACAACCCTATCTATGTTATCATTATGGTCCTTGTCAATGAAAGAACAATGTGCCTTTCACTTCTTACACACCTTGATCACATGCCAGTTTATCTTTTAGGATGTAGTGTCTTAAAATTATATGCTCACATATTGTCATCTCATAATTTTCACTATAAAGTTATGAACCTAACATTCAACTCAATTTTATCATAAACATCACAGGTTTTTGATAAAATGTGACCAAAACATTTTCTAACCACTAACATAACATCATGATTTATTTAATGCAAATACCAATTTAATTTATGTCAAGCATATACCATCACCAATATGGAAACATGCTGAAGCATAAACAAACTCATTTCATTTTTAACATACACCATCATCAATATGGAAAATTTCTAAGGATGAAAAACCACATAACCTATGTTACATCATATGCCATCACACAATATGGAAAAGGCTATAACATCATCATACACTCATCATTTCAAACATGTACCATTGAACATATGGGAAATGATAAAAACAATAACATAACCAAAAAAACTATCAACCTCTTTGACTCTTCTTCCCTCTTGGGAGAACTAAATTGGTTTGAGGCCCTTAAAATAGGGGCTATGTAGGCAGCACGTTAGCTCAGCCATTTGTTCATTCGTCTACCTAATGGACCAACTGTCTAAACCCTAGGCTCACCGCCTATCCTAAACTACCTCATTTTTAGTCTTTCTACCCTTGACACTATAGAAGTCACCTTAGAATTCTCATGGGGCACATTGGAGATCACATGCATCTCCCTAACCACAACAAAAAAACACTTGAGATCTCTTATATCTCAACCTAACTTGACCAACGACCTCAGAGATCGTGACTATCTCCTTAGACCATGACCACTTTTGAGACAACTTTGACTTGGTTGTTTTGATTGCATATGCTACCTCATGAATAGTTATCAAATTATACGTTCCCCTCACACCTATTGTTAGATCGCAACCAAGTTGATCCCTAATATTTGTGACATTTTTTTGTTTTTTAGGAGCACTTCCTAGCCCAGATACTTGGAACACAATGCCTATTAGAGCTACAACTTTGATCGATCTAACCCAATCACCTACCACTAATAAGCTGGGGACTGGTTATTTTAATTTTAGTCCTCCTCGACCATGAGAGCTATAGCTTTGATCATTTTAACCCAATCAGCTACCACTAATAAGTTGGAGACTAGTTACTTCGATTTTAGTCTTCCTCGACCTTACCTGTGATAATTTGACCAACCTATCAAGTGAAGTGGTATACGTGCAATCTCAACTATTGCAGTGTTCACACTCCAACCTCACCCTACCCATCCACTGATTATCAAATTGGCACCTAATTTTAGATTACCTTCTCTTGATTCCCACTTTGAGGGGGAATACCTCATCCCATACCTAGGGTAATCTACATCTATTTTTGTCTTGCAGTTTATCAAAATAAACCACAAGACAAAAAGGGGCAAATGTAGACACCGATATCATGTCAACCCCCCTTAGTCCCTTTCTAAATTTTAACACTCTGAACCCACACTTGCACACCTTATTAATTTAAAAACTGCTTATTTTAAATTAATTACCTCACCTTAGACACCTCACCTAGACACCTCACCCTAAGACCATTTCTTAGCCTATGAGTCATCGTGAGACTAGGTCCTCCAAATCTTAACTACCCATGACCTATTCTCACTCCATCTTAACTCCCTAACCAACTCCCATGCCTCATAAGCCCTTGTAAATAGAACAAACCACAAGACAAAAAGGGGAAAATGTAGACACCAATATTGTGTCAATCCCCCTTGGTCCCCTTCTAAACGTTAACACTTCAAACCCACACTTTCACACCTTATTAATTTAAAAACTATTTATTTTAAATTAATTAACTCACCTTAGACACCTCACCCTAAGATCATTTCTTAGCCTATGAGTCAGCATGAGACTAGGTCCTCCAAATCCTAACTACCCATGATCTATTCTCACTCCATCTTAACTCCCTAACCAACTCTCATGCCTCATAAGCCCTTGTTTTGACTATTTTCTAATGAAAAAGGTACTTGGTGGGTGGATAAATAGGCAAAGAGCTAAAAATAGCCCTTTTACCTATTTTTTCTCTGCTGACGTCGATTAAACATCAGCTGATGTCGGTAGTTCTATGCTGATGCCAATGGGATCGTTGACATTGGTTACATAAGCCAAGCTCTAACATTGAGTTGAGCTTGCCTTCTCACACATTCACATACATACTCTAAGATTTCAAGCACCAAAACTTGACTATTATTCTCCTAGCTATCAAAGCTCTACACAAATCATTCTAGAGACTAGATTGAAATATTTTATGAGGACCTCAAGCTACTGAATTAAAGCAATCCATGTTCATTTCATTAGCTCACAACATCAGTCACATCAGCCACAATGGGAATCACTATTCTAACACCTCTAGTTCTTCACCTATAAAGCTAAGTACTCTAGTTTTCATTTCAATTTTTTAGAATACATTATTAATTAGTTTCCATTGATATTTCTAAATACTGTCAAGAAGCCCAAATTCTTTCATGGAAGTTCTGAAAGGCATTCCCCCAATTCTCATCCCCTTTTCACACCAATCCTCTACCTATAGCTTTCCTTAGACCTCATTCACCTTCCCACAACCCTGAACCAACCTCTAAACTTCCAAAAACTCCTCTGTCTATCCTAAAAATACTCTAAAATCTATCCAAGGCCTACTACCCCTACTGACATCAGCAACACAACTGATGTCGGCACCATTTAAACTAACCTCAGTAGACTCACTGATGTCAATGATTGTGTTCTAAACTAGCAAACCAGAAAGCCATCCAAATAGCCCATCTAGACCAAATAGAACCTTCAGCTAGCCTTCTGAAGCATTTTGAGACACACAGACTGCAAGGAATAGGTACACATCATCTACTTTTCTATTTCTTTAAGTCATTTATCATTTCTTCATTTACAATACTTTTATCTTAAAATAGTGGATTGTCATCCCTTAATGAGCTTCATGCTTCTGAGACCAAGCGCATAGCTTGGAAGTCCACCATATCCTCTTCTAACATCTTTCTTATTTAAGTTTCATTCTTACTGCAAGTGTTTTCTCCACAGCCAAAGAGGAGCTCCCACAAGGCTTAGATATGGTGCACACTAAATCCAGGTAACATCAAACCCATAACCTCTTAACCTTAATTTCTTTCTCATTTGAATGGAATTAGTGAAAATCTAGAGAAACATTTAGGTATTGAACATGTTTCCCACTGAAGTGATTTATACAAATTTATCTATACCCTAATTTTATTAACCCATTCAAATATGATTAAAACTCCTATTGAAGGAGCTAGCTTAATTAGAGGAGTGCTTGAAATCATCAATTTATTGAATTTATGCACTAGATTTAGATAGGTTTGGTATTCTATTTACATCTATATGAAATGATCCTCCATAAGGCCTTTTATTATGATAAGCATATGAGGGTCCTATTATGAGATCAACAATATAGCTTGAGGGTTGTTAGAATAAGCATGTTTGATGTTCTAATTATAAGTCATTTTATAAGGCACTCATACTAAGCTTGGTAAATATTTCTGGGGAAACTCTACTAGAAAATTATCCCCTACCTCTATATCTATGATTAAGACATCATCCTTATTCTTGACCAAGTGATTATAAAAAAATAAGGGTCTAGATTGATGGCATTGTAACATAGTATGGTTTCTATTAGAATTGTTCTACAACTAAATGTACACTATCTAAATATTATGTCATTTGTTCTTGGTCTTGATCTAAGTATGGAGGCATGTTGAAAAAATAATGGGTCAAATGATCTTGTCTTTTTTCCCACATTTGAGTGTTGTAATGTGGATAAGGATATGTCTCACACATGACATTGTCTCCATATGGTTCTTGAATAAAGTCCTCTTATGTGACCACATTACTATACCCTATATTACACATGACACCAGTACAAGTATAGTGAGACATGTTTAAATAAATGGTGAATGCTTTGCAAAGAAAGGGATTAGAGTTCTACAAACTCTAAAAAATAACGTCTATAAAGATAAAAGGTTCAAAATTGATCTAAATTGGTCAAAGTAATGGTTGTATCTCCAAAATAGTTTGGTATAAAATAATCTAATGTTACATTTCTAATGCTAAATGTCTCATGCAAAAAGGTCAAGTGGATGAACCAGAATTAAAATGCCAAATTCTAGGTTCAAAGTGTTCCAAATAGATCTAATCTAGGAAAATAAAGGTTTTTAGGTCTTTTGGCCAAACATGGCATCAAAATCTAGGCTCAAACAAAGGCATGTGCTAGGACTTTTGGCCATAGTGATGTGAAAAGCTAGACTTAGAAAAACAAGGTGAGATATTTAATCTAACAAATCTAAAACACTTTGGCATAAACTAGGAATTTGGATTTAGTCATAAACTTGGTCAATTTGGTTGAGGTAAAAAACAAAAGGCACTCGGAGATAAACTATTTTCTCCCAAATAAAAGCACAAACAATAGTTTTCAAATTAGGTAAAGAATTAATATAAGTTACAAAACCCAAAAGATAAATATCCATGTCTAGGCCCAAATTAGACAAGGTATAAATAATAATCAATCAATGTTTGGATTTAAACTTGTCAAGGTTAATTAAAAAATCAACTTTAGGAAAACTAGGTTTCTTTTGACCAATAAGCTAGATAAAGGTGAATGGCATAATGTTACTAGACAAAGACCTAAAAGGCACATATGGATTGGTTAAAAACTTAGACTCTAGGCAAAACAAGTCTATGAAATGAATCAAGAAACATAATGATGCTATTTCTATCTAAAGGTATGATCAATGGTTTGGTTCAAGATTCCAATGTAAAAAGCATGAAATAATTTGGGTAGTGTAACATTACCCATTTCAATAAAGTGACACACCCAAATTTTTTGACAAAAAGGTTGAGGCAAAAAGTATGATGTCAAATGGATGACATAACACCTCCTCAAATAGTGGAGCGATGTGGACACAAAAATCATTTTGACATGGTAAAAAAATAAAATGGTTTAGAATCAAAAGACTAAATAAAGGAAAAGATAAATACAACTAATTATAACATCCTAAGCCCTAAACTAGCAAGGTTGATTCGTATTCCTAAAATCCATATATATACATGCTCTTGGGAATATTTTAAGTGTTAATCCAAAAAGAAAATAACATGAAGTAGTAGGGTTTTTACACCCACTAGTGTCATCCAAAATTTTACACATGAAAATGTGAGATACCCCAATTAAATTTTTGTATTTTGTATTTTGTGAGTTACTTTTTTTTAATTACAATTTAGTCACCTTGATTAAGACTTAATCTTTATTTTTTTTCATTATGGTTTATTTCATTCCCAATTGCTTCAAATTACTGCAAAAGGTGACAAAGTGTTTGCTTGAACCATCACAGAAAAACTCATTTTCCCATTTTCACAAGAAGATTAAAAAAGTTAAGTGTTTGAGCCCACCTCCAGGACAACTTAGGTTCTCTTAGTTACTTTACTTATCAAGTGAAAAGAAAAAATCAAGTCTTATCCACAAATCTGAGTTGCACTATTCAATTCAAACCAGAGTTGAGAAATAACTTTTCTTTATATCAAAAGATAAGAAAAGCACTCCTATGAATTTGTAGAACACTAACTAAAGCAAACTAAAGTTTCAAATCTACTTTACTTACTCAAGGTCACAAGTATAAGTAATGAAGGTTTATGAGATTGAAGTACTCATGAGTCAAGACCAAATCATGATTGAGAATCTACTTAACTTCAAAAGATAAATTAAGCAAAGTAGTCTAAAAAACTAGCAAAAAAACTAAGGTCTTACATGGATCCCTCACATGTGTTTCCTAGTTGTCATAAATGCATTGGAAAATATAAATATTTAGAAACTCCACCTCATTTACCACTTAGAATTTGAGTTATTTGACCAAGTTGCCACCCCTACAAACCTCAATCTATGCTATGTGAGCTTCTAGAGATATTTTGGATCAAAACCATCCCAACACATTTATGGTCAAGGTATTTAGATCATTTTTAATTTGTTTTCATGTCCTCATTTTGGGTTTTCTTCTCATCTTTCCTCTAAAAAAATTCCATTTTCCATCATGAAGTTTTTTCCATCTTTTCATGTTTTTCTCATATTTATTTGTTATTTTACATGTATATTTTTATTTTAAAACCCTATTATAATCCTCATAAACATTTTTCCTATAAAAATCACATAAAATCCTAAGAATTTCTAACCCTTCTGCAAGAAAAACTAAGCTATCGACCAAGATGAGAAACCTAGGTTTTCCACAACTTGATGCTTACCTAGAGTCCCAAACTTGATGTAACCACCTTCTAAAAATATGGACTCCTAATTACTTTTTACTTACTCAAGTTTTCTAACACAAGTTACTTGTCTTGAAGAACTTGAAGTAACTACCTTTTAGAAACCCAAACACCTCATAACTTATTACTTGGAGTCCTCAATATAAGTAACTTGCTAATATAAATCCTAAGTTATAAGCTAAGAGAAACCCAAAGTTATCAATGCCTATTATTTTTTACTTGCTCAGATTCTTGAATACTTAAGACTTGAGGATTATCTAGACCAACCTAGAGTTGTGATACCCTATTACTTATTATGAATTTCTCAGATTTTTTAAGGCTCTCTACTAATTGAAATCTAAAACTTACTTAGGGGTGTTATTTAAGACAATAAATTGACTCATCTCTTCAACATTTTATAAATCAATAGGAGCAGTGACTAAGTCTTCTAGGGCACTTGTCAAGTTTTTATAGAGTTAACAAAATCAAATATTAGGATCAGAAGGATCAAAGGAATAAATAGCTGGAGTAGAAGTATAAGAAACAACTAGTTGAAGAAGTCCCTGAGTTAGTACTTGAAGAAATCCTTAGGCCAAGTAGGAAGAGTAGGGAAAAAACAAATAAAGTTGTGAAACCTCAAGAACTAGAGATGAAGTATGAGTATAAAGGGTACCCTATTGATTCTAGTATTATATCTAAATTAATATAAATTAGTGACATAGATATGGGGAATGTGTCCATAACTAAGTTATTGGAGAGATCTAAAGCTATCATTAAGACTCCACTCATGAAAGTAATGACCAACAATAGAATCTTACAAGATGTAACTTTCCCAAGCTATACATAATTACCTAAGTTTGTCTTAGAATATGCCAAGTACTATGACTCTCTCACTAGAATAGTGAAGGACACTTCTGATATTGTGGAAATTAGACTTAATGTTTAATACTTTGATTACTATTTAAAGATTCCAATAAAGTATAAAGTTATAGATTTATTAATGAATAAAGCCAAGAGCATCTAGGAAAAACAAATTCTAGAATGTATTAAAGTTATGAACACTAACTATCTAGGAAAAGCTTAGCATCCCTCAAGGTTCCCAAAGTAGATAGTAAGGTCTAACTTCATTCAAGAATTTGATGACATCACACAATTGCTATGTAGAATCAATAGAGAAAAGAATGCTAATTATTTTTAAACTTAGATGTATGCATACATTAGGACCATTGATGTCAATAACAGTTTTGCAATAATTGAATGGTTGAGATTGATAAGTGATAACATTGATCACCAGTTGAGTTAAATGTTGACAAATTTTGACTTCAATATAAATTTATACTTGGTATACATAACAACATCAAGTGGAGATTTCTCTATATTAACTATAAAAAGAACATTTGCATTAGTGCCTATATATGAATATTACCCCCAATTGCTTCTCTCTAATTATTTCAAACATTATAAGAAATCATTTGTAGGTTAAATGTGGCCTTGAAACATAAGAGAATATATGATGAAACATGGGATGTAGTTTCTCAATTTGGATGAATTTTCATTCAATTCCTAAACTTCATATACAACAGAGTTAGTGGTTTTGGGGGCACTCCAGTCAAATTGCTAAGGTATCTCAGTGACAAATAGATTCTTATGGATTTTTGTAGGTAACTAGTTGAGTTTCATGATTTATAGTTAAATATTCACCATCCCATGGTCAGTTTTCCTATTATTATTAGTAATTGTCATTGTTCCAGCATCTACAAAGCAAATAATGTGCAAAAAAAGATGTACCATAATTAAAATTAGACCCATTTTGAAGCCAAAGCAAATTTTTATTGTAAGGGAGTAGCTCATAATATAATTTATCTTGAGTAAATTCATATTCCTACATTGAAAGACTTTTGGATTGATTTTAGGGATGAGTTTGATGTAAAAAAAGAGATAATAATAGATTAACTACTGGATAGATTCATACTTTTGATTTAGAAATAATTCTAGAGGACATGGAGGATGATGGAATTATAACTAGTGATGATTATCATGTAGTAGGAGGGGATAATGCTCTACTTTTGAATATTGCCTTTGGAAAACATCAAGTTAAAACTATTACAGATAGAACTACTATGGTCCTTACCATGACTACCAATTGGATCCTTAATAAGGGATATTAAATAAAGGAATTAATGATTGAAAATAATATAATAATCTAGAAGAGGAATATAATTCAAGGATAAAGTAGCGAAGAGATTAAGAAAAATTTGAAGTTGAAGAGAAATGCTGATGACACTTATTCTGTGGTCAAAGATAAAGAACCAATTCAGTCAACCATTACCACACCCCCTTTGTTCAATTTTCTAGGTACTTCTCCACCCATTATTTCCACTTCTACTACACCCATAAATCCATCAATACTCATGCCACCTCCAAAATATCATAGCATTAGGCCTCTCCATAAGCCCATTCAAAAGAAGACTGATGTTCCTCCTCCTCTTCCTCCTCCATTTTATCCACCCAATGCTCCACCTCCACCCCTTTTAGATGATCTACCAACCACTTGCAAGAAGATAAAATAGGTAACTACTAAAAAATTGATCTCATCTTAGGAGATGTCACAATAAAATCAAAAGGAAATGGTTGAATCTAAGAAGGAGGCAGCTAAGAAGGAGGTAGTTAAGAAAGAAGTTGACAAAGAGATTAAAAAAGAGGTAGATGAGAAGGAAGATAAGAAAGAGTTATAAATATAGGTAGAATAAATAAAGGAAAAGGAAAAGGGAAAAAAATATGAAAATCAAATAGAGATTGAGAAAGAGAAAGAGTCTAAGAAAGAAAAAGGTAAAGAGAAGGATAAGCAAACAATTCCCAATGTTTCACAAGATGTTTTAGATGCACAATAATATCCTTCCTAGGAATTATTAGTAAGAAAAAGTCACTATAAAGTGGTTGTATAATCAATTACTCTAATAAGTATAGACTTCTCATCTTGGTTAGCATTGTAGTCAGTTCCTAAAACTAGTGAAGTGATGAATTTGGAGGAGATTGATCTACAACTATTAAAGAGTTTTGATAGAAAAGGAAAGAAGACCAAGATCACTAAAGTGACTTCCAAGTTAATAATTAAACATTTAGGGAATAAATTTTTAGAGGTATCCATTTCTCCTTAGGGTAAGAGTAAAGATAAAGTCATTGAACAAGACTTAACAATCACTAAAATATCCCTTGGAGAAGTTACCATAGAAGGATTGAAGCAAGATACTCAGACCTTGATAGATATTATATTATAAAAACTTGATGAAGATAAAGTTGATAAAGCCAAATTGAAGGAGCAAATTGTAAATTTGTGTGAAATAATTGCCAAAGTGGCAAGATATACCCCTCAACAATCAATTTTTTTAGGTGATTCAATTGGTTAGCAAGTATTAATTGAGGTAGAGGAAATTAGACATAATATTAAGGCCATTTATTAATGGATAAAAAAGATGCTACAAACTACTCAAAATCATTTTTTTGAGGTCCCAAGTATTCATTCTAATATTGAAATTAAATTAGTACAAATAAAGGTAGTAATTAAAGAAATAGAAAATGAGAATGGCATTTCTAAGTTACAGGAAGAAAGTATTCAAATAATAAATATTTTGTGTGAAAAAATTTTAATCAAAGAACAAATTATCCCTAAAAGATCAGTAAAGAAACAAAAATAAGAGGAATATCTATTATCTTTTTGCATGTGTATTCTTGGGACCATGTGTGAAGAATGAATATTTTAGAATAAGATGCTCGTAATGAAAAAGTGAATCTAGAAGATTTCATCTTTGATATTACTAACATTTGGTCTAAGAGAACCCCAAGGACATCTGAATAGTTATATCAAAAATTCATGTAATTAATTGAAAAGGTCACAACTCCTTTCATAGTAAAATCTACAAAAGATTTAATCAAGTGTCAACAAGAAATTAAAAGGCTTGAATGAAGACTTGAGAAGGTGAAGGCTTATGTTAGGAAGCTAGAAAGAGAATTATTGAGGTATGAGACTTAAAGTCAATCACTTTCCAAATTAGATGATATGGTAAGACATTTCTCTCAGCATATCAAATAGAGAGAGAAATGTAGATCTGAAGTTCATGATGTGGAGTGATTATTTTTGCTCCTCTCCTCGATAACTTCTTATTTCTTCTTTCCTCTTCCTTCTATTTTATTTAAGTAATATGTTTGAGGTAACTTTTTTTATAAGTAATTACTTTAAGTAAACTAATTTAGAGAAGTTACTTGTCCAGATATATTACTTTGTAAAATGTAAGACTCAAGTAATTTGGTTAAACCCCATTACTTGAATTCATTTTGTAAAAATAAATTATTTGAGCAAGCTTTACATTACATGCAAGGACATTGTTTTTGATTCAAATTTTAAAATAAACAAATGATACATGTCATCAACTATTGCATGCCATAAAGGATAAATTCTAGGAGGATGCCTCTCAATAGTTCTTAGTTCTTAGTAGCACATGGAAATTCAAGGAGTTGAATCCTATTTGATTTTGAATTCTATAATTATATAAATATAAGTGTAGTCTTGCATGCCTGAGAATGATAATTTTGAAAAGTAAGTATAACTAAATTAAGAGAGTTTAATAAATCTAAAAATTTGTGTTTATATTTTTTAGTTTTCCTTTTGTATGAAATTAGTTCAAAGTAAATAAGAAGGATGTTGATTTCTATGGAATTTTACATCTCATGAGATCATTTGATGGATTTGTGAAGATTAAAATGATAAATTTTATGTTGTATTTAAATTTGAATATGAATTCCAATCTTTCTTAATCATTTTCTAGTAGTATTGTCATCTTTTGAATGTTTATCTACTTGTATGGATTCAATAAGATCTGTAAAACTATTTATTGTGAAGTGCAACTTCTTTCTTCTCAAATATTCTAATCTTTCATTTTATATTTTTGAAAAAAAATACACATTCTATGAAATAGTTGCTTACTTACTATAAAATCACCTTTTTATGGTTCATGAACTCTATGATTAAAGTAATACCTCAAAAATAAGACAACTTGCACATAATTTGTATAATCTATGATTAAATGAGAGCTGTAAATAATTAGAAGTAAATAGACATAGGCATATAGGAGATTCATCGTTAAATGAAGGGGATTCAATCCCATGACTTCCTAGGTAATTTTGACAGCCTATAGAATATCTAGCCAATAATTTCTGGTGACTCTGCTAGGGAACTATGAACTAAACTCCCAGAACTAAAATTAGATTACCCACATAAGTTGAGATAGGTGTAGTTTGATGTCTAGTTATATTAAAATCCCAAATTTTTATAAACCATTCATCTACAATGCTACATGTAGAGTAAGTTACAAACCTATGAGTAAAGTGTGTCCTTATCGAAGTTAACTCAACATTTTAAAAATAGACATGTCACTTTTCTTTAAGTTACTATATGTTCAAAAGCCACTTTTTGTTTTATGCCTTGTTTTTCTTAAGCTCATTGCATGTTAAGTAACCACCACTTAAGTCTTTGGTTATAAAACAAATTACTTGAGTAAATATTTAGAATAATTTTTATGCTTCAATTTGTCAAATAGACCTTTCACAAAATAAGGAGAGATCAAGGCCAAATAGATGGCTTCTTTGAATTATAAGAACATTTTAATTTTAGATTTCCCATCCAAGCTAGAACAAGAAGAGCCAATCTTTCACCTGTTAAAAAATCACAAAATCCTCTAAATTAGCTATAGCATAATTCCTTAAGAATAATCCAATCCACCAATCCTTAGTTCTTTATTCATAAAAGAATGGTGCTACCACTTTCTATTCTTTGGGTGCAATGATTGGACCTTTAACTCCTCTCCATGATTTGCCAAAGGGATCAAGAAAGAGTTTTTTAAAGTTTATATGTGATGGAAAACAAAGTCCAGATGAGAATTTGGATTCCTTTTTTGTATCCCATAGAGTAATTAGTGTTGAGCATGAAGATGTCTCAGTCAAACTCTTTATTAAGACTTTGCATGACTTAGCTATAGAATGGTTTTACCATTTGGCTCTTGGAACTATAGTTAGTTGGGCTATTATGCATGAGTAGTTTGAAAAAAGATTCAAATTTGTAGAAGATTCACATATATTGCTCACCTAACTGAGTTAGCTCAAAAAAGAATCACATGAACATGTGAAAAAATTCATTACCATGTTTAATATATTACTCTATAAAATCCCTCAAGCTACTCTGCCTACTAGAGATAATCAAAAGTGATTCTTCATCAATGCCTAGCTACCATAAGTTAGTTATTAGCTATACCAAGTACATCAAAATAATTTGGTAGTAGCTCAAAATCTTATCATGGAGGTTGAACATGACTTGATAATGGCTAGAAAGATCAAGAAAATAACTCAAAAAGTGATTATTCTACTTCAAACACATCATAAACCATTGATCCCCTATTGCATAAGTTAGCTAATGACTTTCTCCAAATCAAAAGTTAAATTTCTCAAGGTACTCAAGCTACTTCTACTAGGAATCCACTACATGGAATTTTAATAATTAGAATATAAAATGCATTAGTAGTCCTATATAAAGACTAGCAATTGAAGATGTTCCCAAAAATCATGTTGAGATGAATGAAGAATATTAGATGATTGATGATACTCATCAAATTTTTATTGATGAAGATGATGTTGTAGATCTTGTTGGTGACTCTAACATAGGCTACCTTGAATATCAATCGTAAAGTGATTATGAAGAAGAATTTGAAGAAGATCACAGTCAATCTTTTGTAGTGTTTATAAGGTCACAGACTTAGTAAGTTGGTGAAAAACCTTTCAAGGAACAATAGAAATAAAAATGAGACTCTAGATCAAAAGTAAGCATTAAGAAAAGAGGTAGTCCTCTACATTCTTATCTTACTCAAAAAGATAATTATGTAGCTTCTTCTTTTCAAACTCACAAGCTAGTAAATTATAATTTTAAACCTAATATTTATTTGTCTACATCCACTCCTTTTGACATATTTGATCACATAAATAAAACCAAAATTCAAATGTCATAAGTTGAATACTTGAAATCTTATTCAAATCAACTAAATAGACTTGTCAAGTATGTTCAAATAAAAGGATAAAATAATACAACCAATGCCTCTAAAGGTATATTGACTACCCCCAAACAAGCCTCCTCTCAAAATAATGTTGTAACTTCTTCCCCCACATCTACTTCCACATCTAAAAGGATTGAGCTATTTTATGTCTCTCTCTTGATCAATGGATTTAAGTTAAACAACTATATCATGGAATCAACCTCTAATAATATTATCCTAGCTAAAGTAGTTGATACCCTTAGCCTCACTTTGGCTAAGACAATAGGTAGATATTACTCAATGGAGAGACAAGTTCCCCTAATTGAAAAAATCAAAGATGCACAAGCTAACCTGGTAGCTTTCCTAGATAAGAGAATCAAAATGAAAATTTTATTTGTGGATATTCCTGTCTCTTAAAAAATATGTCTAATTAGAAATTTATATAAATATCTAGGTCGAGAAGTCAAAATGAATTGGTTATGTGCTCATTTTCCAATTAAAGGAGTAAATCAAAAAATTGAGCCTAAAAATAAATCTAAGTATATAGTTTCAAAGTCTAATGATCCAATATCATAGATTATTTTAAAAAAATTAGAATGTTGAGGTTATTACCTTGAATTAGGTAAGGATATAGAAAAACCAAAGCAAGTAGAAGAAGAAGATAAGATATGGACTCTAGATTTTGAGGGTAGCTATATTTTTATTGGTTCAAGTGTTGGGGTGGTATTGATATCATCTGATGGTAAAGTATTTCCTTACTCTTATAAAATAATGTTTGAAAACACTAACAACATAATAAAGTATGAGGCACTATTGTTATGACTCAAAAAAGTAAAGGAAAGAGGAGTAAGAATTATAAAATCATAAGGTGATGTTGAGTTAATAGTAAGTCAAATTTGTGGCTAATATCAAGTGAGGAAAAATAGGTTGAGACACTATCATGATTTATTTTTGAGTGTAACACTTGATTTTACAACCTTCTCAATCAACACCATTCTATAGTTGATTTATTGTAGTTACTACATCTCTACTCAAGCTAAATCAACCACCTACACTTTTTTGAGAGGGTAATTATAAAGTAGAGAGGGTTTATCATCCAAAGGTTCCAAAGATTTATTTTTAAAGAAACTAATTATATTTTGAAGGAAATAGTTCACTTCCATGCCAGACAACAAGGTTCACTGACCCTGAACTTATCATAGTCAAGATATAATTCAATTGAAGGGAAAAAAATCCCTAAAGGGTTAGTTTATTTAGAATAAATATTTGATAAGCACGATCAATTTCTAAAGAAAAGGAAAGAATATGGTGATAATTCATCATTAGAAGTATAACAGATTAATTTGCGCAGTAAAAAAGAGCCTAAGATGGTAAACATTGGAAAATGTTGCTCTCAAAAATAAAAAGAAGCATTCATTGATCTTATTAAAAGATACATTGATTTTTTTTATTAGTCCTACAAATACTTGAAGTCCTTCCAGCCAAATGAGGTAAAACATTACATTCCACTTCATCTAGAAGCAAAACCCTTCAAGCAAAAGTTATACCATCATAATCCAACCATTTCAGGTACTATCTACACTAAGTATAGAAGCTTCTTGATGATAATATTATATATCCCATCCACTATTTAAAATTCTTAGAAAATATCATCCTAGTGAGACATAAAAATGGATAAATATGCTTGTGTTACTTTTCACAATCTGAATCAAGCTTCTCTGAAAGATGACTACCCATTGCCTATTATAGATCACACCTTGTAATTAATTACAAGTTCATAGATGTTGTCCATGTTATATGGTTTATTAGGGTACAATTATCTAAAAGTGGCTAAATAAAATCAATATAAGACAACTTTCACAATACCATAGGGGACCTTCTCTTATCAAAAGATGCCCCTTTGGGCTTATCAATGTCAGAGATAATTTTCAATGAGCAATTGATCTAGATTTTACACATCTAAAAGACAAGATTATAGTGGTGTACCTTGATGACTTGATAGTCTTCTCCAAAAAGAGAGATAATCACTTTGATGATTTAGAAGAAGTGCTCATCCAGTGTAGGAATCATGGAATTTATTTAGATCCAAGAAATCAATATTTTTTATGACTAAAGGAAATATTCTTGGTCACATAGTCTCAAAATAGATAACAAATATTGATCCAAAATGAGTCAAAGTTAATCAAATTTTACTTATGGCTATTTCCAAGAAAGGAGTACATTCATTCTTTGGTAAGGTCAATTTCCTCAAAAGATTCATTCCTAATTTTGTTGAGTTGACTTGCCATATTTTTGATATGATGAAAAAGAAACAAGACATCAAGTGGAATGTTGAAGGCAAGTTAGCATTTGAAAGGATCAAAGTAGCCATAGCTAAAGCTCTAGTGCTGGTTTCCCTAGATTTTAGTAAGGAATTCATTATTTATTGTTATTCTTCTAAGTATACCATGTCAGCTATACTTCTATAGAAGAATGATGAAGGAATTGAATCTCCTATAACTTTCATGAGCCAACCATTAAAAATATATGATTTGAAGTATACATAGATGGAGAAACACACCTTTTCTATCATCAAAGCATGCAAAGTTTTTATGTACATCTTATCCTCACATACTATAATATGTGTACCTTACACTACAGTCAAATAAATTCTAACACAATAGGAGTTGGGATTATAAAGAGGCACCTAGGTAGGTAAGGTGTAAGAGTTTTATCTTGATATCAAACCATCAAATCTAGTAAGAGAAAGAGGATTATGCATGTTAACATCTCAATTTTGACCAAGTATTTTTTCTAATTTTGGCATACAACATGGAGGGATCATTGTCCATTTTTATGTAAATACTAACATGGTGTGGGATAACCATGGCATAAGAGGACCATGGCATGAGAATAGTCATGTGAGAGTTGAAGGATGCAGAAAGACAATGGCACAAAAGACCCAGTGTGAGAGGATATAGTTAAGAGAAATTGTGGCATGAGAAACTTGAGAATAGAGGACCTAAAATAAGAAGCAGAAGACTAGGGGAGTGTGAGGGAAGTGGAGGGCAAGGAATGTGAGAGCAGTTAGAAAGAATAGATCAAGTAAGACAATTTGACCCCATTGACTAGAGACCTTGTACCAGCCCATGAGGAAAAAAACACTTGGACATAAATATATTACATAGAGAAAGCATCTAGGGGTATAAAGGCCTAATTCTATAGGAATAATTAATTATAAGAGCCATGAATCTCATCTTGTTGAGAGTCTATGTGCCATGTGTCTATTTTGAGTTAGGAACTTGACACTTAGATAGTGCAAAACAAGTATAAAAACCATTATTGTAATCATTCACAAAGAGGATTGGGGTGGGTGAACCTTTGAAAGAATATAGAGTAGTCTATCTTGTAATCTATAAGCACTTAATGAGAATTCAATGTTTATCATATGTTACTATGAGCATTATATTGTTAACGATGTTGAATATTGAAATGTGTTAAGTAAATAAAGTCATGAGTTCCTTTTATATTTATCTAGTGATGGTAGTATAATATGTTATGTTAAGGAACAATATTAAGATTTTTTTGATAAAAAATGAGTAAACACACATCATGTTTCAAAGTCTTTAGGAACCAGTCTTTCATTGTGTAATTTGGGTGAGCGTGTGAGACTCATCCCTCATGTGATAGGGATAATACACTAGATTGTTGGGAATAGGCTTCAGTGCTGATGTAAATAGAGAAAACCCAACATTTTGGTTCTATTGTCAAGACCTAAAGTAATTAAATCATGATTATGGGAAATGTTTGAGTGCATTACATTATAAAA
This sequence comes from Torreya grandis, assembly GCA_037957365.1. Classification (NCBI taxonomy): domain Eukaryota; kingdom Viridiplantae; phylum Streptophyta; class Pinopsida; order Cupressales; family Taxaceae; genus Torreya; species Torreya grandis. Next base: position 7,198,263 of record JARHVA010000056.1, read on the forward strand.
TATTAAATAATGGATTACTATAGTTGAAGACAATTCTATTGTTCCATATCTTGAACTAGGAGTTTTTGCATGATAGTGGATAAAAAAACCTCTACAACTCATTGTATGAGACTTTCATTTTTGAGGTCCCTATTCTTTTACATACTTATATCTTAGAATATGCTCAAGGATGATCTTGAAACCTTGGATGAAGATAGTCATGGACACTAGAATGGTAGAGGGGTTTAACAAGACTAAAAGTTTCTTGGATGCAAGTGATTGATTACTAGTGGAAAGGTGTTTAGAATAGTTACATCTTAGAATACACTGTGACCACATATTCATGTCTTAAGGAAATAAAGTTATATTTTATATGAGAACCAAGGGGATTATATAATTTTTTGTTTCCCTTCGAGATAAAAAATCTAATTATTGATCTTGGGTTGGAAACACTACCCATGGAAGGATAAAATCTTCAGTGGATGAGCCACACATTTGGAGGGGAGAATATTGGTTAGTTCAAGATTATGGGTTCAACATGGTAACAAGTCAGTGAGCACTATGAAAATGGAAGTATGATGAATCTCAATAGAGGATCATGTGAGATAATGGTACATGAAGAGATTGGGAACACTTGGTGTTATGAAGACCCTTAGGGAGCTAGATGTGTGTGAGGAATCCATCACTTATGGGACACAAACTTTTCTGATTTTATCTTATGAAGGAGAAATGAGCTAGACTATCATTGATAAACTAAGTACAATTCAACTAGGATCCCCCACCATAGTGCATGCTCATGCCTTTGAGTTAGATATAATACATATAAGGAATTGGGATAGATATAGTATATATTTAGAAGTTTAATGAATAAGGGAAACTAAGACCAAGCCATTAGGTAATAACTTAGAATCTATATCTTTCTCTTTTCAAGAGAAATTTATGGCATAACTTGGAATTCTTGAAGGATATGGCCCTCAAGGATAGAGTATATTCCCAAATCTAGGAAGTAAACCCTCCACCACACCTTTTCCTTCGAGCACTGCTATTGGAGGTACTAGATGAGGATTAGGAGAAGGTACTAGAGGAAGTGAACCCACTTTAGGAACAAGAGCTAGAACTTATTAGAAATAATTTGTTCAACCACCTATGGTTTATTATGAAATGACATTATACCTACCTAAGTACTGAGGGTTAGAAAATATAGATGAGTAGGTTCATAAGTGTGAATTGATTTAGAGGGTATGTGGCTCTAGAGGCTGCCCTACATGTTGAAGTGGTTGAAAGTATGGATACTAGGATTAGTCCCTTTATGGAGGCATAAATAGCATATATGGGTTCTCATCTTCAAAAATTATTGGCAAACAATACACATGAGACACATAATGGTATTTGGTGTATCGACTATGAAATTGAAGGACACACAAGAAATAACTGCACATATAAGACAATTCATGTAGTCTCAAAACAAACTTACAAGATTTGTCATGATGATCATGATGTTCATTTTTATCCACTCTTGTAATGTGTCATAAACACTAAAGTATCCATGTGTTGTAATATTTATGATTCCAATACCCATGACACCAATGATTGCCATCTGATTAGTGATATTCATGAAGCTCAAGCATATGGAACACACCAAGCCTTAGTCACAAATTCCCAAGACAATGGTGGATATCATGGGCATGGAAGAGGATGAGGATGAGGTAGTGGTCATTTTTCACCAAGGACTTACTATAAGTGTATTTCTCTAGACCAATATTAGAGGGATTACCCAAAATACCTAGCTTTTGCTTACTACAATAAGGATCATCGACTAGAAGAGTGTCTAGATTATATGTAGCCATCATAAAGGAATATAATGAAAAAGGCACTAGTATGATCCATATAGACAAACCAAAATGGCATGCTTGACTAACTATACCTACTATATAGAAAGTATATATTACTACTCATAATGAGGGCCAAACACAATCTACACCTAACCCAATTGAAAAGGTACGTTGGGAAGAACCATAAGCTAAGAAGTACCCTAATACACTTCAACAAAAATAATTCATTTAGTATACAATGTAACTTGTGCATGAAATCTAAGGTGAGACTCAATACCTTAAGGGTAGGGATGTCACAAAATGTGTCACAGTGTAAAGGGAAACCAAAATTCCATTAATGTGGGATAATTTTTAGGAATTATGCAAATGCATGCTTGATGAAGACATTAATCCCCAACTTAGCACCTAGCTTAAAGGCCAAGCCCACCTACCAAATAAAACCCACACTCAACTTAGTTGACAAAGTGAAGACCAATATTTAAACCATGCCCAATGTTAGGAAAATCCTAGTTCCACTTCCCCAAAAGATCGAGAAATATTATTTAATGCTATTATCAACAAGTGGGTAATCAAAGATATTCTAGTAGATAATGACACTAAAGTAAATTATCTCACTAAATATTCTTGGTGTAAAATGTATATTCTATCCTTGCAACCTTCACCTCATGTATTTTTCATGGTAAAAAAGACTCATACACATCTTATAAGAGTATTTAAAAATGCCACTATTGAAATACTTAGGGTTCCCTTCAAAGCAGACTTTGAGGTTTTGGAGTTGTTAGAGGCTGATGACTACCCATCCTTATTGGGAAGGCCTTGGTTCTATGAAAATCATGTATATTTAAGCTTTAAAAAATGATACATTATATTTGAGAATGTCAATTAGCACATGATAATACCCTTAGACCAAACACAAGGACCACCCTATATCAAGCCCATGAGCGTTGATGAAGACATCGATAATTTATATAATGTGAATGCTTGACATGATAAACAATATGATCCAATGTTAGTTGGTATTATTTTCTAGATAAAAAACTAGTCTATCTTAGATAAAACAAGTAATGCTTGCAACTATTGGGCCCATGGTGATTATGACCTAATTGTAAAATTATGCAGCACCATTAACAGAGATGAAAACATCCCACACTAGCTTCTCAAGTGTCACAAATTTGTGCACCTCATGTGTTTATAAATGTGAGGACTATTGGAGGGACCACCATTGGAGAGACTTAATGAAGCTTCATATTTTTAATGACAAATGGAGGTACATGATTTTTTCTAGTGCCTTGAAGAATTATATATCACTAAAAATGAATGGATGAGGTCATTAAACCACATTTTTGATGACACTACTTCTAGGTGGTGGTGTATACATAAAGAACACCACCTGTATCAGGATCAAATACAAACTAATATACATCATATATTCCACCATGATAATAATCTTAGAGTCACACTCATTTATAGTGGCATAGAAGTACCTTAACCTCACCTTGAGGCTTGTGAAATAATATGGTGAGTAGAGGAAACATTTTTACCAAAATTCCTATGGGTCCATACGCTCTATGGAACTTTGCACACTTAAGCATGGGATTGGTACATATATGAATAAAGGCACATGGGAATAATGTTTTGGTAGTTACTAAAGGAAAACATGATGACATCATTTTCTTATTCTTTACCAATGAAGGACTTGTGCCTTACTCTTCAAACCATACGTGAAGCAATCATTAGAGATTCGAGTCATGCGGAAGACCACTTGTGTCATATTCATTAAGAACTAGAGGAACCCTTGGGTTTATTCACCAATCCCCTTAGATAATGAAATCTTACACCATCGATAGTCTCTAGTGAAGTACACCATAAATAAAACCACCTGGGAAAGTAGAAGCTCATCTTTCAAGTATACAAAGGAGAAGGGTCCACTCCACTCAATCCATTGAATAAAAACCTACATGTTCCCATGAGTACTAGCTCATGAACTATTTGAGACACCAATTCCCCCATAGATAATCTTTATCACAAGTTGATTCAAATTGTTTAAATTAACATTGTCATAGAGCAGGAACATAAGGTGCCGACCATTGGAAATTATTGGAGTGAGATAGAAATTTCACAAATATTTGAGTTGCTAAAAGAGTATCGAGATGTGTTTTCAAGGAATTATAGAGAAATGAAAGGATTTCACTCTTATTTTAGGAAGATGCATATAAATTTGATTTATGACACTCACCCTATGAAGATATGCCCATACCAGATGAAACCTAACCTCCAATTGCACATGAAAGAAGAGATCAATAACATGATCTACGTGAGAGTAATTACTCTTATTGATGAATCTAAATGAATTTTTATGGTAATAAATATTAATAAGGATGGGTGTATTCATATCTATATGGATTATCAAGTTTTAAATGCATCTTATGTCATCAATCCTTTCCTAACACCTTTTATGGAGGAAATCTTAGAAAGTGTTTCCAATTGTGAGATATATTCATTTATCTATGGGTTCTTAGGGTATCACTAAGTCTAGATAGCTAAGGAAGACCACTCCAAGACCAAATTTTCTATATAATGGGGCTATTTTTCCTATACTATCATGCTTCTCAAGTTGAAAAATTCCCCTACGATATTCTCATGGCTAGTAGTGGAGGCTTTCAAATACTTTATCCATAAGTTTCTCCAAGTCTACTTAGATGACTAGATGGTATACAAGCTGATCAAGGACCACTATGCTAATTTGAGGCTCATGCTTGAGCACTATTGAGTGTTATAATTTTCCTTAAATTTGAATAAATACCTATTTGTAACACATTTTTGGGTACTCCTTGGGCATATCATTTATAAAGAGATACTCTTAGTAGATCTAGCCAAGGTTTATATCATTCTTCATCTATCAAAACCAAACACTCAGTGTGAGGTGAATGCATTCTTAAGACACATGGGCTACTAAAACAAGTTCATTTGAGGTTATGCTAAGATTACAACACCCTTGAATGAGTTATTAAAGCATAATGAACAATTTATATGAACTAATTCTTGCAAAGTAGCTTTTAAAACTCTGAAGGAAAGACTAGTTACCACTCTTATCTTTCAATTTCTAGATTGGATAAAACCTTTTCATGTCCATGTTGATGCATTTGGTAAATTAGTTGGTGTAATACTTGTAAAACCAAAAGAAGGAAATTTGGACCATCTAATCTATTTCACCAGTAGGAAACTCACATTGACTGAAAGGGACTATACCACCACCAAATGTGAAGCTTTGTCTATGGTTTATGCACTACAAAAATGTAGATAATACATTTTGTCCACACCATTTGTATTCTAGACTAACCATGAGGCTCTAAATTATCTCATCAACAATCCAGTTCTCCATGGAATAATTTTCCACTAGATAGTTCTCTTTCAAGAATTCTAGTTTTTTGTAGTAATAAAACCTAGGAAAACCAACTATAGACCGAATCATTTATCCTAAATTGAAAATGGAAAACCTCCACATGCTATAAAATATGACCTTACTGATGAAAAAATCTTCCAAGTAATTAGGGTACCTAAATAATTGGAGGATATTATAACATTCCTCAATATTGGTTGTGTACCTAATTCTCTCACTTTATAATAAAAAAACTGATGGAATGTGCCACAACTTATCAAGTAACAACAAGAGATCTATACAAGATGGACCATGACAAGGTATTTCATCATTGTGTAAGCAATATGAACACCTTGAGGTAATATGGGAAGTGCACAAAGGTATTTCTAGAGGACATTATGCTAGGGAGGCTACTATGTGCAATGTGTTACTCTCTAGACTCTAGTGGCCAACTTTATTTAAAGATGCAAAGACATATGCAAGGAATTGTGATATTTTCCAATGCATGGGAAGACCCAATAGAAGAGATGTCATTCCATTTAAACCAATTTCTTCCTAAGAACCATTTAAAAAGTGGGATATTGAATTTTTGGAGCCCATCACTCTAGTAGGATGATGCACAAGCTCATGACACATAATTGTGGTAATCGATTACTTAATGCATTGGGTTGAAGAAGCACCAACCAAATATTATACTATAATGACTACCATGTGGTTCATCTAGGAAATAATTATAACATGATTTGTATGTCCTCTAAACATAATTAGTGGCCATGAAACCCACTTCTTAAATGAGACAATTTGAATCTTATTGGCTAAATTCATGATCATGTATCACAAGGCAACACCATACCACCCACAGGCTAATGGAACTATTAAATCCTTTAACAAGGTCCTTAGTACCACTTTGACAACAAAATTTAATGTTAGTATAATTTATTGGGATGATAGGGTATCTATAGTACTTTGGGCATACCAGACCACATACAAATGCCTCAACAAAAGTAGACCATTTAACTTAGTATATGTAAAGGAAACAATCATGCCAATTGATTTCCTAGTTCCCTCTCTCTAGATAGCATGTATAGGAAACCTTGATGATGATGCCTCTTTAAAATCTCAACTTGATAAACTCATGAAACTTGATGAGGCTCAGTTTCTTGCCCAATGGAATTAAGATGTTGAGAAATTAAAATAGAAAGCATGGCATGATCACCATCTAAATAAAAAAATCTTCACCCTAGGCATGAAATTTATACTCTATGACTCTAAGTTCATGCACAATCCTAGGAATCTCCACATTCATTAGGATGGACCATTCATAATTCATAGTATTTGACCTATCAGATCTTGTTGGCTAAAGCAGATAGATGGTCAATTCCTCCCAAAACACTATAATGGGAGTCAGATTTGGCCATATTGTGATTATATTTAAGTTTGTGTTATTTTTAATAAGGCCATTAGATTAGGATATTTTTCTTTCAATAAAAGTGTTGCCCTTGAGGCACATGACTCTCTTTTGATATTATTAGTCCTTTAATTGTTTTCATGGAAGACCACAAACCCTTTTAACATGGGGTAAGACATTATGCATATGAATATAATACATAACATGTGAGATCACAAGTTTTAAGGGCACAAGATTCATACATGGTATGCAAGTGATTAAGGGCATGTGAGTCATTTAATAAAATAGATTCCTACCATTTTTATGATAGCTAGTTTCTATTACTCTATAAAAATGGGACAATTTCCACCTGCTTCCAAGAAAGGCATAGGAAGGAATAGAACATTAATATGATAAGGGTAGTCATTAAAAAAAGCATGTGAGTGGAATGATAAGACAAGTCTGTTAGAACACTAAAGGCTTGATGCAAGATTTGAAGTATGAAGACTATTAAAAGATACATATTTATGGATAGAAATGATGAGAGGAAAGAAATAAATGAGGTAAACTAGCTAGGGGATCTATAAATAAACAAGTCAAAGCCATTTTACACTTTACCTTATTATAATATTCAAGTGTTTAACAAACCAAAGAACTAGAATCAAAATTAATTTCCTTGCAGAATAGAGTGATTAAGAAATAAACTAAGATATGAAGAGGATTTCTAAGTGAAGGAGGAAGGTTATTGAGTGGAAACATGTGTATAAGTCAGTTGAGATCATTCTCTATAAAAATTATAGGTTTCAAGTTCTGCCATTATTGAAGTGTGAAGATAAAGAGCTAAGGCAAATTTGATCACCACCACGTATTCATTTAGGAATGTGGGATAGATGATGGTTAACCTTTGAGTACCATAGAGGGTAATACGACCAAATAAAAAAATAAAAATACTTGGAAAACTATCAAACATACTAGAAGAGAGAGAGGTGAGTGGAGAAGCATGGTTTCCTATAAGAGAAGTGCATTTGGAAGACATAGAAGAGACATTAAGGCAAGTGCAGTGCATGGAAGTTTAGAGTGAGAGTGTACAAGAGGCCAAGATGGTGAAAAATGGAAAATAAGCATATGCTTCCTCATCATGGACCACTCTACCATCTCCCCCTCAAACCATTTACATAAAAGAGATATAATACCTTAAGTCAATCTTGTGCATGAAAAATTGGGTCTCTAAAATGGTAACTACAACTGTATTTGACTACAACCACTGCCAACTAGGAAATGAGGTGTAGTTACAAAATAATTATGAAATCTAGACCACTAACACATAGAACCAAGTAGTTTATGTCTTGACCATTAAGTACTAGCTAGATAAAGATAGCCTTTTCCAAATTTTCAAACTACCATATTTTAGAAATCTTACTAAGGCAGTTCAGTTCCTCCTCTCATGATTTCATGAGGATTACATCCACCTTATAGGACACAACATGAAGATCAACATAGATAGGGTAAGCAAAGTCATAATAATCCAATTCTTAGGGGTGAATGTATTTGATGACTTGGTGAATACATAGGAGATCCAATAAACTACCATCATGCTTATGTATCAAAAGTAGGGGCATGCAATGCACATTATAAACCTAAAATATCCCACCCTAAGATTCATAGTGTAGATAATTTCCACCAAGGTTAGAGGGATTAACCAATGCAAAGAGTTGGATATGGCACACTTTCACATCATGCACCAAGTAGTGTAGGGAATATAGTATAATTGGGTACTATACTTTGCCCAAAAGATAGCCAAAAATACAAATGTGCATATGACACCTGAGTTCAAGTTTCCTTGGGGGGAAATCTTATTATTGTTGGTTTTTGATGAAATTAGTGTGCCTAAATATAGTTCAATATCTTTGAATTGGGTGTATCAACCCACTCATAAGTCCCCTATCAAGCACTACAAAGCTTTCACCTACCCTCAACACATCACTCCAGCATATAAGTTAAAAATAAGGTACTAGTTTGATGGAATGAAGGTAGCTTTCAAGAATAAATGGCACATTCCCAAGGATCTACCCTCCCTAATAGAAGATCAAGTAGACTTCATATTAAAGTAGAACTACTCCCTGGTACATATTTAGATGAATCTTTCAACAAAGCTCTTAGCATGGCTTAAGTTACCATATGCCTTATTTGTGTGCTACTTTAATGATTCTATCAACAAAATCTATGAATCACAACCAATCAATACACAAGTAGAACAGATTGATGTAAAGTGCCACACCCTTTAGAAGATGTTTATATATCTCATTAAAAAGGCTTATATAGAGAGGGGAGAAATAAGAATAACCAACATTAAGATCAACAATATCTTGGTTGGGGAATAGATACACAAACTATTCTATATTTTACATCCCAATTTGAGCCCTCAAGATGGAGACCTCAAGGAGAGGATCCCCTTTGTACCACTAAAAAAGAGGTAGTTCGAGCCAAGCACCATCACAAGTGGGTAATAAGGCCCCCAAAATTTGTAGAAGATAGTGGAGGCATATCCCTTTAGGATAGTTCATCATCACTATTCAATGCCATAACCACCACCTCACACTTCACCTTCAACTCATCTTTTACCATCATCATCTCCATCTCATAGTTCTTCACCACTTACATCACCTTCACCTCATCATAATCCTTCCCACTCACCTACCCCACCTTCTCTACCTTGACCATCTCCTCATCTAACTCCCTCACCTTCAACACCATGATAACTTTCACCTACACCTTCTCTAAGCACTACCACTAGGTCAGTTCCTCACCATCCTCTAAGTCAAACATCCCAAAGGGACCCCTCATAGGAGCATATACATAATGTGGAATCCAATCTAGAGAAGACTCCATCCCCTATGCAAGAAGTCCCAATTATTGATCAAATCAATACTGGAGAAATGGGAATGGATGGGATGGATATCAAAATCCATCAAGAAATTAAGTGAGACCTAGGAAAGGGGAAGGGGCCAGTTGAGGGGGAACCAAAATAGAGAGCACTATCTAATCTACACAAACAATACTAGTTCAATGTAGATGAATAGAAATTATATCTTTGGAAGTATTTACACCTCAATGATGTGGCCTAAGAAAAAATAAGAAATTATCCTTCCTTTTGGAGATTTATAATGAAGAGCTTCAATTTGGTGTTCCATTGGATTGCATTTTTTCTAGCCCAAATGCTCTAGGATTGTTGAACCTCATGAAATTTGATCCACAATAACTCTCCCCTATAATGAAAAGTGCTGGATCTTTTGAAAATTTCTATGGAAGTGATGCACCAAAATATTTTTTTAGAGTTAGATGTGCATATGGCCAAAAATAAACATGGCAAGGTGGTGGAAATGTATAATAAAGTGTATGCTGAAAAGCAGGCACTAGCCGAGAAAGTGACCTCTTTGAAGCAACAAATTAAAGAGACCATTGAGGCTAAGGTAAGGGTATTAAACCTTTGAAAAATAATTTTTAAGGAAGATCCAGCATTGGAAGATGGCATACCATTAGATGGGGATGCTCTAAGTAAATTAGAGACATTGGTTGAGATTTTTCTCAAAAAGAATAAGGAGTGCCCCATGCCTAGAGATGAGTCCCAAGAACTTTTGGAGTAGTTCACCACTACAACAGATATCTACTACAGTAATTTATAAATATTTAGGGAGGTTATCCCATTTTTGGATGGCATTTTTGTATGTATGGCATGCCCAAATAAAATAATAGAATCCTAGATCAATGACAAAGAGATCTTGAGGCAAGAAATAGCCAATGCAAATATATTAATAAAAGACCACATTGAGCACATGAAGGCATTAAAATATGTTGAAATGATGGAAGATGTTATTAATAACCATCATCAATAAATAAATGTCAATTTTGCCACACTTTAAGGATAGGTTGACAAGAAGGTCTCTAAATTAGATAAAATCCAAAAGGAATCTAGCGTATCCCAAGAGGAATAGATGAAGAAGACTAGGAATCCAATTCAACCTGAGGAGTTAAAAGTAGTAAAGGAGGTCATTGAAAAAAATTTCTAAAGTTATCTATGCCTTATCCCATTGGGATGAACTGAGAAAAGAAATCAAGTAGAAAGGGCATGAGTTCCTTGAGGATGTTAGTACAACTTAGTCTAAGATGGACTAATAGATTAGTGTGGGGTGATGTTGGCCCCTCAATTCTAACCAAGTATTTGTTCTAATTTTATCACATAGTACAAAGGGACCATTGTCCATTTTTATGCAAATACTAGTATGATATGGGAGAACCATGGTGCAGGAGGACCATGGTATAAGACTAGTAGTGTGAGAGTTGAAGGATGTAGAAGGACAATGATACAAATGACATAGCATAAGAAGACCCAATCAAGAGAAAATGTGGCATGAGGAATCTGAGAATAGATGACCTAGAATAAGAAGCAAAAGACTAGGGGAGCATGAGGGAAGTGGAACACGAGGAATGTGGAAGTAGTTAGAAAGAATAGATCAAGTAGGACACTTAGAACCCACTAATTGGAGACCTTGTACTATCCCACTAGGAATGGAACACATAGACATGAATATATTACATATAGAAAACATTTAAGGGCATATAGCCCTGATTCTAGAGGAATAATAAATTGTAAGAGCCATGACTCCTATCCTATTTACATTAAGTGTGCCATGTGTCCATTTTGAGTTGGAAACTTGAGACTTGGATAGATCAAAACAATTGTAAAACCCCATATTTTAATAATTCATGAATAATATTGGGGTGGGTGAACCTTTGAAGGAATATAGAGCATTATATCTTGTAGTCTATAAGAACTTAATGAGAATTCAATGTTTATCATATGGTACTTTAAGTAATGGACTGTTAACTATGTTGAATATTGAAATATGTTAAGTGAATAAAGTCATGAGTTCCTTTTATATTTAGCTATTGATGATAGTATAATATATTATGTTAAGGAACAATAGTATGATATTTTTTGATAAGAAATAAATAAACACACATTGTGTTTCAAAGTCTTTAGGAACCAGTGTTTTGATGCATGCTTTTAGTGAGCATGTGAGACTCATCCCTCACATGATAGGGATAACATGATAGCTTATTTGGAATAGTATTTATCACTAACATAAATAGAGAAAATCCAATAATGAAAATTGATTATAGAAAGAAAACCTGATGACATAGATATAGTAGCAACTTCACTCCAAGCTAAATTAGATGAAAATTTGCCTAGGGTGCTTTTTGTTGATGTTGTTGATGAATGGTATAGTAAGATTTATTTCTTCCTAACTTACAAAGAATGTTTAGATGATCTTACACATAATTAAAAATATACCATCAAGTTAAATTCAAAGGATTATGTCCTTTGGGATAATGCTCTGTATAAAAGATGAATTGATGGTGTTTTCCTCTGTCATGTGGATAAAGAGCAACAAAGGAAAATTCTAGAGTAGTTTCATGACAATGAATGTGGAGGTCACTTCTCATTTTAAGTCACAACACAAAAAATATTATGTGTAAGGTAATTTTAGACTACCCTTTTCTAAGATACTTTAGATTGGGTTACTAAGTGTCAAGTGTGTTAGCATTTCATAGGACATCCAAAGTTGCCATCTTTGCCTCTAAAACTAGTTATTATTGATGAAAAATTCCATAAGTGGGATATGGATTTTATTGGCATGTTAAATCCTTATTCAATAAATGGACATTGATATGTTTTAATTATAATTAACTACTTTAGAAAGTGGGTAGAAGCCACTCCTATCAAGCATGCTGCTTCTAAATTTGTATGTGACTTTATCAAAGAAAACATTATAGTGAGGTTTGGTGTTCCTCACAAAATAGTCATTGATAATGTAGATAATTTATCTTCATTATAACTAAATAAATTATGTTACTCATAGGAAATAAACTTAGTTCATGATTCAAATCACTATCCTCAAGGGAATGGTCAAGTTGAATCAAGTAACAAAAACTTGATGACCATCATTCATAAGTTGGTGGATAATAATCAACATACCTAGCACAAGATGCTATTTGATGCACTATGGGCTGATAGAATCACTCCAAAAAATCCATTGGTATGTCACATTTTTAGTTTTTATATGGAATAAATGTTGAGATACCAATTACCATATAGTTTCCTACTTTGCAATTGTCTAGATCTATTGAAGACGTAACTTATCAAAATTCACTTGAGAAGAGGATTATGTTTCTCATTGAACTGAAAGAGGATCATACTCAAGTTTTTTATTTGTTGAATTATCATCAAATTAAATTAAAAATAAAAATTGATAAGAAGGATTGAGATAGATATTTTGAAGTTGGTGACTTGGTCCTTCTTTGGGATAAGCAGAATGAACAATAACGAAAGCATGACAAGTTTGACTCCCTGTAGAAAGGGCCTTTCATTATAAAAAGATTATTGGAAGATATAACTTCATCATAAATTATTAGGATGGAATTGAACCACCACTACCTTTTAATGGTAAAAATTTTAAGTTGTATAATAATTTATTAGTAGAGTAACACCTGTATGTACATAAATAAGTCCTCAATTTTTCTTTTGTTCAATTATCTTTTTGTTTTTCTATTTGTCTTGTAGTTTTTGTGATTAAGTTTTTACATAAATCCATACCCAATAGACAAGACTAAAAACTAGAGATATTAGGATCTCATCCTTGTTTCTTTCTTTCTGATAGAAACAAAGATGTCCCCAATCGGAGCCAACTAGTATCACCCAAAATTTTACACATGAAATTTTGAGATAACCTTATTAAATTTTTGTCTTTTGTCTTTTTTGAGTTAATTTTTCTTAATAAAACTTAGTCCCCTTGAATAATAATTAGTCTTTAGTTGTTTTAATTATGGTTTCTTTCATATCTAATTGCTTCAAATTGCTCTAAAAGGTGAGAAAGTGTCTGTTTGAACCATCACTGAAAAACCCATTTTCCCATTTTCCCTAGAAGATAAAAAATAGGTGTTTGAGCTCACCTATAGGCCAAATCAGGTTCTTTGATTTAATTTACTTATCAAGTGAAAATTAAAAAAAAATCTTATCCACATATCCATGTTACAATGCTCAATTCAAACTAGAGTTGAGAAAAAGCTTTGCTTGATATCAAAAGATAAGTAAAACACTCCTGTGAATCTATAGAACACTAACTAAATCAAACCAAAGTTTCAAATACAATTTACTTTCTCAAAGTCACAAGTGAAATTAATTAAGGTTTACGAGCCTAAAGTACTCACAAGTCAAGACCAAATCAAGATTGTGAAGTTGCTTAACTTCAAAAGCTAAATTAAACAAAGTAGTCTAAGAAACCTAACCAAAAGCTAAGGGCTTGCGTGGCTCTCTCACACATGTATCCTAACTATCATTAATGTGTTGGAAAATATAAATATTGATAAAATACACCTCATTTGCCACCTAGTATTTGAGTTATTTGACCAAGATGCCACCCTTATAAACCCCAAGATACACTATTCAAGCTTCTGGAGTGATTTTTGATCAAACCCATCCCAACCCATTTATGGTAAAGATATGTAGATAATTTTTCATTTTTTTTCATGTACTCATTTTGGGTTTTCTTTTTGTCTTTCCTCCGGTAAGTTTCCATTCACCACCATGAAGTTTTTTCCATCTTTTTGTGTTTTCCTCATAGTTTTTTTATTTTACATGCATATTATTTTTTTAAACCCTATTATAATCCTCATAAACATTTTTCATGTAAAAATCACACAAAATCCTAAGAATATCAAACCCTTCTTCAAGAAAAACCAAGGTATTAACGTAGCTAAGAAACCTAGGTTTTCCACAACTTGATGCTTACCTAGAGCCCAAACCTGAAGTAACTACCTTCTAAAAATCCAGACTCTTCATTACTTGTTACTTACATTTTACAACCTAAGTTACTTGTCCTAGAAAACCCAAAGTAACTGCCTTATAAAAATCCAAACTCTTTATAACTTATTACTTACTTGGAGTCTTGAATATAAGTAACTTGCTAATATATATTTTAAGTTATAGGTTAAGAGAAACCCAAAGTTGTCCATGTCTATTATTTTTCACTTGCTTAGATTTTTAAATACCTAATACTTGAGGATTATCTAGGCCAACCTAGAGTTATGATACCCTATTACTTACTATGAGTTACTTGGATTTTCCAAGGCTCTCTATTAGTTGAAATCTAAAGCTTACTTATGGGTATTACTTGAGACAACAACTTGACTCATTTCTTCAACCTTTTTTAAATCAATAGGATTAGTCACTAAGTGTTTTAGATAACTTGTCAAGTTTCTCTAGAGTTAACTAGAGAAAATGTCAAGATCAAAAGGATCATAGGAAGAAATAATTAGAGTAAAAGTACAATAAACAAAAACTTTAATTAAAGAAGTCTCTAAGTTAGCACTTGAGGAAATCCCTGGTCTAAGTATTGAGAGTAGGGAAAAAGAAAAGAAATTTGTGAAACCTCAAGAACCAAAGATGAAGTATGAGTACAAATGGTACCTTATTGAGTCCAATATTATATCTAAAGTAATAGAAATTAGTGACATAGATATGGGGCATGTTCTATAACTGAGTTATTGGAGAGATCCAAAGCTATCATTAATACTTCACTAATTCAAGCAATGACCAATAGTGGAATCTTGTAAGCTAAAGCTTTCTCAAGTTCTATACAATTTCTTTAGTTTGTCTTAGAATGTGGAATATACTATGACTCTCTCACTAGACTAGTGAAGGACACTTATGGCAATGTGGTAATTAGGCTTGATGTTCAATACTTTGATTAATATTTAAATATTTTATCAAAGTTTAAAGTTATATATTTATCAATGGATAAAGTCAAGAGCCTCTAGGAAAGACAAAATCCAAAATTTATTAAATTAATGAATACTAACTATCTAAGGAAAGCTAAGAATCCCTCAAGGTTCCAAAAATAGATAGTAAGGTCTGACTTCATTCAAGAAGTTGATGACAACACACAATTTTTATGTAATATAAATGGAGAAAAGAATGCTAAGTGTTTTTCAACTTGGATATATGCATACATCAGGGCCATTGATGTTAACAGGAGCTATGTAATGATTGAATTGTCAAGATTGATAAGTGATAACATTGATCACCAATTGAGTCAAGTGTTGACAAACTTTGACTTTAAGATGACTTCATACTTGGTATATGTAGAAACATCAAGTGGAGTGGTCTCTAGATTAACTACAAAAGGAACATTAGCATTAGTGCCTATATATGAATATTACCCCCAATTGCTTCTCTCTAATTATTTCAAACATTATAAGAAGGTAAATTATGGGTTATTTTATGAAATCATTTGAAAGTTAAATGTGTCCTTGAAGCACAAGATAATATCTAATGTAGCATGGGATGTAGTTTCCTAATTTGGATGCATTTTCATTAAGTTCTTACACTTCACATACATCAGAGTTGGTGATTTCTTGGGCACTTTAGTCAATTTACTAAGGTATCCCAATGATAAATGTATTATTATGGAGTTTTTTAGGCAACTAATTGGGTTACATGATTTACAGTCAAAGACTCACTATCTCACAGTCAATTTTCCTATTGTTTGTAGACACTAGAAAACCATACTAGATGTCAAAATGCCTTAAGACCCTTCTTGACTATATCCATTCTATAACTCTTTTCATCTAGGGGCACCTAGATGATGCTAGTGTCCCACCTAGATGATGCTAGTGTATCAGACCATTCATCCATTCTATAACTCTTTTCTAAGTACCTTTAGAAATCCACAAGAAACCACTGATGGTTAGCATGACCAATTATAGTCACCCTAACCATCGATGATTACCCAATCATCAACAATCAGCTTAACTGTTGATAGTTCACCTAATCATCGATGGTCACTGTGGAAGAAAATAAAAAGTTATTTTCATCCCCTTAACCCCAACTAAACCTAACATTTTATGTTCCTACCTATTCACATACCCTTTTTTGATTTTTTGAACTTTAATTCACCCCTTTACCATGAGTATTGACCCACTTTTTCTATATTTATTCATTTTATTTAACAAGTATTATACTTTCTTCTTGCATTGTATTTCATTTTATTTATGTAAATACCTTACTTTTATCATTTTCAACTTGATTTTTATTAAGAGTGGATTGACAGCCTCCTAACAAGCTTATACTTCTTGAATCTATATCATGCAAGGTAGTCTACCCAATTATCTTGCTAACAACCCCTTTATTAGTGATTTTTTATCTGTAGGTTATTCCTTTCAAGCCAAAGATAGGTTATCCATATTCATCTAGATTATATGTGCATAACTGACTAGGAATTTATACCACACCCTTATTACTAGTTTCTTATCTTCTTCCAAAATTAAGAAATGAGAAAAAATTAAGAGAAACATTTTGGCACACCCAGTGGGACACTAGCATCATCTAGGTGCCCCTTCTTTATTTCTTTATTATTTTCTCATCTAATTAATTTTTAAATTTATTTTGAGCTTAAAATAAATACCTTACATACATTATTTGTTTGCTTACTTTTAGTTCATCTAGTTAACTAAAAGGAAAAGGTAATCAATCATAGTTTTCACTCTTTTTATCACACACTTTTATGAAACCACATAATCAATCAACACATCAAAACAAACTTGAGATAAGGCTTGACTAGGATTTCATCACCTAAAAGTAAACCTTACCCTTTCCCAACAATCCTACTTGGAGGTCATTACCAAGGAGAGAACCAACTATCCTCTCTAGTTGAGTATAAACTATGAAATTCAATATATCTTGGTTAATCACCCAACACCCTTATCGCTATGATGTGTGAAGTGAGGGGTTAGGCCCCAATCAAGCCATGTATGAATGTTTAATATATATTTATTTTTTAGGACATAAACACAACCTAAAACTAACCTTAGATTTCCTCTTTAGTATCTGATCTAGAAACCAATTTTATTCTTCACCCTTTCTAAGGCATAAGCCAAAAGTGATTTAAAAATAATCCTAAGTTTTAAACACACTTTTAGTGTATGTTTGGATTTCCTTGAGATTATTTCTTTTTGTTTGCTTTTTGTTTGAGGTGTGAGCTTTCATCATTTGATTTCTATTCCTCTCATGGTATTTACTAGATAGTAATTAAGGAATCAAACCAACCAAGAACCATCATCTTCCTCTTCCTCTTCTTCCATGGAGTATACTTTAGATGTTAAGAGTTATCTTCATCTTTTTCCACTTACTACCATGCCTTAGATAGTTTTTCAAGGTAATATGGATTTCTCTACCTTTCTTGATAACAACCTTATGGTCCTCTAACATTACCTTAACACATTAGTTTATCGTACCCCTATTGCTTCTGTTCTTCCTATGGATCCACCTTATGTTATGCCTACCCCTCTTATGGTTGGAGTTACCTCTACCTAACCTTTGATTACCCAAGCATCTTCTTATATAAATATCCCATCCACTAACCATTGAAACCTAATCCAACATTCTAAAAAATAAGTAAACACCCCTTACATGCATCAACATCTCAAATATAAGGGTAACATTGCCTCTTATTACCTATGCCCCACCCACCATGGTGGTATCTTCTACCCCTATTTCCACCATTACTTCTATCACCACCAACCAACCAATTTCTACCCCTCTTCAAAATTTGGTACCTTTCATATCTCCTACCCTTCCACCTATTATCAAAAGAGTTAATGCTTAACCCCAACCATCTACCAACCCATACATACCTCCAAATCAACCCATATCTATCCCTCAAAAAATACCCATGACATCCTAACAATATGTTCCTAATTCACAAGGATATATAACACCTTATACCCAACCTTTTATACCCATCAACCCTTATGTGGTATAATATCAACCCTCTACCTCTTATCCATACATTGTAACCACCCAAATTTAACTAAACTTACCAGCCAACTATGGAGCTTCCCAATCTCAAACAAATTTGGTTAAGACGTTGATGGATAAAATGTCCAACCTTGAATCATGTATTTTTGGGGCTCATAACCTTTTATCTTACGATAAAATCAACAACAAACCCATCCATCCATCCTTATATGATATTATCTTTCTTAATGGGAACTACCTAAGTTTTCTAAGTTTTAAAGCAAAGAGGACCCCCAACAACATCTAAGATATTTTTTCCATTCTTTTTATTTGATTATATATGATGATGCTCTTCTCCTTCATACCTTCCCCATGTCTTTGTCTAGACTAGCCCTAGATTGGTATAGTTCTCTCACCAAGCACTCCATATTTTCCTTTTATCAACATACCAAAGTCTTTTTATATCATTTCTCAATCAATATATCCAAAAATGTCTTTATTATCGACCTCTACTCTATTAGGAAATTTGATGATGAATCAATTACTAATTTTATAGCTAGATGGAGAGGTGTCATCAACCACTTTCTTTCCCCTTACCCAAACCTACATTGATTAAAATACTATCTTGAGGTTTTGATAAACATATTTCCACTACTCTTTAAGTTTAGACTTTTAGGACTTTTGATGAGGCTTTCACCATAGAACTAAAATTAGAAATTTGAGCCATTGATGAGGGGAAATTGAAACTATAGAACAAAAATTCTAGCTTTAAATATAATGAACCTTATTCTAATAAAATCACCAATCAACCTAACCATCCTAATACCAAATAAAATGCATATATCAACTCAATTTTACTTAAAACCAATCCACCTCCAACTGTCAACCAACCCAACCCAACCAATTCTTCTAACTCCTCCAACTAACCAAACTAAAACTAAAACTGAGTTGTACCAAAATAATATATTATGATAAGGGATTATTATGATTTATTTTTGGATAAAATAATCAATGCAAAAATCATACAACTTCCTCCAATAAAACCTCCCCAATAATTTGATGTGTCTCGCCCTACACCTGGTTGTTACAATGAAAATGATCTTTGTGCTTTCTACCGCATCATTGGACATGATGTTAGTAGGTGTCATACCTTTAATAATATTATCCAAAATATGATTGATAAGGGATAACTTGTGTTTTATAATCCCAAATAACTTCCAAATTAGTCCCTTGACATCTTTTGTAAACATTTTCCCAACCATGCCCCTTCCACCAACTATGATGAAAATAAACTAGAATCATCTCGCGCTCATGAAGTCCATATGGTTAATGTCATTATTAGTGAACCTATAATTGAGGAGACCATCACCTCATCTACCTCTTCATCCATTCCACTCATTGAAGTGAGGGACTTACCTTTTATTCATTTGGACATCCAAATATAGGAAACAACCACCCCATTTTCCTTACTTGATGAGACCATAATGATTTAATGATTTTGGGAATATTGGTATATTATTCCTAATTTAATTAAAGGGTATGATTAGTAAAATTAGTAAATAAATATGAAATAATTAAGATAATATTTTTTTTAAATTATATTATAATTTTAAACTTTATAAAAATAGTAATAAGGGGGAAAAAATAATACTTAGTTGGAAACTAGCTAATATGATTGAGACAGGGTCTGAGATTCACTATGTAGGACTAGGATACTATCACAAACTAAGATCTAAACTTAATTTTCTAATTGGATAGGAGTTCCAAAAGTATATATGAGTGTAACTAGTGTTTTAATCCACTTCTACCACTTTTGTCTTGAGGATATGAGCTTTTTGAGTTTTGTTTGCTAGGTTTGTGTGACCCTGTCTATGAAGTTTCAGTAGTTGTAAGTCTATAGAGATCCCTGTAGAGTATATTATCTATTAGAATGCTATAATCCATTTTTATTTGACCAAATTTGAGATAGAGGTGGGGTTATTTTGTTTAATATTCATTAAACATGTATCCACACCCCTTGTGTGGGCATGCTACCCACATACCAATACTCTGAAGAGGGATCAAACCATATGTAGTTCTACCACTTTATGTACTTTGTGAAATAGTGTGTATGAAGATGTAAAATACTAAACTATATGTACTTGAGGTGGGTAGGAATTAGTGTAAGGATTTGAATAAGATTGTAAATATGATAGCTAGTTATATGCAAAGAATAAGGAAGATTGCTTGAGTAGTCTTACTTGTATTCTTTCTTGCTTAGTGATAATTTTCCACCTCCATTTCCAAATGATCTTTTAATGGGATTTTATATGGATCTATTTGTCATGGGTTAAATGTACTCATGTTATACTAACAATTATAAGGATGGGAAACCAAATTAAAATGACTATTGGGGCCAAAAATAGACTTGGACAAGAGAATCAAAAGTGGACATGAGTGGTATCAGGGCTATTGTCCTAAGGTTACTGGACCTAGGGAGTTGGATTAATTAAGTAAAAATGGGTCTATCTTAGCTAATATCAAACATGGAAGGCCAAAGATGACTAGGAATCAATTAAAAGATGCCTATGAGGGTCATGAGAGAAAGAAAGAGGGACCTATGGGTTAGGTGTCATAAGCCATGCCAAAGTTATCAATTTTCACATTTTATATGACTACATTTCCCCACTTTATTATATTGATGTATCAAAGTGAAATATTAAGATAAAGGAAAAATATAAAATGTACTTGAACTTACCTAAAAGGGTGAAGCTCAGGAAGCTATATGATGATGGGTGTGCGTAAAGAGAACATATTGTGAAGTGTGAATTTATAAGAGAAAACAAAGAGTAGATTCATTCTTACTAGATATGCTATATCTAAAATAAGAATGCACAAAGTTGGGTAAGAGAGAGATGAAGATAAATAAATGAACACACCTCAATAGGTACACAGACCAATACAAAACCAATTGTGATGCCAAGTAATCCTAAGTAATACTAGATTATGTTGTACTAATAGTAATATCGCAAATGGATTTGAGTGCTCAATTCCCTAGAAGTGGCTCAATAATGTAAAGGCTAGCCTTTGGCTCCATATTTACCCACTAAGTGAAGCTAGGAGATCATGTGTGTGTTAATCAATGTTTAGATTGTGTGTCTAATCCCTTTGAGTAGGTGGCTCAAGAATATAAAGACTAGCTAGTCCTTTGGATCCATCATTTCTCTATAAAATAAATATATGAACTGATACTAGTATGAAATGTGTGTCATATGAGATGGATCTTGAAGCCCATAAATGTACTATGATTTGAAAATGTGGTATGAATGGCCAAATGTATGTTGGAAACCAAGCCACTCTTGGCCACTCCAAAAGATGGAGATTATGCTTGTATGAAATACACTCCAAAACTAGTGCACTAGACTTGTATGAAAGCCACTCCAAAATGTGGAGGTTAGGATTATATGAAATCCACTTCAAAATGATGCCAAATACCTACAGATGGAATAAGGCACACAACTATTGAGAATGCCTAGGTAATACTAAACTCAAAAAGAAAAGAAAACAAATGTGTCATGTACATTGCATCCAATCACTGGTGTCTAGAACATAGATTCTAATCTATAAGTTATACTAAATACCATATCTAAAATTAGAATTTAGATCCATCATGCCACACATGATGCCCCTTATATCTTGATTCTCTAAGAAAAAGTATACTAAAAATTATTGATTTTGAACTGGTCTAACTATGCAAAATTGTAACTAAACCTATTTTTCTACCTACTTTTAGAAAGTATAGTTTTATAATATTTAGATAAGGGCATTGAAAATGAATAGTAGTAGCACTGGTGCTATAGTAAAACCTTGGGATTATTATCTTAGGGCAAATCTGGTACCTATTCTAACATTTTCACTATCTTCTCGGTCTGTTCTGACTAGTTTGATGTCTAGTTGATAATTTGAGTGTTTTAACACTAATTTGTTTGATCAGTAAGAGCTCTAATCTTTGTGATAAAACCTCTATTTATTTATCCCTCTTTTGAGGGTAGCAATGGATACCCTATAATGACTAACCTCAAAAGAAAAACCCCTAAAAGTGTGTTATGCTACAAAGATACATGATAGAGCAATGATAATTCAGAAGATATCTCAAGATATGACATGGTTTGTAATGAGAGATTGTTAGATCAATAAGGGTATGCCTAGATAGATATAACAATATAATATCATGTGCAATGTACTAAATTTTATCTATAATTTTAATTCTAGTTATTTTTTAGTTTTTATGGAGGGATGGATCATGATGTCCATCATGGCATCCAAGAAAGAAAGATAATGTATGATGTGCATCATGGCATTAAAAACAATGAGAATTAAACAAGAAATTAAGAATACAAAGCAAGAAAGAAGAAGCATACAAAAATGGCCAAGGGGATAAGTAAAAAAGGGACATAAGAAAATGTAAATCAAATTGGAAATCAAATATACAAGGAACGTTCAAATACCCCATACACATACAATTGAAATAAGCAAGGTTGGCATGAAAGACACAATAACATAAAAGAATATAGATACAGGACATTGGAAAATGTCCTAAGTCACACACATGAGATAGAATCAAAGGACATTGGAAAATGTCCTAAGGAACACATAAGACATATAAGCAAAGGACATTGGCAAATGTCCTAAGGCATAAACATGAACTAAGAAATGCAAACAATCTAGCTATACTAAGTAAGAAAGTAAAGCATGTAATAAATAGAAATGCAATCACATGTAACTAATCAAAATAAGAAGGAAAGTATGAAATTCATGTTATTACAAGACAAAGTATATGGTAATAAATACATAAGTGTCATATACTAGTAAGTGTTGATAGAGTAATCTATGTAAGCTAGTAAGTAATGTACATCAACATGATAACTAGAGTGTGTGGTATAAAAATGGCATAACCTAGATGGTGTATTCATGTAGAAGATTCACCTAGTGGGTATGTATCAAAATTTATGTCTTGATTTATAAGTAGGATGCCCCCTTAATGGGTAGATTAAAGTAATCAAAGAGTTGGATGTCACTGCACACATTCAAAGAAGATCAAGTGAAGCATGGTAATGTAAATAAATCAACAAATAATAGCATAGAACAATAAATGTAAGTCTATCATAGTATTAGAAATGTAAATCATGGATAATTCATATAATTAAAATATTTTTGGTGTCTTGACATTATTTGAATGTTTTTTTGTTTTTGATATGTTGTATTGTTTTTGTATTTTTGAGATTTGACCTATGTACAATCAATCATAGGAAGACTATGTACAAGAATTTGAAAAAAAGGAAATATGTTCAAGTAAAATAGGAAGGGATTATAAATAACCAATTAGTCTCATATAATTATCCATATCATGGTGTCTTATATCAAGGAGATGAATCATGCATGATCATGAAGCATGATGGAAATGCTGAGATTGTGGTTCTAAAAACTATAAATGATGTAAATCCTCTAAAATCTTTGAAGTAGAAACTAAGTGTGGGGTTCCCATATAAGTATAAGAAGTAGATACAACTATAGGGATATTAGTTACCCATCTAGTAGTAGGGTAATCTCTATGAATATGTGCTCTATGAGTAGATGCATGATATCTCAATGAAATTGCCCTGGGTGTGAACACTATGGCTAGAAGCCATATAGAATCCTAAATTTGTGGAGGTGTATAAACTCTCTATGCTAGTAATGAACGCCTCAACTATGTCTAAATAAGAACTAAAAGAAATATAATTTGTGGAGAAACTATAACTAGAGACTGAACTGAAATTGGTGACTACAAATTAAAATATGGCTCTGAAGTGGGGAGTGGTAACTTATATGGAACTCCACCAACTGCAACAACTTGATTAACATGAATGCATCTATGAACTATATAAATTGCTTCTTGATGTTTTTGAATCCTTGGTTGACCAAGTAGCATATCAAAAACTCCTGCATTGAGAACTATAGTGAATGGTGTGGCCACATATGTTGAACCAACCTATAGAGGAAGTAAAATCTCACCTAGTGAACTCTGTATGTGCCCATCAAATCCATTTATAACTATTTTCATCATGGTAATATATTGAACTAAATATATTAAATTCTACAATAATTTCATATTGCACATGTTCACACTAGATCCATTATCTATAAGAACACTATGAATAAGATGATTATGAATGTAAGCTATGATAAAGAGTGCATGATAATTTGAATTATCCTTAATGATATCCTACTTTAAGAAGGAGATGGAAGGTCCAGCTGAAACTTTAGAATTGTGCATGATTTTGATTTCCATGATAGATTGTAAAATAAGAGTGAGATCTCAGGGCTAGTCCTGGATTCTTTCTCAAAAACTCTGTAGGATAAAATCTTTGTTGAGGAAAACTTCATTATTAATAATTGGTGGAAGTTGATCAAGAGTCTGATGTGGTAGATCATGAACACTAGTGTTTGTATCATCATTATTATTCTCATATTTCTCATTGTCAAAATTATCCTCATTGAAATTGGTGTAATTTAGATGTGAAGGACTTATAACAGGAGTTTGAGATAGTTGTTTATCCATGGTATATGGTCAAGTTGAAGGAATATGGGTGAATTCAAAAGGGTTGCCACTAAGTATTACACTTCATCTCGAAGGAAGTGATACAAGGAACTTAAGTGGCATAAGGAAAACAACTTAGATAATAGTATAAATATTAAACAGTTATAATCTAAATAAGGAACCAAAATATGCATACAAAGGATACAAAGCTCACAAACATGTAAGGTGATACCTCAAGAAGCAATGGGACCTAGTATATGCAACTAGGGTTTAAAAAATGAATATTGATAAAAATTAATATTGAATTTTGAAATTTAAGGTGAATTTTATAATTTAAGTATGCTAGTAAAAATTCAAAAAATGATTGGAAAATTACTAGGAAAATACTAGGACCTAGTATGGGCAAGTAGGGTTTGAAATAAAATTATTTTAAAATTACTAAAAAAATTTAAAATTTAATGATAATTTCTAATTTTATTATGTAGGTAAAAAAATTATAAAAATATAGGAAAAATTAGTAGGAATTTACCCTAGGGTTTCTAGAGTTTTTATGCATAAACAAAGTAAGTCATGTTCACCAAATGATTTAACCTATTTTTTATGAATATTGGTGTATTATTCCCAATTTAGTTAAAGGGTATGAGTATTAAAATTAGTAAATAAATATGAAATAATTAAGATACTAATTTTTTTAAATTAGAATGTAATTTTGACCTTTCTAAAAATAGTAACAAGAGGGAGAAAATAGGACTTAGCTAGAAATGGGTTGATACAGTTGAGACAAGGTCTGAGATTCATTGCACAGGATTGGGATACTATCAAAAAATAATATTTGACATTTGTTTTATGATTTTATAGGATCACAAAAAGTTGATAATATTGGCACCAACATTGTAGTCCACCTCTATCATTTTTGTCTTGAGGATCTGAGATTTTTGGGTTTTATTTGCTAGGCATGTGTGACCCTATCCATAAAGTTCAATAGATAGAAGTTTGTAGAGATCCTTATAGATCAGATTCTCTCTTTAAACCCTATATTCAATTTTTATTTTACTAACTTTGAGAAAGATGGGGGTTAGTGTGTGTAAGATTCATTAAATGTATATTTACACCCTTTGTGTGGGCACATTGCCTACATACCAATACTTTGAAGAGGGATCAAGCCATATGTAGTTCTCCCCCTTGATATGATTTATGAAATAGTGTATATGAAGATACAAAATTCTAAACTAGATGTACTTGAGGTGGCTAGGAATTAGTGTAAGGATTTGAATAAAATTGTTAGTATGTTGGCTAGTTATATGTAGAGAATAGAGAAGATTGATTGAGTAGTCTTGTTTGTATTCTTGCTTGCTTAGTGATAATTTCCCACCTCCCTTTCCAAATGATCTTTGAATGGTATTTTATAGGGATATATTTGTCATGGGTTTAATTTACTTTCATTAGGCCAATAAGGATAAGGATGGGGAACTAGAAGAAAATGATCATCAGGGCCAAAAGTAGACTTAGACCATAGCACCAAAAGTGGGCAGGAGTGGCATCGATGCTATATTCCTAGTATGGTGTTATTGGCTTGAGGGTAAAAAACCTAGGGGGATGGATTAGTCATCTAAAAAGGTGTCTGGTTTAGTTGGGATCACGTCTGAGAGGCCATAGATGACTAGAAATTAGTGAAAAGATGACTATGAGGATCACGAGAGAAAAAAAGAGGGACCTATGGGTTGGGTGTCATAATCCATGCTCAAGTTACCAATTTTCACATTTTATATGTCTACACATAGACTTATCCCAATATCTTTTGATAGACATACCAAAGGAGTCAACCATTGCTTCAACCACCTCCTAACCCACTCCACATATTGAAGTGGTTAACTTACATACCATTCCTTTGGACATTCAAACAATGGAATAAACCATCTCTGACCCTTCACTTGACACCAACACACCTTCCTTACCTACCATGGAACCAACTACTCCCTCCTTAAAAAACACTCCAATGGAAGAGATCACCTTACCTACACCTTCTATGGAGGAACCATCCTCCCAAACCTTAGCACCCTACATTAAGAACATGGATGAAGAAACCATCCCCTCACATCCACCCATGGGATTAAATTTTGAAACCAATGACCAAATAATCAAACCCATTTACAAGCCTTTTTATAGATTGGTCCAAAGTATAGAGTTTACTTCTCAACCTAACCTTGATAGAGCCACTTTTTGGCATCATCCTAGGTTCCATTACCAAAGAAAACCTAAACCTTTAACCTCACTTACATCCACCATCAAACCCATCATTACCTCAATACCTTCACCAAATGCTTCTCCCTCCAAAACCATAGGAAAACAATCCAATCCACCTTCATCTAAATTTTTAAAATCACCTTATGCCTCTCTGACTAAGGCCATCAAAAACCTAGGAATACTTCTTACACTTATCCTAGTTCACCCATCTTTAAATTTAGATTTAACCCCTTCTAGTCTACCAAAGAAAAGCCAAACCAAACCAACTAGGAAAGTGGAACCACCTAAACTCCAACCTTGAACTAGACTTATACTACCTCCTTCACATTTACCTTCTATCATAGGACCCCATCCCTCAACTATCCCTATTACCTATTCCTCATCTAGTAAACCTTCTCCTTTTACTCTGCCCACACCTACCTCCAAATCACCAAAATCCTTGTCATTCTTAACTAACCTAGCTACTTCTACCTTCCCACCTATCACCAAACCTTCACCCTCCACCTCTAAACTAACCATAACCAAACAATCCAAACCAAAATACCTACTAAAACTATTCCACCACCTCTAATTTCCATGGTAAAGCCTACTCCTAGGAAGGCTTCCACTTCTAAAACCAATAACCCAACACCCTCAACACCTTTGATCAAATCTTATTCAACCATTCTACAAAGGTTGTTGCAAACCTCTTCCTTAACCTTACCACCCATCAAAACTTTTGAATCTTCACATATTAAACCATCATGGTTCAATGACAATTTTATTTTCTCATACCATAAGACTCTTGGACATAATACAGAGAATTACAAAGTTCTCCAAACGCTTGTCCATAGTTTATGAGATGTGGATGATCTATTATTGGATTAACCTCCCTTGAGCCCATTACCAATCCAACCACCAACTCAACCCATCCAACATTTACCTACTCATTCACTCTTATTTGAAAGTGAAGAGGAACCAAATCAACCATCAAGTCCAACACTTCCCTTAATTCACACTATCCATATGGTTACCTGATCTCAAGCCCAACAAAAGGATAAGGGAAAATCAAAAGTTTCCATACCATGGACATATCCTTCTACCCCTCAACCTTCCAACTGAAACCAAACATCCTCACCTTTACCTTCACCTTCTCTAAAACCCAAAATATCTATTTTAGGTTCCTCTCTTGCTAACACTTCTAAAACCATCTAATGTGTATTATTAAAACAACTTCACCAAACACCAGTGAAGATGAGATTTTATGAACTAATCAACACCTCACCCTATCACCACCAAGAATTGATAGAGTCCTTGTAGTCTATAGAGGTTCAAAGAAGAAATACTTAGCCTCTTGCATCCTTTATCAGAGCCCTTTAATTTTTTATTTTCATCACCTTTTAGGATTTGAAAATACCTTCTATCCATTCTGAAGATCTCGATTGTCCCTTCTTCATCACAACATACATCAATCAAACCCACATCAAAAGGGTGATGATTTATGGAGGAGTCAATATCAACATTATCTCCTCCCATTCCTATGACCAATTTTAATTTCCTAAGAACATCATGTCAAAAACCATAGTGGTCCTTCACTCTTTTAATGATATTATGACTACTACCTTTAGGACATTTGTCTTCCACATCTGCTTGGGACCCTGCACCATTCTTGAACTCTTTTACATTGTAGAGGGGGAGTTATAATATGACATTTTACTTGGAATCCCATGTATCTATGTCATGAGTTGTGTATCATATACCCTATATTGATGTGTCAAATTTGAGAATGAAGGTTAAGTTACTACCATAAGAGCTGACCCTAGTCCTTTTGCCTCATGCAATATGACATATCAACCTAATGACATTCTTCTTCCTCCTTCATCCACCTCACCACCAACAAAAAATAATACCACCTCATCAACAAAAATAAAAAACTCCACTCCTACCATTGATGAAGCTTCAACTAGCTCATCTATCCCTTCTTAGATCTCTGTAGAAGACCCCTTAAAACCTACATTCCAATATATCTCACTAGGGGAGTATCATCTTTTAGCTTTGGATGCTTTCCCTACTCCTCAAGTGTATGGGAACCTCACCCATGATCCTAGTTATGAACCCAACATTAGAACCACCATCCCTTTTAGGCCTCCCAAAAATTAAACCAACTTAATCTATGGGGACTTAATCATCCACTTCTTCCTTATACCACTACCTCTACCATCTGACCATTTACCTCTAACTTCTCCTATCTTGAAAAACTTGTATTTTCTAAGATATCCCTTTATAGGTGTGCTTAAAAGGGATTTAGATTAGGTTGGTATGATTATGGACCTCATGAATTACTTAAAATCAAAACCCAAAACCCTCATGAGTTATTCAACCTTGGGTTCATGCCACCAGAAGAACCTACTTCACCTAAACCCATTGATGAGGATATCCCATCCTCATTAACAAAATTTCCTTTAAAGTTAGAGGATTTTGATATCATCCCACCTAAATTTTTTTATCAATATTATTATTATTATTATTATTTTATTCTCCTTGACTTATTAAAAGGATGAATGAACTAAAATTCTTCCTCTCATCCATCCTAAAATGGTAAAAAAATATTCTCCTACCATCAACACCATCCAACATTAGGATGATGATTCCATCCTCACCTACCTCAATGTGGGGGATTATTCTATCCATAAATCCATTCCTCTTAAGAACCAAACCATGTTGAACTAATCAACCATTGATATCAACTTGGGTACTTAGGATAACCCTCACATTGTCAAGATTGGTCAATCTTTAGATTTTATAGAGCAACAAGATTACCCTTATTTCCTTTATGACCAAAGATTAGTATTTTCTTATTCCTGTCAAGATATTCTTAGAATCAACCCTTTCATATCCCTCTATAGCATTGTCACCTATCTTGATGCTAAGTTTGTTTTGTAAAATATTTACAGGATGTACCCTCACATCACCCTTCTAGTCAAAGAAGAGCTTTAATGCCTCTTATCTATCAAATTCATCCAACCCATCGATTATCCTCAATGGATTTCTAAAATCATTCCCATTACCAAACCCATAGGGTGACTTCACCTTTGTATCAACTTTTGTGACCTTAATATCTCTTGACCAAAGGATGATTTTCCTTTACCTAGCATTGACCAACTTGTTGATCTTATAGCTGACCATGAGATGTTATATCTCATGGATGGTTTCTTGGGATATAATCAAATCTTGATTTCCCCCAAATATCATCATAAAAATTATTTCATCACCCCATGGGGAACATTTTACTACAAAGTCATATCGTTTGGTCTGAATAATGCTAGCATAATGTAGCAATGTGCCATAACCTACATATTCCATGATCTAATCCATAAAATCATAGAGGACTATGTATAAAATATCCTTGGTAAATATAAACATCACAATGATCACCTAACTATTCTCATCATCATCTTTGAACACCTAATCCATTCCCACATTAGACTCAACCCCAAGAAATGTATTTTTTGGGTCCTATCTAGAAAGATTATTGACTTTATCATCTCTCTCCAAGGAATCAAAGTAGACCCTACCAAAGTTAGAGAAATTTTAGATATGTTTCCTCTAACTTACCTTAAGTAACTCCATAACTTTTATGGGAAGCTCCAATCTATAAGTCACTTCATCTCTCAGTTATTTGATAGATGTCAACCATTTCACCATCTTCTTAAGAAAGACACATATTTTAAGTAGACCAAGGACTGCCAACAAGCCTTCAATTCACTCAAAGAATACCTTATTTTTCCACCTATACTTTCCCCTCCTAAATAGGATCAACCCTTATACCTTTATATATCTGCCACTATCCATTCCTTAGGGGTAATACTCACCCACTATGATGAATAATACAAGGAGAAAGTTTTCTACTACATAAGTTGAATGCTTATAGAGTATGAGATTCAATATATCCATCCCAAGAAACTTTGCCTCACTTTAGTCTATATGTCTTCTAAAATTCATCATTAACTCATTAATCACAAACCCACTCTAGCCTAAGTATGCCAATAATTTGTCTAAGTATGAATCCCTAGTCATATGTCTCCAAACCACTCTAGCCTTGGGAATTAAAACCATTATTCTATTTGGATATTCCCAACTTATGGTCAACTAGGTCAATGGATCCTACTAATGTAAAAATGATTTTTTGAAAAAGTACAAATAGCTTATATATTTACTCTTAGCACCATTCGATCGTTACCTTATCTAATCTATTCCATGATCTACCAATCATTTCACAAATATAATGGATTCTCTTGCTTCCCAAATCCCATATCAACCTTCCAAATCTAAACTCTTTGTTACCATCTATCATTTTGTCACACCATAATATATCTATTTTGACCTTCCTACTATTTATACTATAGAACAATCTCCATTTGACATATGGTACAAGCAAACCTTCAACTACCTCAACCTCAGCATCATTTCTCCCAATCTCACTAGTAATGATCAAAGAGCCTTTATTTAGAGTACCTTTCATTACACCATACTAGGGTGAATCCTTTACAAGCATGGTTTTGATGGCCTCCTCCATTATCTACATAGTCATGAAACTTCCCATGCTAATAGGGAAATGCATGATGGAATATGTGGGAGACACTTTAGTGGCCTAGTAGTTGCTAAATGTATCCTTTTCCTTGGCTACTATTAGCCCACCCTCAACCAAGACTATTGTGATTATGTAAAGAAGTGTGTTAAATATCAAGATCATGTTAATTTACATCATGTACTTGCCCATGGACTATAAGTATCCAAATAATATTGGCCCTTATAATAATAGGGACTTGATATCATTAGATAAATCAACCCTCATTCTTCAAATGACACCAATCCATAATTACCACCATTGAATATTTCACCAAGTGGGTGGAAGTCATTCCTCTCATCTCAACTAAAGGCAACAAGATAGTCAACTTCATCAACCACTATATCATCTATCATTTTTTTATTCCCCATAAGATCATCACTGATAATGGTAAATAATTCAAGAACAAATACGTCTAAGGTCTTTGTGATGCATTTGGCATCAAGTTAAGATTTTCCTCACCTTACCTTCCACAAACAAATAGATAGGTGGAATCCTCTAACAAAACCCTTAACAAAATGTTGACCAAAGTTATCAATGATTCATGTTAGGATTGGCACTTGCACATCCCCTTTGCTTTATGGGCCAATTGCACTAGCATATGAACCTCTAAGGGAGATACCCCTTTCTCTTTAGTCTTCATAGTAGATAAAATCTTGCCTCTCAAAGTCCAAATTCCCTCTCTTTGCATATCGTTTCAAGACATCATCTTTGAAATTGACTATCATTAAGAACATCTCACATAACTTGAGCTACTTACTGAACATCACCTTAAAACACTTAACCATCTTCATGTCTACCAAGAATGAATCAAAAGCACCTAAAAGAATGAGAATTCAATATCAAAGACCTCATATTAAAGGAAAACCAACATGTAACCAATATGTATAAAAGCAAAAGAGGTAAGTTTACTTTAAATTGGATTAGACCCTACATCATAACCCATAAGTATGGATCAAGAGCTTATCATTTTTCCTCTCTTGAAGGCAAACTAGAACATAAGCCTCTCAATTCTTTGCATTTGTGTCCTTTATTTTGTTAAAAGAAGGATCAAACTCAAATTATTGTATAACTTAAGCTCATTCCTTGAATTATGAGATTTTATGAGTTTTCCACCTCCCACATACCTATCCCTCTCCCTTTGAGGACAACTAATTACAACAAAGAACCTTGTGATCATCCATCATAGTCATAGCCTAATATTAAATATGGGTACCATAACCCTACCCATATCTTTTTTTTAATGGATAATTTTCATCTCTAATCAAATGGAATACCATAATATTTTGTCTCTCAAAACCAACCCTTTTACCTATTATTCACCTTATTTTGCTAAAAGTTTTGCCCTTATAAAGGTAAACCTCTAAACCTAATTAGACTTATACATGTCTAAAATATAGTATCAAAACAACTAGGATACCAAAATATCACTTGGGTCATATATCTCTAGCATTTTAGACTATTCCATTAAAGGATATCTACACAAAACTAAATTTCTTAAATGATAGACTACTCCCTTGAAGGACAGCTACCAAACATACAAACCCAAACTCAGATCACTCCCTTGAAGGATGGCTAAGTCAAATAGGTCAAAATAAATCATTTGAAGCTTTGCACATTGATCATCTTCATAGCCTATCAAAAATCAAAAGAAAGAAACAAAAGACCCTATATGAAAATCAAAATCCCAAGAAAGTTGCAATCAAATTTCATATATAACATTAATAGACTTCATGCATCGATTGGTTGACACCTCGCATTAATACATTGACTTGTCTAATTTGGTTCTTGGGTAACCTATAGAAGGGACAAACTAACCCACAAAATGTTACCTTACCTACCAACCATTACCTTTTTCACCTATCTATATTCCCTTTATACCATCTACAAATCAAAGGATTATGAAACCCCATGAACTATATTATGTAACTATCAATGATCAAAACATCATGAACTGCATCATATATCATCTATCTATCTATAATATTATCCTATCCATTTACCATAACATCACAAAAATTCATCATATAAAATTAAATCATGAAACCATGATATAAATATGATTACAGATGTTATTTATGGTTTATGGTTCATGGTTTTGATGTTTTATGCTTATGAGATGTGAACTCCATAGATTTAGGCAAGTAGTGATTAATGGATGATGTTTTGTTTGGTTTATGGATAGGATGTTATGATTATGGATGGTTTGATTAATGGTTATGTTGATGTGGTTTCATGATTTAATATTATATGATGAATTATTATGATTTTATGGTAAATGGATAGGATAATACTATAGATAGAACCATATCATACATCATCTATCTATCTATAGTATTATCCTATCCATTTACCATAACATCAAAACAATTCATCATATAACATTAAATCATGAACCACATCAACATAACCATAAATCAAACCATCCATAATCATAAACATCCTATCCATAAACTAAAAAAAAATCATCCATAAATCATCACTTGCCTAAAGCTACTAAGTCCACATCTCATAAGCATAAAACCTCAAAACCATGAACCATGAACCATAAATAACATTTGTAATCATATTTATATCATGAGAATCATAAATATCATCATATACATCATGTCCATCAAATTAAATAATATAGATAACAATGTAAAAACTCTCTCTCTCTCTCTCTCTCTCTCTCTCTCTCTCTCTCTCTCTCTCTCTCATATACACCTTGCATCATCAACACATAGATTGATATCAAAATCATATACATCTACAACATAACACATCATATATCATTCCCCTAGGGTACCACCTCCACTACCACTAGCCCCTCCTACACCTACACTACCATCTAGTGTTGGTCCTCCTAAAAATTTTATATGTCCACTCATGGTAGAGGCCCACTATCCTAGAGTCACCACAACTGGTCCACCTACCAAACTAGTCCTATACTCTCCCCATCTCAGCTGCTCTAGACATTATGCCAGCACTATGGCCTCATAATTCTCAACTCATAATTTTTTTTCAAGTATCATGTCATAAAAATCATCCCTGGTGGCCCTCCTACTAGTGTTTCCATTTTTCCTACCCTCTGCCTTAGTGTATCCTTCTCCTAGGTCACCAAACCAAGGGAGGTCCTCACTTGATCTCTTTCCCAATCAAGGTGGCAACATGACCCTATAAAGTGACAATCTAGCCCTATAATGTGACCACCTATTCTTGTAAACCTATAATTTGAGCCTATGTAGCTGCTAGTACTACCACTACCTATCCATCTTGACCACCACCCTATACCTGTACACCCATTAGATCCACATCCATGGCCTAGTATCCCCCATCACCCAATCTAAATTTGGCCACTATATAAAAGGCCTAGTACCATGTTGCATAGCCCTAAATGACACTAAAATCATCTATCCATGATCTCATAAGTAGCTCCTCATGGTCTAATACTACATCTATTAGTTATGGCTTAGGTAATAAAAATTATGCATCCTCCCTCTTATACCTCAAGAAAGGAGCCAAAATCCACTAGATAACTCCATACTACCTTCAAAATTTGTTTAATGGGATGATCTCATTCTCACCCTCTCTCATCTTGTAAATCCACCTTTAACTCTACAAAGATAATGTGTGATAGTTTTAGAGGGCCCACCTAGGCTAGTCCACATATGGCCTCCACACCACATCACCTACAACCAAACCCTCCAAGGCATCTCTAAATAAGTCAATGTCTTTAGCACCACCACCAACCCCTATCAATTTATAGTCTCCCCTCCATCATAAGAAACCCAGTCTATAGTCTTCCTTGACATAACCATCCCATGGTAGCCCCAATGGTCTTAGAACTTGAATATGCTCATATGCCCAATAATGGAGCATGAAACCAATACTAATCCCATACCATATGTGATCTTAAAATGCCTAGAGCTCCCTATAAATTTGGACTAATAAAATAGGAGCCCACTTGAACACTATCCTACCTAGCAGCATCTCTATTAACACTCCTAATAATAGATAGGGAAATCATCCCACTGCACAAATTAAGCAACATGAAAAAGGACACTATCATCATCATCAAGTGCCTCTCATCTTGAGACCTCTAGTATAGTGGCTTGTAACCAAAACCACATGAATACCACCTAGCATGGGCTCAATATTCACCATATAAGAGATCATTTTCTCATCCCTCTCTTCACTCTCAATATGATAAATAGGATCCCATCAAATAGGCAATTGCATAATCTTATAGACATCCTATAAAAGGATAGTAATTTTTCTTGTCAGTAGAAAGAAGGTATTCATGGCTAGATCCCATCTCTTGATGAGGATCATGATCATTGCTACATCTCATGGTAACCATTGATAATGTCTCATGGATTTGAGCCCAACCTTCTCCATGTGTGTCCACTCATAACCAGTCATCCCTCCATGGATCTCTACAAATATCTTCAATACCTAATCCCTTCTCTAGATCTAGTCTCATGCCTATAAAATAAACCAAGTTAGCATGCACATTTAGTTTTCCACTTTCATTACTCAGTTCACTTGCATCAACCTATTTTTTGACGTAAACTCACCTACATAAGCCTATTCCAACTATTATCTTTACAACATTATCTCTAGAACCTAAGAAGACACTCAACCATAAACATTTTACAACATCTAACCTAACCTATCACACCAATACTTATCACTTCTTTCACACAAATCTACCCTACCCCACAAAAATTTCAATAAATTTTCTTAAACTTATCAAACCTCTTACCTCATACTACCTAAAACTACACATTTCAACCTATCACTCTTACTATAACTTGCCCTATCCTACCTAGGTGTTTTAACTACCCGTAACCCCTTTTTAACATTTCAAAAAAAAATTATCTATTCTTACTTGAACCTCACCTTTCCTAAATACTTGATTTTCAATAGTCCTTACAGCCATTGATGGTTAAGTGTGTTTCTTCCTTTGATGGTTGACCACTGATGGTCATGTCTGCTCATCGATGGTCACTATGTGTGATCACTATCAACAAAAACCTTGACCTAGCTTCCTAAAAAACCATCCAAATAACCAAATTCAAAAACTAAATCACCTAAATATAACCTATTACCTATCCCCAACCCAAATTTTAATTAAAATTTAACTTTTACCCATTAATTTTCTTAATTTTAACCAAAACCTAAACCTAGGTCAAATCTCCCCAAACCCTACCAAAATAATCATAAATTACCCAAATTTAACCTCAATAACAACTAAATCAACTAACTAAAAATTTCAAAACATCACCTACCTTATTCCTCGATTGTTTGTTAGGACCCCAAGGAAGCACAACTGATTAACAAGCAACTTAACATGCGGAATTTAACTAGAAGTAACAAGTAACTAGAATTCAGAAACAACATAGAATATGAGAGACAATACCCAATTGTATTAATTATACTCTTCTATAAGGAAATACAAAAAAGAAGATGTCACAGTCTTCTTCCTTACACTCCTCTAGGGCTCCCACACCTCTAGGGCATAAACAATAAATCTCTTCAAGTGTTCTCTCTCACTTGCACAATTACAAGCAAACAATCAACTCATAAACAGAGTTGTTTTTCAACCATTTAGTACAATACTGCCAGTACACAAGTGCTCCACACACTCCAAGTCTGAGTACTCCACGCACTCTAAGTAAATCTCACCTGATCTTGCTCTTGTTGTGTTGCTATCACCTTAGACCTTGCTACCCTGTAGATCACCTTTGACCTCACACACACACACACACCTGCAAATCAATGATCTTACTTATCCATGTAGATCAACTCTACATCCTAAAGAACCCTTATCCTTGCCTCACCAAGTCCTTATGATTCTTCAACCAGTACCCTAGTGGATCTTCTACTTGATCTTGAAACAACTTGCAGACCAACTTGATCATACACTCTCGACACCCCTTTGGAACTAAGAGGAGCTACCCTTGCTCTCTTCACACACAAAAGGAACTAACCTTGCTCAACTCAACTAGAACAGTTTACAATATAGCCCATGAGTCTCTTAAATAAATCTCATGCAAACAATAATTAGACATCCAATTACAATAATTAGATCTATAGCTTTAAGTCTAAATTTGCTTCTAGAACAGCACAAGTGACCGACGTCGGTTTTTGTCTGGCTAGAGATGACCGATGTCGGTAGACTAATGATTGATGTCGATTGCCTTTCCCACTATATATGACTGACGTCGGTTGATCAAACTAATGTTAGTTGCTCTGCAACCTAGCAACCTCTTAACAACCTCCTCCATGTCTGCAACAATGAAGCTTTTAGCTCCACAACTTAACAATCTCCCACTTGGAGAT
Organism: Torreya grandis; assembly: GCA_037957365.1. NCBI lineage: Eukaryota > Viridiplantae > Streptophyta > Pinopsida > Cupressales > Taxaceae > Torreya > Torreya grandis. The sequence continues at coordinate 7,236,430 of JARHVA010000056.1, forward strand.
AAATAGCTACACTGTACCTGTACCTGTACCTTATCTAATCTATTTCCTAGCTTGTATCCCTCTTCAAGCTCAATCTTGAAGACCAACCACCACACATCCTGTGGTGCAACTCCTGTCATCCAAGTAACCTACCACATTCAAAGTACTTGACCTTGCATAGCATGTGCACCTACTGCTAGTCCCTCTCAAATACCCGAGAACCCACTGAACCACTCTCCAGTGCTTCCTTCTCGAATTGACTACAAACTTTCTAACAGCTCCCACTACTTGGGCAAACTCAGAGAGTACACATTTACTCAACCTCATCATGTGATTGGGGACCCTATTCTATGAATTTTCCATCCATAGGTGCACTTGACATTTTTACAACCTACGCTACCTTCACACAATCATCCTGTGACAACATCAACTTGTGATCTCCTTGTCTCTAGGATTACTCATGCCAAAGAATTTTGCTACTCCCAAATCCTTCATGACACACCACTGAACTAACCTTACCATTAGCTCAGTAACACCCTATATGTCTAAACCCTGAATCAAGCAAACACACAACATATAGTAACAGGATAATGTCACGACTCATCATCCACCTGGTAAGACAAACACAATGGTTACAATGACACTGACTAAAGCCCTGCTTTGTCATCCACCTATCAAACCTGTACCACTATCCTACAGCTTCCTCAAGACCATATGACCTAGCCTTCTATCTCACGTGTCCATTCTCTCTATTCTTTAACTAAGGTATCCATTCGTCTTTTAGTGCTTTCTTCCGATTGGCAACCCTACCAAATCTCCCATTTGGTTCTGCATCCTAGGAATCAAATTCCTCATTCATGCCATGCTCTCACTATTTCCTAGATCCTTCCTACTCTATAGTAAGCAACAAGTATAAAGAAGAGGAATAACAAATTTGAGGCTTACTTACCCTTTCAGTCCTCCACATGGGCATTTAAAACTCCTTGACAGCTTGTTGTCTGCCCAAAATCCATTCCAGTGACCGACGTCGGTGCCTGTCTGTTTGACATCAGTTACCTTTGATTGATGCTAGTACTTGTGTTCGCTTATGAGTGATGACTTTTTACCTGTGAGCTCTCCATGGATCAAAACCCTATCCAAACCACCCTGCTTAGAGTTATCTAGCCCACTCCACTGATCTCTGTTCTGTCGTCTCCTCCAAAAACACCAAGGCTTTCTAGTTCTTAAGTTTATCAAATACATCTGACTTCCTCTTAAGAACATGGATATCCTTCTTGCTCATGTGACCAAGCCTACAAAGCCACGTCCTTGCAACAAAAGAAGAATTAGTAATACAAGCAAGTAGATAAAGAGTACCTGCTTTCTTACCACATGCTAATTCAAGTGCATCTGCTGTGAGAGTTCTTGTGCATCTCTCATCACCCAACTTTCTTGAAGCAATTAGCCACATCTTCAATATTGAGACCTACATGACCTCCTTCAACACCCATGTGTTGGCCACTTACAATTTTAGCTTCACTTCCCCTTTGCCAATTCTTTGGCAAGGCACACTAGCCCCTAAATAAATCTTTCCAAAGTCTCCAAAGACCTTAACATGGAAAAATACTCTATTTCGGGATGCATGGAAAGAGACAACAGAATCTATAAAATAAGATTCTACTTTATCCAAGAAACATACCAGAGCATCTTGTGCAACAGTCCCTGCAACATCTGCTTCTTCAGTTCCTTCATGTTGATCTTCTACCAACCAACAATTTTTCTTTTCCTTCTCTTTCTTTCCATAATTCTGTAATTGGCCATTCATGCTTTTTAGTTCCTCCATCCTTAGCTTACTTTCTTCTGCCATTGCTATACTCCCACTCAATCAAAAACCCCTGAGAGTGACATGTAATCAAACAAACCTGCTCCCTACAACCTTAGCTCTGATACCAACTATCAGGACTCCAAAGAAGCACAACTGACTACCAAGCAACTTAACATGCAGAATTTAACCAAAAGTAACAAGTAACTAGAATTCAAAAACAACACAGAATATGAGAGACAATACCCAATTGTATTAATTATACTCTTCCAGAAGGAAATACAACAAATAAGATGCCACAGTCTTCTTCCTTACACTCCTCTAGGGCTCCCACACCTCTAGGGCATAATTCTTCAAGAGTTCTCTCTCACTTGCACAATTACAAGCAAACAATCAACTCACTAATAGAGTTGTTATTTCAACCAGTCAGTACAATACTGCCAGTACACAAGTGCTCCACACACTCCAAGTCTAAGTACTCCATACACTCCAAGTAGATCTCACCTGATCTTGCTCCTATTGTGTTGCTGTCACCTTAGACCTTGCTACCCTGCATATCACCTTTGACCTCACACACACACACACACACCTGCAAATCAATGATCTTACTTATCCATGTAGATCAACTCTACATCCTAAAGAACCCTTGTCCTTGCCTCACCAAGTCCTTATGATTCTTCAACCAGTATCTCAGTGGATCTTCTACCTGATCTTACAACAACCTGCAGACCAACCTGATCATACACTCTCGGCACCCCTTTGGAACTAGGAGGAGCTACCCTTGCTCTCTTCACACACAGAAGGAGTTAACCTTGCTCAACTCAACTAGAATAGTTTACAATACAGCCCATGAGTCTCTTAAATATATCTCATGCAAACAATAATTAGACATCTAATTATAATAATTAAATCCATAGCTTCAAGTCTAAAATTGGCCTTCTTCATGCAAACAACTGGTTCATTAACTAACTGTCCGTGAACTAGCAATTTTGGAACCACACAGGCAACTGATGTCGGTCCCTATCTAGTTGGAAATGACTGACATTAGCTAACTGATGACCGATGTCAATTACCTTTCCCATTGTATATGACTGATGTTGGTTGATCAGACCGACATCAGTTACTCTGCAACTCATCAACCTCTCAACAACCTCCTCCATGTCTGCAACAGTGAAGCTTTTAGCTCCACAACCTAACATTGTTATCAAGGTCAAAGGCCACATCCTTCTTTTTAGCCATGTTCACATCTACCCTACATATCTAGTCCTAACTAATCTCCTCAAACACATTCTCAACCAATCCACAATTGACACCTCACCCAAATGCTTAGTCAATTCTCATAAATAAATGTTAAAGACTAAATCATTGGAATGCACAAAAGCATGGAGGTCTAAATGTCAAAATTGGAAATGAAATTTCATTTTCACTTTTTATATTCTATACTTTTAGGGTTTCACCCTACCCATTGATAGTTAGGGTGATCATCGATGATCAACCTTAGAAACCTTGATCATTGATGGTCAGGGTATCACTTTTAAAAATTCTTAAGCACCCAACCAAAGTGCCTAACTTTTGGATATCATCTAATATCCCCCAAAATAAAACCTAAACTTTTGGATATTAAACTTCTTTGACCAACCATTAGACCATGTCCACCTTGACATTAGATGTTTTTTACCTAAACTCTTGCATATTTTATGACAACCTTTCCTGGTCTTTTTGACCAGATCGACAAACCTTGCCATGTTGACCATTTGAATTTGCACCTCCTCATGCATGACTAGACTATTTGTGTTTTTCAAGGGAGAACTTCCTACTTTAGATACCTATGAAGACACCAGCCCTAGCAAGGAGACTTATATAATCCCCTGATCAGTTATGACCAACATTGTAGACTAGTTAACCTATCACTTATCTTTCTAGAATCAACCTTATTTTTACCAACATTTATAATACTAGTCTTTTCATGATTTTGACTATCATAATTAGTCACATTTTGTGTGTATGTTTTTGTCTCAATTGCCCAACCACACCTCTTTTTCACCAACCTATGACTCACCATATACCACTTATCAAATCCCAACTCAATTTTGGTTTCACCTTATTGACTCCCATTTTGAGGGGGAACACCTCCTCCCATACATAGGGCAAATAGACCTTCAACTAAGCAATCCATTTTTATTTTATATCTTGTTAATTCAAAGATACATAAAAAAAAAGGGGGAAAATATAGACACTAAAAAACCATACCAAATGTTGAAATACCTTGGGACCCTTCTTGACCCTGTCAGACCCTGAGTCTGGTTGACTACCTAGTTAACTAAATTCACCAACCTACTAACTTAACCTTTAAAAAATATTTCAAACCCATTATTTGACCCCTTTCCCTTAGATACTCAATTGTTAATGGTCAGCCTAACCACTGATGGTTAGTCTAACCATCAATGGTCAAGTTCCTTCCTCGTACTTACACAAACTAGCTATGTACAAACTAAGCATGGCACAATTTAATATGTTCATCTTATGCAGTGCTAATTAACTCCCAAGCATTGTGATTTTCACCCTCACCCTCTAGGGAACCTTCCATATTCCATCTCTCTTTACTTATAAAAAGAGGGGAGTAGGAGGTGAAAGGGATCCATCATCACAAACATTCTTTCATACAGGTATTCAATCTTTCTAGCATCCAATCTTCCTTTAGCAACCCAACAATTGTAAAAGAGACCCTACCCTCTATTGAATTTGATTTTGAGACCAAATTAATATTAATCTAGTAAAATTTTCCCAACTTTCAACCATTAACCATCTAGTAAGCTATAGGTATATTCTAATTATTCTTTGTTTCATTGGATTTTTATCCCCCTGACCTAATTAGACCTATTTGCAAATTATTTCCCAACTTATAGATCCTTAATAAAACCATTACTAGATCATTCACCCATTTTCAACTCTTTTTTTAGTACCTTAAAAAATCCATAGACAACCATTGATGGTTAGTACAACTGTCGACAGTCACCCCAACCATTGATGGTTACCCAACCACTGATGGTCATCTTAACCACTGACGGGTCACCCAACCATCAATGGTCACTATGGTATAAAATTAAAAAAAGTTATTTCAGCCCCTTAACCCTAACCAAACCTAATTTTCTATGTTCTTACATGTTCACATACCCTTTTTTAATTTTTTAAACCTGACTTCACCCCCTTTAACATGAGTATTGACCTACTTTTACTATATTTATTCATGTTATTTAACAAGAATTTTACTTTATTATTTCATTAAATTTCATTTTTTTATGCAAATACCTTAATTTTATCATTTTCAACTTGATTGTTATTAAGAGTGGATTGACAGCCTCCTATCAAGCTTATGCTTCTTAGATCTATCTCACACTAGGAAATCCACCCAAATATCTTACTAACAACCCCTTTGTTAATAATTTATTATCTATAGGTTATTCCTTCCAATCCAAAGAGGATTTCTCCATATTCATCTTGATTATGTGTGCATCACCAACCAGTTATTTCTACCACACCCTTATTACTAGTTTTTTATTTTCTTCCAAAATTAATAAATGAGCAATAATTAAGAAAAACATTGTTATCAGTCATTATCATTGTTATAGCATTTACAAAGAAAATAATATGCAAAAGGAGATGTACAAAAATTATAATCAGACCCATTTTGATGTTAGATAAAATTTTGATTGTAGAGGAGTGACTTAGAATATAATTTCTCTTGTGTATATGCATATTCCTATATTGTAAGACTTTTTGATTAATTATAGGGATGAGTTTGATGTAAGAAGGATAGATAATAGCAGATTGATTATTATAAAAATTCATACTTTTGATTTAGCAACAATTCTAGAGGACTTGGAGGATGATGGAATTATAACTACTAATTCTTATCATGCAGCAAGAAGGGATAATACTCCACTTCTAGAGATTGTCTTTGGTAAAGATCAATTTAAAACTATTATAGATAGAATTTATATGGTTCTTTCCATGAATTCTAATTAGTTCCTTAATAAGGGATATTACATGAAGGAATTAATGACTAAAACTACTAGAATAAGCTAGAAGAGGAAGATAATTCAAGGAGAAAGCAGTCAAGAACTGAAGAAGAAATTGAAGTTGAAGAGAAATGTTGATGACACTTATTTTATGGTCAAAGATAAAGAACCAATTCAATTATTCATTACCACACCCACTCTAGTCACTTCCATAGTTACGTATCCACCCATTATTTCTACTTCTACTACACCTACCATGGATCCATCAATACTCATGCCACCTCCAAAATCTCATAGCATTAGGCCTCTCCATAAGCCCATTCAAAAGAAGAATGTTGTTTTTCCTCAATTTTATCCACCCATTACTCCACCTCTACCCCCTTTAGATGATCAACCAACCACTCTCAAGGAGCTATAATAGGTAAATACTAAAAAAATGATCTCATCTTAAGAGATGTCATAAGAAAAGGAAAAGGAAATAATTGAACCTGACAAAGCACCTAAGAAGGAGGCAACTGAGAAGGAGGCGGCTAAGAAAGAAACTAAAAAAGAGATTGAAAAAGAGGTAGTTGAGAAAGAAATTGAGAAGGAGGTAGAAATAGAGGAAAAAACAATGAAGGAAAACGAAAAGGGAAAAGAATCTAAAAAGAAAGCAAAGGTTGAGAAAGAGAAAGAGTCTAAGAAAGAGAAAGAGAAAGAAAAGGATAAGCAAACAATTCCCAATGTTTCTCAAAATGTTTTAGATATATAATAATATCCTTTCTAAGATTTGGTAGTAATAAAAAATCAGCATCAAGTTGTTGTACATTCAATTATTCCAAAAAGAATAAAATTCTCATCTTGGTTAGCATTATAGATAGTTCGTAAAACTAGAGAAGTGATAAATTTGGAGGAGATTAATTTGTAGATATTAAAGAGTCTTAATAGAATAAGAAAGAAGCCCAAGATAACTAAAGTAACTTCAAAGTTAATAATTGAACCTTCAAGGTAGAAATTTATAGAGGTATATGTTCCTCCTCAGGGTAAGAGTAAAGATGAAGTCATTGAACAAGACTTAACAGTCACTAAAATATCCCTTGGAGAAGTTACCACAGAAGGATTGAAGCAAGATACTCAGACCTTGATAGATACTTTATTTTAGAATCTCGATGAAGAGAAAGTTGATAAATACAAATTGAAGGAACAAACTATAAAGTTTTATGAAATTTTTTCCAAAGTGGCCAGATCTACCCCTCAACAGTCAATTCTTTCAGGTGATTCAATTGGTCAACAAGTAATAAATAAGGTAGAGGAAACTAGAGATAAGGCTAAGGCCATTGATGAATGGATAAATAAGATGTTGCAAACTTCTCATAAGCATTTTATTGAGGTCATGGGTATTCATGCTAATATTGAAAATAAATTAGCACAAATAAAGGTAGTAATGAAATAAATATAAAATGAGAATGGGATTTCTAAGTTGCAACAAGAAAATATTCAAAGAATAAATATTTTGAGTGAATTTTTTTTAATTAAAGAATAGGTTATCCTTAAATGATCAGTAAAGAAAGCAAAACAAGAGGAATATCTCTTATCTTTTTACATGCATATTCTTGGGCCATGTGTGAAGAAATTAATACTTTAGAAGAAGATACTTGTAATGAAAAAGAGAATTTGGAAGATTGCATATTTGGTCTTACTAACATTTGGTCTAATAAAATCCCAAGAACATCTAAATAGTTATATCAATAGTTTAATAAATTAATTGAAAAAGTCACAACTCCTTTCATAGTAAAATCTATAAAGGAGTTAATCAAGTGTCAATAAGAAATCAAAAGTCTTGAACTAAGACTTGAGAAGGTGAAGGCTTATGGTAGGAAGCTGGAAAAAAAATTGTTGAGGTATGAAACTAAAAGGAAATCACTTGTCAAATTAGATGACATAGCAAAATAGTTCATGATGTCCCAGCATATCAAATACATAAAGAAATGTAGATCTGAAGTTTATGACGTGGAATGATTGTTTTTTTCCTCTCCGTGACAACTTATTATTTCTTCTTCCCTCTTCCTTTTATTTTCTTTAAGTAATATGTTTGAATTAACTTTGTTATAAGTAATTACTTTAAATAAAGTTATTTATTGAAGTTACTTATCTAGGTATATTACTTTGTAAAATTTAAGACTCAAGTAATTTGGTTAAACACCATTACTTGAAGTCATTTTGTAAAAACAATTTACTTGAACAAGATTTGTGCTAAATACAAGGAGATTATTTTTTATTCAAATTGTAAAATCAATAATTGCTACATGTCATCAACCATTGCATGTCATAGAGGATAAATTATAGGTGGATGCCTCTCAATGGTTCCTAGTTTTTAGAAGCACATGGAAATTCAAGGAGTTGATTCCTATTTGATTTTTCCTTCTATAATTGTATAAATATAAGTGCAATCTTGCATGCCTAAAGGTGGTAATTTTGAAAAGCAACTGTAACTAAATCAAAAGAGTTTAATTAATCTAAAACTTTGTGTTTAGATTTCTAAGTTTTTATTTTGTATGAAATTGGTTCAAAGTGAATAAGAACGATGTTGATTTCTATGGAACTTTACGTCTCATGAAATCATTTGGTCGATTTGTTGAAAGTATTATCATCTTTTGAATTTTTATTTACTTGTATAGATTGAATAAGCTCTATAAAACTACTTATTATGAAGTTCAACTTTTTTCTTCTTAGATATTCTAGTCTTTCACTCTGTATTTCCCAAAATTTCTTTACACATTCTATGAAACAATTGTGCACTTATCAAAAACTCACCTTGTTATGGTTCATAAACTTGGTAATTAAATTAATAGCCCAAAAATAAGATAACTTTCACATAATTTATATAATCTGTGAGTACCTGAGAGCTATGAATAATTAGAAGTAAATAGACATAAGCATGTAAGAGCTTCACCATTAAGTGAAGGGGATTCAATCTCTTGACTACCTAGGTAATTTTGATAGCCTACATAATATATAGCCAAAACCCAACTTATCTGAAGATATTGTATGGTGATATGGACCTTTGGGCTATGCACCCTACATCAAAAATATGTCAAAAACAAGTGAGGTTGTTCTGAAACTTAAATTTTCAACCATATAGATGGTCCCAAGTGTGATTAACAATATATATGCTTCACATCAATTGATTTCATACTAATTAACCTACTAATCAAGGGTCGATTCCTTTGTATAATGATTCTATCTGTGTACTACTTATTAGAATCCCTTGGTCAACCAAAATTGAGTTGGGTCTTCATTACAAAAGAAGAGGTTAGCCACTCAACCCCCTAGCTCTTATAGTATACATGCGATAATTTATATATCCCATGATGGAGTGGGGTTAAAACAATTTTAAGAGATGAAACCCTGGGTCAAAGCTTCCCTAAAGAAATCATGAAGAAGCTATGAACTCCCCCTCACAAGCTAATTTGCATAAAATAAAACTAAGTGAAAAGACTTTAGAGGTTGTGTTTAGATCACCCAAACCATACAGGTTTTGGGGAGAGCCTTAATAACATTATTTTCACTCCTTGGGCAAAGGCACAAATCAAAAGGAAGAACTTTTGATCACCCAATTTCCCTAAAAGGGATGGGGGAGAGCATACATGCACTCTTTATTTTTCACAAAAAGACACACAAGTATAAAATGATCCATAAATAAAACACTTCAAAAAATTTGCAATTTTATAGTGAATGTTTATTTTAATCACTAGATTGAGATGTTTTTGAAGTTTTCTTGGCCCCTTGGCTTAAGTTTTAAAAAATTCTAAGAGATTTATCAAAACAAACTAAGCATAAACACCTAGGTTCCTTTTAAGCACTAAAATGAGATGTTCAAGTGTTAGTATTTGAAAATTTATGTCCTTTTCCCACTGTAATGAAATTACATCAAAAATAAAGTAGAATAGCAAAATTAGATCTAAATATGACTTAAATATATCCAAATATATGATAATAGATAAGCCACTTTGAAGGGGAAACCTCCAAAAGCTTCAATAAGAGCAGAATTCACAATATGATGTTAAAAAATTAGCCTCTACCTCTTATATATAGTCTATCTAGGCCATGGTTACTCCATAGGCTAACATATTAACCAAATGAATGTATAGATAAATGTGATATATCATCAAAGAGGGATAATTAAGACACAAGTCAATTATTCCTATCCTCATACATGCGAGAGGTTAGGGCTGTAGCATGCCCTTCCCCTTCAAACCATCATTGTCCTCAATTTTGAACAACTCTAGATGTTGTTGCAAAAAATCTTCACCTTCCCAAGTTGTATCTTCACTTCTCAGGTTGTTCCACTTGATCAGATATTCCCTAATCTCTCTAGTTCTCAACCTCTTAGTACGAGTTTGGAGGATCTTCTCTAGTTCCAAAAGGACTTGTCCTTCTTCATGTAGTTCTGGGAGTTCTATCTGGGATAAAACTTTCTAGCCAATGACCTTCAAACATGAAACATGAAATACTAGATGTATGTGAGATGAATGAGGTAACTCAAGCTTATAGGCCACACTTACAATTTTCTGTAGAACTTGATAAGGGCCATAATACTTAGGAGTAAGTTTTTTGTCCTTTTTTTGTTGCTTCAAGGACATCTACTTATAAGGATATAAATGAACAAATACCCAGTCACCCACCTCAAAATTTATCTCACTACAGTGTTGACCTGCTTATTGCTTCATCATGTTTTGTGCCAAGGCCAAATTCTCTCTCAAACTAGCCAAAACCTCTTGTTGATGATGAATGTGCTCCTCCACATTTCAAACCTTGGTTTGCACCTTTAATGAAGAAGTGATTGAAGGTGGATGGTAACCATATAGTGCTAGAAATGGAGACATTTTAGAAGAGGTATGGAAATATGTGTTACACCACCATTCTGCAAGTGGTAGCCATTTAACCCAATGTTCCTATTTATTTGATATAAAACAATAGAGATACCCCTCTAAACATTTGTTAACCACTTCTATTTGTCCATCAAATTAGGGGTGGTAAGATGAGATATGATATAGTTGAGTACCAAAATATGAAAATAGTTTAGTCCATAAATTACTAGTGAAAATAGGATCATGATCACTTACAATTATTTTGGGGTTCCATGTAATTTGAGAACTACTTCCAGAAAAATAGTTGTTATTGTACTTGCTAAAAATGGGTGTGAGAGAGCACAAAAATGGGAATATTTTGTAAGCCTATCCATAATGACCAAGATAACATTCTTACCTTTAAAACAAGGCAACCCTGTGATGAAATCCATGGAAACCTCCTCCCACCTTTGACTTGGAACTGATAATGGTTTTAATAGACCTGGAGTCTTAATTGTCTCACCTTTGTTCAGTTGGCATATCAAGCATTTTGCCACAAAATTTTGTACATCTCCCTTGAGTCCTTCCCAAAATAGTTCTTTCTTAATTTTGTGATATGTTTTCAATAACCCTGAGTGTCCCCCAATTGGAGATACATGTAACTCCACAAGAATCTTATGCTTAAGCTCAAAAATTTTGCACTATATTATCTTTACCCTTCTTATAGATGATTTCAAAATCATAACCCAACATTTTGGCTACCCACTTTTGTTGTTCCTCAGATGATAATATTTTCCCCAAAAAGTATTTGAAAATATCATGATCAATTTTCACCTTAAAGTGTCTACCCATTAGATATGGCCTCCATTTTTTAACTACATGAAGAATAGCCATCATTTCTTTCTCATAAATATATTTTTGTAGATTCTTACCTTTGAATTTATGACTCTCAAATGCAATGGGTCTTCCTTCCTACATTAGTACTGCTCCCAACCTAGATCTAGAAGCATCACATTCAACAGTGAATGTCTTTGAGAAGTTTGGAGTAGCCAAAACTAGAGTGGTGCACATAACTACTTTTAGTTTCTCAAATGCTTTGATGGTAGCATCATTATAATAGAAGGCATCCTTCTTTAGAAATTTAGTGAATAGAGTTGCTATGCTACCATAACCTTTCACAATCTTCGATAGTAACTTGTTAGTCTTAGGAACCCTCTAAGGTTTTTGAGAGTTTTTGGTATGGTCCATTCCATCATAGCTTTGATATTCAGGGGATAAAATTTGACACCTTCATAAAAAATAATGTGACCTAGGTACTCTACCTCTTGTACTCCAAAATCACATTTGGATGGCTTCACATAAAGCTGATGCTTCTCCAAAACTATCAACACCTATTTCACATGTTATAGATGTGCTTCCCATGTCTGACTATAAATCAATATGTCATCAAAGAAAACCAACACAAACTCCTTAAAAAAGGCCTAAAAAAATGTTCATCAAGCTTTAAAAATTAGATGGTGCATTTTTAAGACAAAAGGGCATTACCAAAAACTCATAATGGCCCTCATGCTTTCTAAAATTAGTTTTATGAAAATCTTCATCCTTGATTCTAATTTGATGGTACCTCGAGTGAAGGTCTAATTTTGTAAAACAATTAGAACCATGCAACTCATCAAGTAAATCATCAATTAATATAATAGGAAAATTATCTTTGATGGTGTACTTTTTGAGTTTCCTAAAATCTAGGCACATCCTCCATGTGTCATCCTTATTTTGCACCATGACCACTGGTGATGAATATGCACTTTGGCTATGCTTGATGATCCCTACCTCTAGCATCTCATGGACCATTTTTTCTATTTCATTATTTTGTGCATATGAATATCTATATGGTCTGATATTTGGTGGTTGACTCCTTGGAAGTAGTTGAATGGCATGATCATGTTCTCTTATTGGTGGTAGTTCTTTTGACATGGCCTCAAAAATAGATGGGTGGTCATCAAGAATCATCTGTAAATCAACATGTGTAGATGCTTGTGTGGGTTGAACTTCTATGGAACCTACTCCTCAATAAGAGTACATATGATTACCACATACAAGCAACTAAACATGCAGAATTATCTAGAAGTAACAAGTAGCTAAAATTCACAAATGACATAGAATATGAGAGACAATACACAATCTTGTATTAATACTCATTTAAAAAGAAAATACAATAAAGAAGATGCCACTTCTTCTTCCACCTCTATGAGGCTTCCCACACACCTCAAGGGCTCCCAGTAATTCTCAATCAAGAGTTCACTCTCCTACCAAAAATGGTCCCAACACACAACTCAAACACAGAATTGGTGTTCACCTCCAACCAGTCAGTAATAACCCTGCCAATACACAAGTACTCAAAGTACTTCAAGTAGATCTCCCATAAACTTGTAACAACCTGCAATTCAAATGATCTTACTTACCATGTAGAACTTCTCCTTGATTTTGCAATAACATGCAAATCAAACTGTTCTTACAATTAGAAGGATCTACCATGCCTTCCTCTTCTTGCTCTACTTTACAATACATGCCAATGGGTCTATAAATAGATCCCATACTAAACCATAACTTAGACATCTAATTTAAAATGATTAGACATGCAGATCGAGACTCAAAATAGCCTTTTACATGCAAACAACCAATTCAACAAACTAATTGTTCATGCAACGAACAGTTTTGGAACCACACAGGCATCCAACGTTGGTCCCTATCAGACTGGAGGTGATCGACGTCAGCTGACTCCTACCAATGTTGATTGCCTTTTGCACTGTCGATGACCAACGTCAGTTGTGTTGTTGACGTTGGTATCCCTGGAACTCAACAACCTCCATGTCTACATTAGTTAAAGCTTTTAGCTCCACAACCTAACAGATGTGTAGATGCTTGTGTGGGTTGAATGGAACATAATCGTGCAATAATTCCCTCTACCCACTTTTTTTAGTATCTTGGTCATTTGATGTAAACTAACCAATTATGGAGATTTTGCCTATAATTCACATAGTTTAATTTTCCTACCTTCAAAATGAAAGCACATGAATAGTTCCTAGAAGGTCATCTCAATGGTACCCAAGGTTATGAGCCATTAGACTCCCAAAACAATATTTGTGTTACCCATGGGAATAACAAACATAGGAGAATCGAGATTGTACTCACCCATAGCAAGCTTAATACTATGGCATTTGCCTAAACAATTAATTATTCTACCATTTGCAATCATGACTTGAAATTCTGGTGATGGATAGATGAAATAGTTTAATCAAGTGGCCAACTTATGGTTGATGAAGTTATGTGTACTCCCTAAATCAATCAACACTGTCACCTTCTATTTCTTGAGGAAACCCACCACCTTAAGAGTTTGTGGAGTGTTAATACCTACAAGTGCATGACAAGAGATTGTAGGTTGGGAATTTTTAGGTACCTCCTCTATCTCTTCCTCATCATCATTAGAGGCATCATATTCTTCTTCATCTTCATTGGATCCCTCAATGTAGAATAACTTCTTCTCAACACATCTATGTCCTTTACTCCACTTGCTATCACAACTGAAACATAATCCTTTTGCATTCATCTCTTCAATTTATTGTGGGGTTAATTTGGTATGTGGAGGAAATGTTGGTGTTGATATGCTATGATATTTGAAGTGAGTTAATGGCTACTTCTTATTGGCTATGAATTTTTTCTCAGCTCTATGTGCCATGATAATAGAATAAAAAAAATTAAGTGGATTAAACATGCGTACCTCATGTTGAATTTGGTCCTTGAGTCCACCCAAAAATAGGTCATTCATGTTCTCCTCCGAAATTGTCTCCACCTATAAGGATAGGTTTTAAAAATGATGAATATAATCCTTGATGGAGCCAGTCTATCACAATTTTGCTAGTTGGCTGAAGTAATTTTTTGTCACAATATTGCCATAGTGTAATTACAACTCCTCTGTAAAAATTGACCAAGTGACATTGAGAGTCATCTTTTTCTTTTGAGAACACAACCATCTATACCAAATGAATTGATCAGGTTCAAGATACAAAGATGCCATGATAACCTTCTATCCACCTGGAATCTGATGTAGATTAAAAAAATTCTCCATTTGGTTGATCTAATTGAGTGGATCTTTTCCATCAAATTTGCACATATCCACCTTTGGTAACAGGTTCCTCTGTGGCACTATAGTTAAATTTGAAGTAGACTAGTTGGGAGAACCACCCTAGTGGGGTTGTACAATAGCATTAGCTGGATGATTTGACTAATTATTTTTCAAATTCATTATGATATCTACCAAACTATCTTGTATGGATTTCATATTAGATTGTATGGCTTGCACCTCACTCTGAATGCCTTGCACACTATAGTCAAGTTGGCTCACTTTATGATCTATGTCAGAGAACCCTGGTACAAAGGGTCTAGTAGATCCCCCTTCTGACTCCATCTATTCCTTTTTAGGATTTTTACCTAGAGTTTTAGCACCCTTTCCTCAGCCTCAAGTTTGTGGACATGCCACAAAAGTGCTTTATGATGTCAACCATGATTGGCACTTTTTGACCCAACTTTGACCAAGCAATTTTGGAATTATGTCATCCTCAAATCAAAACATAAAAATAACATACCATAGCCAAATTTTTATAATATTTCAAAAAAATGTAAATAACTCTAAAAAATTCTTTGAATTGCACACTATAGAGCAATTTTATGAAAAACAATAAAATAGAGATAAATTTTGTAAAATAGATCCAAATAATCTGAAATTTTAATGGAAGCTTAATTAATTATTTATGACCTCTATTAAAAAAATTTTAGAGAATTTTGTAACCATTTTTTAGATATATCCAAATTTAAAAAATTAGGTTTTTGCCCACAAGATTACGCAAATCACAGCTCTGATACCACTTGTAATGAAATTACTTAAATAATAAAGTAGAATAGCATAAGTAGATCTAAATATGACTGAAATATATCCAAATATATGATAATAGATAAGCCACTTCGAGGGGGAAACCTCCACAAGCTTTAATAAGAGCAGAATTCACAATATGATGTTAAACAATTACCCTATACCTCCTATATATAGTCTATTTAGGCCATGGTTATTCCATAGGGTGACCTAATAACCAAATGATTGCATAGATAAATGTGATATAGCATTAAAGAGGGATAATTGAGCCACAATTTGGCTATTCCTATCCTCATACATGTGATAGGTTAGGGTCGTAGCACCCACCTTGGTCCTAAAAAATTTAGATGTTTCCTTCTACTTTTAAACACAATTATGGATGGGAAAACAAGATTTGGAAACATAGCTCTCAAGTTTCTATATATTTATTACATAGAGACCAACATTAGTAATCTATAATTGATTACAATTGGGAAAAATTGATACCAATTTATAAAGACCAATATCAGTTACCTATGAACCTAAAGGCAAAACAAAAATATGTGAAAAACATTTGTTTATCTCAAATTAGTATAAAAACTTTAGAAAACCTACAATAAAATGATGAAACAAAGACTTTATAAATTTTCAAAACTCATTACAACCTAAAACTTGTAAGAAAACTCAAAAACCAAATTACTATATCATTTTATACCCTATACCCTGATTGATGATGGTTAGTATAGGACCAATGTTAGTTTGAGAAAATTGATATTGATCATTGTGTAAACTGTGTAAGAATAAAAAATCCAAATACAAAAAGCAAAGTTAAAACTCAAAATTTTAAGATTATCAAGCATTCATTTGAAAATTTATGAGTTTCACTTTGGTCTCTTTGCTATGCGAGATTATTTAGGTCTTATCAGGCATGCCATTTGTGATCCTAGGAATTTTACAATAGAGAGGAGGTTAGTCTTGTGTTAGTCCATAAAATAATGAAATGAACACACTAATATGCTAACATTTCTAGCCTAGATCATAGAGGGAGCTTAATGAAAAAAGTTCAATTGAGAACACAACTAAAATACAAAAGAGAAACAATAATTTACCTTCCTTGAATGCTCCAAATGATTTTTTGTGTGGCTTGATCTACTTGTGCTTGAAGAGTTTTTAGCAATGGAGTTTGTGTGGCTCCTTCTCTCCTTGGCACCATTGTGATTTCTATTTTCTTGGTTTGGTCTAGATCAATGTTTTGGAATTATAACATTATTGATATAGATATTTTAATGAAACCAACATTATAACTCTATAATTTTCAAGCTCTCTTTTCAATAGGCAATAGCTTAGGGATGAATTTGTGAGAGGTTATGATTACATACAATATAATACCCCAATTAGGGATCTCTCAACATGATTCTAAGCATTGAAAAATGATGCACAATAAATTTTGGGATGTTCAATGATTTTTAATCTTAATTTTCAATGGTTGGTAGGGATCAGTATAAAATCTAATTAAGGACCATTGGTGGCCAGTTTTAGGTGTCTACACATCACATCTATAGGTCTAAAAAACTAAAGGAAAACCTCAAAATCCATATTTTCCAAGTTATAAGCTATGCCATTATTGTATTTGTTTTCCACATATTGCATGATTCACACACAAGCTAACACATACGAGAAAACTACATGAGTTTGAGGCCCTCTTCATAGTATTGGCTATGTAGGTAGAACCCACTGATAATGGGGTCTTCAAGTTTATTTTGACATTGTGTGCCTAATAATCCATTTTTAGCCAAGTTTACCATGATGATGAAGAAATAGGGTTTTAAAAATTCATAAGGAGTAATAGTCCATGACCTAGATTTGAATGAACCAAAGTGAAGGTGAAGAAAAAACCAAAAGCATCTAGGTGGTCGTATTCTTTTACAGTAGGAATTATATATAGGAAATTTGTGTCAAACCCATACAATAGTTTTAATGCAACCATCTTAGGATGACATTAGTGTCCAAGCCTCTAGAAATGTTAGATCCAAAATTTGGTGACTATTCTAGAACTATATTTTCACCTTGTTCTTGCTTGTTCTAGATCTAAAACTATGTCAACATCATAACCAACTAATTATTATACTTCTTATTATTTCCATGCATATCTTAATTGTACTTTCCATATTTAGACTATATCATTTTTATGAATATAATATATGCTTATATCTAAGTTTAGCATCTAATTAGCCTGTAATAAATATGATTATCACCCTTGTGCTATTACATTTTTATATAACCCTTAAATCAAATCTAGGGATAAAAATAAGATCACTTATATCATTTTAGGTATAAATTTTTGGTGAATCCAATGTGATCCTGAGCAACATCTTATAATTTTTTTTGTAACATGCCTTGACTATACTTTCAATGATAAACTTTTGACCAAATTATTTCCTAGAAGTCTGAAGGACTATGTTTTAAGGTGGTTTTATGATTTACCTCTCAAATCCATAAAAGCATTCAAACCTACTGTAGACCAACCTTTAGCACATTTTCCCATTAATATTTATGAAAAGTTTTCATATGCTCAAATTACCAAAATCAAAAAAAGAAACAATGAACCTATTAATAGATATGTCTTTAGATATAAGACAATCCTAGACAAAATGACCAATCTTATGTTATACAAAGGGTTGTAAGACATATTCAAGAAAATTTTTCTTGATCCTTTATATGATTCCATTGATTTTAAGAGGTTTAAATATTTTGATGACTCATGACATGTTTTGTAGGACCATGAAATGAACTTAATGTCATTGAATAAGATCAATTATGTAGTAAAGACACCATATACATCTACATCGAGTACCAAATTTACAATCAAACCAAATTATAAGGTAAAAGCTGTTGACCATAAAAAGGAAAAAAACCACCATGGTTAACATAGTTTCACAATAGCCTAATTAATTATCCTATCTAGTAAACTAAGGACACAATTTACACATTTACCTAAGTCCTCAACTTCATTATTACAATGATTAATTGAGTGTGAACTTATATCTCTCCCTATTCCTATATAGGTTGATATTATTTGACCTCTACACAAAGGATATGATGCAAATTCTTATTTTGACTATCATTAAGGACTAGGGAATTTTAAAAGTAGATTCTTTATCTTGAAGCAAAATATCCAAGACCTTATTGATAACCAAAAACTTATATTTGAGGATCCTCCAAAGGAATCAGGCTCACAACCTGGTGATCACCAAAAATAAAAAATATTTAAAAATAATATGCAAGACCATTATAAGAATGAACTAGAGTTTCAAATGACATACAATGCACATCTTCATCCATCACATTATGAGTACCGACCTTAGGGGATTATTGTTACTTACACATGATATATACCTCATAATATTTAGAGACCTTATATTTCCTTTGATGATAGTGAAATTAAGGATGATGACTATGATCTTCATTCTCTATTCATTTGATCATATGTTGATAAACACTCTATACACAATATTATGATTGATAATGGTGAAAGTGAAAAAATTTACACCATGAAATTACTTACACACTAGGTTTATACTCATCATGAATTACATCCCTCTACCAGATAGGTTAAATCATTCGATGGGAAATCCTATAGGGTTTGCGACAAGATTGACTTACATTTATAGGTCAATCCCACACATGGGGTTACTACCTTTTCAGTTATCACGTTAAAATTTATCTTTGATATGCTATTTGAAATACCTTGGATACACACTCTTAGATCAATATTGTCTAAGTGCATAGGTGTCTTAAATACATTCATGACAATTAGTTAATTACAATTTTAGAAATTCCATGTGAACATCTTCTTGAAAAAAAAGAAGCTGATACCCAGACAGCTAGTTATCAAGCCTGTTAAGGCTAATTCACCATAAAAGGGTAAGAAGTAATCAATCCCCATTATTAGGCACCACATAGTTGAGATACCATATCATTAAAGAAATACACTGGATTCTATATAATCCCCATATTCTACTACACACCATATTTAGATATCTAGAGCACCTCCAAATGTACATATTATTTTTAATTCTAAGAAAGAAAGGAACACTCAATGACGGATTATAAGAAACCATAATATTATTAATCTTACTATTGTTTCATGACCACATAGTCCTATTTTAGATACAAAGAGCACCATTTATACCACAGTAATAGATATTTCACCTATACATGCTTCTCAATAGTTTAAAATAACTATTACACTAGATTCACATTGGAGAGATCTCTGTGACCATCCATTGGATGGAATCATAAGATGATATTTCCTTTTAAAATATTTAAAAAATACCAAAATAATAAATAAAAAATATTCCAAAATATATTATAAAAATTATCACCTACATGTTCTTTTGGCTCCTTGGAATCTATGTGTCAGTTTCATGTTGATGGATGGAATATTTATTTACTCCTACATACACATGTGTGTCACACTTATACATGAGTGTGATGCATACATTCATAGATACATGATATATTATTAATTGTATGGTGGTCCTTCCCTTTACTCATGTCATGTAGACATTGGAGGCATATGCTTATTTAATTTTGATACACATAAGTTATATGATTTGATAATCATTCTACATTATAATATTTGATCTTACATATGTACTTACACATGCCATTATCCATGATTATATATTACATAGATTACTTGATATTTTATACACTTGAAATTTTTTATAACACATTTGATCCATGGGTTACTATGACATGTTTCCTAGTTGATTATGATTTAGTTTATGCACTTCCTTGAATGTATTACTTTTCTATCATATTGTGTTTTCAAGCATTTGAATATGCTCCTTTTTTTTTACAGCCCACATGCCTATATATGATTTCATTGAAATCTACATATGTCATCACATTTTGTACAGACATTTGAATATGTCATTCTTAATTTTGTTTACATTTGAATAAGTCATGTTCCTTAGATTTTGTGACATTTGAACATGCCCCTTATTTATGGTCTCCTTAGACCATTGAATTTTTTACTTGATTTTGAGTACTATTATGCATGTCATTATTTTTGTTTTGAGATTTTAATGTTAATATATATATGTTCCCATGATAATTATCATGCATCTTAGGCCTACATGTGATCACATTGGTTCTATGTGATTCAATTATATGTCTACCTAGACATGTTTCATCTATATGCTACATAGTTAAATTCATAGATTATATAGTTGTATTACCTTTTTTAGGTGAGGAAAATAACAATAAATATCTTTCCATCCCCTTAAAGGGGGGTATATTAGTAGGGGAATGTATTAAGGCATGTTCTCCATATTTGACATGGATTTTAGATTTAGTCGAGGCAAGCTTTGGAAGCATGTTCTCCACATTTAGTATATGGTACTTATATCCATTTTTATATTTAGTGTGGAAATTACATATGGACATGGATTATACACATTAAAAAGTCTTAGATTCAGTGGGGACATGCTTTGGAATCATGTTCTCTACACCTATTCAATACTTAGCATCTCCAGATTATAGTGGGAGTATGTTATGAAAAAATGTTCTCCACATTAGTAATTATATAAATTTTTATATTTCTATATATATAGAGGTTCCATGATTTGGAATCATGTTATTCACACTTAAATAGTTTTTTGAATTTTCCAAATCACATATTTTATGATTTAAATTCAAATTGTCACATAATTCTATACATTGATTGTTATACACAGTTTCATCATAATACATATCTAAGGTGCATATGTTATGTAAGGTGTGATTAATATTTTAAAATCCAAATAAGTTTTAGACTATAAAACTCTTTTATGGACTATTACCACATCATAATATTTTTTCATATTAATACCCTATCAACTTTTACAAACTTTATTGAGCCAATATACTATATCAATTGGTTCTTTTTTTGGTATGGTTAAGGTGATTAAATCACCCAATCATTCCACATTTTTATGTTGGACTTCATTTTATCATCCAACCTCCCTAAGTTATAAGTGTTATTGGGTTTTCTGATTGAACAATCTCAATTATGAGATGGCAACGAATTTTACTCCAAGGTTGGGGGTATGAGCCTTTCAATTTTTCTCTCTCTATATATCTATCTCCTTGGATATATGCACTTTCAATATATATACATATATTTTCCCTAATCTCAATTTTAGATCCTTATAATGATACACCTTTTTAAAATCAACTTGCCAATAGGCAAGGTGGTTACATTGACAAAATGGTGTATGCCTAAAAATTTCTCTTTCAATTTCAATCTATTATAAGTAATTTTAAATTCCATATTATATAAATTAAGTATACACTGTAACATGCTCTTGGTTGTTGGTCAGTCGCTAGTAAATCAATCAAGTTGTGCATGCACAAAGACAAGGTGTGAAAACACACCAAGGTACACATTCCATTTCTCTAAACTAGTAATTTCATTAATAGATTAAAAGGGGTGGAAATGTAGATAATATTTTTATGATTATATAACACCTCAATATTGTACACTTGGTAAACTTAGACCTTGTCTATTCCTATTAGTTCTAGACCTTTTTCCCACTTTTCAAGTCTCTCATCTTATCTACCTCATTCCCTTTACACTATATCTCTTAGTCTAACCAATAGTATGTTGATGATATAGGAATTATGTCTTTCCTATAATGTTTTAATTGTACTCATATTCTACCTATAAGTTATGAGCATGTACCTATTTTGCTACTTCTTAGACATTAACATCCAAGATAGACAATAGCATCAACATTAATGTCTTGACCTGATGCAAGCCAATTCCTTGACATCATTTATTTTTAAAATGAAATGTATCATAATGGTTAGTTTAAGTGCTTTAATGTGAGTAAATTATCCAAAGGGATTGATATAAATACAATATCAACTCACATTCATTCCTCACCTACAAGACTTAGCAAAAGACCACAGAGACCAAGGAAACTTATCAAAATCACTCTATTAAACATTCAATTTAAAAAATATTCCTTATTTTCACACTAATAATAGGTACAACACATCTACAGGTATGAATAACTAAATGACAAGTTAAGATCTTAATTTTCCAAGTTACAAGCTAGATTACTATTGTACTTAATTTCCATATATTATAATTCACACATAAGGCAACATGTAAGGGAGAACTACATGAGTTTGAGGCCATATTTAGAGTATTATCCATGTAGGAAATTACCACTAATAATGGGGTCTTTGGAGTTATCTTGACAATGTGTGCCCACTAACCCATTTTCCCCCAAGGTTACCATGATGATGAATAATTAGGGTTTTGAAAATTCTTGAAGAGTAATAGTCCATGACCCATAACTAAATACACAAGATCAAAGGTAAAGTAAAGCCCATTAGAATCCATGTGGTTTCATCTTTTTATAGAATATATTTCATATATTACTCTTGAATTAAACCTAAAAAATAGTGTCAATGGAAATGTCCCAGGTTGATGTTAGTGTCTAGGGGTCTAGAAGCATCAAATCTAGAATTTGATGAATGTTTTATAAATATATTTTAGCCTTCTTCCTACCTATTCTAGTTATATTACTTTATTTTGTAGACACATAAAAATGCACATGATATTTTTTGATGTCATACTACTTTGGACTATCATTTAACCCTACATCATGTAGACCACCTAGTCCATTAAGACTTGTTTACAAATTTAAACCCCCCACCCCAACTTAATGCATCATTTAATTAATATTATTTCCACAAATTCTCCTTTAGCCCCTTGACCACCAAAGGTTATCCTAATCATCAATGATTGTCTTGACCATCGATGGTTGGTTTCCCAACCTACTTTAAACATTAAAGCATTTCCAGCTCTTGTGTAAGATTAGTAACTCTCAGAATGGCAATTTTATTTTAAGGCAAGATTTTAAGATGATGATTATTGGAAATTTTATTCTACATCAAATTAGTAAATTTCACCATTCTCAATTCGAAACTTATGATTATATAATGAAAAGAGAAGGACATGTAAAGGGATCCAAAATCAAGTGCTTTTCATTCAAGTTCTCTTGTAGGTATCCAATAGTGTCATCGGTCACCTAAAGATTTGTTAGAATCACATTCAAAGGCCTGAAGAACCATCAATCTATCCAAATTAATCTAGGATCCCTTCACTAAACTTTAGGTATCTTATGATTATTTTCTTTAATCTATCCTATTTATAATCTCTCTATGTTATTAGAGTTACTCGTACCATATTCCCACCTTCTAGCCTTGTAACCAAATCATTACTTAACCAAATTTTTAATCAATATTTTCTATTCTGATCATCCCCCAGATTGACATAGGTAACTATTGATAGTCACCAAACTACCGATGATCAAACCTAATCATCTATGGTCACCCAACCACTGAAGGTCATCCCCAACCACCAATGGTTCCCATAACCATTGACAATTCACTATGCCATACATTCCTAGCAAACCATTTTCACCCATTTACCCCTAATCAAACCCCATTTTATATATTTCCCTCTAATCATAAGACCTTTTTTATTTTCTAAACTAGACCCTAACCACCCTAACATTAAAATTTAATCATTTTCTTTAACATGTAATTTATCATTTCCTTTCTTGTACATATTTATTTTCTTATCATTAAATGCAAGTACCTTCCTTTATCATTTCATACTTGATTGTCATAAAAAGTGGATTGATAGCCTCTTAGAAATCATCACACTTCTTAGATCTAGCTCATGCTAGGAAATCCACTCAACCAACCATCTAATAACCCCTTTATAGTCTTTCTTCTAATTTACAGCTTATTCATTTCTAGCCAAAGAGGAGTTCCTGCATTCATATAGATTCACATGTGCATTATACCAAATATTCTTCTACATACCCTATGATAATCTTTCTTTTATTTACTTTCAAAATTTAGAAATGAGGGAAATAAATTGAAACATTTTGGCATGCCCAATGGGACCTAGTTCCCTTTTTCTTCCTCTATTATTTTCTCATTGAATGAAATATAAAAATTTATTTTAGGGATTAAAATAAAACTTAAACATCCATTGATTACTTGTTGATCTTAGTTCATCTATAACTCAGGAGGAAAATTAATTTATCTTATCTTTCACATTTTTTATCACACACTAAACCAAACCAAAAAATAATTAACACATCAAAACATACCTAAGATAAAGCCCAACTAGGATTTCATCACCTAGCAGCAACCTTTCCCTCTCTTGACTATCCTACTTAGACTTCACCACTAAGGGGAGAACCAACTTAGATCTTTGGTTGAGTATAAACTCTAAACTTGGTATATTTTTTCTAAGTACTTGATACTCTTATCATTGTAGGATCATGAAGTGAGGGGGTAGGCCCTAATATCAATCCACATACCAAATTTCAATATAGATTTTCTCTCTTAAGCACCTAAATAACCTAAAAATATCCATAGATTGCCTCTTTAGTACTTGATTTATATGTTAAATTCCTCTTCACACTCTCTAAGGCTTAAGCCAAAAGTGATCTAAAAATAATCCCAAGGATAAACACACTTATAGTGTATGAATTTATTGTTTTGAATTCGTTTTGGTTGCTATTTGTTTAAGGTGTGAGTTTTGTCATAATATTCGCCAATTTCTTATATGGTCTTTACTAGACAATAACTAAGAAATCAAACCAACTAACCACCACCATCCTCTTCTTCCTCCATAAAGTAAACTTCTGATTTTGAGGGTTCCCCTCATTCTTCTCCCCCTCCTACCCAGATTATATTTTCTTTTGAATGTGATGCAAACTTTGTTGCATTCTTTGACATTAATCTAGTTACCTTTCAACATTATCTTAATAACTTTCCTAACCATACCTCTATTTCTTTGGTCCCTCCAATGGATCTTCCTTATGGTATGCCTCCCCATATTATGGTGTGTGTTACCTTGACCTAACCCTCACTAATCCAAGCCTCTTTTTATTCCAACATCCTATCTACTACTACTACCCAAACCCAATCCAATATTCTAACCTCCAACCAAACACCTCCTACCACACCCCACACTTCACATGTAGGTTCAACTCTACCTTTAGTTACCTATACTCCCCCTACCATGGGGTTATCTTCTACTCCTACTTCTTCCCTTCCCTTTATCTCAACCAATCCACCAAATTCTACCCCATTTCAAAATCTAATGTTTTTTAATACCTCAAACACTTTCATTTATTAGCACTATAGTCACCACCTAACCTCAACCTACCCAACCTCCACCTGCCACCTAAACCATACCTTTGAGTCAACGCACATCCATCCCCTAATAAATACCTATTATAACCTATCAATATGGGTATAGACCACTTTACACTCAACCATTTATGCCAATCAACTCTTATGTGGCACTATCTCAACCTTTCATCACCACTTACCACTATGTGGCCTCTTTAGTGCCTTCTCCCACCTATCCTTATATAGCTTCCACTTAACCCCAATAGAATGTACCTCTCAATTATGCATCTTCCCAATCTTAGCTAGATTTGATAAAGATGCTAAAGGATAAAATGACTAACTTAGAATCATCTATTTCCATATCTCGTAAACTTTTATCCTATTACCAAATTTATAATGAACCTATCCATCCTTCCATTCTCATCCACTCTTATCCTCCTCAATGGGAGTTGCCTAAATTTTACAAATTCTAACCCAAGAAGGATCCCAAACAACATTTGAGAGAATTCAGTCACTCTTGTTACTTGATTGCATATGATGATGCTCTCTTCCTTTTAACCCTCCCAATGTCTTTATCAAGACTTGATCTTGATTGGTATAGCTCTCTCCCTACAAACTATATATTCTCCTTCTCCCAACTAGTCCAAATATTTTTAGAACATTTATTGGTAAACATAACTAAAAAGGTTTCCATAACTAACCTCTATTCTATCAAACAATTTGATGGCAAGTCAATTGTTGATTTTGTGGCTAGATGGAGAGGCCTCATCAATCAAATTTCCTTCACCTTACCCCAACCTAAATTAATTAAAATTTTATCTAGGGGTTGTGATAAGAATATTTCACCCACTCTAAAAGTTAAAACTTTATGAACATTTGATGAGGCATTCAACATGGCACAAAAACTTAAAAATCATGCCATTGATGAAGGGAAATTGAAATTACAGAGTAAGAATTTTACTTTTAAACCCAATGACCCTCCCTTTACCAAAACCACCAACCAATCTAATACCAAGGCAAAAACATCCACAAATTTGATGTTTCTAAAAACTTCCCCACCTCCAATTGTTAACCAATCACATCAAAACAATTCTTCTAAATCTTCTTATCCACAAAATCAAACTCAAAATCAAGTCGCTCTAAGATAATATACTCCCATTAGGGAGTCATATGCATTTATTTTAGATAAGCTACTCAAAGCTAACCTTATCCAACTTCCACCAATTAAACCACCTTAATAATTTGAATCTTCTCACCCCATACTTGGGTGGTATAATGAAAATGACCATTGTGCCTTTCACCAAACTATTGGACATGACATTAATAGATGTAATAACTTTAAAAGTCATGTCCAAAACCTAATTGATATTGGAGATCTTGATTTTTATGACCCCAATTCACCTTCTAATAAATATCTCACCATTTTTTGTAAGCCTTTCCCAAATCGTGCTCCTTCTACCCAATATCAAGACAATAAACTTGAATCATCTAACTCACATGAGGCACATACAATAAATGTTATCAATAATGTGCCCATTGTTGAAGCGATCATTATCTCTATCACCCAAATAGAGGAAACCAACCCACCATATATTCCTTCAGAGACCCAAATGGAGGAGTTAACCACCTCTCTCTTTACAGTTAGTATGACCATAAATTTATCTACCCCTCCTTTGGTAGAAACACCCAAAGAGGCAATCATTATTTTAACCACTTCCTCCACCTTTCTGATCTAGTGGTAGAATTACCTACTTCTTTGGATTACCAAACCAAAGAAGCAACCATACCTACCTCTCCCATTGTAGAACCATTTATGCCCTCTTTGGAAGCCATTCCCCAAGATATTTTTACCTCATCTACCCAATCACCATCTTTGGAGCCTCCCACCAATACCAAAATTGAAACCATACCTTCCACCAATATTTATTCTCCACTCAAAGCCTTAAGATTTGAGACCAATGATCAAGGAATTATGATCATTTATAGGTCCTTCTCTAGGGTAGTCCAAAGTTTATAGTTCACATCCCGACCTTTCTTTGATAGAGCCACCTTTTGACATCGACTTGGACTTCTTTATCAAAGCAAGTCTAATTCCTTAGCTTTGCTTGATTCCACACTTAATACCATTATAACCACCCTACCAACTACCTCCTCTAAATTCATAAGTTAACCATATCAAAAACCTCCATCTAAAATTTCCAAATCACCTTATGATTTTTTCACCAAACCAATCAAGAACCTAGGGATCCTTCCCACACCTAGTCACACTCACCCTCCTTTGAGATTGGACTTAACTCCATCAAACCCACCAAATCCCAATATAATTAATTCCCTTGAGAAGGACTAACCAAATGTCCACCAAAAAATAGAGCCATACCACCTCCTTTCAACCTACCTTCCATTTTGGGACTCCATACTTCTACCATCCCCATTACCTATTCTTCTTCTAAGAAATCATCTCCTTTTTCTCTACCTATAACCACCAAACCATCTATTGATTCATTATTCCTAACCAAACTATCCCCATCTACCTTTCCATTTATAACCAAACCTTTTTCATCCAAGTTTCCAACCCCCAAGATGATCAGATCCAAGCAAACCCAACCAAAACCCCCAACCAAGATCATTCCTCCAACTACTACATTCATAAAGAATCCTATACCCAATAAAGTTCTCACCCCTAAAATATAAAATCCATTACCTACAACACCTTTTATAGAGTCCTACACAACTATTTTTCAAAGTTTATTGAAAAATTATTCTATTATCTTGCCAAAAATTTTGACCCTACCCATCCTAAACCAACCCGAATCAATGACAATTTGAGTTATCTTTACCATAGGACTCCTAGAAATGATACATAGAACTATAAAGCTCTCCAAACACTTGTTCATAGCATTTTAGATGAAGATGATCTATTGGAGGAACCGTCATTGAGCCCATCACCTACTGCATTACTTAACCAGGCCATCCAAGAAACACCTACTCTCTCACCCTCACCTAATAGAAAAGAGGAAGAGTCAAAGAAAATATCAAGTACCCTTATCCACACCATTCATATGGTTACATGTACCTAGGCCCAATAGAAGGATAAGTATAAATACAATATAACCATCCCCTGGACTTACCCTTCAACCTCTGAACCTACCAACCAAACCCAAGTATCTCCATTTCCACACTCACAACCCTCAAAACCCAAAGTTTCCATTTTGGGATCCCCATCTCCAAACCCTACTACATTTATCCAATGGCTCATTTTAAAATAACTTCACTGGACATTGGTAAAAATGAGTCTTTACAATATAATCATCACTTCACCTCAACATCATCTAGCATTAATGGAGGCTCTACATTCTGTAAAAGTTTAACTAGATGATCCACGACCTCTTGCATCCTTTGTTGGATCCCTCTACCAAGCCACCCTTATCACCTTTAAAGATTAAAAAATATTACCATTACATACTAAAGATCATGATCACCCACTCTTTGTCATGGCATACATCAATCAAACCCATGTCAAAAGGGTAATGATTGATAGAGGAGCTAGTGTCAACATCATCTCTTCCCATGCGTATGACCAATTTCAACTCCCCACAAACATCATGTTTGAGAGTATAGTGGTCCTTCACTCTTTTGATGGTATGATAACAACCACCTTAGGGATCATAGTGCCCCACATCTATTTAGGACCTCAAACCATTCCTAAACTATTTTATGTTATCGAGGGTGAGTTCCAATATAATGTGTTACTCAGATGCCCTTGGATTTATGTAATGGGTTGAATCTATTCCACTTTACACTAATGCATCAAATTTTAGCATGAGGGATAATTTATTACAATCAAAGTTGATCTTAGTCCCTTTGCCTCATGCAATATGACCTATCAACCTAATAATGTTCTTATTCCTCATTCATCCACCTTACAACTAGATTCTAATCAAACCACTTCATCACCCACTATCAACAACATTCCCCCCCCCAACCTTAATGATGAAGAATCCACTAGATCGTCCATTACTTCATCACAAATTCTAGTGGAATACCCCCTATAATCAAACTTTTAATGAATTTGACTAAGGGAATATCACCTTCTAGCTTTATATGCTTTCCCTACTATGCATGAATATGGGAATCTTAAAAATGACCCTTCTTATGACCCTAGCATTGATACTATTGTCACCTTTGGGCTTCCCAACAATTGTAAAAATTTCATCTATGGGGGACTTGATTAGCCACTTATAGCTCCCAACACCACTCCATTTGTCTAACCCTTTACTTCTAACTTTTCTTACCTAAGTAACCTAGCCTTTTACAAAACCTATATTTATCAATGAATTTGGAAGGGATTTGGCCTTGGCCTCTATGAATAAGGACCTTATGAGTTTCCCATTATTAAAACACAAAAACCTCATGAATTCTTTGGTCTTGGGTTTGAACCACTAGAAGAACCCATATCACCAAAAACCCATTACTACCACCACCAAAGAAATTCCACCTTTACCAACCCCATCTTCCCAATCTAAGTATTTTGACATGATGTCAGCTAATGTTTTTTATCCACATTGTTATTTTAGGCTTCCTAACCTATTGCAAGGATGGCCAAACTAAAATCATTCCTCTCATTCACCTGAAAATGATTGAATGAAATTCTCCCACCATCAACACCATCCAATGTCAAAATGACAATTTTATTCTCACTTACCTCAGTGCAGAGGATTCCTTTATCCATAAATCTCTCCCTCCTAATAACTAAACAATGCTAAATGAATCAACGATTGATATAAATTTGGGAACTCAAGATAACCCTTGTATCATCAAAATTGGCCAATCTTTAAATTCCATAGAGTAACAATATTAACCTTCTTTCCTTCATGACCATAACATAACATTTACTTAGTCTTATTAAGACATGTATGGCATTGATCCTTCTATCACTCTCTATAACATCATCACTCATATTGAGGTTAAGTCAGTTTAACAAAAAATTCAATGTATGCATCCTCATATAGATCTTCTCATCAAATAATAACTTCAATGCCTTCTATCCATTAGCTTCATCCAACCCATTGACTATCCATAATGGGTTTCTAATATCATTCCCATCACTAATCCCACAGGGGGTCTTCACCTCTACATTAACTTTCATGACCTCATTCTTGCCTACCCTAAAGGTGTCTTTCCTCCACTAATATCAACCAACTTGTTAATCTCATGGTTGGCCATGAAATGTTATCTCTCATGGATGATTTGTTTGTTAGGGTGTGGAGCTAAAAGCTTCACCAAGGAGCAGACTTAAACAGGTTCGGGTCTACACAGACACCGGCGTCGGTCAGGAGCGACCGACGTCGGTCAGTTGTAGTTACAGAGGCGCCGACGTTGGCAGTAGGGTCGACCGGCGACGGTCACAGGCGAACAGGCAGGAACTGACATCGGTTACCTGCGTGTCCAGAAAGCTATTTCTGTGGACAGAAGCGAGTGTTTGCATGATAAGTTTGAGTTGTGGACTCAAGCTTGCATCTCTATTATTAGCATTACTATTTTTAGAGCCCTTGTTGAAGAGGCTTAACTATTTGTTGTAAGAGCATGCTCAAGTTTCCTATTTCTATATGTAGGAAAGATCTTCTTAGCTTAGATGTAGAATGTATCAGTAATAGTAGAACATTGTGAATGTTTGAAGGATAGTACTGAGTTGCATCAATCCAGGTTGTTGGATTTGATTGTACTTGAGAGAGAGCTCTTGAGGAATAGAGATCTAGTGAGAGATCTTGTGTGCATCTGAGAGAGGTGTGGAAGAATGAAGTTTCTTCAAATTGTATTCCCATTGCAAAGAGTTTTAATACAAGTCTTTAGGGTGTTTTCTTATATATCTTGTTCTGTGCTATTTATCATTTTAGTTACTTATCTATCTAATTTATTTCTACATTTATTGCTATCACAATTGTAATCTATTATTGGTTTGATCCCCCAACAATTGGTATCAGAGCCTTGGTTACAGGTTCAGAGCTTGATATTTGGTATCAAAGCTCAGGTTCACTAACAAGTGGTTCAGATCTGTGTAGTGTGTTTGGATTACAAGTTGCTCACAGGGGTTTCTATAGGGATTTCTGTTGAGTGGGAGAAGCAATGGCAGAAGAAAGTAAGTTGAGAATGGAAAAGTTTAATGGCAAGAACTATCAACACTGGAGAATGCAGATAGAGGACTATCTGTATCAGAAGGATCTTTACTTACCGTTAGGTGGGATTGTAAAGAAGCCCAAGGACATGGAGGATGAAGAATGGAAAGTTCTTGATAGAAGGGCTCTTGGGTCTATAAGACTGAGTCTGGCCTCCACTGTGATATCTAATTTGTCACAGGCAAAAACTACGATAGAGTTGATGACTACGTTAGCAAATATGTATGAAAAACCCTCAGCTTCAAATAAGGTATATCTTATGAAGCAGTTATTTAATTTGCATATGAATGAAGGTGGATCTGTTTCTACTCATTTGAATGATTTCAATGGTATTGTGAATCAATTAAGCTCAGTAAATATAGTGTTTGATGATGAGATAAAAGCTCTTTTAATATTATGTTCTTTGCCTGAAAGCTGGCATGGCTTAGTAATGGTAGTTTCTAATACTACATCTGCATCAAATATTTTGAAAGTAGAGGATGTTGTTAGTGTTATCTTGAATGAGGATATACACAGGAAAAGCACAAAAGAGGCATCCGAGAACGCTTTAAGTTTTGAGAGCAGGGGAAGGCAAAAAGAGAAGAGCAAGAAAGGCAGAGCAAGATCCAAGTCTAAGGGGAAATGCAGATCTAAATCCAGAAATGGCAGGAAGCCACAATGCTAGAATTGTGGAAAGATGGGGCACATAAGCAGAGATTGTTGGTCAAAGCCTAAGGAGGACAATCAACACGAAGGAAAGGAAGAGCCAAGATTGCAGGTATTGCACAGGATGCTTTAATTTTCTCTCTGCATAATAATATAGAGTCTTGGGTATTAGATTCTGGTGCATCTTTCCATGCTACTCCTAACAGGGAATATTTCAGTGACTATATCCATGGAGATTTTGGAATAGTGTACTTAGGGGATAATGAGCCTTGTAAGATTACTGGCAAAGGTAAAGTGCAGCTGAAGATGTAGAATGGCAACACATGGGTGTTGAGAGATGTGATGCATGTTCCTAGTTTGAAGATAAATTTGATTTCTGTAGGTAAGCTAGGTGATGAGGGTTGTACAGTAACTCTCACAGCAAATTCTTGGAAGGTGACCAAGGGTGCACTCGTTATGGCCAGAGGTAAGAGAGAAGGTACTCTCTATTTGTGTAATTGTGTTATTAACAAATCTCCTTTAGTTTTATCTACTTCAGATGTGGATGCTAAATTGTGGCACTCAAGGCTTGGCCACATGAGTGAGAAGGGGATGTCAATTCTTAAGTCTAAAGGTATGCTTTCAGATTTGAAAAGTATGGATCTAGAATTTTGTGAGCATTGTGTATTTGGAAAATAGAAAAGGGTTAGTTTTCTCAAGACTGGGTCTACTAAGAAAAGGCAGAAGTTGCAGCTTGTTCACACAGACGTGTGGGGACCGGCTCAGGTAGCCTCTATTGGCAGATCATGGTACTACATTACATTCATAGATGACGCCACAAGAAAGGTATGGATCTACTGTATTAAAAAGAAATATGATGTTTTTGAGACTTTTAAGATTTGGAAAGCTATGGTTGACAATGAAACAAGCAGAAGATTAAAGTGCTTGAGATCTGATAATGGCGGTGAGTTCTGTAGTCTTAAGTTTAACTGGTATTGTTACACTCATGGAATCCGAAGGCAAAGGATGGTTCCAAGGACACCTCAGCAGAATGGTATTGCTGAAAGGATGAACAGAACTATCATGGAGTGTGCAAGATGTATGAGATTGCATGCAGGGTTGCCCTTAGAGTTTTGGGCAGAAGCAGTTGACACTGCAGTGTACCTGATTAACAGAGGACCCTCTACAGCTCTGGATGGTGGAATTACAGAAGAGGCATGGACAGGTAAAAAGGTCGATCTCTCATATCTCAAAGTTTTTGGTTGTGAAGCCTTTGTGCACATAGATAAAGAAAATAGAAAGAAGCTTGATGCTAAGTCTATGAGGTGCACATTTATTGGCTATGGCTTAGATGATTTTGGTTTCAGATTTTGGAATCTAGGAACTAACAAGGTAATCAGGAGCTGTGATGTTGTTTTTAATGAAAGAGTGATGTACAATGATCAGATAAGGAAGCTAGATCAATCTGGGCAGAGCAATAGTGAATTGGACGAAGTTATGGTCCAAAATGAGCTCGCGGGAAAAAGAAATAATCACTTGTAGGAAAACACAGAGACCGACGTCGGCAGGTTAGGAACCGGCGTCGGTAGTACAAAAACCGATGTCGATCATACAGAGACTGATGTCGGTAGACCAGGCACTGAGGTCGGTCAGGCAGAACCGACGTCGGCTAGTGACAGGTCTACAGGTGGCCAAGGTCGGTCACTGTCAGAAAATTTGGGTGGACAGATTGTTGAGAACGAGTCCAAGACACCCACCAGGAGGTCTGAAAGGGTAAGTAAGCCTCCAATTAGATATTCTCCTTCCTTATATTATTTATTGCTAACCGATGGTGGAGAACCAGAGAGTTTTGAAGAAGCATTACAAGTGGAGTCCAGGAGTAAGTGGGAGCGTGGCATGGTTGAGGAGATGGAGTCCTTAAGAGAGAACCAAACATGGGATTTGGTTGAATTGCCAGCTGGTAAGAGAACACTGAAGAATAGATGGACCTATAGGTTGAAGGAAGGTGAGGATGGACAGATGAGATATAAGGCCAGATTGGTAGTGAAAGGATTTGCACAAAAGCCAGGTATTGACTTTGGTGAGATTTTTTCTCCTGTTGTTAAGATGACTTCTATAAGGGTTGTATTGTCTTATATTGCTTTTGAGGATTTGCATCTCGAGTAGCTAGATGTTAAGACAACATTTCTTCATGGATATCTGGATGAGGAAATTTATATGGAACAGCCAGAAGGATTTGAGGTCAAGGGTAAGGAGAAGTTTGTGTGCAGGTTGAAGAAAAGCTTGTATGGCCTCAAGCAAGCTCCAAGGCAATGGTACTTAAAATTTGATAGGTTTATGACTGAGCATGGCTATAGTAGGTGTCAATCAGACCATTGTGTATATTTCAAGAGATTTGATAATGGTAGATATATTATTCTATTGTTGTATGTAGATGACATGTTGGTTGTAGGGTCTCACATGCAGGATATCTCAGAGCTTAAGGTGAAGTTAGCTCAAACGTTTGCTATGAAGGATTTGGGAGCAGCTAATAAAATCCTTGGCATGAGCATTAAGAGAGACAGGAAAAATCACAGGTTGATACTGTCTCAAGAAGATTATGTGAACAAGGTGTTGGAGAGGTTTAATATGCAGGATGAAAAATCGATAAGTACACCTATGGCTGGACATTTTAAGTTAAGTAAAGAACAATGTCCTAATTCACATGAAGAGGTAGAGTACATGAGTAAGGTTCCATATTCTTCCACAGTAGGGAGTTTGATGTATGCAATGGTGTGTACTAGACCAGATATTGCCCAAGCAGTGGGAGTAGTAAGTAAGTATATGGCCAATCCAGGTAAGGAACATTGGAAAGCGGTTCAATGGATCCTTAGATATCTGAGAAGAACTAGCAGCAAGCATTTGTGCTATGGAGGTTCAGATACTTCTCTACATGGTTATGTAGATTCAGATATGGCAGGTGATTTGGATGGTAGGAGGAGCACCACAGGTTATGTTTTTACTGTAGGTGGAACGGCGGTTAGCTGGATATCTAAGTTGCAGAAGGTTGTAGCCTTGTCAACTACAGAAGCAGAGTATATTGCAGCCACAGAAGCTAGCAAGGAGATGATATGGATGACACGGTTCATGGAAGAGCTTGGAAGGGAGCATGGGAGTTACAAATTGTATAGTGACAGTCAGAGTGCAATCCATTTAGCTAAGAACTTAGCTTTTCACTCAAGAACCAAGCACATACAGCTAAGGTACCACTTCATACGGCAGGTATTGGAAGATGGTGAGTTGAAGCTGGAGAAAATCCATACAGACAAGAATCCTGGTGATATGCTAACAAAGCCAGTTATTAAGGAGAAGTTAAATCTTCATTCAACTTCTATTGGTCTTCATGATTGAGTTGAAGATGGAGGAGCTAGAAGATGTTGCTGTACAGGTACTGGTGCAGCTGGTTTATCTCCAAGTGGGAGATTGTTAGGGTGTGGAGCTAAAAGCTTCACCAAGGAGCATACTTAAATAGGTTCAGGTCTACACAGACACCGGCATCGATCAGGAGTGATCGACGTCGGTCAGTTGTAGTTATAGAGGCACCAACATCGGCAGTAGGGTCGGCTGGCGACGGTCACAGGCGAACAGGCAGGAACTGACGTCGGTTACCTACGTGTCCAAAAAGCTATTTCTGTGGACAGAAGCGAGTGTTTGCATGATAAGTTTGAGTTGTGGACTCAAGCTTGCGTCTCTATTATTAGCATTACTATTTTTAGAGCCCTTGTTGAAGAGGCTTAACTATTTATTGTAAGAGCATGCTCAAGTTTCCTATTTCTATATGTAGGAAAGATCTTCTTAGCTTAGATGTAGAATGTATCAGTAATAGTAGAACATTGTGAATGTTTGAAGGACAGTACTGAGTTGCATCAATCCAAGTTGTTGGATTTGATTGTACTTGAGAGAGAGCTCTTGAGGAATAGAGATCTAGTGAGAGATCTTGTGTGCATCTGAGAGAGGTGTGGAAGAACGAAGTTTCTTCAAATTGTATTTCTATTGCAAAGAGTTTTAATACAAGTCTTTAGGGTGTTTTCTTGTATATCTTGTTCTGTGCTATTTATCATTTCAGTTACTTATCTATCTGATTTATTTCTGCGTTTATTGCTGTCACAATTGTAATCTATTGTTGGTTTGATCCCCCAACATTCTTGGGATATAATTAGATCTTGATTGCTCCTAAAGATTTTAGACACCTAAAACTAGCCATTGATAATCTCTAATCAAGATTTTAGCTTATTTCCATCTAAAACACATAATTTGGCCTAGAAACACTAAAACATGCAAAGTAATGTGAAAATGATATATTAAAGTTCCAATTTTAGCTAGGGTATCCCTAAATGGGGCAATGCAATTTATGGACTAGCTAACTTTGATTAGTTCATTCTGAGTCAAAATGACAAATTTACACCTACGTGCTATGAACTACTCTTTCCTATCAAATATTCTACACAAGATGCGTGCCTTTGTTATTTTTTGTTGGTAACATCTTAGATGGGAATATGCATCCAATACATTTAAAAGTTCCTTCTAATTCTAATCCAGTCAAAATTATGACTAATAATAAGGCATTCTGATCAATTTGAGTAATTTGTGCATAAAGTGCTTAATCATGCTTAAGAGCTTATTAACCCAAATCAAAGCCTAATTAAGAATTCCATGGAAACTTGTTGAATACTTATTTTTGGAAATGAATATTAAATATCTACATCATCAAATGACCTCATTTCTTGGGAAGACATCCCTAGGCCATAAATGCCACAAATATTAGGATTCATGCCCTCCATTCCTCATCAATGCCTTCCATGATGCCCTCCATGCCTCTTAATTTCCCCTTATTCCAATGTCATGATCAAGATAATTACAAACTTAATTCTAGAAATTTAATTTATCCTCAACCACATATCTCAATCTTGAGATGGATGGTTGAGGTTGATTCTAATTAAATTCAAAAATCTATAAATAGGAGGCCTCACAACATAATTTCTAAGCTTAATTTATGTAAAGTTATAATGTAGGATTGGTTACAAAAGCTTCATGAAAATAATGTTACCATGCCAAATTGATTCAAAGCCAAGCCACAATTTAAAGGTTCCAAAGAGATATGAAGGTATCAAAGCTTCCATTGCCAAGGACTTCATGAGCACAAGCTGAGCAAGCCATCACTACAAAGTCATTTGG
This sequence comes from Torreya grandis, assembly GCA_037957365.1. Taxonomy (NCBI): domain Eukaryota; kingdom Viridiplantae; phylum Streptophyta; class Pinopsida; order Cupressales; family Taxaceae; genus Torreya; species Torreya grandis. The sequence goes on from JARHVA010000056.1 coordinate 7,274,193, forward strand.
AGCATCTATGGAAGGTGAAGGAATTATTATGTTTTCATTCCTTGCTTTTTAGTTGTGTTTATCATTTGATTTTGTTAACTAATCTCTCCTTGTTTAGGCCTAGAGATGTTATGCTATTAGTGTGTTTATTTCACTTTATTTTCATTTTGGAAGTAACACCATACTAACCATCCTCTCTTGAGTCAGATTCTTAGATCCCATAATGACATGCCCGGTGGGACAAGACACATCCTACGCATGAAGGAGATCCTTTTTCAACTTTAAAATATTTATTTAAGATCTTAAAACTCTTGAAAATTTATTTTTTAACTTTATTTTACCATTTTTAGTTACCATGGTTTTTACATAGTAACTGACATCGATAGAAGTACTAACATCAGTTCCCTACCTTAACTGACATTGATCAGTAAAAATGACATCGATTATATCTCAATTAGCTGTAACTAATGTCAATGGTATTAACTAATGTCGATCATTGTGTTTTTCCAAAAACATAGACCTGAGACCTCTTTTTCCAAAGTTTGTTATTTCAAACTCAAAAGAGCTTCAAAGCTAAAGGATATGCTAACAATTTTGCTATAGGACCCAATGGGATATTTGCTCAAAACATTTTTAAATCACTTTTTCATGCTTAAAAATTGATTAAGAACCTTGTTTTAGTTTTTAATAAAGAATTTTTAGAAGTTTTTGGGTGAATGTTTTCAAAGTTTAAAACTAAGACAAACGGGTCAAATGAACACCACCAAACATTTTATTCGGTTTTAAAATTTAACACACTTGTGAATTTTTGTTTGCAATAGTTTCTTAGTTAGATTTTGTTTGGAAAAAGAGGAATGTTTCATGTATTCTCTTCCATTTTTCCCCTATAGGGAACCCTTGGAATCAAAATCACCATTCCTAAGACTTAGAAAGAAAGTCATCTAAAGCACTCCCCAAAAACTCATCAAAGTTTGGGTGACCTTAAAAATGATCCTAAAGTCTTTTTATTTTCATATTTTCTTTGTTTTTATTCATCTTGACTTGTGAGGGGGACTTCATCACCCCCACAAGTTCTTTAGAGAAGATTTGACATGGGTTTTCATCTCCTAGCATTGATTTCATTTTTCTCCTTTAGAGTTACACACAGGACATAGTAGCACTTTGGACATCGCACTACACTAAGTGAATAGTAGGATGTAGTGGTTAAAAAAAGGACTAGAACTTTTTGCAGCAATCCAAGTGATATGGACCCAAAATCTATGCTTTTCTTTTTAATTATTTGGCATGAAAGTCATTGTGCAATTGATTCCCCTAGATCATTCAAAAAAAATTTAGATCTTAGACAAATCCCCACTTGTAATGAAAGTATTGTTCATGCAAGGTGCACTGTAAGGTCCATGTTACATTACTACTATCATTTGAAAGAAGTGGGGGTATAAAAACCCTACTATATAATGCACATTTACTTTTGGATGAACACTTAAAATACTCTCAAATAACATATATTGATGGATTCCAACAATACCAAGCAACCTTGTTAGTTTAGGATCTAAGGGTGATTAATTAGTTGATTTTTTCCTAGTTTAAATTCTTATGTGGAGTCAAAAACTTGGTGTAAACAAACAATCCAAACCAAACACATAGTCCCATTTTTCTTTAAACATAGAGGCATTATGCTACCCATGTGAGATCATCCATTTGCCTTGTTCAAATTTCATCAAAAGCTTGAGAGTAATATCATCCACTTTGGAATATTTATGGTACCTAATTGAGTGTAGATTGTTACCAAATTTGTTTAAATCCTTCATTTATAATTTAAATTCAAAATTACACCTTTACAAGTTCATAAGGTTGATGTGTTGAGTGGGTTCACCATTTGTACTAAACTTGAGGGAACTTAGGTTTAATTTTCAATTTAGGTTGAAGGCCATTTAAGACTCATAATCATTATCATCACTTGATAGAGTTGAGCCATTTTTTTCTAAACACTTGCACTTTAAGTATATGCACCACCATATTTTGAGTTAAAAAAGATAGTGTTATGCTGTCAAAATTATAGGAGAACATCTTTGCCTTAGAAATTTTTAAAATCAAACCTTTTTATCCCACCTTTTTGGGTAGTATAGCATCGTTATGCTACCCAAAACATTTTAAACATTATTTCATAGACCCTCTTGCATAGAGTTTCAAATTTGTTCCTATAAAATTAGGCCAATCCAATTGTACTTTTTTGTCTAAAACATAATTATACTATTCACCTTTATCTATTTTGTTTGTCAAAAGAACCAAGTTTTATACCATTATTTATGTGAAATAAACTATTGTTAAAGTACCTTTTATTTCATAACTTATACCTAGTTGACCAAGTTCATGTCCAAGAATCAAATGCCTAGTGTTCGTTAGAAGTGTTTCAAATATGTTAGATTAAAACTTTCATCTATTTTTAAAGTCTAGCTTTTGACTCTATTTGGCCAAAATTCCTAGCACATGCCTTGATTAAGCCTAGATTTTGACACCACATTTGGACAAAACACCTAGCAACTTTTAAATTCCTACATTAGACTAATTTGAAACACTTCAACCTTAGAGTTTGGCATTCTAATTTTTTATCCATTTACTTACTTGTCTTTGTGTGAATAGTGAAACATTAGATACTTTACATTAGCTTGTTTCCTCATAAATTTTTGCATAAACCTGTTGATCCTTTTGACAAATCTAGATCAAGTTAGAACATCATCTATTTTAGACATTATCCTTTTTGGAGTTTGTAGAACTCTTTGACCTTTTATCGTAAATCATTGACTATGGATCCCAACATGTATTCCTACACTCGTAGTGGACTCATGTACAATCCAAGGATTAGTAATGTATTTACATAGGAATAAATGGTGTAATATCCCTATATAGATAATATTACTTATGAGATGGATTCGTATCCCTCTTATAATACTCAATTAGGGGTTCAAAGCCAATTTATGTTAGCTAACTATTTGGTTAACACACCACCTTATATAGAATAGGACCAAGAATAAACCATGCAATACTTAGCTATAATACTTGTAGTGGACAAGACAATACTTCAACAATCATATTCCACTAATATAACTTCCACATATCATCCATTTTTGTTTGAACAACATTTATTATAGAATAAAGATGAGATTTTGGTTAGAGCCATCGAGGTAGGGGCCAAGTTTCCAGCACACTTCCCCCATGAAAATTTACCAAGTCTAGTAAGAGTGCCCCATAATATAGTTTATGATCAATAGGCTTCTTCTAGCAATCTTATATCTCTAGTCCAAATAGAGTACCAAGAGCCTAATATATCTGATCGAGGCAAAAACATCATGGAAGAGCACTTTAACCAAATGCAAATAGCATATCAAACCTACTTGAATCTAGCACATGATTTCAATCAGATGAACATGGTAAGTAAGCCTCTCATTGGCCTAGTTCTTTTAATAGGAGTGATGATAGAGTTAATTGGATAAGAGAATCTAAATTCTGACCCATTTATACAAACTACTTCAATAGATAACTTGATACATATACTAGTTATTGAGTGTCTTCAGATTTTACAATAAATAATGAGCCAAACATAGTGGTCAATGTGAAAATAGCATCAAATTTTGATCAAAGTGGTACTAAAGCATAAAAAACTAGACAACAACATTCACCTATAGTTAGTCCTATGAGTAGGTCATTATACCAAGGGATAGGAGTTTTTGCACCCCAACCTCAACCAAATGCTTCCTCAACTATACAACATATGGAATTAGGTAATAAAACAATGGCTGATGTTACACCTCAATGATAGAAGTTGATGAATCCTACTCCTCCTCAATAAGTAGCGAGTATTATTCCATAACAATAGACATAGTCTAGTGTATCAATGCAACAAAAGATGAATACATTACCACCTCAATCAAGGGAAATAAATATTCTATCCCACTAGGTAATGATGAACATACCTTTTTAGTCATAAACTAATATGTCAGTCTAAAACTAAGCAATGACTAGTCAACAACATGCAAATATTCATCAATGATAGATGCTAAATTTGTAACCTACTTTCACTTCCTCACAAGGATTCATGTAACAAGGAGGTCCCCGTGTTTTTTAGGTACCTAATATAAAACCATTGGTTCAAAATGTGTCACAAATATAGAGATAGGGTCTTGGTCCACAAGTTCCCTCTCAATAATAAGGTTTGATTAGTCAACCACATGTCCCTTGTCAGCCACAATAGGCACAATATAATTATATCCCTCCATCCCAACCACAAAAATCCCTAGGTCAAACCTTTATCACCAACCCAAACTAGAATATTGCATAGCCAAATGTGTAATTTCAAATACATCCCAGTCCACATATACATTTCCTATTCCATTCCCCAACTAAACCAATATACCTCAATAGGTATCTCCATAATATCTTAGATAAAGTGTTCCACTTGTGACCTCCCAACCATGTATCCAAACCAACATTCTCCCTCAAACCAATATCCCTTCTAGTTTTCTCTCCCAAAAATTGCAACAAATTAAGGATTCAATTTATATTATTTAGGCTAGGAAGCAGGCCAAAAATTTAAAATTGGATGATGTATGTTCTTATCCATTCAACATGGAGTATTTTTAGATACCATTTCCTCTAGGGTATGAACCACTGAAGTTTGATAAATACAAAGGGAAAGGTGATCCTAAGGCTCATTTAACCAAATTCTTTGTCATATGTCAACCAATGACATATAGAGACATATACCTTTTATTGTTTTTTCCAAGGAGCTTGGTAGTACAAGCCTTAGAGTGGTTTTTTAAGTTTCCCAAGAATTGAGTGATAGACTTTGATGATATTTTTTGATAAATTTATGCAGCACTTTTCCTATAATCTTGAGCATGAGATTTCATTAGTGGACCTAACACAATAAAAGAAAAAAGTTGGTGAGAGTTTTATAAGTTATTTATAGTGATGGAGATCCCTTTCAATTTTTTTCACCCACATTTTATTAGATAAATAATTAGCCACTGTGTTTACTAAAAATTTGCATAGTGAGATAGCTTATCATCTGGAATTATAATGTGCACATATGTTTAAGGAGATCACTGATAAAGGTTTTTTAATTAAGAGAGTGTTCATCAATAAAGGAGTCATCAAGCTTAATTCAACTAATCAAAATCAAGGTATCAATCATGAAAATGACCAACATCCCATCCAAATGCAAGCATCACAACTGACACAAGCCAATAACCATGAAAGACTGAAGTAATTCAACTACAATATGAATATTGTGGGAAATGGAGTAACCAAATCTCATCATGTCCAAACTATGTATACATCATTTGCACCACCTTTTCAGCTTACTCCTACCCAGAAACCTCTCTAACCAATGCTGCAATCACAAAAACTAAGACCTACACAACAAATATGGCAGCCTTTACCATTCCAAACCTCTCCTCCTATAAGAACCATCCCTACATGTCATGTATTTAGTAATTGAGGAGAACCTATTGAGTCTATATTTCACAAGCTTGATACCACTAACTTGATTATTTGGTCCATACCAAAACATTATCCACAAAGCATTGCTTAACCTGATTGGTAGCATGAAAATGAAGTCTATGACTATCATTAGGTCAATGGGCATAATCTACAAAGATGTATCCAAATCAAGCATTTAATCAAGAATATGTTGGAGAATGGGGAGATAAAATTGGGTAATGGTGATTTCACTTACAATAAAACTCTTGGTATCTATCAAAACCACTTTCCCTAACATAAGAATCAATAATAGTAGAACAATCAACAACAATAATGACTAGTGCAACAACAAAATCAATAATATAAAAATCAAAGGCCAAACCAGTAGAACCAATAAAATTAGTAGAAAAACCCATAATGATAGAATAATGGATAATACCAAGGTCAAAATGATAAAAACCAATAAGCCTACCATGAAATTGCATATGACTACAATAGGGTTGTAGGTCATATTGTAGGGGGTAGCATTAATACCATCTCCATTAATCTTAGATGAGACACTAATCAACTTAGACCATTGCTAAACAACAATATTCATCCAAATCACATGGATAATCCTTATTTAACTTGGTAGTACATATAGGCAAATTAACAAATTAAGACATCCCCTTTTGGATCTTATAGTGACAACTCATTCTTGCCACATGACCACATGCAAGTGCACTGGCAACCGAGACTTGTCATGTCTGGTCCCACACCATTCTCAGTATCAGTTAGTAATAATGGTCTAATATTTAATCCTAATTATGTAATCACAACTTAGAGGCCAAAGATTACTATCCCAAGCCCATAACTATCTACCACTTTGCCTGTCATCTAATCAACTATTCATCCTTAGAAGAAACCATTCACTATTGACCAAGACAAGAATTTTTGATATTGTGATATAATTTTAGAAGACACTGGTACAAATTTCTATTTTAGATTGTCTATGAACATCAATAATCCATAAGAACATCTTGAATGAGTTCTTAACCCAATCCACTATTGCTAGTGACATATCTCTTGATAAATTTCAAGCTTTGGTTGGACACCTAGCTCCAGCCCAACAAGTCACATTCAACCAAAGTGATATGTCTTCCCTTGGCCCACTTTATAATAACCCATTATATATTGAGTTTTTTATCATATGGCATAAAGTGAAACATATCTTTATAGACAATGGATGTAGCCTCAACATAGTGTCTCTAAAGCTCATCAAGCTTCTTGGGTACAAATGATAAATCTCCAACTAGAAACAATAACTATTAAAGCCTATAATAATTAGGAAAGAGAGTCACAAGGCATCATTATTTTACCAGTTGTCATTGGGCCTTTGAATCATGATACACTTTGCCATGTGCTAGATCTTGTGTTATCATATAATATGCTTCTAGGTAGGCCTTGGTTACATGAGATTCATGTAGTTACATCAACACTACACCAATGTATCATGTGTTTCCCACTCAGGGATGCAAGTGAATATTCCAAGAGATTTACACCCATATGAGCACTATAATTATCTTAAGGCTAAGTTTTAAAGGTATACTTATCAGTACAATATGAATCCAAGTTCCAAGTAGGATAGAGGAAAATCTATACTTATCTTTCCTTCACCAGATAAATACATAGATCCTAATAACTTGGATTACCTTTCCCACATAACACCTCCTCAAGATTATAATCATTTCACCATTTTAGATAATGGACCAAGAGAATATGTGACCCATGATACATTTCATATTGCCAATCTTCCTTAGAATCTGAAAACCTTTGGGTGACCTAAGGTCATCACATATATGCATTAACAATGAAAAAACAAAGATAAGGGACCTGTCACATTTGTACCAACATTTAGCCTAGGACCTAACCCTCTTGAAGGGGATGAATCATGGTTATACAATGATGAACAAGTTAATTTTTATAAAAATGCAAAGTATCATATTCCTAATAGGATCATGGAACATCACAAATGTGAAGGAAGAGGCCTCAAATTGAATAAACAAGGAACAATCGAGCCAATTTCCATGAATAAGTATGAAATACCTTATGGACTTAGATTTAAACCACTTGTGGGTAACCCCACATATTTTATTAAAACTCCATCACCAACGACTAGTGATGATGATGCTGATAGTGAAGAAAAGTTTGAACATAGCCTTATCTTTGATAACCTACCTGAAACCAATCTATTTGATAACAATGCCATTTATTCCCTTACTCTTATCATTCATTATAACCCATTTCCATTATATTATCGCTAATTGATAGATTGGGACCAATAAGAATCCATTCTATTGATTGATGAGTTATAAAATGATGAGGCATTTTGTGACTTTTTAGGCCTTAGAGATAGCATTCTTTTGGGAGATCACAAATCAAGATTCTTAATCACATTATATCTTGAAGCCTATTTTATAGAGTAGGTGAACACCCTTAGCCAAAAAGAAATAAGTAAACTATGGAGGTCCCAAAGTGAAAACCTCTTTGAGGTGATTTATAACTAGGGAAAAAGTAAAGATAAAGGCTAGTCTAGTGGTAAAAACCTATTTCAGGCACCATTAGATGGGGGTGTTCATTCTTCTTCAAATTTAGACTAGGAGACCACCAATGATGAACTTGCCTATGGATCAGAGTTTATCTTTGAGAAACAATAAGTATTTGATCAAATACTTTAAGAATTTCTAACTATTTTTGTTACATGGCTAGATCTTCCATTAGGGGATTTAGATTCATCATGCCTAAGAGAATATGAATAGCAAGTCCTAACAAAGGACCTTGACATAGTCCAATAGTTCAAGTCACTACCTACTATCCTAGACGATGGTTTGACCCTTCTAGTCAAAGATATAATAGAGGTAAATATCAAGACTCCCTTAGACTTGAAATGGATAAAATTAGGAGTGTCTCTCACTAAGGAGGAACACAACATCTTTACAACTCTATTGAGAGAGTTTGTGGATACTTTTGCATGGGCCTATTCTAACATACTAGGTTTAGACCCCACCTTAGTTCTATATGATCTTGTGGTTAATCTTGATGCTAAACTGGTAAAACAAAAGCTACGTAATATGCATCATCACATTATTGTGTTGGTAAAGAAAGAGTTGGAAAAAATCTTATAAGTAGGATGTATTTAATCCATTGACTACTCTAAATGTATCTATAATGTTGTACCTATTAGTAAAAATCTTGAAGGGATCAAAATTTGTACTGATTTTCAAGACATCAACAAATGTTGTCTTAAATATGGTCTTCCCTTGCCTAATATTGACATGATCATCAATTCCATAGCTAGTTATTAAATGTTTTCACTTATGGATGGGTTTTAAGGATATAATCAGATCATAATAACACTAGAAGATCAGCTCAAAACAACATTCACCACTCCATTTTGAACATTTTGTTATCATGTGATGCCATTTAGCCTTAATAATGTTGGAGCTACATATCAAAGGGCCATGACTATCATATTTCATGATATGATGCATGATATTATTGAATACTGTGTTGATGACATATTAGGAAAATCCAAAACCAAGGCCAACCATCTAGCAATGTTATACAAGATATTTGAAACACTATGAGAGTACAAAGTCAAATTAAATCCAAATAAATGTGTGTTTGGTATAACCTCAGGAAAATTAATTGGCTTCATCATGTATTGTAGAGGTATTGAAGTTGATCTAGATAAAGTCCATGTTATAACTGAGATGTCACCACCAACCAATTTAAAATAACTCCATAGTTATAGGGTAAGATCCAGTCATTCTGATGTTTCATCTCTCAATTAGTAGACAAGTGCCATCCATTTACACATCTTTTAAATAAAGTAGTTGTATTCCATTGGGATGATCACTATCAAATATATTTTTAATAGCTCAAATATTATCTTATCAATTTGCTTGTTTTATTACCTCCTATGCCAATAAATCCATTCTTATTATACTTATCAGCTACTAACCATGCTCTAGGGACACTAATGGCTCAACATGATGACAAATTCAAGGAGCATGTTTTATATTACCCAAGTCATACCTTGGTTACATATGAACATAACTATGCACCTATTGAAAAAACTTGTCTAGCCATGGTTTTTGTAGCTTAGAAACTACACCAGTACATGTTGAATAATAAAGCCATTTTCATTTCAAAAGTAGATCCACTCAAGTATCTACTATCTAAAATATATTTGCAAGGTAGAATGGCTAAATGGATCATTCTCTTTAGTGATTTTGACATAAGGTATGTCAATCAGAAGGTAATCAAAGGATAAGTTCTTGCAAATCAACTTGTTGAAACACCTCTCACAGACACCTAACCACTCACATTTCAATTTCCTAATGAATTCATCATGACCATAATAGAGACACCCCTTGAGGAGAAACCCTAGAAGCTATATTTTGATGGTTAATTCACTACACATGGATTGGGGTAGGCCTATTTTTTATTACAACATAAGGGGATATATTCCCTAAATCATTAAAAAATTGCTTTCCTTGTACAAACAACATGGCTAAGTATGAAGCACTTGTTTTAGGACTTTGACAAGCAATGCATTGGAATCTATCTCATCTTCAAGTTTATGGTGATTCTCAATTAATCATCAATCAAGTCACAAATCATTTTCAAACCAAAGATGACAAGTTGGTTCCATATAAATCCATGGTTGACACTCTTAAAAAGCAAATTGACAATATTTAGTTTGAACATATAATGAGGGCTAGTAATAAAGCTACATATGCCATGGATACTATTGAATCTATGATTTAACAAATAGATAAAGCTAGAGAGTATCAGTTTTTCATCAAGAATTTATCAACACTAGCTCATGAACTATCAATCATCACCATGATTTGTGATATTATTGGTCCTAATGCTATTTGGTAATCAGACCTTTACAACTACCTTCATGAACAAATTCTACCACCTAACCTCTTTCAAAAACAAACCAAATCCTTCATTCATCATTCTAATCATTATACTCTTCTTAGATCCACTCTTTACCATCATATTTTTGATGAAACTTTGCTTCATTATTTAAATTTGATAGAGTCTACATTATCATTAATAGAAGTTCATGAATGAGTATGTGAAACCCAATCTAGTAGGGCAGTCCTATCCAAAAATCTCTTACGTACTAGTTATTATTGGCCCATAATGGACGTAGATGCCACTGCATATGTAAAAAAGTGTGACAAATGTCAACAGCATGCTAATTTGATTCATGTCCCAGTAAAAAATCTAAAACCAATGTTGACACCATGGCCTTCTACATGGGGAATTGACCTCATTGGGAAGATTAACCCCACTTCATCTAATGGCCATAAACATATTCTTACCACCAATAAATATTTCACTAAGTGGGTTAAAGTTATACCCCTCACTTACATGACTAGAAAGCAAATTTCCAAATTTGTCTTCAACCATCTCATCTACTATTACGATATCCCCTCTGACATTATATCTGATAATGAAGGATCATTCAATAATAAAGATGTATACCAGCTATGTATTGAATACAACATTTCACAACACTTTTCTATAACATATTACCCTCAAGCTAAGGGCTAGGTTGAGGCATCCAACAAAACCATTGTCAACATTCTCAAAAAGATTGTTAATGATGTCAGTCATGATTAACACCTCTAGATTCCCTACCCTTTGGGCATACTATACCAATCATCATACCCCCACAAGAGCCACTCCATACTAACTTGTTTATGGTACTAAAGCCATCCTTCCCATTGAGGTTGGGTTGCCTTCACTATGCATCTCTTTCAAGCATGTCCTGGATGATCATGACTATCAAGTAGATCACCTATAAGAGCTAGATCTACTTGATAAAAAATTAAAAACCATGCCCAACAATCTTAAAGCATATAAAAATTTACTCAAAGGCTACTATAATTATCATGTGAAGTATAGAACATTTGAACTTGGTGATCTTGTTCTTAAATAAAACCAAAAGAATACCATGGCCGAGAAGAAACATAAAGGGAAATTCAAACCAAACTAGATAGGGACTTTCATAATCACTACAAATTATGGATCAAAAGCATATAGGCTTTCCACACTAGATAGTGATGAACTTCTAGAGCCAATGAATATTATTCATCTCAAGTGGTACTATACTTGAATGCTAAGGTGTATTGTCTATAAGGAATATTTTAGTTATACCATTTTATCACTATTCTTATTTATACACATACTACCCTTATTCGTCCTCTTTCCCATATCTACTTTCCATTTCTGACCCATCAACCCAATGTGTTCTAAATCTATATCATTTAACTTTGGTTTTTTCATTCATTACATAGTTTTAACATCAAGATATTTGATTAGTTTCATCAGTTGGTTCAAGAACTATAGATCAAGATCATATTTTGGGATAGTGTGATAGAAGTTTTGGCAATTACATCCTTCATTTTTTAGTCGTTTCTTACCATCATTCTTACTACTAATTATAATTGCCTTTGGGAAAATTAGTACCATTGATTTATGCCATTGTGTCCTAGTTATAACCATCTATGGGTAAACTAGGGGCAACATTAAGCCTTGACTTACCAACTTGCCACTTTTTATGCTATATTGTGTCTTTTTACCAATTTTTTCTTTTTTTTTTGGATGCCACACTAGTCAAATTACTCCACTAAAAAGGTAAAACTATAGTGACTTGACGTCCTACTCTAGGACTATGCAGGCATCACCCTATACTTGTTGAGGTCAGCTCAGTCACCCTTTTCCCCACTATCTCAATCTTTTGTGAGCAACCTGGGTTTGAATTCTCTCACTATTTTGTGAGAAACCTAAGCCATGCTCTCACCATTTTATGATCAACCTAAGATATGATCTTGCCATTTTGTGACTACCCTAAGCCACACTCTCTCTTTTTTGTGAGTAATCTCAGTTTGAATGCTCTCATCATTTTGTGAGATTGAACCATTTAGTGTTTCATCATTCTTGATCAAGTTGAGACACTTCAAAAAATTATAAAAACATTTAAAAAACCATTAGAGAAGAGCAAAAACATTGACCAATTCTTTGTCTTAAGGATTCTGAGAACCCTTACTAAGTTACAAGCAAATCACTTGTCATTTAGTTTCCCCATCCTTCTTGACCTTTTCTCTCTCATGTACTTACCATTTTTCAAAACCATTCTTATTCTTTTATCACATCCATTTTGTTTGTTTTCCTTAGTTATAACATTCTTCCCATTCCCTAGGAGAACTACATTTGGCCTAAAGTTTTTTATTGGATACTACATCTATGAAACCATGTAGGTAACATCCACTTGCCTACTGCATATGGAGATAGTGGGGCCACCCAATTCATTTTCTTCTATTCCCCCATTTTGTTTGTTTGTTAAGTTATTGCCTATTTTCTAGAAGCAATGTTTATATGGTTTCTATTGCACTGTTTGTTTGTTTATTTCTACTTATTTTATTTGTTTGTCTACCTATTTGTCTAATTTTGAAATTTTTGCCTTGATGCATTTTATGTGTGTTCATTAGGTGATTCTTTGTCCACACTTACACTTTAATCCATCCATATTTATATGTTTACATTGTCATCATGGTTTCTATCATTGGTGCATTATTTTTTATTGAGTATTGGATTATGAGAGTCAGTCTTTATGCATATTTTGGTGAAGTCTTTATGGTGTTCTATCATGAATCCTACAATCACATGATACAACAAACCTCAAATTTAAGAATTATATTTAGCAATGGTGGCATTTCTTCAATATCAACATCTTGATTCCATCCTAATCATATCCTAAATAGAGTAATTAAACATGAAAGAATTTCAAACTTTATTAGTTTAGATGAGCATCTCCCTACTAATAGGTTATTCTAATTCATCATTACCCTTTGTGTTAAGTCATCATCATCCTCAACCAATTTTATGATGTTTTCCATAATTAGGGTCCAATGATTATAACCACCTATGGGCAAATCATTACACACCATCTCACTTGTATTTCTCAATGATTATAACTACCTTTGGGAAAATCATTGTGTTGTCACCACTCTAATTTTTTTGCCTATATATGGGCATGTTTTTATCTCTTTTGTCTATACTAATTGGGGAAACTCCATCTTCAAAACTATTATAACCACCTTTGGGAAAATCATTATGTTATCATACCATGTTTCCACTATTGAGGTATAATGCTTATAACCACCTTTGGCCAAACCATTATACATCATCCTAGTTGAATTCTCAATGATTTTGACTACTTTTTAAATATCATCATGTTTTCATCCCATCATATTTCCTTTCTATGGTCCCCTTGTTTTGCTTCTTTCTTTTTGAGGGACCATTCATCGACCCACTTATGCTAACCATTCCCTTGAGGGTACATCATACAGTTAGTTTATCATCATCATAATTATAGGCATACATGACCTTTTCATTCTTTGATAAGATGTTACTATGCTTATAGCTTGCAATGCCTTTCCAAATAGGGGCAAACTATAGAGACCTAAAACTAGCTGTCAATAACCTCCAATCAGTATTTTGGCTAGTTCTAATCTATGACACACAATTTAGCATAGAAACACTAAAACACAAAAAATGATGTGAAAATAATATATTCAAGTGCTAACTTTGGATAGGGTATCCCTAAATTGGGAAATACAATTTATGGGCCAGCTAACTTTGATCAATTTGTTCTGAGTTAAAATGCCAAATTTGAACCTGCATGCCCTAAACTACTCTTTTCTATAAAATATTCTACACAAGCTATGTGCCTTTGTTATTTTTTGTTGGTAACATCCTAAATGGGATATGCATTTGACAATGCCTTCCAATTCCAATCCATTCAAAATTAGGACCAATAATAAGGCATTCTGATCAATTTGAGTATATTATGCATAAAGTGCTTAATCATGCTTAAGAGATAATTAACCCAATTCAAGGCCTAATTAATAATTCCATTGAAACTTGTTGAATAATTATTTTTGAGAATGAATATTTAATATCTACATCATCAAATGACCTCATTTCTTGGGAAGACATCCCTAAGCCATAAATGTCACAATATCAAGATTCATGCCCTCCATGCCTCATCAATGCCTTCCATGATGCCCTCCATGCCTCTTAAGTTTCCCTACTTATAATGTCATGATGAGGATAATTAGAAAATTAATTCCAAAAATTTAATTAATCCTCAACTACACATCTCAATCTTGAGATGGATGGTTGAGGTTGATTCTGATCAAATCCAAAAATCTATAAATATGAGGCCTCACAACATCATTTCTAAGCTTAATTTTCTCAAATTTATAATGTAGGATTGGTTCCAAAATCTTCATGTAACTAGTGTTACCATGATAAATTAATTCTAAATTAAGCCAAAAGCCAAAGGTATCAAGCAGAGATGGAGGTAGCCAATCATCCATTACCAAGGACTTCATGAGCACAAGCCAAGCAAGCCACCACTACAAAGGCATTTGGAGCATCCAAGGAAGGTGAAGGAATTATTCTGTTTTAATTCCTTGCTTTTTAGTTATGTTTATCATTTTATTTTGTTAACTAAGCTCTCCCTAGTGTCTAGGCCTAGAGATGTTATGTTATTATTTATTTATTTCACTTTATTTTCATTTTGGAACTAACACCATACTACCTTCCTCTCTTGAGTCAAATTCATAAATCCCAAATATTAGCATAAAACTTATTTTATCACCCCATGGGAAGATTTTTACTATATAGCTATGCCCTTTGGATTAAAGAACACAACCAATCAGCATGGCATGACCTATATCTTTCATGACCTCATCCATAACATTATATAAGATTATGTGGATGATCTCCTAGGGAAATATAAACATTACCAGGATAACCTAGCTATTATTTCCATCATATTCAAATGATTAATCCATTACAATATCAAACTCAATCCCAAGAAATGTATCTTTGGAGTCCTATCAGGCAAACTCCTTGGCTTCATCATCTCTATTCATAGAATTGAAATATATCCCAACAAAGTTAGAGCCATCTTAGAGATGTCACCTCCTACCAAACTTACCCAACTTTGTATCCTGTAAGACAAACTTCAATCCATTAGATGATTCATCTACTGAATATTAGACAAATGCTAGCCCTTTCACCACCTCCTCAAGAAGGATGTTTCTTTTAAGTAGACCAAGGAATGCTAACAAGCCTTTAACTCAATCAAGGATTATTTTTTGTCTCCACCTATCTTTGACCCTCATAAAGATGATCAGGTCTTTTACCTATATATCTATACCATAAACCATTCCCTTAGCATAATGATTGTGCATCATGATGAACATAACAAAGATCAGGCCATCTATTACATCAATTTCACCCTAATCAAATATGAAACCAGTATACCCATCCCAAAAAGCTTTGCCTTTCCTTAGTCTTTGTAGCCTCCAAAATCCATCAATATATTCTTAATCAAAAAACCTATGTCATCACTAACATGATCCCCTCAAGTATATGCACTCTAAGCCATATCAAAACCAATGTATGGCTAAGTGGCTCATGCTTTTACTTGAGTTCAATCTTGAGTTATTACCACAAAAGTCCGTTAAAAGATAGTTCATTTTGACTAGTTAGTTGAAGCTCCTCTACTCGATAATCAACCAATATCTCTTACCTTTTCTGATGAGTTTATTATAACTCTTTCCCAAGAGGAATCCCCCCATTAAATGACCAAGTTTTTTGATGGCTCACATTTATAAAATGGTAGGGGTGAAAGAATAATCCTCATTGCCCTTAAAGGAGAACCACTTCATCTTTACTTTAAACTTGACTTTGATTTTACCAATAATCTAGATGAATATAAAGCCTTAGTCATGGCTCTTCAAATCACCCTAGCCTTAGGAGTTAAAATAATTAGTGTCTTTGATGACTCCCAACTAGTCATCAACTAGGTAAATGGATCTTATTAGTGAAAAAATTATGTCCTCTTAAAGTACAAATAACTTGTAGATGTACTCTACTAATCATTTGATCATTACACCATCTAATTGGTTCCTTGATCCACCAATAAATTTGTAGGCACCATGACATCTCTCACTTCCCAAATTATATCCCAACTAGCCAAATCTAAAATATTTGTCACCATTCATCATTTTATCACAACTTCATATCTCTTTTTAGACCTTCCCATGATTTTTAATGTGTAAACGTCACCCTCCAACATTTGGTATGATCAAAATTTCAAGTACCTTAATCTTGACATTCTCCCTCCTAATCTTTCAAATAATGCCCACAGAGATTTTACCCAAGGTACCTCTCATTATACCATTCTAGGAGGAATCCTTTATAAATGAGGTTTTTATGGAATCATTATTTTTTATCTCTATAGTCATGAGGCTTCTCATGCCATCAAGGGAGCCCATGATGGCATATATGGGGGACACTTTAGTGTCCTAGCTATTACCAAATGTGTTCTTCACATAGGATACTATTGGCCCACAATCAAGACTATTATTAATATGTCAAAAAATGTGTTAAGTGTCAAGAACATGCTAACCTTCATCATGTACCTCCCCATGATCTTTAGGCATCTCAATATTATTGGCCCTTCTCATAGTGGGGCCGTGACTTTATTGGGGAAATCAACTCCCATTCTTCATAATGACATCAATATATCATCAGTATTATGGAATATTTCACCAAATGAATGGAATCCATCCCAATTATATCAACCAAATCCAAAAATATCAAACTTCATCAACCACCACATCATCTGTCACTTTAGTGTCCCCTATAAAATCATCACTAATAATGGTAATTCCTTCAAAAATAAGAAAATCTAAGAGCTTTGTGATAATTTTGGCATCAACATAAGCTTTTCCTCACCTTATCATCCATAATCTAATGGATAGGCATAAGCTTCCAACAAAACCCTCATCAAAATACTCACAAAGGTGGTTTACACTTCTAGTCAGGATTGGTACCTCTATATCCCTTTTAATCTATAGGCCTATCACATTGGTATCCAAAATACTATGAGTGCTACACTTTTCTCCCTCATCTTTCGAGCCGAGGTAGTCTTGCCTCTTGAAGTCCAAATTCCATCACTTTGCATATCTCTACATGAAATCCTCTCTAAAAATAACTATCATCAAGAATGCCTTGCACACCTTAAGCTTTTTGATGAGCATCACCTTGCCATGCTTAATCATCTCTATGTCTATCAAGAGCAAATCAAGCACACATATAAAAAAAATTGAAAAAGAAAGAATTCAACATTAGATACCTCATCCTTAAATAAAATCAACATGTAACTAACATGAAGAAAACCAAGAAAGGCAAGTTCAATTTTAATTGATTAGGATGCTACATTATAACCCATAAAAATGGATCTAGTGCTTAACATTTGTCCTCTCTTGAAGTCAAAATAGAACCTAAGCCTATCAATACTTCACATTTTCATCCTATCTATTGTTAAATAGGATCTTAATCATCTCTGTGTCTAACTTAAGCTCATCCCTTAGTTCATGAGACTTTTACCCCCTCTCACCTACATTTCCTTTATCCTTTGGTAACAATTAACTATAACATAGAACCATGTGATTCATCCACCACCTAAAAACCTAATTCTAATTATGGGTACCATAGCTTTACCCATATCATTGTTTTCATGGATACTTTTCATATTTTAATAGATGGAATCCCATGGTCAATTATTTCTTAGCCCATTAACCTTTTGTGATAAAAATTTTGCCTCTATATGAGACAATAGCCTAAGCAGGCTTGTCCATGTCTAAATTCACATTCAAAATCATATCATTGCAAACTACTCCCTTGAAGGATAACTACCTAATAATTCAAAGTTGCTTTAAAAAAAATATTGTTCCATTGAATGACAACTCTAAACATCAAAATTTTATATCACTCCCTTGATGGATGGTTAAACACTAATCATTTTAAGCTTCTCACATCAATTAGCTTCACTAACTTACTAAAAAAACAAAAACAATAAACAAAACTTTGTCAAAATCAAAATCAGCAAGCCACAATTAGCTCTTAGAAATGCCATTGGTATAATTTCCACATTGATTAGTCTACATAGTATCCCATGATGATGCAATCAGTTCTTATACATTACATTGGTAGACTTCTCACATTGATCAGTCTATTTATCATAATTAGGCATGTACTTATCTATCATGGATCTTTGGTCACCTATGGATGAGGCACACTAACCCACATTAGGTCACCACTACACCTACGTAACACTCAATCTCCCACCTAACACCTATTCTCCCTTCATACTTCTCTAAACTCAAGGGACTATGACTTAATTGATATGAAGTGATCAAGACACCATTGTTCTCAATTAAATCATGATTTTGTGAAGCACTTGATGGGCTTGTGTTCCCTAAGTCAGTCCAACTATGGTTTTTTATTGTTAGGTTCTTACTAATTTGAGCAACATGCCTCTTCCTTATCCACTCTTTGGATATGTGAATAGGTGTGTCTTTATTTGTTTCCTTTCAACATGACCAAACATTCTCATGAACAAAACAATATTACATCCTCTCCTACCATAACATCAAAATAATCACATCATACCAATGCCAATCCCAAAATATTATCATATTAGGTCAAACCTATCCACTATACTATTATATCATACCAACAAAATATTTTTTCAATGCATCAACAAAATATCATCACATCCATTGTTTAAACTAAATTAAATTAAACATTCTCTAGTTTATTCACCACATTATCATCATCATGCCTCAACTAGCCAATCAATATAAACATAATCATAGCCAACCTTATCATATCTTGATGTGATCATCAAAGACATAATGACCATTATACACATGTATCCTCATAATCATGAGCATAAATCAACATAAACATTATAATCAAACTAATTATAATAATAATCACATCATCATCATCATCATTATATCTAAACTAATAGATCATAAACCACATAGGTATAAACCACAATCATAAACAAAAAAATCATCTTGCACAAAACATAATCATAAACATCATCATGATAATAATATGAATAATCATAAACCATAGAAGCATCCACAATCCACATGATTAACATGAGCATGAAAATCATCATAAATATAATCAAAAACATCATCATAATACAAAATAATACATGTAAAATTAAATGTCTCTCTCATAAATACATCTCACTTCATTGGCATATATTCCAATATCAAAATATATCCAAAAAACATATACCATACAAATATCATATCTCAAGGCCCTAGGGTACCATAACCTAAACCACCTACACCTACCCCACCATCTAATGGTAAAAACCCTTAATGTACCTATTTTCACTACTATCGATGCCCACTAACTTGGTGTAACTACTACTAGACCACTAGCTAGGTTGGCCTTATACTCCCCATATCTCATAACATCTAGAAACTAGGTTAACACCATAACCTCATAGTATTTAAGCTCCTATATGGTGGCTACATATCATGTCCTCAAAACTAAGTTAGTTGGTCCTCTTACTATTATAATCACCCCAACTCTCTATCTTAAAGAGTCTCTCTCTTATGTAACCATCCCAAGAGTGACTCTCACCTAATCACACTCACCTATCAGGGTGGTAACCTACCCCTACAAAGTAACTATCTATGGTTGCAACATAGTCACCTATCCTTCTAAACTAAACCTTTCACCTAGGCTTATGCCACTGCAAGGGCTACTACTATCTAGTCATCTAGTCCTCCACCCTATACCTATATAAAATCAACATCCATGGGCTACTGGTCCTCATCTCCCCATATAAAATATGTAGCCACATACCTAGCTTGATACCATCTTATATATCCATTAGTAACTCCTACATCATCTATGGGAGCTCTTAATAGAAGCTTCTCATAATATAACATAATAACATCTAATTTTAGCTCTAAAAGTAGGCACTTTACATCCTCCCTCTTATACAAAAGAAAATTTGGTGGTATATCCTATATTATGATCATCTACCTTCAAACTTGATATAATGGGATGCACTCGATCTCTCCATCCCATCTCCCATAAACCCACTACTAACTCTGTAAGGATACAATGTGGTACCTATAACCTATCTAGAGAGACCAACTCACATAAGGCCTCTGTATAATGTCTACTTCTACCAATCCCTCCAAGGCATCTCAAAACCAATATATATCTTTGGCTCCACCACTAGCTCCTAAAAGTGCATCATCACCTCACCACTTCATGAAACCACCCCTATAGTCAGTCGATGCATACATGTCCTAGGGTATCTTAACTAGCCTCAGTACCTGTATGTGCTCATATGATCAATAGTAGAGCATGAAGTTGATGTTGATTTCACATCATCTCTATGCTTTGAAGGCCTATAGCTCTTTATATATCTGTATCAATAACACTTGGGCCTACCTAAACACTATCCTCCCTAGAAGCATCTCTGTCAGCATTCCTAATAACAAACATGGAAATTAGTTTCTACTATAATATGGCACTATGAAATAGGATATACCCATCATCATCATGGTTAGAAAGAATCTATCATATGGGTCCCTCTAATATAATGGCCCATAGCAAACTCCACTAGTATGATATTTGGCTTAAACCAAATCAACTTCATAAATCATATCCATGAATTAGTCCCTCTCATCACTCTTTACATGGTAGATTAGTTCCCCCTAAATCAAAATCTGAGTAATCTTATGGACATCTTCCTACAACATTCACATCTCCCTAGTTGGAAATAGGAAGGTGTTTATGGTAGGATCCCATCTCTTGATGAGTGTTATAATCATCACCATATCTCATGGTAGGTTTTGGTAATGCCTCATGGCCCCTAGGCCAACCTCCTCCATCCACTTCCACTCAGCATCTATCATCCCATATTAAACCTATATGAATATCTTAGGGACTCAGTCCCTCATCTAGATCTAATCATGGGCTTGAAAAATACTCACATTAGTGTTAAACTTTAATACTTAACACAAACTCTCAATCCTTCTATCCACTTTAACCTCTACCTTCTTCCTATTCTATACTCTTTCACCTTTAAAAATACTTCTACACTTTATACAGACTTAACTTCAACACTTTTTTACTCCCAACATCAACACATCTCCTTCACCTTGCACAAACCTAACAATACTTCTCAAGACACTTTTCCACTTCCTAAACATTTAAAACACTTCTACATAATTTAAACCTACTTCATTACATTAAACACTTTTCTCTCTTACCATGTTTCCCTATTTTTCACCCTTTCTTCCTCAACCATTGATGGTTCACATGACCATCAATGGTCCCTAGGACCCTTTTCTCCTTGGGGTTTATCATCAATGGTTAGGTTGAGTTGTTGATGGTCACTATGTGTGAATGTTAATGATGAAACCTTACCACCTGGCCTTCCTAATAACTACACATTAACTCTACTACACAAAACCTACCCTTTATTATTAACCTATTAGACCATTTCCACCTACCCAAACCACCAATTTCATTTTTCACCACCATTTTACATAATTCTATCTAGACCTAGGTTTAGGGCATCTAAGCCCAAGACTATTGATTACATACGCCTCTCTCTATCAATATTTTTTTACCAATCACCCTCTATCTTGTCATTACACTTACTCTATCAATTTTAAAACACAACCTACCTCATTCCATAATTGATGGCATGGATAGATCCCTCACACTATTATTGGGTTGTGTCCTCACCCTCCCTCCATTAGTGACACAATCAAACACACATACTCACCCAATCAACTACCTCCACTTCAGCATGATCCCCACTTCAAATCTAATAAAGGACAAACTCACCCAATCACCAAATACTACTTGATAAATTCAATAATTCAACAAGTAAAATCCATTTTTACTTTTATCTCATGACTTTTTAGGGTTTCCCTAACCATCAACAGTCAGGGTGACCATTTATAGTTGACCTTAGATGCCACCCTAACCATTGATGGTTAGGGTCCTTCATCTTCTTCCAAATTTTTTTCCACCATGACCCCTCCTCATCAACAAACTCTTAGCTAGAACTACATTTGGCCTAAAATTCATCTTAGACTCTCTATCCATGAAACTATGTAGGAAACATCTACTCACCTAGTGTAGTTGGAGTCATCTTGGCAACCCCTCACCCCCCAATCCCCTACCCCCCACCTATTATGCCCCATACACCTTGATGTTGGTTGTTCTTTACTAGATCTCTTCATGTATTATGTGATGACTTTCTGTGGTTTGTTGACTGCATTGACCACTTTTTCCAAGTGACCCATTTTGAACTTTACACTACCTCATTCACAACTTGATCAATTGTGTTATTTTATGGGAGCACTTCCTAACCTAGATACTTGCTACCAACACTGACCTTGTCTAGATCACTTGATAGGCATAAATTGATCATCTATGACTAATGTTGTAGACCGATTAACCTCTTTTGTCCCTCTAGATCTTGCCCTTATTTTATAACCTTAGAAATTCTAGTCTTTTGTGTAATCTTGACTATCTCTCTTAGTCATATTTTATTCATTGGTTCATATCTCAAATGATCCAACATTTTTATATCACCCACCTTATGAACACCCATATCCCATTTATCAAACCCTGACCCACTTTCATTTTCACCTCAATCATCTCCCAATTTGAGGGGGGATACCTCTTCCCATGTTTGAGGAAACCAAACCTATATATTGACCAACCTCTTATTTTTGTTTTGTAACTTGATCAAACATACACAATAAAAAAGGGAAAAATTTATACACCTAAAAACTACACATGATAGTTTTCAATGTCATACTATGTTGAACCCTCATTTGGCCTTGTGTTGTGTGGACCACCTAGTCCATTAAGATTTGTTTATAAATTCATAACCCCCACCCTAACCTAATATATCATTGAATTTATCCTATTTCCACCAATTATCCTTTGGACCCTCACCACTGATAGTTAGCCTAACCATCGATGGTTGTGTCCCAAACCTCCTTTAAACTTTAAACCATTGTCGGCTCTTATGTGAGATTAGCAACTCCCCAAACTTATAAGAAGATGAAGATTAGAAAATTGATCTTACATCAAATTAGTAACTTACCCCATTCTTAATTGGTAACTTTTAATTATAAAAGGAAAAGAGGAGGATGTGCAAAGGGATCAAAAATCAAGCGCTTTGCATTCAAGTTCTCTTGCAGGTATCCAACATCCTTTCAGGTATCCAACAATGTCATTAGCAACCTGAAGCTTTATTGAAATCACATTTAAAGGCCCATAAAACCATCACTCTTTCCAAATTAATTTAGGATCTCTTTACTAAGCTTCAGGTATATTATGCTTATTTACTTTAATCTATCCTATTTCTAATCTCTCTATCTTATCAGAGTTACTAGTATCATATTCCCACCTTCCAAACTTGTAACCAAATCACTATCTAACCAAATTTATAATCAATAATTTTTGTTCTAATCACCCCCCAGATTGACATAGGTAACCATCAATGGTCACCAAACCATTGATGGTCAGACCCAACCATTGACAATCACCCAACTATTGATGTTCAACCCCAACTATTGATGGTTCCCCAACCACTAATGGTTCACTATGGCATAAATTTCTAGAAAACCATTTTCACCCATTTACCCCTAATCAAACACCATTTTTTATGTTTCCCTTTGATTATAAGACCTTTTTTAATTTATTAAACTAGACCCTAACCACCTTAAAATAAAAATTTAATCATTTTATTTAACAATCAATTTATCATTTCCTTTATTGCATATATTTATTTCCTTATCATTAAATTCAAGTACCTTCCTTTATCATTTTATACTTGATTTTCATAAAAAGTGGATTGATAGCCTCCTAGAAAGCATTACACTTCTTGGATCTAGCTCACGATAGATAATCCACTTAACCAACCATCTAACAACCCCCTTTCTAATGTTTCTTATGACTCACAAGTTATTCCTTCCTAGCTAAAGAGGAGTTCCCACATTCATCTAGATTCATGTGTGAATTCTGCTAGGTATTATTCTACACACCTTATTACTAGATTTCTTTTATATGCTTTCAAACTTAATAAATGAAAGAAATAAATTAAAACACATTATCATTTACATACATATATTAGGTGTGTATACACATAATATTTTCAAACTTTTATCAATTATTAATGCTCTCTATCTTACAAGAACCTATCAAGTCTTAATATCTCTAAGTGCATACCCTAAAGGGTGTAATGAGAAAGGGGTGGGCAAACCATTATGCTTCACAAGATTTTTATCCCTTTTTCCACTTGTTATCTACACACTTATCTCCTAAAAAACATTCTCCTAAACGTATCCTTCTCTTTTGGACATTTCTCTATCCTTTTACCACCTTCATTAACCCTTTTCCTAACATAAAATCCCTTTTTGATAGTTTATATGACTATTTTAGCTATGCTGACCTTGTACTCTTATTGATAAAAACTATTAAGGGTCTAGGTTAGCCCCTGGATAACCTAGTGATTTTTTATCAATAATAATACTAGATCAACCCTATCGACTATAAATTTTAGAAGGGTTTAGGGTTAGATCCATCTATACAAACATAATCATTAACTATTTATAAGAGAAGATAAGAAGTAGTATATGTTGTGCATCTACTTATCCACCATTCTACTTGAGGATCAAGCTTAGGGTTTCATACATTCTTTGTAGATATGGATCTTGTCTTATGGAGAAGTATTTTAGATGCATTGATTATTTATGTAGCCTAGAGATGATTTATCCTTGTCAACCTTATATACCATAACAACCTATTGTGAAGCACCTTGGCCAAGGGAGATATTAAGGCTCAGTGGGTTCAACTTCAAAGGTAAATATTCCTAACTTTGTTTATCCCTTGTAAAAGTAGATAGATATGCATATTGGCTTATCTTCCATGCATTAGGATTTCATAAACATTGATGTGAGTATATGTCTCTTATGAATGTTTACTTTCATTTGTTTACTAGCCCCCAATTTGTGCCACAAGATTTGGTGAGAACTAGATTATATTTTTCTTTACTTTTTATTAGTGTAATGAATATTAAAACATAGGACTTATCTATGGTTATTGTGTAGTTTTTCTTGACTAGAGGCTTTGGAACCCTCCCTAGTAAAATTATCTCAGTAAAAGATCCCCTTATTAGGTCTAAAAGATCCATATTGGTCATGCCATAGATTATCTAATGTATCCCAAATTGGAAGTGTAAGTAGGATCTATCTTCTCTAATCTAGGATTGATTTGTATATCTGATGCATTTCTTATTTCATACATTATAGTGAACCCCACATGAATCTAACCCTTGCAAGTTTTATTTCATGCTTTTTCATTTCTATCATTTTATTATTTTTTTATATTTGTGATACTAGGTTGACAAGGCCAGTATAGTTCTAACTTATGTGTACAGGTTTAACACATAGTCAAATTAAAACAACTTTGTCCTTTCTATGTAGGTATTCATCAAATATAGGTTACTATATCGAATAGGTCAACATAATACTCTTATTAGTTCTATACAATAGACTATGTCAAATAAGTTGACATAGTATTTTATTAAACTCCATAACATCAAACCAATTCAAGCAGGTCAACTTAGTATTCCAATTAGCTTCCAAATAATAAACTAGGTTGACTAATTTGACTCAATTATCTTAAACATGCTTTAGTAAATAATAAATCATAGAACTAAGTTGACCTAGTCAACATCGTTGATATAACTTGAAAGAAACATTCAAGGCACTTCAACATAAATTTCACAGTCCTCAGCATATTCCAACCCACCAAGGTTCCTTTCTCTCTCTTTCAATTAAGTTATTTATTATAGTTCTATCTTTCACAAGTTTATAGTCTTCAAAACTACAATCCTACAACAAACTAGGTCAACCTAATTATATAGTCTATCTTATGTCTAAAAAACTAGGTCAAATTTGTTGACTTAGTTCTTAAGGATGCTTGTTTATACATTAAATTAATGACCTTGTCGACTTTATTCTTTAATGTTTACATACAATGTCATCTAAATCAAATCTGTACCATGCTTAAATTAGGAATTGATAATTATATGCTACTAATTAATTCACACTTTCTTTTTTAGTTTTTTGCATATTTAGAGTAGCTTACATAGTCTAATTAGGTGGTTTTTTAATATACTATTTAGTTTCATTGTGTTTCTCTTTTTACACACATTACTACATCACATAACTTCAAAACATAGTTAAACATTTGTCTACCTAAATCTTGCCTACTTGGATTTCATCACTAAGGGGGAAGCTGACTTAGTTTTCTAGCCAAGTATAAACATGTGGTTAATGGTATTTATTGAAAAATCACTCAATACCCTTATCATTACTGGATTATGAAGTGAGGGGGTAAGCCCCAATTCTAAGCCAATGCCATTACCACCACAAATCCCTTTCAGTCTAAACATCATGAAACCATCCATAAATTACTTTTTAGTTCCTTATTTTCAGTTAACCTTTTTTATCATAGTTAAAATAACACTTTGTAATAATCTAAAAACATTTAGGATGACCATTTAGTTAAAATTTACTCTTCAATTGATTGCTTTCTCTCTACTCATTATATATTATATTGAAAAAACTTGCATCAATGAGTGTTGGTGAAAGGTTTTGTGTTGTGTGCCAATTAGATCATTCTCATTGATCCCATTGTTTGTGTGTTTACTTCCATTTCTTGATTTAAAGTACATTGTAAAAAATTTCCCTATTTTCAATACACTATCATTTTATTTGACATAGTTTATTATAGACTATCTTTATCCTTGACTCATTTTTGCCTATCAGGTTATAGTACTAAGTTGACCTAGTTAACTTTGTATCTTTATTAGGCTATCTTTTGTCTCAAGTTATATTAATAATTATGTTGGTGAACTCTGTATCCTTATCAAGATGTCCTTTGTCATAGGTTATATTACTTAGTTTACCTAGTCAATTTTTTTATCCTTGTTAGCTTAATTTTATACCTTATTTTTAGTACTAGGTCAACTTGGTTGAATTCACATTCTTATTTTCCTCTTGTATCTCTTTACTTTACATCAACTTTAACTTTGATAATCTCCTTTCTTCATCATGAACTTCTTATTTTTATTAAACATATATGACGAGTCTTACAAACCCTAATACATTCTCCCATAATTATCTTGTGGCTCCTACCCTATATGAAAGCAATGTTCATGTATCCACTCATACTAAAAACTATGTGACCCATCCTTATTCCTCTTCACTTTGTAATCCTCTCTTCTCACTTGAATATCAACCTAAATTAGAGTACACACTAGAAATTCTCTTCTTAATCAATGAGTTTCCTCAACATTAAGGAAAGGATCCATCTATTATTTACCATCTCATGTTAAGTGGTCAAGTCAAGGAACCCCATTCACCTTATCCCATTTTCCCACATAAATTTGGGGATACTATCTTCTTTGCTTTTCAGCCTCTTCCCTCTCTTTTGACCCCTTCTCATATAATGACTTATTCATCTTTGATTTCCTTTACCTCCATGCCTAGAATCTCTACTAACATGGTAGGTTCTACATCTAGTGTGCCTCTTCTAAAACACACTCTTCTCAATTCTTTAAATAATGCATCATTTACTACCCATGGTAATCATGCCTCTAGTGTTGCTTCTTTTCATCCCTCTACTAGTCCATATTTTTCCATACAATAAAATTATGCTACTAGTGCCTCACTTACTAATAGTTCTTCTCAAGATCCTAATAACACCTATAGTGGTACCTAAGCCACCATTACCAATTCTAATACTTCAAACAATTCCTATAATTCAACTAAAACCCATCAAATCCTATTACAAACTCTTAATCAAATGAATTATTTCTAAGATAACAATTCAAATCAAATGATGCAAATACAAAATCATCTTATCCATCTTCAAACCCACCCTCAACCAAGGCCATACAACACACATAATCAAAATGTTCCACCACCTCCTCTTCAAGATTCCTATTGTAATCTTATCCATTAAACTACTATTGTTAATAAAAAAATAAATCATATTCAAAATGAGACTCTTACATCTCAAATTGCTAATATCAATATAGGAGGTATCACCCCTACCATTTCTTACAATGAGTCAACCAATCCTACTCTTCACTTAAAAACATTTAGAAATCTATATAAAGACCAGGTCAAGTTAAATACATTTTCCACTACCAATTTATTAGTAAATACTCTCATAGGTGATGCTTTAGATTAGTAAAGCCAGCTCAAATCTCATTCCATTACTAGTTAGGAAGACTTAGTCAATGCTCTAGTCTAAGAGTTCCAAACTAGTGATCTCTTTAAGAATACCTTGGCCTATTTTATCAAGTGTAATTAACTTGAGACTAAAACTACTCAAGCCTTTATCAAATTATGGAAGACCTTGTATAATAAATGTGGACATAATATGGTAGATGGAAACCTATTTCATCTATTTAAGAATGCTCTTTATCTTAAGTTGTAATATTAGGTCTAAATTCTCTGTTCATGTACTTTAGAAGAGGCCATTGATAAATCCAAGCATTAATATTTCATTATGCATCAATTTGATCCATCCCAACCTTATATGGGCACTTGTTGAGGTCAACATACCCCCATATCTAAAAAATGAGGACCCTTCAATTTTGCAAATTGTGCTATTAATTAGACTTTCAACTTGATCAAAATGAATTAGTGAACATCATGATTAATCTAGTTTATATTGGCATGTTATCATAAACTTTATTTGATTTCACCTAATATTGCTAACATTTGAATTAGATGTTTTCATTTTATAGGATCTATGGATTTCCATTTGAATGAACAAGTGTTTAGGGTTTTATACTTCAATGTTAATTTCATCCTTAATTAGTTAACTAGCATAGCCACATTCAAAATATTATGCTAACCTTTGGTCCATAAATGATTAATTGAATATAAGTTTAATCACATTTTAAAACCTTAGTCCAAGTTCTTTAGCCTAAGTTCATATTAAATAGATTCATATTTTTCCATAGGTCAATTTACTTCATTTTAGACCTAGTTTAATTTTATCCTATGTTTCAATTGAATTTTCTAATTCATTTAAACCTTGGTATAAAGTTTATCCTAAGTCTTTATATGTCTTGAATGTTTATTCCTTTGGTTTTATTGGTTTTAGGAATGAATTAAACATGAAAGATTGACAAGTGTCAAAATCTTAAGAGGATGGATCTAAGATCAATGGTGAATGGATGATTCCCCAAAGTTAACAAGTCAAGAACAAGATTGATGAAGTGCATTCATTTATGAAAATGTAAATCAATGGTGAGAATGAATTCAACATGTCAAAGATCCTAAGATTGAATATAATATTGAAAAATGTCACAATCATTATGAACTACATACAAATAAATGGTCCATATTTAATTAGATATATAAAGAATAGATCAATAGTTTGCATTTGATCATGCATTCAACACATCAATGGTACACATTTGATCACTTATATTAGGATCAATATTACATGTCAATATTATAGATAAAGATCAATAGTGCATAATATGTTAAGGATTTAAAGAGCCAACATTGCATGAAAATCTTTTTAGTGGAGAAAAGACATTAAACAAATAAAGACTAACTGTAAAGTAAAAAAAAAGTAGTGATGATGCCAAGTGGCACAATATCATAAGCTCAAATCAAATATCAATGGTTATAGTGAAAGTAAGGCCTGAAGACTTCTAAAGAAATCAATAGTGCATATTTGATCAAGGTCTAAGATTTCATGAGATGATGACATGTGCCCAAATGATAAATGATCACATTTTAAAAATAAGTGAGATATGTGACAAGGTAATGCCACATAGGCATACACATCATATTGGAAGATATTGTGGGCTTGAGCTTGTGAAAGGTATAAATATGAGATCCAAGTGTGATCTAAGTCACCAAATCACATATTTTGAACTTACTTTCCACCATTAAAGCTTCGTGTAAACCTCTAAAAATCCCTAAAATGTATGAAAAACCCTTATTGTCTCTAGATTCATTGTGTTGAGTTGAGAGAGTTATATTATTATTTTTAAAAGGGATATTTCATTGGGATTATAATTATGGGAACACATGGACATGTTTCAAAGTAATAGGTAGAGCTATATCTATCATCAGATGTAGGAGGTAAAATTTTCAAGGACATAGAGTTTGTAGCTACTTCATTAAACATAGGAGATAAGAATTACACAAGCCTATTATGTAAAATTGAGAACTATGGAGTTATAACCAAATAAGAAGAGAATATACTCCTAGCAAAGAGATTATATGATGATATTATGGCAATCCAGATGATGGGACTACACTATGTTGCTACTAAACCAAAGGTACTTCATTGTATCGATGTTCTTGGTCTAATTTTCAAAGAGACTAGAATTGAAAAGTGTATGTTAATTCATGAGCATAGTTTAAGTAAAATTACATATATCTCTCTTATTTCATTTAAGTCCTAGTAAAAATTACCCAAACCCTAGATAGACCTAATCTCTATTAGTTCATGGGCTAATAAGCACAGCATGATGGAAATTTTGGCAAAATGGTTAGAAGTAGGTAACATAGTCATTATAGATCCTACAAAGAACATCATTATAAGACAATTAAGACATGGATTTAGGATGGTCTTGACAATTCTAAACAATTTGTATGGATGTGTACATATTTCTTATGTTGAACAATATGGGTCCCTATGGTATACTTCATCATTGAAGAAGTGTTGGTTCCTCCACTGGGTGAAATTATTAGTATTTCCCTAAGCATATAAATATATGGGATTAAAAATGAGAAGAGGAATAAATTTTAAATTATGTCTTATCTATTATATTCCCTATGTACAACCACCAAGATCCCTAATCAAAGATAATGTTCTCCCAATAGTACCTAGGCTATATCCCAATACTATTCCAACTTTCACATCTATAAGTATAGAGACCACATTCAATTTATTTATGATTGTGTTTATCTTGCATTGAGTGAAGCCATTAATGTTATTACTATGATGAGAACAAACCCTTTAATCAATAAATCAATTAAGGCAATGGGAGACATATGGTTGTATCCTAATTGCATCATTATATGAATTAAAGGAACTCAAATGACCCTTCTCAAATTACCAATTCATGTACCTAAAAAAATATTGGAATAAAAGGTGGTATATCAATTATTCAATGGGATTGATGTAATTTTTAAGACTAAGAGAAAGGGACTTTTACATTGTTTTTTTATATAATTGGAAGGACTATTTTTAAGTAGTGGGATCATATTGAGGTTGCTTCAAAGCATAGGTTGTCTTTAAACCTACAAATTGATGATCATAGGAAATGGGATCCATATGGAAAGGTAAAATAACATTTGAGGATCAAGATTATTTTGACTATAACATATGAACATGAACCTAGCTCATTTGAATTCATATACACTAAAGCATCCTCAAACTATGAAGTTGCTAGGAGATTGAAGGAACATGACATAAAACCTGAGTCTAGATTGAATATAGACCATAAAATGGAAGGTAAATGGTAGCTAGGCCCTAGATAGTATCATTTTATATATATATATTATTTCTAATAGGATTTAACCCATAGATACACAAGTAGATCATAGGCTTGAAGAGAAAAGACCAGGAGAAATTGCTTCTAGCTCCTTAGCTCCTAAATCATCTATAACAAAAAAGTAAGATTCACCTCAATAGGAGGTTCATATGATATCTTTAGATCCTCATGAGTCTATTGAATAAGAATTGAGGATGTTAGCTATTACATATGTGACATATTTATAGGTAGAAGAGGCAAAGGTTGAGGAAACTAAAGAGTAAAAGAGAAAGGAGAAATCATTGAACTTGATAGTCATAGATCCTCATAAGAGGAAAGCTGATATTACCATTGTCTCAAAAGCTAGAAAACCTAAAGTGACCATTACACCACCTTTGGAGAATGTTAATATATTTAGTGAAGATAACATCATATATGGACCACGTATTCCTTAATGGTTTATTAATGAACCAAGGTTAGAAAATCTACCCACTTATCATCCATGGGCTATGGTGAAGACTATAGGTATACCTATGAAATAAGAGTTGAAGTCATGGATCACTACCTTGTAAGAAGAATAAGAAAAGAGATTATATATTCTAAGTTAGTTATTAGTATAATAAAAAGTATAGGTCCCAGTCTCATATGTGGCTCAATCTTCAGTTGGAGTGAGATTTGATCTAGATACTATAAGTTTACAAAGGGTTACTGAGACACTGGTCATGGAAGGAGGTGAAGAGGTTATACATCAAAAGGTGGAACATTTGATTCATTTAAATCAAAATAAAATAAAAAGACTAGGGTAAGACCCTCCATTTTAAGAATATTTTCTTGAACTATCTCAATCTCAAGCAAAAATGCTACAAGCTACCATCAAAGGGCTAAAGTAGGAGAAAAAGAACTTGGAACAGTAGTCTATTCTATTAGTTCTAGAAAATATTATCAATAATTTTGAAGAAATTATATATGATACATTTAGTTCCTTGAAAATTTTAAGGTCTAAGTTAGATGTGGTAAACAAACAACATTCCATGGATATGAAGAAAGTCAATCAATGGCAAACTTTATAAAAAAAGGTGAAAGAATTGATTAAGTATTGATAGAAAGGTTAACTCTTGAGTTTAAAATAATTAGCCTATCACATTTTAATATAGATATGATTATCTTAATTGAGAAGATAAAGTATATAAATAAATTTTCAAAATACATGGAATATCTTTCTAATGACTTCAAATAGTTATAAAATAGAATGGTACACATACTAGGAGGTTTGATCAAGGATCCAACCATCATTAGTCCTGTTGGCATGATAAATAATGAATATTTAAAACATAGGGATACTAAATTCATTCAAGAGGTAAATAATAAAATCCATGGCACTACAGGGGTAGATAAATATCATATCTTAGATATGGTTTTGTCATTATAAGAGAAAATTGGCAATACTTGAAGCATTAAGGAAGCCTTGGATATAGCTGATAAAGACTTTAAAAATTTGATAGGGCAAGAAGAGGAATTATTCATATATCCAATTATCAACATCAATTTGATTGATACACAACATGAAAATTCCATGAATATTTTTCAACAAAGATAAAAGACTACAATAATAGGGGTGTCTCAAAGTCAACTAAGTTGACTAGAATGTTCTTCTGTACTAAAAGCCTTGTAAATCATTTGAAAGCATATTATATTTTGTATAAGTATGTGAAATTTGTAATGCACATGTATTATAGGTTAGTCTATTTTTAAATTTCATTGATTTTATAATGTTGTAGAAGGATAGTTATCCTTGACACTTGGCTAATTATCATTTGATAGTAACTAAGCAACATACCTCACAATCTTATATAAAAGGAGGTATTGTCTTTTATACAAAGGAGGATGTATTTATAGAAAAAAAATTTGTGTAAATTTTGGAGCAAATAATGAAAGAAAGATAATTTTATAAATATTGTCTCATATTTATTTGTGTGATTATTATCATGGTTGTTTTCTTAAGTATCTAGTTTGATATTCAAATTTGAATTGATTTCATAAATTTTAGATGTGAATATGTTAATATAGAGTCATCAATTTGAGATTACGCTAGGTTAATTAAAATTTTTTAGATTCATTTCATTTTCCTTACTTTTTTAGAAGATGTGATAATGCAATTTTATTATGGAAGTAAATATTTAAAGTGAATTTGATTTCTTATTTGCATTATTTCAAATATCCTTAGACATTTACCTAGTGTATTATAGGATCTTTATTTTTATAAATTTCATGTCATATTCTAGTTTTATTTCATGTATTTGATGAATTTAAGCTTTATCATGATGTCTAGATTAAAGATCAAAAAAATCTTTCTTTTCTACCCTACCTTACCTATTTTCTCTTTTCTTTGATCAAACAACTATAGTTTATATTTTCATTGTAAATTTTCATGTTAAATTATAGTTTAGACTTTAGGTTTTGATCATTATTAATTATAATTAGTTCATATTACTTACATATTTCATAAAAAATATTTAAGATCATGGTTTCTCCCAATAGCCACTTCCATTTGATTTTGTGGAATAATTATATAGCTTGGCCATTGCTACAGCACAAATATCAGGAATATCAAAACCAACAACTCATCAATATATTACTTGAATCTAGAAATGAGAAGTGTTTCAAACACTATATAAACCCTGTGATACACTTACATGCATCAATAGGTGCTAGAAGGAGGGATTTAAGCTAAATCTTAATGAATATGAAGTATCTTAGCTAATTTTAGTAAATTTTGTTCAAAGATTAGTTGATCTTTTGCAGATTTGTGTTTGTCTTAGCTAAATTATGTAAATATCACTTATATTAATGGTTTTATACCAATTTTTATGCTTATTTATCTAAATATAGTTATTCTTTGAATATTTATGAGAAATTTTTGCAAAGATAGCTTAAGCTTTGTAAATCTAATGTGTTTGAGGTTAGTGATAGTAATTTTTTTCAAAGATTGGTTGATTATTTTCAAGTTTAGGTTTATTTGAACTTATAAGTGTAAATATCACTCATATTTACAAGTTTGAAGGTATCTTTATAATTGTATAAATTTGTGCAAAATTTTCTTAACATATAAATCTAATCATTGTTATTTGTAAAGATAAGGTTCATATGCCATATTTTGAATAGGATTCAGAATTTACAAGATGGAACTACCAATAATAAGGACTAGGTCAAGATATGAGACAAGAATACCTCTTCTTTATTTGTAAATTCATAAGAAAGCTAGACAAAATAAAGGTAAATGCAAGGTTTCTAAATCTCAACCTACTTCACCTATTCATGTTGATCCTATTTTAAATCCTCATCAATGTATGGATTAGTTAGCTATATATTCTATCAATGTGTTAGGTTAGGTACATAAATTACCAAGAAACACTAAGAAATAATTGCCTTCTTTTATTCTTATAGGTGTGGTTACTATTGAAAAACATATCAAGTCCTTTAAAACTGCTTTAGGATTATTAAATTTTGTTCATAAATATGTTGCTTATAGATTTTTTCCTTTTACATTCAAAGATGTAACATATGATTGGTTTCATAATCTTCCTAATAATTACATTACCAATTGGAATTATTTCAACAATTATTTCATTGATTAGTTTGGAAAGGTCATCAGTCTTTGTGTCCTTTATCAATAATTCACTACAGTAAAGAGAGATTCAAATAAATCCATTAGAGCATTCAATGCTAGACTTTAGAATGTGTTTAGCATAACTATAACTTCCTATAGGCTTGATGAATCTTTATCTTTAGATATTTATAAGGATGCTTTAGATCTAATGACTTCTATATTTTTGAAAAGATCTTTTAGAGTCATAAATACATTAGCCCTATCCTATGTTGAAGCTGTGAACATTAGTTATCAAATGCAACCCCATGTTCAATTAGCATATATCATTCCTAATGTTAATCCTAATTTCCTTGCATTGAATATCATTCCAAATGCTAATTAACACATTCCTAATTTGAATCAAACTCTAATTTTAAACTAATTACCTTTGAATCATGCTCATCCTTATCAAAACCAAGGGTTCTTAAAGAACACTACAAGTGGATCTCATCCACAAGATCAAAGATATATGGTTCCAATATCTAGTAGTAGTACTCAAGTTCATAATTTATAATCACCTAAGAATGAAAATGACTTCATATTAAAAATGGTTCAAAAACTAAGCATTGGTTTTATTTAGTTACAAAGACAAGTAGGAAACACTGGATAAAGCTCCAATAAAAAAATTTGTTATCAGAGGTTCAATAAACCTACAAATAAGTTTCATAATAATAGTAACAATAATAATAATAATGAATCATCTACAAATAAAAACATGCCTAAAATCAACATTTGTGATGTAGCTTTAGTTGATTATTGTAGAGTTCATAACACTTATGATCATGGTGAATTACATTGTATAGAATTTTGTAATGCTTTTGAATCTTTTCAAGATGAATTAGATATGTTTGAAGTTGTGCCTAACAAAGATAATGCTATAGGTACATCTAGTTCTTCAAAGTCATCTAAATCTACTGACATAACTCTTATGGTGGAGACATTTGATTTTCCATTCCAAGATGACAATGATCCTGAAGATACTCCGAAGGAGATTCATGATTTTCAACTATATATGAATAAGACTTATCCATTGAGGAATAAAGAACAAAAATAACCATTGACTAGTTCAACTCCACCAAACAACTTTTATACTCCTCCTGATCCTACACCAAATAACAATCCAGAGCCTACAAAGGGAAGTAAATCTAGAAATAATGTTGATTCATCTAGTTCTTCTACTAGGAGTGGATACAATATAGTAGAGGATATGAATAAGATTAAAACTAATATCACTTTACATGAATTGATTCAAATTAATGAACAAAGAGATTTATTTCTAGAATCTTTGAGAAAAAAACCTTGTAAATCATAAAAGGATACAAATGCAAATGCAATGATACATAAGAAAAAAGTAGAGGTTTCACCTTTCTTACTAATAATTAGAGTTTTTGGTAAAAAATTACATAATTATTTGTTAGAATCAGGTGCCTCTACAAATATCATGCCAAAAGGTATTCATGAAAAGCTTGGTTTAAATCTAATTAATTCTAATCAAGTAGTTATTCAATTAGACAAATCAAGAGTTAAAATGATTAGTGAATTGTTGAATGTGCATATGTGGCTTGCTTTAGAGTCAAGGGTGTATCAATTCATATATATTCAAGTTGTAGACATTCTAGATGCTTATGGGATGTTTCTTAGTAGAGACTAGACCAAATATTTAAATGGATACTTGTCAATTGATTTCTCTCATATGTGGCTACCATAGAAGGGAGTTCTTAATCAAATTTGGATTGAAAGGGAACCAAAGATGAAACACATGATCACTAAATACAATGCAACTAATGAAAATGTCAACATAGTTAATTATGATTTAGGAGTCTACACTCTTGACACTCCTTAGGTATGTAACTTTAAAGACTCTACTATGCTTGGACTTTGGAAATTAAATATAGATGGTGCTTGATGCAAATATGGATATGGAGTAAAATTAGTCTTAATCAATCTGATTGGGAAAGAATATGTTGCTTCCTACAAAATTTAATTTCCTTGAACCAAAAATTTGGCAAATTATGAAGCATTAATTTTAGGATTACAATTTTCTATCAAATACAAGGTCAAAGAACTACTAGTATACAGCGATTTTGAACTAGTAGTTAATTAAGTTATAAGTAAATACCAATGAAAATTATCATATCTTAAGAAATACAAGTTTAGAGTATGGAACTTGATAGATTAATTTGATGCTTTCAATGTTTATTCAATCCTTAGAGAAGAGAAAAAATATGATTTTGAACTAGCTTCAATGATTGCTAATATGATGCCAAATCAAGATTCTCAAACACTGAACATTGAATTAGTCCCATGTCCCTCAATTCCTAACAATGTTAATCATTTTCAAGTATTTAATGATGATCAACAAATAATTAAGTTCATGAAAAATACAAGAGTATTTGAGTCTCACATCATTGATGAGGTCAATGAGAATTCTCTTGATGAAGATAAAATTGATGACAAGATTATAAAATTGAATGACAACAAGATTCTCAAAGGCATGATTGCCTTAGAAAGACTATCTGATCAACACAAGATAGCTGAAACTTTTAAAGCTCCCAAAGTAAGTGGGAAATATTATAATTTTATTGACATAGGAAATCAAGGTCAACCTTGACTAGTAAACATTAGTATAGCATGCAAAAATGAAGAGTCTATAAAGGTTAGAGAATTGCTGACCAGATATAAGTATGTCATTGCATGGTCCTATGAAGACTTGAATACCTTTGATCCTAGACTCATTACCCATATTATTCAATTAAAGTAAGCTTGTAAACCTTTTAGATAAAAGAAAATACTTGTCAATCCTATTTTGGAGCCATTGATTTATAAAGATGTCAGGAATCTATTAGATGCAAAAATAGTTTTTCTAATAAGACATTCTACTTGGGTAGCTAAATTAGTTTCAGTTAGAAGGAAAAATGGAGAGATTAGATTATGCATCAACTTTAGAAACTTAGATAGATATTCTAAAAATTATAATTATCCTTTACCATCTATTGACCAAGTGATTCAAATTATTAGTGGTTCTGTCATGATGTTTTTCTTAGATGGTTTTTTGGGATATAAGCAAGTAATTATTAACAAAGAGGATAGCATGAATAATGCATTAACAATAAAGTGGGGCACTTTCCTTAAAAAATGATGCCTTTTGGACTCATCAATGTAGGAGATACCTTTTAGAGAGATATGGACTATGAATTTTAAGGTATCATAGGTAAATGATCATTATATACATAGATGATCTAATTATGTTTTCCAAAAATAGGGAAGATCATATAGTGCATTTACAATAAGTATTTGAATGTTGTAGAAGGTATGGAATTTGCTTTAATCCTAAGAAAATCATTTTTTGTGTAATTGAAGGGAAATTATTAGGACATGTAATAGCTATAAATATGATTTATATAGATCCAAAGAGAGTCAATTCCATATCCAAAATAGATCCCCCTAATAATAGAAAAGAATTAAAGTCTTTCTTTGGGAAAATTAATTTTTTAAGAAAATTCATTTCTAGTTTTGCAAAAATTGTGAAACCACTTAATGACATGTTGAATAATGATGCAAAGGTTATATGGAATGAAGAAATGAAGAAAGCCTTTAGGGATATTAAAGAAGCAATAGGATAATAACTTGTGCTGATAAGTCCTAATTTTACAAAAGATTTTTATCTTTATTCTTTACTTTTGAACATACTATAGCAGTTTTTACAACTTATAAAATAGATAAATGTGATTATCCAATTGAATTTATGAGAAAAAACTTTAAAAAATTTTAGTTAAAATATTGCCTAATTGATAAATAAACATTTGCTTTAGTTAAGGTAGTTAAAAAGTTTAGACACTATATTATTAAGAATAAAGTGCATGTAATATTACAATACCCTACCATTTCCAATTACTCTCAAAGTTTAGACACTATATATTTAAGAACCCATCAATTAATCTCAAATTTCCAACCTACAAGTTTATGCATGAGTATATGGAAGAAGATCAAGAATATGCTAATTTCAGGTTGTTGGATATCATACAAATGGAGGATGCAAGATAAGAAGCATTTAAAAAAAATTAAAAATATCAAACCACTATCAAAAGATGGTTTGAAAAATGTTTAAAGGTTAAGGTGTTCAGGCAGGGAGATCAAGTTCTCCTATAGGACAAAGCATCCGAGCCATAAAAAAACATGGAAAATTCACTCCTTTATGGATTGTTCCTTATCAAATTGTTGAGACATTGGGAGATAAAACCTTCAAGC
The DNA here is from genome assembly GCA_037957365.1 of Torreya grandis. Classification (NCBI taxonomy): domain Eukaryota; kingdom Viridiplantae; phylum Streptophyta; class Pinopsida; order Cupressales; family Taxaceae; genus Torreya; species Torreya grandis. Next base: position 7,314,131 of record JARHVA010000056.1, read on the forward strand.
TCAAAGACTTTTAATGAGTAGAGTTCACTCTACCAACTAATGGGTAGTACATCAATCACTACTTATTTGTTGTTCCACCTTGAGTCTTTAGGAGTAACTTATAACATTAGTTAGAGTAGTGTAGGTAGACTTAGATTAGTTTCATTCTTGTTCCTTGTTTATAAATAGTGTTTATTTTCTTTTCTTTGTTCTCTTCTTTCAATAAGTCGTTTCAAGACACGTTTTCAAGATCCAATCTAGCCAAATTCTCAAAATAATTTCTCAAATCAATACTGCAGGTATGAGATTGATATATATACTAATTATTCCTTAAAAATCTTAAACCTTATTTTGATCTAAGCTTGGTTCTAATAAGGATCACATATGTTTTAGTGAAAGTTTGAATTATTAGAGAAAATCTATGTTAGCAATTAAATAATATTATTGCTTAGGATGAATTTTATAACTAAGGATGATTGTCTAAAAATCAAACATTTGAAAAAATCCTAAAAACTAGGCTAATTCTAGTTCCCAACCTTTGTTGGAAAGATAAATAGTTGAAAAAATACAAAAAATAAGAGCCTTATTGAAATTAAAAAATCTAAGCAAAGGTGATTCTGGTAATCTCCATTGGGGCTATGGATGGCTGACTGGCTGTGGATTAAGGTCTTGAGTGGATCTAAAGGTATCTCTATCAAGATGATGGATGTCTAGCTAGTAGTAGAATAATACCTAAGCCTTCCCCTTTTATAAATCATGATTTGTAATGAATTTATAAATATGTTGTAAGTCTATGTTAATGATTAAGGTCATGAAATATGGAAGTTATCTTCTAAATCCCATGGCAATCAATGAATGAATCAAATCACACACACAACATGACTAAATTTTGATGTTTGAACCTAATTCTACATTTGTAAAACTTATTTTAATCATGAATTAATCTTAATAATGGTACTTGATCATGTGGAATGATTGGTCTATTTAATATTTTAAAATAAGAGTATTTGAGCCCTAAAATTTTACAATGTTTCCTCTGGAAATCACCATTTTTTGAGGTCAACATACCCCCATTTAAAAAAAATGAGGAACCTTGTTTAATTTTGCAAATTTTTCTATTAATTAGAATTTCAACTTGATCAAAATACATTATTAAACATCATGATTGATCTAGTTTAAATTGACATGTAAGCAAAAGTTTTATTTGATTTCACTTAATGTTGTTAACATTTGACTCAAATGTTTCCATTTTAAAAGATCCATGGATTTCCATTGGAATGAACAAATTTTTAGGTTTTTATACTTCAACATTAATTTGACCCTTAGTTGGTTAATTGGCATACTCCCATTCAAAATATTATGCTTACCTTTGGTCCCTAATAGATTAAGTGAATCTAAGTCTAATCACATTTAAAACCCTTAGTTTAAGTTCTTTAGCTTAAGTTTCTATTAAATAGATTCATACTTTTCCATGGGTCAATTTATTTCATTTTAGACCTAGTTTAATTTTATCCTAAGTTCTAATTGAATTTGATAATTAATTAAAACCTTGGTATAAAGTTTATCCTAAGTCTTTATATGTCTTGAATGCTTATTATTTTGATTTTATTGGTCATAGGAACAAATTAAACATGTAATATTAATAAATGTTGATATCTTGGGAAGGCAAATCTAAGATCAATGATGGGTGGATGATTCCCCAAAGTTAACAAGTCAAGATCAATATTGACAGAGTGCATTCATTCATGTGAAATCAAATCAATGAAGAGAATGAAGTCAACATGTCAAAGATCCTAATATTGAATGTAATAGTGACAAATATCATAATCACGATGAATTGCATACAAATTAATGGTCTAAATTTAATTGGATATATAAATAATAGATCAATGGTACACATTTGATCATGCATTCAACACATAAATAGTGCATAGGTAATCACTCAGATTAAGATCAATGGTACATGTTCAATCTTGTAGATAAAGATCAATGATGTGTAAAAATTCAAATATTCAAAGAGCCCAAATTACATGAAAAGCTACCACATAGTGAAAAGGTATTAACTAGATAAAGATAAACTATAAAGTACATAGAAATCATGCGATGATGCCAAGTGGCAAAATCTCATAAGCTCAAATCAAATATCAATGGCCATGGTAAAATTCAAGGATAGAAAACTCTCAAGGAGATCAACAATGCACATTTGATCAAGATCTCAGATTACATGAGATGATGACATGTGTCCAAGAAAAAAATGGTCACATTTTAGAAATAAATGAGCTACATGATAAGATAATGCCACATAGACATACACATCATATTAGAAGATCCTATGGACCCAAGCAAAAAGGTATAATACAAGATCCAAGAGTGATCTAATCCACCAAAGCACATATTTCAAACTTACTTACCACTATTAAAGCTCTGTGTAAACCTCCAAAAAGCCCTAGAACATATGAAAAGCCCTAAATTATCATTGGATTCATTTTGTTGAGCTAAAAGATTTGGATTATCATTTTCACAAGGGATAATTCAATTAGGATTATAGTGATTGTGAGACATGGACATGTTTCAAAGCAAGTGTTTGATTTATATCTATCATCATATGTAGAAGGTTGAATTTTCAAGGACACAAAGTTTGTAACTACTTCATTTAACATGGGAGATAAGAATTACATGAGCTTATTATGGATAATTGAGAACTAGGGAGTTAAAACCAAATAAGAAGATAAGATCCTCTCATCAAAGATATTACATGATGATATTATGGCAATCCATATGATAGGACTACACTATGTTACTGTTAAACTAGAGGTACATCATTGTATCGATTCTCTTGGTATAATTTTCAAAGAGACTAGAATTGATAAGGGTATTATAATTCATGAGCATAGCTTAAGGAAAATTACATATATCTCTCATATTGAATTTGAGTCCTACTAAAAAAATTTAAACCCCATATAGACCTAACCTCAATTAATTCATGGGCCAATAAGCACAACTTGATGGACATTTTGGAAAAATGGTTAGAAGTAGGTAACCAAGTCATTATAGATCCTACAAAGAACATCTCTATAAGCTCATTTAGACCTAGAGTTAAGATGGTCATGACAATGCTAAACAAGTTATATGGGTGTACACATACTGCTTATGTTGAACCAATGTGGGTCCCTATGGTATACTTCATCATTGAAGAAGTGTTGGTTCCTCCATTGAGTGAAATTTTTAGTATATCCCTAAGCAAACCAATACATGGGATCAAGAACAAGAAGAGGACTAAATTTTACAATGTATTATCTATTAGATACCCTATGTGCAACCACCAATATCCCAAATTAAAGATAATGGTCACCTAATATAACCTAGACTATATCCCAGTACAATTCCAAATTACACATCTATAAGTATAGAGACCACATTTAGTTTATTTACGATTGTGTTTACCCTGCATTGAGTGAAGCCATTAATGGTATTATTATGATGAGAAAAAACCATTTAATCAAGAAATAAATTAAGGAATTAAGAGACATATGGTTGTATCTTAATTACATTATTATAAGAATTAAAGGAACTCAAATTGCCCCTCTCAAATTACCAATTCATGTACCTAATAAATTAGCAGAATAAGAGGTGGTATATGAATTGTTCAATGGGATTGATGGAATTTGTAAGACCAAGAGAAAGGGACTTATACATAGTTTTACAATGATAATTGGCAAGACTATTTTTAGGTAGTGGGATCATATTGAGGTTCTTTCAAAGTATAGGTCTCTTTAAACCTACAGATTGATGATAATAGACAATGAGATCCATATGGAAAGGTAAATAAACATTTGAAGATCAAGGGTAGTTTGAATATAAAATATGAACATGATCCTAGATAATTTGACTTCATATACACTAAATCATCTTCAAGTTATGAAGTTGCTAGGAGATTAAAGGAACACAACATAGAACCTGAGTTTAGATTGAATAGAGACTTAAAAATGGAAGATAGATGGAAGCTAGGCACTAAAAAGTATCATTTGATAGATGTTAGTTATTCTAAGCTTCCACCAATAGATACACAAGTATAACATAGGCCTGAAGAGAAAGACTAGGATAAATTTCTTCTATCTCCTCAACTCCTAAATCATCTATAATAGTAAAGCAAGATTCACCTCAATAAGAGGTTCATATGATAGATCTAATCATTGTGAGTCTATTAAATATGCATTAAGGATGCTATCTATGACATATGAGGTATATTTATAGGTAGAAGAGGTAAATTTTGAGGAAACCAAAGAGGAAAAGGGAAAGGAGAAAACATTGAACGTGATAGCCATAGATCCTCTCAAGAGGAAAGTTGAAATTGCCATTGTCTCAAAAGTTAAGAAACCTAAAGTGACCATTACACCACCTTTGGATAATGTTAATTTTTTTAATGAAGATAAAATCATTTATGGGCCATCTATTCCTAAATTTTTCATTTATGAACCAAGTTAGAAAATCTACCCACTTATCATCCATGGGCTATGGTGAAGACTATATGCATACCTATGCAACAAGAGTTGAAACCATGGATCACTGCCTTACAAGAAGAATAAGTAAAGAGATTGGATACTCTAGGTTATTTATTAGTATAATAAAAATTATAGGTCCTATTCTCACATGTGGCCCAATCTTCATTTGGAGAGATATTTGATCCAGATACTATAGGTTTGCAAAGGGTTACTGAGACACTGGTCATGGAAGGAGGTGAAGAGGTTATGCATCAAAAGGTGGAACCTTTGACTCATTTAACTCAAAATAAAGGAAAAATACCAAGGTAAGCCCTTGTATTAAAATAATATGTTCTTTTACTGGCTCAATCTCAAGCAAAAATCTTATAAGCTACCATCAAAGGGCTAAAGCAGGAGAAAGAGAACTTGGAAGAGTAGTCTATTCTATCAGTTCTAGGAGATATTGTCAATAAGTTTGAATAAATTATATAAATACATTTATTTCATTGAAAATTTTAAGGTCTAAGTTGCATGTGGTAAGAAAACAACATTCCATGTCTATGAATTAAGTCAATCAATGGCAAGCTTCAGATAAAAAGGTGAAAGAATTGATTAATAGATTGACAGAAAGCCAAACTCCTAAGTTTAAAACAATCATCCTAACACATTTCAATATGGCTATGATTATATTAATGGAGAAGATAAAAGATATAAGTAAATGGTTAAAATACATGGAAGATATTTCTAATGACTTCAAACAACTAGAGAACATAATAGTACACATACAAGGAGATTTGGTTAAGGATCCAACCATCCTTAGTCCTCCTGGCATGATAAATAATGAAGAGTTCAAACACAGGGCTACTCAATTCATTTAAGAGGTAAATAATAAAAGATACGGCACTACAAGGGAAAATAACCAATGTATCTTAGATATGGTTTTGTCAACATAAGATAAAATTGACAATACTATAAGAATTAAGGAAGCCTTGGCTAGAGTTGATAAAGACTTCAAAAAGTTGGTAGGGAAAGAAGAGGAATTGTTCATGGAGCCAATTATGAACCTCAAGTTGATTGATACACAATATGAAAAGGCCATGAATATTTTGTAATAATGTTAAAAGGATACAACAATAGTGGTGTCTCAAAGTTAACTAAATTGACTAGAATATTGTTTTATTCTAAAATCCTTATACATCATTAGAAAGAATATTCTATTTTGTAAAAGCATGCGTAATTTGTAGTACACATGGCTTATAGGTTAGTCCATTTATAAAGTTTCATTGATTCTAAATTTTTATATAAACACAATTGTCCTTGACACTTGGCCAATTATCATTTGATAGTAACTAACTGACATATCTCATAGTCTTTTATAAAAGGTGTATACTTTAAAATATGCTCGCTTCACTAATTATCCTGATTCTCGCTAAATGAGCTTAATTTCCATATTAATTAGTTAAATCAAATATTGGACTAACACCTATATCCCATTAAATATTTATCACATTCTAAGATCAATTAATCCTCTCATTAAACCTCTAATAGACTGCATTACCTACTAACCTACCCCCTAAACCCACTAGCCAATTTTAAATTCAAAATAATCCAACTACCCACCCACCACCTTATACTATAATTTCCTAAAACCATAAACCCTATGGGGAGATTTTTATAATTGGATGATTCTATAAATATTCCCTAAATTATCCCCCTTCTCTAGAATTTTCTAATTTTAGATATTTCCATGGAATTAAAAATTCCATAGAAAATTCCTAGCCTTATATCTCAATGACCCAAATTTGAATTTGGACCATTAATTCTTCCCTCCCTTATAAAATTAAACCTTACCTTCACCCTTTAAAATAATAATAAAATATCCATCAAGCCTTTTAGCTCTCATATATCATCCATAACATCATTCTAGTGTCCACTTGAAGCCATCATCTCCATCACACATCCATTGAAAGCCATAGTCAAATTCTCAAAAGCAATCTAACAATCAATCTTTTGCATCAAATAATTTGGATTCAAGTCTTGGAATGGAGGCATGAGAAGGTAAAGAGGATGGTAAGAATTTTCTAATTTCTCTAGTTTATCTCCTCTATCCATTCCTATTGGTGGCATCAAGTTTTGGACTTTTATTATCTTCTTGATAATATTTTCTTAAACTTGAAATTTGGTGCATATTTTTGTGACCGTAGTGGGAATAACCTCCATTATTTAGTATAATACCTTTGCTAAAATTATTCTGGTGATTTAATGACCAACTATATGTGGATTCAAGATCAAATTTTCAATTTTTGACACGTTCCAGGTGAGTCACGGTATTTCACTATTAGTCATGGTATTATAGTCATGAGATTGTAAATGCCAGAAGTGGTATTATTAGATAAGCTACTATCAATTAGGGGTTCTAATAGGTTTTTTAATCTTTGAAAATGCCATGACTTGCTTAGTCATGAGATGGCCCTATTAGTAGCTATATTATCATTCTTAGTGGTGGTATTGTCGTATTCCATAGTAAGCCTTATATTTTAAGACTACTTTTGTTAATTTTGTGTCTCCTTTAGGTGTGTTGTTTCTTTATATGTAGTATAAGAAGAAATTCTTCATAAGTTAGTCTGACTAAATATCTTTGATAATATCATGACTCTCTTAGTAGAGAGGTTGTCCTAGTAATTGTGGTATTGTAGATTCTAGTAGCAATATTGTCAAATCTAATAGTTGATCCTATATTATAGCCTATTTCTATTAACTCTATGCATCTATAGGTTGCTTGTCTACTATTATTGATTTTTTTGTGTTGGATAGAGAGGGAATCATCTTATGTCCAACTAACTATCCCTTTTCCTCAAACCCATGACTCTCTTAGTATCAAGGTTATTCTATTAATTACGATATTGTAGATTCTAATAGTGATATTGTTAAAAACAATATTAGGGTGTTGTTCTATCATTTTTTATACTAATAATTATAGATAATATATTTTGTCTCTTTTCCTCTACTTTTTTTGTCTAGAAATTGGTTGCAGGGGGAAGGATTTGCATCTCTTTGATAAATCCATGACTCCCTCAGTAGCAGTATCAACTTGGTAATAACAGGATTGTTATTCACAGTTGTAGTATTACATCTTCACCAAAAATTGGTAAAACACTACCATTATATCCATAGTTCATATTTATTTTAGGTTCTATCAGGAAGGTGATCAAGGTCTGTAAGTTGCAAGTCTGAAGAGATTTCCCCTTTTGATAAAGATTTTAAACATTCCTCTATAGAAGAATTTCACCTCCTCCATATTTGAAAATAACTACTGACAAGTGGTATTCTTTATCTTAAAAGATTCATAAAAATCACAAGAGAAGGTAGATCATATAAAATTCCACCATATAGATTGGTTAAGCCTCATTCTATAATATTGTGATACTAATTTAGTTGTGGGATTACCTTATGAATAGTAACTTTGTTGTTCACAATAATGACTTTGTAGATAGGTTTATTTAGGATTAGTATTAGGTCCTGATAGGAGTTTTATCATAAAATAATTATATTAAGTCCTATAAATATTTTTAAATTTATATACTTTTCTTTACTTAAGGTAGTTATATACTATTTTTATTAGGAATTTCAATATTGATACTTGCATTTTTCTGTGAGTTGTGGCTTTTTTTATTAGAGTAGTAGGATTATTTGATAGTCATGTTTTTTAGTTAAGAATAATAGTTAGTTAACCTTTTTCAAACCCATGACTCTCAACTCATGGGATTGACAATCCAATTGTGGTATTATGCATTTTGGTCACAAGATTACCCTGTGTATTAATGGTATTATAGGGACTCACAAGATTGTTAAAGTTTAAGTTTCTAACACTTTTTTTATAGGTTCCTTGGAGATTTTGGCACCCCAATCAGATATTTAACCTTTGTGATTGCAAGGAGGGGTGCCATTTTTCATTCTTATCTTAGATTTAATTATATCTTTGATTTAAGTATCTTATTATTCTTTCTAGTTTCTTGTAAACACTTTTTTATTTGTGTGTGTGTGCATGTATTGATTTTAAAATATTTGTTATATCATGCCAATCACATAAGTAATTAGAATAGTTAATTAATCTTATCATGCATTTATAGTTTGCTTATTGAGCCCTCCCTTAAGATAGCATGTGGTATGGATTACATCACCATGCATGTAGCTTATTACCTAGGTTTTAATGTCATAGATTTCACCATCATGTTCTAACCAAAATCCATGTTTCGATGGAGCATAAATATAAGGAGAGATGTCATATTTACCTAAGTAGAGTTCCTCATAAAAGGTTTCATGGAGTGAGGGAAGATCAAGTTCCAAGACTCAAGGTAGTCAAATAGCCTCCTACATGGACTCAGGCCCCAATGTGCCATCATTTATATTAGGGATTCCCCTAGATCCTTTTCTATACCTTAGAGTAAAATAATTAAACCATAATAGGTGTTACACTATAGGCGTCAGTATCAATTTCAAAGTAACCATCAAGTGAAATTAAGGTTAAAAGGGTTTGATCAATTTTGTAATAAGTCACTAGCCTATAGCCTCACTTATGTATTTTTTGGATGGTGTGGGCATCATGTTACACACCCATATAGTTTACTAAATTAAGATTGTACTTGTGCATGATTGTTTGTGTGTTGTGATAAGACTGATTTTATTTTCTATCCAAGTTGGCCACACCCATATATTATGTGATACCTTAAAATCCCTTTAGGTTGACATTTATTATTACATCATCATCTTAATTTCTCATCATCCATTTAGGAACTCATCATTTTTCTATACGAGTCATCATCTTGTCATCATCTTTTATACATCTTTGTCACCATCCTCTTGTATATATTGAATTTGTATATCTGTATCATGGTCTTATCCATCCCCCACCTCATTTATACATATCCACCCATCCTCTTATATTATCATCTTGTCATCCCCTTCACCACATGATCTTTTATCTCCCCATTTGACTCTCTACATCTAATCTTCATATCGTACCCATTCCCTTAATCATTAATAAGTCATCTCTTTGATAATCACCACCCATATAGTATCCACCTTAGAAGATCCATTTTCCATATTTTACCACTATCTTCACATAATCCATTTCTTATATCCATTTTATCCCCATATAATACCATCTCCCTTTCATATAGTTTGTGTACTTTGACTAATCTTTGAATACCACAATAACTTATAGTCACACCACATTCATCCTACATTCTTAGTATAGTATACATCCCATATACATTCATGTACACGTAATATCTATCACCTTCCCAAATCCTTTTGTATATTGTGACCAATTTTTATCACACCTTCAAAAACTTTCCACCTATAACATATTTACCTTTTATCATCTTACATACATCTTAATAATTCCATCTCTTTTATATCCATATCATATCACTTAGTATTCACCTCCTTTTCATACCCTTTTCTTATTTATCATCTTCATCCACTTTCTATTATCCATCCTCTTTATTATTATCTATCTCTCATAGTACATCTTACCTACCTCCTTTCCATATATATTAATCTAGTATCCATCCCCTTGTATATCCTTTTAGTTCATTTTGATCACCTTCCTATCCATTTCATAACACATTCCTCCCTCATTTATCTTCTAGCGACCATAATTTTTATATCACTTATCCCATACATAGAGCATACATCCACTTATTCTATCATCATCTATCCCATCTCTTATTTTCTCATTTAGTATCCATCCCTCTTCACACCCATTTTTTGTCTATTTTTATCATCTCTTTTTTAGAATTTTACTTTTCCCCTCCACCTATTTTTCTTACTGGTATATATATCTCTCATATCCATATATATATATATATATATATATATATATATATATATATATATATATATATATATATATATATATATATATATATATATATATATATATATATATATATATCCATCTATATAATATATTATTCATTCACATCCACATCCTAATATAGTTATCACTTCTTAGATTTGTATAGGTTAGATTAAATATCCTCTCACCTCATATACATTTGTGTAATATCCTTACCATTATCCCATATCCACCCCTCTTTGTACTCATATCATTTTATCCTCTCATTATTTCCCCATCCACATAACTACATTTTCTATATCTACTATCCAACCCTTTTATTGCAAAAATTAGTTTGTGTATATCATTTTATCCCATATCCACTTATATATTTCATCTATAATCCCCATACTATATCACATTGCATATAGTGTTCATTCCTCTTCACATCCACATCAATTAAATTGTGTAAACTTCATCATATCTCCTATCAATTTTATGTGTCTTGGTCATCACTTAGTCTTCTACATCTATCATCCATATCTATTTGAGTATCCATCCATTTTAGCCACACCACTAACTATATATATATATATATATGCACATATACATCCCACCACTCATCCATCACTTTTCCACCCCTATCTTGTACCTTGATTTGGTGTTTTTGTGAAATATTTTATTCATCACATATCATATCACACATCTTGTCCTCATCCCATTTTATTTAATTACTAGAGTTTATTCTAAAACCAATGTCTTAAGTGGTCACCCATATTTATTGGATCATTAATTATCACCTTTCTTGACTTTGGATTATCATTATACATAGTCTTGTAAGATCCTAATCTAGCACCCATCACTATCTCTATCAGATACTTTTATCCTCTAACATCCATCAACTTGTCCATTTTTTAGTAGAAAAAAACATGTGATCCCATCACTTTCATCTCATCCTTTCCAGATTAGTATCTTAAAGGACTTTGTCTTTTGGTAATTATTAGTTACCCATCTTACATCATCACCCCTTTTACCACTAGAGGTTTGGTCTTTAGATGGAAATAGTATTTGAAGACTCCAATCTCATCCATCACTTTCCATAAAAACCATCATTCATAATGGTCATCCATACCTAAGCTCAAATCTTAATTAGACAATGATCCAACCAAGATAAAAATCCACTAGGGCACATGATGGACCCAAATCAAGAATATGATAAAAACCATATTGATATGCACACACCAAGGGAAGAGAACAAAAGATTTATATCCCCTCCAAAATGATGAAGTAAAGAATCACATTGACCACTATCTTTATGAGAATTGAGATCATGTCTTATCCTATGCTATAGAAATAGGGGGCACCTTACCTTATATAGAGAGGATTATAAAGCAAGTTAGTCAAATAGTAGTCCATAAATCATGAAAAATGCATAAAGAACTGACTAAGACTATCTATTCCTATGGGAATTACAAAAGATAGTGAGAAAAAAATGAAATAAAGAAAAAATCATATTACCTTACCAAAAGGATTCACCATACCCATGTGGATCAAAATCATGTTCTCCCTTGATCAAGCATCCTTGTCTTTGTCAACAAAGGTGGAAAACTCCTCCAATGTCTCAAGAACATTCCATAAAACCTAGGCTCATGATTCCAAATCACTAAACTATTCTATCAATGAAGCTTGTAACTAATTTTAATGGTTTATTACAAAGTATTTTGGATACAATTCTACATAATAACTTTTCATAAATCAAGCTTAAAATTCATGTCCATGGTGTTTCTATTTATAGATTTTTGAGATCGGTCAGGATCAACCATGACTGTCCATCTCAAGATTGAGATGTGTGGCCATGGATAATCCTAATATTTGGAATTAAACTCATAAATATCCTCAAGATAAATAAGTAATAAAGAGACATGGGAGGAACTCACTAGGCATGGGTGACTCATAATCCTTATATTTTATGCACTTATGGCTTGATGGATGCCAACCCATAGATGATGTCACTAGGTAATGTAGATATTCAAAATCAATTTCCAATAATGAGATATTCAAAAATATCTATGGAATTCTTACTTAAGTTCTTAAATTGTATTAATTAGCTTAAGTAAGTTTAATCAAGTTTAGAGCAATTCTTTAGAAATCGGTGCACAATTAATCAAAATGGTCAAAAACTCATATTACTAGATCATATTTTGATTGGAGAGGAACTAGAAGGTGATTTTAGATGCATTGGAGCTATATTCCCATTCATGATGTTTCCAACACCAAATAACAAAGGTATGTGATGTGTACCAATGAATTAGAAGAAAAGAGTGATCTAGAGCACTAAATGACAAAATTGTTATTTTAACTCAAAATGATCTGATCAAAGTTAGCTGGCCCATAAAAGCATTACCCTATTTAGGGATACTTTGACCTAAACTGGCACTTTTAAGTGACAAGTTTGAACCATTTAGGGTGTTTTATGGATTTTGACCTAAATGTGCATTTGAGTTCAATTTGAGTAAGATTGACAATTTCAACAGAAATGGTGTTAGGAATTGAATGTCAACACCTTCCACATTTAATCACACCCTCTTTCATAACCTAATTCATCCATCAAGAATAAACTCATCCCATCAACATGACAATAATAATCCCTAAGAAGAAGAGGGTATTAATGCCCATCATCACCTAGGCCCAATAATACCAATGACATTTGTAATAATAATACCATTGGTAATCCTAATAATAATAATAATAATAATAATAATAATAATAATACTAATAATAATAATAATAATAATAATAATAATAATAATAATAATAATAATAATAATAATAACACTCATATTAACCATAGCACTCACATCCCTCAAGGAAGTCAAAACCGAGTTACTAACCCTCTTGGGGATCCCTCTTTTTCACAAGAATGGAAAATGATGAAAGAGACTCTGCAGCAAATGGATCCGTGATCACAAGCCCACAATTATAAAAATGAAGAATTTTGCTCATTGCCATTGGACATGAACATTTTACAAATACCCTTTCCCTCACACTTTGAGGTACCCAAATTTGAAAAGTATAAGGGAAAGGGAGATCTTAGAGACCATGTCCAATAACTCTATGTGGCTTATCATGAAGTAGCCTATGAAGATGCCTATTTTTTGTGACTCTTTCCATAGAGTCTTATCAGGCTAGCTTTAGAATGGTTCATGTACTTGTCAAAAGGGTCAATTTCTAGTTTTGGAGAAATAATAGAGAAATTTGTTAGACATTTATCATATAATATAGATCATTATATTTCCATCATTGATCTCTATAATACTAAGTAATGAAGTGGGGAAATATTGGCCTATTTTTTGTAACCATAGCATAGTTTGGCAAGTAATCTAAGATTTACCATACCTGAGAAGGAATTAGCCAAGATTTTTGTGGATAATTTTAATACAAACCATAAATATTAATTGAAATGAAAATATGCCAATACCTTCAATGATATCATAGAAAAGGGCATGCAAATAGAAAAGGCTCTCATTTAAAAAGTAACCATCAAGTTATATTCTCATAATGGGCATAATGCAAATCAGGGTAATTCTTTCTTAGGTAAGTCCAAAGTCTTCAATAAAAGTAAAAATGTTGTAGGTGATGGGGTAACAAATTATAAGACCCAACATGTGTAGATAATCCAAAATATGGTCCCCACACAACTCCCTAATTTCTCTACCATCAAAGTTTCTTGAGGTAATCGTAAGCCTCACACTAGAAAAATACCACTAACAAGCTTGGGAGTCCAACTAGAGACAATCTTGGATCAATTGATAACTGCCAACATGATTACTCTACCTGAAATTAGACCTATAGACAACCATCAGCCAAAACTTGATGGGTATCATGAAGATGAATTTTATAAATATCACAGGGTAAAAAGACATGATAATGAGTAGGATATGTAATTAAAGCATTATAACCAAGACTTAATATAAAGATGTGATATCAATATTGAAGTATAAGCACCATCAAATTAATTAGTAAATCAACACCTTGGCATTTATAAAGATCCCCCTCCCAAAGCATGATCAAAGGAACTAGAGACCCAAATTAAACTAGGGTCAAGTATCATCTTTCAATCATACTAATTATCATAATGTTCCCTATCATTAAATTAATACCACCAAATCCATAAAATCCATGAACCCACTCCACCTCCATCCCCCATCCTAAAAATTAATAGGGTTATAGTTGACTTCATTATCACCACTCAATGCAATAAGAACGCAATTCCCATGCACCCCCTTAATTTCCTTCCACCTCATCTATTACCTTTAAGGGGAATATTTATAAGAAAGCATCAATCATTTCAAACAAATCCTATGACATCATTCAATAATTATAAAATATTCCTACTCAAATATCCTTGATGGAACTTCTAAAAATATATGCCTTACATGGGGAGATATTAAATCAAGTGATGAATGATTTGAAAGTACTTAGTGACCTAGATACCAATAAATTTCATGCACTAGTGGCACATTTATCCCCATTAAATCAAGTTATGTTTAGTACCCAAGATCTAACCCCTACTGGCCCATATCATAACTATCCACCATACATTGAAGTCACCACCTCCCATCACCAAATTTATCATGTCCTCATAGATAGAGGATCCATAATAAACTTGTGTAATCTAGAATTTATAAGGAAATTGAGATACTTCTAGAAATCACTTGGACCCACTTTAATAATTTTCAAAGCTTATGATGATAACAAGAGGCCATTAGTTGGGACTATCTATCTTCCCATTTTCATGGGACCTGTAGTTCATCAAACTTTGGTTCATGTCATAGATGTAGAATTACCATATAACATATTGATCAGAAGGCTATAGATTCATGAAATGCAATCTATGCCATCCACTCTACATCAGTACCTAAAGTTTCCCCATTCAGTAGGTCAATTAAAGACCAAATTTTAGTCTATCACATTTGAATAGGTTCCATGAGGAGACAATTAATTAGTTGATTCTATGGTCACTATTGGTTCACTCATTGATCTCCCTAAAGATGTTCTAAAATGTAATTTATTAATTAAATACTTGATTATCTCAACCTATCAATCATTGGATCTACTTCAAATCCATGCAATCAATAATCCCATTCTATCATGGTACTATGATATTTATAGGTACCTTCATGATAATATCCTTCCCCATAAACTTAACCACCATCAACTTAGAACCTTTATCCACCACACCACCTGATATAGCATCCTTAGCAACACCCTATATCAACACATCTATGATGGTACCTTGTTAAGGTGTTTAATATCAAATGAATCATCAGAGGAAGAATTTCAAGTAATCAAAGAAGTCCATGATGGTGTCTATGGAGGGAACATCAGTGGAATGACCCTAGCCAAAAATCTCCTTCAAACTAGTTATTATTGGCTAGCAATGGACCATGATTCTTTCTAGTATGTGCATATATGTGTAGCCTATCAAAAGCATGGAAATCTCATCCACACTCCTGCACAAGAGTTAAAATCTACTATGAGTTCATGACCTTTCTCCATATGGAGCCTAGATTTAATTGGAAAGATAAATCATACTTCCTTAGATAAACATAAATTTATCATCATAGTTACAAATTATTTTACTAAATGGGCCAAGGCAGTGCCTCTCGCTTACATAATAGGCCTCCAAATTTTGAAGTTTATTCTAAATTAGAATATTTACCATTTTGGTATACCTATGAACATAATTTTAGATAATGACAAATCATTCAAGAATCAAGAAGTAAAGGTCCTATGTTAGAAATATCATATCACTCAACATTTCTCCTCCCCATATCATCCCCAAGGTAATGGACAAGTAGAGGAAACTAATAATACCATTGTCAAGATTATGAAGAAGACCATCAATCAAGCTAGAAGAAACTAGCACACTCAATTATATTCATCACTATGGTCTTATCGAACAAGTGTATTCACACATACTGGTGCAACTCCATAAACATTATCTATAGGATTTAATCTATATTTCTAGTAGAAGTGGAACTCCCCTCTCTATGTCTCTCACTTAGAGGCATCATTACTAATCATAATATCAGAAAAGAGTAGCTCCATGAATGAGAACTCCTTGATGAAAAGTGATAAAAGGCCTTGGATCACCTCTGAGCCTATCAAAACAAATTGAAGGGCTAATACCATAAGAAAATTTAGGCTAGGGAGTTCAGTATTGGTGATTTAGTCTTAAAATAAAATTATAAAAACACTAATATAGAATGTGATAAGAAGGGTAAGTTTAAAGCCAATTGGTTAGTTACCTATGTCATCATTTCTAAGTTTAGATCAGGAGCATATAAGTTGGCCACACTTGAGGGAGAAGAACTATATGATCCTATGAACATTATGCACCTCAATAATTTTTACACCTAATCCATTTATCATGATCCTCCATCTATGAGGCACCTTGCATCCACTCTTCCTATCATTACCCCACACTATTATTCTAAGTCAACAAAAAATAGGCACATGGGAAAGTACCATGATGAAAAATGGTTTCTATAATTATGGTAAAATAAACCTAACCCTAGTCTCAATAGTGGGAATCTATCATCAATATTGGGATAACAATGTGGGACAACTACTTTAGTCAAAAGAAGGGACATGGCTTGTCAAAAAAATATTTGTTAGAGGGATCTCTAGAATAACTAATCCAAACTTGGTTTATATATCTATCCCCAAGTCTCATCATATCCTCATCATACCTTCCTAAATATTCTTTGACATGTATGTCTCCTTTTAGTCTCACAAAGGACATCATATCCCCATTTCCATGTTGTTGTTACTAAGCCCCAAGATCACACTTTCCCACATAAAATTGTCATTATGGAGGGTCATGGTATTTAAAAATTATCTTCCTAAATATCCAAGCATACACCATGATCACTAATTCATGAGGGGTCATCATGACCCTTATTTTCAAACTTGGTTGGAATTTCACCAAGACATGGGCTAAATTTCATGTATACCTTTTATATGATCCTCACATCATCATCTGATCCCTTTTCCATATCCATTCCTGATCATATCATCACTCATCTATATTTTTGTTTAATAGTTAATTTCGTAAATATATGTTTTATGTATGTGTGCTACATTTTACGTATATATATTTGAATGTCTTATTTAGACTAGTTTGCATGTATATTTATCTTATATTGTTATCTTTTATCAGAATAAGGATGGCATGGGTGATGCTTGAATGTTTTCTTTAGAAAGGGTTATCTCTCAAACAAAGTTACCCATGCATATTTTCTACCATGCCTATGACCTATCATATCATTGGCACATGGAAATAAGATGTAATATTAAAAAGGATTGCATATGTCCACACTTTGAAAAAATTCTAAAAGTCCCCCATCCTATCCAAATCAAACCTCATATCCTATCCTCCATCCTATCATAATCATATATTCTCTCCTAGCCCTAATCTCATCCACCCATCCTTGTCCAAGGACTATCATACCAATACCCATCCTCTTATCACCCTACCTCCATGTTGCATGATGATTTATACCACTAACACTCTAGATGAAGTGAATTAAATGAGGTATTAATATTTTATAACATAACCACCCCATGAAGGTTTAATGTGTAACTATGATACTCAAATCATCATGTCATGCATCCATAAAGAATCTAATATCAAATTACATAATCACATGCATAAGAATAAAATAATATCCCATATATAACATCATCCATGATGAATCACAAGACCCATAACATATCAGTCTACCATCACTATGACATCAATAAAATCCTACATCTATGGTAACTATCCATTATCATTACATCATCCATATGTCTCATAATTACACAAGTTAACATCTAAAGCTAATCAAATATCAAATCACATTTCATATACATTTCATCATCATATAAAACAAACAAATGCATCTTATATCCATAAAGCAACACACAAAATTCATACATCACCATAAATCATCATCATATATATAAATATCATAGTTTAGAATACAATATCCACATGGAATCTATGTCAAAAGATATGATAAAATCACATGAGCCCATGGGGAAAGAATGAGATATAAAGAAAAAATCCCCTATATATATAAGCATTTGATATCAAAGTTGTGGCCCTAGTGTCCTCGGTGGTCCACCACCACCTCTGGAAGGCTATTGAATAAATGACTGACTGAAATAGAAGGAGTTTACATGCTAACCATCTAGAACCATGGCCTCATACAAAGTCTTATAATATTGGGCCTCTTGATTGAGTAGCATAATGTAATCATTCATCCCCATCATGCCTTGTCCTCTCAAACCCTCATTGACCTCATTTTTGGCCCTCTCAACCACTAATAGCTATGCAATAAAAGTCTAGACATGAGCCTATTATTTTTCCACCTATTCTTCTAACCTAACCACCTAAATCTAAAGTGTGTTAATCTATCTTGTAGCCTACCTAAGCTATGAATCTCACTAAATAACCTATGACTACAAAGTAGTGACCTATGTCTACAACTAAGTAATCTACCCATCCCTCTATGTAATATGGGATCATAGTCCTATAATCTTCCCCTATGCCTATACTAACTAACTATCACCCTATGTAGTCAAACTCTGAAGGCAAGCCTATAATTGATCCCTCTTATGAGTGATCCCAGACATCTCTAAAAAATGGGCACATATCTCTATCTATAAATGTGCTATCAATGCCTCATCCTTTATTGATATCGGTGGCCAAGAAAGAACCATACCACTACCATTTCCTATTTGAATCTATGGCTAAGACACTCCTTGTATCTATAGTCCTACCAGTATCAAAGCTTGTACCCCTACTTTTACTACTACTATACTCCCACTCTCATCATCCACATCCATCACATCATGCCACCTCCTCTATCATGCATTCTTTACATGGGCACCTATCTCCTCCACCTCACTCTCCCCTAAATCCTCACTGATGCTTGATGCACCCCACTCACCATACCCCTCTAAACTACCATATGAGGACAAATCAGTTAGATAAAAACTCGTAGATGCCACCATGCTACATAAGTTGTTGTTACCCTTAGGTGTAGAATAGGCATATAAAAATACCACTAAATGGGTGATATCCTATCATACTTGAACAAGGCTTTAGGTCTCATAGATGTTATACCCTAGTATGATCTCTCTCACTCACTACATTTAAATAAGTGCTCAGGACCTAAAACATCCTAGATAATTCCAAACTAACACTGAACCTAGTTTGGTCAATTTTTCTCAATAATGTAGTCTTCACATCCCATCACATAACATGGTGTAAGCATGTGATATGTCCATGCTTCATCCACCTAGCCAAATATGATCACTCTATAAGGTGTACACATAATATACTATAGGTACAAGCTATTAAATACCTCTCTATAATAATGCATCTCTCCTACATGACCTAATAGTATGCCCAATATCACATACCATTAAAAAACCATACACTGACCAAGTTCCAACCTTTCAAGTGTAACCAATGGCTACTAGATCATGATATGTTCCTAGCTCCATATTTGTAGTAGTAGAGATGGGTCAAAACTTTGTGTACTCCTATAATCCCCTAAATTTATTTCTTTATGTAAATGTGATAAAATGATAGGTCCCTAAGCAAATACCCAATGATCATGGATCATATTTCACCATCACATTACTCCAAGATGAAACCACCACCCACTCTTATTCGATAAAATAATTTCAAACACAAGAGCCATCTCCACCAATGTCAATATGTCTAAAAATATGTCATGCTGGCATAAGTCAAGATCAATGTATCTATCCCACATCCCCAAATATAATCTCTTACCTAGTCACTATAATGTCTATATCAATGATCAGGACCACCAATAAATCCTCTCTCCTTACATGGGTAGATGGAAAATCCTATAGACATCTTCTAGTGCCATAGTTATCTCTCCAATAATGAAATGGAAGGTGCTCATCAAGTGCCATTGCTCTACCAAAATTATAATCAAAGCCTAATCAATACAAAATAAGTGGCATCATCACCACATCATGTAGACCCACTAACTCGAGCACACCATACTCTACATGGGTCACATGCCCCAACTCATAGAGCACCTCAGGATGTCAAAATTGGGATGCTAATATCCTCAATTCCTCTGGTACCAAAACAACATCACTCTTATCACTCTAATAAGTCCCCACATCTATACACTTAACCTATCTAACATGATCTTATCTCATCTTTCATCCTAAGGACCCCTCCCTCAAATCACTCACCTGACTAATTAAGTCCATCTAAATAACTAAGTCCCTCTAACTAATTACCTCATCCAATCTAACCATATATCTCTACCTTGCTAACCCCTCACCTAACCCTAACACATCTCCTACTTAGCCTTTTTTCCCCTAATCTATAATCTTGATATTCACAACTCATGGGATCATAATCCCACCATTCCTTGCCTATGAGATTGTAATCTTACCATTCCCTCCCTGTGGGTTTACAATCCTACCATTCCCTAGTTATAAGATTGAAAAACCACCATTTCCTTACCTAAAATATTGCAATCCCACCATTTACCCTAGCAACTCCACCAATTACATTGATAACCCTATAATTAAGGGCACAATTACTAGTTATAAGATTACTAGACTATGATGGATAACATTCTTTTCTAACAAAATCCACTTTAAAATCTATAAAAACTAATAAAAATCTCAAAAATTATATAAATATGGGTTTTTTTCTTATTAGAGGTCTAGCCTCAGCATCTCTCTAGTGATCTTAGACTCTCTCACCATGATGGTAAGCTAAAGGAATACGATCCATGTTTTTCTACTCTAGAGCTCTATTCATCAAATACAAAGAGTACAAATGACCCAAAAACCTAACTCTTTTATCCTATATGATCCCCCCTCTCCCCCTACCCCTACTAACATCCCCTATCCACTTATCCTTGAATACTAATCCTATATAATTTCACCATCTATTACCAACATCTAGGGGCATGAAATGTTCCCTACCATTAAAATTCTCATTATCTTATTTCTAGAACTACATCAGCTTTAGGTCTTTTCAAGTTATGTAGGCATCACCTAGTCCCATTTTTGGTACTCAAGGATAGTTTAGCCACCATTTATCCCTTATCACTATCCTATTTTTGGATTACAGATTTCCCAATCATGTATCATTTTAAGCCCTAAATCTTGCACCAAGTGGCTCTTCATCATCGATCACTAGTATTTATCCTTTTTATCCCTTTTCAAGCTTCCCATAGCATGCATCTTTAATACTAGACATATTAGTAGCTTAAACCCATCTTATTTTAAATCAACTCTATCTTATCATTTACTCACTTTCTAGACAATTATCACTTGTCTAGACCCATGACTTAAGCCACTTTAACATCATTATTGGGGCATCCCAACCCTATCTGGTTATGACTCTTATCCCACCCTAAGTTTCATTTCCTCTCATCGATGGGGCATCATATCATACTAATTTTAACATCATCTAAAATTATGGTTATTTTTTGAAAAACCATTACTCCTATCACTTCACCCCACTCACAATGCCCTTTCAAAGAGGGGGAAAATGTATGCATTAAAATATGCTCAATTTTCTAATTATCTTAATTCTCTCTAAATAAGCTTAATTTCCATATTACCTAGTTAATTTAACTATTCGACTAACACCCATATCCCATTCTTATATCCCATACAACCTTTATCCCATCCTAAGATCAATTAATCCTCTCATTAAACCTCTAATAGAACCTATTACCTACTAACCTACCCCCTAAACCCACTAGCAAATTTTAAACTAAAAATAATCCAACTACCCACCCCCAACCCTATAATAGCCTTTCTTAAAACCTTAAGCCCTATGGAGAGATTTCCATGGAATCAAAAATTTGATGGAAATTTCCTAACTGTAGATCTCAATGGCCCAAATTTGAATTTGGACCATTGATTCTTCCCTCCCTTGCCTAAGAAATTAAAATTTCCCTCCACCCTTTGAACTAATGAGAAAATTTCCATCAATATTTTTATCTCTCCTATAGAATCCATAACAACATTCTAGTGTCCACTTAAAGCCATCATCTCTAACACACATCCATTGGAAGCCATTGTCAAAGTCTCACAAGCAATCCAATAATCAAGCTTTTGTATCAAATAATTTGGATTCAAGTCCTATAATGGAGGAATGAGAAGGTAAATATGATGGTAATAATGTTCTAATTTCTTGAATTTATCTCTTTTATCCATTCTTATTGGTGCCATCAAGTTTTGGGTTTTTATTGTCTTTTTGATAATATTTGCTTAAACTTGAAATTTGGTGTATAAGAGGTATTTTAATTTATAAAGGGGAGGAGGTTTTTAGAGAAATAATTTTTGTGTAAATTTTGGAGTAAGTAATGCAAGAAATGGAATTTTTAAAATATTGTCTCATATTTATTTGTGTGGTTGTTATCATCGCTTTTTTCTCAAGTATCTAGTTTGACGTTCAGGTTTGAATTACTTTCATGAATTCTAGATGTGCATATGTTAATGCAAAGTTGTCAATTTGAGATTATGCTAGGTTGATTTAAAGGTTCTAGATTTATTTCATTTTCCTTGCTTTTTTGAAGATGTGCTAATGCAATTTTCTTGTGAAAGCAAATATTTAAAGTGAATTTGATTTCTTATTTGCATTATTTCACATATCCTTAGATATTTACTTGGTATATGATAGGATCTATACTTTTGGAAAATTCATGTCATATGTTAGTTTGATTACATGTATTTTATGAAATTTAGGCTTTTTCATGATGTTTAGACTAAAGATCATAAACATCTTTCTTTTCTGCTCTACCCTACCTTACCTATTTTCTCTTTTCTTTGGTCCAATCACTATAGTTTAGATTTTTATTGTAAATTTCATGCTAAACTAGGGTTTACATCTTTCATAAACAAGCTTTAAGACCACAGTTTCTCCCAACAACCATTTACATTTCATTTTGTGAAATAGTTATATAGCTTGGTTGCTACTCTACCATAGATATTAGGAATATCAAAACTAGTAACTCATGTAATAGATTCTTTGAATCTAGAAATGAGAAGTGTTTTAAACAATATATAAACTTTGTGATACACTTTCATGCATCAACAAGGTACTTTCATGTTAATCAAGAATAAAAATTATCATGCTATAAATGTTGGTGTCACCAACTCTTATGATACCATTCATACTTTTTAAGCTATTATTCCCAACCAAAATATGGAATAAGCTTCCCATCCTATCCCCATCACTAATGATAATTTAAATTCAACCAATAACATTAACATTCATAAACCTTTATCCTTAGCATAATTACAAAAATGTCTACCAAGGCCTCTACCATGAAAACTTGATCCCACTCAACCCATTAAATCTTGGTACAACCCCAATAAATTTTGTTGGTTTCACATTAGTTGAGGTCATTATCATGAGATCTTTAGGCAACTTTGTACTTTTTCTATTGATATCCATCTTGTTCCCAATTTTGATCATGATTTTATCATTCATAAATTCCAACAAGCCTATGTCATTTCCTTCAAATCCCATGAAACACAAACTAAATCTCAATCTTTAAACTAGGCTAATGCTCATTTGGTTATCTATAAATATCCTCTTACAAATAACCAAGATAAAAAATACAAGCCTACCCATTATACCAATAATGTTGACAATATTCTTGACCCAAGTCTTGAAGAGAATGTGATCAATATGATTAGTATATGAAGGGTGGTTACTTTTATTGATCCTCAACCCATCCACACACCTCAATTATCTTGAATATTTCACATTATCCAAGACTCTTTTCCAACTCACTTAATAAATTTGGGTAAATAATACCTTATATCTTTTGATGCACCAATTCCAACACCTCCCTTGGATAACACTTCTCATACCATGTCTACCATCCCTCTAACCTCTTAACCTATCACCAATGATACTCAAACTTATATCAACACTTCTTAAACCAAACCTACATCAATTTCTCCATCCTCTCAAGAAAATAAACAAACTTATCATCCAATTAAACCTTTTGCCTCTTATCAACATAAATTCACATGAACTTCAGCTCATCCTTTCAATGACCTCATTCAATACTATGCACCTCTTTCCAATAGTCCTATTATGGGTTATTATGAGTGACATCCTATCATAGACCTTACTAATCTCCCATCTCAAATCCAATTTATTAAACTTATGTAGACCTCTCCACATCATTATAACCATCTTATGTATATTTTTTTCAAAATGAACATCCCTCATCCTCCCCTAGTAGGATGCAAATCTACCTCATCCAAATTAGAGTATATAATTTTACAATAGTGCAAAGAGATGTCCATACATGTTGATGAAATAATGGACATTTCTCTTTCCCTCAAATTCTCCATTTCTTTTATGATCCCTGATGAGATTCTAATTCGTGCATATGATCCTCTCTTTTTTATCAATGCCTAAATTGGCAATATCCAATTCAAGTGTGCTTTGATTGATGAAGGTTACATAAATTATGTTACCTCTCTTTATTTTATCAAAACCCTTGGATATTTTGAGCATAATATTAAGTCCACATACACATGTCAAGGCTATGACTGAAGATAAATGCCTCCTTTAGGTTATGTGTGGCTCCCCATTACTATCCCACCTATCACCATTCATGTGAAGGTTATGATCTTCAAATTTCCTCTATCTTATAATATTTTTTCTAGTAGACCATGGACTTATCGCATGAGAGAAATTCCCTCTTCCACTTGCCAATGCATCAAATTTCTTCACAATGGAGACATCTATAGGATTCAAGGTGACACCAACCCTTATAATTTTGAATAATTCCATGACCATGGTGTATTCAATATTACTACCCTTTAACCTTTGCCAAGTGTTCCATTTCATGAATCTTAAAAATTTAACTTTCCTATCAATTCCACCTGAGGTTATAATGGTCACCTCAAACTCATCAGGAATATACCACATAATCTCCTATATTTTGATGGTGATGATGAGCCTAACAAGATCAATAAAGATTAAAACCTCATATCTTTCACCTCATCTCATCCCTTAGATTTTTTATTATTTACAACCTCATTCCCATCAACCACCTTGTGATGATAGACCCGTTGTCTTAATTAAGACTCAACATTCCATTCGTCACACCACATCAGATGACAAGATCATCCCTACCTATGCCATCAATTTTCATACACCTGATTATGATGATGGTTATACCTTATATGATCCATTCTTAGGAGTTCTTGTCCAATATTGAGATGCTAATATTATTCATTATTATTTTTATTTGATTCAGTCTTTTAATATATCTTATAGAATTCCATCATATGTCATTCCTAATTTTAACATTTTTAATCTTAAGCATAAGGTAGATATGGTGTGCACACATAAAATTTATAAATATACTCATAGGAGTATGCTTATGGATCTTGATATGATTGGTCCCTATCACTTTGCCCAATATGATGACCCTTCTAGCTGATTTATCCCTAAGATGTTTATGACTATCCTTTAGCCTTCTTTTCATCCCACCCAGCCCTCATTAGAGCCTAGTTTAGATCACATTTCCACTCCCTCTATGGTAGATTCTCTTCTTATTTCTAATCCCATTAATCCTTTAGTGAATATTTATCCATTCTCTCCCCCATCCCCACCTTCTCTTGGTGATGGCTTACTCCCTCTACCACATATGACTTCTTTTTCCACCAAATGGGTTGATCAGCCATATTGTGGCATTTATAAAGTTATTATTCATTAGAGTAGATATTTTTCATTATACCAATATTCCTCAACTTCCATTTTCACTCCTCATATGAGTATACCTACCAATTCTACTCATAAATGCTTTTATTTTTTCCACAACATAAATAGCCATTCATCCACACATTATCAAAAGTTATGATAATAAATCAACACCTTACATCCTACCACTCCTCAACCCTAAAAAAAGGATATACCTCCCCTAAAAATATTACCTGAGTATCTTCCTAAATATGGAGAGGTATATTTTCTATGGAACTAATGTGATAGACATCACATTGATCATTATCACATCCTTTAGTAGCATCTCAAGGATCACCTCTTAACCATTCTTGCACCTTCTACTCTTCTTCCCATAGGTTTCTCTCATAATAAATCATGCCCTTCTTTCCCTATATCTCTACCTCCTATGGTTCCATATCCATTTATGTCTCTTCTCCACCTACTATTTCTCCACCCATGATTCCCTCACCCATGGATCCATCTTTATGGATGACACTTTCCCCATTGATGACCCATTCATCTATTATAAGATCTAATCCAATCCATTATCTAGAGAATTCCCCTCATGATAGCCCTCATCAACATGATCCTTTAGGCATTCCTACATTTTTTATTAAGGATATTTGATGTGAAGTATTTTATTAATTTTCCTTAAAGATTGATGAAACTTTAGTTGTAGTTTGAGTTTAACTTCATAGATACTTATTAGATGTTATGTATAATGTGTGTGGATAAATATATCAATACTTATGAACACATGCATGGCGTTCTTACATTTTCATTTGGATTAGATGTGTGTTCTAAATTTACATTTATCTATTTTATATCATTTGGAATTTTTTCAAATTCTTATCTATCTTACATGGTGACTTTTGTTTTATACTACATATTGCTTATGATGTCATTAATTTCTCTTATGGATTCTTTTTCATAAATTACATACTTGCTCTTATTGAATTCATTCATATGATTACTTTTTTCTTTTTTCATGATTGTTTTCTATCTTATCTCTATAAATATGGATAATTATTAATGTGACTTGGTTATACAAATCTTGCATCCTTTAATCAATCCTCATTTACCATGTGATCAGTTAGAAAAAATTCATCTCATTACAATTTCCCTTTACTGGTTCACTTTGGATTTCCTTTTTTTTCCATTATTTCCCTTTCATAGACTAAGCATACACATGGTTGAGACAAAAGATAACATGATGGTTAATAGTTAAGCCTAAATGTTTTAGTTAATCATATCTTTGGATACTTATCTTCCTTTATCCAAATCTTAAAGCTCATTTATGTGTATAACTATATCTTTAATGATTACTCATTCCAATTCTATATGGAGGAATCTTAAAATCCATAAAAAATTCAAAATCCAAATCATTTAACAAAAGGAAATGATCTAAAAAGCAACCTTCAAAAATCTCATAAGTCAAATCACACTAAAAAACATGATTCTAAGAACCTTTCCTCTTTTTAATCAAATATCAAACTCCATAGTTGGCCTCATAATAGAGAAAAGGTATATTGGGGTGTGGTATGCTAGTAGATTAGAAAAGGATAATAAAAAAAGCTTGTAATGCTACCTAATTTCTCATGCAAGTACCCAATCTTCACAGTAGACTGAATATTCTGTAAGGGGTCCTAAGGAATGGGGAACATATTTTATAAAAGTAAGTCCATTTTAATTTTATTATTCAAAAAAACCAACATGAGTTGATATTAATACCACACTTATTTACCTACATAGCTTTGTGCCTATAGTGAATAGGTATCTTCTGTATATTGATGGTCACTAGTCACTTAAAGTTTTCTCATGTCCTTAGAGTTCCCCATGTTGGAGATTTATCAATAATGTCATGAAGGTGCCTAGGTGATTGTATGAAGATCCTTGATAGTCTAAGTGACAATGACAAAGTGTGTAATGTGCTTGTCCTATTATGCTTGAAATATGATTGGTTGATATTTTATTTTGGCATGGTTAGAGATGTTTAGGGATAAGTATGGAGTATTGATCATATACAAAAGGTACCTAAGATGTTTTATAATCTTTTAATACTTGTGGGTATGATTGGATTTCATTTGGTTGTTCATTGTTTTCATTTATACATTTTGGGTCTAGTGGCAAAAAAATTGAGTAGGCAATTTGATGACATCACCATTGCCACGTATGGATGAATCAAGGGTATTTAGTCATATTTTTGTGATCAAATTTTCCCCTAGTTCCTATGTGATAAATCCTAAGTCATGCACATAAGTGAATTCAAATATATGTGGGTGCAAATTTGGGATCTCAGGCATTTTGATAGTGTTTTCTATGTTCAAATAGAGTTGAGTAAGCATGTTGATGATGTCATCATTCACATGTATGGAGGTTTTAGGAGGAAATTGTCACATGAGTTTGTTAATTAATTTTCTTAGTTATTATGTAATAAATATTAGGTCATTCACCTAAGCATGTAAAAATATATGTAAGTGTAAATTTGGAATCCCAGGCATTTTGACAATGTTTTCCCATACTTAGCTAAATTTGCATGAGGTAAGAAATAGCCAAGTAGTTTGGTGATGGCATATCTCACACATGTGGATGTTTCATAACAACATGATCATATGGGTTTATTTATTTTTGTAATTAGTTTATTTTTTTATAATTTTTAGGTCAAGCATTGAAGCATGATAAAATATATGCATGTTCAAAGTTTGCCTTCCAGACAAGTTTTTGACATAGTTGTCTCTTTGGCAGAAAAATTTGAGTGAACATTTTAATATAATTATATCTCACATGTGTGAGGGTTTTAGGATAAATTTTTCACATGGTTGGATTATCCTATGTGAGGATATCATATGGTATAAATTTGAGAACATGAGAGTGAGCAAGGTAAAAGTTATTGAGGTTCAAAGTTAGCTTCTCAGATAGATTGCAATGGTACCCATAATTTATTTTACATGAGTTAAAAATCAGGAAAAAATGAAGATCTAACTATTCATAAGAGATCATATATTTTTTATCAAATAGTGCATTTTGTGTGAGATGGTAAGAAGTGCATGATGTTTAATAGTTAAAGTGCTCAAAAGGCACGTGAGGGTGCCAAGTGTCATGATCACAAGGGTTATGAGCAAGATAAAATGGTGAGCATTATAAGATAAAGACATGAATGATACATATAAATTGATATAGCATATTGAGTAAAATTTTATATATTTCATGATATGAGGTCAACTATTAGATTTTTAACTATGATCATTTACATTTGAATATTTAAATTTAACAAGGGGAAATCAAGTCTGTGGTTTTTGAACCATATATTTTGATCAAGGATGAATTTTATCATGGTTTAAAAATAAAATTGGTAGATGTATCCAAGGTTAATATATAAATATATATTTTAATATATGAAATTGTATACAATAATTGTTATGAAGGTTCAAATCTGAATTCGTTTTTGTGTATGTATTGCAAGTAACCTGGGAAGGATGATCAAACTTATGTTGATGTTATTTCGATGTTTCATGTTATATTAGATACTAGGGAGTGTTTTATACTCCATGATTATTATCTATGTTAATTATGAAGGTTTAATCATATTTATGTAGTAGGAACAAAGGTTTAGAAGTTGGCTGTGTATTCGTTCATGGTGACTATGTGCACAAAATGTTGTTTGAATTAATTATGCTTAAGCAGAAGGGTACTATGTTGGTTGTTAGAAATTAAGGGGGACATATAGATAATATAAAATGGGTCCATTTTTTTTTGATAAAGGAGTGAATGGATTCACATGAGACCTATAAGGGCTATAAGGGCCTAATTGAAAGGTGTAGTTCCTTAAGGGTGACCCATAGATTATCTAGCCAACCAATGAAGATTGTATTGAGATATGTCTCAATGATATAGTTTCCTTAATGTTTAAGGTATGCCTAATGGTTGACCAAGATCATTATGATAATGAATTCTCTATAAATAGTGAAATCAAAGATGGTGATTTTTAGACTTGAGTGTAAGACTTTGAGGGTTGTGTAGATGTAGAACCAAGTGAAAGAGAGAACCTTTGAAAGAGAAGGTACAAGTAAATTAGGAATAGTAGAGAGAAAATATAATTAGACATGCTTATCTGATCAAGGTGATGAAGGTGATTACATAGGTCATTAGACCTAATAAGCCTAGAAGAGAATAAATGAATGAGTATGATCATGAGACTATTTGAGAGAGTGTGTATGATGAGCAAAGGAAAGGTGAAGGGTATGTGTGCTCATTGGATGATTTTAAAGGTATAATAGGTTGATGATGGTGTGTATGACTTGTAAGTTATAATTTTGATGTTAGGATAGTCCTCTAGTTATTTGAGTATGAGTGAAGATAAAGAGTGATAATCAGAGGTCCATCATTAGGTGTTGAATACATCATTTCAAAGGTGGATGTGTTAATAGATTTTCTTGTGGTATCTCAACATCTAAGGGGGTTTCATCCACTTTATAAGTTAAAACTTGCTAAAGGTCTAGTTGTTATGGTAGCTCAACTAGATAGGTGTGGTAGTACCTTATGGGATTGTAGTCTCACTATATAGGGATTATAGTTCATTAATCAGTTGTAGCTAGTCTAATTTGGTTATTGTTATTATAAGACAATATTCCAATTATAGGTTCCAATAGGGTTTCTCCCCCAAGAGGGTTTCCCACATATGTCATGTGTTATGTGATTGATCTTACATTGTCTATCTTTTTCATTGCTATGAATAATTTGTATGCTTCATGAATGTTTGTGGTAACTGTAGACACCGAAATTATGTCTACCCCTTGGTCCTTTCTCATCCCCTTTGGTCCACTTAACCACTCTTAACCCATGTCTTGTTAATTTGAAATAATTATCTTATTTTAAGTTAATAATTCTCTCTCCCTTGCCACCTCACCACCCTAGGATGCCCTTCTTTGGATTCCCTTCATCCCCCCATGACCCATTTATGACTTATTCCTCATCCTCGCATCCATTTAACCTCTCTTGACCATTTCTTACCCTACCACTTAAACCCGACAGTTGGGAAAATGGACGAAAGGCTATTTTTAGCCTTTTTCCTACCTTCCAACTGCCGACATCGGTCAACTATCAACCGACGTCGGTGGTATTGCCAGCATTAGTTTCCTTCATAATGGTTTTTTGCATCTGTTATCCTCCCTTCACCCCTGCTCTTCATTAGACTCTTGAATCTTACACTCTGATCAATCAATCGGTTAATCTTTCTGCCAGACCTCTCACTCTCTCTCTTAGGTACACATAGTAGGCTTCTACACTAGCAAACACAACAGGTATCAGGAGCCCCACCTTGCAATAGTCTTTTGCATCAATAACAGGCACATCAGCAACCTGACCTCTTACACTTCTTCAGTAGGCAAGAGGTAGGTACTCTTTTGTTATGTCATTTTCAATAGCTTAGAATGTCTCTGTAATCAGTTTTCTATTTATTGCTTCTAAGCCACACTCCAGACCAGACCTGAATCCTTATCTCCCTATCTCCCTATTACCTCCATCTTCTATTTGGTCCCTCTTTTAGACCATTCTTTCTGCCTGCTAAGACCCTATATAGAGCATTCAACCAGACTCTCAGACCCAAACCCCCAGACCATTCAACCAGACCCATAGCCTTTCTCAGACCCATCCACAAACCAAAAACTCATCTAAACCTCATCCACAGACTACTTCCCTGACTAACGCTAGCTGCAGAGACCACTTCCCAAACTGACATCGACATACAAACTGACGTCGGCAGATCTTGACAACTGATGCCGGTAGGACCACCGACATCGGTGACTGTGACCAAGCTGATATCAACATTCAGGTAAGCATTTGCTTCCATTTCCTTTTCAATCTTCAATCATTTCAGTCTTTTATCACTCTGCCTTTTATCAGACATTACTTTTATCAATTAGTGGGTTGACATCCTTCAAGCTTTTGTTTTTGGGATCAAGCTTTTACTTGGCAACCCACCATCTCCTCATCTAACACCTTCTTTGTCTTAGTCTCTTTCTTTTACAGGTGTCATCCTTCACAACCAAAGAGGAGTTCTCACAACATCTGGATAATGGTGCACACGACTTCATCTAGGTACATACAAGCCTTAGACCATCTCTCTTAGTTTCTTAATTCTCTCTTTGAATGTAGAAAGCGAATATAGCATAGAAACATTCTGGCACGCCCGGTGGGACCTTAGGGTCTTCCTTGGGTTCCTTTTCTTTTTGTTCATATAGGTGCAGTAGGTTTCTCCCTTTTCAACTCTTTCTTCTCTTCTAAATGACATCATAAGCAGGACTAAAAAGAATCTTTCTTTTCTCGCATTTCAAACTAGTCAAAAGTCATATTCTTCAACCCTTTCTCAACTTGTTTTCATTCGAACTCATATTTCGACTTGGGATTAAAACACATTGCATGTCATTTTTGCTTTCTTGCATTCCTTAGTCCACACCTAGTAATTAATAACCACATCATGAATTAATCATAGTCCACTTTATGTTACACAACTGAACCACTTGCATAAACTAAACATCAAAACTCACCTGAGACAAGGCCCGAGTGGGATTTCATCACCCAGCGGATACCTTACCCATCCTAGCGATCCTACTTGGATTTCATCACCAAGGGGAAAGCCCACTCTATTCTCTGGCAGAGGATAATCTCTAGGGAAAGTATATTTTGGCTAAGCGAG
Organism: Torreya grandis; assembly: GCA_037957365.1. Classification (NCBI taxonomy): domain Eukaryota; kingdom Viridiplantae; phylum Streptophyta; class Pinopsida; order Cupressales; family Taxaceae; genus Torreya; species Torreya grandis. Next base: position 7,346,947 of record JARHVA010000056.1, read on the forward strand.
ACCAGCTCATCACTGGGCTCGTGAAGTGAGGGGAGCTTGCTCCTTAGCACCAGGCCATGTACGGAACCTAACCCAGACTCTTGAGTACCTAAACAAACTTGAAACCATCCATAGACTACCTCTTTTAGGACCCTTATAACAACCCAACCTCCCAAACATCACTTTAAGGCATAAGCCACAAGATTCTAAAAGTTGATTCTTAGGGTTTAATGCTTAGGGCCTATCTGTCTCCATCTCTATTTTTCTGTTCTTATCTACTTGTTTGAGCTAGTGGGGACGTTCTTCTTCCTTTTTTTCCAAGAATCTTTAAATTTTCTGAGTTTCTAGAAACCACAGTCACTAGCATTGGTTTTACCACCAACATCGGTAAGCTTCCTCGCCGACATCGGTTATTTGACCGACGTCGGTCATCTGTTATCACTGACATCAATTTTTCAATCGACGTCGATCACTGTCACGGTCCTTTTCTTCCAAAAATAGCAGCCTTAAAGCCTAACCCTTTTTTTGCCAAAAACCACATTTTGAGCTTTTGAAACTAAAAAAACATAGTTTCTAAAACCTACCCTTCTTGCCTTTAATGGTTTTGACACACAGTCAAACCAAGGCTCTTCTTGACCATGCTAGCCATCAACCGCTTCCACCTTCCCTGTCCATAACCAGTCCTATAATGGGGTTCCACTCAGAGATTAAAAGAACTCCTACTCGACTAACCCCAATTCAGACCCCCATCATCCCTGAAGGGGACCAAGATTTTGAGAGATTCTTAGACCTCAATGTCGAAGCCCTCCAAAACTATCTCACGAGGAACCCAATGTGAGACCTTTCGGGTGAAGCGGTGATGACATCAACACCATCCGCTACCCAGCCTTTTGCCTCAACCATTAACCTGACCATGGCCAATACATAAAGTTTGGCCTCCCCATCTATTTTTAGACCAACCTCCATCAGGGTTTCATTACCCCCTCAACCACATGCAATTCAACCAAGTTTTACATTATACCAGAACTTGATTGTCTTGACCCCTCACACTCTTGCACCCATAAATGTAGGAGTGTCTACCTCTCCTTTTGCCAATGCCATCACGCAACCACCTTTGGCGATATCTAGTCAACTTATACCTTCTACCTTCATAACACAACCACCTTTGGCCTCCACTTCTGTCCCTGCGACTAGTTACACATATGTTGTGCCCCTACAAGCACAACCGACTACGTCGTATGCCCCTTCTAGCACCTTTCAAGTGCCCTACAACCTAGGGGGTGCCCCATCTACCAATAAGTTAGTAGATCTCATCAAAATGCTGATGGACAAAATGTCTAGTCTCGAGACCTCTATTTTTGGTTCACACAATGCTCTCTCGTATGAGCAAATTTACAATGAACCCATCCATCCTTCCGTCCCGATTTGACCATACCCCAACTAGTGGGAGCTTCCTAAATTTTCTCTTTTCAAGAGTAAGGAAGACCCACAACAGCATCTATGGGCATTCAGACATGCTTGCTATCTCATAGCCCACAATGATGCATTACTTTTATGCACATTCCCCATGTCACTTTTTGGCCCTGCCCTTGACTGGTATAGCTCTCTTACCAGACATTCTATCTTTTCATTCATTTAACTTGCCCAATAATTTATCGACCATTTTTATATCAATATCACCAAACAAGTCTCAATCACAGACCTCTACTCCATTAGGCAATTTGACAACGAATCAATAGTCGATTTTGTCACCCATTGGAGAGGCTTGAACAACCAACTCTCCTTCTCCTTACCTCAACCTGAGCTCATCGAGCTCTTTTCTTGAGCATGTGCTAGGCACATCTCTTCTACCTTATAGGTTCAAAAATTCCACACTTTTGATGAAGCTTTCACCATGGCCCGAAAGCTCGAACTCCATGCCATTGAAGAGGATAAGGTCAAATTGCGTAATACTAATGCAAAAACTACTGCCCCTTCTTCTTCCAGACCTTCTTCCCACTCCAAACCCAAAGGAGTGGCCAACACTGTGGTCATTAGATCACCATCCTCGATATTAACTAATCACTCTCAACCTTCTACATCTTTAAGCATCACCAAACAGTTCCAACAATGGTACATCCAGTGTTCATACACTCCACTTGGAGAATCATACGCTTCTGTTTTGGAAAAACTAGTCAAGTAGGGGGTCCTCAATCTCCCTCCAATCTAACCACCTCAATTCGACCCTTTAAAATCCCTCCCTACATGGTATAGGGAGGCCAACTTCTGTCACTTTCATCGCATCCACGGCCATGACATCGACAATTGCCAAACCTTCAAAAACATAGTCCAAGACATGATCGACAAGGGGGATCTTATTTTGGATAACCCGAACGCCCCACCCAACTAACACATTGACATCTTCAAACAACCATTCCCAAACCATCCTCTTAATCAAAGCAATGTCTAGACCTTGACCAATAGCTCCCATGAGCATGACATACGCACGGTCAACACAATCTCGCCTCTTGTCCCTGACCAACCTCCTTCACAGGTGGAAGAATCTTCTTCTCCTATTCATCCATCACAGGTAGAAGAACCCTCTTCTCCTGTTAGTCCTCCATCAACCTCTCTTATACTAGAGGATGCCTTGACCATACCTATGTCATTAACCATACATTCATCTTTCCTCCTACCAATGGAGGACCCTACCTTGCCTACTCCTCAACCATAAATAGAAGGCACCATCATCCCTGCCCTCTACCCTCTTGAGGAGCCGCACTCTCCTATTTATTCTCCACCAAGAGAAGAACTAGTCTCTTCACCCATTTTGACCGAGAAAGACCCAGTCACAGTTTCCTCTTGCCTTTTGCCTGAGATTGCTACATCTCACTCACCTTCGTCCACATCTGAACTCAAACCTATATCTAACCTTGCCTCGCACAATGGTGGCCCTCAACCCAAACCAAAGAAGGCCACTAAACCACACCGGAGGACTCCTCCCCCACCTTCATCATTACCTTTAATTTTGGGCCCGCATCCATCCACTTTAATAGGAGTGCTTCCTACTCCCATACTTCACAGAGGCAAGTCACCTCCATTACTCTCTCAACCCATCAGACATATATCTCCTCCAATCCATCGACCAACGCCTCCTAAACCAAAGTCATCAACCCCCATTACAATAAGACACACAGACCCATTAGCAGGTTCTTATGCCTTACTATTACGACAATTGTTGTAGTCTTCTCACATCAATCTCCCGCCTCTTAAACCATATCAATCTCTCGAACCAAAACCACCCTAGTTCGATGACACTCAGATTTGTGTGTATCATCGCATGCCTGGGCATGACACTGAGCATTGTTGTGCCCTCAAGGTTGTCATTTGCTAATGTCTGGGGAATGACACCTTTCTTCTCGACCATGTTAGTAACAAGCCTTCAACACTGCCCCACTCATCGACTCTCGGATCAAGACCATCTTGGTTTGACAACTCCAAATTTTGCCACTATCATCACACTCCGAGACATGACACTGAGCATTGTTGTGCTCTTAAAGTTGTCACTCATCAACATCAAAAAAAGGATACCCTCCTCATTAAGGATCCTCTTGACCACCCCTTAGACAAATCATCAATACCGACCCATGCTTCTCAAACTTCAGCACCTCAATCAGGATCTCCATGCCAGACTTTAGTCCCTATGCCACCTTTGAACCCCTTATTCGACATCAACACAGTCAATCTGACCACCAAGCCTCAACTGATCTTGACCAATCTGTCAAACATTCTTCCTAGCCACTGGGGGAGTTCAACATTCATCCAAGCCTCGACCAACCTTCCAACCCAGTCTCGACCAAATATCAATCACCTAGACCTCAACCAAGCCTCGACCATGTCTCGACCAAACAAGCATCAACCCAACTTTGACCAAACATCAACCAACCTTTTAATCATGACCTTGACCACACATCAACCAATCTTGACCAATCATCGACCTAATACCAATCTCAACCCAAACATTGACCAAATATCAACAAACATCAACCAGATATCGACCAATCATCAATCCAGACCTCAACCAGACCTCGATCATGACATTGACTAAGACCTCAACCAAATCTTGACCAAGACATTGACCAGACATTCACCCAGACATTGACCATGACCAGACATTAACTAGACCATCAACCAGACACTAACCAATCATCAATCATGACCTCGACCAAATATTCAACCCAAACATTCAACCAACCTTTTTATCAAAACATTCAACTAGTCTTGACAAATCTTCAACCAAACATTCAACCCAACCTCTTAATCATCAACCAATCAACATCAATCAACACGTGACCAATCTCGAAGAGGAAAATGGGGCAAATTTGCTCCTAATTGACTCGGACCTCATCATAACGCACAAGCATGGCCCAGGGACTTATCAAAACTTGAGCCCTTTTATGCCTTGCATCTTCGACCATTCTTCTGTTAGTCGAGTACTTGATCACTTGACATTTTACTTGAGCTCATCCCTTGAGCAACTCCTTGTCATTGTCAATCCTCATTCCTTTCAACCCTATTTCCCCAACCTTTGTCAACCCTTTTTTGTCAAGTAGTAATTCTTTGTCCTAATAAAAGGGAACCCTTAAACCTCTAGAGGCTCATCCATGGCTAAACTTTAGTCAGAAAAACATATCAAAAATGGGATACCTATCATATCAAAGGTCATAAACTCTAAATTTAGACTGCTCCCTTGAAGGATAGCTACATAATTTCTATATTACTAGACTGCTCCCTTGAAGGACAGCTAGGCCAAAGTCATATTAAAAGCATATAAAGAAAAAATATAGACCACTCCCTCGAAGGATGGCTATGACTAAATATTGCTACAAACATCACTCTTTCTAAAGCTTCCTGCATTGATCAGCTTCACATATATGACCACCAAGCAAAACAACATCCCTATGCAGACTTCTCACATCGATCAGTCTGTGCAAAAAAAAAAATGACTGATAAGCTATCAAGCCATGGACATGCCTATAGTCATTCTCAGGTCACGTATAAAAGGGGTAAGGTTATTTCTGCCACAAAAGGGTTACCCCTTCCTCTCATATCACATATTCAACCTATTACCCCAACATACTCAAGGGATTTCAAGCTCACTTAACGTCAAGTGATTCGATTACTTCTCTAGCACAACCATGGTCAACGACGTAATGCATAAATGAGGATTTTATTCTAAAAACCCCTATCCATGCTATCATTCTAGTCCTTGTCAATGAACGGGTGAATATTCCTTTCAATTCTTTTGCACTTTGGTCACATTCAACCAAATTATTTTCTCAACCCAAACCAACCTCAACATTTTCAGACCAACAACATGACATCATGACATTGCACATCATCCTAGTCCTTTTCACATAGTTTCTATGGACACCAATACACATGGAAACTATCGACCAGACATAATTTATGTTAAGCATAAACCAATACTTGCTGAAGCATAAATAGACCTCAATTCATTTTTAGCATACATCCATCACGAATATGGAAAATTGCTAGGGATGAAAGACCCCTCAACCAATGTTACAACATACACAATATGGAAAAGGCTGTAACATCTTCTTTCTCCTCATCATTTCGACACATGACCACACCCATCATCAACCATTTTGTCTCTTAGTCTAAACTACATTGGTCTGAGGCCCTAAGACCGGGGCTATGTAGGCAGCACTCAGATGACACGACATCTTCTGGGGTTAGCTTGACCACCTCTATTTGTTTGTCTCTCTGATGGACAAAGCTTCTTTTCTTTAGCCATGACCTTGACCTCAACCAAGACCATCAACCACTTTGACCCTTCCTCCCTTTTAGGGAGAACTACATTAGCCTAAGGCCCTTCACACTGGGGCTATGTAGGTAGCACTCAGATGACATGACATCTTCTGAGGTTAGCTCAGCCACATTCTTTCGTCCATCCATTCATTCGACCAGCTATCTATCTCGACTCAACCTCAACCAATGACATTGGAGATCATGCCTATCTCTGCAGACATCATACCACTTCTAAGAAAACGTTGCATTGGTTGTTTTTGCATGTATGCTACCTCATGAATGGTTAGTAGAATTGTACGTAGCCCATATTTTTGATCCTCACAAGTATAAGATCGCAAGCTGGTTGATCCACACTACTTGTGACATTTTCATGTTTCCAAGAGCACTACCTGAGCCCAGGATACTTGGAACATGATGACCATTAGAGCTTCAGCTTAGATTGAATAACCTGATTAGCTATGACCAAATGTTGGGGCTTAGTTACTTCAATTCTAGCACTCCTCGACCTTGACTTGTGATAATTCGACCTGACCATCTCATGAAGTGGTATACGTGCAATCATGACTATTGCAACGTTCTCACCCCATCTTCACCATTTTCATCCATCTCTCTATCAAATTAGCACCCGATTCTAGGTTCCCTTCCCTCGACTCTTGCTTTGAATGAGAATACCTCATCTCATAATTAGGGGCAACCAACCTCTTCCTATTTTTGTCTTGCAGTTCACTTGAACAACCAACGAGACAAAATCAACCTTATCCCACACTTGGGGCAATCAACTCCTATTTTTGTCTTGTAGTTCGTCTAGAAAAACCAATAAGACAAAAAGGGGAAAATGTAGACACCGAAATCGTGTCTACCCCTTCGTCCTTTCTCGTCCCCTTTGGTCCACTTAACCACTCCTAACCCATGTCTTGTTAATTTGAAATAATTATCTTATTTTAAGTTAATAATTCTCTCTCCCTTGCCACCTCACCACCCTAGGATGCCCTTCTTTGGATTCCCTTCATCCCCCCATGACCCATTTATGACCTATTCCTTATCCTCGCATCCATTTAACCTCTCTCGACTGTTTCTTACCCCACCACTTAAACCTGACAGTTGGGAAAATGGATGAAAGGCTATTTTTAGCCTTTTTCCTGCCTTCCAGCCACTGACGTCAGTCAACTATCGACCGACATCAGCGGTATTACCAGCATCAGTTTCCTTCATAACAGTTTTGTACATCCGTTATCCTCCCTTCACCCCTGCTCTTCATCAGACTCTTGAATCTTACACTCTGATCAATCAATCGGTCAATCTTTCCACCAGACCTCTCACTCTTTCTCTTAGGTACACACAGTAGGCTTCTACACCAGCAAGCACAATAGGTATCAGGATCCCCACCTTGCAATAGTCTTCTACATCAACAATAGGCACATTAGTAACCTAACCTCCTGCACTTCTTCTTCAGTAGGCAAGAGGTAAGTACTCTTCTATTATGTCATTTTCAATAGCTTAGAATGTCTCTGTAATCAGTTTTCTATTTATTGCTTCTAAGCCACACTCCAAACCAGACCTGAATCCTTATCTCCCTATCTCCTTGTTGCCTCTGTCTTCTATTTGGTCCCTCTTTCAGACCATTCTTTTTGCCTGCTAAGACCCTGTACATAGCATTCAACCAGACTCTCAGACCCAGACCCCCAGACCATTCAACCAGACCCATAGCCTTTCTCAGACCCATCCATAAACCAAAAACTCATCCAGACCTCATCCATAGACTACTTCCCTGACCGATGCTGGCCGTAGAGACCACTACCCAAACCGACGTCGGCATACTAACTGACATCAGTAGATCTTGACAACTGATGCCGGTAGGACCACCGACGTCGACGACTGTGACCAGGCCGATAGCAACATTCAAATAAGCATTTGCTTCCATTTCCTTTTTAGTCTTCAATCATTTCAATCTTTTATCACTCTACCTTTTATTAGACATTACTTTTATCAATCAGTGGGTTGACATCCTTCAAGCTTTTGCTTCTGGGATCAAGCTTTTTCTTGGCAACCCACCATCTCCTCATCTAATGCCTTCTTTGTCTTAGTCTCTTTCTTTTGTAGGTGTCATCCTCCACAACCAAAGAGGAGTTATCACAATGTCTGGATAATGGTGCGCATGACTTCATCCAGGTACATACAAGCCTTAGACCATCTCTCTTAGTTTCTTAATTCTCTCTTTGAATGTAGAAAGTGAATATAGCATAGAAACAGTAACTATCTAAGTGTTTATAAAGATTTAAATTTAATTTGGATTATTTTAGATCACTAATTCACCCCCTCTTAGTGATTATACCTATAATAATTGGTATCAAAGTGGGTCCTTTGAAGGAAGCCTAATATCTTCAAGGTGATCCTTAGTAGGTACAAGGATGGATAAGTGATTGAAGAAATAAAATTAATAGTGGAAGGATGTGATCAAGGCACTTGAAGGAAATATATATACTTTGTGTAGACACCTAAATCTGGCCACCAATGACCTCTAACTAGGATTTTGACTAATTTCCACCTAAAGCATACAATTTGGCTTAAAAACACTAAATCATGTTAAAAGATTTAAACCTGACATATTCAAGTGTCAATTTTGGCTAGAGTATCATTAAATGGGTTAATGCAATGTATGGGCTAGCTAACTTTGATCAGTTCATTTTGAGTCAAAATGCCAATTTCACACCTAGGTGCTTTGGATTGCTCTTTTTTATTAAATATCTTGCATGAGACATGTGCCTTTGTTATTTGGTGTTGGTAACATCCTAAAATGGAAATATGGATCCGACACATCTAACATTGACTTCCAATTCCAATCCAATCAAATTTTGGACCAATAACAAGGCATTCTGATCAATTTTATTAATTTGTGCACAAAGTTCTTAATCATGTGTAAGAGCTAATTAAACCAAATTAGATCCTAATTAAGAATTCCATGGAAATTTATTGGAAATGAATATTGAATATCTACATCATCAGGTGACCTCATTTCTTAAGAAGATATCCCTGGGCCATAAATGCCATAAATATCAGGATTCATGCCTCCCATGCCTCATCAATGCCATCCATGCCTCTTAATTGATCCTTTATCCCAAATATTGATGAGACTATTTATCAATTTTAATTACATAATTGGATTAATCCCTAGCCATACATCTCAATCTTGAGATGGATGGTTCAAGTTGATTTTATCCATTTGCAAAAATCTATAAATAGAGAGGCTATGAACATCATTTCTAAGTTATTTTTGTGCAAAATTATAATGCACAAATGATTCCAAAAACCATTGTAATTAGTTTTACCATGCCAAATTGATTCCAAACCAAGCCAAGCCAAATCCAGAAGATGCTAATGAGAAGAGGAGATATTTAAGCCTCTTTTGATGAAGACTTCATGAGCACAAACTAAGAAAGCCACTACAAAAATAATTATGGAGCATCAAAGGAAGGTAAAATAAGGTGTATTTTACATTTTAGTTATGTGTTTTATTCATGTTTGTTAAATAAGTTCTCCCTAGTGTCTAGGCCTAGAGATTTTATGCTAGTTAGTGTGTTTATTTCATTTTGTTTTCATTTTGAAATTAACACGATACTAACCATCCTCTCTTGAGTAAAATCCCTCACTAAAATAATGGCACACTTGGTGGGACCCAATGCATCCCACACATGAAGAAGATCATTATGCAACTTTAAAATCTTCATTTGGATCATTAAAACTTTTACAATTTGATTTTATAACTTTTTTTTGTCATTTTTCTTTCTCATAGGTTTACATAGTAACTATCATTAGTTGAGTAAACCATTGATGTTCATTTTCAACCATCATCAATTAGTATTAGTAAAACTATCATTGATCTGCATAACCATCATTGGTTAGTAAAACCATCATTATTCTACATGAATATCACCATCACTGGTTAGTATAATCATCGACAATCACTATGTTTTTTTACAAAAACCTAAGAACTCATTTTTCTAAGTTGGTTATTTCATCTTGAAAAGTGCTTCTAAGATAATCATCTTGATAACATTTTTTAATAGGTTTTACTTGAAAAATCATCAAAAAATGCTTAAATATATCCTTTTAAACTTATTTTATGGTGTTTTAAAATGAATCAAACTTTTCATTTTGGTTCTTAAAGGCAATTCATTTAGGGTGTTATTGCTTAAATCTTGTAGTTAGTTTTCAAATTTATAAATTAAGACCAAGGGGTCAAATGAGCATCACCAAATCTTTTATTTAGGCTTAAAATTGAACACACTTATCATTTTTGTCTTTGATATTTGTTTGATCTAATTTTGTTTAGCAAATAGAGGGGTGTTGCATGTATGTTCTTTCATTTCTCCCCTTTAGGGAACCATTGGAATCAAAAGTGCTATTCCTATTGCAAAAACCCTATTCCAAGGCTTAGAAATAATTTTGTCTAAAACACTTCCCAAACAATTGTCAAAGTTTGGGTGACCTTGAAAATGACCCTAAAGTATTTCTATAATTCTTTTATTTCATGCAAACTTGCCTTGTGAGGGGGATGTTATTACCTCCCATGAGTTTTTTAGGGAAGCTTTGACCTAGGGTTTCATCTCCTAACATTTAATTCATTTAGATCCATATTGGAGTTACAAATGGGACCTAGTAGTACTTTGGACATCACACTACACTAAGCAAACAACAAGATGTAGTGGTTGCAAAAAGGACTAGACCTTTTTGCAATAAGCCAAGTGATACGGACCCAAAATCCATGATTATTTTTTGCATTGTTTGATGTGAAAGTCATTATGAAATTTATTCCCCTAGAACATTTTGAAAATTATAGATCTTATAAAAATCTCCACTTGTCATGGAAGTATTGTTGGTGTAAGGTGCACCTCAAGGTCCATGTCATAGTACTATCATTTGAGCGAAGGGGTGGGTGTAAAAAACCTACTATATAATGCTTATTTAATTTTGGATGAAAACTTAAAATCCTCTCAAATGATTTATATTTATGGATTCCAACAACACCAAGCAACCTAGTCAGTTTAGGATTTAAGGGTGATTAATTAGTTTCTTTTATCCTAGATTAAAGTCTTGTTTGGATTCAAAACTTGGTGTAAACAAATAATACAAACCAAACACATGGTCCCCAATTTTGTTTGAATAAGGTAGTATTATTCTATCAAATTTGTGAGAAATCATCAATTTTCCTTGTTCAAAATTCATCAAAATTTGGAGTCATATCATCCATTTTGGTGCAGTTATGCTACCCAATTGAGTCTAGATCTTTGCCAAAGTTGTTTAAGTCCTTCATTTATAATATAAATTAGAAATTTCACCTTTATAAGTTCATAGGGTTTATGTTTTAAGTGGGTTTTCCATTTTTACTAAACTTGAGGTAACTTAGGTTCAATTCCCAATTTGGGTTGAAGGTCATTTAAAGACTCGTGATCATTATCACCACTTGATAAACTTAAGTCATTTTGTACTAAACACTTATACTTTGAGTCTATACACCATAAAATTTTGAGTCAAGAAAGGTAGTGTTATGATGTCAAATTTGTGATAAATTATCTTTGCCCTAGAGAATTTTTGAAATGATCATTTTGTCACATCTTTTGGGTAGTCTAGCATTATTACGCTACTGAAAACATTTCAGATATTGTTTCATAGGCCCTCTTACATATTGTTCAAATTTGTTCCTATATTTTCAAACCAAGCCAAGTATACCTTTGTGAACCTTTGTCTAACACAATTATGTTTTTCACTTTTTGTCGAGCTTATTTATTAAAATAAACATGTTTTATAACATTATTTGTGAGAAAAAAAATCTCTAAAGTGCCTTTTGTTTCGTACCTTATACCTATTTGATCAAGTCCATGTCCAAGAATAAAATGCCTAGTGTTAATTAGAAGTGTTTCAAATCCATTAGATTAAAAATTTCATATATTTTCAAAGTATAGATTTTGATACCATTTGGCCAAGAGTCCCAGTGCATGCCTTGTTTGAGCCTAGATTTTGTTGTCATGTTTTGGCCAAAAGACCTAGAAAATTTTAATTTCCTAGATTAGAATAATTTAAAACACTTCAACCTTAGAGTTTGGCATTTCAATTTTTTGGTTCATTTACTTAATTTTTTTATGTAATACATGTAATGTTAGACATTTAACGTTAGTTTTTATTATCACAAATCTTTACATAGAACTTTTGATCCTTTTGATGAATCTAGACTAAGTTTGAGCACCATCTTTTTAGACATTATCATTTTAGAGTTTGTATAACTCTCTTCCCTTTCTATCACAAAGCATTGACTATGGATCCCAACATGTATTCCTACACTCATAGTGGACTCCTGTATAATCTAGGGATTAGTAATGTGGTTGCATAGGAAGAAATGGTTCAAAACCCCTATACACATGATATTACTTATGAGTTGGATCCTTATCCATATTATAATACTCAATTAGGGGCACAAATCCAAGATCTATTGGTTAACTATTTGGTTAATACACCACCTTATTTAGAACAAGACCAAGAACAAACTATATAACACCTAGCTATAATACCCACAACTGATGAACCAATTCTTCAATAATCACACTCTACTAATACACCTTCCATGTATGATCCATTTTTATTTGAGAATCATTTGTTAGAGAATAAATATGATATTTTGGTTATATCCATAGGGGTAGGGGCCAAGTTTCTAGTAGACTTCCCTCATGAGAATTTACCAAGCCTAGTAAGAATGCCCCACAGCATAATTTATGATCAATAAGCTTCTTTTAGTGATCCTTTGGCTCTAGTCCAAACAACATATTAAGACCCTAATACACCTAACAAAGGAAAAAACCTCATGGAAGACCACTTTAACCAAATTCAGATGGCATATCAAACCTACCTGAATATAACATACAATTTTAATTAGATGACAATGGTGAACAAACCTCTTATTGACTTAGTTCATTCAATAGGAGTTTTGATAGAGTTAACTAGCCAAGACAATAAAAGTTTAGACCCATTCATGTAAAACACTTAGGTGGACAACTTGCTACATATGCCCATTATTAAAGAAGTGTTCTTTTGCTTCTACATAGAATAATGATCAAAATATAGTGGATAATGTGTAAGTAATGCCCAATCTAAATCAAAGTCATACTAATGCATAAACAACTAGTGAAAAACATGTGCTTATATTTAATACCATGATTAGATCATCATACCAAGGAATAGGAGCTTCTGCACCCCAACCTTCACCACCTACTTCCCAACCTCAACTAGATACTTCATCAAGTGTGCAACCAATAAGATTAGGTAGTCAACTACTAACCCATGTCACACCTCAATAACTAAATGTGATGAATCATAATCCTCCTCAATAATTGATTAGTATTATTCCATAATATTGGGCACAATCTAGTGTACCAATGCAATAGAGGCTAAATATATTACCACATCAACAAGGGGAAACTAATTTTCTACCTCATCAAGTAGTGACAAACATACCTCTTCAATCACATACTAATGTACTTATCTAAAAGAAAATGATGGCTAACCAACAACATGTAAATATTGGTCAGCAATAGATGTCAAATATTTAACATTCATTCACTTCCTAACAAGGATTTGTACAACAAGGAGGCTCTCATGTTTCTCAAGTACCTATTAGACAATAATCAGTTCAAAATATACCATAAGTTTAGAGACAGGGTCTTGGTTCATAAGTTCCCACTCAACGACAATTTTTGATTAGTTAGAATCATGTCCCTTTTCAACCACAATAGGCATAGTATAGTTATATCCTTCCATCCCAACCACAAAATCCTCCAAATCAAACCTTCATAGGCAACCCAAACCAGAATATTGCACAACTAAATGTACAATATCAAGTACAACCTAATCTTTATATGTATATTAGTGGTCTATTTCCCAACTAAACCAATATACTCTAACATATATCTCCATCATACCCTAGTCAAAGTGTCCCAGTTGTGACCTCCCAACCATCTACCTAAACTAATATTCTCCCTCAAACCAATGTTCTTTCTAGTTTCCTATCCCAGGAATTGTAATATATGAAGGATGCAATTACTACCATTCAGGCTGAGAAACAAACTAAAAATTCTAAGTTGGATGATGTGTGTTTTTATCCATTCAACATGGAGGACTTACAGATACCATTTCCTCAATGATAGGAACCACCAAAATTTGACATATACAAAAATAAAGGTGACCCTAAGGCCCATTTAACTGAATTATTTGTCATATGTCAACTAGTGGCATATAGCGATATATAACTTTTATTTATTTTTCTAAGGAGCTTGGTTAGATAAGCCTTGGAGTGTTTTTTAAATTTGCCCAAGAATTTAGTAATAGATTTTGATGATCTTTCTTATAAATTTGTGCAACACTTTTCCTATAATCTTGAACATGAGATTTCATTGGTTGACTTAACACAAGTAAAACAAAAAGCTAGTGAGAGTTTTTCAAGTTATCTAAAATAATAGAGAGATATTATAATCTGATTCACCCATAATTTACTATATAAACAATTATCCACTATGTTTACTAAAAAATTGCATAGTGAGATAGCTTATCATATAGAGCTACAATGTGCACATACTTTTAAGGAGATCATTGACAAAGGCTTGTTGATTGAGTGAGCCCTTATTAATAAAGGGATCATCAAGCTTATGTCAACTAATTAGAATCAAGGTACCAATTAGGGAAGTGGCCAAAAACAACATCCAATCTAAGTGCAAGCATCATAGCAAGCATAGGCCAATAATCAAGATAGACCTAAGTAATTCAACTACAATAAGAATGTTATGGGTAATAGAGTAATAGAGTCATGTCATGTCCAAATAGTGAAAACATCATCTGCACCACCTTTTTAGCTCACTCCTACCTAAAAACCTCTCTAACCAATGCCACAAGCATAACAACCAAGACCCATGCAATAAGTACAATAACCTTTACCATTACAAGCCTCTCTTCTAAGGAGAAATGTGCCTATGCATCGTGTCTTTAGTGACCTAAGAGATCCTATTAAATATATATTTTTCAAACTTGACACTACTAATCTAATTATTTTGCCTATACCAAAGCATTATCCACAAGACAATGCTTATCTTGATTAGTACCATGAAAATGAATTCTATGAATATCATCAGGTCAATGGGTATAATCTATGAAGATATATGAAAATCAAGTATTTGATTGAGAATATGTTGGAGAATGGGGAGATAACATTGGATAATGGTGCTTCTACCTCCAAAAAAACTCTTGGGGTTTATTAAAACCCCTTTCCCCAATATAACACACAATATCAACATAATAATCAATAATAACAATAACATCAACTAGTGCAACAACAAAATCAAAGTATAAAAATCAAAGGCCAAATTAGTAGAATCAACAGAAAAACCCACAAGATTAGAATAATGGAAAAAACCAAGGTTAAATGGTAACAACCAACAAACCTATCATGTAGATTCACATGACTATAATAGGTTTGTAGGCCATATTATAGGGGGTAGTGTTAATACCATCTCCATTAATCCTAGACTGAGCGCTAATCAATCTAGACCATTATTAAGTAATACCATTCAACCAAATTACATGGATAATCCTTATTTAACCTTGGAATGCACATAGGCAAACTAGAAAATTGGGACTTCTACTTTTAGACCTTATACCAATAACTCCCCCTTGCCATGTGACCACATATAAGTACACCAAAAATCGATAATTATCCTATTTGGTCCACACCATTCCCAACATTTGTTAGTAATTATACTCTAATATCTAATCTTGATTGTGCAATCACAATTGGAAGGTCAAAGATTATTATCCCAAGTCCATAACCATTTATCACTTTGCCTGTTATCCAACCAACTATTCAGCCTCAAAATAAACTAGTCACTATTGACCAAGACAAGAAGTTTGATATTATGAAATAATTGTAGAAGACACCAACATAAATTTATATTTTATATTTGTTACGAATGTCAAAAATACAAAAGAACATTTTTAATGAGTTTGTAACCCAATCCACTATTGCCAGTGACATATCCCTTGATAAATTTAAAGCTTTGGTTGGACACCTAGCTCCAACCTAATAAGTCAAATTCAACCAAAGTGATATGTCTTCCCTTAGCCCACTCCATAATAATCCATTATACATAGAAGTCTATATAAAGAGGCATAAATTGAAATAAATCCTTATAGACAATGGATCATGCCTAAACATAGTGTCTCTAAAGCTCATCAAGATTCTTAGTTACACAATGGAAGATCTATAGCTAAAAATGATAAGTATCAAAGTTTCTGATAATTAGGAAAGAGAATAATAAGGCACCATTAGCTTACCAGTTATCATTGGGCCTTTGACACATGATAAGCTTTAACATGTGCTTGATCTTGAGTTGTCATATAATATGTTTCTAGGTAGGCCTTGGTTACATGAGATTCATGCAATCCCATCAATGTTGCACCAATGTATCAAGTTCTCCCACTTAGGGATGGAAGTGAATATTCAAAGATATTTACACCCATATGAACATTGAAAATATCTTGAGGTCAAGTTTCAAAGCTACAATTACCAATACAACCTGAATCCAAGTTCCAAGTAGGATAAAGGAAAGGCCATACTTATTGATCCTCCATAGGATAATTGCATAGATCCTAATACCTTGGATTCCCTTTCCCACATGTCACCTCTTAAAGCTTCCAATAATTTCACCATTTCAGATAATATCTTAGGGGAGTATGTAACCCATGATGCCTTCCATATTTCCAATCTTCCTTAGAATCCAAAAAATTGGGATGGCCTAAAGTTACCCCACACATGCATTTACAACAAGAGAATACATATAAGGGACCTATCATGTTTGTACCAACATCTGGCCTAGAACTAGACCCTCATGAAGGGGATGCATCATGATTGTACAATGACAACCAAGCTAATTATTATAAAAGTGCAAAGTATCCTATTCCCAATAGGATCATGGAACATCAAGATTATGATGGAAGATGCCTCAGACCAAATCAACAAGGAACCATTGAGCCAATCTCCATGACTAAATACAAAAGACCCTATGGAATTAGATTTAAACTACCTGGGGGTGACCCCACATATCTTATTCAAGTTTCATCATTGGTGGCTAGTGATGATGATGCTGATAGTGAAGCAGAGTCTGATCATAGCCTCACCTTTGATGACCTAGCTAAAACTAACATGTTCAATAATAATGCCATTTTTACCCTTACTCTAGTCATTCATCATAACCCATTACCATTATACTATCCCCAATTTATAGATTGGGACTAACAAGAATCCAATTTACCGATTGATGAGTTTTAAAATGATGAGACATTCTATGACTTTTTAGGCCTTAGAGACAACATTTTGTTGGGAGATCATAAATCAAGATTCTTAATTACATTAGATCTTGAATCCTATTTTGAAGAGTAGGTGAACACCCTTATCCAAAAATAAATAAATAAAACATTGAGGTCCCCAAGTGAAAACCTCTTTGAGAAACTTTTTGACCAAGGAAAAAGTAAAGATAAAGGCTAGTCTAGTGGTGAAAACCTATTTTAAGCACCATTAGATGGGGGTGTTCATTCTTTTTTGAATTTAGACCAGGAGACCACCAATGATGAACTTGCCTATGGATCTAATTTTATTTTTACATAATAACAAGTATTTTATTGAATTCTTGAAGAATTTCTAAATATTTTTGTCATAGAGCTAGATCTCCCATTGGGGGACTCAAATTCATCATGCCTAGGAAACATTGAAGACCAAATCCTACCAGAGGACCTTGATATAGTTTAATAGTTTAAGGCTTTTCCTACTATCCTAGAGGATGGTTTGACCATTCTAGTTGAAGATAAAATAGAGCTAAACATTAGGACTCCATAGAAATTGAAATGGATAAAATTAGGTATGTCCCTCACTAAAGAGGAATGTGAAATCTTTATAGCTCTGTTGAGAGAATCTATAGATATATTTGCATGGGCTTATTATGACATGCCAGGTTTAGAATCCACCTTGGTTTTGCACCACCTTGTGGTCAATATTAATGCCAAACTAGTGAAACAAAAGCTACATAAGATTCATCCTTGCATTTCTATCTTTGTAAAGAAAGAGTTGGAAAAAATCTTAGAAGTATGATGTATCTGATCGATTGACTACTTAGAATGGATATCTAATGTTGTAACTATTAGCAAAAATCCTAACGGAATTAGAATCTATACTAATTTCTAAGAGAAACAAAGCTTGTCCTAAGGATGACTTTTCATTACCTAATATTGACATGATCATCAAGTCCACAGTGGGTTATGAAATACCATCACTCATGGATGGCTTTTCAAGATTCAACCAAATCAGATTAGCACCAAAAGACCAACATAAAATAGTGCTCACCACTTCATGGGTAACATTTTATTATCAGATAATGTCATTTGGTCTTAAGAATACTAGAGCTACATATCAAAGGGCCATGACTATCATATTCCATGATATGATACATGATATTATTGAAGACTATGTCAATGACATATTAGGAAAATCAAAGACCAGGGTTGACTATCCAATAGTGATATGTAGGATATTTGAAAGATTATGGGAGTACAAAATTAGACTCAATCCAAAGAAATGTGTTTTTAGAGTAACCTCAATAAAGTTACTTGGCTTTATTGTGTCTCAGAGGGGCATTGAAGTCGATCTATCCAAAGTCCATGTTATCACCGAGATGCCACCTTCGACCAATTTACAGTAACTCCATAGTTTTTAGGGCAAGATCTAGTCAATCTAATGCTTCATCTCTAAATTAGCAGACAAGTGTCATCCATTTACAAATCTTCTAAAGAAGGGAGTTATATTTCACTAAGATGAATACTACCAAATAGATTTTCAACAACTCAATAACTATTTAGTTAATCCACCAATTTTGTTACCTCCTATGCTAAGAAAGCCATTCTTGTTGTATCTATTAGCTACTAACAATGCCCTAAGGGCACTTTTAGCTCAAGATGATAACCATGGAAAATAGCATGTAGTATACTACTTAAGTCTTACCTTGGTCACATATTAACACAAATATACATCTATTGAAAAATATTGTTTAGCCATGGTCTTTGTAGCTCAGAAACTACACGATTACATATTGAACAATAAGTCCATGGTCATTTCAAAATTAGATCCACTCAAGTATCTACTATCTAAAACAAATTTAAAAGGTATAATGGCCAAATGGATCATGCTTCTTATTTATTTTGACATAGATTATGTCAATCAAAAGGTAATCAAAGGATAGATCCTTGTATATCAACTTGCTAAAGCACCCCTTGTAGACACAAAGCCACTCATATTTCATTTTCCTAATGAATCCATAATGACCATCATTGACACACCTCTTGAGGAGTAGCACTAGAATATATATTTTGATGGTTCATTTACTTCACATGGATCAAGGGTAGGTCTCTTATTTATTACACCATAGGAGGATCTAATCCATAAATCATTCATAATCAATTTTCCTTATATAAATAGCATGGTTGAATATGAATCACTTATTGCAAAACTTCGATAAGTAGTACAATGGAACATATCTCATCTCTAAGTTTATGGTGATTCTCAATTAATCATTAATCAAGTCACAGACCATTTTCAAACCAAAGATGATAAGTTGGTTCCATATAAAGCTATGGTCAATACTCTCAAGCAATAAATTGTTGACATTCAATTTGAACATATACTAAGGGCTAGTAATATAACTATAGATGCCATGGCTCCTATCAACTCTCTAATTTTAAAAACAAAAAAAGATAGAGAATATTAGTTTCTTATTGAGAATTTGTTCACACCAGCCCGTAAACCTTCAACTATTGTAATGATTTGTGATATTATTGGTCCTAATTCTATCTAGTACTTGAACCTTTACAACTACCTTCATGACCAAGTTCTACCACCTAACCTATCTTAAAAATAAACCAAAGCCTTTATTTATCACTCCAATCATTATAATCTACTTAGATCCCCCCTTTACCATCATAGTTTTGATGGAACTTTGCTTCATTATTTAACTTTGGCAGAGTCTACACTAGCGTTAAGAGAAGTTCATGAAGGGGTATATGGTGCTCATTCTAATGAAGTAGTCCTATCCAAAAATATCTTGAATATTGGTTATTATTATCCCATGATGGATGTAGATGTAGCTACATATGTAAATAAGTGTGACAAATGTCAATGACAAGCTAAGTTGATTCATACCCTAACACAAAATTTAAAACTAATGTTGACACCATGCTTATTTGCTATATGTGGACTCGAACTCATTGGGAAAATCAAATCCACTTCATCTGATGACCATAAACATATTCTTACTACCACTAAGTATTTCACTAAGTGAGTTGAAGCTATACCCCTCATGTGACTAGAAAGAAAATTTTCAAATTCATCTTCAACCATCTCATTTGCTATTAAGGTATCTAATTTGACATTATATCTAATAATGGATGATCATTTAAGAACAAGGATGTAGACCAGATATGTAACAAATATAACATCACACACCATTTTTATACATTATATTACCTCAAGGTAATGGCCAGGGTGAAGCATTGAATAAAACCATTGTCAATATTCTCAAAAAAATTGTCAATGATGTTCATGATTCACACCTGTAGATATTCCCTACCCTTTAGGCATATCATACCAATCACCATACCCCAAAAAGAGATACTCCATATTCACTTTTTTATGGTATAAAATCCATCCTTCCCATTGAGGTTGAATTACCTTCACTATGCATATCTTTCAAGCATGTCCTAGATGATCATGACTATCGACTAGCTCACCTGTAAGAGCTAGACCTACTTGATGAAAAATGCATAGATGCACTCAACAATCTTTAGAATTATCAGAACTGACTCAAAGGCCACTATAGTTGGTGGGTCAAGTATATAATATTTAAACTTGGTGATCTTATTCTTAAAGAGAACCAAAATAATACCATGGTTGAAAAGAAGAATAAAGGTAAATTCAAACCAAACTGGATAGGGCCTTTCATCATTACTACAAATTATGGATCAAGAGCATACAAGCTTGCCACACTAGATGGATATAAACTTCCTAAGCTAGCTTTCATCTCAAGTAGTACTATGCTTGAGTGCTAAGGTGTATTATTTGTAAAGACCATTTCATGTTGTGTCATTTGATCACTATTATTTTTTGTACAAATATCATTCTTATCATTCCTTTTAGCCCATTCCATTTTATTTACCATTATTTTCTATTAAACAAATGTGTTCTAAATCCTAACCCATTTGATCTTAGTTTTTTCCATTTGTTACACATTTTTATCACCAAAGAATATGTTCAATTTCATCAATTGTTTTAAGTACTTCAAATAGAAATAATATTTTAGATTAGTATGATAGAAGTTTTGGTAGTTGCATCTTTAATTTTTTATTCCTTTTTCATCACAAATTTTTCTACTAATTATAACTACCTTTGGGAAAATTAGTACCATTGATCTATGCCATTATGTCCTAGTTATAACCACCTATGAGCAAACTAGTAGAAACATTTATTTATTAAGCCTTGACATACCAACTTGCCACTTCCTATGACATACTATACCTTTTTACCAATTGTATTTATTTTTATTTGAATTGACTGATACACTAGTCTAATTCTTTCATAGTAAGGTGGAACTACGGTGACTTGAGGTCTTGCTCTAGGGCTATGCAGGTAGTGCTCAACACTTCTTGAGGTCAGAATCAATCACCCTTTCCACCATGATCTCACCATTTTGTGAGTAACCTAACTTTGAATGCTCTCACCATTTTGTGAGTAACTTAAGTTTGAATGCTCTCACTATTTTGTGAGCAACCTAAGTTTGAACGCTCTCATCATTTGTGAGCTTAAACCATTTAGTGTCTCTTCATTCTCAATTGAGTTGAGATACTTTAAAAAATTCCAAAAACATTTGTAAAATCATTAGAAAAAACCAAAATATTGACTATTTATTTGCCTTAAGGATTTTGGGAACCCTTACTAAGTTGCAAGCAAAGCACTTGTCACTTAGTTTCCCCATCCTTTCTGGCCTTTTATCTCATGTACTTGATATTTTTCAAGACCATTCTTATTCTTATATCACATCAATTATATTTATTTTCATCAGTTATCACATTCTTACTATTCCTTGGGAGAACTACATTTGGCCTAAAGCTTTTTATTAGATATTACATCCATGCAACTATGTCAGCAACGTCCACTTGCCTAGTGCATATGGAGATAGTTTGGCCACCCCCTTTCATTTCTTTGATTCCCTTATTTTGTTTTTTTGTTAATTTGTCACCTATTTTCTATGGGAAACATTCATATGGTATCTATTATGTTATTTGCATTATTTATTTGTTTGTCTCTACTTATTTTATTTGTTTATCTACCTATTTGTTTTCTTTCAACATTAATGCCTTGATTCAATTTATGTGTGTTCATTAGGTGATTCCTTTCCCACACTTATACTTGAATCCATCCATATTCATATGTTTACATTGTCTTCATGGTTTCTATCATTAGTGCATTATTTTTTATTGAGTATTAGATTTTGAGAGTCAGTCCTTATGCATATCTTAGCTAAGTCCTCATAATGTTATACCATGATGCCTATCGATACATGCTACAAAAAACCTCAGCTTTAAGAACTCTATTAAAAAATGGTGGCATCTATTCAACACTGACATCTTGATTCAATCCCAATCATATGCCAAATAAAGTATTTAACCATGAAATAATTTCAACATTTATTAGTTTAGATGAGCATCTCCCTACTAGTAGGTTATTTCAATTCATCATTATCTTTTGTGTTAAGTTATCATCATCCTCAACCAAGTTTATCATGTTTGCCATAATCGATATCCAATGAGTATAACCACCTATGGGCAAATTATTGCACACCATCCCACTTGCATTTCTCAATGATTATAATCACCTTTGGGTAAATCATTATGTTTTCACCACTTTAATTTTTCTACCCATACAAGGGCATGTTATTATATTTTTTATCTATCTTAACTGGGATAGATCCATCTTCTCAATGATTATAACCACATTTAGACAAATAATTATGTTATCATACCACATTTTCACTATCAAGGTATAATGCTTATAACTGCCTTTGGGAAAACCATTGTACACCATCCCACTTACATTCTCAATGATTTTGACTACTTTTTCAAAATCATTATTTTTTCACCCCATCATCTTTCCTTTCTTTGGTCCCCTCATTTTTACTCTTATCGAGGGATTGTTTGTCAACCTACTTGTGCTAACCATTCCCTTGAGGGGGCATCATACAATTAGTTTATCATCATTGTAGTTGTAGGCATACACAACCTCTTAATTATTTGAGAAGATATTACTATGCTTATATCTTGCAATGCCTTCCCAAATAGGGGCAAATTGTAGACACCTAAATCTAGCCACCAATGACCTCCAACCAAGATTTTGACCAATTTCCACCCAAAGTACACAATTTGTCTTAAAAACACTAAATCACATTAAGAGATTTAAACTTGACATATTCAAGTGCTGACTTTGGCTAGAGTATCATTAAATGGGGTAATGCAATTTATGGGATAACTAACTTTGATCAGTTTATTTCATGTCAAAATGCCAATTTTGTACCTGGGTGCTTTAGATTGCTCTTTTCTATAAATTATCTTCCACAAGACACGTGATTTTGTTATTTAGTTTTGGTAACATCCTAAATGGGAATATGGATCCAATATATTTGATATTGACTTCCAATTCCAATCTAGTCAAATTTTAGACTAATAATAAGGCATTTTGATCAATTTGAGTAATTTGTTCACAAAATGCTTAATCAAACTTAAGAGATAATTAAACCAAATTAGAGGCTAACTAATAATACCATGAAAAATTATTGAATACTTTTTTTTTTAAATGAATATTAAATATTTGCATCATCAGGTGACCTCATTTCTTAGGAAGACATCCCTAGGCCATAAATGCCACAAATATTAGGATTCATGTCTCCCATGCCTCATCAATGCCCTCCATGCCTCTTAATTGATCATTTATCCCAAATATTCATGAGTGTATTTATCAATTTTAATTTCATAATTGGATTAATCATTAGCCACACATCTCAATCTTGAGATGGATGGTTTAGGTTGATTCTAGCCATTTGAAAAAAATATAAATAGAGAGGCCATGAACATCATTTCTAAGCTATTTTATTACAAATTTATAATTCACAAATGATTCCAAATTCCATTTCAATTAGTGTTACTATGACAAATTGATTCCAAACCAAGCCAAGCCAAAGCCACAAGGTGCCGAGGAGAAGAAGAGCTAGCCAAGCCTCCTTTGATGAAGACTTCATGAGCACAAATCAAGCAAGCCACTAAAACAAGAATTTTGAAGCATCCAAGGAAGGTAAAATAAGGTTTATTTTACATTTTAGTTATTTATTTTATTCATGTTTGTTAAATAAGCTCTCCCTAATGTCTAGGCTGAGAGATGTTATGCTAGTTAGTGTGTTTCTTTCATTTTGTTTTCATTTCGAAACTAACACGATACTAACCATCCTCTCTTAAGTCAAATTCCTAGCTCACACTTTAAAGAAATATGTGAAACAAGATGAGAATGTTATCAATGATCTCAAGGTTTAGTTAGTACATGCTAATACAAGTTTGTGTTCAAAATAAAAAGACACCATGTTTGATAAAGAAATCTTGCCATAACATTAGAGGAGATGATAAAAAGGAAGAATAATTTGATATAGAAGTTGATCTCATGAGTATACTTGGTGAACTAAAGGATCAAAAGAAGAGAAATCATAAAATGAGGAATATGATCAAAGCTATTGAAGCACAAGTCAATTCTCTTGAGGGAAGTTTGTTAGGTTTGTCCAAGAAAGAAGAAAAGAAGTATCAAGAACATATCAAGTATATTAAAGTAAAAATATATAGATTGAAAGACATGGCCAACAAGGTTAAAGAGGATGAAGAAAATATAAATATTCTTGAGGATCAATAAAGGAATACAAATGAAAATTTGAAAGCAAAAGAAGATAAGTGCAATCAAATAAAGGTTGAAATTTGTTATATTCAAATTAGATAAGCTGTAAGAAAATCATGAGAAGCCCCAGTATATCAAGGAGAATGCAAGATTTGAAAGAAATGCAAGAAGGTGTGTTAGACAACCAAATGTTTCAAGGTATGCTAGTTTATTTCATGGTCATTATTATACATGTAATAAGAATGGTCATAGAGTTAAGGACTGTAAAAAGAAGTTAGTCAAGTATGGAAATTCATGGATCCTTAGAAGAAGGAGCAATTGGTCATGGAAAACTCATAAGTCAGATCAGTTAAGAGGTATGTTGAATAATGTTGTTTGCTAAATTTTTAATAAAATAGGACATATTTCAAGATTATAAAAGAATAGTTTGAAGAAGTAATCTACTCCTAAAAGTCAATCAATGGTGTTGAGACCCAAGACTATGAAGGATAATCTTGATCAAGGTGGTTTACCTGCTACAACAAAGAAGTAATTAGAAATGAAGAAGATATAGGACTGCCAAGAGAATTTTTCTTCTATCCAAATAGAAAAAAAAGATCAAAATAATCATCAATCAAAAGGTATGAATGATCTTGTTTGTTTTAGTTGTTATAGAGTTGGTCACATTTCTAGGTATTTCAAGAATAGTTTGAATGACTTCCTCAAATAAGGTGTATGAAGCTCCTAGTGTGCAAGGAAGAGCTCATAAATGGGCATAAAAACCAAAGGTAATAATTTTTAATTATTCTAGTCATAAGGATGATAAGAAATTTCATCTTGAAGGATATGTTACAAATTAGGGTAAGCTCAAGGATTAAGTAGGTAAGATGTTTGCCAAAGATAAGAAGAATAAAACTTTGGTATGGAGACCTAAGGTAATAAAGACTAAGGAGACTAACCCTATTATGTCTAAAATTTTTAATGTATTATTTTCCAAGGTGGAAAAAGGATCAAAAATGAAGGAAAGTCAAGAATTTATGATATCATATTTTAGTGACAAATCTAAAGTAAAGATTGAAGTCAAGCATCCATTCAAAATCAATTGGATGATGAGGTAGGACTATAAGTTAGAGAAATATATGGAGATATGGGAGTCTCTTAAGTCTTGGTACTTTTAGTCTCTCTATGTCAAATGGGTGTCTTTATCTAGGCTTCAAAGAGACACTTGTCAGTTAGAGGAAGCTTGGTAATTGCTAGATATAATTTTATGAGAAGATATGAAAATAAGGTATGTTTTTTAATTATTTTTATATATCTATTTGTTGGAGAAAATAATCTTGTGAAGAACCTTAATGGTCCTATATTGAGAAGGAGTTAGCTTGTTATTCATGGTTTGGATGATCTAGTACAAAGGTGAGTTTCATATATCTATCTGCATATCAATTTGTGGTATATGCCAGGTGAGCCTATAAGTTGAAGGCATATCAATTTGTGGTATATCTTGCTAATCCTATGAACGGCTTGTTGAATAGTTATGTATGCCATAGAAGTTTACTATGTTCTAAAGTTGAGGTGTCTCTTTATGAGTATTGACTATGAGTGGATAGTATTTGAAGACTTTTTGAAGATGTCATGATCTAAGTGAAGCATGGAGTTAGGGGAGTTTTTTAATTAGTTATGTCCTAAGATTAGAGAACTGAATAGTTGAATATGAGAAAGAATGTATGGAGGTTTTTATGTGCTCTTGGGTTTATCTATCTTGTTGTAAGTCAGAAGCCATGGGTTGTAGTAATTATATGTTCCCAAAGGTATGGAGGCTCAATTTTTGATCCATAATTATATGATGGTTGTCTCTAGGTATACAATACATTTCAGAGAAGGATGTTGACCAAAAAAAGGTTTATTAACTCTATTTATTTTAAGTTTCTAAGGTTCTAGGCTTTGATAGAAAAGTGGTTTTCCTTATGATTTAAATTTTGAGGCTTCTTAATAAGTTTAATGGGCCTAATGTGTTTTAAAATAAATATTCATATAGATATTAAGGTTTATGTATTTCAAGTTAATCATGGTTTTGTCGAGATGGAAGCCTAATTAGCTAGTAGGTTTGTGAAGGAAGTATGTTTCAAAGGATGATCTCAGTGACTAAAATTGGTGTGATTGATAAGGAATATATTATTACTATAAATATTAATTTTTAGTTATTGAATATGTGTTTACTAAAAATTGTGGGCTCTACAAGTTCTAGGTAGGGTTATAAAGAGGCTAGACATGCCTAGTGTGAAAAATAGTGCCTTTTGATAAATTTATAAAAATGATCAAGGCATGATTATTTTAAGGTGATTTATCAAGTTTTTTTATTGAATTTTTTCTATTTTTTAAGTGGCATGAAGTTTTATTGGTGGTCCTTATAGTAGCTTGAGAGATATTTGAGAGAGAATTGTGTGGTGGTTCTTCATGATGTGTGGAGATCTAAAGATGCTCAATATGAGAAATGACTTATAGATATTAGGGGGAGTCCCTATAATATGCTTATTTGTGAATTAAATCAGATTTTAATATATTTTTTATGTTCCTTCTTCACTGGTTATAGTGCTTAGTTGAAGAAGAGTGATTGGCATGAAGAAAGAGGAAGTTGTCAAGACAAGAAGAGGTAGGCTCAAGGTAAGGGGGAGTTTGTATCATATTTATAAGATAATCATATCATATTAGTATTATTTTTAGGCCCTTATGATCATATTTTTCCCACTTTATCATTGTTTCAAAGGGGGATAAATTTCTTGTTGTGTGAGTGCTTGAAGGGAGAGAAGGAAGGTGAGTTTTATATTACTATATATGATGGCTTTTGAAATCAATGACAAAGGGGGAGATTTTTGGAGAGTTTTCAATGATATAATTATGATTTAATGAAGGTTTCCAATTGAGTGGATGAATATCCTTTATATTATAAGTTATAATGACAAGGTGTATAATGTGCTTGTCATAGTATGCTTGAAGTATGATTGGTTGATCTTATATTTTGTCAAGGTTAGATATGTTTAGGGATGAGTATGGAGTATTGATAATTTAAAAATGGTATCTAATATGTTTTATAATATTTTTGTGCTTTTTTTCATGATTTTATTTCATCTAGTTATTCATTTTTGTCATCTAGAAATTTTGGTCTAGTTAAAGAAAAATTGAGTAGGCAGTTTGATGACATCATTATTACCACGTGTGGATGAGTCAAAGATATGTGGGTGAAAAGTTGTGTTAAATATTAGGACATGAACCTAATCATAGTCAAAGATATTTTTGTGAAAATTTGGGGCCCTCAAGCATTATGACAGTGTTTTTTATGTTCAAACAGAGTTGAGTAAGTATGTTGATTATGTCAGCGTTCATATGCATGTAGGTTTCAGGAGGAAATGGTCATATGTGTTTATTAAATATTATTCATATTTATTATGTTATAAATATAAATTAATGTTCCTAAGTGCATTAGAATACATGAAATTTCAAATTTGGGCTCCCAAGCATTTTGACAGTGTTTTCCCATACTTAACCAAATTTGCATGAGGCAAGAAATAGTTGAGTAAGTAGTTTGGTGATGGAATATCTCACAAGTGTGGGAATTTAAAAAAAAAATGATCATATGGGTTTTTTAAATTTTGTCCTTAGTTGTTTTTCATTAATTTTTAGGTTAAGCATCAAAGTACAGTAAAAGATATACATATTCAAATTTGGCCTTCCAAATAAGTTTTTGACATGGCTCTGTGGCAAAAAAATATGAGTAAGAATTTTAGTGAAAATATATCTCAAATTTATGAGGTTTCCAAGAGTATTTTTTCACATTGTTGGATTTTCCTATGTGAGGATATCATATGGTCCAAATTTTATAACATGCGAGTGAGTGAGGTAAAATTTATTGAGGTTCAAAGTTGGCTTCTTAGATAGATTACAATGATCCCCATACTTAGTCTAGTTTGCACGAGTTAAATATTAGGAACAAATGAGTATCCAATAGTTAATTGGTGATTATGAAATTTTTATCTAATGTTACATGTTGAGAGAGATGGTAATAAGTGCATGATGTTTAATAGTTAAAGTAATTATAAGGTACACAAGGGTACCAAGTGTCATGATCATGGGGGTTCTGAGCAAAATCAAATAGTGAGCGCTATAAGATAAAGACCAAATTGATTTGTAGAAATTGATGGAGTGAATTGAGTAAAATTTTATATATTTCACAATATGAGGCCAACTATTATATGTTTAACTATGATCACTTACATTTGAATATTTAAATTTAACAAAGGGAAAAACTAGTCTATGGTTTTTAGACCATATCTTTTGATCAAGGACAATTTTTCTCATAGTGTAAAAATAAAAGTGGTAGAGGAATAAAAGTAACATTTGAAAATATATATTTTAAGATCTTAAAATGTGTATATTCATATTTATGAAGGTTAAAAATATACTATGTTTTAATGTTTGTCTTGCAAATAACCGAGGAAGGATGATCGAGATTATGTTGATGTTTTTTTGACATTTCATGTTATCTTAGATATTGGGGAGTGTTGTAGAATCCATGAGGATTTTTTTTTTACATTATTAAGGTTTGATAAATATTCTTAAATATGATTTTCTTTTTATAAGTCTACTATGTATTCATTCATGGTGACTATGTGAACAAAATGTTGTTTGAGTAAATTGTGCTTAAGTAGAAGGGTAATATGTTAGTTGTTGGAACTTAAGGGGGACATATAGATTATATAGAATGGGTCCATGTTTTTTTAATTGGTTATTATTTATTAAATGAAGTGATAAAGGAGTGAATGGGTTCACATGAGACTATAAGGGCTATAAGGGCCTAATTGAAAGGTGTAGTTCCTTAAGGGTGACCCATAAATGCTATGGCCAACCAATGAAGATTGTATTGAGATATGTATGAATTAAAAATTTTACTTAAGGTTTAATATGTGCTTAATTCCCAACTAAGATTTTTTTAAGCATGAAATATACTGCGAGGTGGGGTGAATCAATATATCATATATCTTATAAAACTTTCCCTTTATCAAATTCCACTTAATCAAACATTCAAGATATGCAATAAAATTCAAAAAATAAACATCACACAAGATAGAGAGAGACACTATATATAACATGGAAACCCAATGTGGTAAAAACCACAGAGAAAAATCTCAAGTATATTCGTGAGAACAAACCCACAGGAGCACCATACCCCTTTTTCGAGTACCAAACCAGCTACAATTCGTGAGCACCAACCCACAAGAGCTTCAAACCCCTTTGCCGAGCACCAACCTAGCTACTATTCATGAGCACCAACCCATAGGAGCACCAATCCCTTTGTGAGCATCAACCCACAAGAGCACCAATCTCTTTGTGTATACCACACACCTATCTCTCAATGTTTCTATCTCAACAAATGATAGTTCAATACAACATCTCTTTCCTCTCTCACCTTTGTTCTTTTAAGCTAGATATAGAAAATACAAATCATATTCATCTCTCACAACTGCTCTTCGAAGCTAGACATTACAATATCAAATCAACCTCTATCTCTCATATTACAAATGACTACTCAAGCCTTTATTTATAGCTTTCCAAATGACCTTTGGCCTTCCCCCTTTATGACCCTTCAATCCTCACAAAAAATGGCACCAATCTTGGATGACCCTTCACATTCAAGCCTTTGAAAAGTCATGTGGTGACCCTTCATGACCAAAAATGTCCTTACCACTTTTGTCCTTATCTTTGGTGA
This sequence comes from Torreya grandis, assembly GCA_037957365.1. NCBI lineage: Eukaryota > Viridiplantae > Streptophyta > Pinopsida > Cupressales > Taxaceae > Torreya > Torreya grandis. The sequence continues at coordinate 7,377,537 of JARHVA010000056.1, forward strand.
CTTTTTGTATTCCTCAAAGTGTCCCTTCATGAGAAATTTCACCCTTACTCTTTTGTCTTCACATGGTGACTCTTTGTATTCCCCAAGATGACTCTTCATGGGAAAATTCATCCCATCCTTCTTTTGTCTTTACCCCATGGCTCTTTGACTTCTCCATGGGCCCTTCTTTTGTCTCATATGCAACCAAAAATATATTCATTAATATTAAATAAATATTAACTCATATTAGCCAAGATAAACAATATTAAATGCAATGGGTCCTTTATCACCAATAATGCTAAACCTTTGACATCAATGACAATATTTCCAACAATTGTGATGATCATGAATGATCTATAAATAGTGAAATCAACGATGGTGATTTCTAGATTTGAATGTGAGACTTTGAGGATTGTGCGAATGTGGAGCCAAGTGAAGGAGAGAACCTTTGATATAGAAAGTATAAGTTAGTGAGGAATATAAGAGATAAAATATAATAAAACGTGCTTATATGATCAAGGTGATTAAGGTGATTACATAGGTCATTGGACTTAATAAGCATAGAAGAGGCAGAATGAGTGAGTATACTCATGAGAATATTTGAGAGAGCATGTCTGATGAATGAAGGCAAGGTGAAAGTTATGTATGCCCATATTTATTTAGTATTTTTTATTATTAAATAATTAATCTTTCAATTTTATCTTCTTATTTTCTGATTGCATGTAAGAATCGAACCATTTTCTTAAAATTTTCATACTTCCTAACTTGAATTAGTGTGATTAATTCAAGACCATTTTACCAATTTTATTTATATTTTATACTTCCCAATGTGATTTAGTATGTTTTATTGAATTATTTGATTTATTATTATACCATTGTCCTTTCACATGATTTCTATTTTTGACATTATTTTCATACTTCCGAATGTGATTTATTATGATTTTATTTATTTTAATTTGGTGCCACTCTTTTTCATGGTTTAAAAAAAAAATTAACATCTTATTTACCACATTTTTGGTTTATTATATGTAGTCATATTTTGTTATTACACATTTCCCATCATGTAATAGTGTGTATCACATTTGTTTTTGATTAATTATACTTTTCCAAGTCATTTTTGATAGAAGTACACACCATTGAGAGGGGGATTAATCAGTAGTGAACATTAATGTAATCCAATTCCCAATTCTTATAGCTACTTAACCAATCACATCAATAAGCAAGATAGATGAATCAAAGAACAAACATGAATGTAACCATTACATAAGATTTATGTGGGAAGCCATTATGTGGGAGAAAACCCACTCTCAAGTCTACAAAACAATGGACTACAGTCCTATATTATGATCAGAAAAATGAGGCTTTAGTGAATCACCTAATTCATAAGGAGCACCAACCCCTAAAGATGACAAGAACCCACTTGCCTAAGATGTTGAGAACCAACACAACACCTATAATATGAACAATTCTTGAACTCTAATTGCTTCTCAATCTAATAGAGAAACCCTAAAAGAACACTCCTCTCCAAGTCTTCAACTCCACTCAAGTCACCAATACTAAGAAATAGCTCAATCTGATATAAACATTGGTCACCAAGACCCCCAACAACCTTCACACAAGGTCTTCAAATATCAACATACACACTTGCTTGTCTTAGCTTGATTCTCACTGCCTAAAGGCATAAATCACCTTGTATATATACAAATATTAATTATGTGCATCCATATCTCTTTAGAATATTTTAAGAAGAATTATTTGTGTCTCCTAAGGTCAGCCATGATCATCTTTATAAGCTTTTTATATCATACCATGAGTTCATATTACAAACACCTCATAAACAAAGCATATCACCACTTGTGTGATTATATTTGATTAAATAAATATTAGTAAAATATTATAAATGTATGTATAAGTAATTCAAGTAGTCCTCAACACTTTCTAACCATAAGAAACACTTGATCTAACCATTTTCCCTATAAATAAACTCAATCATCCAAAATAGGTTCCTTTAACTAGCAAAACCATCATGGTCAATAATGAGTCAACAATTCAATCATCTCCAAGTGAATAGGAAAAAAATAATCTCATGGATAGAGGGAATAAATCCCCTACATCACCTCTAAGAGCTTAGAGCCATCCCTACTCACTGATTAGGCCTTCCAATTTCACTTCTCACTTTGATTGGTCTTTTTCACTCATGACAACATTTCCTTCATATCAACTAGAGATATTTGAGGACCTATAACTTTTACATAGAGAAATGAATCTTCATAAAATAATTCATTAGTTTTTGATTCAAGTCCTAAGATTTAATAGTCATCCATTATATTACCTAGTCATTCACATAAATCTTCCTCAAAAACAAGAATATTGTTAACAACCCATTTTATGTGGTACCCACACACTATAAACAGACCAAAAATACTTTATAAAAAAATATAAATAAGTCCTCTACAACTTAAAATCATCATCTTGACCTTTAACCATCATAATAGGCACCAATAAACAAGATCTTTTCAATCAGGTCTAAGATTAAGTTTTTAGCACTCAAAAACCTCCTTATCTTCTTAATGATCATTCATAAAGTTGTGCCCCTTAACCCTTAAAAAAATGATTATAAAATATTCTTAGCGACCTTGTATACCTTGTACATGTCAATGAACACAATAAAGTCCTTCTCAAGCTCACTAGACATGTTTCTAGCACCTCTTGAAGCCATATGATCTTTATTTTGACTTTTTAATTCAACCTTTAACCTTTGACTTGGTCAATGCACTGGAATTATACTCTATTATCATTTCCCATGTAGATATAATATTAAAAACTCTGAAATCACTCTTTTACCCTTCATAAAGTCTCATTAGCCCACTTAGGCCAATTAGACAAATAAACAAGATGTCATGCAGATCACTTGCCACCTCTTGTAAACCATACACCTAACCTCTTAGCACCCTATACATGTATATTAAAAACATAATGATCTCTTTACCATGTCACACAAGACAAAGTGGTCAAAACCTCATAGGAACCCATGCATGATCAAGCCTACAAGGCATAAATTGACCTACATACATCATGAAGGCCACATGAAGTCAACCCTTGAGCATAAAAAAAATAAATAACAAGTCAAAAATCATCATACCAAGCTCCATTCAGCCATACAACATCCACCTAGAACACCCATGCATATCCTTTCAAGTATCACATTGCTCTAGGTACATTAGACCACCATGTTCTATCACTTTGACCTATTAGACCACTTTGTCATCACCAATGCCATTTGAAATCAATGAAAACACATCTACCATCAATATCCCAACAATTTTTTCATGTTACATACTACTAGAAAATAAAACACCCCACAAATATTTCCAAAAATATATAAAATAAAAGCAAAATACATGTGCTAGAAAGAAATATATCTATGCATCCATAACCAAAACCAAAATACAAAACATAAGATCAAAATCCAATTGTTAAAATTATATATATATATATATATATATATATATATATATATATATATATATATATATATATATATATATATATATATATATATCATGTGTTTTAATAAAAAGTATGAAAATACATTGATCCAACTCTAAGGTTGGGATCTATCATGTCTATCTTGTGGCCTAGCCATACTACCCATAGATGCCTCAGATTGTCCCCTATAGATAGTATGTTATAACAAGGATATCTAAGATCTCAAGCCTACTACCTATCCCTATAGGTTGTCCACTAGGGCCTGTACCTATCCAAACTAGATAGTGGTAGCCATATGTGCATCTTTCTCCTAAGCCAAAGCCTACCATGCCTATGCCTCTCCTATACTCACCCCTACTAGTGGATGTAGCCCATCTCTATATGCTCATAACTACCTTATGGCCTCCCCTACTAGTTTGAACTAGCCTACCTAACATGGGTTAGATGGTACCATGAGATCATCCAATGAGGTGGGGTCATATGGTGTTATCACCCCATCTAAAATATCATGGTGTACTGACATCACCAATGATCCCCATCTGACCTCCTCCTCATTTGTAGGATCTAAAAAATTCAAACTAGATAGATATTATATCATATATATATCTCATAATCTATCTATCAATCTTATATAAATATTATTCTATATCAAAGACTAAAAATTACAACCATTTATTACTTATCCCAGTGTCACCAATCACTATCTCTCCATCTACTCATTAATTAAGCATGATTTCTCCATCGATTCATCACCGAAGTACCTCATCTATGGGATGCCTCCCAATCAAATCAAACCCCAAATTCACCACCCATGCACATCTTGATCCTCACCTCAGTGGTGCCTCTATAGATCAAATTTTCCCTAAGTTAACTGATAGGTCATCCTAGATGACCACCCTCTATGCTCTCTCTTACCACTGACATCTCCATCAGTGGTGTGACCAAGTTTGTTATTACTCATACTATGGTATTGGTTGTGGTACATATAAAACCCTTACATTCATGTCCATACCCTCTTTAGTTACTTAATGTCATGATAAATTAGTCCATGGTCTCACATGCTAGAATTTGATCTCTAGTCTCCTGATTGGTGCTCCTCTTCCTTCCCCTCTTCAACTCTCTCAGATGTCAAGTTCAAAATTTAGACACCACTATAGGATCCATTATATGTGGTAGTCCAAACTATTTTGGTAAGCATGCCATCAACTCTAGCTCTACCCATCAAGTGTAGTGTCCCATGATCTAAATTCATGTTAACCCTTACACCAAAGTCACCCAACTCAACCAAATAGTCAAAATGTGTGTATAAGGCTACCACATGATCTCTCCTCATGTGATTGTATTCAAAACTGATATATGGGACATGGCTCACACCACCTAATCTTATCTCCATCTTAAAAACCAAGGCAATTGATCATCAACCACATAGGGCAACCTAGTTGGTTGGTAGATCAAGAACCTCTCATATATCTAAGCACATAGTAGTACCACTAGTCCCATGATATTCTACCCTATGGACAACATCCCATATATATCATGCATGCACTAAACTCGAATGATAAAACCAAAGTCATAGAGTGTAGCTTGATCCAATATCATAGAGAATCTTTGTAACTATTATATTCATAGGTTGAAAGAAATCATTTTTTCACTCTTTTAAACTTATCTCTACGGGTTCACCTAATGTTCTTCACATTCGACTCCTTCACATCTCTTGTATCTCCTTTATCTACAACATTAAGGTAAGTAAAGGTATGTTTTTTTTAATTTTGTCCTTTCATCTATCTTAATTTCTCCTTACTTCGTTTTACTTAACATTTATGTATGTGTCATCATGTTCTTTTCTCAAAACACCATCTCATGTTAAACTTACATGACATGTGATGAGCTTTATGTGGGGAATATTTATACAAATAATATTTTAATTTTTTTATCAATGACTATTGCTTTCTATCTTTCAAGAACCTATGAAGTCTTAATCTCTCTAAGTGATAGGATCCTCTTATAATAAGTCAAAAAAATAAATGAAATAATACAATTATAAAATGAGTAGAAGCACTGAATGGATTATATTAATCATAGACCACTTCAAAAGGACAACCTCCTTTGAGCAAGCTCAATACAAATAATTCATGGATTCCTTTAATGAACTCAAAAATTAATTATATATGAATTCTAATCTAAGAAACTACCACTTCCCATGAATGTGGGATAAAATAAAATGATCATGGGATGACTTACAAAGAATATGCCTCCATAGCAACTACTAAATGGACAAAGTAAAGAGAAGAGATATCATGAGTTTAAAACATCCCCTCCCTCTTATAAAACGCTTTATCTTCAAAGCTTTAGATGTGGGAATTGGTGTTGAATCTAAAATAGTGGTTCCCATGTTGCATCCTCTAGTTTGATTTCATGCCATTGAATTAAAACCTTGATGATGGAGCAGGAGTAAATTTGGCATCTGTGCCTATCCAAGATTTCCTCTATCTCAATAAAAATGGATCCTTCATTATCAAATTTAGGTAAAATAGTTTTCACTCTAATTTTTGTGCCAAGAAATTTCTTCAAAAAAGAGACATGAAATAATGGGTGAACTCAGGAAGTATGTGGGAGCTCCAACTTATAAGAAACTAACCCAATCTTCTAAAAAACCTTATAGGACCCATAGAACTTGGGAGCTAGATTATGATGCACTTTGAGTTTTAGGGAAAATTTCTTGTAGGGTTATGAGTGAAGAAAAACTATATCACCTACTTGAAAAGTGCACTCTAAATGGTGCTAATTTGCTTGTTGTTTCATTCAATTTTGTGCCATATGAATATTTTATTATAGGGTACTGAGGATCTAATCCTAGGTTCAAATAATCATGTCAACTACTTAGACTTATAAACTATTAGAGTTGTATGAAAGGAGTATTGGTGGTGCTTGACCATAGACTACTTCATATGGAGTCATTTTTGTTGAAGTATGATAGGAGGTATTATACCACCATTCAGTGAGAGGGATCCAATTTGCCCACTATTGTTTTTCTAAGGTGAAGCAATGGAGGAAATTTTCCAAGCATTTGTTTAAAATTTTAGTCTAGCCATATATTTATGGATGATACCTAGAACTCATCTTTAGTTGAGTGTTGGTACATCAAAATAGTTATATCCAAAAATGACTAGTGAAAGTTGCATCACAATCTGAGATAATGGATGAAAGAATGCCATGAAGATGGAAAATTTGTGCAATTATGGATGTGGTATAATGATGGTTGAGGGCACAAATATGACTATATTTCAATATAATCCATAGAAATAGCAATCCAAATCCTGATAGGGATGGGTAAGGTTTTGAAAAACCTAGTGATGAGTGTTTTTTTATCCTTGTTCCATTGGTAGGTAACAAATTCAACACCATATATTGAATTGCCTTTTTCATTCCCTTCCAAAAGAAGTTACATCATGTTCTCTCATAAGTTTTGAGAAACCCTGAGTGCCCTATGAATGGATAAGCATGGAGTTCATAGAATACATCTTACTACATTATGTGCTCTAAGGAAGCACTATATGACCCTTGTATCAAAGAGAAGCACCATCCCAAGAATAATATAGTACAACTGAGGGGTTAGTGGCCAAATATCGAATGAGTTGAGATAATGAGGATTCATTAACATACCCTTACTTTATATTTTCTAAAAAATTCAAAATAGGCATGGAAATAGCTAAAAGGGAAGTTTGATCCATAAATGTGTGAGATAGAGCATTAGCCACAATATTCCTATTTACCTTTCTTAAGTTATCTCATAGTCATAACCTATTATTTTTCTAACCCATTTATATTTTGATGGGGAAGAGACCCATTATTTGAATAAATATTTTAAACTCTAGTGATTAGTTTTGATCCAAAAATGATTACTCAATAGGTATGGCTTCCACTTATGTACTACATGTAAAATGGCCATCATTTCCTTCTCATAAGTAGAGAGCACTAAATTCTTTTCAAAAGGGATTTTATAGTGAATGTAATGGGGTGTCCTTCTTGGAGGAAAATAGTACCTAGTCCATTACTCCAAGCATCACTCTCAATATGAAGGTCTTGGTAAAATCTAGCATAACTAGAATATGTGTAGTACACATAGCCTATTTCAATGCTTCAAATGCATACTCAATTGTTTGTGTACAAGTAAAAGCATCCTTTTTAAAAAAAATCTATTAGTGGAGCTGCAATCTTCCCATAATCCTTGGAAAACTTGTGAGAGTATCTAGTTAGCCCCAAAAAACCAAGGAGGCTCTTGAGTGTCTGAGGTTGCAACCAATTTGTCATAGTACTTATTTTTTAGGATCCACCTAAACCTCTTGGGATGAAAAAATATACCCAAGATACTCCAATTTGACTTGCCCAAAAGTAAATTTGGACTATTTCGCATAAATATGATCATCAGAGATAAGTTATAATGCGAGTTCCAAATGTTGGAGATGCTCAGACCATGTTTTACTATAGATGAGGATATCATCAAAGAAGAACATAATGAATTTCCATAGGTAGGGATGGAATATTTTATTCATCAATTCATATAATGTTGAGGGAGTATTAGTGAGGATAAAAGGCATGGCCAAAAACTTATAGTGGCCATCACGTGTGTAAAAAGTTGTCTTAGGGATGTCATCCTCATGAAGCTGGATCTAATGATATCCAAAGCGAAGATCCAACTTAGAGAAAAAGTGAGTGCCATGAATCTTATCAATAACAAGGATCAATAAGTTATCATTTATTTTGAGGTGATTAAGTGCATGAAAATAGATGCAAAGGTGCCATGTTTCATCTTTTTTCTAAACAAGGAGAACTGGAGAAGAATATGGGCTCATACTAGGGTGAATAATGCCTTGATGTAGTAAGTCTCAAATGAACATCTTGATCTTGGTATTTTTTTGAAATGGGTATTGATAAAGACTAATGTTGGGAGGAACATTTATTAGAAGGAGATGAATATGGTGGTCCTCTAGCTATGAAGATGGAAATCCCATTGGTTTGGCAAAGACACTTGCATACCTCTATAGAATGGATTAGAGGTCACGAGTAATGGAGACTATTGAGGGTTACATTTGAATGGAATAGAGTTGGGAAATGATACCATGTGAATTATTCTTAAGAATATTTTAGATGTGATGTGAACTTATGATGCTAAGAGATCTGGGTTGTAAGCTTTTCAATGTATGTTTTTTCCCATTATCTAAAAACTACATCCAAATTTTGGCAAAATCCCATAAGATGGGTCTAAGTGTGCATAACCATTGGGCTCCCAAAATAATATCACATCCACCTAAGGGAAAAACAAACATGCTAGAATGCAAGGTATAATCTCCAATAGAGATACACACATTGTGACACTTCTCTTTGCAAGGTAATGTGACCTTATTGGAAATCATGACTTCAAAGTTAGAATAAGGATGGATAAAACAATCAACCTATTTGACAATCTGAGGGTTAATGAAGTTATTAGTGCTACTTGAGTCAATGATTATTATGAAAGGGATATTTTTGAAGTAACCCTTGACCCACATGGTTTATGGGGTAGTGACTCTTGCTAAGGCATAGAGGGAAATATCTGGTTGGTCTTCTTGAGAATTAGGTTCCACAATGGGTTGAGCTTCTTCTAGATCATTTGTTATGTCATGAACATCTTCCCAATCTTCAATTATAGGTAGAGAGTTCACATCCAATATGTAGAGATTTTTCTCAACACATCAATGTCCCTAAATGAATCTATCATCATAGTTATAACATAGTCTTTTTTCTCTATGGGCTTGCATCTCTATTTTAGTCAAATGCTTGATAGGAGTGGTTTTGGGGGCTGACATTGTTTGAGATCATGGTGGAGTTATATTTTTTAATGGAATAAAATTAGATTTGAATCACTGTTGAGCTATGATCTTGTCCTCTACCAACTTATCCAAATCTAAGGTTTCCATAATCATGTTGGCCTAGATCATTTTGACCTTAGATCAAATTGCATCCCTCAGTCCATTGACAAAGCAACTTCTAAAGAATTCATCAGATAATTCCTCTATATGATTGGCTAGTTTTTCAAATTCAATTTGATATTCTCTCACTATTCTTGTTTGGTGAAGTTTAGTGACTGCTCCATTGAAATAATTTAAAGTAGTAGGGCCAAACCATTTCAAAATGAGGGTGAAAAAATTGGTCCATATGGGTTCATCAAGAGCCTTAGTATACCAATGATGCCATTGAAGGGCTCAAGTTCTAAATTAAAATATGTAAGTGGAACCTTGTTGGCATTAAAAGCATTATGAAGACTAAATTATTGTTCTACCTGATAAATCTATCCAATTTTATCTACACCATTAAATCAAGGAAAATTAAGCTTCAACCCCCACTAATTACTAGAAGAAGAAAATAAAGTGTCTGAAGAAGACTCTGGATGTCATATGTTATTCATGGTGGTATGTTGAAGATTGAGGATGAATTTATTTTCATCAAGATATTTGATGTGGGTCTTGAGGGTGGTATTTTCATCCTCCATGGTTTTTTATCTTGTTTGGGTTACTACCATGACCCGAATAACATTTTTTTTCTTGTAATGGATAGGAAAACTAGAGTTAAAACATGTTTAGTAAGGAAGGTTTTGAATTTGGGAAAAAATGGAAGGGGTAAAGGGGATTTTAATAAAAAAAATCATAATGGGAGTATGATTGATGAAGGCAAGGGAAATTTTAGGAGTGAAAATGAAAAAATTAAAAAATTGGTCCAAGAGGGACAAAGGAGTAGAACGAGATGATGAAGACAGTGGAAACATTTCAAGGCAAATGGACAAAAATAGAAGTTATGGAAAAACTTGAAAAAGAGAAATTTGTGATTTATGAGAATTAGGAGTGGAATTGGGATATGAGACCTCAAGGAAGAAAATGTAGGGAATGTAATTTTATGTGTTTGAGTAAATTTTGAGGATAAACAGGGATATAGATGGAGAAGTTTTACAAAAAACAAAAAAAAAATTACTTTTGTTTATTGTGCTCTAGAAAACATGTCTACTAGGAATATGTTGAAACAAGTCTACAAATCTTCTATGGTGATTTTATGATACTCTATCGGTTTTTTTTATACTCTACTAGTAATTTTATGAAAATGATAGAAATGGACCCCAAGTTTCAATGGTGTCCTAAGGATTTAAATATATCACTTTGGCCACCAATTTCATCTGAGTATCATTCTCCAAAATGTTTTGGCCATGGATTTATCTCTCAGTGATAGCTCTTGGTTTTCCTAATAGATGGGAACTACTTAACTAGGTAGGGGTCATTGCCTATTTTTTTGGTAGGTCCTCTCAACGGGTTAACTACTTTAGGGTTATTATGGTACTCCTCAAAATGAGGTTTAGGGCTTTCACCCAAGCACTTCCCATAGTTATGCTGTCAGGTTTTACCCTAATCTAAAAAATATATTGTGATGTATAATAGAGTTAGGAATTTTTAAGAAAAATACTATAAATAAATTATGCACTAGAACAGAGTTTAAAATTTCTATGGAAAACATTATGGCCCTGGAAAGTGTTCTAATACTAGATGAGAGGATCATCCTATAAAAATTCAACAAAATGCATATATATATATATATATATATATATATATATATATATATATATATATATATATATATATATATATATATATATAATGAGCAGAAGTACTGAATGGATTATATTTATCATAGACCACTTTGAGGGGGGCAACTTACTTTGAGCAAGATCAATGCAAATAATTCATGGATGCCTTCAATGGCCACAAAACTTACTTATATATAAATTTTAATCTAATAAACTACTACTTCCCATGAATGTGGGATAAAATAAAATGCTCACAGGGTGACTTACAAAGCATATGCATTAGCAATTATTAAACAAACAAATTAAAGAGAAGAGATATCACGGGTTCATAACACTGAATACATGCCCTAAGGGGTATATCAAGAAAGGGGTTGGAAGACCATTAGTGCTTTATAAGATTATTGTCCCTTTTTTCACTTTTTATCTACACATTTATCTCCTAAAAACCATTCCCCTAAGATTAGCCTTCTCTTTTGCATACTCCTCTATCCTTTTACTACCTTCATTATCCCTTTTCCTAACCTAAAATATATTTTTTGATAATTTACATGACTATGTCAGTTATGTTGACCTTGTACTCTTATTAACAAAACTTATTAAGGGTCTAGATCTACCACTGGCCAACCTAGTCCATGACCTAGTGAGTTTTGTTAATAACGATACTAGGTTGACTGGGTTAACCTTGTTGACCAAAATTTTTAGAAGGGTTTAGGGTTAGATCCATCTATATAAACATAATCATTTCATCATTTTTAAGAGAAGAGAATAAGAAGTAAGATATATTTCACATCTTCTTATCCACCATTCTACTTGAGGAGCAAGCTTAAGATTTCATACTTTCTTTAGAGATATGGATCTCATCTTATGGAGAAGTCTTATGAATGCATTGATAGGTTTTGTAGTGTAAATATAATTTATCCTTGTCATCCTTACATACCAAAAAAACCTCTTGTGAATCACCTTGGCCAAAGAAGAGAATGAGGGTTGAGGGGTTCATCTTTAAAGGTAAGTATTCCTAACTTTGTTATTCCTTTATATAAGTAGATATATATACATTTGTACTTATCTTCCATGCATTAGAATTATATATACATTGACATGAGTATATGTCTCTTATGCATGTTTACTAACCCCCACTTTGTGACAAAACTTTTGGTGAGCACTAGATTAGATTTTGCTTTACTTGTTATTAGTTTAGTCAATATGAAAACATAAGACTTAGTTAGGGTTATTGCATAGTTTTTATTGACTGGAGGCTTTGGAATCCTCCCTAGTGAATTTATCATGATAAGAGATCTCCTCATTAGGTCTAATAGATCCATATTGGTCATGACCTTGATTATCTAATTTACTCCAAATTATAAGTGTAATTAGGATCTATCTTCTTCAAGATAGGATTTATTTATATATTTGATGCATTTTTTATTGCATACAAGTTATAACTTCCATAGTTATATTATTTTAGTTTTATGAATTTAGTATATGCTTATATCTGACTTTAGCATCTAATTAGCTTGTTATATATTTGATTATCACCCTTGTGCAAATTTCATTTGTATATACCTCTTTTATCAAATATAGGTATAACAAAAATATCACCTAGATCATTTTAGGGTTAGACAAACTTTTAAAATTTAAAAATTAGAAATAAAAAATTAGAAAACCTAATCCAAACTAAGGGTTACACAAGGAGACACAGAGGCCAAGTTCACCAAATGTTTAATAATTATTTTGATTAATTTAGAGTTAAGGGGTAGACTATCATATTCACATGGATGAATATAATTATTCTAGAGTAGTTAATTAATTAAAAACTTAGATAAATGAATATTATGAACCAAAGTGTTAAGTTATGCTAGATATAGAAAGTACACTCAAAATAGTAGTTTGATTTCATATAAATGAAGAAAATTTAGTATTGAACTTATCTTTAAAATGTGTAGGTATATATAATAAGTATAGAGGTGGAAACAAGCAAAGACAAGATTAGGATCTAGTCATTATATTCTAGAAATATTTTTTAGAGGCCTGAAAACTTGTGTCATCCCTATGACACTTACATCGATGCTTCTGTCATGATCTCAATGTATTTTTTATCACCTTTTTTTATGTATTTTAATCATGTTCATATCCTATTACTTATTTTATGTGGATAAAACCCTATCTCTTCACTTTATATCTTTGTATCTTGCCAAAAATGGGTTAGTTAGCTCACAGTGTCAAGCTGGCCTTAAGGACCCCTCTATTAATAATCACTTTCTACATAGCCAATAATCCAAGGAGGGCCTCAAACTTATGTATTTATCCCCTAGGTGTTGTTTTGTGTGTTCTCAAAGGTGAAATATACTATATGCAAGGGCATGCAATGATCTAGCTTATAACTTTACAAATACTACTCATGGGTTTTTATTTGAATGCTTCAAACCTATAATATGACTGCTCCTATAATTGATATGCAAATAGGTAAGATTAGGTAAGTATAAATTATCTATATAATTTATTTATTTACTTTGAATAGATTCCTTCTTGGTATTTTCTATATGGATAAGGGGTAGCTTAGATTTATATTTATACTACACATTTTGAAAATATCTCATACTAGGATTAAATAAAATAAATTGGCTAACCCATAAGATCTTAAATAATTTCAAATCAGATGAATTTTTGTGATTGAATACTTGATGATAATATGGATGTTTGTGTCAATGCAATTGTCCCTAAGTGAGATGTAATTGTTTAGTGGGCTAGGTGTATACACTAAATTTTTCTTTCCTTAATTATTCTAATTAGTCCCACTAATTTATTTCTTATAATTCCACCTAATATCACCCCTTCTAGTCATTTATTTAACACCCCTTCATTCTTATTTATTACACTAACCTTATCCCTACCCCACTAATCTATTAATTCTTATAATCGTTTCTTAATCTTATCCTAATCCCACTTATCCATTATTTGGGAATTTTAAATTCCCATCATCCACCTACCCACCTATACTAACCTACTCCTAGGCTATCCTACATCCCTAGTCTCTAATCATCCACATAATCCCTATCTAACCCCCTACCCAATCCTAATTATTCCCTATGAGGATTCTAGAATCCTCTAATTCTAGAATTTTCTCTAACTTGGCAGATTCTCTCTTGAAGTCTCTATTCTAGAGGCTTCTAAGGAATTTTTAGTTCCTTGAAATTTCCTCCACCATTGATCTCTATGTCTCAAGTTTGAATATGGGCCATTGATTTTCCTTCCCTTGCCTTATTTATACAATCCAATTCTCCATGGTGAAACGATAAATCAAATCTATGAGTGAATCCATGAATCCATGATCAAGTAATTCATGATATCATCTAAATCAATAAATTAAGCTATGATAATGCTATATATTTAAATATAAGGTAATCTCAAACCAAGTCCATCTATGTTTATTTCATTTTTCAATCTTGGTTTGAAGAAATTAGCTTTAGGATTAGAGTGTTGTTTTGAATGTTCATTCATTCATGTGTGTGTGTGTGTGTGTGTGTGTGTGTGTGTGTGTGTGTGTGTGTGTGTATGTACACACACACATATACATATATGTGTGTGTATATGTATATGTATATGATGATTGTGTGTGTATTTATGTATGTATGTATGTGTTATATATATATATATATATATATATATGTATGTATGTATGTATGTATGTATGTATGTATGTACACACACACATATACATATATGTGTGTGTATATGTATATGTATATGATGATGTACATATATATATCCATAGACATATACATATATATATATATATATATATATATTCATATGTATATGTATATGTACATCATCATATACATAGACATATACATATACATATATATATATACACACACATGTATATGTGTGTGTGTACATATATACATACATACATATATATATACACACACACATATACATGTGTGTGTGTATATATATATGTATATGTATATGTCTATGTATATGATGATGTACATATACATATGCATATATATAATATATATATGTATGTATGTATATATATATGCATATGTATATGTATATGTATATGTACATCATCATATACATAGACATACACACACACACACACACACACACACACACACGCACACACACACACACATGTATATGTGTGTGTGTACATATATACATACATACATACATACATACATACATACATACATATATATATATATATATATATATGTATGTATGTATGTATGTATGTATATATGTACACACACACATATACATGTGTGTGTGTGTGCGTGTGTGTGTGTGTGTGTGTGTGTGTGTGTGTGTGTGTGTGTGTGTGTGTGTGTGAGAGAGAGAGAGAGAGAGAGATAGAGAGAGAGAGTGTATGTGTGTGTGTGTTTGTGTGTATAACACTCAAATTTTCATCTACAATTTGATGATCATGGTGGGAGCACTCCCAATTTTCTATCAAAATTTCATCCATAGGTGAACTGTGGTATTAACCTAAAATTCATGACATTGTAGTGATGGTTTTACCCTAAGATTCATAATTTTACACTGACTAATAAATATTAATTGTTAACAACCAACTTTATTGTAGGTTAACCCTCTATTATAAAATAGTGGATTTATGTATCGTAGTATTACCATTAAAGTCATGATTTTGATAAAATTAATTGATATTGTCTTAACCACTAAAAATTATCTTTTTTGTAGGTTTTTGAATTTTTCACAATATCACTAGTTCATGACTATCCATTTTGTATAAAAATCTACAATTTTGTCTTTTGACTTACAGTTTTGCAAGACATAGTGTTTTACCAAGTATAACTAGTTTTAATTAATTTTTAATCTTTTATGAATTTATATCAATTGTTTTCATATTGTAGAGATAGAAAAGGTGGTGTTATAGGTGCAATAAAACAAGACATATTATCCCTAGACTGTTTTGTCATCCACATGAAAAATTGTAACTTGATAGTCACAATTTTGCCTTAAAGTCATGGTATTACATTTGTAAATAATGATTTTATGTTTTATATTAAAATTGCTAAGCTAAATTATTAATTGGTTAACTAATTGGTATATTTTTTTTAGTAATTTCATATCTTTAGGAAATAGGGGGGACCTTGTCCTAGAATAGATAAAAAGACCTTAAAAACCCCTCTCAACCACCTATTTTGAAATCACAAGGTTGTAATCATCTATTGTTAGTCTTACTAGGCCTTGTTTATATTTTTTGTTTTATATAAATGTAAATATCATTCTAAATTTTAATCATTTTTATGCTATAAATAATCCTAAAATTTAAAAATATGTGTTTTTCCTTTTTGTAGTGCAATATTGCCAATCATGAAATTGTAGTTTTGTAATAAAAATCATAATATTGCCTTAAAACTCATGATTTTGAAAAAAAATGTGTGGCAACTACTAGCAGTTAGCTAATTTTTATAAAATCATGATTTTGTAGTCATGATATTAAAACAATTTATGGTAATACACTTTCTATTTGTGGTATTGCATTGGCATGACTGTGTATCTATAGTTTTATAGTCTGTAGTTGTGATTTTGTTCATTTTTTTCCTTAAAAATGGTCATTTTTTAGTATATTTTTAATATTTTTTTTAGTAAATTTTGAGTCATTTCAAGCCTCTTGAAAGGCCCAAATTTCCCCTTGACCCCATAAGGGACACTTCCCCTTAAACCTACAAGGGGTGCTACCCCTTACCACCCCTAGACCCCCACATCATGACCCCCTCACCTAAAGAAGTTATAGATCCAAATCATACTTTTTTTGGGGTGTTTTATTAATGCTTGTTTTACTAATGTTTTTTATCTTAAAATCATGAATATAGTGGCTATTTTGACTTGATAACATCTTCTTTTTTAGGTCATATTTTTATCTAACATCTTATCTTGTAGTTTTCCCCTCAAGAGTGCCTAATAAAACTATTAATTATTTTCTTGTAGGCTACCTGTCAAAGACATTTTTACATATTGAAAATCATTTTGTCTAAGACTTTTAATTAGTTTGTTTAAATATTATTTTATAAATTCCTTGTATATTCTTACATATCTTTGATATTGTATATAACTCCCATCTAATTAATTAGTTAATTAATCTCTTTTTGGTATGCATGTTTATCACCTAAGAGCTATAGTGGTGTATGCTCTCCTCTTTGCATCCTTGCAGTGATTCTTGGAAGATAAAAAACCACTAAAAAACCATCTCATATTTCTTTTATAGGGGTACGTGACATGAAATTGACACCCATGCACTTGCCATAGTCTTAGGGGGATAGTGACCTTGTATTTTACCACCATGTCCTAATCCAAACTTTATATTCTAGTAGAGTATAAATATCAAGGACAATTATTATTAGGCTAACAATTTGTCCCATTTATCTCATATGTGAAGGGAAAGATTTAATTATCTAAAATAGGCATTAGAAAACACCCTATATAGACTTGGGCGCCACTGTACCTAACATATATTAGGGACTCCCCTAGAGAGCTTGTATTTCCTAGCTTAAGACCCTTCATCCATAATAGGTGATCCACTACCAGAGTCAATATCAGCTCCCAAGTGACATTAATGTGAAGATGGAGTTGAGAAGGTTTGATCAATACTATAATGGGTCCCCAACCTACAACCTCACCCATGAATCCATTAGATAGTTTGGCCATTGAGTTACACACCCATTAGTTTACTAATCTTTGGATTGTGGTCTACTTGATTGGGTGTGTCACATGTTATACCATTACTATTTGTGAGCTGAGTTAGCCTTTCACCCCAAACCCATAAATGACTATCTAGGTCTTTTTACACATATCACCATCTTATATATTCTTACCTCTATCTTATACATCCTTCATATTGTATAATCTTGTCTATATTATACATTCCATCATCTCATTCTAGTTTTTGGACATCCTTATCCCATCCTTGTCACACTATTTTCATCTTAATTCCATCTTACTTTGTTGGCTTTTAGGTCACACATGTGTCCAAACGATCCCAATTTCATTCATCTTACCCCTTATCATTTCATCATCACCCATATATACTTTTCCTAGTCTTAATCCCATTATCCAATTATCCTATCACCTAATCACATATACATCTCACCTTAAGTAATCTATTCTAAAGCTTGAGCTATTCCTTTTTTCCTTTCATATCATCTTATTATCCTAGTCCCCTATTATCATATCATATTTTGTACCCTATTAGTAACCTATCACTTTGTCAGTTTTTATCTAACTTCTAATCAATCATCAATATAATATTATCTAATCCATTCATCCTTCCTATTCATAACTAGCACCCATATGATCATCATATTGATAGCTTCAATCTAAGAACTATTTGTATCAAATAAATTTACTAGCTTGAAAACTAATCATTGTTAATAGATTGTTAGCACCAATTATACTATCAATCTAACATTTGATCCTAGTCTTACATCATCTTAATCTCATTTTGTCTATCCCATCACTTGTCATACTATCTCAATCATTTAGCCTCACTTTTTCCAAGCACACATCCAATTCCTAAATCTATCTTCACATCATCCATTCCCCTTTTATCATCTATCCCCATGGATTTGAACCTTGTTCTCATAAAAAATACATATTTACAAATAAGGATGAGATCTTTTTGTGAGACCTAGAGATGGGTTCCTGCCTACCTTTAGACCTTAATCCCATCAAGCCCAAACCAATGTCCCATATCCTTTTCCATCCATAATCCTTTAGATAACCATAGTCAAAACTTTTGTCCGTTCATCATAATTATAATCCTCACATCCCTCCATAAATAAGTGATAAGGTCTCCCTATTCAATCAATATATCTTGACCAATAAAGATGAAGTCATCTTGTGGCTATTGAAGATGGGTGCCTACCTTCATAATTATTTTTATCCCATAATCCTATGGTCACATAATAAACTAGTCCTTTATAAACATCATCCCCATCATATTCTATTCCACCATCCTCTAATCATAATCCTAGTCATGACCTTCCCAATCCAAAAATTTCTTTGTTTAATAATTATATTTTTGAAAAATAAGGGGGTAGTCCTCTCATGGCTCCTTGAGATGGGTTACAAACTTATTTAAAGTATTTAACCCATCCAAATCACCTTACCACTAGTCTATACCCATCCATAATCAAATATTCCATTTACCAATCATCATCCATCATAAATCCCCCATCATATTAGTAAAGGGAAGCATAGATTATCAACTTTTTCTCATTCCTATTTTTCTCCTAAATAATCTCACACTCCACCATAACCTTACATCATGACATCACCATCATATTCCTCTAATTCTAAATCTAACACTTCCACATCTAACACCATAGACAAATAATATACCCCTCTCCCAATATCCATAAAAACTCTATTTTGGAAATTGAGGTCTATAGGCATGATTGTCTAACCAAAAAAAAATACCTCTAAATTTGTATAAACATGTGCCTTTATGGTATCAAGCTAAATTATTTTATATATACCATAAATTCCCTAATAATTCTATCAATATATGTCACCCATTTAGATATTATATCCAAAATTTAATTGATAATGGTGACATTGAAATTGAGAGTGAATCTAATACATCCACCTATAGGAGTGTGTAAAAAGGGGTATGCCAAGAATTGATTCCTAAACATAATCAAGATTATTAACTCCTTAACCATGATCATGAATCTAATCTTATTCATCCCATAATCATCCTTGATCAATCCATCCCTATTACCCATTCACATCATATCCCCCATCTTCATAAATCCATTAATCTTAAATCATCCCTTCACAAACCCAAGGTAAAAGAGGTACTTATGGAAAATCATATGGTTCATACTAGAAAATAATCTATGGAATACATCACCTTGTCAACATCCCTATCAAATTCTACATCAGAATGGTCAAGATCATGTTCAATAATAGCATCTACATCAAAAATCATGTCAGAATTATCATCCTTTGTAGATTATAGAGGTCATGCTGACACCTATCTCTTTAAATATGTATCTACTATCGATAATTCAAAAGGCACGGTTCTTGATCCATCCTAGGATGATGAAACTAAAGCATAATTATTAGATGTTTTATCAGTTAAAGATCATCAATTTAGATATAAATCAGCTTTAAAATCTAATTTTCCCAAGAGTCTTAGTGATCCTTTTGAGATCCTTGAGGACACTTTCTTCGATGTTGAGGCTATGGCTCTTAGTGACCTTTATGAGGAATATGCTGCCCATTATCCCCTTAATCTAGCACCCATACTTAATCATCCACCTATCTTCCATTATCCCTACATCCCACTCCATGAATGGAATGAATAGAAACATGCATCATTGGATTCCCCTCCACATTCAATATTGTGTGCAAAATATACAAGGATCCAAGCCCATAATCAATTAATCATGTCAAATAATCAAGCTCAATATAATCCAAATATAATTAATCAAAGTCAAGATGAGTCTTATAATTATCCAAGTTACAAAGAATCATCCCCTAGCACATATATCCTTAAAGTGCCAAGGGTCTCTCTAAATGAAAATCATTTATCCAATCAAAAGTCACTTCCCTCTAGTGAATCACATAATTAAGCACTAGGATATAACCAAATTCAAAATAAAAATAATTTAAAAATCAATCATCATATGGCCAACCATTCTCTTAATGTTTGGATCAAAGAATCATAAAATCAAAATGTCTTAGATCCATTGATCTCATGACACCAATTTAAATAATCACCTCCAACATATCAAACAGTGTATGCAATTATCGAACCCAATTTCCACTCCCCATACCATCGTATTATCCATCATGATCATATCTTTCATTCACATCCTATATCCAATCATCATATCATGATTCTCCCATCCATACCATATCTCAAATCCCTAGGCATAATTGTCGCTATTAGGGGTTACAAAGACACCTATTTGAGACATCTAGAGGATGTTAAATCAAGATTCAGTAAAGGCCACTAGGACATTCAAGAATCTATCATCCATCAAATGGTCTTAGAATAACATATCTCTAGAATAGGTGTTGAGTAATTATTTAACAAGTGTCAGCATTCTTGCATCTTGTACCCATATCCAATAAATTGAGATTCCCAAAATTTTAGAAAAAATATATTTTTTTTTGAAAAATCAAAAAGTAAAATCAAAATAAAAAAATCATTCATATAATGGTGAAAACTAATCTTCTGGTGCCTTGGGTAGGTACCATAATGAAAATCCATTTTTGGTATCATGGTAGATTAATTTATTATCTACATTATACCTCAACACTTAGGGGTAAGTCCATCCATGTCATATCTCTCTATCTATTATTCCTACCCATCATCAACCATTCTATATTTAATCTCATTATGTCAATCATTCCTTCATGTATTGACCTTCATATGAGAGAGGAAGATGTCTTGAATTTTTTTATAAAATCATCTTGGCATATCTTCTAATGAATACTCAAGTTAATAAAAATTTGGTTCTTATATGATAATGTCATCTACCCCTTTTCATCATAATCTTCATATTTTTTATCATTACATCCATTATTTCATCCATTCATCCTTATCATGGTTTCTAGGATTGGTATTCCCTTTGTTAGTAACCTCATTTGTATAGTGTACATATATATTCCAAAAATCCCTAAAAAGTGAAATATTCCAAAAACCCTAAAAATAGTAAAATTTGAAAATGCCAAAAATAGTCCATGGTTTCTTGTCTAATGCCTAATCCCTTAGTCACATCCATCTCCATGAATTTCATCTTTCATAATCATGTCATCTATCCTCCTATTCTAAACTAGGGGCCAAATCTAGTCTATATTGATATAGCATTGACCTAGTCTCACTTTTGCCTAACCAGTCTTATGTCTCCAAATCCTTAACCTAATCCTAATCCAAATCCACATATCCAAATACTCATCCAATTACCTCACTATATTCAAAATCCATATCCTTACCTAAGTCTTAATCCTAATCATTAACATTAGTCTATTCCAAATCCAAGTTTATCCTAAGTCCATACATCATGATCATCCTAGTCTAGCCCATCACCTAATCACTCATCCTATCATTAGACAAGACATTGTGACATTGCATGTTGATAATTATGTGTATTATTTATTTGCTTTTTTTGGCTTGTTTACTTGTCTTTTATCATGTAAATATTTTATTGTCTTTTTATTTTGAGTATGTGTTTCATCATGTCTTTTTTTATCTATTAGTCAATGAATGAGGATAATACGATGACACCAAAAGCTATAATAATGCTTTAGGTTCCCTTGATGATTCAAAGTTTTATATTTGCCCATGCACTTTGGCATAGCATCATCTTGGTTATAATCATATCATGGACCATCCTACCAAGTGTTATACTAGATTGCTTATATTATGATGAGACTTATTATAGTAATGATGGATTGATCATTTTTCCTAATTTACTCATCATCCTTATCCCATAATTAAGTCACTCATTTCATCCCATTCATATAATATACAATCAATATTTTATCTATCCTCTCTCTAGTCATCAACATCTAACATCTCATATCCAAAATCATTTATCTTCACCTAATTCACATCCTCTATATAACTGCTAACATGTCTAACATCCATCATAATCATCCTCTTGTTTCTCTCAATCTAAAATACATTGGCCTAAGGTCTTGTTAGACTATGTAGGTAGTGCTTACTCACATAATGTTCCTAAGGTCAGATCAACCACTCCTTCCTCTTTCTTAATCCATTGTCATCACATGTCTCTTTCTCCATCATCTATCTTGTCATTATAATGTATTATATCGATTAAATAACTGAGCTATAATATCAATCATTCTATTGAACTATCATTGCAATCATCTCCCTAACCTTCTCATCATTCACCAACACCTATTGATTGGGATCAAAAAATCAAAACATCCATCCTTTCTTCCATATCACTAATTGGTTAATTCATTTAAAGTTTTATAGTTTTCTCCATCGATTGGAGCATAACTAGGACCATAAATTTATCATCTATCATCCCATTAAATGTGTTATTTACTAGTGGAATCATCGTTATTAATCAAATCATGGTTCATTTATTTGATGCATTACAACCTAATTATTTCCTCTCATCTTTTGGTCACGTACAAACTAGAAAATTGCATGGTTCTAAGTGCCACATTAGTCCCCTTGGGCCCCTTGGACCCCTTGGGTTAGGATAAATTATTAAAATCCTTTAATCACCCATTTACCCCCTTTTGAATAATTTAATTAGTTAATTAAATTAAATAATTTATTTCCACCTCCCACCCAAATATATGGCTAACGTATTGACACCAATCCTAAAGACCATTTCTACCCTAGCATCTAATGTCTTAATTCCCTAAACTTATTCTTCATGAATCCCAATGCACCCTTTAATAGCCTCAAACCATTTCCTAATCTCTCAACCACTAATCACAAGTGTAAATGGATAATTTTATGAATTTTGACATTTTCTCCTTGACCATCGATGGTCAACCCTTGATTGGAACTAGTTGACTAGGATAGTTAATGGTTACATATTGATAGCCCAAGACCCTTTCCTAGAGAGAAGAATCATGGAAGATGAAAGAGGAATCATTGAGATCAATAAATAACAACTTTTGGTAGACCAAAATCAAAGAAAAATTATATAGAGATTAAAAGAGCACTCTATCATCTCAAAGCCAAGGATTCTAGGACTATTACTCTACCCACATTGCCCCAGACTCCAAGTGGCTCCTCACTTAGATCTAGACTTATTCAAGACAAAAATAACTAAGATAATTATATTATATTTTGCACAATTTTAGTTATTTAGTTTTAATTATTTAAATCTTACACCCATTTTTATTCTCTACCCACATGCTCTTCAGGTTGGAGTTCTATAACTCTGACACTCACCCTTCCTAGAAAACAACCATTGACCATCCTTAATCACTTGAGTATCAAATACCTGACCTTGATATATTTGAGGTTTTCTCCTATTTTTTTGACTATTAACCAACCCCAAACAACCTTACAAAACCATTCTACAACTTACCCATAGTCCATTCTTCTTAAAACCAACAACTCATCAAAACCCAAAGTGAATATTAGTGGTCACCACTGATTAACAACAATCATCCATCAACTGGTGATGGTCATACCCTAACCAACAATGGTCACTATGTAGTTTTATCTTTCCCAAAACAATAAACTTAATACACTTTTCTACCTCAAAAAAAAACCTATTTCTCAACCTCGATCACTAGACAAACTTTACATCAATATCCTAAACCACACCTTAATAGTTCAGCATTTATATTTAATATTATTTTGTTAAAAAAGCATTATTTATTAAAAACACTTATTTTATTTTAATTAATTAATTACATTATTCATGAAACCTCTTTTATAAAAACTTTACTTAACATTAAATTATTTTAAAGAGTGGATTGATAGGCTTCAAGGAAGTCTAGTGCTTCTTGGATCTAGCTTACACTAGGCAATCCACCCACTTATCTCACTAACACCCCCTTTAATAGTTTCTCTATTATTTTTAGGTCATCCTCCCCAGACAAAGAGGAGAATATAAAATTTATTGGATCATGTGTGCATAAAAAAATTAGGTTCTTCTACTACACCCTTATTTAAAGTTTCTTCTTGTCTTCTAATTTTTTTTTAAAAAAAATAGTAAAACATTTTGACATGCCCAGTGGGACCTAGTGTTTTTTTGGGTTCATTAGTTGCATTTAGATTATTTCTTCTTATTATTATTGTAATCATTTAAAAATAAATAAAAATATTTCTTTGGGTTTAAAAATAACTTGCATCCATTGACTTCTTGCTTGGTTAGATCACCTAATTTAGTTTAAATGGTGAAATTAATCATAACATATCACTCTTGTCACACACAAAAGACCAAACCACTCACATAAATCAAACATCAAAAACTGACATAAGGCCCAACTAGGATTTCACCACCTATTAGTAAACCTTGCCCTTGGTTATCCCATTTGGATGTCATTACCAAGGGGAGAAACCAAAACTTAGTTCTCTAATTAATTATAATCTCTAGCAATTAGGTATATCTTGGCTAAACACCTGACACCCTTATTGTTGTGGTGTGTGAAGTGAGGGGGTAGGCCCTAATATCAAGCCACGTATCAAATTTTAATATATATTTTTGAGAGACTTAAACTACCTAAAACCATCCTTATACTTCCTCTTCTAGTTCCCATTCTATAAGCTAAGTCACATCTCATAACTTCTTAAATTAAGGCATAATCCACAAGCGAGACAAAAATAACTCTTAAGATTAAATGTACCTATTATCACTCTAGAGAGAACCTTATTTGAAGATATGTAAGGCACACTTTCTCTCTAAATGATACAATTAGATCTTATCAAAGTGTTCGTGGCTCTAAATTGAGAAGAACTTCCAAAGAGGGCTGGTTCCCTTAAGATCTATCTCTAAAAACTAAACTATTTTAATTTTTTGGGATGAAAAGGGAGAAATAAACTGAAATGGGAAATCTTATCTAATGGGGTGATGCACCTAAATGATTGGTATTCTTTGAAATATTTTAAAAATTGAGTAAGACACACTTATGAATCTAAAATAAAAATTTGCATTCAATATTGAAGATTAGTGTTTCAAAAGAAGGCATGAAAGAAGTTTGCAAAGCAAATTCAAATCCTAGCTCTTCCAATGACCTACAGAGGATGAGATTTTCATGGTAGGTGTGGAAAAAACCTAAAAAAAGGGAAAGTAGATTCCACTTGTATTATGGTACATAGTCAAATTGCACTCTAATTTGATTCAAAATCATATGCAAAAAGATCTTTTATTTGATAAGATGGTGTCAATTACAATTTCTTTTTTGCCTTGGGAATTAATGAAAAAGGGATTGAAAAAGCTAATATATATGTTTAAAAATAACCTAAATCCAAAGTGGTGTTTATTTTATATTAGTCTTGGTTAGTTAACTCAAGACTTAACCCTTTAACAATGTTAAAATAATTCATCAAAATCTCTAAATTTTATGAAAATTTGCATGGTCTTAAAATTTTGGCATAAAATTAGAGGTGGTGGGCCCATGTTGACTTGTAAACCTTCATTTCATAAAATTCATGCCATAAATTAAAATATAAATCTATATTAAAATTAATTTTAAGTTCTTTAATGTCCTTATCTTGCATGGAAAGCATGGGAGATGCATGAAACTAGTCAAATTAGTCAATCGAAGAGATGTGGACTCAAAAACTAATCAACTTCCATTTGAACTTAGCTTGCATGAATTTAAGCTTATGGATTAACTTTATAATTATATATTCACTTAAAAAATAGATATGGCATGTAGTAACTCTAAAATTAATTCATTTGATATATTTTCAATGCCATTTTTTAAGTTGACCATTTGACCAACTAGGCCTATTAGACCAAATAGGCCTAAAAGCCAATATTTGCATTTAAAATATATTAAAGCTATAATAAGATGCCATGAAACCTAAAAAAAATTAAATATAACTATTAAAAAATTCTTCATCACAATATATTTGATTTTGATGAGAAAACACTCGTCATTCAATCAACATGGTTGACTAGGCCTATTTTGCTCTATTTTCTTGCAAATTGGACATTTTGATCAAGCTAGTTGGGACACTTATAGGATTATTTATGACCAAATAAATATTTTAATATGAATAATAAGTCTTAGGATTTGACCTTCATTTATTATATTTCATTGAACTATCTTGTACTTCATTTTATATGCTTTTTTCCACAAAAACATGATTTTTGCCCTCTTCCTTATAGATCCATGCATAAAATTAGCATTTATGGAATACTATATTATTTTATTTTAAATTTAATTTTTTTATATTTATCCACTTTTATTTTATGTTAAAAAAATCAACTTTTTTCAAAACTAGTTTTTTGAAGGTTTAGGAGGGCTTTGAAGCTGAATCTTCAAAATGATGATTCATGAAGTACAAACCTCTAAATCCTAAAATATTAATATTTATATGTATAAAATTTACCCCCATAAGATATTTTAAAATAATTAATTCCCATGCAAATTATATGAAAAGTTACCATGTGGAGAAATTTGCCTGTGGGGTTTTGTCTGCATTCTAAGCTACCTACACTCTTAATGATTGTTCATAAAGCATATGCCCTAAAAGAGTATAATTTTTTTATTAATTATAATTAAATATTATTAATAAAAAAATATTAATAGTGTTCATCCAAAATCCACACATGGTGAAAGATATGATCATCTAAATAGGAGGCTTGTATGGGTGACTAGAACTACAAAAAATGAAAAATTCATTGAAATGAAAATAACTATTAACCCAATTCCAAATGATTAAAAAATTATAATGGGACCATTAAAATTATATTAAAATACTTCTAAATCACATTTTTCTTAAAAATTCAAAAAACCCCTTTTTGGTCTATATGCTTATTTGCTTGCAAAAGCATGTATAAGCATGGTTTGATTAAAATTTAGAGTTTTGAAACTATTTAAATGCCTTATTATGATGTAAAAACACCATCACGTGATTTTTAAACTTTTCTCTAGACTTATAAACCTTTGTGGCACTCCAAAATGATGCCTGCTCCATTGGTGATCTCCAACAGACATGTTGAGGACTATTACAAATAATTGAGTAAATCCACTCATACAATGGCCATAAATTTTTTTCAAAAGGTTATTTAAGTCATGATGACCCTATTTACAAAATTTTAGGTCTTGAAACCACCTGTAGCTCCCAAAAAGTTTAACTTTCTCTCAAAATTGATGCCTGTGCATGGATTGTCTACATATTTGAACTTGAAAATTCTATTTTGAAAAGAGAATGAACCTTTTACAATCCATTTTTGACATTTTTTACCAAAATTAGTGATTTTAGTCCACAATTTCTTATTTTGACTAGCTACAAAGGGTTAATGATTGATTTTAGGAAAGTTTCATATGATAGCGGTAGTAATTTGACCTTGACAAGTTAAATTGCTAACAATTTTGGTGAATTTTATGGGTTGTCCATATTTCTGGTCAAATAAATTAGAAACATTGGCTAAAACTAACTTTGATATACACTAAATATTGGAAGTCTTTTACAAATAAAGAAATAAATAAGATAACTGACAC
This sequence comes from Torreya grandis, assembly GCA_037957365.1. NCBI lineage: Eukaryota > Viridiplantae > Streptophyta > Pinopsida > Cupressales > Taxaceae > Torreya > Torreya grandis. Next base: position 7,405,780 of record JARHVA010000056.1, read on the forward strand.
AAATAACAACAAACATGTGTACATGTGCACATGTGCACTTAAATAAATGGACAACAACAACTAGAAAGGGAAAAATAACAATTGAAAGCATGTGTATATATGAACTTAGAGGAAATTAACAAACAAGAAGTCTATTATGTACAAACTAACCTCCAATTTTCTAGTCCTGTTGGATCAAAAGGAAAATTCTTTAGTACACTTCCATAATGAGATGGAAAATGATGTACTACATGTTCCCTTGCAAGATTTATGGTTGAAAAATCAAATATATTCTTTTCCAACTCCTTTGGCATGCTCATATGTGGAATACTAGGAGAAAACTAACCTCTAATGTATACATACTCACTTGGTGGCTCCTTCTCCTTATCAAGCTTCATTTCATCACAATCTAGTTGAGTAATATGGACAAAAAATAGACTTGTGTGACATTTTGTAAGCATATACATGTTTTTTGTCTCATCAAGGAGATGATAACCCATTCTAAAGATCTAAAACAAGTCCTTATCAACAATGAACTCTTGAGGCGGTAGAATTGAAGGGCTTCCCACTCCTTTCTCTTGGTTTGGCTTGACAAAGCTACTATCTTTAGCTGTAATTAGACTATAATCTCCTTGTAGAAGAGTAATTTTACTCCCAAAACTTCAAACAAGTCCTACAATGAGATTTTTGGTTGATTGGTAAACTCTGGCTGTCCCATAAATTGATCAATTAGATCATCTATTACATCAATTTCTTCATTCTCTTCATAAGATGGTAGTGTTGATTCCTCAAACTCTTCATAAACACTTGCATCTTCCTCAACACATTCTTCTTAAAGATCATTTGAATCTACAATCTTCTATTCTAATTCCCATTTGACATACTCCTCTTCCTTCTTTTGCATGCTACTCTAGATGGATTTCCAAGATGGAAATGAGTTATATTCTTGAGTAAAGTAAAGTACCTAAGTAGCTTTGGATTAGTTTGATTGCATGATTTGGTTCCAAGATGGGAAAGATAGAGGCTCTTTCTTGACATTTTTATTCTACTTCTCTTCCTCTTTCCTTGTCTTTAGCTATAACTCTCTGCTCTGCTTGTTAATATTCTCTTAGACTCTCTTCTCTTTAAAGTGGTCATTGATCTCAATAGTAGGCTATCCCATAACAATCTCTTTCTTTCTTTGAAATTTCTCTTGGATAGATCTCCAACAAGGGAAGGTCTGAGAAATAGATGAAGAATTTGGCAAACTCAAAGGGGCTCTTGGAATGGTCTATTGAGGAATAATGGATGGCATATAAGAAATTTGTGGTTCAACTTGAAGTTATTTTAGGAATTTTAATTTATACTCAATGTTCTAAATGTAACCACCTACATCCATCATCTCACTAGTGAGATTGCCCCAATTTTATCTCTCAATAGGTGCCCATTTTTCTTTTATTTGTTGCAATGACTCTCTCATACAATGGATCTAGTGAGTAGGGGTATCTTAGCTATAATAGATCTATGAGTATAGCTATAGTGCATGCTTTTCACAGCTCGCTAAAGTTTGTTTAAGTGTTGGTATGGATTGGATAGCTACAAAATGTGTCATGTCCCCTTTTTCGTGGACATTGATAGACTTGATGATTAGCCTATTATGCGACCTTTGTAGGCTGATTAGACGGATAGAGGGTCATGATGGAGATTGGCTTGGCTTCGATTTACAGAATTCCTACAGTTGGCTTTCATTTAGGCTATTTCAGACACATTTGGCCTGAGCTCCTATTATTTAGAGATATTTGACATGTAGCGGAGTGCCTTTATTTTGGTATGGTCATGTGCAGAATCACTCCTTGGTTCACCAGCTTTGAACAGTTCGAGGATCTGACATGTATTGAGGGAGATATTAATATTTGATTGATTTAATCAAATATTAATTATTTGGTCTAATTTTAAGACCCTAATTCTAATTTAAGAATTGGTCTAATTTTAAGACCCTAGTTCTAATTTAAGAAGCCCTAAGTCTAATTTAAGGAAATCTAATTTTAGCAAGCACACCTTTGGAGGGTATAAGGGTTTCTCATGGGAGAGAGTATGGATTATGCATTGATGATTGATTATTGATATTGATTCTTGTTAAGAATTATTCTGTGAAGACTGAGCCAAGGGTTCCAAGATTCCATTTGCATTGAAGAACGTCAACTCTTCATTATGTGCGATTCAAAGGTTATGAGAGATCAACCGATTTATTGCCAAATTGAGAGATAACTTCATATAAAAGTTATCACAGGGGTTTACAAGTTTGAGAGATAACTTCATACAGAAGCTATCACAAGGGTTCACAGGTATTTCTTTATTTTGGGTTTGATTCAATTATTATCCAGATATAGATCTTTGTATTAGCCCATAGTTTTTAGATCAAGATCAAGCATACAGATTGTGCTATATTGGTAGTCATACGAAGTCCGTACAAATTCATGAAAAATTTGTAAGCATTAGCAGGTTCACTCAGACACTGACATCGGCAGGTAGAGAACTCCAGTGACCGACATCGGCCGACTGAAGACCGACGTCGGCAGAGAAGGACCCATGTAACCGACGTTTGCAGTACATCAACCGATGATGGTGACTGTGTTTTTTACATAGCAAGTCGAGATGTACCAGATCTATATTTATTTCCCAGTTTGTGAAATACTCAGGCTATTAAGGCCGTATTTTCAATATTCATTGTATACCTAACAGAGGTCCTCTATTGTAAGCATATGAGCAAATAAATAAGAGATTATATTGTGATTTATTTATCAATTTGAAGATATTTTGTAGAAATACAGATAAGCAATTCAGATCTTTTATTTTGGTATTCGAAGGGATATTACAATGGTATCAGAGCTTTTGCTTAGGAAAAGAAGCCCCTAAGTAAGGGACATTACAAAATGGCCATGATTAGGTTGGATAGATGGATAGGATGGCTCATGATAAGACTGGTAAGGGGAAATATTATGATGGAATGGTTGTTTATAGGGAGGATTATGGTAGTTATCTTACATATATGACTACTATAGATTCTCAAACACCTGATGAGGATCATAGTGTGGTTGGGCATACTGATCATAGTGAGGATAATATGGATCTATATTGAAATAATCCATTTGAGACCTTTAGTAGGCCAAATACTAAAATCAATCAATATTAAAAAGATACCTAATGATTATAACCAACTTTGAATGGTTGAAAATTGCATTGATCTTTTGGATGCCTCCAAAGGCAAGTGTGTAGAATGAGTATCCCACTGGGCATGCTAGAAACTACTATCACTCTAGAAAGCACCCTATTAGAAGATTTGAAAGGCACATATTCTCTATAGTTGATACAATTAGATCTTTTCAGAGTGTGGGTGACTTTGAATTGAGAAAAACCTCTAGAGAGGGTTGGTTCCCTTAAGATCTATCTCTAAAAACTAAACTAATTTGATTTTTTGGGATGAAAAGGGAGAAATAAACTAAAATGGGAAATTTTATCTAATGAGGTTATTCACGTAAATGATTGGTATTATCTAAAATATTTCTAAAATAGAGTAAGACACACATATGAATCTGAAATAAAACTTTGCATTCAATCTTAAACATTAGTGTTTCAAAAGAAGGCCAGAAAGAAGTTTGCAAAGCAAATTCAAATCCTATCTCTTCCAATGACCTATAGAGGATGATATTTTCACAGTAGGTGTGGAAAGGAACTAAAAAAATGGAAATTATATGCCACTTGTATGTTGGTATATAGTCAAATTACACTCTAATCTTATTTCAAACCATATGCAAAAAGATCTTTTATTTGATAAAAAGGTGTCAATTACAATTTCTTCTCTACCTTGGGAATGAATGAAAAATGGATTGAAAAAACTAATATATATGTTTAAAACTAACATAAATCCAAAATGGTGTTGATTTTAGATAAGTGTTAGTCTTTTTTAGATAACTCAATACCTAATCCTTTTACAATGTTAAAACAATTCATCAAAATCTTTAAATTTTATGAAAATTTGCATGGTCTTCAAATTTTGGCATAGAATTGGATGTAGTGGGCCCATGTTGACTTGTCAACGTTAGTTACATGAAAATAATGCCATAAATTAGAATATAAATCTATATTAAAAGTGATTTTAAGTTTTTGAATGTCCTTATCTTGCATGAAAAGCATGGGAGATACATGAAACTAGTCAAACTAGTCAACCAAAGAGATGTAAACTCAAAGACTAGTCAACTTCCACTTGAACTCAACTTGCATGAATTAGAACTTGTGGATTTATTTGAGAATTATATATTCACTTAAACAATATATATTCCATGTAATAACCCCAAAATTAATTCATTTGATATATTTTCAATGCCATTCTTCAAGTTGATCATTTAACCAACTAGGCCTATTAGACCAAATAGGCCTAAAAGTCAATTTGTGAATTTGAAATCCATTAAACTTGAAATAAGATTCTATGAAATATAAAAAAATTAAGTAGACCTGGAACAACTTTCCTCATCATAATATATTTGATTTTGATGAGAAAACACTCATCATTCAATCAATAGGATTGACTTGGCCTATTTTGCTCCATTTTCATACAGACTGGCCATTTTGATCAAGATGGTTAGGATAATTCTAAGATGATTTATTACCAAATAAAAATTCATAGGATTTGACCTCCATTGATTATATTTTATTGAACTATCATGTACTTTATTTTACATGTTCTTTTCCATTAAAACATGATTTTTACCCTCATCCATATAGATCCATGCATAAAATTGACATTTATGGAATCTTCTCTGTGTTTAATTTACATTTTAAATGTTTTTAGGTTGATCCAATATGATTTTATGGAAATAAAATCAATTTTTTTCAAAACTAGTTTTTTGAGGGTTTAGAAGGGCTTTGAAGCTGAATCTTCAAAATGATAATTCATCAATTAAACACCTATAAATCCAAAAATATTAAAATTTATGTGTATTAAAATTACCCCCTAACATCCCTAAAAATATTGGGTTCCCATGCAAAATTTATGAAAAGTTACCATGTGGAGAATTTTGCCTAAGGGGTTTTAATTGCATTCTAGGTTGCCTACACTCTTAATGATTTTTCATAAATTAAAACCCTTTAATTAGTCTCAATTATTTATTAATTATAATTATATATTTTTATTCAAAACATACTAAGAGTGTTCAGCCAAACTCCACATGTGGTGAAAGATATGAGCCTTTGAACATGAGGCTTGTTAAGGGTGCTTAGAACTACAAAAAATAAAAAAACACCAAAATGAAAATAACTATTAACCTGATTCATAATTCTTAAAAAAAATCATGGGGTATTTTCATGCTATTAAAATACTTTGAAAGCATAACTTTTTTTGAAAATTCAAAAAATCCCTTTTTGGTCTATATGCCTATTTACTTGCAAAAGCCTGTATAAGCATGGTTTGATTTAAATTTAGAGTTTTTAAACTATTTAAAGGTATTATTATGATGTAAAAACATCATCCCATTCTTTTCAAACTTCTACCTAGACTTATAAACCTTTGTGGTACTCTAGAGTGATGCTCGTTCCAATGGTGATCTCCAATAGACATGCTGAGGATTGTTACAAAATAGTGAGTATCTCCACTCATCAAATTTAAATAAATTTTTGTATAATGTTCCTCAACTCATGATGACCCTATATACAAAATTTGATGTCTTGAAACTACTTGTAGCTCCCAAAAAGTTCAACTTTCTCTCAAAATTGACCCCTGTGCATGGATTATCTGCATATTTGAACTTGACAATGCTATTTTGAAAAGATAATGACCCATTTACAATCCATTTTTGAAATTTTATACTAAAATTAGTGCTTTTAGGTGACACTTCCTTGGTTTGACTAGCTACAAATGGTTAATGACTAGTTTTAGGAAAGTTTCATATGATAAGGGTAGTAATTTGACCTTGACAGGTCAAATTACTAATAGTACCTTAGTGTGTGTTTTATATTTTTCAATTTTTATTGTCTTCTCTTTGTTTGATTTTTGAGGAATCAAACCCCCTTGGAAACCTTCCATCATCTTGCCTTCATCCACCTCATCTCCATTACCTTGTTCAATAGGGAGCCCCCCAATATTTTCGCCAGGAGATCCTAACTTTGTTAAACTCTTAGAAAAAAAACCTCTTACCTTAGATCATTACTTTGTATCATGATTGACTTGTGCTCCTAACCTCACCTATAATTCACCTAACCTCACCTATAACCAACCTAACCTCACCTATAACAAACCCAACCTTACCTATAATCAACCCAACTTTGCCTACAACCAACCATTTGATCATCATCATAACTAACCAACAACCTTTCAACATCTATTTGATCATTGTCATAATCCACCTTCATTAGAAATATCTCAACCTCACCAATCTTTGGACTACTTACCCCAATCATCATATCAATTACCTAAAAATTCTTTATGGTAAGCCTTTTCATCTCAAAACTAAGATTTAGTCTATCCTCTTATTCATCTAACCAACAACTATCAATCAAATCTATCTCATCAACCCACCTTATCAACCTTATCCAACCTCTCAAACTAACTTACCTTATCAAACTTATCACAATTATTCTACCAACTAACCTCATCAAATCAAATTGACAACTACCAACCAAACATTTCAAACCCACCAATTTTATCAAACCTATCAAACCTATCAAATTAATCAAACTTACTCAACCAACCAGCATTATCAAACTGACCAATTGACTTGCAACCTCAAGAGCCAATTACACACCCTCTTTCTAGGTAATATACCCCACTAGGGGAATCATATGCCTCAATCCTTGATAAACTATTAAAATCTCATGTCATTAGACTTCCTCAAATCAAAACCATCAATCATTCTCTTATAAAACTAATTTGGTTAAAAGAGAATGAGTTTTGTGCTTATCATCACACAAATAGGCATGTGGTAGATAGATGCCAGTCTTTTAAGATGTTTGTCTAAAACCTTATCAATCAAAAGGAGGTCTTAAAGAGTAGTCTATGTGTTCCCCCCAACCTAGAATTGAATGTCTTCAAGTAATCCATCCTTGAACCTCTTCTTACATCGATTGTTTTGGAAAACCATAATCAAAGCCCTCAACATAATGACGTCCCTTCATTATATTTGGTCATTAGTGAACCTATAACTAATAAAACCATAATCAAAACCCCAACCAATCCACTTGTTAACCAAGTGCAACCTTTTCAAATTCTTTTTTAAATCATCACTAAGGAATAATCAACCTTAACCCAACCACTTGTTGACCAAGTGGAACTTTTTCAACTTTCCTTCCAAACCACAATTAAGGAAATCAACTTACCTCTTCCACTTCACCTTTTGGTGGATCAACCTTTAATAAACTTACCCCTTCCTCTTCCCCTTTTAGTGGATCATCCTCCAACAAACCCACCTCTACCACTTCTTATTATAGTTGAGCAAACCTCAACTCAAATCAACTTACCTCTTCTCCTCAAAAATTGGAATCACCCCCAACAACCATACCTATTCCACCTACCCTTTTTGTGGAACAAATCAAAACTACCTCATCCTTTTCACTTCCTATTTTAGTATAGAAAACCTCAACCCAACCCAATCTACCTTTTCCACCTACCCTTTTTGTGGAGTCAACCCAATCTCAAAACACCTCAACTAAAACTAGCCCAACCTTGACCATAACTAAATCAATCCCATTATTCTATAATTTTATCATTTTCATCTACCTAATGACATTTTCTTTGATTTGATTCAATTTAGAAAAGGGTCAAATATTTGTCATCTTACCTCACCAATCAAACCAAATCAACCAGCTAGACTATCTCCCTCAACCAATCAAACCAACTTCTAAACCAAATCCATCAACCATGATCAACCCAATTTTAACCCAACCACAACCAACCTATCTACTAATCCACACCAAAATAAACCCTTCATTTGAGATTTCTTATATAAAATTCTCAGTCACCTTTTTAGTTGAGCTACCCATACCACATCAAGCCCAATTAGGACTCCTAAAGTTCTTAAAACTTTTTTTGGCACCACACCTAAGCTTTCTCATTAAGATAATCAGACAATCTTATCCAACCTATCTTTGTTCTAGGATGGTGTTACCAACATCATCACTAGACCCCAAACCTACCCAAATTTGACCTAATAATGTTTTCCTCACCTTAGCATCATAGAGGAAATCATTCTTGAACCATTGCCTACAACTTGAAATCTAACAAAAAAAGTAATAATTAACAACTAACAACCCTTAGGAGGAAAATAAAGTCATCTTAATCCTTCTTAAACCCTCTTTACTAACCAACATCTTCACCTGGGAGTCTTTTCCCACCTCAAAATACATGGAAAAAACAATTGGAGTAAATATCCCTCCAAAATGCTTTGACCACTCCCCTCAACCCAACCTCACTTTGCCTAGCTTAACACTAATCTAAGACCAAAACCAACCCTTGGCACTTATACCTCAACCTATCCTAGCCTAGCCTAAAACCAAACCAACCTTAAGCCAACCTTGAGCTTAACTAAACTTTAACTTACTTAAGAAAAATATTCAAATTTTAACCATGCCTTTATACCTCTTCTACCCTTAAACCTTGACCGACACTAATCTATGGTGAATCATCTTTGATCGACATTTGACTACCATTGGTCACTATTATAACTTAGGCTAAAACTATACCTTCCCTTTTCACCCAAAACACTTAAAACTAGCTTACCAAATCTTACCCAAGCACCATTGCATCTAAGCAAGCCTTAATACCATTTACTAACCAGCCTTGCCTCTTTCCTTTCTCAATCCATAATCATTTCCACATCTAATCAAGTGTTGAAAAGTAATTGGGGGACCTTTTCATTCCTGATTAGCTCAAACCATTTACATGTAAATTTGGATAGGGGGCATATCTAAACTTAAACCCCTCAATGCTTTGAATTCACACCCATTCTTTTTTTAAACCAAGTTCTTAGTCATCTTGTGTCTAACTTAAGCTCATCCCTTGCTTTCATCCACCTTTATTTCCTTATTTTAAGAATAACCAATTAAAATAGGATCATTTGATTATCCATCACATCCTTAGCCTAATTTTAAACATATGTACCATGGCTCTATTCATGACATGATTCTCATGGACACTTTTCATCCCTTATAGGAAAAATCCCCATGGTCATTGCCACTCACACCTATTTCACGCACCATTAACCTTCTTGTGGTATGGTTTTGCCTCCATAAAGGAAAGATTTAGGCTTATATATAATAGTCCATGTCTAAACAAGCATAGAAATAAATTCTGGATACCAAAATATCACTTATTTCATAACTAAAAATATATCATGCAGACTACTCCCTTAAAGGATAGTTTCCCAAAACTATCAAAAATGGCTTAACAAGGTCGATTTCTCCCTCAAAGGACAACTATCAAAATAAACAAATCCAAAGCTTAGACCACTCCCTTGAAGGATGAATAAGTCAAACTTTTGTCAAGAAAACAATCACTTGGGAGCTTCCTACATTGATCATCTTCCCAAAACCATCAAACAAAAGCATCAAAATACCCCAAGTCAAATGTCAAAAGTCAAAATAAAGAAATCCCAAGAAATAGTCAATCCACTTTCACATGCCATTCATAGACTTCCTACATCAATCAGTCTACACCAAACTTAGAGCATGAAATTCTCTATAATGGTTCCTAGGTCACCTATAAAAGGGGCAATCCATCCCCACAAGAAGGTTACACTACCATCCAGTCACCTATTTCATCCATCTCCCCTTTTACGCCCTCTGAAAATCAAGGGATTTTGAGTTTACTTGACAATATGTGATCAAGCTACCTTTTTTAACCAATGAACCAACAATAATGCAAAACATGATAGGGGTTTATGTTCATAAGCCTAAAACTCTTGACATTTTGGTCTTTTTCAATTGAAGTGTTTAGCTTTCTTCTACTTTCATGACCATTTGAGAAGGCGTATGTCTTCCCAATTTGAACACCACCCAACTAAACTTTTTTAAACAACCACATTACCACAACCATGTACCCATCAGAGATCACTTTATTCTCCTCCAACCAACTAACCAAATAACCTCAACTTAATAATATTGACTCACCTTTTACACTTTTTATGACTAAACCTTTTCTTGGTCATTTTTGACCACATACCTACCTCACCATATTTGATGAACTCATGTTACTTTTTCAAGCAACAATCAAGGTGCATTGGAGCATGACCCTTTTATGGTCCCAACACCTATGACCATTATATATTCTTAGGATCACATCCTAATTTTGGATTCTTGTGAACACATTAACCTTGCCTAGGATACTTGAGTTTATAGGCACTAACCCATATCAAATATGCCTAACATTGTGTCCTAATTACCCTATCACTTGTCCTTCTAGAACTAACCTTATTTTATAACCTTCCTCAACTATGGAAAGATAGTCTATTCACAATCTATGACATCACCCTTACTCACATTCTTTGCATCCATTAGTGCTTCACTATCCAACCAACCAAAATTATCACCCAACTTCATCAACTTGTGTCTCCAACATTTGTACCCTATTCTAATTTCTCAAGATCACACTACTTTTAGCCCCCTGAGAACATGGACACCTTAGTATGGAGACTTTAATTTATAAGTACACACATATCTGCTATGCCTAATATGGTGGCCTAGTTCACTTGTCATTTGTCCTCCTTAATGCCACCTCATTTTCCATTTTACACCATCCTACTCGCTTTACCATTCACATACACACTTGTCAAACCCATACTTGACTCCATTTTCATCTCATCACATCCTGATTTGAGGGGGAATACCTCAACCCATACTTGGGGCATCCAACCTTCCACCAATCATCTATTTTTATTTTACAACTTACTAATACAAACTACACAATAAAAAGGGGCAAAATGTAGACACTAGAAAACCACATGACTTTAAGTATCACATTAGTCCCATTGCCCCCCTTAGCCCCCTTGGGTTAGGATTAATTAATAAAATCCTTCAATCACCCATTTACCTCCTTTTGGCTAATTTAATTAGTTAAATAAATAAAATAATCTATTTCCACCTCCCCACCCATATCCATGGCTAACTTATCGACACCTAGCCTAAAGACCATTTATACCCTAGAATTTAATGTCTTAACTCCATAAACTTGTTCCACACTCATATTAATGCACCCTTTAATAACCTTAGACCATTTCTTAACCTCTCAACTACCAATCGTAAGTGCAAATGACTAATTTCATCCATTTTGACCTTTTTTCCTTGACCATTGGTAGTCGATACTCTATCAGTATCAATTGACCAAGACCAAAAATAGTTACATATTGATATAACAAGACCCTTTCCTAGAGACAAGAGAGTAATCATGAAGGATGAAAGAGGAATCATTGAGAGTAATAACTAACAACTCTTGGCAAACCAAAGCTGAACAAGAACTAGACAGAGATTAAAAGGACACTCTAGCATCTTAAAGCCAAGGATTATGGGACTGTTACTCTACCCACATTTCCATAGGATCCAAGTAGCTCATCACTCAACTCCATACTTATTTAATCCAACAATAACTAAGCTAAGTATCTTATATTTTTCAAATTTTCAATTATTTAGTCTCAGTGATTTAAAGCTTACAACCATTTCTATTTTCTACCCACACACTCTTCATGTTGGAGTCTTGCAACTATAGACACTCACCCTTCCTACTAAATAGCCACTGACCATCCTTAATTACTTGAGTATTAAATACGTGACCTTGATATATTTAAGGCTCCCTCTTATCTTTGTGACCATTGTAATATACCTAGATAGGGGAATAACTAGTAGAAATAGTATCATGTAATAGTAATGCATAGTAGCATGTAATAGTAATGAATTAGATGAATAATCCCACATGAATTAGAATAAGGATATGGGTAGGTAAGAGATAGTATAAATAAAGGGGTGGGTGATGTTATAGATCATCAAAGAGTATTGTAATTGAGCCTAGCTCAAAGGAGGTAGCCCCCTTGAAGTGGCTTGTGATACAGACTTGTTCATTCCATAAAAGGAATTGATATTTGTAATATGAGTGGTTTGATAAATATATGAGTGGATTATATTATTTATTCATTATGAGATTAGCATGTCTCTAACATTGGTATCAAAGAACATTCCTCGAATTTTTTTTCTATTGTGATAAAATTGAGATTTGAGAAAGTTTCAGTCCTTTGCAGTATTCTAATTTGCTATAATTTGTTTATTGTTACTTGTGAGGTCTTTGGTAGATATTTATTTGTTATTAGTTATGAATTATGGGATATAATACCTGTAAGTTATCTATTTGTGGATTAAATCTTTTTTGGTGGTAATGAATATGTATTTGGCATGTTTTGTCTCTGAGTTTGTTTTGTGGATCGACAACTTGGATCTATTGCCTCCATATACCATTATCCCATATATCTAATGGGATCTATAGTGGCTCACCTTGGGTTGGGCTTCTCACATCGGCTCATTTGATCATATGGATTGATCACTCTTGTGTCCTTACCATGATCCAATGTAATGTCTAATATAGATTCATTAATGGCAATAGTTGACTCAGTTAGATGTCATGGATCGACTAGCATAGGGAAAATTACTCTACCAATTAAAGACTATTTTTCATAAAATTAAATAGTAAAATATCCATCTCAATTTATCTATCATCAATCTTCAGAGGATAATAGAAATTATTGGCATAGTTGCTTGCACTCAACTTAGTGATTTATCTAGATGTTGTAAATTTGACTATAATAAGAAGCTTTCACTTAGATTATTGCACTTATTATTAAGGTTGCAATACACATCTCAAAATCCTCTCTTGAGCTCTATGCCACCACATTTTTCACATTTCCCTGCATATCAAATCCTTACTCTGCCTACGTGATGTCACTTTGCATCAATGGTCTCCTAGATTGTAGGCATAACTTGGGGTATGGCCTCATCATGACTCTTATTTTTTGGTGCTTTTATATCTTACATCACATATAGTTTTGGCATTCACATCTATAGTTTTTTTAAGTTCCTTCATGGATTTTGGCTTGCCACATTGTATTAGGAATTCACTCCATAGGTTGAGCTCTACTAAACAAAATCCATGGTATCCACTCTCAAAGCTGCTCATTTCATTAGCCCATGGTCTTCACCCTTGAACCTATTATCTAATTGAACCATCATTTTCTCACATCCATTTGTGGTATTTTTTTTATGGGTATTAACATTTTGGGTTTAGGTTCTCCTTCATTGAGTCAATGATTAGTTTTAGTTTTATAGGTCAGTCTACTTTTGTTATTTAACTAACACTAACCATCTTTTTAGTCGTAGTCATTAATAATTACTTTTTAAAGTGTTTTTATTTTCTATGTTAGAGTTTATGTAAGTCTTTATGTTTATGGAATAGTGTTGGTGTTAAGTTATTATGTTTCAAGACAATTCATTGTAATCTCTTTAGGTTAGTTGATAGCTTTTTTTGGTTTATTATAGTTTTTTTCTTATATGTTGAAAAAATTTAAAATTAATGTTGTATTGTCTTATGTTAGTGTCAAATGAATGTCAATGTTAGTCATATTATCTTTTGTTAGTGTAAAATGAATGTCAATACTAGCTATATTGTCATGTAAGTAAGATATTTGTCTTCTAGTTGTGTGTCAAAAAATCAAAAAAATTAGTTGTATTGTAAGGATGAATTTTCATTTGAAACTGAAATCCAATCTTTTAGTTCTCATGGGGTTTCCCATTCTCTCAATAAATTATCTCACTAGTGCATTTACTTATCTTTGACATACTAGAATAGTATGGGAATATTAGATGGAGTTTGAGACATTAATCAATGGAACTTCTATTGCAGTTTTCATTCATTACTTCATCAATAAACTTTAAGAGGAGATTTTAATAGAGGCCCAAATATTGAAACCTCAGACAATGATGGAAATGGTGGGCTTATCCAAGCTCATTTAAGATTAAATCAACTGGTAAAGTCTCCAAATAATGCCCCCTTAGACTATAAAAGCACCAGAGCAAGCACTTGAATTGATCAAACACTCCTCCAATGAATCCATTAAGGCAACCACCATGCTTGAGAAGACCCCAAATTAACCCAATCCAACAATCATAAATCCCAAGAAGAGAATCAAGGCTCCACTTCCATTTATAAATAATGCTAAGGGGGATGGCATGTACCCTCAGTTGGTTTACATGGACAACTATTTTGTGAACCCTTATTCTAGATTTGAGGTGATCATTTCCAAGATTCAACTTTCATTACTCAAATCTCACTATCAAATTATAGTTGAAGTTAATCCACTCATTCATCTTTATGCACAACCACCTCTTATTTCAGTTCTTATGTTTACCTTATTATTGTACATGCTCCCATCACAACATAGATAGAAGAAGTGGAAGCAAAAATACATGCATGGTAGAGCTTCCATCTAGTATTCAATTTATTTTTGGTTTGGATTCCATTTGGTCCTCCTAATTCTTATCATGTTTTAAGGTAAAAACATATTTAAGGGGGATGGAATGTAATGTACCTAGATAATGGAATAATGAGTAGAAATAGTAGCATGTAATAGTAATGCATTAGATGAATAGTCCCACATGCATTAGACTAAGGAGATGGGTAGGTAAGAGATAGTATAAATAAAGGGGAATGTGATGTTTTAGATCATCAAATCATATTTTAATTTATCCTATATCAAAGGAGGTATCCCCCTTGAATTGGCCTATGATATGAAAGATGTTCCTTCCATAAAATGATTTGGTATTTGTAATATCAGTGTTTTAATCAATATATGAGTGGATTATGTTATTTAGTGGTTGTGAGAGTAACAGGTCTCTAAAAACCATTAACCAACCCTAAAAAACTTTACAAAACCATTTTTCAACTTAACCACAATCCATTCTACCTAGAACCAACAACTCATCAAAACCCATAGTGATTGTTAGCAGTCACCACTAACTAGCAACAGTCATCCATCGATCGACGATGGGTATAACCTAACTGATAATGGTCACTATGTAATTTTTATTTTTTTTTAAATATTAAACTTAAAACACCTCTCTACCTCAACCAAAAACCTATTTCTTAACCTCTATCACTACACAAACTCAACAACAATAACCTAAACCACACCTTAATAGTTTAGCATTTATTTTTAATGTTATTCTATTAAAACAAGCATTATTTACTAAAAATAACTTATTTTATTTTAATTAATTACTTTCATTATTCATGAAACCTCTTTTATCAACACTTTGTTTAACATTAACTTATTTTAAAGAGCAGATTGATAGCCTTCAAGGAAGTCTAGTGCTTCTTGGATCTAGCTTACACTAGGAAATTCACACACCTATCTCACTAAGACCCCATTTTCTATTTTATCTCTTATTTGTAGGTCATCCCCCTAGATAAAGAGGAGTATCTACAATTGACTAGATCATGCACACAACAAAACTAGGTCCTTCTACCACACCCCTATTTAAAGTTTTTTCTTGTCTTCTAAAAAGAAAAAGAAAAAATAGTGAAATAGGTCACTCAATCATATATTTTCATCTTCATCACCAATATCACTTAACTTTAGCTCTTAGCTACACTCATCATTAATCATATAAAATTAGTCTTATTTCAGTTCATAACTCTCCATTACATGCATCCTTGCTTGGGATACATCGAAAGCTTGTAGCTTTTTTTCTTATAATCATCATGTTATGGTTGATTCCCCCTTAAGATGTGTCAATAATTGTAACATAGTTATTATCCCTCCCTATTCATATGTCTTTCCTAGGGGCATCATCAATATATAGCTCACTCCTCAATTTAAATTCATCTATCTCAATATCTTGCATCCTATCCCCTTATCTATCCATCACATCTCACCCCTCATTTCCTCTTTTGAGTGGCCATCCATCTCATTCTTCCTCACATGCCCCCTCTATGGGGTATCATATCTACTAACATCATCATGAACTAAAATTCATCCATGAAATGGTTTTTATTTGAAATACCATTACTCCTACTACTTTTCTCCACTCACAATGCCCTTTTAAAGAGGGGCAAAATGTATACACTAAATTCTAATTTCCTTAATTATTCTAATTAATCTCATTAATTTATCCCCTCTAATTCCATCCTAATATCACCCCTTCTATTAATTTAGTTAACATCCCCTTCCTTATTATTTATTACACTAACCTTATCCCTATTCCACCAATCTATTAGTTCTTATAATCATTTTTTAATCTTATCCTAATCTAACTTATCCATTATTTTAAAATTTTAAATTTTCATGATCCACCTACCCACCTACACTAGCCTACTCCTAGGCTCTCCTACACCCCTAGTCCCTAATCACTATCTAACCCACTACCTAATCTTAATTAGTCCTTAAGAGGATTCTAGAATCCTTTAATTCTATAATCCTCTCTAACTTGGCACCTTTTCTCTAGAAGTCTATAATCTATAGGTTTCAAAGGAATTTTTAATTCCTTGGAAATTCATCCACCATTGATCTCCATGGCTCAAGTTTGAATATGAGTCCTTGATTTTCCCTCCCTTGGCTAATTTATACAAGCCACTCATCCATGACCAAACTAGAAATCTATTAATCTCATGAAATCTCCAAGTTAATCTACCAAATCCATGATTAAATAAATCCATATTATCATCTAAATCAATAAATCAAGATATTATAATGCTTCAAATTTTATTCTAAGGTAATCTCAATCCAAGTCCTTTTGTCTTTTTTATTGTTTAATCTTGGTTTGGAGTAATCAGATTTAGGATTAGAGTGTTATTTTGAATGTTCATTCATTTATTTGAATTTTACCCTAATGGCTCTAGATCTTAAATTCATGGATTGACATTTTGGTTGGTTTTTATGTAATTACATAATCAAATCCATATATCTCAAAATTTCATCTATACTATTAAGACTATAAGGATATGAAAGTTACAGTGAAGTATGCATATCAAGTTTTAATATTTATATATAGTGTAGGAGATCTGGGTCATCATAAATGATAGATTTAGATCATAAGATAAATATTTAGGCACAATGAGAGTGAATGTGATATTTTTAGTAGCAAGGAGGTGAAATGAAAGGTGGATCCTTGATAAGTAATTTTAAAGTATACAATATTGATATGCTATATAAATAATATTTTAGTATCTAAAATGGGTAAAAATATGATGTGAGATATAAAATCAACAAAATTAAAGTGATTAATTAATGTAAAATGAAAGATAATGGGATTTTTTATTTAGTTATGGGGTTATTTATAAGTGTCTAAATTTTATTATCTAAAAATGTTATAGTGTGTGATATGTATTTGTTTATGTATATGTGTTTGGTTTATATTAGCAACCCAAGTTACACCCTACTGAAGGTAGATTACTCATGTCTACTTCAAACCTAGACTAACATTAGAATGGTCTAAGGCTGTGAGATATCTATAGCTAGACTAGACCTATATTTTATGAGGCTAGCTCTTTTAAATATATGAATTTTGTATCAATTACTAAACTAATTAATTTTGGGATGAAAAGGGTAAGAAATATTAATTAAAGGGAAATCTATGCTATTTATGGTGATGCACCTAAATGATGAATGATCCTCTATAAAATTTAAACTTGGGCACATTTGTGAATCAAAATAGAACCATTTGTCAACAATAAATTCTTATAATTTTCCTAGACATTGGTGTTTTAGATTAAGGATTAATAAAAAGTCTATAAATTGATAGTATAAGAATGAAGTTCTTTAAAGACATTGCATACTAACATTCTTCAACACAATTTCTATTTTTTAACACTTAAGGTGACTTATAGATGATGAAATCATAGTATTAGGTGAGGAAAAGACATGAAAAAGGATATATATATATCACACTTATCTAAAAATAAATAATCAAAACCACACACTACAACCACGAATGAATCTTTAACAATTTTTTTTATTGACTTCAAGTTATAGCCAATGTGGCATAGATGATATAAAGAGAAGATAACTAGTCATCAACTCAAATACAATCTTTAGTTACAAATTACAAACAATAGTCCATAAGACTTATCTTTGTGTTTAGTGGCTTGCATGATCTTTGAATGATATCTTTAGCATTAAAAACAAGGGGGTTGGACCTATTTGTCTTGTCCAAGCTCATTTTTTAGCATGCTATGCCATATCTTGATTGAAAACTCCACTTGAAGTGAGTTAACTCATGTACTGATACTCAAGATGAGTTATGCATGTGTTTGAAGAATTTGAAGGCCAATTAACTCATCACAAGCATCAATTAATCATGAATTTGACATCAAGGATAAGTTTTACATGATCTTGATTATTTGAAAGGCATGACAACTACACATTATCTCTTATAAATAATCTTGTATGCCATTCTTTCTTTATTTGATTGAATAAATAGGTCTATTAGGCCAAATTAGGCCTAGTAGCCTAACTCTTTGTGCTTGATGGCCATTAGAACCTAAATATAACCTTGAAAATATAAAAATATGGTTAATTCAAGACATGAAAAAATGCATTATATCATTAAATGATTCCTCCTTGGCAAGCGACACCTACAAATTAGTCAAACTAGTTAACTAGGTTACCTTTTCCTTTATGTCCTATAGACTACCTATTTTCAATGAGCTCCCAAGGGAAATTAAAGGTAGATATATGATCATCTAATGATTTTATGAAGAATAAAAAGTGTCAAGATTTGATGTCAAATTCTTGGAATTTCTTTAAACTACCTTTTACCTTTTCTTGTGTGTTTTTTCTCTTAAAATCCTATTTTCTACCATGTTTGTAAAACATCCATATAAAAAATGGTCATTGACACAAATATATCAAATTTGAATTGATGATCTAAGTGGTATTTAGGAGGTTTCAATGAGTTTGGATGCATAATTCTCTAATTCTTCACAAACAGGTATATAGTAGGGTTTTATAAGGGTTTTAGAGTGCTCTAGGTTCTTAATGATTGTTCTTAAAGTTTAGGCATTGAATAACTAAACCAATAACATAAAGCATTAGTGTATTATGACATATAACTCCCCAAAATTCCTTATCTTCTCATGAAAAAGGTGTGTATCATGGTGAGCATGTGAAGTCACCTCTCAGATTGGAAAACAAGCCTTCTAGGTAGTGTTTGGTGTTCTTTTGCTAAGATGATAATTGATAATGCTTCTATGTGGCTCAAACTTATCATAAATCTCTCTTAGACCTGATGGTGATGTTCATGGTGATTTGAAGTACCCTCATGACCCTGATTTGGCTCCTAATACCCCTTCTTAATGGCCTTCTCTAATGATGTCAATAAGAATCATAGGTGTATACATAAGATTCTTTAATATTTGAGAATATGATGAATTGAAAGGATATTATACAATTTGTTCAACATTAATGACTTGTATATGATTCTTTAGAGTCTTGGTATGGTATTGATCAATGTATTCTTCTTCACATTGCATGAAAATAGCTTCTTGCTTTGACTTATAAAACTATTTTCCTATGGAAATGATCCAAATGACCCTTGTTGATGGATTTTGAAGTGTTATTAAGGGATTTTATGACATGATATTACTCATAAAACTCATTTAATGTGTAATTACCCTTAATTCCTTTGATTTAAAGCTCAAAATTACCTTATTTAGCTTAGTTTTTATAGTATGAGTATTGCACATGTCAACCAATAGGCCATGGAATTTGTCAAGGGAGTTACAAAGACCTTAAAGTTTATTTCAAATCTCAAACATACCATCTTGATGCATAATTTGGCTTCTTTCCTCCATTGAGTAGTTATGAGGGTTTTACAAGGGTTCAAGAGGTCCATAACTACTTAATGATTGTTCATAATGTATAAACATCTGATGGGAAACCACTTTTCATGAATATGGAGTAAATTTACCCCATAATCAACCATGATTATCATGAAATCCCTTGCAAAAGGTGCATTAATATGTCTATGTGGTGAAAATGTGCTTTGAATGGTTGTCAAGAACTATGTATACAAGAAAGAATCTTGAGGGGTATAACAAGATAATTTTACTAGATTTTCTCCACTCTAAGACCTCATTAAAGTTTTAAATTACCATACACACTATCTCAATGTTCATCAAATTATTAACTATCCCATGACAGAGTTTAAAAGGATGACTATGTAATTTAAGGGTTTTAGGTCTAACTGCTTATTTTAGCCCTCAAGGGCATGGTTTTCATTGAACTTGGAGTGTGATCACCTCTCAATATGTGTATATATATTTAAAATCACCTTATTATGCTTATCAAAAAATCTAATGAAGTTAAAACCTTCATCCAAACCTATATACACTTCAAGAAGTTTACTTGCCTATTCTTTGACTATCAATAGACATGGGGTTGATTGTGTCAAAATGTTGAATAGTTTGACTCATAACATTAACCTATATACACTTCAAGAAGTTTACTTGCTTATTCTTTAACTATCAATAGACATGGGGTTGATTGTGTCAAAATATTTAATAGTTCCACTCATAACATTACCTTTCCAAAAGAATATATAGTTATAATAAGTCATGAGGACCAACCCCACCCAGTTTCATACTTTAATTCTACATATAGTAGCCTGTAGGTGTTTTTTACCAAAACTTACCAGTAGGCTACTTATATTTTAAGTCTTAAGACTAAGTTTTTATTCTTTTCACCTTGATTTATGCTTGAGGATTATTAATATGATTTAAATATTCCATTAAAATCCATTTGAAATGGTTTTTATTAATTTATAAACTTGGTCTTATATATCCAATAAAAACCATGTATCTTCAAAGGAGCTCAAAGTGACATGATTATCACAAACTATTGTAGGTATGCATTTTTTAATAATGGATCTATTTTGAAACTATTTTATCATATTTTGGTGATTTTAATATTTTCAATTCATTTTAAACTTCCCTCTTGTCTCTTTCTTGAGAATATTGCTCCTCAAACAAATTTCTAAGAATTATACATTATCTTCATGAGTTGGAAGTGATTTAGTGGTCTTGATTAAGTCTTAAATATTTCAATTAGTTACTTGAATTGAATAAGTCACTTCATTGGTCACTCTTTGACTAGAATGGTCTTGAGATTTCACTTTACTATTATGTGACTATGTCAATGAAAAATTCATTTGTATGGCTATAAGTGAACATTTTCATGAACTTGAACTTGACCTTGATTATAGCTTGTACAGATCACTCTTATTCATCATGTTATGAGTTCATATCTCTATTTTTACCATGAATCATTATCTTGAACATAAAACTACATAATAAACCACTATTCCCTCATCCTTCATGAGTGTGGAGATATGCTTGTGTATTTATGGTTGTAGGCAGAGTTTATGAGGTGTATGACTGAGTATTGTGTACCATTAGATCTTCAAGTTTTAATATAACTCATCAAACCATTTAAATACTCTTCAAAACATGTAATAAACTTTTTTTAACCCATGAAACATATCAATACCTCACTATCTCAATGTTTGACATAGTATGTACATGCATGTAAGAATCTTTTAACCCATCTATAGGTGGTGATCTCAAGGGAACGTATGTTGAACTGAGTTTGGTTCTAATTTAGGTTTTCCCCTTGATTCAAAACTTATATCCACCTGTTTATAAAATTATCTCCTTCATACCATACCACCATTCCTTCTTGAAAACAAACTTCTCTCTTACCAAATACTTAACTATGCATAGGTCATGTCCCTATATGGAATTATGACATATGGGATGCTAGATATGGTTCAAGATATATGATATGAACTAACATTATTTCTTATAATTTCAAACTAGTTCCACCACACCTCTTGAAGGTCATCTTTTTTTTAAAATTCCTTCATATCTTTGCTCACTCCTTGGGAATATGACTATCCTTGAAAGTCATAACTATAGGTGAAAATCCTTGTTCTTCTTGAGATATTCAAGAACATAGGCATGTATTATACTTGTGTTCCCCATTTAGGTTATAGATATCATACTAATTATGCACTTGGCTGATCCAACTAGCTTCCAAGAACCTAAATAAGCCTTAAGACTACCAAGATACTACTATAAGTAAATACTGAGAGGGCAGGGGTGAATTAGTTTTACAATAGTGCATATTCAATTCCAAACACCATTCCATAAAGCATACATAAGAGATCAATGCATAAGAAAACAATCACACAAGTACATCACAAGATAACAAAGGATATTATGTGGGAAAACCTCTTGGGGAATGAAACCCAATGAACCATGAACATGGAATATTGTCTTATAATGACAAGATTAAACATTTAGTGAAGTACACATTTCACAAGGAGCAACAACCCATACCTAGTTGAGCACCCAACCAACTAGTCTTCTGAAATCTCCAAATTGCAAGGAGGCTTCGACCCCCTAAGAAACCAAGCACCAACTTAGCTACTTTGAATCTATAATCATATTGAACACATTACTAAATCTTAAACTAATTATGACCTCCTTTGTATTTACTCTTTGTTAGGTGACCCCTTATCCAATGGAAGCACAATTGATTACTTTCTTATAAGCAATTAAACACAGAATTATACCAGAATGATTAAGTAACTAGAAACTTGAGACATCAAAGAATTTGAGAGACAATACACACTCTTGTATTAGATATTACTATAAGAAAATACAATAAGGAAGATGCCACTTCTTCCTCCACCTCAAAGGCTTGCCACACCTCAAGACCTTCTTCCCTCTCTCTCTTGCTCAACACAATAACTCTATAGCCTGAGTTATTATCCCTCCTTAAATGCTTTAACTGATCTCCTTGACCTTACACCTATAGATCTCCTTGGCCTTGCTTGCTTCAATGCTTTTACTTGCCTTCTTGATAATTACAATACATGCCTCATGGGTCTTTAAATAGAATCCCATGGTTACAAAAAATAGAAATCTAACTACAATAATTAGACACACAGCTCGTGACTATAATTAGTCATTTGACATGCAAACACTCACTTCACTTAACTGACTATTCATCAACAGCAGTTTTGGAACACACAGGCAGCCGACGCCGGTCCCTGCTTGCCCGATGCTGTCGACGTCGGCCAACTAGCTACCATTGTCAGTTGCCTTCTACACTACATCTGATCAATGTCAATCATGCTGCCGATGCCGGTGCTTCTGGTTCTTCGGCATCCTCTTCTTTGTTTCTACAAATAGTTGAAGCTTTTAGCTCCACACCCTAACAATCTCCCACTTGGAGATAAATAGCTGCTACTATACTTGTACCTGTACACCATCTATTTTGTTCTCTTGGCTCTGTATCCCTCTTCAAAGTCACTATTGAAGACCAACCACCATGCAAACATGTGATGCTATACCTGTCACTTATGCCAAAAGAATTTTGCTGCTCCCAAATTCTTCATGACATACTTCTGAACCAACTCTACCCTTAGCTCAGAAAACTCCCTGTATATGAAACCCTGCAACAAGTAACACAATACAGTAACAGGATAATGTAGCTAATATTATCCAACCTGGTAAAGATAAAATACAATAGTCAAACCTCCATTGTCTGCAGCCTAATCAAGACCATATACCATAGCCTTCTATCTCACGTGTCCATCCACTCTCTTCTCTAATATGGGAATCCATCCCTCTATCCAATGCTTTCTTCTAGCTGACAAATCTACCAACAAATACCTGTTTGGTTCTTCTCCAAGGACTCACACTCCTCATCCATGCCAAGCTCCCACTATTTTTGGATTCTACCTACATTGCTTCTTCCATCTTCCTAGTTCTTGACTATCAGTAAGCAATATAAATAAGGTGAACAATGAATATGAGGTTCACTTACCATTTTTGACCTCCATATGGGTGTTTGAGACTCCTTGACAACTAGCTATCCACCCATCATCCATTCCAGTGACCGATCTTGGCCATCTCCCAATCTACTCCCGACCGATGTCAATTCCTTGCACTGACCCTGACTGCCAACATCATTTCCTTGGCTGACACCAATGTCCCCCTTGCCGACATTAGTCTTGATGACTGACGTCAGACTTCTCCTGCCTGACCTACCAACCCTGCTGGTCTACACATGACCGATGTCAGTTTTTGTCTAGCTGACATCAGTGCCATGGGAGCACTGGCATTGGTACCTGTGTTTTTCTGTAAGTGATGAATTTTTCATCCATGAGCTCATCTTGGATCAAACCTCTATCCATGCTGCCCTGCTCAGATTTATTCAGCCCCTGTGACTGATCTCTGTCCTTCATCTCCTCCATAAACACCAAGGCTTCTTTGTTCCTATCAAAAGCATCAAATTTCCTTTTCCTGTAATGAACTCTATCTATGCTTTCTGAATCTAAACACATACCTTTTGAATCAAGAACGTCCATTCCCTTCTTATTCATGTGACCAAGCCTATTAAGCCACATCTTCAAATCTACAACTGAAGTAGATAAACCAGAAGTAGAATTAGCAATACAAGTAGACAGATAAAGAGTATCTACTTTCTTACCTCTTGCTAGAACAAGTGCACCCTTGGTAACCTTCCAAGAATCTATTGTGAGGGTTATTGTGCATCCCTCGTCACCCAACCTTCCT
The DNA here is from genome assembly GCA_037957365.1 of Torreya grandis. NCBI lineage: Eukaryota > Viridiplantae > Streptophyta > Pinopsida > Cupressales > Taxaceae > Torreya > Torreya grandis. The sequence goes on from JARHVA010000056.1 coordinate 7,430,399, forward strand.
ACAGAAATCAAACTTTGCTTCAGAATTAGGACATGCATGACCTCCTTCAACACCCATGTGTTGTCAATCTGCAATCTCAGCTGCACTTTCCCTTTGCCAACTATCTGACAAGGCATACCATCCCCTAAATAAAGCACTCCAAAGTCTCCCTGTTCATACTCATGGAACAAATCTTTGTTTGGGGATGCATGAAAAGATGAACCAAAATCTAAAATCCATGATCTTACCTGACTATCCAAAGAAAGTATGAGAGCGACCTGTACCACAATATTTGCATCCTTTGCTTCTTCAATACCTGTATGTTGATTCTCTTTATCTCTCAACTAGCACTCCTTTGTATGTCCTTTATTTCCATAAAACCAATAGGTAACACCTTTAGACTCGGATCTCCTTCCTGACCTTGATTTCCCTTGCTCAATCTTCTCCCTTTGCCTTCCCCTACTTTCTGCACTTAGAGCATTACCTGATGATTCACCTATGCTTCTCCTACTTATTTCCTCATTCAAGATCACACTCACAACATCATCAACTTTTAAGATTTTAGAAGCAGATGCATAATTACTTACTGCCATAACCAAACTGTCCCAACTTTCAGGCAAAGAACATAAAATCAAGAGAGCCTTCACCTCATCATCAAAAACAATATTGACTGAAGCTAATTGGTTTACCAAACCATGGAAATCACTGAGATGAGTATGTACCAATCCACCTTCCTACATTTGCAAAGTAAATAGTTGCTTCATAAGATATACCTTATTCGAAGGTGAGGGCTTTTTGTATAAATTCGCCAAGGACTTTATCAACTCTTCCATTGTCTTGCACTATGATAAGCTGGAAATCAAAAATGATGCAAGGCTCAACCTTATGGAACTGAGAGCCTTCCGATCAATAACACTCCATTCTTCATCCTTCATATCTATGGGCTTGCATGCAACCCCACCCAATGGTAAGTACAAATCCTTCTGATACAGATAGTCCTCAATCTACATCCTCCAATGTTGATAATTCTTACCGTTAAACTTCTCCATTCATAGATTACTTTATTCTGCCATTGCTGAACTCCCACTCAATCAGAAAACCTTGTGAATGACCTGTAATCAAAAACAATAACCTGCTCCCTGCAAACCGTAGCTCTGATACCAATTGGTAGGTGACCCCTTATCCAACTGAAGCACAATTAGTTACTTTCCTATAAGAAATTAAACACAAAATTATACCAGAATGATTAAGTAATGAGAAACTTGAGACAACAAAGAATTTGAGAGACAATACACACTCTTGTATTAGATATTACTAGAAGAAAATGCAATAAGGAAGATGCCACTTCTTCCTCCACCTCAAAGGCTTGCCACACCTCAAGACCTTCTTCCCTCTCTCTCTTGCTCAACACAACAACTCTATAGCCTGAGTTATTATCCCTCCTTGAATGATTCAGCTAATCTCCTTGACCTTGCTTGCTTCAATGCTTTTACTTGCCTTCTTGATAATTACAATACATGCCTCATGGGTCTTTAAATAGAATCCCATGGTTACAAAAAATAAAAATCTAACTACAATAATTAGACATGCAGCTCATGACTATAATTAGTCATTTGACATGCAAACACTTGCTTCACTTAACTGACTATTCATCAATAGCAGTTCTAGAACACACAGGCGACCGACGCCGATCCCTGCTTGCCCGGTGCTGCCGACGTCGGCCAACTAGCTACCGTCGCCGGTTGCCTTCTGTACTGCATCTGATTGACGTCAATCATGCTATCAATGCTAGTGCTTCTGGTTCTTCAGCATCCTCTTCTTCGTGTCTGCAAATAGTTGAAGCTTTTAGCTCCACACCCTAACACTCTTTCCCTTCATTCTCATTCAATTAGCCTTTAGGGCTCACTCACTCAATATGTATTTTATAGACTTAATAGGCCTAATGAAATGTGTGTCCACATACATAAAATTTATTAGATATGAATGAATGATATTATTCACTATTTTATGGTCCTTAATGATGTACTTGTACTCCTTTATTGATCTCTTTTATTCAATTGAGTCCACTCACTCTCAACTTATCCAAATAGGCCTATTAAGCCTTGCCTTTATACCACACACTTCATATAACTCATCTTGGTTAGCCAATATATTTAACACAATTAAAATAGGTTCATACAAATTTTACATATGAGAACCAAACAATCCATAAGTTGTTTATAACCTATAAAGGTTAAAACTCAATTAGGCCTAATAGAGACCTTATGGAATTAGCCCTTCTTCAAGGCACACGTTACCCTTGAAATCCTTATCCCCTCTTTAATTTAGATCAATGATTCAAAAAATTCACATATAACTTTAATATAAACATTTTAATCTCACCTAAGGTCCTTACTTCTTAGAACCCCATTTCACACCTTGAACCCATCAATTAGGTCTTCTCACCTTTTAGGCCTTCTTACATAGAAAAATTGTTTCATAGAATTGAAGATAATAGTCAAATTTCCATATGACCATATGATAAAATAACATCAAATATATAATTAAATACTTAAAAAATATGTCCATTTTCATTAGACATCACTACAAAGACCTATAGGCCTCAATAACTCTTCTGCAACTTCACCACTGAGAACTACCAATGTATACCAAAATACAGTCATGAACATTGAAGTACAAACACACTTTTTTCAATAAAATATGGAAAAAAATAAAATTTAAAAACAAATTATGACCTCATGGTCATCATACATCTCATTAGAGTATTCAACTCAACCTCTGAAACCACTAAACCTTCTCCACAAGAATCTCACTTAGAGCCACCAAATATTACCAACACCCAGTCAACAAACTTTGACTTCTCCAAAACATTATGGGCATAAAAATTATCTACCAATACATAAATTTGGTATTTAAATACTTCTTGAACATATTAATTTATTTTAATCATAATTACTCAAGACATAATGCATCATAAAAACCTTTTCCATTAAGTATCTCAAGACTGCTAATGACTCTAGAAAACTAGTCATGTAATCATGACTTTCAATGAGAAATAAATCATAAATAAGGATTAAAGAGTCTTAAAATATGTCAAAAAAAAATATTACCTCCAACTAGGCCATAATGACTTCAAACACATCACTTACGCTAGTACACCTGGAACTATCATTTTGTCTCAAAACATAGTCATAGTGAACATGACTCCTAACACTCATGCAAATGCTTCCTTACTCTTCTAATGAATTCATGTGGTCCTTCAACATCCTTATATCAAATTAAATAACACATACATAAGGGTATAATGGTAAATAAGTAATGTATAGACCAATATTAGAACTCAACCTTTCATTGTTCCCCTTCACTTAGACAAACCACTTTGAGAGAATCTTCTAGCCTATGTATGAGCATCACCAAGAATTACCAACCAAGGTAACATGATTAATAGTTATTAAAAAATAACCAAAATTTTTTTATCCATCCCTAGTCACTTTCACATCATCCCTAAATAGATTCTCACTCTACCTAGTTATTACTCATTATTTTCACTATTTATAGATTAGCGATAGGTCAACTTGATTGACCAAAATGATTGACATAGAGACATTTTATATCCAAAATAACTTTATGTACATAAATAATAAGTCTTTGGCATCATCATCCATCAAATTTTATGGGTTGACTCAGTCAACCATTCTTTTAACAATAAAATCTTTAGAAACAATCACTTTCCTATATCTTCTACTCATTTGTCTAACACACCACTACCACCTGGAGGTGATTTGAGGAGTCATATACAACATTCAATCATAAAACATGACTAAACAATCAATTATGGGATAAATCCATTCACATATTTCCAATTTCTCCAATATGAGGGTTTGCAAGCACACCAACCTCCCTACCATCTTAAGGTTTATTCATAAAGCTAAGGTCTTGGTTTCTATAGAAAATTCTTCTAGAAGATTCTTAAGACCCTTCCCCAACTCTCCAAATGTATTAAGTCACCATGAAAACTCTACACATTCTAATGATCATCTGAACTTCCTTCTTGAGCTTGAAACCTTCATTCTACATGCATAGGAAACCTTCCAAAATTGTTTATTTCTTTATCTTCCTCCTCAAGACCTAAAACTTGGTCAACACCTTTAACTCACCCTGTAACACCTCACTCCATTCTCACACTAGCTTCAACACCTTGGAAACTCAATTTGAGACTTCATTTGGACCTTACTAGGTCTCTATACACATTAGGTCTAGAACCATCAATCAAACTTGGATATTGAAATAACTTAGAACCTTCTTGTATTGATATCAAATCATCATCAAAATGTCATATGCACTAATTACATACTATAAATCTTCCATCCATGTTCACATAGGTCACATGCTTCTATAGATTCATCTCTTAGAGCCATCATATTCCTTATTACAATAGAATAGACAATTCATTTTCAAAGCCTTCTAGTCACTTCATGATATCATCCTTCATCAATCACATCACCACTTTTTCATTATCTTTGACATCAATAAAAATATATTTTATAAAATACACATGATTTCTATAGGTTTTAACTTGAATACAGACTGTAGGTGTCCTATGATACACTTGATTATTTGCTTATGGCTGCCTCTTTAGGTTTAAGCCATGAATTAAGTCAATAATAGGTTAAGAACCCTTCACTAATTTCCAAATTACACTCATAAATTTATGTCATGTAAAATCCTTTAAAATGAATATGTTTGACCTTTCTTGACAATTGTAGGTGATTGTGTGAGGTAATTCTATATGGACAGAGTCTAAATTTGACCTTGGGGAGGTTACCAAACATGAACATGATCCTTTTCCTTTATTATTTTACAACTTGAGGATATAGTTTAATAAATGACCTTCTATATGATATCTTATATCCCTTATTTTATTCTTCATGAAACTCTTACTATTATAACCCCCATTTTGGTTGTAGGTAGTCATTTCTAGCAAGCTTTATGATTTTTACAGTCCTTCTCCATGACAATGGTACTACTTAATAATCTTGACTCCTTCATGATAGTTTCTACATGATATGGGGTGAATTAAAGTGATAATATGTGAATGGAATATGATGGTAACATTGAATGGAGGTGAAAATGAAGATTATTATAGTGAGAAATGGTGGTGAAAGATTAATATGGGGATGAATCAAAATGGAGGTTAAAAAGGACATGAGGAATATGTCAAGACCATTTTAAGGGTCCTATGAAATCATGATCATATATTATAGATTAAATATAAATTTTGAGGCTTTAAAGGATTATAAGATTCTAAAATTGAAACCTAGGAGTTTGTTGATATCCTTGATAAATGCTAAAAAAACCTTAAAATATGTTAAATAATGACTCCATTAAAGATGTTAAGAGCACATAGATGGATTTATTGCCATTTATATTTGAATAAACCTTTTATAATATTTAATTAGGTATATAAAACATGAGTTAAACCCCTTACAATAAGAATCCAATAAATATTTGATGCTCCTCTCACCTGGATTATATAACTCTCTTTTACATGCTTGTAAACTACATATTTGTACTATTATGTGTTGTTAAGATTTGTATGACCCTCACATGTGTTCAAAAAAAATTATGAATACCAAGGAAAGGTGAATTATGATCCTAAGAAGTTCCACAATCTTGAAATTTTCTACCATGATGCCTTGATGAAGAGAAAACATAGAAAAGTAAACTCCTACTTGGATGAAGTAGAGATAGTGAGTGCCTTGAGTTCAAAGGGATGGTTCATGATTGAGAGAGGAAAACATTTAGAACTAATTAACATATATGGAATCCATTTGATACTAATTTTTATATCCAAAATTTCAAACCTTGATTTTCTCTCTCATGGTTGTACCACTTGCAAACCTAAAGGGCTCTCACTATGTGCAAAGAAGCTAAATGATTGGAGGGAACTAGTTTCAGGCCTGTATGGAATAATTTTTCCTTGAAATTATTTATAATCCCTACCATATCCTCAAATTCAGTCTATAGGCATCAATTTTATGTAAAATTTTGTGCAATTCGTACATTTGTATGAAAAATACATGAAACAACCTTTCTTTTGCCTTTTATTCACAACTAAAGACTTGAAACCACTAATATATGGTGAGAATAAGAATACCATGAGTCAAAAATCAATTTAAAACAATTTTTAAGTCTTTTTACACCTTTATGTGGCCAAAATTGGCATGTGTGAGTTAAAGAAAGCATTTTCTAAGCTTAAACTTGCATAAAATGACTTTTTCAAAGTATGAAACTTTATGACTAAAGTAAATTAATGTATATGAATGTGTTAAAAGATATTGTAAATAATTTTATGGATTTTTAACACCATATTTCACACTTAAAGACCAAAATTTATCTTTTTAGGCAATATAAACATTGTTTTACAAAGGAAAACTACCACTGAATGTCATAAAAGCATATTATAGCCTCCTAAAAGGTTTTAAATATGATTTTTATTCATTTTTATAACACTTTAAAAGTTTATAACAATTTAATACCATCCATATATTGAATCATTCTATAAAATCTCATGATAAGTCATCAACTCCCCTCTTTTCATCATCTTCATTAGAGCACTTTCAGATCACATAACCACTTGAATTTCTATCAAAACCTCAAAATGAAACTTGACACAATGAACATGACACTAAAAAATATATATCTTTACTTGATAATTAAGGACACTATGATGGCCAAGAAATTTTTTTAATTATAGGGGTTGGAATTTTGCCTTGATAAGCCAGATTTCCAAAAAAATTGGTGACTCACAAGGGTTGACCAGCCTGTTAGTCAAGAAAATTTAGAATCTCTTTACTATATCAAACTTTGGACTACACCTTAAAACTATAAAAACTTTTAGACCTGACAAAAAAAATAAACTAGACACAAATTATAAATAACAACTAAAAACTAAAGCAAAATAATAACTAAACATGTGCAATATGTGCATTTAGAGGAATGAAACTACAACTATGTAAAAAGGGTTGACTCTCCTAATAACAATAATTGAGGAACATCCCATTGATATTAATATGGATTTCCTCACCACTAATTTTGGATAATTTTAAATAATTACTTTTCTTACAATCACTAATAACATATGAGCCACTCTAAAGGCTATCAAATTTGGAATACTTACCTAGTTTAACACAGTCTTCATCCCACTTGAGTACAATGTCACCTTGTTGAAATATTGGATGAATCTATTTTTTCAAATTATTTCTTGACTTGATGATATTTGGACCACATAGTATGCATAAAATTATCTCTTGTTTCCTCCAACTCTCTCAATTCATTCATTCTTACCTCCATTGCATAATTTTCTATAAGCTACAACTGATGTGCAAGATCCAAGGCTAGAAGTTCTAGTGAAATGGAAACCATTGATTCTATATCATAAAATATAATATATGGAAATTGACCAATCACCTTATTTGGATTAATTATATTTACAAATAAAGTATTTTTCAACTTTTATGCCATCCTCTCTGATTGTCTTCCATTATTTTCTTGATGATCCTAATCACATTCTTGTTAGACTTTGCTATTCCATTACCCTGTGGATAGAAATTTGATGAAGTTTTAATATAAATACCATGATCAAGATCCTATTCACATACCTTTACATTATTGAATGCCAAAGCATTATCTGATATGATGGTTTAATGAACTCCAAAATAAATCATGATGCTATCATAGAACTCCAAAACTAAGTTCTCATTCACTTCCTTGAATGGAACTACCTCCACCCACCTAGTAAAATAATATGTGGCTTAAAAAACCCACTTATGACCATTACTTGAAGGATGATGAATCATTCCAATGAAGTCTGAACCCCATTTCATGAAGGGCTACTCAACTTGAATAGGCTTCAAAGGCATGATAGGTAGTCTTTATTTTTTGGTAAACATTACACACTTAGAACATTTTTCAACCCATGAATGTGAATATTTGAATAAGGTATAAAAAAATATCCATCTATTATTATATTTTATATTATAGTCTTGGTTGAAAAATGTCCTCCTGAAGGACTATCATGAAATTACTCTAATAGCTTGTCTATTTGATAAGTTTTAACACATCTTAAAAACACACCTCCAATGTCATTCTTGAAGAGAAATCCATCAATCAGTATGTAAGGTATAGATTTCATCCTGAAGGCTCTCCTCTTTGATCCATTTAATCCTATAGGACACTCTCCAATTTGGAGGAATATATATATGTCATGTGTCCAATTGGAAGGAGAGATAGTTACAATTGCATGTTTAGTGTCTCAAAGTGTCAAAATCACTTATTTTTATTTTTAACATCTACTTAAAGGTGTTTATAAAGTCTTATACCTATAATAATCTTTCTAACCTTCAATTCAATGCCATATTACATGTACTTTATCACCCAACCAGCCCTCTTTTCACTTAAGTCTTTGTTAGGGACAAAATCCTTCATACTAGGATGAGCTACCATAAAAAAGATCTTGTTATTAGAGACCAAATGTCTAATTTTTTTTCAAGCCTATTATAATTGTAATCACATGATTTTAAACAAATTAAATATTCTCTTCATAACCTTTCAATGATTTACCAAAAAAAGCAATGGCCTGATCCAATCCTTCACTATTTTGTTGCATAAGCATGGTAGAAAATGTATTACATGTGGAAAAAGAATACATAAAGAAATCCTTATTGAAATTATGATTGAGAAAATTAGGATCTTATATAATGTACTATTTGATTCCATCAAAACTTATCTTACTTTCTTTTCTCCATGTGAGCTCTTGATGTTTCTTGAGCATATGAGTTAGTGGCCTTACCAATTCTGTAAATCCAGGAATGAACCTCCTAATGAAATTGATCTTTTCCAAGAAGCTTTTCAATCCCATCTTCAATTTAGGAAAATATAGAGTAAGGATTGTCTCTATTATTTTAGTATCAATAGAAAGTCCAGTGTTGGATAAAACATGTCCAAGAAGTCTTCCCTCATGCACTACAAAGATACACTTTTTTGGGGTTCAAAGATACCCCAAATTATCAATACCTATCAAATACCAATCTCAGATATAGCATATGATCTTTAGAATATTTGTAAAAAATAGTAATATAATCAAGATAAATAATAACCATTTCACTTAATATCCCTTGGAAAATAACATCCATTGACCTTTGGAAAGTAGTTATAGCATTAGAGAGTCCAAAAGGCATACTCTTATCTGCATAGGTACCCCACTCAATTGTGAAGGTGTTTTTTTATTGATATTCCTCATTTAAAAATATATTATTATAACCTAATTGTCCATCTAGTAGAGAAAACCTTTGTGAACATAAAAATATTTGCAAAATCTGATCCATAGAGGGAAGAGGGTAGTGATCTCTCAATGACACTTTATTGAGATCTTTGAAATATACACACAACTTTATCTCTCCACTTTCTTTCCTCGTAGGTAAAATATTTACAACCCATGTAAAATGATTTATGGGAAATATTATATTGGATTTAATGAATTATGTAAATTCCTTCCTCATAATGATCTCAACCTTGGGGTTGATTGGCCTTTACTTTTATCTCACATGTTTGTCATCTTATTCAATCTCAATAGTATGTTGTGCTAACCTAGGATCAAAAAATTAAAAATCATGATATTATCATGAAAAAACATCCATATAAAACTTGTACAATGGTATGAAATATTCTCTCTCATTATTAGTGTTCAATTTTCCTAACTTAAGTAGCTTACCTTCAGCTATGGCAATTTGCTCATAATATTCTTTTCTGGTAGAGATGTTTACCTTGTATTTTCCAAACTAATAATACTAATTAAATATGATTTGTAAAGTCACAAAACCTTTAGGTAACTTGTTTGATCTTAGTTAAACAATCTGATCTTCATATTGGAATTTCAACTTATCATGATTCTTTGGGAAAAATTCTACCTCACTCTGTAGGAAACAAGCAATATGTTTGTCACTATCAAAAACTTGAAAACTTACATTTTATTTATAACTAAAGGCCTACATATAACCTTTATTTATGACTGTTATTTAGTGTCTTTGAGCTGATCAATAATATCATATTATGCTCCAATGACAACTAGTTTGGTTACATGTCGATTGGCTCCTTTACGAATGGATCAAATGTTAAATACCTAGAAGTATTCCATAAGGTCCCAAAGCCTATGATTTTAGGCCTTTATAAGTTTATTATTATTTTCCTACTAATTCAATATCACCTTTAACATGTAGAAGCTTAATACCCCTCTTTCTTTCCCACTGTAGACCATGAATAAGACCTCAACTGAATTAAAATATTACTTTTTATTTTGAGGAGAAACAAGGATAACACCATCCCCATTCAAATTTTTTGATATAGATTCCTCAAAATATAAATTCCACACTCCTTCCTAATCTTACACTGAGCTAGTTAACTAAGCATTATGTCACCTTCTTTATGCATGTAGTATACACTAAAACCTAATTCTTCAATACTTTTATAGGGAGAATATCCTTGATTATCAACTACCCACTCATAAAGGAGTTGATTTGGTATACATTCAAATGACTGGGAAGGTTCTTGATCACTAAAATGTTCATCTTCTTTTGAGATTATGAAATTAACATTTGACAAGTTTGGCATATAAGGTTATAAATAGAATCTTGATATATATTTAGACCTTATAGTGACCTTTGTTCCATACCTAGTTCTAAAAACCATTTAGGACCAATTAGAAGAAAGATATCCCCCTATTTTAGTAGTGAAATATCTAGATAAACATAGGGAAAAGTAGGGAAGTAGGTCAACAACTACCACATCTTGTACAATGGTAAAATTAAGGCAAGAAAGAGGTATGGCTTGAACATCCCTTAGAGCATCTATAGTCTTAGTGGGAGACCCATCCAACTACAAAAAACCTTTCTCATGAGGCTCATACTAAAGTCTTGGTTTGTTAGTTACATACATAGGCATGATAGAGGTACTAGCCCCACTATAAATCATATAATTATTAACCATATAATATCCCATGATAAATAAAAGATAGAAGTGAGGTTAATTAATTATATTTAGAGATTTAGGATCAATAAATTGATTATATTTTGTTAGAACAACACTTAATATTGTTGGTTGTTTATCTAAGACATGTAGCTTTGAAATCTCTTCTTGCAGGAGGCCCTTTTAACCCAAAATTAACATTATATACCACATAGAAATAAAAATAGAAGCCTTATTCATTTGATCCATAATGATAAGTGGATAAGTGGTTATCTAATGTTATAATTTAGGAGAAAAATTTATACCTAATGTTATGTGAATTATGGAATCAAAGGACCTTTCAAAATTTTCCCCTTACTATCTTGTACTTACTGAGTTGATGACTTTTGAGTTACATCTTGAGTCTTGGTATTTTAGGTTGGTTGAGAAGGAAGAGGAGATGCTTTTTCAAGACCCAAGCCATTACCAATTACCATTCTCTTGGACCTTGTATGGGCCATAATTGAATTATCTACATTGGACAAGTTTTGACCTTGAATTATTTTCATCTGATCAAAAGTATTCTCACCTTCCTAGAAATTAAAAAAAGTAGTTTTAGTAGGTGTTTTACTATTACCTTCTCTTTGTTGATTTGGTACCTCATCTTGAGTGAAAGAATCAATGTGTCCATGTGGTAGAGGGGATTTCTTATTCTATGAAGGTGGTTAATCATTATGAGAAGGAAGATCTAAACCTTGTTCCATAAAATATATTGAGAACCTTCACCAGTTGGAGACATGGCCATGTTGTTTGATTGATCCCACTGAATATTCCATTGCCCTTATTGAGAATAGTTACTCTAAACTAAAACCATAAATTTGGAATTACTTGTATCATTGGGATTATAAGCATTGTATGGCCTTGATTGAGAATTTTTCCCTTTCCCTTACTAACTAGGCTAATAGGGAGTCCTATTCTACTAGTAAGATTGATTAGGAGCTTGGTAAGCCCTTGTTGTTCCCATAATCAGCTATGCTTATTTTTGGAACAACCCCTACAAAACTTTTATATTTCATGTTTTTCTCTCTACGTTCATCTTTCGAGGAATTTTTTTCTTGATCTCATGTTTGGTCAACTGGCATTGTTAAAAGTTCATGATGTTCCCTTGTGATTTCTCAAAAAACATGAAAATCATTATGATTTTGATGCGATTAGATGACAAATTTTTGGTAAATTTGAGAGGTGTTTTCTTGATTTTACATATAAGGGCAGAAAATTTTGCCACCACTACATGTGGTTTTTATTTTCCCCTACAAAGGCAACAATTTTTACTGCCCTTGCATCCTTCATGTAGGAGCCTCATGAGAAAGGTTTTTTGTAGAGCTAGGATTATTTACTTTGATTATTTCTATGAACTCAGTCATATCTACGTGCCCAATCTCTATATTCTTAATGTCTTTGACATTCAAAGTAATTGAGGTGATTGGAAAAACACCTTGATATTGGTACTTCATTATCTTTGATTTCTTTGGAGAAACCTCAGTCATTGGGATGAGCCTTTTTAAAAAGTATATTGATGAAGAAGGATTTTGAAGAGAAAATGCAATAAGAATCATGATCACGTAATTAGGGGAAATATTGGCAATCTAGAAAAATTGCACATTGGATGACCATGACTAGGGAAATACACTTGAATGGGCTAAGGTGTGAGTAGGTCAGTAAGTGAAATGGAAGTGATCTAGAGAAAAATGAGAAAAATGAAACTTTCTAGAGTTAGTAAAAAATGGAGGGAAAGCATACATGGGTGGCAAAAATTGCCGCACTTGTATGTTGAGGAATGTCTTTGTGCATAGGTGGAAAAAATAAACTGTTGGGTGAATATTTTGTCACCAACTAACTGACGGAAAAATGAGTATATCAACCATAGTACAAGGAGATTTATACATCAAAAAGTGTGGGTTTAACACATCATAGTGTGATAAATCTCTCCTCTCATCAAGGGGAGGTTCTCTATAAACTCTTTATAAATTAATATGAACTAAAAATAGACTTGAGGGTGAGATTACATCATCCATCTCTTTTTTTTTAGAGATGATGTTTACAAGGTAAAAGAGAAATCCTTGTTGATGACTAAAAGCATTTCTCTTCTTTTAGAAATGATGTTCAGTAAATGGCAAAAAATCTTCTCGAATAGTAACTAGATCCATGAGAAACCCACAAAAGCACAAAGTCTTTCATTTCTTCCCTTATTGATTTAGAATGCACATAACAATAGAGTGAATTTCAGTTCAAATTCTCCACCATAAACTATAATAGAATATAATATCCCAAAGGATAAAAGTAGTTCAAAGCCTTTCTAATATCCTTATCAATAAAATAAGAGAAACATGAACTAAAGGTAATTATAGCAGCACAAAGTTTTCATAATTAACTTTAGAACATCTTTAGATAATTTACACACACTTTGCTTGTTAATTAAAAATAGATGAGAGATTATTAGGAAAAAGAACATAAGAATGATCTCCTAAATAACACAAATTATTTCAACACAAAGTCTAAAAGTAACCTTCTTTCTCATTCATTCAAGAAAATATGATTTACAATTCGAGCTCAAAGTATCAAGAAGCAACTCAATTTGGGTAGATTTTTTGCTCTCAATTATCAAAAATATTCCCTATTACAAAATAGGCTCCCTCTGTATATGGGGAGAAGCCTTGAGACTTGAGAAAAAACTTAAATATTATAACCTAGTCAAAGATGAGAGTCTTTGTTGACTTTGGGACTTTTCATATTTTTACATGTAATTACACATGATAAAAATGCATGTGAAAATGTCCCAAGTCAATTACAAAGTGCATTTAGAAAAGTAGAAATTAAACCAATGAAAATTTGATTCAATTTATAGCTCCATCCTTCCTTATATCTGCATGGTACATGGTGATAGACACCTGAATCTTGATACTATCTAGTGCAATAGTATTTTTGAAGACCACATTAGCCCTGATTATGGCATCTCTCACTATTGTGATTGATTTTGCATGACTAGTTAACCTAGTTCTTAGATTATCTAGAGTCAACTGATTATCCAAGATCTTATCCATAGAGGCTACTAAAAATGCTTTCTCTTTGAATTCCCTATAGAACATACCTTCAAATTCCTAAATCATTTTTTCTGCTAAAATGAACTGGTTGTCTTATGTGGCATGTTTACAAGGTAGCTCCTCTAATTTATGCAATAGACTAATATCAATTTATTTGCTGAGGTCTCTAGAAGATCTGAGGTTGCTGATTAATTCCTTAAGCACCCAACTCTTATATATTAATGCTTCTTTAGTTTCAATATATGAGTCTCTATCAACAATGATGCCAATTGATATTAGAGTGCCTATTTTTAGCTTCTTCATATCTATCCACTAGCAAAGATATTTATTTGTGCTTTCAATATCCTAAGAAATGATATTGATAAGCTCATCTATCTAGTTTAGCTCTCATTTTCTTCATCTTACCCATTTTATTAGACAATTCTATAAGCAAGGAAATCCATTATGCGTGCATCTTGTCTAAGTAATCCTCAAGCACTTTTCCCTTGAGATAGGTTCTTTCTAATTTTCGGATCACGAGATCATCTATGGAGATAGCCTCTAGAGTTACTACTTCTGGAGTGAGAGTGATTCTTCTTATCACTGCAGTCAATTGTTCCACCCTCGCCTTATAATGATCCTTCATTTCTCTTTTCCTATCAAATTTTTGAACCATAATATCCATTGCTAATTGCAAATCACTCTTGGCACCTTCATAAGTTATCTTACCTAACTCAACTCGAGAGATAGAGTAGCTTCTTATGTCAAAATTTTCAAGAGTTACATCTTTTGGAGGTTTGGTTATTTCCAAAAATTTGTGCCCTTTATCTCTAATCATTTATGAAAGGATATTTGGCTTCTTGGGAGTCTTAGCTCTTATCAATGTCATTTTACTAAAGTTAAAGCCATCTGGAGAGATGGATTATTTTTTTGTTTTGGGCGTGTAAGTTGATAACAAAGGTGGCAGAGCAAAAACACTTACATTAGCAACAATCACTATAGTTGGTGTCACTGGGGTAACACCTGCACTGCTAGTAGAAATAATGGGTGTAGTATTAGTTAAAACCACACCTGCTGCTAAATGGTCAAGGGTAGAACTATCTTTGATGTTAAAATATGGAGATGAAAAATTAGGGATGGATCTTGATGAATGAAGAACATCTCTAAAAGTGATTTGAGGGTCACCAAAAATAATTTTAGGAGAGGCAGCTCCAGAAGAGGGAACACTGATTGGAGAAATAGGTGAAGGAGTTGCACTATGTGAGTTGGGTGAAGAAGAAGAAATTCTTATGTCTGGCTGTACACCCCCTTACAAAGATAGAGTTTTCATATCCTATTGACCTACAAGCCTATCATTAGTTTCCATCTGTCATGCCACTAATTCTTTTGCACTTTGCTTCTCAACCTCCATATCTATTATTTTTGGCTCTTTTTCTACAACTTTTGATTTCTTTATTACAAAAATGATCCTAGGCTTATGGGGTCTAGAAGGAGAAAGAACATCACCTTTATTCTTCATTCTATTTTTTGCTCTCCTCTTTGTCTCTTCTTGAAATTTAGCTTCGGACCTCGTAATGAATTCTTTCAAAGTGATCCCCTTATTTGCTAACCAATCATTGGTGTTTGCCAATATTAGTTCAAATCTCATCCTCAAGGAGGTCAACTCTTTCTAAGACCATTGGATAGGGGGAAGAGGAGTATTGGTGACTTGTTCAGCATGATATCTATTATTGATCAGATCTCCATCATCTACTATATTTTTAGGGATATCAACGATCCCTAAATATTCTATTTGTTCAAGAGATAGTCTACTATAGTCCATTTTTTTGATATCTTCCACTATCCTCAAATTGATCCAAAAGTCTTCAATCATAGGCTCATGGAACTGGGTCTTCATCCTGATCATGTCCTTTACACCTCTGTAGTCAAAATTTGGTCTCCTTTTGAAATGCTTCATGGTTACAAGTTGCATTTTAGTCTCCATTGCTCTAGATTTTGTAGTAGTCAATAATGAGAATATACCAATATCAATTGGGAACCTAAAACTAGGTTTCTTAAGCTCTATCTACTTATTGTGCATGACAACAATTTTCTTGCACAACTCCATCAAGACCAATTTATCTAAGGGGAATCTTGGAAGCATATAGGGATAACCTTGGAAAAAGCCAACCCATAGATAACAAAAGTTAGGGAACTACAAGAACATATAACCAAAGTCATTCACAATAGTCTAGGCTTCATCTAACACTCTTTTTAATTCTAATTGTGGGTCAAAGAAACATAAAAAAACTACAAAAAAAAGCATCATTTACCCTCCTAAAATGATGGATAAAACCCTTCAATGTTAGCTGAGGGTAATATTGATATATCGAGGTTATTCTCCTATCTCCCTTTGATGTTAAACCAGGGAAGGTTCTCATGGATGCTACAATATATATCAGGTATGAAGTCATATAAAATTTAAAGGTATTGGATACCTTTGTCAATTGCTCATGTAGAGCATTGTTGATTTATTCTCCCTAGAAAGTGACTTGTTTACCTTGGATAATTATCTTAATGAAGGGATACATCCACTTGTGAAACTGAGAAGAAGAAGGTAAACCTTGTTCTTTGATGAGAAGATTAATCAAGTCACCAACCTCTTCTATAAAATCGCTCCTTGGAAAGTTTCATGGACATTTATACAAGTTTGCTCTAGGAGTTTTGAGCCATCTATTATTAATCACTTTCTTAGCTTTCTCGGGATCTTTATCATATTCCTTTTGTGCTTCAATGAATTCAAGTTTCAACACATTAGTAGTGGGAGGGCACATGAACACTTTGTCAATGAACTTAGGGTCTAGTCTAATTACTATGTTACCACTAGCATTTATCACAACCCTGGTGTCTTTGTTGTATAATTGAGCATACTGGAGAACAAAATCCATGTGATGAGCCACCACAAGAAAGGAGAAGACTAGATGAATATTTTTCTCAATTATCCTCTTCATTTTAGAGCTAGGATTGTTCACTTTGGTTCTTTCTATGAATTCAGCCATATCTACATGCCCAATCTCTATATCCCTAATGTCATCAATGTTAGAAGCAACTGAGGTGACTAGAAAAACACCTTGATAGTGGTACTTCATCGTCTTCAACTTCTTTGGAGAAAAATCAATCATTGGGATGAGCCTTTGTTAAAATTATATTGATGAAGAAGTATCTTGAAGAGAAATTGTAATAAGAATCATGATCATGCAATTAGGAGAAACATTTGTAATCTGGAAAAATTTCACGTTGGATAACCATGACCAAGGAAATGCACTTGAAAGGGCTAAGGTGTGAGTAGGTCAATAAGTGAAAGGGAAGGGAGCTTAGGAAAAATGAGAAAAATTAAATTTCTTAGAGTTAGTAAAATAATGGAGGGAAAGCATGCATAGGCAGCAAAAATTGCTGCCCTTGCATGTTAAGGAATGTCTTTGTGCATAGGCGATAAAAATTGCTACATGTGCATGTTGGGGATAGAAGGTCTACATCAGTGGAAATTTTCACCACCTATGCATGTGTAAAGTTATTAGGTTGTGCATGGGTGGTGAAAATCATCAATTGTGTATATAGAGAAGGATAGATGTGCATCAGTGACACATTTTGCCACCTATGCACATTGAGAAGTTATGAGTTGGTGTATTAGCAGCAATATTCACCACTGATGCACTAGTTGATATATTTTCATGTAAGGGTAGTGAAATTCACCAACATTACATGGGGTTTGATGGGTTGATGGGTAGGAAGGAGGAATAGGGTTTTCCACCACTTAGATTGCCTCATTGATAGGAAAAAATAGAGGAAGGGGAAGAGGAAAACTTAGAAAACCTAGATAAGAAAGGAAAGAAGGAAAAACAACTATGAAAAAGAGAAGGAAAATTAAAATAAAACTAAAACTAAAACCCTACCTATAAAATCATGATATAATGCTTGAATCTAATGAAAACATGATTCCACTTGCATGCACGATCATCCAAATGCAGGAGGGAGGAGAAAGAAAAGAGGAATGAAATAAAATGAGGCAAAAAAGGGGTTAAATGGGGTAAAAATTGACCCTAACTACTCAGTGCACATGGTCATTAATGCCACATGTGAAAATTGAGATCATGTAAGGACAAATTTTTTTTCCATCTTTGTATGTGAGGTTAAAAGAGTGATGCAAGGGAGGAAAAAATTGCCTCTCTTGCATGAAGTGAGAGAAAAAAATGCAAGGGCAAAATTTTTTGCTGCTCCTATATGAAGGATGCAAGGGTGGCAAATTTTTTTGCCTTTGTAGGGGGAAATAAAAACCACATATAGTGGAAGCAAAATTTGCCACCCTTACATGTAAACTCAAGAAAACACAACTCAAATTTACCAAAAATTTGTCATTTAATCACATCAAAGTTGTAACAATTTTCACATTTTTTGAAAAATCACAACAAGGGAACATCATGAAATTTTAACAATGCCAATTAACCAAATGCGAGATCAAGAAAAAATTGCCTTGAAAGATGAACTTATAGAGAAAAATATGAAATGAACAAGTTTTGTAGGGGTTGTTCCAAAAATAAGCGTAGCTAATTTTGGGAACAACATCTGGCTCCTGTTGGGGAACTTCCATTGATCAAAAATTGGAACGATTGATGAGAGTAGAAACCAATCTCTAAGTGCCTTCATCCAAGCCATTGGACCATGGAGTCAAGCCAAGAAAGGAAAAGACATGAAAAACAAAAAGAAAATAAATAACACAAAAACTATACAAATGTACAAGTGTACTCATCTAATACTTCAAGGATTGAAGTGTTTCAAATGTTGCCCACTATGAGGCATTGAGAATGGCATTCCATCTTGATATTATAGAAAGAATCTATTTTCACCATAGACCTAATGAATGGTAAATGGACCTCTCCACAAAGAATTAAATTTGTCATGCATTCCTTTTGGTTCTCTTCTCTTGTCGCATAACAAGACTCGATCTCCAATCTGAAAATCATGAATCCTTACCCTCTTGTCAAAGAGTTTCTTCACCTAATTTTGATGTGTAATAATCTGGTCCACTACCATAGTTCATTTCTCATCTAATTCAGTTAGGCACATGATCCTTTTATCAATAGAATTTTTAAAGGTTGAATCTTCAATTGCCCTTGCCAACCTTAGTGATAGTAGTTTTAGGGTGATTGGTATCTCTACATTCAAACCATACAGAAGATAGAATGGTGACATGCCTATTACCCTCTTGGGTGTAATCCTATCCACCCACAAAGTGTCAAATAATGCTTTATGCCAATTCCTCTAATTATCATCTACTAGTTTCCTGATAATAGTAACTAGATTCTTGTTGCTCGATTCTACTTGGCCATTTCCTTGTAGAAAATAATCAAAAGAGTGAGAGAGGGTAATCCAATAATAAAATTAGAACTGGGTAATCTCATGAAAATAAAAATAGGTTGCATTGTCTGTTACAATCTTAGTTGGAACCCTAAATCAAGAAATAATATTTTCCTTAAGAAAATTACATACCACTTCTGAATTAGCATGCTTAGTTGGAATGGCTTCCACCCATTTAGTAAAATAGTCAGTCACAGTGAGAACATAGTCATGTCCAACTCTTAAGGATGGGTTCACTATGCCAATGAAATCAATACCCCATTGTTGAAAAGTTTCTTCAATCACCATTGGCTTGAGGGGTAACACATCCAATTTAGGTTTCTTGACAAACTATTGACACAATTCACACCTTCATACCTATTTGTACGTGTCTTGAAATAGTGTAGGCCAATAGTACCTCACTCGTAGAATCTTATGAGCTATCACTAGTGCAAAAAAATTTCCTCCACAAGCCAAATTATGGAAAGACTCTAAAAGTTTACCTTGTTGCACCTTATTGATGCAACGAAGAAATACTCCATCAAGGCTTCTCTTGTACAAACCATTCTCCCACAAGACATAGTTAGCAACCTTTAAATTAACATTTATTTTTTCATTATAGAATAGATGGGTGGGACACTTACCATAGGTAAGAAAATGAGTGATATTAGAATACCACTCATTAGTCGTAGCGACGAAGAGAACTGTAGGCACATCTTCAACCTTTATTTCTTCATTTTTTTGTTTACTTGGGGATATTATCAACAATCAACTGGTAGATCCCCTTTCCCTACACAATCTTGGTAGATTTGATATCAAGATCAAACTCTTGAATCTTAGCAATCTAATTTCCCCTTTTAGTACCAAAATCTTGTTGATTTAGAATGGACTTCACCATTGTATCAGGCACCAAAACAATAGTATGTGAATTTAGGATATAAAATCTAAAATGTTTTACTGCCTTGACTATAGCAAAAGCATGCTTTTCGATATTTGAATAATTCAATTCATGAGCTTTGAGAGGACAACTCATAAATGATATGAGAGATTCCACACATTATCTATTTTTATAAACCAAAATAGCTGAAAGTGTATGCTTGGAAGCACAGCTGTATATTATGAAGTCTTTAGTATAATCTGGACAAACCAAAATTGGTGCACAGGCAGTCACTTTTTGATGTCTTCAAATGCTGACTTGCCTTCTATGGTCCATCAAAAAGTGGCTTTTCCCTTCATCATGTGAATAATGTGGCAAGTCTTCTTTGTGAATGTTGAAATGAATCTTTGTAGAAAATTCACTTTTTCAAAGAAACAATGAGCTGCCATCTTACTAGAAGGAAGAGTAAGGTTTTGGATAGATTTGACTCTTTTCGAGTCAATTTTTATAACTTCCTCAGGATACAGTGTGACCAAGAATTTTACCTTTTATAACCCCAAAAACTAACTTCTTGGGATTAAGAGAAATACCATTTTGTCGACAATACTCCAACACTTGTTGTAAATCATGCGTATGATCAGCATGATGTTTGGAAAAAATGGTCAAGTCATCAAGATATACTACAATAAACTTCCCCATTTCATCTTTGAAGTCAAGATACATTTCCATTTGGAAGTTAACACCAGAATTGATCAAACTAAAAGGCATTTTATGATATGTAAAAGTGCCCCAAGGTGTAGTGAAAGCAGTCTTATGTTGATCTGCGTCATTAACTTCTACTTGATTGTACCCAGAAAAACCATCTAGCATTGATAACATTTTTGAACTAGTCATTATTTTCAATATTGATCCATAATGGGCAGAGGGTAGTTATCTTTTAAAGAAGATTGATTTAGGTTTCTGAAATCAACATAGATATGAATTTCTCCATTATTTTTTCTCATGGGAACTATGTTAGCAATCCAGGTGGAATGATGGATTGGAAAAATAATCCTTAAATTCAACATTTTCTAGATCTCTAAAAGGATAGTACCTAATATTTTGGAGTTGTATTTCCTTTATTTCTACTTGTAAGGTAATGAACTAATTTTAAGAGGAATTTCATGCCAGATCTCCTTGGGCCTGAGATATTTCAAATCATCATAAGAATATGCCAAAACATCAATGTAATGGTGAAGAAGAGTAATGAATTTGAGATTTTTATCAAAAGTGCAAAAATTCCCAATGTTAACCATCTTAGGATTTTCTACCATACTCAAATTCACTTGATCAAATCCCTTGAAGGAACTTGAATCTACTTGTCACTGCTTGACATACCCGTCATGCTTATCAAACAATCTCTCGAGAGAAACCAAACCTTTTGGAATTTTATTTCCCTTGAGTTGAAGGAACTCTTCACCAGTTTTAGAATTTACTTTAGGAACTAATTCCCATGGTGAAGATTCACTTCCTTCAAAATAAAGATCTTCAAAACTATCCATATTTTCTAGAAAAGTAATGATTTGATTGTTATTGTTAAACACCTACCAATGACTGGCATTATCAGGTACACTTGGTCAAAATATTAGCTTAATATTGTAATTTTCCCCTTTAAAATCCTTATGGGGAACCATGAGGGTTGCAAAGACCACCAATGAATATGTGCAATCATTAAATTCTCTCAGCACAACAAAAATATTGAAAGCATCAAAACTTTCAATACAATCCCATACTAGATTGCAATAATGTCACAATTTTTCATTTTTAGTTTGGTATAGGTTCCTTACCTGACAGACCACCAATTCAACATCTCCCTGAGCATGAAGATTATTAATAACTTTAACATGAGCAACTTTCAATCCAAGCAGTAAAGACTCATACTTAGCGGTGTTATTAGTATTGTTGAACTACAACTTATATGAATAAGGAAAAAATTCTCCTTAAGGGGAGATCAAAATAATTCTAGCTCTAAAACTAGTAGAAGAGCAACTGCTATCAAATTCTAAAATCTAGAAATTATCAAAATTTGATCCTTTCAAAAACTTTTTTGCATTATTTAGGGAAGATCCTTTATTTTCTAAACTTTTCTCTAACAATTCTTCTAACTTTGTATCTAAATTTTTTGAATTTTTAATAAAAGGACTTTCATCTAATGAGGTGAAAATATCTTCAGTAGTCAAGAAATAATTACCCATTCTTGATGATTCAAATAAAATTTGAGCTTTGGGATTTGATGTTTGGGTGATTATATATTTTGACTCTTTCTTAGGAAGCAATTTTTTCATAACACCTTTAATAGGTATCCTTGCTTCAGAAAGATCCATATTCAATTCTTGATCTTTATTGGGTGTGGCACTAGTCTGAGAGATAAAAGTATAAGGTACAAGATGGTTTGAGGTACTCACTTTTTTATTAGTCACCAAGTCCTTTGATTGAAAAGGTAGTGGAGTCCCTCATTTAGCAATCGAAACTACTAGCTAAGGTTATTCTCTTACTTTTTATTTATCTTATTGAGCTGACTAGTTCTGGAACCTAGTAAAAATAGTGTACAATCCATCAAACACTTCTCCCTTGCTTTTAGCTTCATCTTGATAATACAAGAAATCAATATTAGAGTCACTAGATAATTTTTATTTTTTGTTCTATAAAGAGATTAGCATCATCTTCTTGTTCCAACTTAGGTTGGAGTGAGGAATCATGTTCAGCTTCAAGGTAACCAACTACTGAGTTGGCTGATGCTACTTCAATGGAAAGTTTCTCTTATGAGAGATGTATATGATTTGGTTGCCCTTGATTTTTGGTAGCATTGCCTTGATATGACTAGTTATAGAATGTCCTCCTTGGTATATCTTGATAAGGAGGATCAGACATACCTTGGGCCATTTTTCTTTTTAAGGCTAACAGTTCATTTGTCAACTTTTACACCATAGGATCTGTGGTGCTCATAGAAGAACTTTCAATAGATGAAGAAAATTTATTTTTATTAGAATCTTTTCTGATCTTACCTACTAGGATAAGATCATCTTCCACCTCAGTAGCCAAATTTTGGGCTACAAAAAGATCCATAATGCTAGCCCACCTCAATAAAAAACTTACTTCAGGGAGTTGAGAGTTGATGAAAAAGCACTTGAGATTCTTTGGTGTTGGCTGAGTGATCATAGGAATTCATTTCTTTAGATTATTGAATTTAGCAATGAAGTCTTGCATAGGTTCATGAGGTTCCTTCTTCATTTACGTAAGCTGAGCTAACAAAGCATGTGCATCTTTAGCGGGTTTGAACCTGGACTCAAACTTGGCTTTGAGCATATTCCAGTTAGTTATAGTTTGAGCTTGAAGGTGATAACCAGTCAATAGCAGTGCCTTGCAAAGTTTCTACAAATAGTCTCACTAATATATCATCATATTCCACACCTATCACACCACATGCTATGGAGAAGACAACAATATGCTCATCAAGATGAACCTTCCTATTGCCATAGAATTTGGGGAAATTATTTTTTGAACTACAAGGTAGTTCGTGTAAAGGTGGGGCTAGATTGAGAGGACCAAAGGAGTTTCCCTAAGGACCTTAGGCCATTATGATATGATGATTATAGGGAGGGATAAAAAATCTTGGTGGGGTAAATACGAACAAAACTCTACTAGCACTAAGACTAGAAGATTCATTTAGTATTAGAGATCTAACATTGGTAGGAGGAAAGCTCTTAGTACACTGGAGATGAGATGATAGAGGACAAGTCTCAAAATTATTTCACCACACTAACTTGAATACAAGATCAATAATACCTTGAGCTCTCTGGCTTCGCGTGTATAGTGGATCTACCAGAGTGAAAAACTAACCAAGTACTGGAAATGCTTCAATTTGAAGCTTGAGGCTTCAAAGTGCATGTTCATATCCCTAGTTATTAGAGTATGGATAAGGATATATAATAGAAATGGATAAGGATAGGAACTGCTTCAATATGGAGCTTGATGCTTTAGACTACACGCATCTCTATAAACAAAGGCATAGGTGGTATTCGAGACAATTTACCTACTTGTATTAGGTATTTTTTATCCCTTATGGCTACTTCATAAGCCTCTAATAAAGTGTTTCATCCCATGGATTAGATCATAACCACCACATTTGAATTGAGATCTTTGAGATAGTACAAGAATGCATAGTTAGGAGTGTGTTTGATAATTTCAAGAATGTTATTCTAGGTTTTTTGAAAATTGTAGTTGAAATCCACCATAAACTAATGAGGAAACCTATTGATTATAGTAAGCTAATCCACTAAGGAAATATGATCAATTTTTTACTCAAAACGCTTACACAAGACTTCTCCAAAATCATCCCAAGTGTTAATTGATGTAGGTGTCAAACCTCTATACCATTAGAGTGCCTTAGCTTTGAAATAAGTTTCCAACAACCTCATAGCCACATTTTTCCTAAGTCACATTATGCACTAAACAAAGATTATCTATATTTTCAATATTCTCAATAGGAGTAACTAGATTTTATCTTATAAAATAAGGATGGCTCTTTGGGATAGCAGCTAGAATATCATCAAATTGATTAATGTTTAGGGGGTTGACACCATTAAAAGGCACAAAGCTTGTCTTCTAGGAATAACCATTTGAGGTATGGTGATTACAACAATTTTTGGTTGAAAAATATTTGTTTGAATAGGAGGATTTATTTGGATAAAAATAGGATAAATAGGTGGTGTAGGATTGGGATTGGACTAAGAAGATTTTTTTCTTTGTTGATTAAAAAGATAACTTGATGAGTTTAGTCTCTTTCCCTTTTGAATAAGATCTTGTAACCACTCTTGACATGAAATATATGAAAGTTTGAATTTAAAACCATTGAATCTTGATAGTATACTCAAATTTTTTGATGTATGATCTAAATCCTATGAATAAGAAGTCCCATTAGGTATTCTAGAACTATTAACAACCCAAGTTATACCTTGTTGAAGGTAGATTGATCAGATTTGCTTGAAACTTGAACCAACATTGGAATGGTTTAAGGCTGTGGGATACCTATAGCTAGCCCAGACTTCTAGTTTGTGAGGGTAGCTCCTCTAAATATATGAATTTTGGATCAATTACTATACCTACTTTATTTTTTGGATGAAAAGGGTAAGAAAGATTAATAAAAGTGAAATCTATGTTATTTATGGTGATGCACCTAAATGATGAATGATCCTTTGTATAATTTAAACTTGGGCACACTTATGAATCAAAATGGAAACATTTTTAAGAAATAATTTCTTATAATTATTCTAAACATCAGTATTTTAGATGAAGTTTTTATAGAAGGTCTATAAATTTATGGTGGAGAAATCAAAGTCTTTAAAGACACCACATACTAGCATTTTTCAACACATTTTTTATTATTTAACACTTCAAGTAACATGTAGAGGATGAAATCAATATAGTAGGTGAGGAAAGGACCTTCAAAAGGATATAAATATCACACTTATCTTTAAATCAACAATCAAAAGTACACACTATAACCATGAATGAATTTACAACAAACTTTCTTTATTAACATTTGGTGCAAATTACAATTTTAGTATATTTTCTATATACGAGCTTTAGGGATCTTGAAAAATGGCCTAAAGGCCTGAATATATAGAAAAAGAGAAGAGGAGAAGAAAATTTGGCATATAATATAGAATATAAATTCAACTAATCATCAACTCAAATATAATCTATAATTACAAATTGCAAGAAATAGTCTTAAGACTTCTCTTTCTGTATAGTGGCTTGCATGATCTTTGCATGATCTATTTGGCATTAAAAATAATTTTTTGGGACATATTTATCTTATTTAATCCCTTTATTTATCATGATACACCATATATTGATTGACAACTCTATTTGAAGTGAGTTAACTCATGCATTGATACTCAAGATGAGTTATGCATGTGTTTGAAGTATTTGAAGACTAGTTAACTCATCACAAGGATAAGTTTAGCATGTAGTTGACATAAAGTATCATTTTTTCATGAGCTTGATTAGTTTAAAGGCATGCCAACTCCACATTATCTCTTATCAATAATCTTCTAGTCCATTCTTTCTTCACTTGATTAAATAAGTAGGTTTACTAGGATAAATTAGGAATAGCAACCTAACTCTTTGTTCTTGATTTCCATTAGAAATTGCATATAAATTTGAAAAAATAAAATATGATGAATTAAAGACATGAAACAATACCTTATATCATTAAATGATTCCTCCATGGCAAGCAACACCTATAAATTAGTCAAAGTAATTGACTAGGTTAGTTTTTTCTTCATTTCCTACATATTGGTTATTTTGGATGAGCTCCCAAGGGCACTTTTAATCATATTTATGATCATATGATGATTTTATGAGGAAGAGAAAGTGTCAAGATTTTATCTTAAATTCTTGAAATTTATTTAAATATCCTTGTACCTCTCCTCATGTGATTTCTTCTCTCAAAATCATGTTTTTTCCATGTTCGTATAACATTCATATAACAAATGGTCATGGACATAAATATCTCAAAGTTTAATTGATGATCCAAATGGAGTTTAGGAGGTTTCAATGATTTTGGATGCATAATTCTACTATTTTTCACAAACCATTCTAGGGTTTTATAAGGGTTTTAAAGTGCTATGTGTATACACATAATATTTTTAACTTTTATTGATTAATGAAACTTTGTATCTTGTAAGAACCTATTGAGTCTCAATCTCTCTAAGTGCATGCCTTAAGGGGTTGACTAGGAAAGGGGTGGGCAGACCATCGATTATTCATAAGATTGTTGTTTCTTTTGCCACTTGCCATCCACATTTTAACCTCTTAAAACCATTGAACCCAAGCTTATTTTTCTTAGTTCTACCTATTCTCATCATTTTTCATACTTTATCCTTCATTTATTGCCTTGTCACCCTTTTTAACTATCAATTGTGCTAGGTTGATTGGGTTAACCTAGTACAATTTAGGGACTTTTTCTCTCTTTTGGTTTGTTGGCCTCTTGGCTGACCTAGCACAGACCTAGATATTTATCCCCAAAAATATTCTAGGTCAACCAGGTTGACCTAGCATAACCAAAGTTCCCAAAATATTTTAGGGTAAGTTACTACTATATATACAATGTAATTTTTCTACATTTCAATAAGAGTGAAGAATGAAGACAATAATTGTGAATGAACATCTACCTATTGATCATTCTACTTGGGGAATAAAGATTTAGGGTTTAATACTTTATTTGGAGCTCTAATCTCATCTTGTGTATAATTATATTGGATGCTTGGATAATTTGTGTAGCCTAGATCTGATTTATCTTAGTTATCTTTACATACCATGACAATATCTTGAAAATTACCTTGGCAAAGGGGGAGATTGAGAGTCAGTGGGTTCATCTTCAAAGGTTAGTATTCCTAACTTTATTCCTCCTTTATAAGAGTAGATAGATAGAGCATATGTATTCTTCTCTTCCATGTATTAGGATTATGCATACATTGACTTGATTATATGTCTTCTATACATATTTAGTTTAGTTTTTTATTTTTTATTTTTCTAACCCCCACTTTATGCCAAAAGCTTTGGTGTGCACTAGATTAGATTTACTTGCTATTAGATTAGTGAAATATTAAATCATAGGACTCTTTTAGGGTTGTTGTGAAATTATGTTATACTATAGGATTTGGAACCCTACATAACATGGTGTGTTGTGAAAATTTATCCCCTAATTGGGTCTATTGGATCCTCACATTGGTCATGCTCTTGTTTAAAAATTATATGCCCCCAATCAGAAGTGTAGGTGTGATCTATCCCATTCGATCCAAGATTTATTTATGGACATGATGCATTTTCAATTTCATACATTATAATGAAATTAACATGAATCAAACCCTTATAGGATTTATTTCAATTATTTCATTTCTATTCATCATTATTTTGATCATATATTTACTATGTTAGATTGACCCTATTGACCTAGTTTATTTATCTCTATGCATAGGTTTGCAGGAATAGGTAACTGGCTCAACCAACTCAACCTAGAATAGGTTTCAAAACTTGTATAACTCTATTAAGACAACTATATTTACCAAATTGACCTAATGTAGTTTTCACCATTTTTTAGACTTCTTGTTTAGTCAACTAGGTTGACCAAGTTGACTTAGTACATTTTTAGTAGGTTTCTTTATTGCTTGGTCGACCAAGTCAACCCAATTTGCAAGTTTTTGATAGTTTTATCTAAGGTTATACATCAAAAATCTTCTCCTTTTAATATCTAAACCATTCAGGTTAGTTTCTATTTCTCTATATATTTCTATTTCTTTACTTTTCTTTCACATTTTGTAGTCTTTAAAACTACCCCTGCACAGTTAACTAGGTCGGCCCTATGGACCTAGTTTCATGTGTTCTAAAATAACTAGGTGGACCTAACCAACCTAGTTTATTTTTAGACTTGGATTTCATAATATACATTTGACCCTGTTGACCCTATTCTATATGATTATCCATATAGTTTCTCAACTATACATTGTTTCAAAGTTAGAACTAACCATATATGTTAATCACATCTTTCTTTGCAATTATTTTCATTCTTAGAATAGTTCACATAGTCTAATTATGGGATTTTAAATTAATGGTTTAGATATACTATTTTCATTCTTTTACATACATATAAAAACCACATAAACATCAATAATCATTTAAACATTTGACTACCTAAGCCAATCTACTTGGATTTCATCACCAAGGGGGAAACTGACTTGATGCTCTAGTCAAGTATAAATTGTGGTTAATGGTATATTTTGGATAAGAACCCAACAACATTATCATTTTTTTGTGTGAATTAATTGGTTAGGCCCCAACACCAAGCTTTTATCATTACCACTACAGTCCCTTTCATCATAAACTTACCTAAAACTATCCTTAGATTATTATTTAGTACCTTGCTTATAACCAATCTCCATTTACACTTAAAATAATTATTAATAATCCAATCAAACATTCTAGGTTGACCAAGTAGTTATCTTTACTTTCAAGTTATTTTCTCTCTCTTTGATTAGTTATGTGTGCAAAATCTTGCATTATCTAGTGTTAGTGCAAGATTTTGCTTTGTGTGCATCAATTAGATTGGTTAGTATCAATTCAATTGAATATTTTTCCCCTTTTAGTAATTATTAATTTCTTACATTACTTTCAATTATCTTGCTTTAATTCAAGCTTGTTATCAACGTTTTTCTTATATCTATTGTATTAGGTCGACCCTATCGATCTAGTATCTTTTTTAGCCCTTGTACACTATGCTAGGTGGACTTGGTCGACCTAGTACTATTTGTAGCATTTCCACCTATTTATACTAGTCATTATTCACTAAACTAAGTTGATACAATGGACTTAGTATAATTTTACAATCACTATTTTGCACTAAGTCGACTAGGTTGACCTAGTACTATTGTCAGTCACTTTTTGATTCTTTACTTTCTCATCTTGCCTCTTTTCCTTTCATCATGGAATTTCTATTTGATGATAACATTGAATTTTATTCAACAGACATGATGGAATTTACCAATCCTAATAGGTTCTCCCATTTACAAAGTACAACTCCTTTTGTAAATGCTAGTAATGTTCTCCTCATACTTCTTTGCATCAAAACCCTTCTCTTCTCTTAGAGGATCAGATTGAGTTAGAATATACTCCTAAAATGCTTTTCTTTATCACATAATTCCATCAACATAGAGGTAAGGATCCTTCCACCATCTATAACCTCATGATTATCCATCAAGTTGAAGAATCTCATTCTCCTACTCCCACTTTCTCAACTAGATTTGAGGGTAACAATTTCTTTACTTCTCAACCCCTTCCTTCAATCTTTATCCCTTATTATGCTATGACATCTTCTTCTAAAAATTCATCCACCTGAATGCCTAGTATCTCAACTAACATGGTAGGTTATACATCTAGTGGGCCTCTCATAAGGTCTAGTATCCTTAATCCTTCTACTATTTCATCATTTTTTACCCAAGGCATTAGTGTTTATAGTGATTCTTCCTCTCAACCATTTACTAGTCCATCTTTTGCTTCATAAGCAAAATTTTCCACTAGTGCCTCAAATTACCATATTTCTTCTTTATCTCATATTAACATTAATAGTGGTACCCAATCCA
Source organism: Torreya grandis (assembly GCA_037957365.1). Taxonomy (NCBI): domain Eukaryota; kingdom Viridiplantae; phylum Streptophyta; class Pinopsida; order Cupressales; family Taxaceae; genus Torreya; species Torreya grandis. The sequence continues at coordinate 7,460,890 of JARHVA010000056.1, forward strand.
CTAACACCAACACAAACACCAATAATACTTCTTCTACTAACACTAATTAAAGTCATCAACCATTTTTATAAACTCTCAATCAAATGAACACATTCCAAACTCATAATATGAATCAAATGATGAGAATTCAAAACCACCTTATTAATCTTCAATCCAATCCTCATCCAATGACTTGGGGTACACATAACCAAAGTGTTCCTCCTTCTCTTTGATATTCTCAAGGTAATCTCCTTCCTCAACATCTATTAGTCAACAAATTCATCAAGCATTTATAAAATGAACCTCTTATCACCCAAATAACTAACATAGATATTGGAGCTATAACACATATAATTTATTACAATGGATTAACTGATCTTACCCTTCACCTAAAGACATTTGGAAATATTTACAAGTATTAGGTCCAATTAAGAAAAACCTTTGTTGCTACCAAAGTCTTAGCTAAAACCCTCATGGGTGATGCCTTGGATTGGTATGATCAAATTAGAACACACTCTATCACTAGTTTGGAGGAATTAGTAAATGCTTTAGTTCAATAATTTCAAACTAGTGATCTACTATAGAACACTTTGGCCCATTTAATCAATTGTGAACAAAATGAAAATGAAACTACCCAAGCCTTTGTTAATAGATGGATGAATTTATCAAATAAATGTGAACATAACATGGTAGATGATAATCTCTTTTATCTCTTTAAAAATGCTTTATTTCTTAAATTATAATATTGAATATATACCCTTTCTCCATGTACCTTGAAGGAAGCCATCGATCAAGCCAAAATACAAGATTTACTCATGCATCAATTTGAGCCACCCCAACCTTTTATGGGCCCTTGACTATTAGTAAAGAAAAAAACCAAAATATTACTAATGATGGTTTTACCAATTCATATGGCACCATTCATAATGTTTCAATTAATTTTACTCATTTCTTAGTTTTGGAAGTAAAGTAATGAAAATAGTAATAGGATGTATATACAAATACCTAGTAAAGTGTGCACATGAATCTAGATGATAGTGAGAGATCCTCTTTGGCTAAGAAGGAATAACTTGTAGATAATAAAAACACTAAAAAAGGGGTTTTTTAGACAGATGGTTGAGTGGACTACATAGCAACAGCTAGATTCAAGAAGCATAGTGCTTAATAGGAGGTTGTCAATCCACTATTATAACAATTAAGCTGATAAAAATGAAAATAAAGGATACTTGCATTCAATGATATAAAAGTAAATACATGCAAGAAAGAGAAAGTAAATGCTTGTTTGAATAAAACAACTAAAAATAGAAAAAATTAGGTCAATACTTATGCTAAAATAGTTGGGGTCTGGTTCAAAAAATTAAAAAGGTTATTGTTATCAGACATAAACAAAGAAAAGGGGGATTGGTTAAGGGTAAGGGGATAAAAATGTCTTGCTAGATTTTTGTGCTATAGTGACTAGTGGTGGTCAGGTTAACCAGCTATGGTACATGTAATTGGTGATGGTTTGGTAGCTGGTGATGGTTGAGGTAACCATCAATGGTTGGGATAACCATGGTGATTGCCTATGTGTTATAGGAGGTTATTGAAGAGGAGTTGTAAAATCATGAATAAGTAGGAGGGGGTTTTTATATAGGCTTATGGGATGGAGAATGAGATGTTAAGAGGTCTGGTTAGGGTAGGGAGGCTAGAAAAAGATGAACCAATGAAAACATGCAGAAGATACCTGTAACTTGATGGTAGAGGGTTGAGGTAATTTGGATAGAGTAATGGTAATTCAGCCTTTGAAAGTGATATAGATAGAGGTTTAGGTCTCCAATGATACTACTTGTTTATGAAGGGATGTTGGATGCTTTTACAAGAAAATACAATAGCCTAGACATGAATTCATTTATGGATTCATTTCACTTCCTCCTCTTCTTCTTTTGTAGGATGAAGTTGCTAATTGGGATGAAGTTACTAATTTGATAGGTGATAAAGTTTCCTATTTAAGAGTTTTTAAATCAAGTTTTTAAATCCAAATTCCATTTAGGGATATTTTGATCTCTCATAATGTTGTCATTTCTTTAATAGTTTAAAATAGGTTTAGGGACCTAACCGTCGATGGTTATGTTAATTAATGGTGGTTAGGCCAACCATCAGTGGTCAAGGGGTTATAGAAAAATAGGTTAAAATAGGTTGAATTAAATGGATGCATTAAACATGTTAAGTTAGGGGTCAAGTTAGTAAGTAAGTTTAGTTTACTAGGTAATCCACTAAATGCGAGGTTAAATGAGGGTTAAAGACGTTGTTTGACATCAAAATTTGTCATGTGTAGTTTTTGAGTGTCTACACACAATGTTCAATCTATCATTCCTACCCCTTATTTAGAACCAACTCCTCAACAATTCACTAATCCTCATTTCTCAACAAGCAACATTAATGTTCATAATCCTTTATCCTCAGTTGAATTTATTAAACATTTACCTAGGCCTCTCCCTTGAGATCTTGACCCTAATTAACTTATGAAATCATGGTATGATCTTAATAATTTTTGTTGGTTTCATGCTAGCTGGGGTCACTCTCATGAGACTTGTAGATAGATTCACAATTTATCCATGGACTTTCTTCTTGGCCCAAATTTTTAACATGATTCTATTATTTGTAAGCATTAACAAGCCTATGAGATTAATTTCAAAGACTATAAATAACATGATAAAACTCAATCCTTAAATCAATAAAATTATCATTTATCAATCTATAAATACCCCTTTCCTAATCATCAACCAATCCAAGAAAGCCAAGACAAGCCCACTTCTTCACCAATAACATAGAAAATTTTGTTGAACCAGATTTTGAAGAGAATGTGGTTAGCATGACTAATATGTGAAGAGTAGTGGCTTTCATTGAGTCATAACCTATCTACAATCCTCCTTCCTAAAGGACATATTGTGTTATCCAATATTCTTCTCCAACTCATTTAAATGAGTTGGGGTAAGAAGATCTTATTTATTTTGATTACCCAATTATGATTCTCCCTTGGATGACACATATCATATTATTTATACTTCTCTCCCACCATCTTCTAATACTAATAGAAATCCAATTTCTCCTAACACTTCTTCAAAATTCCAAGATCAATCTAAACTAACTACTTCTTCATCACCAAAAAAATTACAACTTTCTTCTCAACCTTTTGATTCATATCAACAGAAGTTTCAATGCTCTTCAAATATACCTTCTAAAGATATTCTTAATCATTATGCACCTATATCTAACAATCTCATTATGGTTTATGATGAGTGGGATGCCATTGTGGAACTCACTAATCTTTCATCCCAAATCCCTTTTATTTAACGCATGAGGACATCTCCATGTCATAGAAACCACCTCATGTAACTCTTATTCAATATGAATATCCCTCTCCCTCTTATATCAAGATGGGAGGATACTTTTTTTGGATATAAGGATAGGATCCTACATTAATGTGAAGAGATGTCCATTAATATTGATAAAACTCTAGACATTTCTCTTTCTTTATGATTTACTATCACATTTATGATTCTGGATGAGATTCTACTTTATGCAGATGATCCTTCATTATTTATTAGCATCCAAATAGGTTATATCCAAGTTAAATGAGCCTTGATAGATGAGGTTTTTAGCACCTATGTCTCTTCCCTTGATTTCATTAAGACTCTTCAATGTTTTGAATGCAATCTTAAGTCTACACATAACACATGCCAAGGATATGATATCAAATGCCTCCTTTAGGGTGTGTGTGGATTCCCATTACTATCCCACCTGTTACTATTTATGTGAAGGTGATTATCTTCAACTTTACCCTTTCATATAACATCTTGCTTGGTAGACTGTGGACTCATTATATGCTAGCTATCACCTCTTCTGCTTGTTAGTGCATTAAATTTACTCATAATGGATCCATTTATAGGATTCAAGGAAACACTAACCCTTGGAATTTAGAACAATTCTAGGATCATGGTGTCTTCAAGATTCTTACTCTTAAGCCTTTGCCTAGTGTTCCATTCTATGATTCATAGCATTTCAACTTTCTTGTCAACTCAGCTAGAGGTTATAATGGGCATCCTGAGCTCATTAGTAACATTCCTCCCAACCTTTTGGACTCAAATGATAATTAGACCAATGAGATTAACTTAAAGATCAAAACTTCTAATCTGTCACCTCATCTCATTTTGTAGTTGTTATCTCAAAATCTTACACCCTAGAAGAGGGTTGTTCAGGCCTCCTCTAGATTTGGGTAATGTTGGGACATTTCCAGGCCTATGGGTGTGCCTATAAGTGGAAATGAACCTCTAGGTTGAAAGGGATAGCATGTATTTGATTTTTATGAAATAAAACTATTGAACCAGTTTGTATGAGTAAAAAGAGTTAGAAGTTGGCATAAGTGAAAAGCCTATTCTAAAATGGTGATACACCAAGAATTAGTATCCATATGTATTCCTTATAATTATGCACAATATAATATAATATATTATATAACTCAATCTCTAGAAAATTCTAGCATAAGTATTTTAATGTAGAGACAAAATGAATGAGATCACCTAAGGTAAATAACTGGAAAAGATAACCTATATTGTCCAAAAAAGGGTTACACATGTGCAAAATCTCATACATCTAAAATGCACTCTACATGACCTATTAGATCAAATATTTTCTCAAAATCAAAAAGGATAGAGAACAAAAGGATAAAACATCACTTGTTATCACTCTGGGTCTCTTACATGCCTAGACAAATATATAGAACTTAGAAAGAAAATAGACTTATGCTTCTTTGCTCAAAGGAAAGAAAATGATAAAACATTCCAATAGGGATTCACCATACTATCTATGGATGATAAAACAAGAGCCCAAGGGTCCTATTTATAGCAAAATAGGGAGAGAAGAGAGAGATCCTAGGTGCCAAAATAAAAGCCTCTAAAATGTTTTGTAGTCACCATCTTGGTGAAACTGATTAAAACTATTCTCTCATTCAGTTGGAGTTTGTTGTTCTCTTTGGTTTACCCTATTAAAATTACCAGGATCATGACAAAATCAATGGTGAGATGACCCTCCATAATAAATGGCTTAGATTGATACTGTAAACCTTAGATTATTCTTGAAATCTTTCATGTTTTACACTGTAGACCCATTCATGCCTTCTAAATGGTTTTACTTATAAACCTATAAGTCAAGCATGTTGGGAAACCAAATTTGCATTATCCTTTCCCTTTTGGGTTTGTTATTCTAATTATTAAATTCATAATCAAATCTTTTTGGGAAACCTAATTTGCATTGTAGAGTCATTTAGGTTTTCTCAGTGACTTTACTCCTTACTTGCTCTTTTAGGTTCTTTGATTTCTTCTACTTATAGAATTCATAAATCAAGCATGTTGGGAAACTTGATTTACACTGTAGAGTCATTCAAATTTTCTTAGTGACTTTACTTCTTATTTAAAGACTTTAGGCATGAATTTGATGTCCTACAACATGTCACTAAGTTGTAGCCCAATGGCTAGTTGGCTACCCTAAATTTGATGTCCTATGGCATGTCACCTCCTTAAATCCTAATGGCTATTTGACCACCCTAAATTTTGCATCCTAAAACACATCAACTCCTTGAATCCCAATGGCTAGTTGGTTGTATCAAATTTGACATCCTGCATCATGTCATGGGGATCCATTTGGGTTGGGCTTATGTTTTGAAGAATTTTATTGAAGTAATTCCTTCAAATAATTTATCTGAAGCAATTTTTCCTAAAAGACAATGGCTAGTTCCTTCGAGAAATTTCCCAAAGGACACTTGGGAAAGTGTCCTTCAAAAAAAAATTGAAGGATACTTAGGGAAGGCACAAAGTCCCTTTGCTAAATTTTGAAGGACATTTCCAAAGACAAAGTGCCCTTTGTAAAAATTTGAAGGGACACTTGGGCTAAAAATTTCCCTTCAAAAGTTTTCGTAAGGGTCACTTGGACAACAAAGTGCCCTTCAAAAAAGTCCAAAGGGACACTTGAGCTGAAAAGTTCCCTTCAAAACTTTTTTGAAGGGTCACTTGGATAATAAAGTGCCCTTTAAAAAAGTTTTAAGCGACACTTGGGCTAAAAAGTGCCCTTCAAAACTTTTTCAAAGGGTCACTTGGACAATGAAGTGCCCTTCAAAAAATTCCAAAGGGAAACTTGGGCTAGAAATTTCCCTTTCGAGCTTTTCTGAAGGTCACTTGGACAACAAAGTACCCTTCAAAAAAGTTTTAAGAGACACTTGGAGGGGAGGTAAAGCAAGGAAGGCCCTTTATAAAAGTTTTGAAGGGCACTTAGAATGGAAGTGGCCCTTTGGAAACTTTTCTAAAGGGCACTTCAAGACAAAACAAAACAAGAAAAGCTAAGACAAACAAGGCAAAGGGAAAGAACAAAGAATATGTGAGAAGAGCCCGAACTAGGAGAGGCTAAAAGGAAAAGACAAATAAAAAAGCAAGAAATCAAACACAAAAAATGAGCAAGGGACAAATGAAAAGAGCCAAAGGAAAAACACAAACTAGTCATGCAAAAAATGGTCAACATTTTAGCAATTTATAGGGGAGGCATGCATGTTGTGTCATAAGACTAGTCACCTAAATCCTTCCATTGGGCATGGAGTCACATAAGGCAAACAAGAGTTGAAAGAATAATCCATGGCCAGACACACAAGCTAGAAAGACACACACACAACCAACTAAAGGAAACAAAACACTAGAAAGAGAAATATTATGCTCTAAAGCACTTAGGGAAAAGAAACACACCAAAAAAAGGTATATACAAGACATGGACAATAAGGTTCAAAAGCAAGGCTTCAAGTGGATTCTATTCAATAGAACAGGTAGTTCTTCTCCATCCATTTTGGATAGTTGAAAGGATTTTCTTTGCTTGCACTTGTTGATGATGTAAGAACCACTCCACAAAGTATTAAACTTTGTATTTTTGCCTAGTTTTTCTCTATTTCATCCCATTTAAAGACCAAGTCACCTTATTTGAACACTATTTCCCTTTCCCTTTGTCAAAGGATTTCTTCATGAGAACTTGATGGTGTTCTAAAGCTTTGTGTGTATCATATCTTGCCTCTTGTAGCTGCATTAATTCTATCAATTTGATCTCCATGGGAGTGTTTTCAAATAATTCTAGCTATTATACAAGTTCCAAGGTAAGGATCTCTTATGATATGGATAGCCTATCTTCTCTCCCATAGACAAGTACAAAGTGAGAATTACCAATTGATTTCTTGAGTGATTATATCTACCCATAAAGTTGTCTTCAACTTGTTATCCCATGATCTTTGATTAGTTTCTAGTTTCCTCTTGATGATCTTGATGAGCTTATTACTGGTAGACTCAACCAATCCATTACCTTGAGGGTAGTAGTTGGATGAGGTAGTCAGATGAACTCCACTCTTTGCTACCCAATCAAAAGTTGTAGCACTTATGAAAGTAAGTGAATTATCTAAGATGATGATATGAGGATCTCTAAACCTTATTATAATGCTATCATATAACTCCAATATGGAATTTTCATTTGTTTCCTTCAAAGTAATAGACTTTACCCATCTTGTGAAGTAGTCTGTAGTAATTAATATCCATTTATCCATTTATGTCCAACCCTTGATAGAGGGTTGATCATGCCAATGAAATCAAGGCCCCGTTACATGAAAGGCTAGTCCACTTGGATAGGATTTAATATAAGGGAAGCAAGCTTTTGTTTTCCAACAAATAAATTACATTGGGTACAAACATTAGCCTAATGATAACAGTCCTTAAAAAGACTAGACCAATAGTAACTAGCCCTCATTATTTTTACAGTTGTTCTAGGAAAGAAGTGACCACCATCCACACCATTATTGAACTTTTCTATTAGCATATAAAATTGGTCATTGTTAATGCATATTAGTAAAACATTGATCACATCCTTCTTAAATAGAATTCCATCCACAAGACAATAAAGAATAGCTTGCAGCCTAAAATACCTTATGTAGGACTTGTTTAAGCCATTGGGACACTCACCATTTTGAAGAAAACTAATGATTTATTGTGTCAAAATGTAATGAAATTACTTAAATATTTACATAAAAATATTTTATATTTCACAGAATGAGAGATTACATAGTCATAATTGATAGTAAAATAGAATACTAGATAATATAGCAAAGCCACTTCAAGGGGGAAACCTCCAAAACAATGTGCTAATAGCATAATACCTTACATGATACTTAAAGACTAACCACTACCTCCTATATATAGTCTACTTAGCCAAGGTTATTCCATAGGCTAACCTATCTAAGAACATAGAAAAATGTAACAAGTAAATAAAAGAGGTATGTAAGCCACAAGTCAACCACACATATCCATAGACACACCAATGGTTAAGGGAATAACAAGCCCTTCACCTTATAAACAATGTTGTCCTTAATTTTTTGGAAATTTTAGATGCTACTACATAAATGCTTCATCCTCCCAAGTGGTATCTTCACATGGCATATTCTTCCATTGATCAGGTATTCTATAATTGCTCTAGAATGTAGTTGCTTGGTGCACCATTGAAGGATCACCTCAAGATCAAGAATAATTTTACCTTCCTCATCCAATTCTAGTAATTTTGTTTGAATGGTAACTCTATGTCTAATTAATTTTTTTAGGCATGATACATAAAATACTAGATGTAAGTTAATGGATGAAGGAAAATCTAACTTGTAGGCCACATTGCCAATTTTTTGCAAGATCTGATGAGGCCCATAATACTTAGGGGATATCTTGTTATCTTTTTTGTATTGCTTCAATGACATCTATTTGTATGGATATAAGTGAACAAGACCTAATCACTAATGTCAAAATTCCTCTCACTTATATGTTGATATGGTTGTTTCTTCATGCGATTCTTGGTCATAGCTAAATTTTCACACAAACTTGCAAGGACCTCCTATTGATGGTGAATATGTTATTCAACTACATGAACCTTAGGATGGACCTTCAAGGTTGAAGTAATGGATGGAGGGTGGTATCCATATAGTGCCACAAAAGGAGACATTTTGGAATAACTATGAATAAAATTATTATACCACCATTCAACAAGTGGTAGCCAATGAACCCATTTATCCTATTTATCAGAAACAAAATAATAGAGATATCCTTCTAGACATTTGTTGACTACCTCAATTTATCCATTAGATTGAGGATGATAGGATGAACTATGAGCCAATTGAGTGCCTAAACATGTAAATAACTCAGTCCAAAAATTAGTAGTAAAAATGGAATTTATATCACTGACAATGATCTTAGGGGTCTCATGCAGTTTTTGAACTATATTGAGAAAAGTAAAAGCTACTATAATAGAAAAAAATGGCTGGGATAATGAATAAAAATGATCATATTTACTAAGATGATCTACAATAACCATGATAATGTTTTGACCATCAGATCTTGGTAACCCTGTAATAAAATCCATAGAGACCTCTTCCCAAGACTAGCTAGGGATAGATAAAGGTTGTAAAAGACTTTGAGTTTTGATGGTTTTGATTTTATTTTTTTGACAGATCATACATTCAGCCACATATTTTTGGACATTCCCCTTGAGACCTTCCCAAAAAAAATGTTTCTTGATCCTGTGATAGGTTTTCAAGAATCTTGAATGACCCCCAATTAGAGTTGCATGAATTTCTTGAAGGATTTTTTGTTTAAGAAGATAATTCTTACATAGGTACATTTTATTTTTGTACCATACTACATTACCTTTCCATGTGAATTTTTCAAATCCATCTAAATCTTGTTGAATATTTTGACTCAAATCATGAGTAGCACTATCATGTTCTAATTCTAATCATGCTTCCTTTAGCCAATCTGCCTGTAAAATGGTTATGGCACATAGCAATGCCTCAACTAATTCATATTTTCTAGATAGTGCATATGTCACCACATTATCCTTGCCTTTTGTGTAGATTATTTAAAAATCATATTTTAGCATCTTAGTTACCCATTTCTATTATTCTTCAGATGACAACCTTTGTTCTAAAAAATATTTAAGACTATCATGATCAATTCCTAAAAGTGATGACCCATCAAATAAGGTCTCCATTGTTTGACTACATGTAAAATGGAAATCATTTCCTTCTCATAGATGAGCTTGTGCTGATTTTTACGCTTGAGTTGATTACTTTCAAATGCCATTGGTCTACCTTATTACATGAGTACAACACCCATACCATACCCAGATGCATCACATTCAACCATATAAGTATAAGAAAAATTAGAAGTGGTCAAAATTGGATTAGTGGACATAGCCAATTTTAATTGTTCAAATGTCTAGGTAGCTACATAAATCCACTGAAAAGAGTTTTTCTTTAACAAAGAGGTAAGTGGGGCTGTAATACTACCATAATTTTTAACAAATCTATGGTAATAACTTGTAAGTCCCAAAAAACCCTGAAGTTGCTTGGGTGTCTTAGGAATTGACTAGTCCACCATTGCTTGGAATTTTTTAAGATCCACTTTCACTCTTTCATAAGACACTAAATGACCCAAATATTCAACCTCACTAGCCCCAAAAGTACATTTGGAAGTTTTGGTATATAATTAATTTTGGTACAAAATGGAGAGTCCCTATTTCACATGTTGCAAATGGTCTACCCAATTTTTACTATAAATGAGGATATCATCAAAGAATACCAAAACAAATTTCCTAAAAAATGGTTTAAAAATAGTATTCATCAAAATCTAAAAGTAGATGATGCATTTTTTAGGCCAAAAGGCATAACCAAAAACTCATAATGGCCCTCATGAGTCCTGAAAGTAGTTTTGGGTATGTCTTCATCATGGATCCTGATTTGATGATACCTAGAATGTAGATCTAATTTGGTAAAACAAAGATCACCATTCAATTCATCTATAAAATCATCAATTATAGGAATTGGAAACTTATCTTTGATAGTGTACTTGTTGAGTTCTCTATAGTCAGGGCACATACTCCAAGTGTCATCTTTCTTTCTCACCATGATAAATAGTGATGAGTATTCACTTTGGCTATGGAAAAAGTTCTTACACCCAACATATCTTGTATTATATTTTCAATTTCACTTTTTTGGGCATAGGGATACCTATATGGCCTGATGTTGGGTGGTGTACTTCCAAGAAAAAGTGTGACAACATGATCATGCATGTGGCTAGGTGGAAGTCATTTTGGAAGGTCTCATAAAATAACATAATGATAATCAATTATTTGTTGCATATAAAGAGGTGGAAATGGTTGAGTTGGTTGTAATTCCATAAAAAATAAGGAGCTACAAATCCCTCAGCACCCTTATGAAGATTTTTTTGTCATTTGATGGAAGCTAACAAGTTGGGATGATTTAGCCTTTAATCCTCTTAGGTCAAATGTCCTATCTTCAAAATAAAAATTCATCTCAATAGTGCCCAAAGTGGTGAGCCATTGGACTCCCAAAACAATATCATCTCCACCCATTAGAATAGAAAAAATAAGAGAATATAATAAGTAGTCTCCCATGGTCAAATTCATAATATGACATTTTATTGAATAGTTGATAGTACCACCATCTACAATCATAACCTAAAATTCCAGAGTTGGATAAATGAAATAGTTAAAACAAGAAGCCAACTTACTATGGATGAAGTTGTGTGTGCTCCCAAAATCAATCAAGATAGTGACCTTATATTTCTTAAGTAAACCCATCGCCTTAAGAGTTTGGGGAGTACTAATACTTGACAGGGAATGGCATGAAATAATAGGCTGAGAATCTTTAGATTCCTCCCAAGAACTTCTATATTCACTTCATGTACTTTTGCATCATATTCATCATCATTGGCACCTTCAATGTAAAATATTATTTTTAGCACAATGATGGTATCTACTCCATTTTCTATCACAAATATAACACAAGCCTTTGGCTCAATTCTCCTCAATTTATCATTGTGTTAATCTAGTGGGTTATGGAAATGATGGTGCCAGAAAGTTGTGATCATGAACAATAGTGAAAGTTTTCCTTTTGACCATCTCTTTTTCTTCTATCACACATTCCTTAAGGATAACTTTTGATATAGATGTTGGGATAAACATTCAAACATTTTATTAGATGTTATCTTTAAGGCCACCCAAAAATAGATCTATCAAATTTTTCTCAATGATATTTTCCACCCCATAAAGAGAGATTCTAAAATTGATGAATATAATCCGTCAAATGCCCTATTTATCATAGCTTGGCTAATTAGCTAAAATAGTTTTCAAAGACATTATTTTGATAATGAGTTGTCAACTTCTCAATAAAAATAGTCCCTATAATAAGAGCACCATTCTTTTTCTTTTGAGCACATAACCAGTGATACCAAATGAATTGCTTAGGTTCCATATACAAGGATGCCACCATCACCATCTAAGAACTAAGGGTTTGATGCATCCCAAATAAACTCTTAATTTGGTTAATCTAAGTGAGAGGATCCTTACCATCAAACTCACACATGTACACTTTCATCAACATCAGCTTCATAATAGTATAGGAGTTGTTGAGAGGAGGATTTGAATGTTGAAGTGGAGGATTGTTAGGTTAAACTGAGATGTGAGGGTAGCCAATTACATAATGATATGTTTTAATTCACTATGAACTCCATTAATCTTTTCATGCATCCTTGAAACATCAGCTTGGACTGCAACAAAGTCATCATGACTCAACAAGTTTTTTATGTCCTCTTGAAGCTAAGAAATCATTAAATCTAAAGTTCCAAACCATGTCATCAACAGAAGGAGTCTTAGGATTTTTTAGTGCCCCTTTTCTTCCTTGAGTTGAATTACCTACCATAAATAAACCTTAGGAGGGTTTTGACCCCAAAAAAAAGTGTACCAAGAAATGGTACCATTACAATCACCTTGTCAAGATGAACTGAATGATTACCTTTCCAAACTGGAGTAAAAATTTTGGTAACAAAAAAGTGTACCAATAGAATACACCATTGTGATCACCTCACTGAGATGAATCCAACTACTGCAAGTGTACAAAGAGGGAAAAAAATCTAAACTTTTTTTAAATATTTTTTTTCAAAAAATCATTTCGAGCAATACTACGCTGACAAAAAAATTAATTCTTCCTAGATTGTAATTTATTATTTTTGATTTCACTACTCCCAAAAGCCATGCCTCACTATATCCAAAAAAAATTCCACAAGAAACTTTCCCAAATTGAAGCTCTAATACCACTTATAATGAAATTACATTGATATTTACATAGAAGGATTTTATATTACACAAAATGAGAAATTACATAGTGATAATTGATAGCAAAATATAATACTAGATAACATAGTAAAGCCACTTTGAGGGGGAAACCTAAAAAATAATGCACTAATAGTAGAATGCTTAAGATGATGCTTAAAGACTAACCAATACTTCTTATATATAGTCTACTTAGCCAAGGTTATTCCATAGGCTGACTTATCTAAGAACATAGAGAAATGTAACAAGTAAATAAAAGAGGTATGTAAGCCACAAGTTGGCCACACATATCCCTAAACACACCAATGGTTAAAGAAATAACACCAAATTTGATTTTGCATTTGATCAGCTAGCTAGTCTTGAATTTGATTCACCAAGGCTTGCTCTTTTGGCTCTTGAAAGTTAGATGCTAAGTGCTCACAAAAACCTCTTCCTCTTACTAGGCTAGTTACCTTGATGTCAATGTCATATTCCATCACCTTCATGATCCATCTATCTCTCTTCTCATTAAGATCCCTACTTAGGAGAAACTACCTGGTGCTAGGATGGGAGACCATGACATGGATCTTGTTGTTGGAAACCATATGCCTAAAAATTTTCAAACCAAAAATGATGGTTAAAGATTTTTACTCAAAAAAATAATATCTCACTTCATATTCTTCGAAGCCTTTGCTGAAGAAAGCAATTAGATACTCAACATCTTCATCATTATTTTGCATAAGCATAGCTGAGATTGTGTCAAGGTTAGAAAAAGTATAAATAATAAAATACTTAGCAAAATTTGGATTTAAGAGAGTGGGAGATGCTTTAATTTCTTTCTTTATTTCCTCAAATCTTCCTTTACCTTCCTTTGTCTAAGTAACAACTTGGTTCTTTTTTATCATGGATGTGATAGGCTTTACCACAATTTCAAAGTTTGGGATAAAGCTCCTTACAAATTTTATTTTTCCTAAGAAACTTTGTAGCCTTTTTTTGTGTTGAGGTAAATACAAGCCTAGAATAACTTCAATCCTTTCTAGGTCAATAGATGATCCTTATTTTGAAACAACATGACCCAAAATCTTACCTTCATGGACAACAAAGATGAACTTCTTTAGATTGAGGGATATGCTGTACTCTCTACACTTCTCAAACACTTGCCTTAAATGTAATATATGATCAGAATAATCCTTTGAAAAAATGGTTATATCATCAAGTAAACAAGCAAAAACTTATTGATCAAACCTTTGAAAGCCATGTTCATTTTCCTTTAAAATGTAGCTCCAGCATTGGATAAACCAAATGGCATCTTCTTATTGGCAAAGGTCTCCCACTTGGTGGTGAAGGATATCTTGAATTGATCCCCTTCATTTACCAATATTTGATTATAACCTGAATAACCATCAAGAAGTGAGAAATGTTAAGAACCTAAAACAACTTGAAAAATTTGTTCCATGGAAGGGAGTAGGTAATGATCCTTGAGAAACACTTTGTTTAGATCATGAAAATCTACATAAAGTCTAATTTCTCCATTCTTCTTTAAAAATATTATAAGTTTGGCTACCAAAGTTGAGTGCTTGATAGGAAAGATAATCCTAGACTCAATCAATTTGGTCAGCTCTTTTTTCATGAGTTCTTCTACATTGGGGTTGATAGGCCTTTAATTTTGTCTTATCAATTTATCTCCATGCTCCAAATCAATGGTGTGATGATCTAGACTTGGGTCAAATCCATTCAATTCCTTGTATTCCTAGGAAAATATGTCATGAAACTCTTTGCATGATGCAATAAAAGCTTCCCTCTCTAGTTGAGAACAAGCCATTCCAATCTTCAAAAGTTTTGTCTTATAAAATTACAACTCTCTCATAGTTTTCTTCTTTTGTTGACATGCTCATTATTTAGTTCTATTTTTTTCATCCTCATTGAAGACACTTACCAAATTAATCATCCACTTTCATATTTTATTTGTCTTTAGCTGTATAATTTCTCTTCATAATGATCATGCAACTTATTTTGATTTCTTGAAGAGAAGACTGCCACATTTTACAATAATTGTGTAATGTGTTTAGAAATTTTAAACACTAAACATGAAAATTCATTATCTAGAATGGAGGTCTCAAAATGATCTTGATATGGGATTCATCCTTCTCTTGTTCAACATCAGCAATTGAGTCAAAAGGTGTTCCTATTACAGCTAATCTATTAACATGCTTGTTCAAGTCTCTTGGTATGGGTTGGATGTTAAAGGCATCAAAATCCTCAAGTAGATCCCATAACCTATGCCTGTAAGACTTTATAAATGGGTTCTTGGCTATATCTTGACTTCTCACTTGATGAATGACTAGATCACTATCTCCATAAACTTTCAAAAGCTTGATTTCTATCTTCTTTTCCCATTGGAAACCATGAACTAAGCCTTGATATTTCTACATGTTGTAAGTGAAGCTAAAGTGAAACCTATAAGAAGAGTATTAATGATAATTTGATGGGGGAAATAACATGACACTAGATCTTGTGCCTACTTTTCTCCTTGAACCATCAAAGAACATTTCCCACATGCCATCAAGCTCATGATCTTCATTGGTGAGTGAAGGAATTGGGACGTCTCCTCATGCATGCAGTAAACTCCCAAATTAGTTTTCTCAATGAAAGTGTAACAATCAAGGATATGTGTTTTAGTGTTGTAATTGTAAATATAGAGGTCAAAAATACCTTCAAGAGGAGAAGATGTTTCACTATTCAGGACTGTTTCTTCTGCTTTACTGATTAGACATTTTTTATTTGTCATTATCTTTAAGTATGGCTCAATGTGAAACCTTTCTAAGGGTTGAGTCCTTATGATTACCTTCATTCCATAACTTGTATTTTATGCTATAAATGACCAATTATCAAAAATTTATCCTCCTATCTTGGTTGTAAAGTCCCTAGACAAGTGTAAAGCAAAGTGTGTTAGAAGGTCCACCACCACAATAATTTGCATGATAAAAAAGCTTGGGAAACCATGTAAAAACACTTATATAACTTTGACCAATTCTACCATATTGGTTGGATTTCCATCTAGCTGTAACACACCTTTACTATGTGGCTCATAATATAAACCTAGCTTATCAGCCACTACTCTAGGCATAACAATAGTGCTTGTTCCACTATCCACAATATAATTGTGGACCAACTTATCTCCCATAATGAGTGTGAGGTATAAGGGTGGAGGATTTTTAGCTTTAGTATAAGGCTCCAAAATATGATTTGGAGAATTTGTGAGAGCCAAAAATATGATGATTTGAAGATCGAGGAACCACCTACATGCTTGCTAACTACTCTTGCAAAATCTCCTTTTGACTAAGTATATGTAGAACCTCCCAAAGGGATATGCTTATCTTAGTGCTCTTTAATTAGTCCAAAATATTTAGAGATGGATTATTCACTTTCTATTGAATTTTTCATGGTAATAAAGGATTTATTGCCTGCCATGTCACAATATTAGTAGCTGCATTTACATTTTGATTTTATTGAGGAACATGGCTTGTAGAAGGTGTAGCACTTTTATTGGCACTTTATGGCCTTAGAGAGGAATCACTTGGAACTATTCATGGCTCCTAGCATTCTCCCAATGATCTCTTCTTGGCCCTTATATTGGTTTTAATTGACATGCCTTTAGTCAACATGAAATCATTTATTACTTGAAAATTCATCATTCCCACATTTGGGCTACTACCTTCTCCAAGACTATCCCTTTAGTTGGGACATGCTTCTTCTACTATCATGTAAGGAATAGATTCTTCTTATGTAGTCAAAGAATAGTTGGTTCCTCCATCACCATGTGTAAACTAACCTTGAGTATTCCCCCATTGGTCCACATAATCTTCTCCTAGCACTAGATTTACATGAACTGGAATAATAGCCTTTACAGGAGGAGTAGAATTTAGATTATATGTATTGGGCTGCCTATTGTAATCTTGTTGATTTTTTCCTCTCCCTTGATAATTGTATTGGGATGGAGCTCTATATCCTTATTGAGGATAATATTGTGCATTAGGAGGAGCAATTACCTGATATTGAGCTTGTTTGAGTTGAGCTCTTAATGATCTAATTTCTTCATCCTTATCCACAATGTTATCCACCTTCTTGGGAAAGGCTCTTGGATTCACATTGACATTGGGAACTTGTGACATGCTTGGATATTCAACTAAATTATGGGATAGAAAAGGCATGGAAACTATTGGAGGGAATCTTCTATCCTGAATCAAGTTATTCTTAGCCTCAATTGCTAGCTCATATGTACTTGGAAGATTTAATCCTCTCATTGACTGCAACATAACAAAAACATCAATACCAATCCCTTTTGAGGTATGTTGAGAATATAAAGCTAGGAGGAGGTCTCATGGTTGGTGGTAGACTATACCATGTTTTTTGAAATCTCTCATTAAAATCTCTTATGGATTCATTTGGACCTCTTCTTATTACATTCAGTTAATGTATTAGGGAAACATGATCACTCTTATTTTTGAATCTTATCACCAATAGGTCTTCAAAAGCATCTCAGCTTGTAATGTAACCCCCATCCAATGTTTTATACCATTCAAGTGCTTTGCCTTTTAAGGACATAGCAAGTAGCCTAATGTCTATGTTGGCCCTAGTAAAATTATGGAAATTATAGAAATTAAAGATGTCTCTAATATGTTTAGATGGGGTAATAGGACCCTCTCCATTGAAACTAGGAAGATTTTTGGTATTATTTGGAAGGATGGGGTCATATGTAGGAAGCTCTACTGGGTTTTGGGTATTAAAATTAGGGAAGGGTTGATGTATATCTATCTCTCCCCTTTCTCCCATTTCTCTTCTTCCCATATGATCCTCTATTTCTTATTTTTATTCAACTTCTTCCTCTCCTTGAACTTATTCAACCTATTCTACTTCTTCCCCAAAACCTTCGTTCCAAGGATTTAATAGGGATAGGAGTGGTTTAAGGTGTTGTTCTTCAAGAAAATATTTAACTGAAGGGGTTTGGTCAAAAAATCTTAAGGACCTTGAGAGGACCATGTAGGATAATGTATAAAATTTGGTTTAGACTAGAGATTCACACCCTTTTGGAGTTGTAAAATGTTATGTTAGGGTTATTTCTATACTTTAGGCCTATCAAGACCAACATTCACCTTGACTTAGCAATAATTCAAGTCCCATCAGGCATGCCAGAACTGTTATCTCCAAATCTTTCACCCTAAAAGAGGGATGTTCAGGCCTCCTCTAGATTTGGGTAATGTTGGGACATTTTTAGGCCTGTGGGTGTGCCTATAAGTGAAAATGAACCTCTAGGTTGAAAGGGCTAGCTCCCTGTATTAGCTTTTTATGTAATAAAATTGTTGAACTAGTTTTTATGAGTGAAAAGAGTCAAAAGTTTAAATAAATGAAAAGCCTAGTCTAAAATGGTGATACACCAAGAATTAGTATCCCTTGCTCATTTTTTGTGTTTGGTCTCTTGATTTATTATTTGTCTTTTCCTTTCGGCCTCTCCTAGTTTAGGCTCTTGTCCTTTGTTCTGAGCCTAGTCTATAGAAAATGGTCTATAGTAGCTTCTTGCTTCATTATAGCCTCATTATTGCAAGCCTCCTTATGATGACACTTACTTAGTATTAACCAAGATGAGACACTCTATTCACCAAGATTCCTATGATATTAAGGTCATCTTCACTTATGTCATCGATCTCCATACTCTAGATTATGATGATGGCTATTCTTTAAATGATCCTCTTTTAGTGGCCTCGTTCAGGCCCATGATGTTGAGATTGTTCATTAGCACTCTTATTTACTTGAATATTTTTGTGTATATTATCATTCTCTTTCATTTCTAGTTCCTAATTCTTGCATAATTATTCTTTATCATAGGGTAGAGATAGCATTGATACCTCTAGTTTATATGAAACCACTTAGGACCATGATCTTGGATCATGTTATGATTGGACCTTATTACTTTACTACACATAAAGTAGTCTTCCTTAGAACTTATACAAATCCCACCCCTCCTTAGTAGGGATAGCTATAGTTAAGCTTATTTCTTTTTCTAGTCTAGTTGAGTCGATTTCCTTTCCTACTATTGTTGAGCCTCTTCCTGCTTCTCCTCTTAGTGCTTCTCCTATTAAACCTAGTTCTACTCCTTCTCCATCATCACCCTCCCTTGATGATGGTTTACTTTCACTACCTAAGATGGATCCTTTTCCCACCAAATAGGCTGATGAGTCCTCTTTAACTACTTCCACTCCTATTTCACCTCCTTCCATGAGTGCTCCTAAAACCACTCACAAGCATATATATTACTTCCATAGGATAGATAATCACTCTTATACCTATTGTCATAAGTTGTGACAATACCTTACATCCTTCTTCCCCATCATTTGACAAATCCATGCCTCCTCCAAAGGTACTTGAAAATTTATCTAAGTATGGTGAGGTATATTGTCTATGGCACCTATGTGGCAAGCATCACACTAATTGCTACCACATTATTCAACAACATCTTATATATCACTTTATATCACTACTTGGACCTTATACTATTCCTTCTATAGGTCATTCCCATAAGAAGGTTCCTCCTCCTTGCATGGATCCACCTCTAGTGGTTCTATCACCTCATGTGGTCCCTTCACCACCTTTTGTTCCTTTACCTATAATTCCTTAACCTGTGGATCTTCCCTCACCTATGGATACTTCTCTACCTATGAGTCCTCCACCTATGAGTCCACCTATGGATCCTTCACCTGAGAATCCTTCTTCTCTAGTAGATCCTATTTTCATGCATTCTCTTGACTAGTCTTTACTTGACTTTCCTCCTTAGCATGATCCTTCAAACATTATTACTTTTTCATATGAGGATATTAGAAGAGAAGTATTTACCTAATATTCACTAAATATTGATGAGACCTTAGTAAGAGTATGCATTTAGATTCATAGAGACTTATCCAATGTATTGGATAATGTGTGTGGATAGATTTACTAGTATTTATGAGCACATACATGGTGCTTACTCATTTATGTTTGGATTGGATGTGTGCTCCAATATTTTTTTCTATTTTGATTATATCATTTGACATTATTTAAAATTATTTATTATCTTATATCATGTTTCTCCTTATTTTTATACTATAGTTATCTTATGTTATTGTTTTTCATTTTGAATATACTTGTCATTTCCTTATCATTGCTATTTTTCCCTTATCATTGCTTTCCTTTCCTTTAGAGTTTTTCTCAAAACTCTTCCCTTGTATCTTCATGATTGTTTGCTTTATTTTATTTTTCATAGATAGTTGTCATGGTGACTTGGTTATATCTACCCTCTTCCCTTTGATTAATATCTCCTATTACCATGTGATTAGTTAGCAATAATTTTTTCTCATTACTATTTCCTTCACCAGTCCTCCTTTGGATTTCCTTTTTCCCTTCTTCCTTTTTCCACAAACTAACCATATACATGGTTGAGACTTGAGATCACATGCTTATTTCATTGTCAAGCCTAAGTGTTCTAGTTATTATTTTGTCTTGGGTCACTTAGCTTTCTTTATCCTTAGCCTACATCTCATTCATGTGTATCCTTATCTCTCTCATGATTTATCATTCCAAATCTATATGTAGGAGGAATCTTAAAAAATCCTTCAAGATAGAGTTAAAAGCCAAATCATTTGAACAAAAGGAAATCAAAAGGAAAAAATATTAAATATTCTGAAAAGTCTAATCACACTAAAAGACATGATTCAAAACACATCTCCTTCTTCTAGTCAAAGCTCAAACTCTATAGTTGGCCTTACAGTAGAGCTAATGTCCTTTGGGTTGTGGTAGGCTAGTAGACTAGAAGAGGAGAATAAAAAAAATCTTTTAGTGCTACCCACTTTCTCATCTAAGTACCCAATCTTCGTAATAGACTGACGACTCTATAAGGGGTCCTAAGGAGTGGGAAACATGTTGTGGGAAGGTAGGTCCATTTTACTTTACTTTGTACCAATCTACCATCATGAGTTGATCTTAGTAGAACATCTATTTTTCTATAAATCTTTGTGTCTATAACAAGTGGGCTTCCTTTGTACATAGACAACCACTAGTCACTTAGTGTCTTCTCATGTCCTTAGTATGCCTCTTGCTTCATAAGGTCTTATCTTAAGATGCCTAAGTTTTTATTTTTACACTCCCTTATTCATGCCCTTTCTTTCATATTTCCTCGTGGGAAATATTGTTATGCTTATTAATCACTCCCCATGGGATTTCATTTGTGAGTTACTTTGGAAGACCATGGATATGAACCAACATCCTTCATAAATTACCATATTTTCCATCCTATTACATGCATCCTTGATTTACCATCACTTATCCTTCTTATTACCAATCTTGATTTGGTACCCCTTAGGTTTTTATTTTGTGAGTTACAGTATAAGACTGTGGATAGGACCCGACCATCTTCACAAAATTTTCCAATAAATAATTCACCATCCAAAATTACATGTGTCAAATATGAGATAAGATTCGATTAATTATGAGGTTACACATTATTGACATAATCCCATCTTGATATTTAGTATGTTTTATGCTTGCTTCATTTTTATTTCATCTTTTATTTTCTTATTTTCTAAGTGTATGTAAGATTATAACTATTTCTTGAATTTCTCATACTTCACAGCTTGAATTAGTATGATAAATTTAAGTCCAATGTCTTGTAATTTTTTTGTACTTCCCATTGTGATATAGTATAATTGATTGACTTAATTTTGATTGTTTTTATTACCATTTATGCCCTTTTACATACCTTCCATTTTATTACATTTTTTGTCACACTTCCCAATGTGATATTTAGTATGATTTTACTTGTTTTAATTTGGTGCAAAAATATTTTACATTAGCTTTAAAAACAAATCCCCTTTTACCATCTTATTTTCCATTTTCTTGGATCTTTATACTTAGTCATTTTTTATTATTACACATTTCCCCACTTGAACTAGTGTGTCGTGCATTTTTTATTAATTATATATTTCCTATATCATATACAACAAAGCTAAATACATGTGCTAGAAAGAAATATATCCATAGCATCCATGACCTCAACCATAATGAACAAACATAACAACCATCATAAATAAAAAATACACAACCAACACCAATAAGCCAAAATGATACATCATATATATATATATATATACCATGAGTTTGATACAACATATACAACCATTTACAAAGCCTCAACACTAAGGTTGAGCTCCAACATATCTATCTTGTGGCCTAGCCACACTGCCTGTTGAGGCCTCAATTTGACTTATCCAAATGATACAATATAGTGAGAAAGTTTGAGATATCAATCCTTCTACCTATCCCTATAGGCATGCTATCTTCACCTATGCCTACACCAACTCAGTTTGGGTCATTATATATGCCTGAGCCAGCTGAGTCTACATCAATATATATACCTACATCATCTATGCCACTATCTCTAGCTATATATCTTTTTCATCTTTTAAGGCCTACCAGGCTTGTCTCTCACTTAAACCCATCTCTACTAGTGGTTGTACCTCTCTTTCTACACCTATATCTACCTCATTGCCTTGCCAGCTAATCTGAACTAGCTTGCCTAAGCTAGGGTAGATGGTACACTCAGATCCTCTAATATCATGGGGTCATATGGCTATAGAGTCTCATCTAGGATGTCATAAAGTGGTCCCCTCACTAGGGACCCCCATTTCTCCTCCTTATCCTTAGGTATGCCTACAAAATCACACTAGATTGATATTAAATCATTGTCATATCTCATAATATCTATTTATATCTCTCTACTACCAAATAAAAACTTAAGAAATAATTTAACCATATTTATACCTATCTATGTCTCGAATCCTATGATATCATCATCTACATGATTGCCTAGCATAATCTCCCCATCTATGTGGCCTCCTAGTACCTCCTCAGTAGGTCACCTCCTCAACTCAAACTTGGTTGTCATGGATTATTTCTATCTCATCCTCTATCTAAGTGGTCTCTCTAACATCTCCTATAGTGCATCTATGGGATCTTCAAGGATTTTTATATTCTCCACTCTCTCCTATATCTATCACCACCTTATCCTTAGTGGCCATTGTTCATCTCACTATGGGGCTAGTAGTGGTATATATAGTATCTATACCTCTTCCACTTCTTCCTCTACTACTTGTCATGACATGGCCTCAATATTGGCCTCACTATCAGTGGTCCAAGTCCCCTCTTCCCTCATTCTCCCTCACATGTCAATCCCATTGGTTAGGCATCAATATCAATGTCACTGGATGAGGTAGGCCCATCTATCATGACACCTGTGCCATTAGGTGTGGCTCTCTCTACCACAAATAGTATCCAATCATGTCTCTCCTCTTTAGTGCTAGTGAAACTATGTGATAGCTCACCCATGTAGTTGTTATATGCCCATACAAATACCACACAATGTCTTCATATCTCACTAATTATTGCACTTACATGTGAGGTATGGCCCATGCTACCTAGTCCTCCCTAAATATCCATACTTGAGGTAACCCCTCATCAACTATATGGGGAAACCCATATGATTAATACATGGGAAATCTCTCATATATCCATGCTATCAATAGTATGATCAGTCCTATAGTATTTTACCCTTTGACCAACATCTTGAATAAATCATGTATGAGTTGGACCCAGATGAAAAAACCTAGATCATATAATACTCCCTTTTCTATCATCATCCTACTCAAGGCTACCATAAATAGTGGTACCTTGTTATTTGACTTATGATAGAGCATTCACTATGTCACAAGGCTTATAATCACCTTTTATAAGTTTAGAATCTATGATATATACACATCATCCATATTGACTCTCCATCCTCTCAATATCATCTCTGAGCCTATATCCCACATGACTAAGGCTCCCCTCTCCTCTAAGCAATATGATATCCCTATGGTCATTATTTCTCCTATTATGGGTAGCCCAAAGGTGGCATAGACATCCTCTCATGTGTTATCCACCTCTGTCACATGTCCATCCACCTCCCATTTGAAGGTTTTAGTCAACTATTCCTAGCATCCCAAAAACATGACTAATAGGTCAGTATTGAGGGGGATCCTACACATCTCAGATATATCTCCTAGATCTATGGCTACCAATCTAGCTCAATCTCCATGTATCAATCTAACAAATCCAATAAACAAGACACATACACCAACCTCCAGAATCTTGGTCATCTCTATAACCAAGAAATAATAAATGATGTATTGGTCTCTTCATGTCATGTATAATCACAATAAATTCTTTATACATCATATTATTTACAATTTTTAATTAAAAACAATATTAATTTCTATTGCCTTTTTAATTTTATCCTCTTTCTAACTTGTTTGGTCCCTCTTTCCCTCCTTTGGTCATTTCAGGGCATTTTATCCCTCTTTTGGCTTCCTACACACATTTTCAAGCTCATTATAGTTTCTTGGTCAACCTAATTTGACCAAAATTTCCCTTTTTTTGTCATAGTTGACTTCAAATTCCAAGTCAACCCTTTTATTTTACCCTCCTTGGTTCTGAGTTTTCATTTTAGCCCTTACAGACTAGTTCTCATGATGTTTTAGCTTTTTAACCTATAAATTGCACTAGGTTGACCATATGGATTTTACCATTTTCAACCTACTAGGTTGACTTGGTTGACCTAGTATGTTTTATGTGCTAACCTAGGACATTTTATGCAAAATGTGCATTTTACTCATTTTCTTCTTAAACCCTTCCAAACCATTTTTCATCTTCCTATTTTCTACCCTTAGAATCTAAGTTTGTTCAATTTTTACATATATTAATTCATAAAAACAAATTTTATCAAAAATTCACTTAATTTAATACAAATTTCAAAAATTGGTTTAAGATCTGTAGTTGCATACCTAAAGTACACTTGCTGCCACCTCTAGGTGTCCTCCTCATCTAGCCTATCATTCCCTCACCATCCTAGCCTTGTCTAGTCTTATAGCTATCTATTATCTCTTTAAAAATTAAAAATTCCAAATGAATTCTCTTTTTCCCTATTTAAAACCAATTTTTAGCAATTCAATTCTTTCATTTATTTTCAAGTAGATTCCTTGTTTTGCCTTTATCTTTGTTTCTACTCATTCATTTTACAAATCTTAAAATGTGTTAGAATCATGATGATGTAGAGATTATTTTCCAATATAAATGTATATCTTCCAAGAAAATGATTTTTTGTTATTTTTTGCACTAACTTCTATAGGTTCGCCTAGTGTACTTTACATTGGACACCTTTTCTTATAGTCTACTTCTTTATCTACAAAATAAGGTAAGTTAAAGGTATTTTTTTAAAATATATTTCTTTCATTTATCTTATTTTATAATTAATTCACCATAATTAGCATTATCATTGTGTTTTATCATGTTCTATCTCCAAAGCACCATCCCATGTTGCACTTACATGACACGTGATGAGATTCGGCTAGGGCACATGTATACACATAATATTTTAAATTTTTATTGATTATTAACACTTCATATCTTTTAGGAACCTATCAAGTCTCAATCTCTCTAAGTACATGCCTTAAGGGGTGCACCAGGAAAGGGGTGGGTAGACCATCAATACTTCATAAGATTGTCATTCCTTTTGCCACTTTCCATCCACACTCTAGCCTCTTAAAACCATTGAACCTAAGATTATATTCTTATTTATACATATTACCATCATTTTCTATATTTTATCCTTCATTTCTTTCCTTATCACCCTTTTGACCTATCAATTGTGTTAGGTTGACTAAGTTGACCTAGTATAGTTTAGGGACTTTCTCTCTTTTTTGGTTTGTTGGCCTCTTAGCTGCCTAACACAAACCTAGAGAGTTAGCCCTAAAAATGTGCTAGGTTGATTGGGTCAACCTAGCATAGTATATATTCTTGAAATATTTTAGGGTAAGTTAATAATATATATAAAAGGTCATTTAACTCCATTTCAATACTTTCCTTGGAGTTTTGTTCTCATCTTGTGGATAAGTCTTTTAGATGCTTGGATAGGTTATGTAGCCTAGAGCTGATTTATCTTAGTTATCCTTAAATATCATGATAATCTCTTATGAATAACCCTAGCCAAGGGGGATATTGAGGCTTAGCAGGTTCATCTTCAAAGGTAAGTATTTCTAACTTTATTCTTCCTTTATAAGAGTAGATAGATATAGCATATATATTCTTCTCTTCCATGTATTAAGATTTTGTATACATTAACATGAGTATATGTATTCTATACATGTTTAGTTTAGCTATTTATTTATTTATTTTTTAACCCCCACTTTATGCCATAAGATTTGGTGTGCACTAGATTAGATTTAATTTTCTTGTTATTAGATTAGTGAAATATTAAATCATAGGACTCTTTTAGAGTTGTATAATTTTGTTTGACTATAGGCTTTGGAACCCTACCTCACATGGTGTGTTGTGACAAGTGATCCCATAATCAGGTTTAGGGTATCCTCACATTGTTAATTTTCTTACTTAACAACTATATGCCCCCAATTAGAAGTGTAGGTGTGCTCTATCCCATCTGATCTAGGATTGATTTATGGACATGATGTATTTTTAATTGCATACACTCTTGGTTCTTAATGATTATTAATAAATTCTAGGCCTTTAATACCTAAACCAATTCCATAAAATATTAGTTTATTAGGCCCTATAACTCCCACAAACTCCTTAGCTTCTCATGCAAAAGGTGTGTATCATGGTGAGCATGTGAAGTCACCTCTCAGAGTAGAGAAAAGGCCTTATAGGTAGTGTCTAGTGCTCTTTGGATAAGGTGATCACTAATAATGCTTCCCTATGGATAAAACTTATCATAAATCTCTCTTAGGACCTGATGGTGATTTGAAATGCCCTCATGACCCTAATTTAGATCTTGCTACCCCTTCCTGATGGCCTTATCTAGTGATGTCAAGAACAAGCATATGTGTATACATAAGATTCATCAATATTTTACTTTATGATGAGTTAAAATACTCTTATATAGTGTGTTAAACATGAATAACTTGTATATGATGCTTTTGAGTCATGGTATGGGCTTGATCAAGCCATTTATCTTTACCCTACATGCAAAGAACTCCTTACTTTGACTTGTAGACCTATCTACCTATGGAAATGACATAAATGACCCCTATTGATGGATCTAGAAGTGTTACTAAGGGATTTTAGGACCCCATCTTACTTTTAAAACTCATTCAATGTGTAATTACCCATCATTCCTTTGATTTAAAGATCAAAACTGCCTGATTTGGCCTAGTTCATATAGTATGACTACTACATGTGTCAAAAAATATGTCATGAAGGTTCTTAGGGGAGTTTATAAGACCTTAAAATTCATTTCAAATCTTAAACTGACCATTTAGATGCATAATTTGGATTCTTTCCTCCATTGGGTAGCTATGAAGGTTTTTCGAGGGTTTAAGAGGTCCATAGATTCTTAATGATTGTTCATAATGTACAAACCCATAATGGGAAACAACTTGCCTTGAATATGGAGTACATTAACCCCATAATTAACCATGATTAGCATGAGCTCCCATGTAAAAGGTTTATCAAGATGTCTATGTGGTGAGAATGTGCTTTAAATGGTTGTCAAGAACTATGTATGTAAGAAAGAAACTTGAGGGGTCTAACAAGACAAGTTTACTACATTTTCTATACTCCAATACTTTATTAAAGGTTTAAATGATACTGAAAACTATCTAAATGTTCATCAAATGAAGAATTGGACCATAAAAGAGTCCAAAAGGATGATTGTGTACTTTAAGGGTTTAAGGTTTGCCTACTTATTTTAGCTCTCAAGGGCATGGTTTTCATTGAAATTTGAGTGTGATAACCTATCAATAGATTTATATAGACTTAAAATCACTTTATTATGATTATCAAATAATCTAATGAAGTTAAAATCTTCTTCCAAACCTATAGACACTTTAATAAGTTTGCTTACTTGTTCTTTGATTATCAATAGATATAGGGTTGACTGTGTCAAAATAGTGATTATTTATACTCATAAATTGACCTATATAAAATAATATATAGTTACAATAACTCATGAGTACCAACCCCACCATTTTTCATACTTGAATTCTACATATAGTGCCTTGTAGGTGTTTTTTACCAAAACTTACCATTAGACTGCCTATGTTTTAAGTCTTAAGTCTAGGTTTTTATTATTTTAACCTTGATGTATAATTTAGGATGATGAATATTTTTTAAATACACAATTAAAATCCATATTTAAATTTTTTTGATTCATTTGTCAACTTTGTCTTATATATCCAATCAAAACCATATATCTTCAAAGGAGCTCAAAGTGACATGACTATCACAAACTATTGTAGGTATGCATTTTTGAGAAATGGATGTGTTTTAAAAGTATTTTATCATCCTTTGGTGCTTTTAATACCCTAAATTAATTATAAACCTCCCCCTTGTCTCTTCCTTTATCATATTGTTCCTCAAACAAACTTTTAGGCCTTATACATTGTCTTATTCCATATAGGTTTGTGCACCTTCATTTTCATGAGTTGGAAATGATTTAGTAGTCTTATTAAAGTATTGAATATGTAAATTATTTAATTTAATTTAATAATTCACTTCATTATTCACTCTTTTACTAGAATGTTCTTGATTTTTCACTTTGCTAGTATGTGATTGTGTTAATGAAAAAGTCATTTGTATGGTTTTAAGTGAACATTTTCATGAAATTCACCTTGAATGTAGCTTGAAAGGATGAATATTAATCATAATTTGTTGAGTTCATATATCTTTTTTTCCCATGAATCATTATCTTGAACATAAAACTCCATACACCATTATTCCTTCATCCATCATGAGCTTAGAGATATGCCTATGTACTTATGGTTGTAGGTGGATTTTATGAGTTGTATGAATGAATATTATGTACCATTAGAACTTTAAGGTTTAATATAACTCATAAAAACATTTCAAGAATCTTAAAAACATGGCATAAACTTTATTGAACCCAAGGAACATAACCATACCTCATTGTCTCAATGTTTGACATAGTATGTACATGCTTGTAAGAATCTTTTTACCCCAACTATAGGTGGTGATTTCATTGGAATTTATGTTGAAATAAGTTTGGTTCTCATTTAGGTTTTTCCCTTAATTAAAAACTTATAGCTATATCTTTATAAAACTATCTCCTTCATACCATAACACCATTCCTTTTTTGAAAATAGACTTCTCTCTTACTAATTACTTGACTTTGCATTAGTTTATGTCCCTACACAGACTTATGACATATGTGATGCTAGATATGTTCAAGATATATGTTATGAACTAACATTATTTCTTACAATGAAAAACTATTTCCACCACTCCTTTTAAAATTTATCTTTCTTAAAAAACTCTTTCATAGATTTACTGATTCATTGGCCTTATGACTATCCTTGAAAGTCCTAACTATAGGTGAAAATCATTGTGCTTCATGACATATTAAATAACTTAGACATGTATTTTACTTTAGTTACCCATTGAGGTTATCAATCTCATATTGATTATGCACTTGGCTGATCCAATTAGCTTCCAAGAACCTAGATAAACCTTAAAACTACTAAGACACTTGATTTCTATAGGTTTTGACTTGAATATAGGCTTGTAGGTGTCTTATGATACACTTTAATATTTATTTATGGTTATCTCTTTTGTATTATACCATGAATGAAGAAAATCATAGGTCAATAGCCCTTCACTAATTGCCAACTTTCACTCATACATTGATGTCATGACCAACCCTTCAAAATGACTATGTTTGAGCTTTATTGACAAATATAGGTGATTATGTGAGGTCATTATATATGGGAAAAGTTTGAATTTGACCTTGGGAGGTCACCAAACATGAACATGATCCTTATCCTTTGGTATTTTTTAGCTTAAGGAAATAGTTTAAGCAAAGAACTTATATAGGATATCTTCTATCCCTTTTTCCAGTCTTCATGAAACTCTTGACTATCATAACTCCTATTTTAGCTATAGGTAGTAATTTATAGTAGGATTTATGGTTTCTATAGTCCTTATCCATGACCATAGTACTGCTTAACAATCTTAACTCCATGAAAATTTATACATGAGATGTGGTGAATAAAAGTGATGATATGTGAATGGAGGATGATGGGAACATTGAATTGAGGTAGAAATGAACATTATTATAGTAATAAATGGTAGTGAAAGATGGTGATATGGGGATGAACCAAGATAGAGGTGAAAAAAGACATGAGGAGTATGTCAAGACCATTTTGAGGGTCCTATTCAAACATGAACATATTCTCTATAAGAAATATCAATTTTGAGGAATTTGAAGGAGCATAAGATGTTAAAATTGAAACTTAGGAGTCTATTAAAAATCTTAACAAATTCTAAGAAACTTTAAAATATGTTAAGCAATGACTCCATTAGAGATGTTGAGAGAACATGGATGGATTTCTTTCCATATATCCTAGAAGAAACCTTTGATAGTATTTAATGAGGCATATAAAACATGAATGAAACCCCTTGGAATAAGAATCCAAGAAATCTTTGATGTTCTTTCTTTGCCTTGGACCATACAACTCTCTTTTACATGTTTATAAACTACAGATTTGCACTATTATGTGTTATTTATCTTTGTATGACCCTAAAATTTGTGAAAAATAACTAATTATTACCATGTAAAGTTAATTATGTTCTTGAGAAGCTCCACAATATTGAAAATTTCTACCATGATTCCATGATGAAGAGAAAACATAGAAAATTGCCTACATACTTGGGTGAAGTAGAGATAGTGAGTGACTTGACTTCAAATGGATGGTTCATGAATGAGAGAGGACTAAATTTAGAACCACTTGACATATATATAATCCATTTAATACTACTTTATCCAAAATTTTAGACCTTGATTTTCTCTCTCATGGTTGTACCACCTAAAAATCTAAAGGGCTCTCATTATGCGAAAAGAAGCTAAATAACTGGAGGGAACTAGTTTTGGGTCTATATGTAATAATTTTGCCTTGAAATTCTTATATAACCCATAATATATCCACATCTTCAAGATCCAGGCCTCAACTATATGGAAAAGTCTATACAATCCATACACTTGCATGAAAAATACATGAAATAACCTTTATTTTGCCTTTTATTCATAGATAAATACTCAAAACAACCAATATAGGGAGATAAGGAGAATAAAACAAGTCAAAAATAAATTTAGGACAAGTTTTATGTCTTTTTACACCTTTATGTGGCCAAAATTGACATGTGTGTGTTAAAGAAAGCTTTTTCTCAGCTTAAACTTGCATAAAATGACCTTTTCAAAGTATGAAACTTTATGACTAAAGTAGATTCACATATGTGAGTGTGTTTAAGTGTATTTTGAATGATTTAATGGCTTTTTGACACCATTTTCACATTTAAAGACCAAAATTTGTCTTTTTAGGCATTATAAACATAGTTGTACAAAGGAAAACTACCACTAAATGTCATAAAAGCATATTATAGCCTTCTAAAAGGTTTAAAATAGGCTTTTTATGCATTTTTATCACATTTTAAAATTTTATAACTTAGTTCATACCTTCCATATATGAAATCATGATAGAAAATCTCATGACAAGTCATCAACTACCCTCTTTTCACCATCTTCATTAGAGCACTTTTAGATCATATAACCACTTGAAACTCTATTAAAAATTTAGAATGATACTTGATGATATGAATTGAAACTTCAACAAATGTCTCTTCACTTGATAGTTAAGGACATTATGATGGCCAAAAAATGTTTTTAATTATAGGGGTTGGTATTTGGCCTTGACAAGCCAAACTACCAATGGTTTAATTTAAGTATTTATTAATTATTATAACCATATTTATAATTTTATTTTTTAAATTAGTTTAATTTTTTTCTATTATTTATTGTGTTGATAGAGTTTTTACAGTTCCTAAAATCTATCATGATCATCTATATAGTTCTAACCCAATTATTTCTTCTTTCCCACTTATTATTTTGGTTTATTTACCCCATTTTCCCCTACTTATAGTAATTACAACTTAGTGAGTATGTGAATATATCCAAACTATAAATTCATGTCATCTATAAATAAACAAGTGATTAGATTCATGTCCATCAATTAGATACACTCATGCACATTTAATTTCCTAACTAGAATTTTATTGCAAAGTAGTTGCTAGAATCATTTATTTTATAAAATTTATGTTTATAAATATTTTCATTCCATTTTAAGAGGTATAATAAATGAGGGGATTTATCTAGAATATATCTCAAAACCAAAACACTTAAAATTTTATATTTTTAGATCCACCTCATTACAAAAATACATGAGTTAAACAACATGAAATTTGGGTAAGAGGTGAATGAGTAAAATCATACCAATAGAATTACAAGGTCAATTTTCAAGTGATATTAAATTACCAAGAGAAATTTTGAAGTCATGGTAGCATATTATAAGCATTTTAATTAATGTCCTAGAAATAGTCTCAATTTGGTTTCAAATTTCAATATGATAGATGTAACAAATTTAGATGCACCTTTCTATGTCCAAATTACGGTGATAGATTTAAAAAAATATAAAATATATCTATGATCCTTATAATACCCATGAAGTATTTATCTCAATAATTATCTCTAATGACATAACATGAAAGTGTTAAAAATATATAAATCATAAAACTAAGTTACCTCTTAAGAGCAAACTATAAATGAGACAATAATTTTAAAGTGGGAAATCGAACATATCAAATAAAAATTCATGTGATATTATTAGAAAATTTTCTATTAAAATATTCACAAGTACAAGATTGAATAAATAACACAAGAGAAGAAGAGAGAGATATGAGATTCTAGTGAGAATAAAAGGAAAGGAAGGCCTCTTTTATAGAGTTAGAAGAGGATAATGGGTGTTACAAAGAATCTCATTATTACCTTACAAGCCTCATAAGCGTGTGCCACTTGTAACCTAGTCCCTTAGAAACTGAAGGGATGTGTCTACCATGTGGGGAAGGAGTTACTCATATAAATAAATCTCAAATATTAAAGGAACATAGAGAGGTAAGTGACATCTCATAGAATCCATATTTATGTAAATTAATAATTCATGTAAATAAAAATTCCTTGCACATAAAAATGGAACTTAGGATAAAATAAATTATCTTAAATAAAGGATAATCCTAACACTCCCCCTTAAACTTTATTTAGGGGTTTAAAAACAAATAATAGAGGAAACATCACAAAATCTCACCCATGATGAGAACTTCCTTCAATCCTAATTTGTTACAAAAGAATAAAAACTTTTGTTTACATAGAGGATTAATGAAGATATCATCCACTTGTTCTTCAGTAGGACAAAAAGAGAGAATAATTTGATTGTATTCAAGAAATTCATTTTGAAAGTGATGTTGAATATAAATGTGCTTAGACCCTGCATGGAAAATTAGATTTTTTGATAAGGAAATGGAAGTTTTATTATCACCAAAAATTAGAGTTGATAAATTTTTTGGGTTTCCCAAATATACAAGAAGTCTTCTAAGCCAAATATATTCCTTTTTGTCATGATTACAAGATTTATAATTATATTTTGTGGAAGATAAAGATATAGTAGTCTATTTTTTGCTATTCCATAAAACTATGCTAGAACCCAAAGAAAAGCAACAATCACTTGTGGATATATGATCATTAATATTATTGGCCCAATCATAATTCAAATAAATTACCAAATAAAAAGTGTTATTTGAGGTATACTCAATGCCAAAAGTTAAAGTAACTTTCATATAACAAAGACTTATTTTAGCAAATTTTATATGAGTATATTGAGGTTAGACATAAAATGGGAAACCAATCCAACATAAAAGGCAATATCAAGACAATTATGAGTAAGATAATTCAAAATACCATATAATTATCTATATAGATTTGGATCAACAATTTTAGTTTCTATGTCATTAAGTAATTTAACACCAAGTTCACAAGGAGTAGAAATGAGTTCACAATCTAACATATTAAACCTAGATAACAAATCATATGCATATTTAAATTGATAAATAGAGATGTTATCCTTTTTTTTCCAAGCTTGAATGTCTAAAAATTCATGTAAGATAACCAAATCAGTCATTTCAAAGGTATTATTCAAAGAATTTTTAATGCAAGAAACCATTGAACTATTACTAACAATTATGATTAAGTCATCAACATCCTAAACAATGATAAATATGATATTTTGAGTATTTTTGAAAAAAATATTAGGATCATTAGAACTACAAGTAAAGTCTTGAGCTATAAAAAATTGATAGATTTTAGAGTACCATTCTCTAATAGATTGTTTTAAACCATAAATAACTTTATTTATATTTTAAACAATATTTTCATTTCCTTGATTAATATAACCAAGGGGTTGATACATGAAAATTTATTTATGCAAGTTGCCATTTAATAAATCACTCATAACATCCATTTGATAAACATGGGAATGCATGTAAGTAGCTAAAGTTAAAACAATTTTAATTGTGAGCATCTTAGTGACAAGATCAAAGGTTTGATTATAGTCAATTCCTTCAATTTGTGAAAAAACTTTAGCAACTAATATAGATTTATATTTTTAAATGTTATTATCAAAATTAAACTTAGTTTTAAACAATCATTTACAAATTACCAAATGATGCCCTTTAGGAAGAGTGACTAAGTTCTAAGTGTTATTAGAAATCAAAGAGTTGTATTCATCATGGATTAATTTTTTCCAATGAGGGTGACCTTAATATTGTTTTAGAGTTTTAGGATCATTATTTTGCATAAGTTTAGACATAAAATCATAATTACAAAAAAAATTCTTATTTTTATGAGTATCATTAAAATTGACATCAATTCTAGAATCTTCTATAGTAGTCTTGACCCACTTGGGCATAGCTTTAGGTGAAAAAAGAAAAGAAGAAGGAGAATTAAATTGATGAACAACATCATTAATCACCACATCATTATGTTCATCACTTGATTCAAAAGGAAAAGAAGAAAAAAACTATATCAAGATAATTTGAATTGGAAGCACAATCAAGTACACTATTTTTAGCAATGTTAACATCCTTTTTAATCTTGATTTTGTTAGTTTGAGGATTATACACCATATAATATCTATATTCATCATAACCAAAAAACATAAAAGTGTCTTCTTTAGAATCTAATCTTTTACATTTTTCAATTAGAATATGAATAAATGCATCAGAACCAAAAACATGTAAGTGCTTTAAATTAAGTTTTCTACCACTCCAAGCTTATTTAGATGTATTATTTAAAATATCTTTTGTGATATTCCTATTAATTATATATACAACACAATACATATATTTATCCCAAAATTTGTAATGCATAGTTTAGCATGCAACATACATCTAAGCATTTTAGTGATAGTCCTATGTTTTCATTTAGTAACACCATTTAGCTCAGGTGTGTAGGAAACAATTTTATCATGATTAATACCATGTTGCTTAAAATATATAACAAAATAATCTTTAATATATTATTTACCATTATAAATGAATCATATGCATAAATAACAATGATATTGTTTTAAACAAAGGCATAAAACTCAATAAAAATGTCTAAAACTTGATCTTTAGTTTTTAAGAAATAAATCCAAACTAGCCTAGTGTAATAATCAACAAAATTTAAATCATACTTATCACATTAATATAAGGAGTTTACATAGATCTTAATAGATCACCATGAACTAAATGAATATTTTAAGTAACATGCAAAGAGTGATTCTTAGGAAAATATTCTCTACAAATTTTACAATCCATACAACCACTACAAGTAGAAGTAGTGGCAGGAATTTTAAGAAAACCTTGTACCATATTAAGTTTGTTCATAAGTTCAATACTTTGATAATTTATATGTCCTAATATTTCATGCCACAAGTTATCATCATTAAAAACCATAAAATCATGAAAAGAGGAGGAAGAAGAAAATCCAATAAATTTAAACAAATTATCATTGTCTGGAAAAGAAAAAGCAACTACTTGAAAATCTTACATAGTAGATTTAACATAAAAAGTGTTATTAAAAAATTCTACTTTATAGTCTTATTTAAATAATTGAGGAACAAAAAATAAATTAAATTTCAAATCAAGAACAAGCAAGACATTATGCAATTCACCATTAGGGATTTTAATAGTTCATATGGATTCAACATTTCAATAAGCATGGTTTTCAAGACTTAAATGATTGTTAGGAAGATCTATAGACATCCAATTCTTAACACCATTTATGGTAAAATTGTAAATCTTACCTAAATTGCACTCAAATGCACACTTTAGTTAAAAATCCATAAAACATCCTATATGGTTCAAACTTGTCATTTACAAGTGCCATTTTAGGTTAAAGTATCCCTAACTACAGTAATGCATTTTATGGGCCAGCTAACTTTGATTAGATCATTTTGAGTCAAAATGACCATTTCACCATTTAGTGCTCTAGATCACTCTTTTCTTCTAATTCATTAGTACACATCATGTACCTTTATTATTTGATATTGATAAAATCTTAAATGGGAATACTGTTCCAACGCATCTAGCATCACCCTCTAATTCTTCTCGAGTCAAATTATGACCCAATAATTTAACTTTTTGACCATTTTGATTAGTTGAGCATCAATTTTTAAATAATTTCACAAATGTTGATTAACCTTATTTAAGGCTAATTAATCTAAATCAAGAGCTTAAGTGGATTTTCCATGAGATTTGTTGATTTTTTTTTGAAAATTAATTCTTATTATCTACATCACATAGTGACATAATCTATAGGGTGGCATCCATCAAGATATAAGTGCATAAAATATTAGGATTATGAGTCATCCATGCCTAGTTAATGCCTCCCATGCCTCTTCAATGCCCCTTATTCCAAGGTCATCTTGAGGATAATTATGGATTTAATTCCAAATATTAGGATTATCCTCAACCACACATCTTCATCTCAAGATGGATGGTTGAGGTTGATCTTGACCAATCTCTAAAATTTATAAATAAAGAGGCCATGGACATCATTTCTAAGCTATTTTGGTGCAAGGTTATTATGCTCAAATATCTTCAAAGCTTAAACATTGAAAAGTTATAATGCTAAATTGTTTCTACAAATCTTCATTGATAGGCTAGTTTAGTGATTC
This sequence comes from Torreya grandis, assembly GCA_037957365.1. Lineage (NCBI taxonomy): Eukaryota > Viridiplantae > Streptophyta > Pinopsida > Cupressales > Taxaceae > Torreya > Torreya grandis. The sequence continues at coordinate 7,498,263 of JARHVA010000056.1, forward strand.
CACATCAAGAGCCTAGATTTTATGGAGTGTTCTTGAGGCATTGGAGGAGCTTACCACCATTGTTGATAAAGACAAGGATGCTTGATCAAGGGAGAACATGTTTTTGAGCCACGTAGATATGGTAAATCCATTTGGGAAGGTAATATGATGATTGATTTCTTTGATTTGTTTCTTGCTATCCTTTGTAATTCCTATATGAATAGATAGGCTTGGTTAGTTAGTTTTTTATGCATGTTTATGGTTTATGTACTAATTCTTGACTAACTTGATTTTTAATCCTATCTACAAGATCTAGTTCTAAATAATTAAAAAACTTAAAATTTGATGTCATATATAGAGTATCACTATAATCAACAATCCATTTAATAGTAGAGGCACACAAAACACAAGTAAAATCAGCTCTAGTATTTGACTTATGTTTATCTTGAGTTTTAGTGTTACTAGTGCTAACATTGTATTTGACCTTAATATTTTTATTTTTGATATCATGTTTCTTCTTAAATTAGTGATCTTCATCATAAGTGTATTTTTCATAATAATTACTCTAAATTTTTATTAGGTTTGGATTTATATTTTTTACCTTTCTTATCATGTGTGTTACTTGACTTGGCATGTTCTTTTCCATTGTTATGTTGGTGTTTAGAAACAAAATCATGTTCATTAGTCTTAACACTACCAAACTAAATCAATTTTTTTCCTCTTGGTGCAACAAAGTAAAAAATAATTTAAACATCAAAAAAATAGATAAATTAGGAAAATATAGTTGTGAATAAACATTTGTAATAAACCACTAAAATGATCAAGGCAAACTCTTTTTCATGATAATATGAATCAAATTTAAATATAAAAGTTTAATGCTTAAACCTAATGGATAATTAAATAATAAAATTTAATCAAGAAATAATCTATAGTTTTGAAATCATTTTACTTTAAATCAGATAAATGATCTTGAATTTGAATTTTATGATATTCATTCATAACATCATAAACACATTTGAGCTTAGATCAATCAATGGATATAGGAAGACAACCATCAATATGCACATGCAATTTGGAGGTTATGTACATACCAATTAATCCTAAGGCCTTGTCATTTTTGGCTTTTCATTTCTCTTGAACTTTAGTGAAGGCAGTATTTGTATCATATTTGGGGTTTATTCCATCTAGTACATGCATCAAGTGTTTCAAAGTGGAGATGTATTGCATATGCAATTTACATAAGTGGTAATTGGTAGATGTGAGTTTAAATTTGTGCAACAATTGAGTAATTATTATTTTTATTTTAGTTTAATTAACATATATATATATATATATATATATATATATATATATATATATATATATATATATATATATGTAGATTTATAACAAATAACATGATATAGAGAAAAATATCCAATTATATTAATTGTTTGGAGTCTTTTGGAAGGAATATGACAAGTTAATTTGAACTAAAAATAAACTCACCTACAATCATAAAGAGAAAACACTTCTCGCCAATGCACTTATGCCCAATGCACTTATGTAAAACTTATAGAAATAGAAAAAGAATAGATAATGGGTTGCACCATGTGTGGGAGGATCTAGGAAACACCCAAGGTTGGAAACCAAAAATTTATCGTAGCTAAGTAAGATACCAAAAATAAAAAAATAATGCCCATCACAAAAGGAGGTGTTATAAAAGGAGAGGCATGATGAAAGAAATAGAATATAAAATATATGTGAAACATAGATTGGATCTATATGAATAAATGATGGAAAAGAGTACACATAATTGACATAGTAGACAAGAATTTAAAGTGGTAAAATCTCCAAGAGGTAAAAAACTCACAAAGATGATATTCAATAATTGAGAAACTCTGCACCCAATACAAATCCTTTCCATCTCACTTATTCACATAATCCTTCATAGAAATTTTGTAAATATTTTACACACAAAAATATTAAATTCATCGAGTGTATTTTATATGAATAATACAATATAAGTAAGACCCTATTTATAATTAAATGTGAAGGGAGGTGACTATTGTAACCAATAGGTCCATCCTTCCTAAGAATAATTTAAATAATTGGTTAATAACAAATCATAATATTTTATTATTTATTTACATGAGGTTTTCACCCCATGTTTAATAAATAATAAATTATTATTATTTAATAATAAACCATAGTATGCTAAAGGTCTAAATTAGCCCACTTAGACATTAAATGTTCTAACACTCACCCTTAATGTTAAGTGGAGATAAATGTCATAGTCACCTTAATACATGAATTATACTATATACATAATTGAAGGATTAAAAAAATTTAATCATGTCAAACATCACCTTTTGAAATAAAAATAATTATAATCCATAAAATACTATCTAATATAGCATGATCATGAGACTAAATTTCATAGTTTCTCATGAATAATCATCTAAGTGTATTTAAAATATTTTATAACATAAGGACCTCCATTAAAAAGTATGATTTTATGTATTGGCATAAAAAATTAAAACTTTCACACAAATTTTACTTAAATCACATAAATTCCACACAAAGTTTCTAATGTTTTACAATGAGAAGAAATATAGAGAAGAAGAATGAACAGATGGTCATTAGGAAGTAGCATTGTCATCCACACTCCCCCTTGATGCCAACTCCAAGAGGCCTAGTATTGTATAAAACTGATAAAACTTGGTATCACTAAGTAGTTTTGTGAATATGTTTTCCACTTGTTCATCTATAAGATATAACTACAAATCAATATCACCATTGAGGACTTTTTATTAGATAAAATGCACATGAAATTCAATATGTTTAGTTTTTTAGTACTGAAATAGATTTTTTGCCAAAGCTATACAACTTTATTTATCATAAAAAAGGATGGTACTATGATTAACATTAAAATGAAGTTCTCTCAATAACCTTCATAGTGACATGGCTTCTTTGGTAGCTTCCATAGCACTTATGTACTCTACTTTAGTAGAAGAGATAGAGACAGTAGGTTGTTTCTTACTACTCCAAGTGATAGCACCTAAACCAAACTTAAAAACATATCCAAAAGTAGATTTTTGATATATAGTATCACCAATATGATCAGAATCATAATAACCATATAATTTAGCATTATCATTGGAAGAATAAAATAAACCAAACTAATTATTCCTTTGATATAATGAATAATTCATTTATCTAATTTTCAATGATCCAAATATAGATCCTATATAAATATATAAGCAATGCCAACAACATATGAAATATATGACCTATTAATAGTTAGATAAATCAAACTATCAACAAGTTATCTATATAAAATAGGGTTAGCTTTTTCACATGTAGGTTTGAAATCAAGTTTAATACCAACTTCAATAAGAGTAGATGTAGATTTACAATCAAACATGTTAAACTTAACAATAAAATTATGTGCATATTGATATGATGATAAAATAATTGAAGTTTTATCCTAAAATATAGTCATTCCTAAAAAATGATGTAGAAGGCCTAAATTAGTCATTTCAAACATTGACTTAGTTTATATTTATATTTATGAATTAAACTAGTTAGATCACAAGTAATCAATATATCATCAACATATAATATAATTAGAACCAAATGACCATTTTTAAATTTAACAATGAGATTATTATCTAAATAGTAGTTATAAAAATTTAATTTTTAATAAAATAAGTAATTTTAGAATTTCAATCTTGAAGAGCTTGTTTTAAACAATACAAAGATTTTTTTAACTTGCATACATAATGTTCTTTGTTAGGATCAGTGAAACCTTTAGGATGAGTCATGTAGATTTATTCTTCTAAATGACCATTTAGTATTGTATTCTTAACATATATTTGGTGGATAACCTAACCATTTTGGATTGTAAGAGCAATAATAAGTCTAACAATACTCATTTTTACTACAGGAGTAAAGGTTTCAACATAGTCAATATTAGATTTTTAAGTAAACCTGTAAAAAACTAATCTATCTTTAAACTTGTCAATTTCACCAATTGAATTATATTTAATTTTATAAATCCACCTATAACTAATAATATGTCTTTTAGGTGGAGGAGGGACAATATCCCAAGTCTAATTTTTTAATTAAGGCATTATATTTAGCTTGCATAACAACATTCCATCTATCATATTGAGTGGATTCCTCAAATGATTGTGGTTCACATTTATAGATAGTCATTAATGCATGATAATAATATTGAATTTTAGTTAATTTATTAAGGTTATCAATATTAGAATATTGAATTAGGTATTCTACCCATTTAGGTCTTTTAGATTGAATAAAAAACTCAAGGGGTTCTTCAAAGTCTAAGTTATCCAAAACTAAATCAACTTCCTCAAGGGAATCTATTTTATCACTAGGAGAAACATGAGATTCAAGTTCATCAAGAGAATAACACTGAAGAGGATCCATAGAGAGCTCACAAAAGGATTTTTCAAGAATAATAACATTCATAGTCTCAATGATCTAACATTTAGAAGGATCATGCAATCTTAAACCTTTTGTCTAACCTCCATAACCTATAAAAATACAAGAATAGGAAGTGGAATAAAGCTTTTTTGTTTTAAATTTAAGAATAAATATAGAAGCAAGACTACCAAAGATCCTGAGATGATCCATACTAGGTTTATTTTTAGTCCATATTTCTAAATGGGTAGAAAGATGCATGGCTTTGGTAGGGAACGTATTTAGAATATACATAGCAATATTTATGGATTCGACCCATAAAAATTTAGGAATATTTGTATATTACAACATTATTCTAGCCATTTTTATGATGGTGTGGTTTTCCTTTCAATAATGACATTTTATTGAGGGGAATAGGTGTTGGTAGAACAATTCAAATTATAAAGATACATAGGATATTTGTCTAATATTCATGCATTATGTACTAATTTTATCATTTATAAGTCTATTTTATCTTATCTTCACAACTTGTAATAGGTTATAATATGGATAGACTCCACTTTTGGTGCCAGGTATGATAAGAAGATGAACAATCATAGACTATAAATGTCCATATATATTTTTGAATGTAAGGAGAATGAGGTTCCACTTTTGAAGTGAGATCAATAGAGATTCATTTGGTTATGGTTACTGATGTGATTTATTATTATGTTCCTTATGTATGCTCTCATATATAATTTTTGGTTACATTTTGTTTAATTTAACCCAAATTCTTTATTTTTGTTTATGAAAAATTTGTTGTTCTTAATTCCTACATAAAATAGGACAATTAATGCTTGTTATATTTCTATTATCTAAACTCTTGTATGAATACAATACACTTGTCTATACACTTGAATTAGATCCAAGATATCCTTATCCTTAACATGTTTTGATGCTTCATGAAACTCTACTAAGAATGGTGTGGTGAGCATGGAGCACTCCTTATGGAGTAAATTATTCTAAGATGGTTACCAGGTTAGAGAGATATTGAGACATGGTTATACCAAAGGATATGTAATTTTGTATAAGAAGATTCAAAATGATCTGGTCTTACTATTGACAATTTTTACCACATAGGTCAAAATGTCACCCTTACCATTCAAAAAATTTCATATCATGATATTTTGTTTTGTGAATTAGTGAGTTGGCCTTGAAAGGTATTTAAAATGATCAATAGAGTCCATAGTGAATAGGTTGGATTTGTTATGCATTTAATAAGTGTGCTTGGGAAGTTGACCAAAGTTAAAAAATTACATGAGTAATCTGGCTCCAACACATCATTCCATTTATACTCCAAGACCACAATGTTGCACCATTATCATACCAAGACCTCATACTTTAGTTTGCACAAGTAATTAGGTCAGAATACCAAACCATTCCCATACCAAGACCTAGTCCTTAGGCTTATGTGAACAATCAAGCTCCACAATGACCCTTAATCATTCTAAGACCTAGTCCTTTGGCTTATGCAAATAATCAAGATCCACACCACCCTATTATTATCATTTCAAGACTTAATCCTTTGGCTCATGTAATCAATCATGCTCCCTAATCCCCTACCATTATCTAACCACAGGCCATTCCTCCTCCATTACCAATCCCATCCAAACCTCAACTGATCCAATCCTTCAAAGACCAAGCTGTGTTCAAAATTGGTATTTTCCAACTCATTATAAACCAAATCCAAGACAACTAACCAATCCAAGATGTTTTTGTTGAACCAACCACTTATGATAAGGCAACCTATGATGAATCACCTATTGATCCTATACTAGTTATCAAGGAGTCTCACACTGATGAACCAGTCTTTGTCGAGTCAGTTCTTAATTATTGTAACCACCTTTGGAAAAATTATTACCTTGATCATGTGCTTATTTTTCAAGATCCTCTTATTGACAAGCCAATCTCTGAGGATTTGTCTCGTGACCTTTTTTCCATCCTAGAGGAGTCCCACTTGATGAACCAATTTTTGTGGAGCCCATTATGCCATCACAGGCTGTTACTTGTCCAAAACTAAATATTCAACAAGTTATAATAGAGTACTCATCAGATGAAGAATCATATTTAGGTTTTATTCTTGAATTGACATTGGATTTACCATTAAAATTTGAAACAACATCAGTCTCAACATCGGATTTAGAATCCCTTGAGTTAGAATTAGATTCAGAAGAAGAATATGTTCATGGATATTGCAACATTGGTTACACATACCTTGTAGATCAATTTGAATACATTTGTGATCCTTATATGATTTTTGAGGATGAGTATTTCAGCTTTGACATTTTATCCTAGTATCTTATACAAAGATTGTGTAGCCTCTCCCCATGTCATTACCATTCCATAGGCCATTACCATAAACCAAAATATCCATATTATTAAAATATATCTCCCATAAGTTTTGATTGGGATTGATAAAATGACACTTTATTGAACTACATACATTGTGACATAGCAATTAAAGAAGAGCAAGGAGGCCAAGACCACATTCATGTAGCAAAAAAACACTCTCCTAGTGAAACCTTTTCAGAGGTACTAGAATACAATAAAAGTCAAAACTTAGCATCTTCCATTGAAAATTGTTTGGAAGCACTAAAAGACAATAAAATTCAAAAGTCAACATTCCTTAGTGAAACATTCTCAAAGTCACTATGGGACAATCAAGATAACTTCATTGGTGAAAACCTCTTTGAGGCACCAATAGTTGAGCACAAAAGTTCTTCACTGCTTGATGAAGACAAAATCAAAGATCAAATCAAAATAGACTCTAATATATAGCCTAATCAAATGGTAGCTACTCTCAAGATCAAAAAATAGAAAAATATGGTGGTCCTATCAAGAGAACAATTATTCGACCCTATGACAACCAAAATTATGTTGAATCTGACATCAAGAACATTACATATGATTGAAAGTCTTGATCTTCATTTGTTTCCCCACCATTCCAGATTCCATTATCATCTATCATTCTATTTCAAAATCAAACCTACTATCCATTATTTGTCCTTTTTAACCATCCATGGTCACACTTTCCTTTATAGAGTATATAAAGATACCTTGTTTCGATGTTTGAAGGAATTATTCACAAAAATCTAAATCTGCATTGAGTTTTTGATAAATAAACTTTTTAGATGAGGTGTGGGATAGAAATTAACATGATCGAGTATTTTGTTTATATCATTTTTTTATTAGGATGTGCATCTTCCCATTAATAGAAAAAATAGAATAAAAAACCACACCCAAGCCAAAAACATGTACCATACCATTTCTTTGCCTTAAGGATTTTAGGAACCCTTACTAAGATTCAAGAAAAACCACTTGTCACTTAGCTTCCCCCATCCTTTTTGGCCTTTTCTTTCACACACTTGCCATTTTGCAAGACCATTCCTATTCTTCTATCACATCCATTCTATTTATTTTCATTAGTTATCATATTCTTCCCATTCTCTGAGAGAACTACATTTGACCTAAAATTTTTTTATTGGATATTACATCCATGGAACTATGTAGGCAATGTCCACTTGCCTAGTGCATATAGAGATAGATCGACCAATCCCTTTCATTTATTCTATCCCCCTAGTTTGTTTGTTTATTTGTTAAGTTGTAGCCTATTTTCTAGGGGCAATGTTTTAATGGTTTCTATTGTTTGTTAGTCTTCTTGTTTGTTTACTTTTAGAACTATTTCCTTGATTTGGTTTATATGTTTTCATTGGGTGATTATTTTCCCATGCTTAAACTTTAATCCATCCATATTCATATTTTTACATTGTTATCATGGTTTATATCATTGTTGCATTATTTTGTATTGAGTATTAGATTATGGGAGTCAATCCTTATGCATATTTTAGCTAAGTCCTTATGATGTTATATCATGATTCCTATCGACATGTGCTACAACAAACCTTAGCTTCAAAAAGTATATTTAATAATGATGGCATTAACATCTCTTCAACACCGACATCTTGATTTATTCTTGATCATATCCCAAATAGAGTAATTAACCATGATATAATTTCAACCTTTATTAGTTCAGATCAGCATCTCCCTACTAATAGGTTTTTTCAATTCATCATTACCCTCTGTGCTAAGTTATCATCATTAATTAGCCAATAAATCATGTTTTTTATAATCAGGTTCCAATGATTATAACCACCTTTGGGTAAACTATTGTACACCATCCCACCTGTATTTATCAATGATTGTAACCACCTTTGGGAAAATAATTGTGTTCTCACCACTTTACTTTTTTGGACCATATAGGGGCATGTTATTTCTTGTTTTTTTGTTCTAACTAGGTCAGATCCATCTTCTTAATGATTATAAATACCTTTTGATAAATATTATATTATCATACCACATTGTCATTTTTAGGGTACAATGCTTATAACCACCTTTAGGTAAACCATTATACACCATCCCACTTGCATTATTAGTGATTTTGACTACTTTTCAAAATCATTATGTTTTCACCCCATCATCTTTTCTTTCTTTGGTCCCCTCATTTTGCTTCTTATTGAGGGACTATTTTCTAACCTACTTGTGCCAACCATTCCCTCAAGGGGGAATCATACAATTAGTTTATCATTGTTGCAATTGTAGACATACAATACCTTTTCATTCTTTAAGAAGATGTTACTATACTTATAGCTTGTAACACCTTCCCAATAGGGGTAAACTCTAGACACCCCATGTAAAATTAATTCCAATAGCTCTCACATGCCAAATTTATGATGCTAGAATATGGAGCCAAGCCAAGACAAAGCCACAAGGTGCCAAGGAGAAGAGGAGATAGCCAAGCCTCCTTTGATGAAGATTTCATGAGCATAAGTTGAGAAAACTACTACAACAAGCATTTGAAGCATTCAAGGAAGGTGAAGGATTCTTATTTTCTTCAATTTTTAGTTGTGTTTGTCATTTGTTTTTATTATTAAGCTCACCCTAGTAACTAGGCATGAAGGTGTTACTTTAGTATGTTTTATATCAATTTGTTTTGTTTATTTTTTCACTAACACAATACTAATATCCTCTTCTTAGTCAAATTCCTAGTTCACAATCTTCATAATCAATCACATCTTATCTCATATTTGACACATGTAATTTTGATTGTGACTTGGATTATTAGAAAATTTTATAAGGGCTAGGTCCCATCCATGGTCTTACATTGTAACTCACAAAGGGAACACCACTAATATGGAATAAATTTGAAAATTTGGTAACAAAGGATATTGGTAATAAGAATATGAATTTTTGTTAATTAGTGAGGAAGGTCAGGTCCTATCCATGGTCTTACAATGCAACTGAAAAATGAGATCCCAAGAGGAGTGATCAGTGAAAAAAATAATATTTTTCAAGAGGAAATATGAAGAATATAAGGAGTGAAAAAGGGAATGTAAAAAGCATGACTTAGGAATCTTATGAGAAGACCTTAGGAGATAGAAGGTATACTAAGGACATGAAAAGACACTAAGTGACTAGTGACCATCAATGTACAAAGGAAATTTATTTGATATAGATACAAAGCATTTTAGGTAAATAAGCATGCTACTAAAATAAAATCATGAAGGTAGATTGGTACAATAAAATTAAAATGGACCTACCTTCCCATAATGTGTTCCACACTCTTGAGGACCCCTTATAGAGCTATCGGTCTTGTGCTAGGATTAGGTACTTGCATGAGAAATTAGGTAACACTAAAAGATTTATTTATTCTCCTTTTCTAATCTACTAGTCCACCACACCCTATTGGACCTTGGCTCTATCATGAGGCCAACTATGGAGTTTGATCTTCGACTAAAAAAGGAGATGTGCTTTAAATCACATCTTTTAGTGTGATTTGAATTTAAATAATTTTGAATGTTTTGCTTATTATATCATTGCCTTTTATTAAATTATCTATATTTTAAATGTTTTTAAGGATTTTTAAGATTATTCTTACGTACAGACTTGGAATGAACAAACATGAGAGATAGAGTGATACACACGAATGAGTTGTAGGATTAGGCTAAAAAAAGCTAAGTAACCAAATACAATACTAACTAAGACACTTAGGATTGATAATGAAATAGCATGTTATCTCAAATCTCAACTATGTATATGCTTATTTTTTAAAAAGGGAATAAAGGAAATAAAGGAGATCCAAAGTAGACTAGTAAAAAGAGATTATAATTAGATTAATTATTTACTAACTAATCACATGGTAAAGAGAGAATAACCAAAAGGAATTAGGTTTGTATAACTAAGTTGGAATGAAAATTATATATGAAAAATAGAGATAACAAAGCAAACAATAAGGAAAAGAAAAACAAGGGAGTTTTTAAGAAATAAACTCAAGAAAGAAAGAGAAAGCAATGATAAAGAAGAGATTCATAAGCAAACATACATGACAATATAGGCAATATATAATATAAAATTAAAGTCACCATGTAAGATAAATAATAATTTGACACAATGTCAAATGATATAACTTATAGATAAATATAGGATTAGAGCACATGTCCAATCCAAATGTAAATGTAAAGATAGCATGCATGTGATAATAAATAATGATAAATATATACACATACATTATCTAAAACATTAGATAGATCTCTATGAAGATCTATGCAAATTGCAACTAATGTCTTAGCAATCTTTAGTGAAAATTGGGAAAATACTTCTCGTCTAATCTCCTTAATAGAAAAAGTAGGAATGCTTGATGAATCATGATGAGGAAAGATATCAAGTAAAGGATGCTAAGGAGAATTCATGGGAATCAATTTTATGAGAGATTTAGGAAATACTAATGGGGAAGTATCCACAAGTGAGGGACTCACAGGTGGAGAAGGATCCATAGGTGAGGGAAGGCCCATGGGTGAATGATTCATGGGTGGAGACACAAAAGGTGATGAAGAGACCACAAGAGGGTTGAAACCATAAGAGGTGGAACCATGGGAGAATAAGGGGGATCTTTCTTATAGGAATGATAGAACATCTAGAAATAGCTATAAGGTGATCTTTAAGGTATTGCTAAAGGATATGGTTATGATTGGTGTGATGGGTGCTATATTTTTGCTAAATATAATATACCTCTCCATACTTATAAATATACTCAATTAGTAAATTTTGATGAGCTCAGAATATGGCTCATTATTGAAATGTTATTTCTCTCAATTCATCTCTCTAAGGATATTATCTTATGCAAATCATAGAATGTTAGATAACTATTACATGGAAAGTAGATATTTGTCTTGTTTATATTAAACCAAAGACTAAACCTTTACTTTGTCATTAATGTCTAATACATAGCATGTTTTAGTGATTTTTTGTTGTGAATAATGCTTAGGAAGAAGACATAGGTGACGTATAGTGAAATTTCAATTTTGATCTCCATCCATCATAACTACAGACTCTACAAGCTTGTTTCTACAGACTCCACAGGCTTGTTTCTATACACTCTACAGGCTTGTTTCTACAAACTCTATAGGCTCATTCCTACCGACTCTATAGGGTAAATTACATGGATTTTATAAATACAAAGCTATAAATAGGGAATCTAGTAGTTAGATAAGATGAGAGAGAATCATTCTAGCTGGAGTCAAATGAGGAAAATACTTGCCTTCTATTTTCTAAGGTTTGTTTTTGATAAAGTTTTATATATTTGGATCTTAGGAATATTTTAGGATAGTATATCTATTTAATCATAATAATTGGATCTCTTGGAAATCCAATCTCCTATTTTTAGATGAGTGGATCGACCAAGGAATTTTATCTCTTTGCATCCTATTTTGAGTTGATTATATTGGTATAAAATGTAAGAATTTTGTTATAAAAAAAATAATAGATGAAAGATACGTACAAGCATATTATAGGTTTTAGATAGATTATAATCATTTCAATTTTATGAATTATCACTTTAGTTTTTAGCATTGATTAATCTTTAATTCTGAGTCTGAGAGGATCAAGGTCCCACTCTCCTTGGAACCAAGAATTGTGTACGGTACTTATGTTATGTTATATTAACTCTTTGTTATAACTAATCAAAAATTTTCTAATATTTGAATTCATTCATAAAACATCAAAACAAATTCATAGTTCAAAAGGCATTTCCTTATTCCAAAGTCATTTCCTTTCTAAGCAAAGTGTTTTTTCTTTTATAACAAACATGTGAAGCAAATTTTATTTTTAAGTTAAACATCTCCATTTCCATGCAATTGTAAATAGGAGTGTGATTTTACTTTCAAGAAAAAGAGTGGATTTACTTGATTAAATAGTTACATCTTTTCCTTTTTAAAAAAATAGTGAATCAAGTAATTTAGGACACATTTCTTTCTTTAGTTGAAGTTAGAATAGGACCAACAAACACCCCTATAAGCAGACTTCTAGATCTACCAACCTACACCTTATTGTAGATAGCTTTGGACACCAGCCCTAGTTGATAAGACATTAATTAAACATTGATTAAATGAAGAGTGAAATGACACTCATCTTTTTTGGCACCATTGCCAGGTAACAAGGTGTTTGTGAAAGATCCCAAATGAGCTCTGCCTTAAATTACTAATTTTTAAAACTTGAATTATGCCCTAATTTTCGCACTTCAATTTTTTGCTCAAAACCCTAGGTCTTGATTTTACTTTTTTTCACCTTTGATTCCAATTTATGCCCTAGAATTTTGAATATCTATCTTTCTAAACCCTATATCTGAAATCTGATTTTTTGTTCTAAATTTATAAATGATTTTTGGCAGTGAATAAATGTATGTCAAATGCACAAATTGTTGGGGGATCAATCCAACAATAGATTACAATTGTGACAACAATAAATGTGGAATTAAACTAGATTGACAAGTAATTAGAATGATAATAGTAAGAACAAGAGATACAAGAAAACACCCTGAAAACTTGTATTAACAAACTCTTTACAAAAGGAATACAATTGAAGAAAGCTTCTTTCTTCCACACCTCTCCTAGATGTATAGATCTCTCAATAGATCTCTATTCCTCAAGAGCTCTCTCTCTCAAGAATAATCAACTCCAACAAGCCTGGATTGATTCAATTCTGTACTGTTCTTCACACACAATGAATTACAATAATTCACCCAACTACAATAATCCACTACAAAACTACAATAAGCTAGGAAGATCTAATTCTACATATAGAATTAGGAGACTTGAGCATGTACACCCAACAGGTAGTTAAGCCACTTGAACAAGGGCTCTAAAAATAGTAATGCCAATAATAGAGACACGAGCTTGAGACTTCAACTCAAACTTATCATGCAAACACTCGCTTCTGTCCATGGAAATAACTTTCTGGACACGCAGGTAACTGATGTCGGTTCCTGCTGCTTGTCTGTGACCGCCGTCGACCGACCCTCTACCGACGTTGGCGTCTCTGCAACTGCCTGTGACCGACGTCAGTTGCTCCTGATCGATGCCAGTGTCTGTGTAGACCCGAACTTGATAATAAATGCTCCTTGGTGAAGCTTTTGGCTCCACACCCTAACAATCTCCCACTTGGAGATAAACAGCTATACCAGTACCTGTACAGCAACATCTTCTAGCTCCTCCATCTTCAACTCAATCATGAAGACCAACAAAATTTGAATGAAGATTCAACTTCTCCTTTGTAACCGGCTTGGTTAACATATCAACAGGATTCCTATCTGTATGGATCTTTTCCAGCTTCAACTCACCATCTTCCAATACCTGTCGTATGAAGTGATAACTTAGCTATATGTGCTTTGTTCTTGAATGAAAGGCTAAATTCTTAGCCAAATGGATTGCACTCTAACTATCACTATACAATCTGCAACTCTCATGCTCCCTACCAAGCTCATCCATGAACCGTGTCATCCATATCATCTCCTTACTAGCTTCTGTGGCTGCAATATACTCTACTTCTATAGTTGACAAGGCAACAACCTTCTGCAACTTAGATATCCAGCTAACCGCCGTTCCACCTACAGTAAAAACATAACCTATAGTGCTCCTCCTGCCATCCAAATCACCTGCCATATCTGAATCTACATAGCCATTAGAGAAGTATCTGAACCTCCATAGCACAAGTGCCTACTGCTAGTTCCTCTCAGATATCTAAGGATCCACTGAACTGCTTTTCAATGTTCCTTACCTAGATTGGCCATATACTTACTTACCACTCCCACTGCTTGGGCAATATCCAGTCTAGTACACACCATTGTATACATCAAACTCCCTACTATGGAATAATATGGAACCTTACTCATGTACTCTACCTCATCATATGAATTAGGACATTGTTCTTTACTCAACTTAAAATGTCCAGCCAAAGGTGTGCTTACCGGTTTAGCATCCTGCATATTGAACCGTTTCAACACCTTGTCCACATAATCTTCTTGAGACAATATCAACATGTGATTTTTCCTATCTCTCTTAATGCTCATGCCAAGGATTTTCTTTGCTGCTCCCAAATCCTTCATAGCAAACGTTTGACCTAATTTTACCTTTAGCTCAGAGATATCCTACATGTGTGATCTTGCAACTAGCATATCATCTACATACAACAATAGAATAATATATCTACCATTATCAAATCTCTTGAAATACACACAATGGTCTGATTGACACCTACTGTAGCCATGCTCAGTCATAAACCTGTCAAATTTTAAGTACCATTGCCTAGGAGCTTGCTTGAGGCCATGCAAGCTTTTCTTCAACCTGCACACAAACTTCTCCTTACCCTTGACCTCAAATCCTTCTGGCTGTTCCATATAAATTTCCTCATCCAAATCTCTATGAAGAAATGTTGTCTTAACATCTAGCTGCTCAAGATGCAAATCCTCAAAAGTAACTAAAGACAATACAACCCTTATTGAAGTCATTTTAACAACAGGAGAAAAAATCTCAAAAAAGTCAATACCTGGCTTTTGTACAAATCCTTTACTACTAATCTGGCCTTGTATCTCATCTGCCATTCTCGCCTTCCTTCAAGCTATAGGTCCATTTGTTCTTAAGTGTTCTCTTACCAGCTGGCAATTCAACCAAATCCCATGTTTGGTTCTCTCTTAAGGACTCCAACTCCTCAACCATGCCACGCTCCCACTGACTCTTGGACTCCACCTATATTGCTTCTTCAAAACTCTCTGGTTATCCACCATCAGTTAGCAATAAATAAAATAAAGAAGGAGAATATCTAATTGGAGGCTTACTCACCCTTTCTGACCTCCTGATAGGTGTCTGAGACTCATCCACAACACGCTGTCCACCCAAATTCTCTGACAGTGACCGACCTCGGTCACCTGTAGACCTGTTACTGACTGACGTCAGTTCTACCTGACTGACCTCGGTACTTGTACAGCTGACGTCGGTCTCTGTATGGCTGACGTCGGTTTCTGTCTTGCCGACGTCGGTTCCTAACCTGCCGATGTCGATCTCTATGTTTTCCTGCAAGTGATTATTTCTTTTTCCCACGAGCTCATCTTGGACTTTCACCTCATCCAATTCACCATTGCTCTGCTCAGACTGATTCAACTTCCTTAGCTGATCACAATACATCACTCTTTCATTGAAAACAACATCACAGCTCTTGATTACCTTGTTAGTTTCTAGATTCCACAATCTGTAACCAAAATCATCTGAGCCATAGCCAATAAACATGCATCTCATAGACTTAGCATCAAGCTTCTTTCTATTTTCCTTATCTATATGCACAAAGGCTTCACAACCAAAAAATTTGAGATATGAGAGATCAACCTTTTTACCTATCCATGCCTCTTCTGGAATACCACCATCTAGAGCTGTAGAGGGTCCTCTATTAATCAGGTACACTACAGTGTCAATAGCTTGTGCCCAAAACTGTAAGGGCAAACTGGCATGCAATCTCATACATCTTGCACGCTCCATTATTGTCTTATTCATCCTTTCAGCAATACCATTTTGCTGAGGTGTCCTTGGAACCATCCTTTGCCTACGGATTCCATGCATGTAACAATAATCTCTGAACTTATGACTACAAAACTCACCGCCATTGTCTGATCTCAGGCACTTTAATCTTTTACCTGTTTCATTCTCAACCATAGCTTTCCAAACCTTAAAAGTCTCAAATACATCAGATTTATTTCTAATACAATAGATCCATACCTTCCTTGTGGCATCATCTATGAAAGATACATAGTACTGTGATCCTCCAATGGAAGCAACCTGAGCTGGTCCCCACACGTCTATGTGAACAAGCTCCAACTTGTGCCTCTTCTTAGTGGACCCAGTCTTGAGAAAACTAACCCTTTTCTATTTTCCCAATACACAGTGCTCACAAAACTCTAGATCTATGCCTTTTAAATTTGAAAGCATACCTTTGGACTTAAGAATTGACATCCCCTTCTCACTCATGTGGCCAAGCCTTGAGTGCCACAATTTAGCATCCACATCTGAAGTAGATAATACAGAAGGAGATTTGTTAGTAACACAATTACACAAATAGAGAGTATCTTCTCTCTTACCTCTGGCCATAACAAGTGCACCCTTGGTCACCTTCCAAGATTCTACTAGGAGAGTTAATGTACAACCCTCATCCCCTAACTTTCTTGCAGAAATCAAATTTCTCTTCAAGCTAGGTACATGCATCACATCTCTCAACACCCATGTGTTGTTATTCTGCATCTTCAGCTGCACTTTACCTTTGCCAATTATTTTACAGGGCTCATCATCCCCTAGATACACTATTCCAAAATCTCCATGGATATAATCACTGAAAAATTCCCAGTTAGGAGTAGCATGAAAAGATGCACCAGAATCTAATACCCAAGATTCTATATTATTATGCAGAGAGAAAATTAAAGCATCCTGTGCAATACC
Organism: Torreya grandis; assembly: GCA_037957365.1. Taxonomy (NCBI): domain Eukaryota; kingdom Viridiplantae; phylum Streptophyta; class Pinopsida; order Cupressales; family Taxaceae; genus Torreya; species Torreya grandis. Next base: position 7,515,518 of record JARHVA010000056.1, read on the forward strand.
TGCAATCTTGGCTTCTTCCTTTCCTTCGTGCTGATTGTCCTCCTTAGGCTTTGACCAACAATCTCTGCTTATGTGCCCCATCTTTCCATAATTCCAGCATTGTGGCCTTCTGCCATTTCTGGATTTAGATCTACCTTTTCCCTTTGATTTGGATCTTGATCTACCTTTCTTGCTCTTCTCTTTCTGCCTTCCCCTGCTCTCAAAACTTAAAGCATTCTCGGATGCCTCTTCTGTGCTTTTCCTACGTATTTCCTCATTCAAGATAACACTAAAAACATCCTCTACTTTCAAAATATTTGATGCAGATGCAGTATTACTTACTGCCATTACTAAGCCATGCCAGCTTTCAGGCAAAGAACATAATAGCAAAAGAGCTTTTATTTCATCATCAAACACTATATTCACTGAACTTAACTGATTCACAATTCCATTGAAATCATTCAGATGAGTAGAAATAGATCCACCTTCATTCATATGCAAATTAAATAACTGCTTCATAAGATATACCTTATTAGAAGCTGAGGGTTTTTCATACAAATTTGCTAACGTAGTCATCAACTCTACCATAGACTTTGCCTGTGATAAATTGGATATCACAGTGGATGCTAGACTCAGTCTTATAGACCCCAGAGCCTTTCTATCAAGAACTTCCCATTCTTCATCCTCCATGTCTTTGGGCTTCTTTGCAACACCTCCTAACGGTAAGTAGAGATCTTTCTGATTCAGATAGTCCTCTATTTGCATTCTCCAATGTTGGTAATTTTTGCCATTAAACTTTTCCATTCTCAATTTACTTTCATCTGCCATTGCTTCTCCCACTCAAATAGAAATCCCTGCAGAAACTCCTGTGAGAACCTGTAATCAATACACACTACACAGATCTGAACCACCTGTTAGTGAACCTGAACTTTGATACCAAATATCAAGCTCTGAACCTGTAACCAAGGCTCTGATACCACTTGTTGGGGGATCAATCCAACAATAGATTACAATTGTGACAGCAATAAACATGGAATTAAACCAGATTGACAAGTAATTAGAATGATAATAGTAAGAATAAGAGATACAAGAAAACACCCTGAAAACTTGTATTAACAAACTCTTTACAAAAGGAATACAATTGAAGAAAGCTTCTTTCTTTCACACCTCTCCTAGATGTATAGATCTCTCAATAGATCTCTATTCCTCAAGAGCTCTCTCTCTCAAGAATAATCAACTCCAACAAGCCTGGATTGATTCAATTTTGTACTATTCTTCACACACAATGAATTACAATAATTCACCCAACTACAATAATCCACTACAAAACTACAATAAGCTAGGAAGATCTAATTCTACATATAGAATTAGGAGACTTGAGCATGTACACCCAACAAGCAGTTAAGCCACTTGAACAAGGGCTCTAAAAATAGTAATGCCAATAATAGAGACGCGAGCTTGAGACTTCAACTCAAACTTATCATGCAAACACTCGCTTCTGTCCACGAAAATAGCTTTCTGGACACACAGGTAATCGACGTCAGTTCCTGCTGCTTGTCTGTGACCGCCATCGGCTGACCCTCTACCGACGTCGGCGTCTCTGCAACTGCCTGTGACCGATGTCGGTCACTCCTGACCGACGCCGGTGTCTGTGTAGACCCGAACTTGATAATGAATGCTCCTTGGTGAAGCTTTTGGCTCCACACCCTAACACAAATAAACATGTCAATTATATGCCCTTATGGAAATAACATCAACTCTGAATTCAAACACATAATATGACCATCCAACAGAAGTAAATGACATATAATTCTATATTTTGAATACAAATGACTGCTGCTGTGAAAAAGATTATCCAAAATTGCAATTACATCAAGTTTATGGATTAAAACATACCTGAACACAATCCCAAATCCCTGCTATTAAAAATCAATCCAAAGATAATATATATTTGCTCCAAAATTTTGATCAAATTTTGCTCCAAAATTGATAAGCAATTTCTGCTCGAAACTCATGATTCTCCAATGAAGTGCAATTTTGAACTCTGTATGAATTCACCTCTGAGATGTGATTGGGTTTTCATCCAATCCACCTTCTTTCCTCAAGGGTTTTCATCCTTGGAAAAGTATTGCAAACAAGTTGCAGATCCACAATGGGAAAATAAAGAAAGATGCTGACTGAATGAATTCCAAAAGACTTTCTCAACCTTCTTTTATACTTTTTTTCCCAAACTCTCTAGAAGCTTCCTTTTTAACTCTTAAAATGGCCTTTTCATTAAAATAATGATATTTTGACACACAAGGTCCATGTTTAATGCATCTATGAATTAAATCATCTCAACCTGGTTCCATTGACCTATAATACTAAGGGCCTTCTTAAATATTTTAATAAATTATTAGCAACTTTAGTAATTTAATTAAAATATAACCATTAATACACTCATTTTTTAGAACTGTCAAAAAGTATCAGAATCAAAATCTAGCTACATTGGAGTGATACTGATGAGGAATAATGAAAATTGAACCCAATCAGGTGACTTGCTATAAATAGATGCTCTCACCAAGAATCTTAGAGAATGCACCAAAAGCTGAAAATCACTTTGAAAAGTGGCATAAGAGTCCTCTAGACCATCTAAGCTCTTCACCAACATCAAGCATCCTCTCAAACAATGTTAATGATCACTGAGAAAGCTGAAACCAACTACAATACTGAAGCGACTGAAAATGGAGACATTATAGTCCTCCCTTCTTAGTGATTGCTTGCCCTAAGAAATCAGTACATGTATGCCCCAAAGTTAACTACCAAGATCCCATATCAATCTTAGAAGTTTGAAAACTCTCCTAAAACACTATATGGTGGGAGGTCATCAGCCACACGTACCAACAACTCTCTTCCTCCAAAGGCTTCACTGTCCATCACAAGTGCATAAACAAATATGCCAAACCACTCTAAAATAGCCTAAAGGTCTTTAGCAATAACTAAGCCCACATTGGAAGACAAATTTTGGTGCCATTTTGGGTATAACACTACTTCTCTTGTCATATCCTCCATCAGAATGTCAAGACCAAATAGGATAATATGAAGCTTCCTATAAATTACCTTTGTAGCCTCTTCAAAAATAAATCCTTCTGTGTGGAAGCAAAGGGAAAATAGCACTGGAAACACTTACTACTTGCACCCATCTAAATATTGTTGAACCCATTTTTTAGATCCAATAGTAGAGACTGTCAAACTAGATTTGAAAAGATTTGTCAAAAAGGTTGGCAGTCCTTTGACATAGCAGCTTTAAGCAAGTAGCTAAAAATGAATAGCTTCTGGACATAAAATCTCAATCTCATCTCTGGCATCATCTAAAATGGCACAGTCCTACTTCTCAAGTTTTAACATCTCTAAAATGACTAAAAACCCATGCCATAGTGTCGATGTACACTCAATTTATGAACAAACTGTGTTGCATCCTCAAAACATGGAATTATTTTATGCTTTAAAAGCGGAGTTGCATCAGCAACACATTCCTTAATACTCTCAATCAAATATTTTTTGTGTGGTGAATCATGAATTGGATGTACATCATCCAAACCCATACTAAGCCCTTGTTGAGATAACCACTCTATCAAACAATGCTGTGCCATGTTTAAAAAATTCAAAACTTCACTCGATCCTTTTCGTAAAATGAGAGTATGCAGAATTAATTCAATAGAACTAGTCAATTTCTTTGCACTTCAATGAATAGACAAAATTTCACTTTTGTAAATATTAAGTCCATTACCAATACAATAAATATCTAGAGGCAAGTACATTTGGAAAATTTGGGAACCTATCCAATAAGGCCCTCCATTTGGTGATTTGAAGATTGTTGGCTTAGGCATAGTTGATGATGTCCAAATTGACAACTGATCCATAGAAATTTGATTAAGAAATGGCATATTGCGGATAAGGCTAGCTACAAGTAAAGTATCTTGGGTGAGCATGAGTAATATTTGTCCACCCTGAGAATTAATAAGTTGCTTCTCTAGAGTTAAAAGTTTAGAAAGTTTAGCTCATGATTGTAGAGTCTGTGGTACAAAAACATGTGTACAATCCCCATCAAAATTTACATCTATCATTGGACATATAAAAGGGTTGATACTAAAATTTCAACTTGGTTGAATGAAAAATTTTAAGGCTAAAAAAGAGTGCTTGTGTATACTTGGTGATCGATTAACAAAGATAATATCCCCATCCGCAAGCTGCCTGTGGACAATTTCACCAATCTCAATGACCTTTTTTGTTTGAATAAATTCTTTTGATCTGCAATTTCTACTCCTATAAATCAATAAGTTATAAAGGCCTTGACTCACAATAGTCTGCATCTTGTCTATGTTATGATTTGTGACATGTTCCTCAACTATGACAGCATTTTCTATTTGAAGGGGAACTCCTATTTGATCTATTTCTCTATATGCATCTCTTGATATGATACCACATGCCAAAAATCTAGAAGTTTTTTTTAGAAATGCCTCAATTCTCTCACCCCATAAACTTGAAACTGATTTTGTTTTTCCATTTTTATGATCATGAAATGCTAGAAATTCCTTGTCCCCAATGACCTTTGAACCACCTTAGGCCTGCAAATATTCTGAACACAATGTTTGTAGCATTTTAGTTTCATGTTTGATAGTATCAAAGGTGGGTTTTCTGCCTCTTGATTCTCTAATTCTTCCCATAGTATTTATCACTTTTTTTAATGTCTGAGTTACCCCATTAGTGCCCACTCTTGTTGTTTGGAATGAGACTCCAAATATCCTCGCACAGTTGGGTGATACTAGAAGGCATTCCCAAATAAGCCCTTCTGGGCTTAATATAAATCCTTTTGATACAGTCTCAGGTATCTATCTCAGAATTCTCAAGGCCTAAAAATCTGAATTATTTTTTTGTTTATTTTCTTGCAGATCATCTGAATTGACATATTCAACCCCATCATCTTCAATGTCTTCATCTTCACAGTCACAATAACCCTTAGCAGTAAAGCCACACTTGAAAACATTCTCAAAATCTTTGTGTAAATAATTATTTGGATCCTTACTTGCTAATTTAGTGAACTTCAAATCTACTGATTGTTCCTCCTCAACATTATTGTAGGGATCAATGTATTTTGTTTCCTTAATAGAGGTACATGAGAAATTAGTAGCATCATATCCATTTGGAATAATTTCAATCACCTGCAATTCCTTTCCAACCTCTTCATTAGGTTTGGGCCACTTGGATTTCTCTTTTGGAGGAATGTTGGGTGGTGTAAGCCCAAACATTTTTTAGAGTATTCCCATTTTGAAATAATATGCTAACAAAATAATTTCATGAGGAATCCCACAACACAAGACCACACAAGCTAGCAAGATGCACAACTCTGATACCACTGAAAGATCCCAAATGAGCTCTACCCTAAATTACTAATTTTTAAAACTTGAATTATGCCCTAATTTTTGCACTTCAATTCTTTTCTCAAAACCCTAGCTCTTGATTTTACTTTTATGCACCTTTGATTCCAATTTCTGCCCTAGAATTTTAAATATCTATCTTTCTAAACCCTAGATCTGAAATCTAATTTTCTATTTTGAATTTATAAATGATTTTTGGTAGAGAATAAATGTATGTCAAATGCACAAATAAACATGCCGATTATATGCCCTTATGGAAATAACATCAACTCTAAATTCAGACACATAATATGACCATCCAACATAAAAAAATGACATATAATTCTATATTTTGAATACAAATGATTGTTGCTATGAAAAATATTATCCATAATTGCAATTACATCAAGTTTATGGATTCAAACATACCCGAACATAGTCCCAAATCCCTGCTATTACAAATCAGTCCAAATATAATATATATTTTCTCCAAAATTCTAATCAATGTTTGCTCCAAAACTGATATGCAATTTTTGCTCCAAACTCATGATTCTCCAATGAAGTGCAATTGTGAACTCTGTATGAATTCACCTCTGAGATGCGATTGGGTTTTCATCCAATCCACCTTTTATCCTCAAGGGTTTTCATCCTTGGAAAAGTAGTGCAAACAAGTTGTAGATCCACAATGGGAAAATAAAGAAAGATGCTAACTGAATGAATTCCAAAAGACTTTCTCAACCTTCTTTTATATTTTTTCCCAAACTCTCCAGAAGCTTCCTTTTTAACTCCAAAAATGAACTTTTCATTAAAATAATGATTGTTTGACACACAAGGTCCTTGTTTAATGCATCCATGAATTAAAGCATCTCAACCTAGTTCCAATGAGCTATAATACTAAGGGCATTCTTAAATATTTTAATAAATTATTAGAAAATTTAGTAATTAATTAAAATATAACCATTAATACACTCATTTTTGTAGAACTATCGAAAAGTATTGGAATCAAAATCTAACTGCACTGGAATGATACTGATGAGGAATAATGAAAATTGAACCCAACTGGGTGACTTGCTATAAATAGATGCTCTCACCAAGAATCTTGGAGAAAGCACCAAAAGTTGAAAATCACTTTGAAAAGTGGCATAAGAGTCCTCTAGACCATCTGACCTCTTCACCAACATCAAACATCCTCTTAGACAAGGCTAATGGTCACTAAGAAAATTGAATCCAACTACAATACTAAAGTGACCGAAAATGGGGACATTATAGTTTGTAAGGTAATAATTATTAGTCTAGAGTGAAAAATAGAAAAAATTATAAAAACCATAAAAATTCAATAAATTGATGTACCATCCTAGAGACTCTAAAGGATGATTCATCCCAAAATCCCCACCAAGAACACAAGTTTAAACTCCTTCAACATCTCTGAGTAGTGAACTAGAAGTTATGAGTGAAACCTATCTACAAAAATCTTTAGAAACTTGGATAGAAACCAGGCCATTGCCACAAGCAAGCCCCATAAGAAAAATTCCTCAGGATCAATCTCTTATAGGAAGACATTATTTAGAAATTTCCAAGGACTTAGAAGAAGCATTTCAAAAAATCATAGCTATAGAAAATTTTGAGAAATTTGAACAACCCATAACTAGTACCACAAATATTCAGTGGAAAGATCATCCCATCTTTGAAACATCATCATCAGCAAAAAATATTTCTATCTAACAAAATCCATGAAATCAAAAACTTGCACAACTAGGAAGGAATTTTTCCTTTTCTATTGTTGTAGATACTAATGATCAAACCCCCATGAAAAATATTTCACTAGCTAATCTACCAAATTTATGGGGAAGATCTATAGAAGAACCTAATCAATTCTTATTTGAGTTTAAGGTGCTATGTCGAACCTATGATTACACAATAGAAAAATATTTCCCTCTACACTTAAAGATGTAACTATGAGATGGTTCATGGGTTTACCTAGTGATTTTATTAAAACATGGGATGACATGGAGATAGAATTCTTAAACAAGTATCAAGATTACTACCAAGTGTAAGAAAGAAAAGAGGTTTTTTCCAAAATAAAATAGGATGAGGATGAATGTTTAGAGGATTATTTGGATAGATTCATGTTCACTCATAAAATAAGAAATTATCCACTCACTAAAGAAGTTCAAAAACTGGTTTTCTTAAAAGGGTTGGACAAAGATACTAGAGATACCTCAACTCTGATGGAAGGTAGAGATATAAATAAGTTAGCTTTCAATTATATTTTTGAGCTTTGTACCAACTAATCTTTAGACAAAACCCAAAATTAGGAGAGGAAGGTTTGGAAAATCTAATGAAGTGGGTAAGCTAATGGAAGAATTTGCCAATCTAAAGATAGATATTTTGGTTACACTAAATATTACTTTGGATGGCCTTCAAGCTAAGACAAATGCAACATAATCCTTAGCAATCTACTATCCTAAGTGTAGATAGAAACATGCCCTTAGAGACTACCCCTAGATAAAACCAATATTTCGTCATGTGGCATTTGTGGTGCAATAGATCATGATACCAAAAATTGCACCCTTCTACCTATTTTAAAAAATCAAATGAAAACACAAGCCCCATCTATTGAAGAAGTAAATCATATGTAGAGACAAAAATTTTCCTCATAAAACTAGGCTCAAGGATAGTTTAATGCAAGAAACCTAATTAATCCATGGATGACACCATGGAATGTTTTAGTTCCTTCACATTTTTGGAATCAACCCTAAATTCTATCAATCCAAAATCCATTGGTAAGACAATATTGGATGCCAACACCCCCATAGATGGTACCATAGCCACAACAACAATGGTTACCACAATAATAATGTATCCCACAATGATATTAATAATATAATCCATAGTGGAACCCAAAACAAAAATTCACCCAACCAAGAAGACCACTTCAACAATAAACTATAATGTTACCCCAAGTTATTCTATAATAAGGACAAATCAATCAACCCTCAATGCCTACACAACCAACAAAAAATCTAAAAAATAAATAACCAACACCTATTTATGTTCATTAACAGGAAGAGACAATGAATGTTAGAGCCATTGATCGTTTGGACATATATTTAAGATCAGGGAAAACTATACAAAAACCTCTAGTTCTCATTTTTGAGATGCTTGATGAAAAAGAAAAAATAGAATCATCTCAATTAAACACTAAAGAAGATAAAATCAAAATGAGCCCTAAATAAAATAAAGAAAACACTACTACACTAGTAATTCCTTTTCCTAAAAGATTAAGATAAATTGATATTAAACAAGAATCAAACTTAGTCCATGAGTTGTAAAAGATAAATATTAAGGTACCCCTACTATAAGCTATTAGGGATATACCTAAATTGAACACGTTCATCAAAACAAATTGTATCAAGACACTTGGGAGGAAAGAAAAATATCTAGGAACCATTCATGTTGATGGAAAAGTTGTTGATTTATTAGAAAAAAAAGTATTAGTTCCAAAATATACAGATCTAGGAAGCCCAGTGATCACAGTCACAATCAGGGCTAAAGAATTTTTTAATGTCTTGGTAGATCTGGGAGTATTAATTAATGTTATGACAATTGATACTCTCCATACATTATCTCTTATGAGAATGCAACCCACAAATACCATTCTTCAAATGGTGGATCAATTTGTAACTAAACTAGAAGGGACTCTAGAAAATGTTGAAGTACTAATAGAGTCTTGGGAATATCTAGTAGATATCATAGTCTTTCAATCTAAAATAAAGAATCTAGGATATCCCATAATCCTAGGTAGACCATGGTTGACTACTGTAGTAGCATTAATTTATTTCAAGTCAAGAAAGATGACCATTTTTAATGGGTTAAAATCCAAATGCATCTCTTTATATCCTCCTACAAAACCATCAACAAATCATATACAAGAACTTTGGGTGGATGAATCAGACAATAAATCAAACAACATTTCCTCCTTAGCTATGATCATAGTTAAAAAACACTTTAAAGAATTGAATGGAGACATATACCTAGAATTTATGGACTCTACCAGTCTAAAAGCTATAGACTTTGATAGTCCAAAAGCTACAGAATTTGCCAGTCTAAAATCTATGGACTCTGCTAGTCTTGAAACTATGGACTACCTCAGTTTAGGATTCTTGGGTTAGACAGAATATTTTGAAACCACCACTTCTACTTATTCTATTATTTCCTCACTATATGATCATGATTGATTTAGGGAAGTGTGTGGAAATTGGCAAAATAATAGCAAAATCTTTTCTTAAATGCATTCCATTATTCTTTACCAAGACTGATTCCTCCTAGAGAAGAGTTTGTTGATAATGTAACCATGTTTCATAAGCTACTTCCTCATCCATATCCTCTGAACTCATTTATTAGTGAATTTAAGTAAATAGAATCCAACTACCCAGGAACAAAACTAATCATGGTATTACCTAAAAATATTTTGAACATCAATAGTTGGTTAACAAATGAAGAGGAAGATCAATTCTTCGAAGTAATGGAAAGACATCCCAAGGATTTTTCTTGAGATTATACCAAAATGAAGGGAATTAAACCTAGTATATGAACTCATCACATTTACATAGAATTTTTCAAACTAGTTAGACAACCACAAAGAATAATAAACCCAACATTAAAGGAGATAGTCAAAATAGAGAACCAAAAATTGTTAGAAGTTGGGTTTATTTACCCCATCTCAGATAGCCAGTGGGTTTCACCCTTGGTAATTATGCCCAAGAAAAATGGAAAATTAAGGGTATGTGTAGATTTTAGAGAATTAAACAAAGCAACACTAAGAGATTATTTTCTTCTACCTTTCATTGATCAAGTTCTTGACAACTTGGTAGGAAAAATATTTTTTTCTTTCATGGATGGGTTTAGTGGGTATAAATAGATAATGGTGGTAGCTGAAGATCAAGATAAAACCACATTTACCTACCCTTGGGGAACTTTTGCTTACCTAGTACTCTTATTTGGACTCTGTAATGCTCCATCAACCTTCCAAAGAGTAGTTTTGTCAATATTGTCTGACCTTACAAATGATTTTCTTAAAGTATATATGGATGATTTCACCATTCATGGTGGAACTTATGAAGACACTCTTACCAAATTAGAAAAGTTATTGATCATATGTGAAGAACATTAATTATATTTGAGCCATGAGAAATGTTTGTTGATGATGAATGAAGAAATAATGTTGGAACACCATATTTTTGTAAAAGGCATCCAAGTAGATCCAAAGAAGGTTGAAATAATCTCCAACTTACCCATCCCATAAACACAAACTAAAATTAAGAGTTTTTTGGGACATGTTGGTTACTACAGATGCTTCACAGATAATTTTAGCTAAAATAGCTATGCCTATGTTTGCCTTGCTTACAAAAGATAGTACATTTGAATGGAGTGATAGTTGCCAACAAGCCTTTGAGACCATCAAAGCTAAACTCATTACTACTCCAGTATTGAGAGGACCAGATTGGATTTAACCATTCTATATATACATAGATGTTTTCAATATAGTAATAAGAGTAGTCCTTACACAAAAGGATGAAGAGGATAACATGTATGTTATATATTATATTAGTAAAAATATGACACCTGTTGAAAGAAACTACATCTTAACTGGGAGAGAATTCCTAGCTGTAATATATGCAATTAACAAATTTAGACACTATATAATAAGTACAAGGTAATTGTATATACATACCATTCAATTATTATATATCTTACCAACAAACTAATTATGGGAGGTAGGATTATTAGATGGTTATTTCTCTTACAAGAATTTGATGTTACTATTATAGGTAAACCAGGAACGTCTAATGTTATTGTTGATTTCTTGTCAAGAATGAACACGACAGATGAGGAAGAACCAGTGGAAGATGACTTTCTAGATGAACAACTATTTTTTATTTCATCAAAATCTTCATGGTTTGTTAATATAGCCAATTATCTTGCCATAGGGAAGTTTCCTCTATAATTTTTTTAAAAATAAATGTTTAATCAAATAAAGTTCTATTAAATGGATTAACAAAATTTTATTCAAACATGGACCTGACCATGTGTTTTGAAAGTGTATGAAAAATGTTGAAGCTTATGATATCATCATAGCTTGTCATGATAAACTAGGAGGAGGTCATTACTCAGCTCAAAGAATCATACACAAAATCCTAAGAGTAGGATACTATTGGCCTCACCTTCATCAGTAAGTGAAAATATATGTCAGACACTGTGATGCTTGTGAGAGAATTGGATAGGCTAATCTTGAAATAGAGATGCCTCTTCACTCTCATCCCCAATTGGTTTTAAAACCATTAAAGAAATGGGGAATCAATTTTATAAGTCCTATGGATCCTCCTTCCAGAGGAAAAGAATATCTTCTAGTATGTACAGACTATGTGACCAAGTGAGTGAAAGTGGAAGTATTAACTCATGCAAGAGAAGAGATGGTAGCTGATTTCTTATATTTCAAAATCATGCAAAGATTTGGTGCTCCAAGGGAGATATTATTAGATCAAGGACCGTAGTTCATGTCAAACATGATAAAGTAATTCATGCAATTATATCAAACTCAACATAGAAAAACATCTCCATACCATCTATAGGCTAATGGGGAAGTTGAAGTTACCAACAAAGAACTGAAAACCATTTTAACTAAGGTTATTAATTCCAATAGAAAGGATTGGGTAGATAAGGTACCAAAAGCTGTTTGGGCCTATATTACTACTTAAAAAACAATAACTAGATTTTCACCTTATGAATTGGTTTATAGCAAGAAGCCCTTATTCTTTGTTTAATTTGAATTAAAAACTTTGAAAAAAGTTGTAGAAGTAGGGATTGAATTAGAAGAAATATAGAAATAAAGACTCTTACAACTTAATCAATTTGATGAGATGAGGATGAAAGCAATACAAAAAATTGAATTAGTACAACATGAAAGAACAGTTTGGCATGATTCAAAAATAAAATAATATAAGTTTCAAAAAGGAGACTACGCACTATTGTTTGATTCTAAATTTCAATATTTTAAAGGAAAACTACAAACGAGGTCATTGGGACCTTATCAGATTGAAGAGGTCTTTGAAAATAGTTCTATTAAGCTAATTTTTATTGATGATAAAAGAAAAGCTCTGTTATTCAATGGACATAGATTGAAGCTTTATCAAAAACCTCTCAATAAAGAATAATTTGTTCAAAAGGTAAAAGATCAAGTAGCCTTTTTGGTGAACTCCACTTCTAGAGAAACTGCTTCAAATCAAGTAGTTGTTCTGGAGGACTCTACTTCTTACAATGATCCTACTCCTTGATGATCCCAAAAAAAATAAAAATAAATAATATATATATATATATGTATTTATATGTATATATATATATATACACACATACATATATATATATATATATGTATGTGTACACATATATATGTATATATATATACATACATATATATATGTATGTATGTATGCATACATACATACATACATACATACATATATGTACTATATATATATATATATATATATATATATATATATAAAGAGAATCTCATCATGTCACTATGATTGGTCTTCTCCATGCAATACAAGTTGTTCTTTTAACACCTGTTGACTAATCCATGAAAACTTATTTGTGTAGGATAAATGGTGAGTAAAGGATAAATCTAAGGTCAAAAGTAAATGAGACATATATTCTATTTATCTATTTTTAGTTAACTAATTATCTTTGATTTAATTAAGATTTATTCTATGGAGATGACTCAAAATTGAGCCTTCTGAAAGAGAATGACATGACACATACCATAATGGATAAGCATGCAAATAAGCTGCTAAAAGTGTATGGATAAGTGTGTAAATTTGGTAGAATCAATTACGTCATCAATAATTATAATTATGTGACATAAAAAAGGGGTTCTAAATAAAATGATAAATCACAGTCATCATCAAAGTACCACATCATCATTTCATTCCATTTTTAATAAATTGATAAAATGGTTGGTACACTCTATAGAAACATGCAGTGTTGAACTGTATAAAGCAATCATATCAAACTATGGACTCATGAAGATATATAATTTCACATGAAACATTTCATTTCTATAGACCTTTAGTGATTGTTGCCTACCAGTTTCAATAGAAGCTAGTCTAAACCCTAATCTGAGTTAAAAAAAAAAGAGTTGTCTATAAATTTGAGTATAAATGGGACAAAAAATAAGATCTAAGCTGAAGAATGCAACAAAGTTTCATAAAGACAAAGCTTCTATGGTAGTATTTAGAGAAAATGGTTGGCTATATTTCATTGAAAATTTTTAGGTTTTCCATGAAACAATGGTAAGAGAATTCATCAATAATCTCACCCCTGAGTTTTTAGTTGTTAAAGGCATTGTTATTCCTATTTTAACTCAAATTATAAGTCAAATCATACAAGTTTTAGAAGAGGGAATGAAAGCGACAGGTAGAATTTCATTTAATGATTTAATTATTCAATTTAATGGTAATTAGTAGATTGGGACTTTATGTCTAATATATTCTAAGGTAAAATCAAAAGGGATTCATAGAAAATTACTTCTTAAACCCTATAAATTTGTAGCCAAGTGGGTACTCAAGTATATCATTTTTTAGGGGAATTTATTTTTTAGGAGGAGATGACATGAAAATATTAATACACCTTAAGTATGGGAGGAAAAACCCTCATTACAAGATTAACCTCCCATCCTTCTTATATGGTGCCCTTCAAATTATGACTACAACTCATAATGATGCTCTTAGGCACCATGGCTTTATTCACCTAATTATCTAACATCACTTCCTTCAGCAAAGACAAGAAGTCTAGAAGGAATTTTAGAATAGTGTAACATAATAAATTCCAAATATACCTACACAAGAAACCTCAAATTTACCATAGGAACATTCATCTCCACCTATTCCATCAGTTGAGAAAACAACTCCAAAAAATAAATCATAAACTGTAGTCTCAATAGAAATCCCTTCTTCTTCAAAAAGAATCACAAGGTCTCAAATCCCTATAGTTTTAAGGTCCCCAAAAGAACCTTAGGAATTGTAGTGTAACCAATTCCCTTGTCAAGAAGAAGAAAATTGAAATGAAATGTTTCTATAGAACTTGAGAAAATTGAGGGTTTGATGGTTGAAAAGGAAAGACAATCGAGTGTAGCTCAGAGAGTGACCAAAAGGAGAAGGTTAATTTTGACAGATGAAGATGAATAAGAGGCTATAGGCATTCTAGATATTCTTAAAAAGGCGTCTCATTCCCTCATACATCAAAGCATCCCTATAAATTTAGATGTTGAAGAAAATACTTTCAAAAGTAACTCTCCAATCATAATAGAGGATCCAATTCCAAGAGAAGATCCACTTATGGTAAAGGAATCAAGTATGGTAGGAAAACCACATGTTTCAGTTGAAATTACAATGAATAAAGGAAAAATTGTATGCACAAATGAGAAAGGAGAGTCATATAATCTAAATGATCATATTATGCAGTTAACCTTGAAGCTTTCTCAATCTCAAGCTTAACTGCATAATATCAGGGGTAAGCAATTTAAGGTTAACTGCATAATATGATCAGTCAATTATAGAATAAGGATCATCTCAACTCATTGACTGACAAATGATTCAAGAATATCAGGGGTAAGCAATTTAGAGAAGCATATAATAGATGAATTTGATGACTATGATTTGAGTCAGAGTGTGAAAAGTAGATGTTAGAGCTATGAATGCCAATGAATATTTGTAATGGGACTTGCAAAAGGTAAAGCTTGGGGGAGATGATGAGCTCAGAATATGGCTCATTATTGACATATTATTTCCCTTAATTCATCTCTCTAAGGATATTATCTTTTACAAATCATAGATTTTTAGATAGTTATTACATGGAAAGTAGATATTTGTCTTGTTTATATTGAACCAAATACTAAACCTTTACTTTGTCATTAATGTCTAATACATAGCATGTTTTAGTGATTTTCTGTTGTGAAGAATGCTTAGGAAGAAAACATAGGTGATGTATAGTGAAAGTTCAATTTTGATCCCCATCCAATAGAACTACAGACTCTACAGGCTTATTTCTACAGACTCCATAGGCTTGTTTCTATGGACTATGTAGGCTTGTTTCTATGGACTCTACAAGCTTATTTCTATGGACTCTGCAAGCTTATCTTTATGGAATTCATAGGCTCATTCATACTAAATCTGTAGGGTCAATTCTATGGATTCTATAAAGACAAATCTACAATGGAGAAGCTAGCAGTCAAATAATATGAGAGAGAATCATTCCTAATGGATTCAAATGAGGAAAATACTTGCCTACTATTTTGTAGGGTTTACTTTTGATAAAGTTGTATATATTTGGATCTTAGGACTATTTTAGGATAGTATATCTATTTCATCAGAATAATTGGATCTCTTAGAAATCTAATATCCTATTTTTGGATGAGTGGATTGACCAAGGAATCTTATCTCTTTTCATCCTATTTTGAGTTGATTATATTAGAAAAAATGTAATAATTTTGTTATTAAAAAAGGTAATAGATGAAAGATACATAAAAGTATATTACAAGTTTTAGACAGATTGTAATCATTTTAATTTTATGAATAATCACTTCCATTTCTAGCATTTATTAATATTTATTCCTAAGTCTAAGAGGAGAAAAGGCCCACTCTCCTTGGAATCAGGAATTGGGCATGGTACTTATGTTATGTTATATTAACTCTTTGTTATAACTAATTAAGATTTTTCTAATGTTTGCATTCATTCATAAAACATCAAAACAAATTCATAGTTCAAAAGGAATTTCCTTATTCCAAAGTCTTTTCCTTTCTAAGAATTTTTTTTTTATAGTAAATGTGTGAAGCAAATTTCCTTTTTAAGTTAAACATCTCCATTTCAATGCAATTGTAAATAGGAGTGTGATTTTACTTTCAAGTAAAAGAGTGGAGTTATTTGATTAAATAGTTACATATTTTCATTTTTAGAAAAAGAGTGAATCAAGTATTTTAGGACGTATTTCTTTCTTTAGTCAAAGTTAGGATAGGACTAACAAACACCCCCATAAGTAGACTTCTAGATCTACCATCCTACACCTTACTACAGATAGCTTTGGACACCAGCCCTGGTTGATAAGACATCAATTAAAGATTGATTAAATGAATAATTAAGTGACACTCATCAAATTTAGGGGAGAAATGGCCTTATCTAAGGATTGAGGGGAAGAAGGACACAAAGTATCAATACATTGTCACATCTTGTGATAATGTATTGAAGAATGTTTATCCATTTTTTGGAAGTAACAGATATACTTGTGAGAAGTCTTGGTATAAGTAATCACATGAGGA
The DNA here is from genome assembly GCA_037957365.1 of Torreya grandis. Taxonomy (NCBI): domain Eukaryota; kingdom Viridiplantae; phylum Streptophyta; class Pinopsida; order Cupressales; family Taxaceae; genus Torreya; species Torreya grandis. The sequence goes on from JARHVA010000056.1 coordinate 7,532,268, forward strand.
GGTATAATAAGAATAGAAGGATCTTGGGAAGGATCACAAGCCCATTTTGTGGGAAACAAATCCATCTAAGGTAAAGTAAGTAAACCATCACCCTAAGAAGGTGATGGTGGGGAAAGAACAAGACTAGTCTCAACGGATGGAGAAATGAGATTATAAATAGGGATAGACTTGATAACAGTGGAATTAGACATGGGCTCAACTATATCAATATCAATAATGGGATTCGATGTATATTCTACTAAGGTATGGGTATGTTTATAGAAGGTTGGATAAGGGTTGCATGAATTTTAGGGATAAGCAAGTTATAGGGATTAGGGTACTTAGTAAAGTGGTAAGGCCTAGTCATAGGAAGATCCATGAATATAATCTTATGAGGTTCCTCAAAAATTATATGTGTCAATACCATCTCTACCCTAAAATAAATAGGAAAAATACTAAAATTAGGAACTATGAATGATGGAATACAAGAAGATACATGAAAAGAATCAAGCAAAGAAGAATGATAACATATAATCTCAGCATCATGGGCCTGAACAAGACCACCTAAGAATGAATTATCTAAGAAATATCCATCGTCATAGTCATGGGTGTGAAGATTAATGATGAAATTATGGATGACCTTGTCATTTGATGAAGTATGGTGAATAGAATGCCATGTCTTAGTCAAGATAATGGGAATATCATCACAAAGAGGTTTGTGAGAATGAGGCTGTAAAGAAGTAAGAATTTGAGAGATGAGATGAAGTGAGAGATAAAAAGTTTTAATATTTAATATTATCTCATCAAGATCATCATCATCAGAATCTAAGAGATTAAGAGTAATGTTACTAATGATTTTTGGATGACCATTGTAACCTTGAGTGGAGTTAATGGGAAAATTGAATCATTGAGACTCATGGAATGGAACACTAGGCAAAGGTTCAAGAGGAGGAATCTTGAAGACATCATGGTCTTGGAATTATTCTAAATTTTAAGGGTTAGTATCACCTTAAATCTTATAAATATTTCTATTGTGAGGTAATTTAATGCATTTATAGGTGGAAGAAGTAACTGCTCTCATATGGTGAGTCTATGACCTACCAAGTAAGATTCTATAAGAAAGAGGAAAGTTAATTATCATCACCTTCACATGAATAATGATAGGTGGTATGGTTATGGGAAACCACACACAACCTAAAGGAGTAATTTTCCTTAGATCATATCCTTTGCATGTGATACATGTGGATTTGATATTGCATTTAGAATATCTAAAGGTTTTGATAAAATCAAGAGAGGCAACATAAGTGTTATAACCCTCATCAATCAAGGCATGCTTGACTTGGATATTTCCAATTTAGACACTAATGAATAGAGAAAGATCATTTGCATGAAGTATAATCTCATCAAGAATCATAGAAGTGATAAGAAATTTTAAGGAAAGATAAGTGTACATTGTTTCATCAACATGGATGGACATCTCTTCACATTGTTGTGATATGATATCTTCAGATCCAGAGAAGGTTATTTTACATCCCTCTGGGGGAGGACAAGGGATGTTCATTTTGAAAAAGATTTTCTTAAGATGGTTTATATGATGTGAAGAGGTCTTTATAAGCTCAAGAAATGGAATTTGGTATGGGAGGTTATTGAGTTCCATGATGGTATCCAACTCATCATAACCCATGAGGGGATTGTTATAAATAGGTGCATGGTGATTAATAAGGTCCTTGGAAGAAGGAGATGAAGTGCATTGGATTTTTTTTGATAAGATGGAGAAGGTTTAGAATAAGTTTGTAAATTATGTTGCAAAGATGAAGTAGTTAGTTCATGTTGGTTTTGAGAATTAGTAGAAATTTTAATATAAGATTGATTATCATGAGTGTTAGGTAAATAAAATGACGGGACAGTAGAAATAGAATGGGAAGTGTTATCTAAAGGAGGAGATGGAATTGTTTCATCAAAGGTTATAATTTCATCTTTCCCTAACTTATTTAAATAAGTTGGAGAATAATCCTAGATAACATGAAATGTTTAGGACAATGGAGGAGTGTAGATAGGTTTATGGGCAATAAAAAAACCATCCTTCTCATATTAGTCATATTAACCACATTCTCTTTAGGAGTTGGGTCAACAAGACTTTCTACATTGTCAATGGAAGGGGTAGGCTTATCTATGGTATTTTGAATAAACTGATGATTAGGATGAGGGTCTTTAAAGATAGCCAAATAAGCATTAGATTGATTTAAGGCTTGAGATTTAGTATGAGTTTCATGAGCCTTAAAATAAATATCATAGGCTTGTTGATGTTTTCAAATGATAAAATCATGATCAAAATTAGGTCTAAGAAGAAAATCCATAGCTAAATTATGAAACTGCCTAAAAGTCTCATGAGAATGACCCTAACTAGTGTAAAACCAATAAAACTTGTTGGGATCATATAAAGATTTCATAGGATAAGTGGGATCAAGTTCTTGTAGAAGAGGCCTAGATAGATTTTTTAATAATTTAGATGAGGATAAGGGTTTTTGAACATTTATGGTATTAGGTAAAGATAAGTGAGGATTGGTGTATTGTTGATAAGGGGGAATTGGTTCTAAATATTGGTTAGGAAAAACAAATTTAATAGTGTGAATGGTGTCATAAGATTCCATGACACCATCATTGGAAGCATTACAATTTTTATTCTTAAGTAAGATACAAGGACCCATAAAAGGTTGGGGTGGCTGAAATTGATGCATAAGGAAATCTTAATGTTTAGCTTGGTCAATATCCTCCTCCAAAGAAGATGGAAAGAGTATGGACCCAATATTATATCTTGGGAAAAAGGGAATTGGTAAAGAGATGGAAAAGGTTATCATCGACCATGTTATGTTCACATTTGTTGGATGAAGTTTTCCACCTTTTAACAAAATCTTGGTCAGTTTTATTTTCATGTTTACAATTTATGAAGTGAGCCAAAGTGTTTTTAGGAAGCTCACTAGTTTGGAAATCTTTCACTAAATCATTCACTAAATCTTCCAAACTAGTAATAAAATGAGTTTTAATTTGGTTGTACCAATCTAAATCATCATTGTGATTGTTTTGGATAAGAGCTTGGTAGTGGAAAAGGTATTTAATTTGACCCAATCCTTATAAATATTTCCAAATGTTTTAAGATAAAGGGTAGGATCAATTAATCCATTATAAGAAATGGTAGGGGTGATACCTCCTATATCAATATTAGAAATTTGAGTTGTAATAGGATCATTTTGAAGATACTTAATGGTTTTATTGACCAAAGAAGGTTGAGGGATGAGATTGCCATGGAAATATTGAAGAGGAGGTGGGGGGAAATTTTAATTGTTCATGCCCCAAGACATTGGTTGAGGATGAGTTTAAATATGGAGAAGGTGATTTTGCATTCTCATCTTTTGATTTGTATTATGAGCTTGAAATTTATTCATTTGATTAAGTGTTTGTAATAAAATTTGGTGGGTTTGATCAACATTGTTAGGATTATTTGAATCATTAGAGTTGTTATTAGTGGATTGGGTACCACTATTGGTGTCAATAATAAATTGAGAGGAACTATGAGAATTTGAGGCACTAGTGGCAAAATTTGATTGTGTGGAAAAGGATGGACTAGTGAAGGGATGAAAAGAGGAAGCACTAGAAGCATAATTACCTTGGGTAAAAAATGATTCACTAGTAGAAGGATTAAGGAAAGTGGATCTTATGAGAGGCCCATTATATGCATAACCTACCATATTAGTGGAGATAATAGGCATGAAGGTAGAAGTTAAATAAGAAGAGGTCATGGTATGAGAAGGGGTCATAAATAAGGGAAGAGGTTGAGAATAAAAGGAGGTAGTACCCCCAAATCAATTTGAGAATGTGGGGGTAGGTGAATGAGCATCTTTGGATTGACCACTAATAACGAGATGTAAAATGGTAGAATGATCCTTTCCTTGATGTTGAGGAAATTTGGATATAAAGAAAATAATTTCAAGGGTATACTCTAATTCAAGTTGATCTTCTAGTGAGAAGAGATGATTATGATATGAAGAGGAATGAGGAGGGCTCCCATAGTTTATTATGTGAGTGAACATGTGAAAATTAATCTCATCCAAGAGAGAAGCCCTACTTTGCATATGGGAGACCCTATAAGGGTTGGTAAAACTCATCATGTTTGTTGAATTCAACTCAGTGTTATCTTCAAATGAAAAATTAATGATGAAGGATAAAGACTAAAATAGGTAAAAGAGATGAGAATGCAAAGAAATGGGAAGTGATAGAAATTACACAAAGTTGACTAGGTCAATTTAACATAAGAAATAGGGCCTATAAATTATATAAGGTTAACTAGGTCAACCTATCACAATAAATAGAGGCTAAAAAAGTGTATAGGTTTGATTGGGTCAACCTAGCATAGTAGATAAGGAAAAATAGATAGTCTGTAAGAGACTGTGTTGAAAAAAATGACTGCATACTGAAATAAGAATATTTTTTCAATTATTTTTAAAATAAACAACTAAAGGGAAATACATAATCAATTAGATCAATGAGGCTGATCCAATTGAGATACACAACATAAAACCTTGCACTAATGCTGGATAATGCAAGTTTTTGTAATATAACATACAATTGAGCAAAGATCAAGCAATCAACTTGGAAAGTAAAAGACAAGCAGTCAACTTGAATGTTTATAGATTATTAGAATATAATTTTAGATGTGATATGAAGTTGGATATAAGCAAGGAACTATAAAGCAATCTAAGGATAGTTTTAAGATGTTGGGGTTAAAAGGGATCTATATTAGTAATGGTATAAGATTGGTATTGGGGCCTACCCCTCACTTCACACACTATAATAATAAGGGCTTCAGGTGCTTAGCCAAAATATATTATTAAACATGTGTTTATACTTGGCCATAAAACCAAGTTGGCTTCCCCCTTAGTGATGAAATCCAAGTAGGTTGGCCTTGGGTAGACAATTGTTAAAATGTGTGTTAAGATTTTTTTGATTTGGTCATGTGTGCATAAAAGATAAAATAACAAAACTAAACATTATATTAAAAACCACCTAATTAGACTATGTGATCTATTATAAGCATGAAAGAAACAAAAAATGAAAGTGTGAGATAATTAATAGAATATAAGGGTTAATTCCAACTTTGAACCATAGTACAGTGTCAATTTAGTTGATAGTTATGTAGAGAATATAAAATAGGGTCACTCCTATACTATGGAAGCAACAAGTTGAAAATGAACTACATCGACAAGGTTGACCTAGCTTTCTAGATATAATATAAAAAATATATAGAACTACATCGACAGAGTCAACATAGTTGACTATATAGGGATAGTTTTAAAGACTGCACACTGTGAAAAATAGGACTATAAGAAATGCCAAAAATGACAAAGAAGGATAAAAAGTAACCTTGGTGGGTTGGAGGATGCATATCAGTGATATTATTATTGAAGATCCTTGATAAATGATTTCAAATCCTAATATGTCAAATGGGTCAACCTAGCTTTGTAGAATCCTATTACCAAGTGCTTAAAATGTATAAGGTCAATTGGGTTGACCTAATAGTCTGAATCTGATGCCTAAAAGTGTATAGAGTTGAATGGGTTGACCTAGTAGACTAGACTAGATGTCTAAAAGTCTAAAAACTTGTACTATGTCGATTAAGTTGACCTAGTAGCCTAAATTGAGAAAATAACTTGCATAGATAGAACATAGTCATATAGATGTGACTGTGTGTTAAACCTATGCACAAAAGTTAAAACTATGTTGATATAGTTGACTCAGTATTGTGAATATATTATAATAAAAATGATAAAATAATGAAATAAATGAAATAAATCTTGTAAGGGTTAGATTTATGTTGAGTTTACTATAATGTAAGCAATCATAAATGCATCATGTCTAGAAATTAATCCTAGCTCATAGAAGATAGATCATACCATACACTTCCGATTGGGGACACATTTTTTAAAAAGGAACATGACCAATATGGTGATCCACTAGAATTGATCATGGGATCTCTTACCATAATACACCATGCTAAAGAGGGTTATAAATCCTCCATCCTAACACAATCACACAATAACCCTAAGGGGGTCCTAAGTTTTGATATTTCACCTATACTAACAACAAGTAAAGTAAATATAATCTAGTGATCACCAAAGCTTGTGGCACAAAGTGAGGGTTAGAAATAATAAAACTAAACATGCATAGAAGACATAAACTCATGTTAATGTATATAGAAACCTAATTCATGTAAAAGAAGCACAAATGCATATCTATCTACTATTACAAAGGAGAAATTAAGTTAAGAATACTTACTTTTGAAGATGAACCCATTGAGTCTCAATCTCTCCCTTGGCCAAGGTGCTCCATACTATGTTTTTGTGGTATGTAAGGATGACAAGGATAAATCAGCTCTAGGCTATACAACCTATCAATGCATCCAAAATACTTCTCCACAAGACAAGATCCATATCTCTAAAGAAAAATATGGAACCCTAAGTTTTACTTATCAAGTAAAATGGTCAATAAGTAGATGTTCATTCAATCTTACTTCTTCTTTCACTTCTCCTTAATAAATAATGGGAATTAACTTGTATGTATAGGTGGATTTGACCCTTGACCCTTCCAAAAATCCTAACCAAAAGGGTTGACTTAGTTGACTTGGCATAATTTTGGACAATAATTCACTAGGTCCCGCGCTAGGTTGGATAAAAGATAACCTAATTTCTAAGTGAAAATATCTTGAAACTATACACAGTCAACCCAGTCAACCTAGCACAACTGACTGACAAAAAGGGATATAGGTGAGGAAAAGGAGGATAAAATGTAACAAGTGACTAAAATGGGTATAATAAATAAGAACAAGCTTAGGGATAATGGTTAAAAGAGACAAGTGTGTAGATAACAAGTGAAAAAATGGACAACAATACTACAAAACACCAATGGTCTATCCACTCCTTTCTTGATGCACACCTTAAGGTGTGTACTTAGAGAGATTGAGAATCAATGGTTTCTTAAATGATATAAAGTGTCAGTAATCAATAAAAGTTTGAAAATATTGTGTATACTTTTTCAACCACACTCCATGGTGGGGTATAAAATTTAAGGTAGACTTGATGGGATGTTAGTTTGAGCAATTAAACTAGCTCCATTAGTAAAATCTACCTTAGAACAATGGCTTAACCTAGACATCACACTACATTGAGCAATTGATGGATGTAGTGACTCTAAAAAGGTCAAGACATTTTTACATCAATCTAGTTACCTCACTCCATACTCCAAAACCCCTTAGATTATTTCTTTGAATTAACTCAAAACTCAATTCTTACTTATTTTGGAGCCCCACTGGCTCAAGGGTCAAGGGTTTGAATATTTGCCACTTCTCATTTACCCACTCTACTACTTTATTTCCCTGAATCATTGAATAATACCCTTCCATATACTATTAATGACATTGTTATGGAGTGTGCACAATTTTGACTTATTTAGATGGTGATGAATGAACATGTCGAGTTACCATGGTGATTCGAGTAGTGTTACATTTTTTAAAGCTTAGTAAATCATATTTCTCCCTTTTTTAAAATGGTGGTAGAAATTTCATGTTTTAACCTACTTATCCATGGCTACAGATTCCTTTTATATAGTTGAATTAATCATCTAATTACATCTTAGGTAATCTCATCCACTATTTCTACCAAACCAATCAAACAACTATTTGATAGCCATCTTTTCTACCCTTTGGCACTTCCCTTTCTCCAACATCCTTTAACCAGACCTAACTACATGATACATCAAATTGGAGAAACAAAGCTAACTAACACTCCCCACCTTAGAAGAACTACATTAGGCCTAAATTTCATTTTGGAGATTATGTCCATGGAACTATGTAGGCAACATCCACTTGCCTAGTGTATATGGAGTATGCTCGACTACCCCATTCCAACCAACCAACCCACTTTCCCACATCCACCTCGATGTTGGCCATTTTTGACCCAACCTCTTTGCATATTTTGTGATGACCTTGATTTGGTCCTTTTGAATACACTAACTACATTTTTTATGTTTTAATTTTTACACCCCACCTCTTTTACAACCAAACTATTTATATTTTTCTATGAGAGCACTTCATATCCTGGGTACCTGTGAACAACATCGACCTTATCTAGATGACTCAATAGGCTTAATCCCATCAACTATGACTAAAATTGTGGTTCAGTTACCCTATCATATGTACATCTAGAACTTGACCTTATTTTTATCAACATTAGGTAATTTAGTCTTTTCATAATCTTGACTATCATGCTTAGTCACATTTTATGAATCTATTAGCATTTCACATGCTCAGCTACCTTATGGTACCACTTAGTGCCTCCCCACCAATTACTTATCAAAATTATACCCAATTCAAAATTTCCTCATCAACTCTCATTTTGAGGGGGAATACCTTCTCCCATACTCGGAGCACCTTGACCTTAGACCAAGTAATTCATTTTATTTTGTAGCTTGTTAATTTAAAGTCATATAACAAAAAGGGGTAAAGTATAGACACTAAAAAATTGTACATTTATAGTTTTCAATGACTAAATTACCCAAGACCCCCTAAACCTTATTAAACCTTAACTAACCCCTCTTAACCTAACTAAATCACTATTTTCCTATTCACATAGTAATATTTCAAAATACTATTCAAAAGTACTGTTCACTATCACTATTCACTATAGGACCCACTATCACTATTCATGATGACATGGCAAGTGACATGGCATGTGACATGGAAAATGACATGGCATTTGAAATAGAAGGTAATTTAGGAGGTAATATGGTAAGTGACATGGCTTAGAATTGATGTGGCTTGATGTGAGACATCATACCCCACCTAGGACCCTTTCCTAAGGTGCTTAATGACCTCATTTAAGCATCACAAGGGCCCAACCTTGAAATATGGTGAATTTCACCTTAAGGTTACATCATTCAACATGTATTTTTCCTTCACACTTGAAAGTGTCCTTTAAAATGAGATACCTACCTCTTTAGTGCTTTGGAAAAGATAAAGGGCACCCATTTTTGACTTTTTAACCCAAATGGGAGACCCATGATCAAGGTGGAAATCCCATCAAACTCATATTTTGACTCATTAATACACCCATATGGAAAATGGTGCCACTTTATGTGTGCCATCTCTTTAAGTTCTTGGATGAAGACAAGAAAGGGTGGTGAAAAGTCTTTGGCCTCATTTAGACCCATGTGCATGATTCCCATTCAAAATTGGATTCATGTGCAAGGTGGGAGACACACCAACCCAAATGAAAGACCCATGATCAAGGTGGGAATCCCACCACTCTCATATTTTGACTCATTCATGCACCACATGGAAAATGGTGCCATACTTCTACTATTCCTTATTTTGGCATGATTCTTCACAATAAATGCTATAAATACCCCCCTCTCCTTCACCCAAAGTTAAGTTAGAAGTTAGTCTTTGGTTATTAACATATTGTTTTAGGTATTTGAAGAAGTTCATCATTTCAGACGTCATCCACATCTTGGAGGAAAATAATTTAAAGCAATGAATCTCTACTAAAATTGCCTCAAGACATCATCATTAACATCATCAACAATAACAACATTATTCTTCAAGCTTGGAAGGTAACATTTTATTTTGTTTCTTTAATTTTATTTTATCATCCCCTTGGGTTTTTAATATCTTAATCCCTACTTATCCATTTTATCCCTTTTTCATTTCATTATCTCAATCCATTTTCTCCCTTGCCATCCTTTATCCATTCACATCTTTCCTATTTTTACCCTCCTTATCCTCTTCCCCTTTTGCCATCTTAACTATTTACCTTATTACCTCATAAACCATTCACCCACTTATCCCTTTTGAATATTTACTTTTTTATTACCTTAACCATTTATAAACCAACCAAACCACCTTTCTTTAATCTCTTGTTAAATTCCCAAACCAAAACCATATCCTTGTCTTAACGAATTTATAGCATTAGTTGCTATATTTAGTCATTGTTTTAAAAGCCCTAAACTTTCTTATCTTAATTTAGTTATTTATTGTTATTTAATTGTCTTTAATTTTATTTATTTTATATTTTAAATTCAAGTATATTTATTTTATATTCACAAACCTAAGTTTTAAAAAAAATCGGATTGACAACCTCTTAGAAAGCATTTGCTTCTAGCATCTAGCTCATGCTAGGCAATCCACCCAACTACTTGTCTAACCAACAAGTTTTATGGTAATAATTTTTTATTACAGTTCATTATTACCTAGACAAAGAGGATTCCTCAAAAAAATTGGATTCAAAATGTGCACATTCAATAGGTATTCTTCTACACACCCTTTTTAACTAGTTTCTTCTTTTCACACTTAAGAAACAACAAAAATTAGACAACGCCTATGAACTGGAGACTTTTTCATTGTCTGAAGGTTAGTTATGGTTTGGAACCACATAATTAGGTAGTGAGAGAGTATGTAATAAGGATTACAATAAAATGTGAGATTATTAGTAGAGGCAAAAGATCTGAACCCAGCCTTTAGGGATGCATATGCCTAATCACTCACAAATCTTAAGCCTAAATGTAAATGAGGCTTAAGAGATAAGGTTGAAGGAATCTCAATCCAAGAGTGTTTTCATACCTTTAAGTCATGCTATACAATTTTATATTCTTACCAATGATATGAATAATAAATGAAACCATTTAAGTCCCTAACCCAGTTGGTCAAATACTCAAACTGGGCATGATAGTAGTTGTTGGCAATGAGACTTAAGGGCAGACCTAAGGGAGAAAGAGGTAGAGATGGTGTTTTGGTTTGGTGAAGGAAAGTTTATAGAGTGGAAAAAAAGGGATAAAGGCATTATAGTGACACTATAAACACCATTTCACCTATAATAATCATGGGACTTAGTGTAGGTCTATTAGGCCTAAAGTTATTCTTGGTTGACTCAAGACCTCACCTCAATATTGGTGAGAGACTCAAATCTCCCAATAAAATAAAAGATAATGATAATGTTTAAGGTAATGTTTTAAGTCCTATGGAGAGTTTTTAAGGTAGAGGAAAGGAATAAAAGGTCAAATTTGGTCTTAAGACCCCTCTTGAGCTCTATAATCCTAAGCAGTCACCTTGAGTTGTCCATTAAAAATTTCATATATTTGATGGAAAAAGGACTCAGGTACAATGATATTATGGGAGTTTTAAACCCTTATTTACTCAAAATGCATGAATGAAAGACTTGGATTAATGGGACCATATTTATGAATCATCACTATGACTATAACTAGTGTCAAAAAGCTTGTAAGGACCTCAAAGTCCACCAAATTACACTCATTTATATTTGTAAAAGATGCATGGGAATATAAGATATACATGAATTTTGAGGGGGTATATTGGATATATTTTCATGGAAATAAGTTTTGGTTTAGAGGTTCATATTCTATGAACCATCATTAAGATGGTAGACCTTCAAAACCCTATGTAAACCCTAACATAGACTTGATGGGATAAATCATGAGATATTTGATCCAAATTCATTTAAATAGCCTTAATAACACCTAAATCACATAATCCACTTAGAGGATACCATTCTCATGGTACTGATATGTATAGACTACTATATAAATTTGTTGTAAATTTTATTTTTGTGAGGATTTGAGTAGAAAATAAGGTGTAGGACTTGGTCAAAGGTTTCCAATCATTATAAGAGGTACTATGAGAATTTTTTAACCTTATAAAATCATGAAATAATTATAATTCTAACTAAAAATTTTCATATATATCTATGTCAAATAGGTAGTCCAAGAAGGCTAGTAGAAGGTGACCTGATCACCTAGTTTGGAAAATCTATAGGTGTATACTACTTAAAATGGCCTAATTCATTATGAGATGTTATTTTAGGGACTTTAAATATGATCAATTACCAACCCTTAAGTCCCTAATTAGGTTTTATGGTCATCCAAACAACAAACACTAAATCAGTAAGCCTAGTATCCTAGTTGACCTACTTAATCAAAATAAGAGGAAGACTAATGGCATAGAGGGGATGCTAAGTGGGTTATTTTAGGATCATAAAATATTTTAATTGATTCATGAAGGTGATTAGGCACAACATACATGGCCAATATGGAATATTTGGGTAGTTTATTGAACCTAGTCAACATGCAAGGGAAGATGGGTTGCTAGATGCTTTATGGAAAACTTAATTAAGCACCTTTAATGTGTGTAGCTTCAAATTAAGATGAGATTTCATATATTTGGGTGTGGATATGAATTTAATTGGGTCAACCAAGTTTTTATCAACCTCCATCACTCCATTTTAATGCCCAAAGTTTTCCATTAAATACCACCAACACATGGAGAGAGTATGAGGACTGTTATGGTGGCTTGTAACTAATGATGGAGTTAATGATGATCATTCATGATCTCTTCTTAATATTTACATGCCACAATATCTCCTTCATATTTATTAGTGTTATATATCTTGATCCTCTTAGGCCTTTTTAAACATCCCTCACCTGGGTATGAGAAAACTCTACCTAGATTTTTATCTTGTAGACCTCTTAAACTAATGCAATGACTAATTTAGCTTCTTCCATATTGATCTAGTATGGTTATGTTGGTTTGAATTACATAAGTGGTATATTTATCTTCCTTTGTAGGTAATTTATTCACTTAGATGATAATAGATGTTGTATGTAGGTCATAAAACATGCAAAAGTGTTGGTGATTGATCTTGGAGTGGAACCTAATTGTTAAGTGTCTTAAACCAAACCTCTCCTTCATGGTCCTCATGATATAGACACATATCATATCCCCTATGTGAAAAATTATTCCCTAAACACTCCTAGATGTATTGTTTTAGTTATTTATTTGGCTCATTAATGTTGTTACAGACCAAATAAAGTGTCCAATCATATTGGTGCATCACCATTTCTAGAATAGATTTCCTTTTATGCATATTCCCTCTATCTCTTTTCATCCCAAAATTAGTAGGTCTTAGTTATTTAAGCATTAATGGATGAAATAAGGGATATATCCACATAATTTTTAGGTTTATCATATCCATAATTCATCTATAGCCTTGGGATAATCCCATGTTACCCCAAACTTGGAGATAGAATCCACACTTGTCTTATCTCTATATGCCAACTCTTTTAACAAGGGTTCATAGGTACATGTGTTCATTAATGTTTCAAGGATTCAATGATTGTTTATTATTTTTTAGGATCTTTCTCATGCTCATGATAGTCCTATTGAACCACTTATCTAAATCACAAAACCTCTCAATACATTTCACATCCAACACAACTTCTTCCTCTTTGGCATGGTTTTTTGTAGCCTTTTGAAGTGGTAAGAACTAGTATAGATTAGTTTTGAGAAAATAATTATAGTTTCTATCACTCTATATCTTTTTATCCATATCCACAAGTTTTATTAGAAATAATCTACTCAAACATCACCTTTTTAACTTCTTTTCGGTCTCTGTTTAGGACTAATTAGGCCTCTTTCACCCCTATCCACACACAATCCTCTATAACTATATGTCTTTGTACCTAACTAGTTAAAAACCTTTAAAATACATTATCATACGTTCACACATATCAAATAATAATATTTGGATAATTTTTATTGGTTGAAATTCTTTGAAATTGAAGTTGTTTCTTGAAACCTTAATTCAAGGTTTATATCCACTATGTAAGCCCGAGGGGATATAGTTTGTTTTCTTAAACTCTGAGGTGGATTTCAATCCATTTTAATTGATTATTATGTACTAAATAACATATATACACATTTTCTAATTACTGGATTCCTATCTTCATGCTTTTTTTTAAAAAATTAACTCAATTTCTTAGACTAACTATGAGTTCAGTTTTTATAGTCACAAGGTACAGACTGGTTACTACAAGTAATATGTATCTAAAATTAATGAAAACTGATATGAAAATTTTTAAAAATTTAAAACAAAGTATTACCAACCATTCATGTGTTTAATTCAATCTTCTTAACACACAGATCACATACTATCTTCTCAACATACAAAATAGGGTATACTAGTCCGCAACATTGATTCTTCACAAAAGACTTTGAAACCAATCAATAAAATGATTGAATCACCATTATAAAACATATATAAAATTTAAAAGATACATCATAAAATTAAAAATCTATCCTTATTTCTTCTTCTACCAATCTACTGACTTATAAAGTCATCTCAATGTTTATGTATAGTTAAATAGGGTCTACCATTAGTTTAGTCTCTAAACTAGGAATATTTAATTAGTTTCTTGGAGTTTGAACTCTCTATATCCTTGAATGAATCCAAATAACTATATAAAAACAAAAACTTGAAAATTTTATAAATCTTATAGCTACTCGAACTACCTTTTGACCTTTCGACAGTCACAAAAGGCTACATAGAACATGGTAACTATACACTAAGTATATTTGGACATACATATAAAGCCTAAGGCACATGGTATAGAACAAAGGTGTCTTAAATAATTTTCCCTTACAAACATCAATATTTATTCATCCTTAAATGCATACAAAACTCCTAAACTATGTTTGACAAATTTTAAAATTCAAATGATTGAACTTGGTGGGAAAATGCCAAATTTAAAATCTAACCTACCTAAGCACCCCTAGACACTTGGAGAACATTAAAAAGTGTGTACCAAGACTCCTAAAACCTTTAAAACACCTTAAAAATGCTAATTTACCACTTAGACACTTGATCAAAACAAAATTATTCAAACAAATACAAAACATGTTATCCTTAGAAGGATGCTCCTACATCACTAGGCTAGAGGTGTTAGTGTTTAGTGTGTTTGTTTTGATTATATTTTAATTGAATAAAACTATACTAATATCAATTATATGTATTCCTTGTTAACATTTATAGAATTTCTGATGGGATCATGTACCCCATAACCATGAATGGAGTCTCTTGAGAATTTTTTAGAGCCAAGGATATTTCATTTTAGAGCATATTTTCTTGATTGATTGTTAACTTTTCTATGTTTTTCTTATAATTGTGGATTTTCAAATTTAAGATTGCATAATGGAAAATTAATCATGGTAAACCACAAAATCATTGACCTAATATGCAAATTCATCCTAAAAATTGCAAAATCACTCTGGTTTAGCCTCACTCTATGAAACTACAAAATTAGGCCCATAAATAGTAAAATTATCAAGAAAACAGTGAATTCACTATAACAAAAACAACATGTATTTCTATTTTCTTTTTTTTATAACTAATAAATTATCTTCCATTTACAAATTTATTTGTTTGAGAAGCAAAATTGTCCTTCATAGTAGTGAAATTGTATTTTAGGTAGTCAAATCACATTTTAGAGCTATGAATTTGTGCTACCTAGTTGTGAATTCATTGTATTGAGTAGAGAATTCATTCAGTAACAATAAAATTGACATAAATCCATGAAATCATTACTCTGTGTTTTTGTTTTTTAATCTTTCCTATAATCATTAAATTATGCACCTAAATTGTGAATTTGTAGAGATTAATTAAGAAATTGTCATTTTAATTGTGAAATCATTCTTTATTTTATGTGTTTTCATGTTTTTATTGACTATTTGCAAATTCAGGGCAGTTACTATGAAAATCGTACCCTCAAATCATAAAATTGTTTATTATTTTTGATGTTTTTATTGAAGGTTTGAGATAGTTATGAAATTATAGAACTTAGTTGCAAAATTACAGACCCAAGTTATGAAATTACAAAGTTGTGAAATCATTAGCCTAAGTTGAAAAATCATCTACATGAGTTGTAAAATTTCTTGCCATAATTGAAAAATCATCAAGTTGTGAAATTATATACCTAAGTTTCAAAATTGTAGACCTACGTTGTGAAATTATTGAACAAAATTGTAAAATTGTTTTAAAACATTGAAATCATCCACTATGATCTTTTAAGAATTCTATTTTGACTGTGTTTTTATGATAATAATTTCATAGTTTGTATTTTATGGTGTAATTATGGAATCATTCTAGAGAGGTGATTTTGTGCCTTTTTGAGCTAATTTGTAAGGATATCACTTTTACTAAGAAACAGATAAACCCACTAACACTTTTTTCAAGACTCAAAGGCCAAGGAAAGACATTTTTAGCACTTTAATTCTAAAAATCACGTTTGCATTTGGTGTTTAAAATAATTTACTTGATTTTTTTTCACTTTTCAAAGTTCACAACTCAAAAAAATTCAAAGGGGATAAAATTTATATCATATTTCACTTGGTGCTCTAAAAATGAACTCACACTCTAGTTAAATTCTCATAAGAGCTTTTACTTTTTTTGGGGGGTTGTTGTGTGTTTGTTTTACAAATCAAGTGTAGTGTGTATGCTCTCCCCTCATCCCCTTTAGGGAATTTGGGTGATAAAAAAATCTCCACTTATTATTTTTTTCACTTTGTCTAAAGCATGGAAGGAAAGTCACTAAGACACTCCTCAAAATTTGAGTGATTTGGGTGATCTCAAAATGACTGTAAAGTCCTACAATTTTTATTTTTGTGCATCTTGACTTGTGGGTGGGAGTTTATAACCTCCCCATGAGATCTCTAGGGAAGTTTTGACCTGAGAATTAATCTCTTGGCATCACTTTAACCCCACTCCACGATAGGGGTATATAAATTAAGTTAAATTTATTAGGACACTTGTTTGAGTGGTTAAACAAGCTCCATTAGTAAGAGACTACCTCAGAATGCAAGTTTAACTTAGACATCATAATACACTGAGTAATTGATAGATGTAGTGGTTGTAAAAATTATAAGACCTTTTAAAAATAAGCCAATTAATGCATATACAAATTATGTGTTGTGACCTAGTGTTAACCATACATATGGGACCATTTAGAATGTACAAAAATTGATAGTTTTTAGATAACCTCACTTGATGTGGATATATATTCAATGTAGGGTGAGTAGCCAGAAGTTTCATGTCATTTTATGATCTATTAATAGAATAGGGGACTAAAAAACCTAATTTCCATGCACATTTAAATTTTTGGATCAAAAACATCATTTCCTCTCAAGATCAAGCATATAGATAGAATTTGATAGTATGAATCCACCTTGTCATTTTTTAGGATTTAGATTATACAATTAGGTTTTTTTGTTGTTTTTCCTTTTTACTTACATTGTCTTGAGTAAAAAATATTTATTTGTTAAAACATGTCCAAAATGAGTCATGTTTTCACATTACTCTTTGTTTAAATAGGTGTTATGCCATCCATGTTACACCACACTTTGTCTTGGTCATTTGTTAAACTTTTATGTGTGTGTCACTTGTTTGAAAGGGGCATCATTGCACTATCCATTACATTCCAAGTCTTCTACCGTAGATTTTTTTGAAATAAATAATATGTCATAAAATTTAGATAAATATATCATTGCTACACTACTCACATTATTTTAAAAACTTTTTGCCTTATATCCAATCATGATTTCAAAACATGTGTGCCTTTTGGGTCTATGCCTAATATCATTATGTTGTGCATCCTTGTTTAGCTTATTATGAATTTAAAAGTTAATTCCTTTAAACTAAGTTCAAAATTGGAATTTTTAATTTCAAATTCAAACATTAATTGGTTTATGCCTATGCCTCACTTAATTTTGGCTTAGATATTTACCTCTCACTTTTGGATTATGCAACTTGAACTAATTCCTTGCTCGATTTAAAGACTATTTTGTGTGCCTAAATTTGGGAAGTGGTGTATATTATGTGTGCCTAAATTCTAAGGTCTTTACCAATGATCAAGTTTGTTTTTGAATCTAAATGGCTAGTTTGAGTCTAAGCATTTCAAATTGTTAGATTATTTACCTTGTCTTTTAGACCTAGTTATTTCAAGTCTAGATTTTGTGTCATGTTTATAAAAGACCTAAAAAATTCACTTTATATCCTTAGACATAGTTTGTGCCAACTCTATATTTTTTGTCATGTTTCAAAAAGACCTATAATTTTACATCTTCATTTTAGACATAGTTATTTTGAGCCTAGCTTTGTGCCTTATTCCCAAAGACCTAGCAACCTTTATCATCTTAGACCTAAATTAAAATTTTTTGAAACATTTTTACTAATTTTTTCATTAAAATTTATCCATTCACTTGACTATGTGTGAGAAATTTGACATTAGACCTTGAAAACATTTTATATTATATACCTATTCCTAGACCAATGCCACTTTCAAACCTAAACTTCCCACTTTGGGATAATTTCCAAAATTTGTCATGTCAATTATCATATACCATAATCAACCTTCTTTTGGATAATTAACATACCAAGTTCATCCTTTTAATGATAAAGGTACCTAATCCCTAACCTATATCATTAACCCTCCTTTAGTCTACATGAACAACAAAACTTCAAAATGCCCAAGAAAATCCATTCTAGGCCCTCATATTTTATCTTACATTAGAAACCAAGCATCATAATTTCCATCCATTACTATTATAGGCCCTCATCCTTTAGCTTGCATGAGTAACAAAACTTCACAACATCCATCCATTACCATTCCAAGTCCTTGTCCTTTGGATTATGTTAGCAACCAAGGTTTGAAAATTTCTTTTATTAACATTATAGGCCCTTCTAAATTTGGTAGCTCATTATCCAAACAAGGTTGCACAAGTGCAACTAGATGAGTCACAATTACCATCCTAGACTGACAACCAATCTTTATTGAACCTATTTACAAAGAGATCATTATCCAACCACTAATCATTCTTAATCTAGTGACACCATTCCCCCATTTTAGAAAACCCATATCAGTCTTTGAAACATAACATATCCAATCATTACCTCTTCAAGATCCATCATTCAAAGACAAATATGTCTTCAAAATTGATATTTTGTAACCTAATGTATAACAAATCCAAGAGAACCAACCAATTCATGATTTTTTTTTGAAAAATGTATTTATGATGAGTCAACCTATGATGAATTACCTTTTGATCCTTTAACTATTGTCAATGAGTCTCACTCTAAACTAATCTTTTTTGAGTCATGTCTTAATGATTTTAACCACCTTTGGGAAAATCATTATCTCGATCATTATCTTATTTTTAAAGAACCCTCTTTGACAAGCTAGTCTATATGGAATTATCTCTTAACCTTTTTCCCTGATGGAGGAGTCTTACTTTGAAAAGTTAGTCTTTATGGAGTCACCCCTCAAGTCATTCCCTATCTTTGAGGGGTTTCAACTAAATGATCCAATATATGTTTAAACCTTATTAGATGAGTCTAGTTTTGAAGAGACCATTATGCCATCATAGTCCATTACTTGTTTAATACCAAACATTCAATGGGACATCATCATAGTAGCATTCATAGTTGAATAAGTATCAAAATTAGAATCAGCTTCTATTTTCAAATTGGTATAAGATTTAGCATCAAAATCAAAATCAACATTAGATTTAGTGTCCCTTAAGTTATAATTAAATTTAGAATCAGAATACATTCATGGTTCTTACAACATTGGTTACACATGCCTTGCATTTTAATTTAAATACATTTGTGATCCTTCCATGATTTTCAAGGATGACTAGTTCAGCATTGACACAACTTCTCCTAGTATCTTATATGAGGAATGTGTTTCCTATTCCCATTCCATTACCATTTCACATGCCATTACCACCTATCAATTTAGCCATTATATTAACATTCCACCTCCCATAAATGCTGATAGGGACCAATAGCATAACACATTGTTGAACTATATCCATGTTGACATATTAGTTGCAAAATATCAAGGGGACCAAGACCACATTCATAAAAAAGGACAATCTCTTAGTGAAACTCTTTCAGAGCTATTAGGGGGAAATCAAAGTCCAAACCCAACATCTTCTAGTGAAACCTTGTTTGAAGTGCTAGAAGATAATAAAATTCAAAAGTCAATGTTCCTTAGTGAAACCTTTTTAGAGGTTCTATAAGATAATCAAGATAAATTTAATGGTGAAAACCTCTATGAGGTGCTAATAAATGAGAATAAAATTTCTTTATTGCCTGATGAAGATATTATCAAATGTAACACTAGTATAACTTCCATTCTACAACATAATCAGATGGAAGTTACTCTAAGGTCCAAACAATAAAAAAAATTGATGGTTCTATTGAGAGCATATTCAAAAGTCTTTGGCCCTGCCACAACCAAAATTATGTCAAATCTAGAATTAGAAACAATCTATGTGCCTAAAAATCTTTATCTTCATTTATTTCCCAACTATTATACATTCCATTATGATCCATCTTATCATTACTAAATTAGACCTATTATCCACTGTTTATCCATTTTTACCATCTTTGGCTACACTTTCCTTTACAAAGGCTATGAAGATATCTTGTCTCAAAGTTTGGAGGAAATAAAATCAAAGACCAATGAATATCATAATAACATTATTGAAGTCCAAATTAACAAGTTTTTGGTAAAGCAACTATTCATAAGAGGTGTGGGCTAAAAATTTACATTATTAACCATTCTAATCATATCATATGTTGATTAGAATTGCATATATATATATATATATCAATAGGAATAAAATAATAATTTTACCTTGCATTTTCATTTACATTACCTTTCGATTTGCCTTATCTTATTGTTATTCCACACCCTACCATTTACCATACCTTGTCACTTGGGGGCAACCCTATTGTCATCATAGCCCTTTTGTCACAACATCACCTCACTTTTACCATACCATATACTATTATACCATACCTTCAATAAAGACCAAATTTACTTTTACCCTCCCTACCCACCCCTTTTCACCTTGGTTCTAATTTATTGGTTCTTTAGGCACATCTAATAAGGGGCTTTAGACCAAGTTTCAGTAGTTGATTTGGTATTCTAGATGGAGTCAATATCTTAGACTAGTATGATAGTTGGTTTGATAATTAAATTCTTTATTATTGCCATGTTCTATTTATTTTTTTATGTTAATAATTATAAATACCTTTATGAAAATTAGTATCATTGACCTACGCCATTGTTTCCTAATTATAATTGCCTATGGGCAAATTAGGGCAACACTTTTACCATATCTTTATCAAGTCATCCTACCATTCCTATACTATACTATGGAATTTTCCTAAAATTTGTGAACTTACTACTACCTAGTTAGATTCCTCCACTGTGAAGGTAGAAATATAGTGACTTGAGGTCCTAATGGTTATGTAGGTAGTGCTTGATTGACATTGAGGTCAGCTCAGTCACCCCCTTTCCCACGCTCTCACCATTTTGTGAGTAATTTAAGTTTAAATTATCTTATCATTTTTTGATCAACCTAAGCCATGCTCTTACCATTTTATGAGTTGGAATATTTATTATCTCATCATTCTTAATCAAGTTGAGATGCATACAAAAAATATAAAAACATTTATCCTATTTGAACTTAATCAACCATCCTATATCTACCCTACTAAGGAAAAATCCATAATTGGCTCCAATAAATTCCACTTAAATTAGAGGTGTGACCTTCCTTTTTCATGTATCCTTACTTGGGGGCATTACCCATATATCATTCCATTAAGCCTTTGGGCTAGGTATTGACTTGGTTAATAATAGGATACTTGATATTGATTTTACATTCAAGATTTTTGTGTGTTTTTTGCTTAGTCATTTTTTTGTTTGTTTTATTATTTGTTTTATTTCATCATTTTGCCTTGAATTAGTATATATGCATTCATTATTATATTCCTTATGCATTTTTATTGAGTTTATCAATACTCATACATCAACATTGTCATCATGGTTTTTATCATTGGTGCATTTTTTTAGTTGTTTATTAGATCAAGAGTCAATATTTATGCAAATTACAACCAATTCATCATGGTGTTTTATATCATGGTGCATAACATCATGTACTACAACAAAAACTAGTTTGATGAATATTATAAGCAATGGTGCCAAAAAGTATTCTCCTTATTCACCTTGGTAAATCTTCCAACCTTCCTTGATCAAATCAACCCATTCACCATTTTAGTTGTATCAATGCTAATAATGATGAGCATATCCACATTATTAGGTACAATCAAATCATTCACATTTATCAATTCTTATTATTCTATTCCTCATTCTATTTTCTCCCACTTCTAGGTGAACTACATTAGCCTTAGGTCTATTTAAATTATGTAGGTAGTGTTTAGATACATGACTTATCTCAAGTTAGCTCAGCCACCCTTTTTTATTCCAATAATCTCTTTCATCACTTTGTGCATCCTTATGTGCTTGGTTATTTGTGGTTTCTGTAATCATTAGACCATTGCATCTACATTTATGCTCACTCATCTTTAATCTATGTAGTATGTTATATCCTTGAGTTATGCTTGCCAATCTACCTTATTGGGGCACAATAAAAAATCATTATCAATCTAGGTCATCTCAATGATTATAACCACCTATGGTAAAATCATGATTTTTACTCATCTACGCTATAAGGGCACATGCTTGTGCCACTAATTATAACCATCTTTGGGAAAATTAGTGTCATAACCTTTATTAATGATTATAATTACCTTTGGGTAAATTAATACTCTTTTAAATAAATGTGTGCAAGAATTATATCAATTTTATTAATCACACCCATGGGTTAATTTAATTCTTCTTCTTGATTCCTTTTTAAGAGACTGTCCATTAATCATATGTGTTGGCCAATCCCTCGAGGGGGAATCATTATAGTTTTCCAAAACATTATTTAGAGCTTGTTCTTCAATCATTATCTTTTTTTACTTCTTAACAACTTTTTATTCATTATTTGAAAATATTTTACTTTTCTTGTGTCTCACAATGCCTTCTTAAACATGGGCAAACTGTAGACACTACATTTTGGACATAATTGGCTTCTGATCTAACTTTATATTTATTTATACAAAACAATACAAATTAAGCCTAAAAATCATTAAACATCATAGTTTTATCTAAAAATTAGACATTAGTGCTCAAAATCATGTTGACGCATCCTTATTTGAGGTATTATCTTGTGTGCAATAGTAACCTCTCACTGATTCATCGTCAATCACCTTATGAACTAATAACTAGTAGTTTGGCCTTAACACCATTAAGTGGGGCACTTGAACAATTAATAAAATAGGTAAAATTCTAATTTAAATGAATCACGTAATTAAACCAGGTTAAATGCTTAGTTAAATAATTCATTTACAATTAATGAATATCTAAAAGTGAAAATTCAAAAATTAAAAATATCATGATTCTTCATCATGGATTTTGTGAGTTGTTAATCTCTCCAAAAATATCAAACAAGTATCTAATTTTTAATCCATGCCTATTAATTTAAAATTATAATTTCATGCCACCTCCTTAACTCAATTGATGTTAGACTCAATTCACCTAGGTTTAGTTTGAACTCATTCCATGCTTAATATTAACCTAACACAACTTGCGTGAGAGTTAACTCTAGATGATATGAATACAAGGCCTCACCTATTGATCTTTAATCTCTTTTGTTGTAAATTTATTATGCTCAAATATATGCAAGAATCATTTTTAGTATTGTTACCATGCCAATTTAATAATCCAAGCTAAGCCAACCAACATTACCAAGGTGCCAAGGAGAGGTAGAACAATGAAGCTTTATTGACAAAGATTTCTTGAGCACATAGCCAATCAATCCAATTCAACAAGTCATTTTGAAACTACAAGGAAGGTAAAAGGATTATTTCTTTTGTCTTCTAGTTGTGTTTTCATTGTTTGCTTGTTATTAATTCTCTCCCTAATGTCTAGGCTGGAGGTGTTAGTGTTTAGTGGGTTTTTTTTATTGGATTTTATTTGACTAACAACTAAAAAACAACATATATATATATATATATATATATATATATATATATATATATACATAAAATTAAATTTAAGGATAAGAATAAGAAAATTCATTGAAGGTCTATGTTGTTTATCATTCTTGTTTAAAAAAAAGTATATTCTCTTTAGACATAACTAGGTCCATATATATATATATATATATATATATATATATATATATATATATATATATATATATATATATATATAGTCTTTGTCTTTCCTCTTGTTCCTAATTATTTTGAATTTTAATTCCTATTTAATAATATTTTTCCTTTTCTTTATACCTTCCTAAATCATGAATAAATTAATAGCATAATATCCATTAAATTTCAAAGAATCAAGCACATTATTTGTTAACAATATATTCACATTATTTTGTAGAGGCACATTCAAAGAAGGATATATTTCATTTTCCAAGGGTACACTCAATTTTAAATAAGAAGACACAATTTTAAAATCTATTTCATTTTCAAACCTAACTTAGATTTAATTCAAGAGTAATTATTTATTTATTTATTAAGCTTGACACTTATTCTAGTTATAATCTTATATAATTTTTAATTTTAATAGCATAATTTAAAATTAAACATGAAAAAAATACACTATGAAAGACACATTAACACCTATTTTTTTTTTTTAAATGGAAGGGACATAGATTTTAGATAAACCATTAACTTAAAAAATTCATACATACAAACATGTAGAAAATAGGTTTAGTTTAAAGAGAAAATGCTATAAGTGTAGTACAATTGGGATTCACCAAAATATATTCATGTAAATAATATTACCCAAAGTAAACTTTGTAAACTTGTAAAATGAAATAAACAATACTTAAAGATATTTCAATCAAATATATAATGAAATATGGGGTGTTAGGATTACCCTTTATTTAGGATAATTTATTTTATCCTACATTTCTTTTTTATTTGTGAAGAATTTTCATTTATATGAATTATTAATTCACATAAATCCATATTCCATGAGATGTTACTCACCTCTTTGTGCTTATTTATGATTTGAGAGTTACATGAATAACTCCCCCCACATGGCACACACCTCCATTCACTTTCTAAGAGACTAGGACACAAGTAGAACATAATTAGGAGGCTTGTAAAGTAATAATGGGATTATTTGTAACTTCTATTCTCCTCTTCTATCTCTATAAAATATCCCTTCCTCTCATATTTTCCTCACTAGAATCTCAAAGCTCTCTCTTCTTATCTTATACTCTTGATTCAATTTTTTACTTTTGAATATTTTAGTAGCAAGCCTTCTAAAAAGATCATGTGGGTTTTTGTCTAATACATTCAGTTTCTCACTTTAAAATTCTTGTCTCATTTATGATTTGCTCTTGAGAGATAACTTAGTATTGTGATTTTTATATTTTTCACACTTTCATGCTATGTCATTGATGATTATTTTTGGAATAAATCCTTCATGGTATTAGAGATAAGAAAATCTTATTTATATTTTTTTGAGAGTGTGCATAATTTTGTTTGAGAGATTTTACAAATTTATTTTTCAAGGGCTACATCCTTTCTATCCATTTAATCCATTTCTCTCTCTTTTTTATTGCATTATTTCTCTCTAAGTATTGGTTGCTGGATACTCATAAGGAGTACTTTACACATTTTCTCCTCATTAGTCATGCCCTCCAAGTAAGTTTTTAGTAAAAAAATTAAAAAATATTATATCAAGCTTCATATTTAAATTTATGTTATGGTTTTATTAACATAAAATAAATTTATTTTCTCTACTCTAGATAATAATTTATATTTTTCTCTAAATATTTGAGACTTTTTTTAATCTTTCAATAACATATCTATATCTCTGTTCTTTCTTTCTATGTTTTTTTGTTCTATTCTGGCATATGTTTCTCATGCTTGATTTATATGGGCCCATTCATTTTATGATAAATACACTTGTATTCCATAATTTTCTCTCTCTATAAATCAACTCTGTCTATTTGATTTGTATTATGGAAATCAACTCCTACTATGTTTATTGCCCTTTCTCCCTGAGTTGTATGACTATCTATGGCAACGTATTTAGATTTACCTTGTTAGATCATTTAATGTCTAAGTGGGCTAATTTAGACCCTTAGCATATGCTAGTTTATTATTTATTAAAAATGAGGTGAAAACCTCAAGTAAATAAATAACAAAATATTATGATTTATTACTAACCAATTAATTTAAATGATTCTCATGAAGGATGGATCCACTAGTTACAATGGTCACCTCCCCTCACATTTTATTTTAAATGGGGTCTTACCCATATTGTATTAATGATGGAAAATACACTTGGTGAATTTAATATTTGTGTGTGGCAAATAGTTACAAATTTTATGTGAAGTCTTATATGAAGAAATGAGAAGGGAAGGATTCGTATTGGGGTGTAGAGTTTCTCAATTATTGAATATCATTAGTTCATGTAAATTTTTACTTTAAGTTCTAGGGAAGAGAAGAGAAACTTGATATGGGTGTGGTAGAAAAACTTGTTTGGTTGTGCATGCATTGAATCTAAAGATTGTGAAGATCTCCTCTTTGGCTTGGGAGGAAGGCCTATAGATAAAAAATGCTAAAACAAATTTGTTTGTTAAATAGATAGTTGGGTGGATTCCTTGAAAATAGATAAATCTTAGAAGTGAGGGATTCCTTAGGGGCTATCAATCCACATGTTTCAAAAAATAAAGTTCAAAAAATTAGAAAGAAGGTACTTGCATCAATAATTAAAAGGTACTAAAATTGAACACAAGAATGCTTGCAAAGGAAATAGACTAAAAATGATTAAATTAATGGTAAACTAATTAATACTAGTACTAATGGGTTAGGGTATACTTTAAAGAATCTAAAATGGGTCTATGAGTGGCCAAAAACAAAAAAAAATGGGATTTGGTAGGGGTTAGATAGGTGGAAATAGGTTTCTAGTTTTTACAACCACAAGTGATCATCAGCGGTTAACCCTGACCATCAGTGGTTGGGGTCTGACCATTAGCAGTTCACTGTGTCAATTATGGGTTTGCTAAAAGACTAAATGATAGGATCCAAGAGGTGGATTTTGAGAGTTGGGCAAGAGATAGATTGGTTTCAATATGGAAATAAAGCATGTGAATGTTGACAAACAAGTACTTGTCTTACCTGAAGTTGATTGGGTGGATGGTTGATGTAGTTAGTTTGTTGGTGAAATCTAGCTTGATTTTGGTAGAGTAACGGTACCTAAGATCTTAGTTTAGAGGTGACAACAAGTTGGCTCCCAATAAGGTGGCTGATATGCTAATGATATTGATTGACCTACAAAAGAAAGCTCCTAATTTATTGAGTTCTTGATAACTATTGTAGATGGTTTTGACCTCCCATGCTTCTTTTTCTTATAAGCAAAACTAAGAGGTGGAAGTGACGGTATAATTAGGCCAGCTAAATATAAATCAATGATGCAAAGGCTCACAACTAGAATTAGATAAGTTATTTTTATAAAAGCAACATAGATGGTTTGCATGTTCTTTGTTAAAGCTAGAAATTTATTGGAAGCTTTTCACATCAATCAGATCCCCCAACCCTAAAGAAAAAATAGTAAATACCCTTAAAAATTTAGAAAAAGTAATGAGAAAGCTGTAATTATCTCTCATAAAAGCAATAATATTGGAAGGCCACAATCAGCTTTCATTAATCAACTTCCTACATCAATCAGTTTACACTCTTATATATAAGAATAGACTTGTTTATACTACCTCTTTAGAAGCCTATGGAAGAGGTATGTTAGTCTCACAAAATGTTCTAGTTTCACCCATTCTTCCTCCACATATCATATACATGGGACTATGAGCTTAATTGACATAATGTAATCAAGATGCCTATTTATCAACCTAAGCATGCTAATGAAAAGCATTTAACAATACATTTTCACTAAGCCAATCCCACTCTAGGTTTTATTTCAGTCCTTACCAATGAAAAGGCATCATGTTTCTCTTCTTATCCTCTATTGGTTCATGTAGACATACCTATCATGATTCTTATGACATTCCTAAACATTTAGTTTGTTATCCACTTACTTTATGTATTTTCATCACACCTATTACTTTTTATTTGGTTGGATTTTAATTGACATAGACTTGTTGATACAAGATTAAGGGATTACCTTTATGAAGGCAAAACTAGGTTGACACAAAGGTTTAGTAGGTGAAAAAAGGGGTATAGGTGACAACGACCATAGGAACCAATCTCAAAGAGATGGGAAGTATTATGATAATCATGCCATAGATAGAGCCATGGAATCCATAGTTCAATATTAGTATATAATTATGATAGATAATCACATGATTTAGTTGTAGTCAGTTGCCCATAAGAAGAGGGAAATGAATGTGCTTGTAAGGGATGAGCTTAAGTTAGGAAAATGTTGATTGTGACCCCTATTTAACAATAGAAAGGATGTAGATACAAATAATTAAGAGGCTCAGGTTATTATTTACCCTTGAAAGAGTATAAATGATAAGTTCTTGATCCATACTTATGGGTTATGATGTAGGGTCTAAGCAAATTGAAAGTAATTTTACCACTTTTGCTTTTCTCCATATTAGTTACATGTTGATTTTCCTTGATAACAATATCTCCAATTTTAAATTCTTGAACTTTTAGGTGTTTTTTATAGGCATGTTTGATTCATTCTTGATAGACATGGAGATAGGAAATAACAGCTACATGATGCTCATCAAGTAGCTCGAGTTAAGCTAAACGTTCCTAACAATAACCATTTTACAAAATAATGTCACATAAAGATATACAAAGAGAAGGAATTTGGAATTCAATAGGAAATACAACCTTGGCTCTAAACAAAAGAGAAAAAGGTGTATCACCCGTAGGGGTTCAAATGCTAGTATGATATGCCCATAAAGTGAAAGGGATGTGCAATTACCAATCTCAACCTAAGGTATTGACCATTTTGGTAAGCATGTTGTTAAAGGTTTTGTTATAGGCCTTTGCTTGTCCATTTACTTATGGGAAATAAGGAGATGAAAATCTCAGTTTAATACCAAATACATCGCAAAGACCTTAAAATTGTTTATTTTTGAAGGATTTTCCATTATTAATTATGATAT
Source organism: Torreya grandis (assembly GCA_037957365.1). Lineage (NCBI taxonomy): Eukaryota > Viridiplantae > Streptophyta > Pinopsida > Cupressales > Taxaceae > Torreya > Torreya grandis. The sequence continues at coordinate 7,561,195 of JARHVA010000056.1, forward strand.
TATGGGGAAAACCATAGTTATAGATGATATGATGGGTGATAAATTTGATAATATTTTTAGATTTTATTAAGATAAGATTAATAACCTCCACCTATTTAGTGAAATATTTAGTTGCAGTGATGATAGAGTGGTGTCACTATGAAGAGTGGGGATTGATTTCACCAATGAGGTCCAGACCCCATTGTGAAAAGGGATAAAAGTTAGTGGAAAATTGAAGTTTATGGATGGGTGCATGATGTAAATGCTATCATTTTGTTGATAATTAACAAACCTTTTCACATAATCACAATAGTCTTGGTTAGGGGTAGGCTAGTACTAGCCTAAGCAGAGGATATGCTTAGCCACAATGAGTCCATTAAATGGCCCCCACATATATCATCATGAATTTATTTGATTGTGTGAGAGGCTTCTAAACCATGGAGGAAATAAAATAAAAGGCCATTAAACTACATTTGTAAATAACTCTTCCCATAATGGTATAATGAGAGGTGTTTTGAATAAAATCTCAATGAACATTCCTAGAGAGGCCAAAGGGAATGATGCCAAAGTGAAGGTAGTCAAAGGTTTGTTGATACCAAAGGTCAGGCATAATCTCATCCACACTAAATATGTTTGGGGTGTTTGATTTGGTGTAGGAAGGTTTGGTAAGGTGATGGATAATTATTGAAAGTTTGGAGTTTGAGGGTGCTAATAGGATATGAGAGGCAAGATAAACCATGGTGTCAACAAACTTATTGGTAGATCATAGGGTGGTTTAAATATGGTAGTGTTTAAATGATGTCAATATTTCTATGAATAACTATCTATATATTTTCAAAATATCATTCTTACACTGGAAAATGTCATTAACTTGATTAATCATAAGTTGGGGGTCACCAAAGATGTCGATCATTCTGACCCCGAAGGCTAATACAATTTGGAGACCTATTACTAGGGATTCATATTCAGTCTTATTATTGGTACATTAAAATTCAAGTTTAAAATATAAATGAAGTGGTTCACTAACAAGGGAGATAAGGATGATACAAGATCCCCCACCTTGTTGACATTTTAAACCATCAAAAAACATGGTTACATGATTGGTAAAATATTCTTGAGATAGACTTACGATTGACTTGTCTAGAAATTCAAGAGGGGGAGGTTGGGTGTCTATTAGGGGTATGTCAACTAATTGGTTGGAAATGAATTTACCCTTGATTTATTTATACTATAGGAACTCAAGTTCAAACTTAGATAAAAGTATGAGCCACTTAGCCATACACTAGTTTTGGTATGGTTTGGAGTGTAAGTACTTGAGTGGGTCAGTATTAGTTATGATAAAAATTTTAAGGTTAAGAAGGTAGTGGAAAATTTTGGTAGCCATGAAGATTAGAGACAAGCATAGTTTATTGGTATGTGTGTACTGAGTCTCATACTTAATAAATGTGTGATTAATGTAAAAGACATATTGCTCTTTGCATTGTTTGTCCTGATGAGCAAGCATTTCCCCTAGGGATGGTCAATTGTAGAGATATAAAGGTAGAAAGGTTGGTCATCCTTAGGAGGTGTGAGTACAAATGGAGATAGAATTTACTCTTTGAGTACATTGAATGCCTTTTGATAATCAACATTCCACTTAAAAGAGATGTCTTTTTTCAAGAGGTGGTGGAAGGGTTGAGTTTGATTAGAGAGCTAGGAAATAAAATGGTGAATGGATTGGAGCTTCCCCTGAAAACTACAAAGTTGTTTAAGATTGGTTGGAGGTATCATCTTGAAGATAGCTTTGATTTTGGTTAGGGCAACCTTCATTCCTTGAAGGGAAATGATGAAGCCTAGAAATTTTCCTAACAATACCCCAAAAATACATTTCTTGGGATTGAGGCAGACATGATAATGGATAAGTCACTCAAAGATAATATTGATAATGGTTAAGTGGTATTTACAAAGTTTAGACTTCACAAGAAGGTCATCCACATAGTCTCCAATGATTTTATGGATAAGGCCATGGAAAATATAGGTCATGGCATGTTGGTAGGTTACACCAACATTATTGAGATTGAAGGGCATGAATTTATAATAGAAATTCCCCCATGAGATGATAACGGTAGTCTTGTGCTAATCTTCAGGGGCAATCAAAATTTGATTATAACCCAAGAATCCATCCATGAGTGACAACATCTCATGGCCAACCATAAGATCAACAAGTTGGTCAATGATAAGTAGACAAAAGTCATCCTTTGGGTAGGTGAGGTTGAAGTCATAAAAGTCTACACAGATATGTAGCCCCCTATGGATTTAGTGATAGGCATGATGTTTGAAACTTACTAAGGATAATCAATGGGTTGAATGAAGTTAATAGAAAGGAGGCATTGGAGCTCTTCTTTGATAAGGAGAGCTATGTGAGGATGCATTCAATGGATTTTCTATCTAATAGGCTTGGTGTCATGATTAGTCATAATGTTGTGGGTGTAATGGTTAGGTCAATACCGAGTATATCAACATATGACCAGGTGAATGCAATACTATAGTCCTAGAGGAAGGTAGAGAAGTCATGTAGTTCCTCAAGGTTTAGAGTTTGGCCTAGTTTAAAAACATGGGGGTTGTCTAGAGTGCCTATGTCAATATTTGTGGTGGGTTTATTCAACATGGTTGAGGTCTCCAGAGGTAAGGATTTGTGGATAGAGGAATCAAATGCACCAAGGTAGGTGAGAATAGAATCATCATCCTAACACTAGATAGTGTGAATGATAGGAGATCTTCTCCCACCAATTCAAGATGGATACAAGTGCCCCTTCATTTTGATAAGTTAAAGGGTTAAGGTTAATCATGTTGATGAAAAAAATTTAGGTGGGATTATGTCCTCATAGTCACCCTTAGGTAGAGGGGTTTTTGGTGAAGGAGGGGTATCTTCTTCAATAATGGTAGTGGTAAGCTATTTAGATTTCTTCTTATTGGGTATGATAAATCCAAGGCCATGTTTATCATGGGCTTATAGGTCTCAATTGAGATTAATGTGTGTGGGCCATGATCATACCTTCTTAAGCCAAATCCTTTCCAAGCTCACTTGTGGAGGTATAACTTGGTGAATTTTGAGTTGTCCAATTAAGAGAAGTTGGAGATGAATGGTTGAGGTAGAGAGGGAGTGGAAACAATGTTAAGTGGCTTATCAATTCCCCCATAGATAAAGTGGGTTTGGCAATTTGGAGGCCCTAAGGGAGTTATAACTTCAATGTTGGGGTCATAACCTAGTTAGTGGTTGAGCTTTTTATGTTCTTGGGGAGTTTGAAAGGCATCAAGGGTGAGGAGGTGGTATTATCCAAGGGTAAGGCATTGAAAGGTGGGTTACAAAGGATCAATTATGGGCAACTAGTCTATAGGGATAGATGAAATAGTAGATGCCTCAATGGAAGGGAATGTAATGGTTTTAACTTATATGGATGAGGTCTTGGTAATGGTTGTTTGTAGTGCTTTTGATGGAGGTAGGAGAATGCCATTAAGTTGGTAGGTCATATTGTGTGCTAAAAAGGGGATAGGGTAAGCTTGTATGGTAACAACTTTAACTTCATGTTCAAACTTGACATAATTATGGAAGGTGAAAGGTACATAACACATGGCATGGATCCAAGGTCTCCTTAGTAAAACATTGTACTATAATTCATCTTTGACCACATAAAAGAGTTTGGGGAGCATGTGAGGTCCTAGTCGAATGTGATGGATGATGGTTCCTAAGGTAGTGGTCATAGTTTTATTAAAGGATCTAAGGATGGCTATATTTTAGGACATGAAATTGTCTAGTAGCTTGAGTTTCTCATAGGCATGAGAAGAGATGATGTTGATACTAGACCCCCCATTGATTATAACCTATTTGATGCAGGTTTGGTTAATATGGGATATAATAAAAAGAGGGGGATATGGGTCCTTGAGATGGATAAAATGTACCTCTAAATCCTTAAAGGTAATAAATTTGGAGAGTTGGAGAGTAATTATGAAGGCCTCTATAGGTTGAGATACCCCTAGTCTAACTTTGATGGCTTGCATGGCCTCAATCATGGCCTAACGATGGTGGGGTGAGGTAGAAATGAGATCATAAAGTCTCATCTTAGATGGGGTCTCATGAATTTTCTTAAAAATGACCCTCATAATGGATTAAGAAGGGTTAGCCTTTGAGGTGCCTAAGATGGTAACTTTGGGCTTAACTGTAGACATGGAGCTTTGGGTCTACTTTGGTTTAGGGTGAGTTGGTGGGTACATCCATGAAATGGACACTTTGGCCCTCCCTTTACCATTTCATTATGATTGTGTGACCATATTAATGGTATGGATAGAGGGGTAAGGTGTGATGGAGGGTTGGGTAGATTCTCTATTCCTTTGAGGTGAGAGTGGAGGATTATGAATGTGTTAGAAAATGGATGTTGGGTGTATTTTTAGAGGAATAGGTGGAAGATCATCTACTAAAAGATCATCTTCATCATATAATTGGTGGATAATGGCTTGGAGTGCTTTTAAATTCTTCATGTCATGCCTAAGTGTCTTGTGATAGGATCAAATTTGATATTCATTGTACCAGGCTAACTTTGAACCAAGAGTATCAAAAGGTTTGATAAGAGGTAATGTGAGGTAATAGGTTTACACTAATATTTGAACAATGGTCATCTAAATTTATACTAGAAGTAAGAATGCTTTGGGGATTGTGGTTTGGATTGGTAAGATGGGCATGTTGGTGGAAATAGGTTTGGTGAGAGATGGTTTGGGTAAGGTGGTGTTTTTGGTTGATGGCTTTGGTCTAGGTATATTGGTATTTGGGGTGGATAATTTTGATGGTTAGACTATTGCTAATCTAAGGACCAATGCATTAGATACTAAGTGGGTTGGTGTAATCAATGGTAGTGGGTGAAATATGTTCAAAAGGGGTTGATTTTAAGCAAATTGGAAGGGTGACACCCTAATATAGAGGGAAAGGTAGAGGGAGGTACAATATTAGTCATGTGGTCATTCAATGTTTTCATCCCCTTAGTTAGTGTGGGTTAAGACTTGGGTATAGGCTTGGGTGAGGTTAATTCCACTTTCAAGGATGGGTAAACCAAAATTTGAGAAGGGAAGGCACCAAGAGTTTTAAAAGGTGTGGTTGGTGATGTGGTGGCTAGAGAGGTGGCCATTTTAGTTAACTAAGAAGGTGAGGGGTTGGTAAAATTTTTGATTGGTATAAGAGGTGAGGAAGAAATGATGGATTGGTTGGCTAAAGGCATGCTAGAAGGTTCAAGTTTGTTGATGTAAAGGAGCCCTAGATGTTGCTAAAAAGTGGCTTGATCCATGTCTGGTTTTGTGACCATACCTAACTTTTGAATGAATTTAGAAAAAGGCATGTATGTCAATTTCATGACTTGGGTAGCAAGTACTGAGGATAAAACCATAGGTTAAGGAGGAAGGTTGATAGCTTTGTCTATTTACTCAATCAAGGGAGGTAAGTTTGGGATGGGTGGTCTTTTCATGAGGGGTGTTTATTTAAAATTTACTCTCTTGGGCATGATGCCATAGTTATGACTTGGTCTATAGTTAGGGGAGATGGTGGGCTAGGAATGGTTGTTTTTTTGGGTTGGCTATCTAAAGGGGTGATTGATGATTCCAACACCTTTATGAGTACATCCAAAGAAAGAGGAATTTCCTTGATTTGTGCTTCCAAAAGAAGAGAAGATGATTCGACCACTTTGACAAGTGAAGTGGGAGAGAACCTAGTAAGCTAGATGATATAGTCCCCATGGAGAAGTGTGTCAGGGACCATATTTACCATGTGGGAATCATGATAATATTTATCTTGTGTGCCCATAGCTTTGATAGGGGCATGGTTAGGAAAAGGTTTTCTGAAGATGTCTATAGATTGATTTTGAGGGGTAATAGGATTATCCAACATGAGTTCCCCCTTGTCAATAAGATTCTAAATAACATTATTGAAAATATGACATTGGTAGATGTTGTATCCAATTATCCAATGAAAATCACAAAGGTCATTCTCATTGTAACAAGTAGGTACTAGATAAGAAGAATCAAATTTTTTGGGAGGTTTGATGGGTAGAAGCTTTATAAGGTTGGATTTTAGTAGCTTCTCTAAAATTGAGTTATAAGATTATCCGATTAGAATGAATTTTTTTTATTGCTCCATTTTGGGTTCCTCATGTTTTGGTTGGAGGTAATAGGAGAATTTTTTTGATTGACATTGGGTGGAGGGGTGGTTTGAAGGACAACTACATTTACATTCCCTTGGTCTTGGTTCTAATATTGGCTTGGTTACCTAGATTGGAAGAGGAGGTTTCATTGGTCTTAAAGGTAGAATTCTTGTTTCACAACTTTAATTTACCCTAATTTATGGCCCTATTTTATAGCTTAAGTTCCATGGTAAAATATTCATCAAAAGTTTTGAATCTTTAGACACATAGTGTAGATGATATATGTTTGGCACAAGCTCAAGATAAAAATTCTATAAATTTAGGTTGAGGCAAGGAAAATTAAAGATGATTAATCAATATTCTCCAATGAGTGATGAAATCAATAATTGATTCATCATCAAATTTCCTTTAGAATAGAGGTCGATGATAGATACCTTCTTGGAAATGTTAATGGAAAATTGATATAAGAAGACTTGTGCTAGGTGGGTGAAAGAGAAGATGGAATGTTTGGTGAGAGAACTATACCAATCGAGTGCTAGATCAGATAAAGACATGGGGAAGGTTCAAAGGATATGGGAATCATCATAATCAATCATGTAACATGCATGTCAAAAATCCCTAAGGTGTTACTTGAGGTCGTTACTTTGAAATTTGGTAAATTTCATAAGTTCCCATTAAGGAGGGTAAGGTCTGATAGGGATAGAAGGATGAATAGGTTTGTTACAAATCTGATTATAGGATAGGATGTTATGAGCCCCCAAAATGCATGACTCAAGGTTTGTCATCTTATCTATGAGAATCTTCATTAAGTCAGTTTGAGGTGTTGTACCAAAATAATTGTGGGGTTGATATTGTGGTTGAGGTTAGGTAATATATTGGTAATTGTTTGATGATTGAAAGGCTACCACATATTGGAATGTGGGTGCTAGAGGTTGGGTATTGGGTACATACCCTTGTGGGTAGGTGGATGGTGGTGGTCAGGTAGTGGGTACATACCCTTGTGGGCTATGGATGTATCCTAGATTAGGTGCAATGGATACCTTTTGGGGGATTACTATGGGTGGTAGTTGGGTTGGTGACAAAAGGTGAGGTAGTGACCTTTGTGATAATGGGTGGTGATGTATAAAGGATAGATACCCCTAATCTTGGTAAAGGGGCATTGACCAATGGGTTAGATTTAATAGAGGGGAGGTTAGTAGTGCTAGTAGAGGGTGCTCTAAAAATAAGTGGAGTGTGATGGGTTGATGGATGGGTTATTCCTAAGGTGGAGTCATTAGTAGGGGCAGAAGGTGTAAGGTTAGCAGTTGGTTGGATAGGTTGGTTTTCAGTAATGGCATCAAAGGAGTTAGTAGACAAAGATGCTTGGGTGGTTGAAATTTGGGTGGTGATCACATCAATAGGGATACCTTTCATAAGATGGGATGGCATGCCATAAGTAGTATCCTGAGGTGGAGTTGAAATCGAGATATGGTGAGGGGAGGTGTTAAGATAGTGTTGAAGGTCAACTAGATTTTTGTCTAAAAAAGTGGTAAAATCCATGTCTCTTTGGGGAAATACTTGAAGAAAAGTAGGGCTTCCCAATGGATAAGGTAAATATTCTTCCTCAGAGATGTAATCTATAGATGAAAAAGTAGAAGAGGTTGATTTAAGTGATAAATTGTGTTCTACTAGGCCTCTTCAATGTTGGCAAGTGAGAACCATACAAGAAAAAGGGGAGAGAAAACAAGAATAAACTCACCACTCAAACAAGAATAAAATACAAAATGATCAAGGCAATCAAGACACACACTGTGAAGTACGTTAAGCCTAGAGGTTAGTTTTAATCTTGATTTTGGCTTATGCCTTAATTTACGAGAATCTGTGATAAAAATTGGCTTGTAGATTAGGTACTATAGAAGTAGTCTATGGTTAGTTTTGGGTTATATAGGTGCTCAAAAGAATCTATATTGGAATCAATATGTGATTTGGTATTCGATCCTACCCCTTACTTCACAGTCCTATAGAAATAATGATGTTGGGTGCTTAACCAATATATATTAATATATAGAGTTTATACTCAACAATAGAGCTAAGGTGGTTCTCCCCTTGGTAATGACCTCCAAGTAGGATTATCAAGAAAAGGGTAAGTTGACTGCTAGGTGATGAAATCCCAGTTGGGCCTTATCTCAAATTATTTTGATGTTTGATTGATGAAAGTGATTTGGCTAGTGTGTGAAATAAAAGTGATGCTATGATATGATTACTATGCTTTAATTCAAAGTGAAGTAATGTTAACATTAAAAAATAGATATAGTTGGTTTTAAACCCAAAAGAAATTTTAGTTTCAATTATGAACATAGATAGATGGAAGATCATACAAATGAAAATAAAATATGAGTAAAGACTCTAGGTCCCACTAGGCATGCTAGAATGTTTCATGTAAATTTTCACCTAGGGAAGAGAGAAAAGAAACTTGATATGGATGTGGTTTAAAAAATTATTTAGTTGTGTGCATATTGAATCAAAAGATTGTGAATAAATCCTCTTTAACTTGGAAAGAAGACTTGTAGATAAGAAAGTACTAAAACAAAATTATTTATTAGACAAATAGTTGGGTGGATTATCTAGTGATATTTAGATCCCACAATTGAGGGATTCCTTAAGGGTTGTCAATATAAATGTTTCAAACAATCAAGTTCAAAAAACTAGAAAGAAAGTACTTACATCAATAAGCAAAAGGTACTAAAATTAGAAACATGTACCTTTTGATTATTGATAAACATGTAATTAATACCTTTTGATTAGTGGTAAACTAATTAGAAATGATCAAATTAGTGGTAAACTAATTAATATTGGGACTAAGGGGTTGGAGTATACTTTATAAAATCTGAAAGGGGTTTGTGAGTGGTTAAAAACACAAAAAATTATATTTGGTAGAGGTTAGATAGGTGGAAATATGTTATTGATTTTTACTACCATAAATGATCATCGATGATTAAGCCTGACCATTGATGATTAAGCCTAACCATCGACAGTTGGGGTTTGACCATCAATGGTTGACTATGTCAATTTTGGGTTTACTAAATAGCTGAATAATGAGATCCAATAGGTGGATTCCAAGAGTTGGGCAAGGGATAGATTGGTTATGAAATAGAAATAAAGCATGTGAATGTTGACAAATAAGTACTTGTCTTACCAAAAGTTGATTAGGTGGATGGTTGATGGAATTATTCTATTGGTGAAATCTAGCTTGATTTTGGTAGAGTGATGGTAGATGAGATCTTGGTTGAGAGGTGATAGAAAGTTGACTCCCAATTTGATGGCTGATAATTATTAATAAAGTTGATGATGTTGATTACTTGCAAAATAACAATCGTGAACTCTTGATAATTATTGTAGATGGTTTTGACCTTTTAGGCCTCTTTCTCTTATAGGCACAAACAAGAGGTGGAAGTGAATGTGTAACTAGGACAGCTAAATATAACTTGTCCATGCAAAGGCTTGCAACTAGAATTAGAAAAATTATTTTTAGAAAAATAATGTGGGTGGTTTGCATGTTCTTTGTTAAGAGGTGGATCCTAACCATTGATAGTCAGGGGTTCCCAAGGCTAACTATTAATGGTTACCCTAGCCATCGATTATTAGGGTCTAGAGGAAAAGGGTCTTGAAGGTCAGGTTCACTTAGCTTGGTGAAATTGGGTGTAGATGGGTTTGGTGAGGCTAGATAGGTGTAGGTTGGTCCCAAGGGGGTCTTAGGTAGGTCTAGGGGGATTTTTGACATTTAGAAACATAGTTGTGCAGATTTCTAGTGTCTACAATCATCTTCAAGGAGTTTTTTATCTTTTGGAGGTTTTCCCACTCTAAATTCTTGTGTACTATGCCAATTCTCTGTACTATTTACCATGATTTAGTCATCTAGATCCAATCTATATTGCATATATATATATATATATATATATATATTGATTTCATCATGGAATCAGAGCCATAAGATGATTTGGTGATTGACAAGATTTTTTTGTGGGAATATTCAAAGCTTTTTCAAATAAAATATTATTTATCTAAACTTGAGGCACCATAACCAACTTAGAACATTGAAAGACATTTCAAGATTTTTGAGTGACTGTATAAGTTTTGGGCTCTCTCAAGCATTTATAAGGGTGCCACACTTCAGCCTGGGCAATTAAAAATATTAAATTCTTCATCAAAAATTTCATTTTAAGGTCCAATTGTGTTTATCAAATAAAAAAAGTATTGTTGCTAAATTTTTAAGTAAATTTGAGACTTCTTCAAGGAGATCTAATCTCTTAAAATTCTATAGGGGAGCTGTGAAGCTATAGGTATCATTTTAAATTCATATAGATTTGAAAAAATATTTAAAAAATAAACTATTTATTAATTTATTTTTTTCAAACCCTAGGTCCCACCTTGGAAAAAGAAAGAATTACTAAAAAGTTATTTATTTTTTTATTTTTTCACTTATGTTATTTACATGCACATAATATATATTAGTGCATGTATTATTTTGAAACATTTTCTAGAAGAGTTGGTGGTCTATCATTTTTATAGATCTTACAACTAAGGAGGTCCCAAGTTCAAAACCCCCTTATTCAATCTTTTTTGACTTGGTCAAATTTTATTTTATTTTTACAAATTTAGTATAATTTGAAATTCATTTTTTAGTTCACGTGCCAAATTTTTTAAACCCCTAACTTGTCATCTTTTTCTTCAAATTTTGACCTAGTGAATAATATTTTGACAAAAATAGTCATGTAACCAGTTGATCTCTAGATTTTAGCACATTATAAATGAATTGGAGAGTCTATTGTTAAAAATTTTATACCTTTTTTGTTAGGGTGTGGAGCTAAAAGCTTCACCAAGGAGCATACTTTAACAGGTTCGGGTCTACACAGACACCGGCATCGGTCAAGAGCGACCGACATCGGTTAGATGCAGTTGGAGAGACGTCGACGTCGACAGTGGGTCAGCCGACGGTAGTCACAGGCAAGCAGCAGAAACCAACGTCGGTTACCTGTGTGTCCAGGAAGCTATTTCTGAGGATAGAAGTGAGTGTTTGCATGATGAGTTTAAGTTGTATTCTTAAGCTTGCATCTCTATTATTAGTAATATTATTTTTAGAGCCCTTGTTCAAGAGGCTTAGCTGCTTGTTGTAAGTGCATGCTCAAGTCTCCCAATTCTATATGTAGAATTAGATCTTCTTAGCTTTGTGTGAATTATTGTAGAATTGGTATGTTGAAGAACAGTACAGAATTGAATGAATACAGGTTTGTTGGAGTTGATTGTTCTTGAGAGAGAGAGCTCTTGAGGAATAGAGATCTAGTGAGAGATCTATACATCTAGGAGAGGTGTGGAAGAAATAAGTTTCTTCAATTGTATTCCTTTTGTAAATAGTTTGTTAATACAAGTTTTCAGGGTGGTTTCTTGTATCTCTTGTTCTTGTTGTTTATCATTCTAGTTACTTGTCTATCTGATTTAATTTCGCGTTTATTGTTTTCACAAGTGTAATCTATTGTTGGTTGATCCCCAACAAGTGGTATCAGAGCTCAGGTTCACTAATAGGTGGTTCAGATCTGTGTAGTGTGTATTGATTATAGGTTCTCATAGGGGTTTTTGTAGCGATTTTTGTTTGAGTGGGAGAAGCAATGGTAGATGAAAGTAAATTGAGAATGGAAAAATTTAATGGCAAAAATTACCAACATTGGAGAATGCAGATAGAGGATTATCTATATCAAAAAAATCTCTACTTACCATTAGGTGGTGTTGCAAAGAAGCCCAAAGACATGGAGGATGAAGAATGGGAAGTTCTTGATAGAAAGGCTCTGGGGTCTATAAGACTGAGTCTAGCATCCACTGTGATATCTAATTTATCACAGGAAAAGTATACGGTAGAGTTGATGACTACGTTAGCAAATTTGTATGAAAAACCCTCAGCTTCTAATAAGGTATATCTTATGAAGCAGTTATTTAATTTGCATATGAATGAAGGTGGATCTGTTTCTATGCATCTGAATGATTTCAATGGAATTGTGAATCAGTTAAGTTCAGTCAATATAGTATTTGATGATGAAATAAAAGCTCTTTTGATATTATGTTCTTTGCCTAAAAGTTGGCATGGCTTAGTAATGGCAGTAAGTAATACTGCATCTGCATCAAATATTTTGAAAGTAGAGGATGTTGTTAGTGTTATCTTGAATGAAGAAATTCATAGGAAAAGCGCAGAAGAGACATCTGGGAACGCTTTAAGTTTTGAGAGCTGGGGGAGGCAGAAAGAGAAGAGCAAGAAAGGCAGATCAAGATCCAAATCTAAGGGGAAAGGAATATCTAAATCCAGAAATGGCAGAAGGCCACAATGCTGGAATTGTGGAAAGATGGGGCAGATAAGCAGAGATTGTTGGTCAAAGCCTAAGGAGGACAATCAGCACGAAGGAAAGGAAGAAGCCAAGGTTGCAGGTATTGCACAAGATGCTTTAATTTTCTCTTTGCATAATAATATAGAATCTTGGGTGTTAGATTCTAGTGCATCTTTTCATGCTACCCCTAACAGGGAATATTTTAGTGACTATATCCATGGAGATTTTGGAATAGTGTATCTAGGGGATGATGAGCCCTGTAAAATAATTGGCAAAGGTAAAGTGCAGCTAAAGATGCAGAATAGCAACACATGAGTGTTGAGAGATGTGATGCATGTTCCTAGCTTGAAGAGAAATTTGATTTCTGCAAGAAAGTTAGGGGATGAGGGTTGTATAGTAACTCTCACAGCAGAATCTTGGAAGGTGACCAAGGGTGCACTTGTTATGGCCAGAGGTAAGAGAGAAGGTACTCTCTATTTATGTAATTGTGTTACTAACAAATCTCCTTCTGTATTATCTACTTCAGATGTGGATGCTAAATTGTGGCACTCAAGGCTTGGCCACATGAGTGAGAAGGGGATGTCAATTCTTAAGTCCAAAGGTATGCTTTCAAATTTAAAAGGCATAGATCTAGAGTTTTGTGAGCACTGTGTATTTGGAAAATAGAAAAAGGTTAGTTTTCTCAAGACTGGGTCTACTAAGAAGAGGCATAAGTTGCAGCTTGTTCACACAGACGTGTGGGGACCGGCTCAGGTTGCTTCCATTAGAGGATCACAGTACTATGTATCTTTCATAGATGATGCTACAAGGAAGGTATGGATCTATTGTATTAGGAGAAAATCTGATGTATTTGAGACTTTTAAGATTTGGAAAGATATGGTTGAGAATGAAACAGGTAAAAGATTGAAGTGCCTGAGCTCTGACAATGGTGGTGAGTTTTGTAGTTATAATTTTAGAGATTATTGTTATATGCATGGAATTGATAGGCAAAGGACGGTTCCAAGGACACCTCAGCAGAATGGAATTGCTGAAAGGATGAACATGACAATAATGGAGCATGCAAGATGTATGAGATTGCATGCTGGTTTGCCCTTACAGTTTTGGGCACAAGCTGTTGACACTGCAGTATACCTGATTAATAGAGGACCCTCTACAGTTCTGGATGGTGGTATTCCAGAAGAGGCATGGACAGGTAAAAAGGTTGATCTCTCATATCTCAAAGTTTTTGGTTGTGAAGCCTTTGTGCACATAGATAAAGAAAATAGAAAGAAGCTTGATGCTAAGTCTATGAGGTGCACGTTTATTGGCTATGGCTCAGATGATTTTGGTTACAGATTGTGAAATCTAGAAACTAACAAGGTTATCAGGAGCCGTGATGTTGTTTTCAATGAAAGAGTGATGTATTGTGATCAGCTAAGGAAGCTAAATCAATCTGAGCAAAGCAATGGTGAATTAGATGAGGTGAAAGTCCAATATGAGCTTGCGAGAAAAAGAAATAATCACTTGCAGGAAAACACAGAGACTGACATTGGCAGAGTAGGAACCGGCGTTGGTAGTACAGAAACTGGCGTCAGCCGTACAGAGACTGACGTCGGCAACACAGGCACCGAGGTCAGTTAGACAGGACCGGCATCGGCCAGTAACAGGTCTGGAGGTGACCGAGGTCGGTCACTGTCAGAGAATTTGGGTGGATAGCGTGTTGTGAACGAGTCTCAGACACCCATCAGGAGGTCAGAAAGGGTGAGTAAGCCTCCAATTAGATATTCTCCTTCTTTATTTTATTTATTGCTAACTGATGGTGGAGAACCAGAGATTTTTGAAGAAGCAATACAGGTGGAGTCCAAGAGTCAGTGGGAGCGTGGCATGGTTGAGGAGTTGGAGTCCTTAAGAGAGAACCAAACATGGGATTTGGTTGAATTGCCAGCTGGTAAGAGAACACTCAAGAATAGATGGACCTACAGGTTGAAAGAAGGTGAGAATGGACAGATGAGATATAAGGCTAGATTAGTAGTAAAAGGATTTGCACAAAAGCCAGGTATTGGCTTTGGTGAGATTTTTTCTCCTGTTGTTAAAATGACTTCTATAAGGGTTGTATTGTCTTTGGTTACTTTTGAGGATTTGCATCTTGAGCAGCTAGATGTTAAGACATCATTTCTTCATGGAGATTTGGATGAGGAAATATATATGGAATAGCCAGAAGGATTCGAGGTTAAGGGTAAGGAGAAGTTAGTGTGCAGATTGAAGAAAAGCTTGTATGGCCTCAAGCAAGCTCCTAGGCAATGGTATTTAAAATTTGACAGGTTTATGACTGAGCATGGCTACAGTAGGTGTCAATCTGACCATTGCGTGTATTTCAAGAGATTTGATAATGGTAGATATATTATTCTATTATTGTATGTAGATGATATGCTGGTTGTAGGATCTCACATGCAGGATATCTCTGAGCTTAAGGTGAAATTAGCTTAAACATTTGCTATGAAGGATTTGGGAGCAGCAAAGAAAATCCTTGGCATGAGCATTAAGAGAGACAAAAAAAATCATAGGTTGATATTGTCTCAAGAAGATTATGTGGACAAGGTGTTGAAACAATTCAATATGCAGGATGTTAAACCTGTAAGCACACCTTTGGCTGGACATTTTAAGTTGAGTAAAGAACAATGTCCTAATTCATATGATGAGGTAGAGTACATGAGTAAGGTTCCATATTCTTCCGCAGTAGGGAGTTTGATGTATGCAATGGTGTGTACTAGACTGGATATTGCCCAAGTAGTGGGAGTGGTAAGTAAGTATATGGCCAATCCAGGTAAGGAACATTGGAAAGCAGTTCAGTGGATCCTTAGATATCTGAGAGGAACCAGCAGTAGACACTTGTGCTATGGAGGTTCAGATACTTCTCTACATGGCTATGTAGATTCAGATATGGTAGGTGATTTGGATGGCAGGAGGAGCACTACAGGTTATGTTTTCACTATAGGTGGAACGGCGGTTAGCTGGATATCTAAGTTACAGAAGGTTATTGCCTTGTCAACTACAGAAGCAGAGTATATTACAGCCACAGAGGCTAGCAAAGAGTTGATATGGATGACACGGTTCATGGATGAGCTTAGTAGGGAGCATGAGAGTTGCGGATTGTATAGTGATAGTCAGAGTGCAATCCATTTGGCTAAGAATTTAGCCTTTCATTCAAAAACAAAGCACATACAGCTAAGGTACCATTTCATATGACAGGTATTAGAAGATGGTGAGTTGAAGCTGGAGAAGATCCATACCAATAGGAATCCTACTGATATGTTAACCAAGCCAGTTATAAAGGAGAAGTTGAATCTTCATTCAACTTCTGTTGGTCTTCATGATTGAGCTAAAGATGGAGGAGCTAGAAGATGTTGTACAGGTACTGGTGCAGCTGTTTATCTCCAAGTGGGAGATTGTTAGGGTGTGGAGCTAAAAGCTTCACCAAGGAGCATACTTTAACAAGTTTAGGTCAACATAGACACCAGCATCGGTCAGGAGCGACCGACGTCGGTCAGATGCAGTTGGAGAGACGCCGATGTCGGTAGTGGGTCGGCCGACGGTGGTCATAGGCAAGCAGCAGGAACCGACGTCAGTTACCTGTGCATCCAGGAAGCTATTTTTGAGGACAAAAGCGAGTGTTTGCATGATGAGTTTAAGTTGTAGTCTTAAGCTCACAAAACTATTATTAGTAATATTATTTTTAGAGCCCTTGTTCAAGAGGCTTAACTACTTGTTGTAAGTGCATGCTCAAGTCTCCTAATTCTATATGTAGAATTAGATCTTCTTAGCTTTGTGTGAATTATTGTAGAATTGGTATGTTGAAGAATAGTACAGAATTGAATCAATCCAAGTTTGTTGGAGTTGATTGTTCTTGAGAGAGAGAGCTCTTGAGGAATAGAGATCTAGTGAGAGATCTATACATCTAGGAGAGGTGTGGAAGAAAGAAGTTTCTTCAATTGTATTCCTTTTGTAAAGAGTTTGTTAATACAAGTTTTCAGGGTAGTTTCTTGTATCTCTTGTTCTTGTTGTTTATCATTCTAGTTACTTGTCTATCTTATTTAATTCCACGTTTATTACTTTCACAAGTGTAAACTATTGTTGGTTGATCCCCAACAATTTTTAATAATAATGTTTAAGTTGTCATTTTGAGTGAAAATATTTTGACACCTATATTAGTGTAACTTTAATTATTTTTTGTGCATTATTTGGCATATAAATTATGTAACTAAGTAGAGTTTCATGTGTAACTCCCTTTATTTTGAAAATAGATTAAATATTCATTTAAAATAGTTTCTTTTTAAGCCTTTATTTACTGTCTTGTTTAAAGGGAAGCTATGGCTTTGCTTCATTTTTCCTTAGATAAATATCAAATGCTTATTGGAAATAACTATAATATATGAAAAATTCATGTTAAATTTGAATTCATGGCTTGCAAGTTGTGAAATATTGTCATTGGGGCTGAAAAAGTCCATTCTAGATGACATGTGACCCTTGAACTTACCAATGCATTTCAACATAAATTTCAAGAATTTATGTCTATTAAAGATGAATTCGTACTCCACATTGGTAATTAGGAGTCTCTTAGCAATGCTTGAAAACTCCTTGAATCATGTACGAGGGCACTCATATCTTGAAGATTATTAAGTTAATCCTTGAATTACTAACTACACCTATGAAAGATGATGATAAAGTTGTGAATTTTCTTGTTAAAATTTAAAACATTAAGCTAAATTAGTTGGTTGTAATTTTAAATTTATTTAGAATCAATTGCTTTATTTTATCATTCAGTTAAATATTCATGAAAAGTTTATAAATTTTATTTCAATTTTGAATTCTAAGTATCAAACTAAGCAAGATATCCCTAATCTTACCATTTTGTCTACTCTCCTAATTTAAGAAAAGATAGTTATGAAGAATTTTGATTGTAAAGAGAATACCTCTTAGGCACTTCTCAATTTAAATAATGTTTCTGATAACACTAAAAACCAAAAATCTAACCCTAATTGAGCTAAAGGCAAATATGGGAATAAGAAACATGGTAATAAGAATCATACACCTAAGTTTAATAAAAAATATAATTTGTGTGGTAAATTTGGTCATATAAGGGAAACATGTTATAAAAACAAGGATAGGAATAAAAACAAAACTTTTAAAAATAACAAAGGGAAGTAATCTAATCAAAAGAATCAAAAGAATCAAAATCTTAATCAAATTAACAACCAGGATTGAAATGTTATTGCTTTGTATGCTACTTTATTTGATTCAAATGAAAATGAGTGGATTCTAGAGAGAAGTACATTACACAATATGACTTATTTATCTAATATTATATGTGATTCTAAAGATATATATGAAAGAATTTATTTAAGAGATAATTATTTTTAGAAGCAACTAAATAGGGAAAAACAATGTTTTCAAATGTTATTATAAATGATGTTTTCTATGTACCTAAGCTTAAAAATAATTTTCTATCTTATTTTTATTCTAAAAATGATAATTTCATTGTAACATTAATTAAAGATAACTGGTCCATTAATAATCAATATGATTTCTTGATTTTTGAAGGTGTTTAAAAGAATGGTTTATATATTTTTTCTCCTTCCACATGTTTTCTTTCATTGCATAGTAATAATAAATATTAATTGTGATATGAAATATTAGGACATGTTAATTTTAAAACTTTACATGATATGTATACAAATAATATTGTTGTTGAAATTCCTTCTATCCACTCTAATCATGAAACTTGTGAGGGTTTCTTAGATGGTAAGCAACATACTAACCTATTTTATAAGAATCATGATGCAAATTCTTCACATCCTTTATAATTGATTCATAGTGATGTTGTAGGACCTCTTGAAGTTGTATCTATTAATGGTTCTTTTTATACTATTACTTTTATTTATGATTACACTATAATGATCTAATCTTTTTTCATTAAAAAAATCTGTTGTGTTGTCTAAATTCAAAGAACTTAAATCTAGTGTTGAAAATGCATCTAATTTTTATATTAAGATATTAAGAACTGATAATGGCAGTGAACATGTTAGTAAAGAGTTGATTATTTTTGAATTAGTTATGGTATTCAAATGTAACTACTAACTCCCTCTTTTTAACGAAGGTTCATGAAGCATCATAACATAATAAGGATGAGGATAGTTAGGATATACTTCAAGTGCACAAAATAGTGTATTGTATTCATACAAGAGTTTGGATAATAGAAACATAAAAAACATTAATTATCCTAAATTATATAGGAATTAAGAACAATAAGTGTTTCATAAACAAAAATAAAACATTTGGATTAAATTAAATAGAAAGTAAAAAAACATTATACATGAGAATACACATAAGAAACATAATAATAAATCACATAGGTAACCATAAATAGATGAATCTCTATTGATCTCTTCAAAAGTGGAGCCCCATTGTTCTTACAATCAAAAGGATATATAGATGTTTCTAGTCTATGATTTTTCATCATCTTTTCATAGTTGGCACCAAAAGTGGACTCTATTCTTATTCTAACCTATTACAAGTCATGAAGATATGATAAAATAGACTTATACATGATAAAATAAGTACATAACACATGAATATTAGACAAATATCCTACACAATTTTATAATTTGAATTATTCTAACACTTTCCTTGACTTAAAATATTGTCTTATCCCAAGACAATGTCATAGGATCTCTAAAAATGCACGAGTAAAAGCTGAAGAAAAGGTTAGACCAATAAGAGTCACAATAATCACTCAAGGAACCATTTTCAATTTTCACCTATTGCACACTACGTAGCTTCAATTTTGATTTTTAACTAAGTAACATACCAACCTAATACCCTTTATGGGTTTTTAATACGCTAATGTAACTAGGTGGCTGCTCTTTACGGATTTACAACCATCTCAGCCCTATTTTTCTTAATAAATCATCTCTAATACAAAATTTTATTCAAAATTTTTACTCTATGCAGTACTTAACCTGATGGTGGTGGCATAGATATAGATAACTATAGACACCTAAAATTGGCCACTAATGGTTTCATATCAAACTTTAGATCTATTCTTACCAACCTTTATGAATCCAACTTAAAAACCATTAAATGTCTCAAATTTGGCTTCATAACATATAATTTGGCTTATAGACCTATTAAATATAGCAAATGCACACATGACATTAATTCAAATCTTTAAAAATGACTAAAATGCCTAAATATAATCAATTAACATGCAAAACCAAATAAAATGCCTAATTAAATTACCCACGAGTAACTAATGAATTATCAAAAAGGAAATTAAAAAATCAAAGAATATCATAAGAAATCATAATTACCTTTTTATGAGTTTTTAAATATCCAAATATATCTCAACATACCTATTCATTATTAATCATGACCATTTGACACCTTTCAACTCTACTAGGGTTAATTAACTCACAAAGGCTATGTTTGAATCCATTCCAAGCTTTAGCTACACTCTAACTCACCTTAGGTTGAGGTTAGTTGCTAAACCTATAAATACAAGCCTAGACCTCTTCATTTGGAGAGCTTGAACATAGTAATGTTATAATTCTAGTTTTAGAGGATGATTACATGACAATAGTGTTATGATGGAAAATTACTAAGTCAAGCCATCAAGCTACATCAAGAAAACATGAGCCAAACCATGTTGCCAAGGAGATAAGGAGCCACACAACTCCATTTTCTAAAGACTTCTTGATCATAAGCCAAGCAATCCAACTGAACACATCACCTGGAGAATTTAAGGAAGGTAAGGAATTTATAATTTATTGCATTTTAGTTGAGATTTGTCATTTATTTTTTGTTCACTAAGATCCCCATATAATATAGGTAATAAAGTGTTATGTATGTTAGTGTGTTTATATTCAAGTTTATTTACTTATTCTAACACATGATCTAACCATCCTTTTTATATTCCATGATCACAAATGGCATGTTCAATGGGACCATGAGCACCCTATGTACCAAGGAGATGAAGATGCAAATCATAAATTATCAAAATAATGTTTGAATACAATCAAAATTATAATTTTGTCTTTGATTTTTTTATATTTCTAATCTTTGAATTAACTCAAATCTACATAGATATTGACATTGATTAGATATAACCAGTATCAGTTCTATTAAATTATCATTAGTTCTACCTAATTGATCTCAGTTTTGTGTGACTAAAATTAGTCTAATTGCAATAAAAAATGATTCACAAAGTTTTGATTTTAAATCTTTCTAGTATTCTAAATGGTTATTTCTTGGTTTCTTTGATCTTGAAACTCTATATCTAGCCTATATGTTGTTAGTTTTATAGATTTTTTATTTGGTTTTGAGTTAACCTAACATTTATATTCTTATGTGGTTTTGCTTTTGGGTTCACAAGTGATTGACATCAGTCCTAGTCAATTGGTATCGATCTTTTACTACCGTCATTGGTTATCTTTGAGACTGATCGACATTGGTTACCTTAAAACTGACATCAGATAGTTTTGACCAACCAAGGTCACTATGTTTTTAAAATCAAAACTTGAGAGATACTTTTTCAAAGTTCATTTTCTCACCATTAAAAGTGCTTCTAAGCATAGGGAGACTATTTAACCATTGTAGGTCCAAGGCATGATTAGAATGCAAAATTTCAATTTTAAATGGTTTTATTATTTCATTTTGGATACCTAAAAAGAATTATTTAAGTCATTAACACTTCAATCTAGTGCTAAAATAAACATGTTAAATCTTTAACATTTGGTCTTTGGAGCTTAAAAGGAATTAGAATGGCTAAGTATTAAACACACTTCATTTTTTGTGCTTAAAATGGATGATTAAGTGGTTTTGTGCATTTATTTCAAGCTTTCACACTTAATCCAAGTGTCCAAGTAAATAAATTCATCACACATTTCAATTGGTGCCTAAAATCAATACTTAATTCAATCACAATTTATTAAAATTATTTGTTTCTTATTAATTTTTAAAAATGAATAATGCATGTATATTCACCTTCATCCCTTATAGGTAACTTGGGTGACCAAAAGTTCCTTTTTTTTTCATTTGTGCCTTAGTCTAAGGTGTGAAAATAAAGTTGTCTAGGATCTCCCCAAAGCTCATATGGTTTGGGTGATCTAAAAATAACCTCTAAAATATTTTCACTTGTCATTTATTTTCATGAAATTTGGCTTGTGAAGGGGATGTCATTACCTCTCATGAGTTATCTAGGAATCATTGACCCTAGGATTCATCTCTAAGTAGTGTTTCAACCCCACTCCATGATAGCATATAAAAATTAGGTTACACATACTGTGAGAGCCAGGGGGTTGAGAAACTAACCTTTCCTTTCATAATGAAGGTCTGAGTCAGGTGTGGTCAATTAGGGGATTCCACTAAGTAGTCTACAAATGGAATCATCATGCAAAGGAATAGATCCTTGCATAATAATTTTATTGGAAATCAATTGACATGATTTTTCTCTTATGTTAGCCACACTTGGGATCAATTTAGATGGTCATAAATTATAAGTTTTAGTCAAGCCCACTTACCATACCTTGTTAGGATCTAGGATGATATACTTAGTTGTATTTAGTCTTTTTCATTTTATTTCTTGGTGTTTGAGTCTAATTTTTTTTTAATACCATGTCATAAATGAGTTTGTTTATCTATGCTACTTTATTATTTAAAAAGGCATTATGCCATTTGTTTGACACCTTGATTTAACTTAAACAAAGTTTGTGTCAAAAATGTTGTGTGTGTCACTTGCTTGAAATAGGTAATGTTATGCTACCTAAATCAATTTAAGTTTTGAGCCTTAAAAGTCTTTGAAATAAAAAAATATTACACCTTTTGAGAGTACTAACACTGTTACATTACTCCAATTATTTCAATAGACTTGTCTTATGTTGTGTCTAAATTTCAAATTTGAAACCAATCACAAGTGTCTTGTGGAATATTTGTTTTAGTGTAGTCATGTAATTCACATTTTCCTAGTTTGTTGGTCAATAAATCTTAAGTTTTCTTAAAGTTGTGTCTTTAATTAGTTTTTACAAGTTCAGATCCAAACATTGACTAATTTCTATTTAGGCCTTATCTCATAGGGGATGATACACATATTTTTCTCTTTTGAATTGCATAACTTAGGTTAATGTTTGACCAAAAATTTGAAAACTATATTATTTGTGCCTTTAATTGAGATAATCTATCTATCTCTAAGTGCCTTTTATTTAGTATTTTATACGAAATTAATCATGTTCATGTCTAGAATCAAGTGCCTAGTTTATGCCAAAGTGTTCCAAGTTTATTAGATTAAAATCATCCCTTTATTTTCAAATTTAGATTTTGATACCATATTTATCCAAGAGTCCTAGCACATGCCTTGTTTGAGCCTAGATTTTGATGTTGTGTTTGGCCAAAATACCTAGAAATTTTTATGTTTCCTAGTTTAGACCTAGAGTTTGGCATCTTGTTTTTAGTTCATTTATTTGACCTTGTTTGTGTGAGACATTTAATGTTAGATATTTGACATTATACTATTTTTACCAAATATTTGCATAGACCTTTTGGAGATACAATTCCATCCCTTTGATTGAGTTAAACTTAGTTTGAACCTTTTTATCTTTTCAGACATAGCTTTTTAGAGTTTGTAGAACTATAATCCCATCTTGTTGTGAAATATTTTCCATAGATTTGACCATGTATTACTAAATGCATAGTGAATGCATGCATAATCTAGGATATGTAAATGTTGTCACACAATCAAACTTTGTTAAAGACCCTTATGAAGATGATGTTATTTGGGACACAGATTCTTATCCACCTTCCCATATTCAAATAGGGGAACAAAGTCATGATCCTTTTGCCCATTATTTGGTTAACATGCCTCCATACATAGAATAAGACCAAGAATAGATGGTCCAATATTTAGCTAGCATACCTTAAATTGAAAAATAAGTTCAAAAACAAACTTATTAATCTATAATGCCATTATCTTATGATCCTAATAGAGCCACAAAGGTAGGGCATGAAAACTTGCCAAGTCTAGTAATAGGGCCTTATAACATGTCTTACAATTAGAATATCAAACATGTTTCTTCTAAAAATGCTAATGCCATTATAGCAATGCCATATCAAAATATAAATATGCTTATCACACAAACAAGCCTCATAGAGGACCACTTCATTCAAATGTAGATAAAATACTAGACATATCAACACTTAGTGAATAACTTTAATCATATGACTATGTCAAATGTACCTCTTATTAAATCACTTCCTTTAACAAGAGCCTTATTTGAGTTGACAGGTTAATAAAATTAGGGTTTTGACCCAATTACACAAATTACCTTATGAGAAAACATGTTTAGTACCTCAACCATCAAAGAAGTGTCTTTTACTTCTACACAAAATAGTGAGTTGAATATAGTAGACAATACATAAGTAATGTCCAATCCAAACCAAAGTGGTGTTAATATACAAATAAATATTCAAAAAAGTAATGTGCCCATAAAAAACACCAAAATTGGTCCACAAAATCAAGGAGTAGAAGTTTCTACTTCCAAAGCTTAGCCAACTACCTTGAATCCTCAACCAATTGCTTCTTCGATCATCCAACATCAAGGATTAAGTTGTCAACCAATGACTAGTGCCATGCCAAAAAAAAATATGATGAATCTTAATCCACCCCAATAGATGATGAGTAATATTCTACAATAGTAGGCACCATCCAATGTATCCACATAATAGAGGCAAAATCACTTTCCACCTTAATAGGGGCAACCAATGTTCCTCCTTACTTGGTAGAAACAAACATACATCTTCAGTCATAGACTAATATGCTGATCCAAAACTAAATGATGTCTAATCAATAATGTACATGTATTGGTAAATGACAAATTCCTAATCTCTAACATGCATCCACTTCCCAATAGGGATTCATGTAACCAAGAGGTTCTAATATTCCACAAGTACCAATTAGGTAATAATTTCCTTTTGTGAAAAATGTGTCATAAGTTTAATAACAGGTCCTTGTTTCATAAGTTCCCCTCAATCAAAAAGGTATGAATTATTGGCAACATGTCCCTATTCAACCTCAATAGGCATATTATGACCATATTCCTCCATCTCAACCATAGTATTCCCAAAACTAGGCCTACATACCCAATCCCAACCAAAATATTACACCACAATATGTGTAATTTCAATAATCATACCCTAATCTATGCATGCATATTCTTGATCCATTCTACAACCAAACCAACATTCCCCAAAAAATTCATCCATCATACCCCAATCAAAGTAATCCACTTTTGATTGTATAGCTTCCACCTCAAGCCAATGATCTCACTAGTTTCCTTGTATAGGAACTATAATAAATGAAGGATACAATTACCCTCATCCAAGATGGTAAGTAGACCAATAATTTCAAATTAGATGATTTGTGTTCTCACTATTTCAACATGGAGTACTTATAGATATCATTTCCTCCAAGGTATGAACCACCCAAATTTGACAAAAAAAAGGGGGAAAAGTGACCCCAAGGCCCATTTGATGGAATTATTTTTTGCATGACAACCAATGGCTCATAGCAACATATATCTTTTATTTTTATCTATAAGAAGCCTAGTAGGGCAAGTGTTAGAATGGTTCTTGAAGTTACCCAAGAATTTGGTATCTAATTTTGATGATATTTTAGATAAGTTCATGTAACACTTATCTTAAAATCTTGAGCACAAGATTTCATTGGTATATTTGACATAAGAAAAATAAAAGGAAATTAAGGCTTCACAAATTATCTATAGTGATGGAGAGTTATTGTAAGTCGATTCACCCATAGTCTACCAGATAAACAACTAGCCACTGTGTTTACCAAAAATATACATAGTGTGATATCTTATAGTTTAGAGTTGTAATGTGCACATAATATTAAAGAGATCATTTTAAAATGTTTGTTTATTGAAAGATACCTCATTAACAAAGGGATCTTAAACTAGCCTCATCAAATCAGATCTATAACCAAAAGTAGAACAATGGCTAGAATCAGAACCAAGTCCAGGTGTAAGCATCACAACCAACCTAGACCAATAATTATGACAAAAACAAGAAATTTAATCACAAAAAGAATGTTTTAAGGAATGGATTAATAGAGTCATGAAATGTCCAAATGGTTAAAACACCATTTACACAACCTACACCACATATTCATATAACTCCTAACAAAAATCCTCTTCAATAAATGTAATAAATGCAACAAGTGAAACATAATAGACTAGTGCAACAAATGAAACAACCTATGACTTTATAAAACCCTCCTCTAAGGAGAAATGTGCCTACTTGTTGTGTCTTTAGTGACCTTATAAAACCTCTTGAATTTGTGTTTCACAATCTCATCATAGTTATTTTTACTAATTGGTCTATTCTGAAGCACTTTCCTGAGGGTTCTACCTATCCAAACCAGTATAGGCCAAATGAATTTTGTGAGTATCATTAGTTCAATGGCCATAATTACAACATTATATGCAAATTAAACATGTAATTGAGATTACGTTGGAAAATGAATAGATCATGTTGGATTGTGGAGCTTCCACATCCAATCAAAACCTCATAATTTATCAAAATCCCTTTCCCCAACATAAAAACAAATAATAAAAATAAAAATAGATAATGCAACCACAAAAATGGTATCAAAAACCAAGGCTAAACTAATAGACTCAACAAAATCAGTAGTCGAATCAACAATGTCAAAATAATGGATAAAATCAAGGCCAAAATGATACCAAAAACCAATAGACCTACCATGTAGTTGCACATGACTACAACATAATTGTAGGTCATATTATAGGAGGTAGATTTAACACCATTTTTGTTAATCCAAGACCAAGTGATTGAAAGAATGAGGAGGAGATACACAAGATCCACAGGATCAATCTAGGAGAAATAACCCATAACAAATAACCTATAAATAATACCAGAGAATAAAATAAATTTCTCACACCTAAAAAATAGGTGATAATCCTATAAATTCTCTATATTCTCTCATTAATATCTCTTTATTTTCTCATAGATTGTAAAGTATATATAATGCAAATAGTTTTTTTCATGACAACAAACTATTTGTTTGTGATTACAAAATAGAGAAAACAAACTATTTGTTTTCACATACTACAAGCAAATATATTGTTGAGAGATTCTCAAAAATAAAATAAATTAACCTAGGTAAATAAAATTAATTGTAGGTAATAAATAACTTACCCTATTAACCCTAGGTAAGCTTAAATATTCATTATTCGAACACCCTCCCTTAAGCAAAACATAGGGAGAATGACAAACAAAAATGGGTCCCGACTACTAGGCCTGATAAGGTACCCATGTACAAACCAATCAAAATATATGAAAAATAAAGGAAGGAAGGACTTCATTGGAAATCCCCCCAAGTAAAACTTCCTTCACCCCAAGCATCACTCATAACTAAAGATAACGAGGAGAAGCCAAAGGTTTAGTGAAGATGTCTGTAATCTGCTTAGGTAGGCACAAACTCTAAAAAAGAACTCCATCCTGAATAAGATATCAAATGAAGTGCATGTGAATCTCAATGTGTTTTGTCCATTGATGCTCAACAATATTATGTGAAATAACAATCACACTTTAGTTTACACACCACAGAGTTCTACATAGCTTGTTGGATACACTGACTCTGATTGGGTTGGTAATGTTAACACTCGTAAGTCCACTTGTGGATTTGATTTCACACTTGGTTTAGGTCCAGTTGCTTCAGCATGTAAAAATTAGACTACTATTGCATTGTCCTCTACTAACGCTGAGTATCGAGGTGATATTAAATCTATTTAGGAGACACTTTGGCTTCATACAGCAGGGTCCTACTACTCTTTGGTGTGACAACCAAAGTGTGATTGTTATTTTTTAGGTGTGAGAAATTTATTTTATTCTCTAGTATTATTTGTAGTTTATTTTTTGTGGGTTATTTCTCTTGGATTGATCTTATGGATCCTATGTATCTCTTGTTCATTCTTTCATGGTATCAGAGTGATATTATGCTGTATAAAGCTTTCAAAATGGAGAAAATTGTATGGCTATGCTACAAACCAAAAATAGATTTTTTAGTTCCTATTGTAACCTTTTAAAACATTATACATATTATTCCAAATCCATACTAATTTATATGTAGTGAAAGCTAGCACAGTTAGCTTTCATGAACAGGTCTTACATTTCAAAAAAGTCAACCATATGATCTGCCACATCAAAAAACTGTACAAGCACTGCAGTCTGTCAAAAGGAACCAATCAACTAGTTTTTGAATGAAAGAGCTATATGGCCAACATGGAATGAAAAAATTCAAATTTAAATGGATTTTTGAATTGATTTTATATGCCCCATGAAATAAAATTTTGGTTTTGGAAATCTATACGATCATAAATGAGTATAAAGTATAGAAATTTCCAAAAAAAACTTGTAAACAAGAACCAAAATGTGAGAGAATAACAAATATCTATAACACATCAATAAAATAATGTTTTTGACTATGTTAATAGATGAAAAATGATAAAAAAATTTAGGGAAGAGGATCTTCAACTGGAACTCCAAGCTCTGATACCATGAAAGAATGATCAGGAGATACATAAGATCCATAAGATAAATCCAAGAGAAATAACCCACAACAAATAACCTTAAAATAATACCAGAGAATAAAATAAAATTTTCACACCTAAAAAATAGGTGATAATCCTATAAATTCTCTATATTCTCTCATTAATCTCTCTTTATTTTCTCATAGATTGTAAAGTATATATAATACAAATAGTTTTTTTCACAACAACAAACTATTTGTTTGTGATTACAAAATAGAGAAAACAAAATATTTGTTTTCACATACTATGAATAAATATATTGTTGAGAGATTCTCAACAATAAAATAAATTAACCTAGGTAAATAAAATTAACCCTAGGTAATAAATAACTTACCCTATTAACCCTAGGTAAGCTTAAATATTCATTATTCCAACAGTGATAATCATATAAGATTGTTTTGAATAATTCCTAATCAACTAACCTATGCCAATAATCTTTCCTTGACCTAAGACTACATACAAGTGAACCAACAAGTAGATATTACCATGTTCAGACTTTTTATTAATAACTCATTATTAGCCTGTAACCATGCACAAGTACATCAACTAAGATTTATCCTATCTGGTCCCCCTTTATCATCATTTGTTAGCAACAATGGTCCTATACCTAAAATTAATTATGCAATCAAAACTTAGTGGTCAAGGATTACCATACTAGGACCACAATTATATGCCATTTCCCCCATCATATAACCAATTGTTTTGGCTAAGAACAAGCTATCTATCATCGTGCAAGAAAAGACATTTTATATTATGGAATAATTGTAAAAGATGCCATCATAAATACCCATTTTAGATTTATTTGTGTACATATACTATCCACAAAACCATCTTTATAGAATTATTTTGATAATCCCACATTTTTAATGACATGTATCTAGACAAATTTCAAGCTTTGGTTGGACATTTAGCTCTAGACCAACAACTAACCTTCAACCAAAGAGATATGTCATCCCTTATCCCACTTCATAACAATCTATTATACATAGAAGTTTACATAATGAGACTTAAAATGAAGCATGTCCTCATAGACAATATATTATTTTTAAATATTTTGTCTCTAAAGCTCATCAAGCTTCTTGGGTTCATGATAGTAGATATCCAAGAAGAAACAATCACCATCAAGGCCTATGATAGTGAAGAATAGGAACCATAAGGCACCATTAGCTTACCAGTTATCATTGGGCCTTTGACCCATGATACACTATGCCATGTGTTATATCTCTATTTGTCATATAATATGCTTTTGGGTAGACCTTATATACACAAATTTTGTGCAAACCCATCAACATTACACTAGTGTATCAAGTTCTCCCATTTAGGTATGGAGGTTAATATTTTAGGATATTTGCATCCATATAAGCATTGTAAGCATTTAGAGGATGAGATCAAAAGCTATAAATACCATTTCAACATGACTCAAATTACCAAAAAGGACAAAGGGAAAGTAATACTCATTGATTCACCATAGGCTAGCTACATTGACCGTGATACCCTTGATTTAATTTCCCATATCCCACCTCCTAAAATGTCCAATCATTATACCATCTCAAAGAATCACCCAGGAGAATATTTTACCCATGACACCATTCACATTACAAAGTTTCCAAAGAACCCAAAGTATTTTGGAAGATCAAAAGCTAAACCACTCATGAAATTTCAAAGAAAGGGCAAAATCCATTTACATAATCCAACATCGATCACTTTCATACCAACATTTGGTCAAGAACAAGACCCACTTGAAGGTGACAAATCATGGTTGTATAATGACAAATTGGCCAATTATTACAAAAATTCCAAGTATCCCATTCCTAATCAGATCATGGAGAACCCAAACTATGAAGGAGGTCTTGGTCTAAATCAATAGGGAACACTTGAGCCAATTTTTATGACTCGATACAAAGGAACTTATAGACTTAGATTTAAACTGCATGGGGGTGACCCCACATATCTTAGTCAAGTTTTAACACTACTGACTAGTGATGACAATGTTGATAATGAAGAAAAGTCTAATCATAAGCCTTTTATGACCTAGCTCATACCAACTTATTTGATAATAATGCCATTTGTACCCTTTGACTAGTTATTCACCATAATCCACTTCCATTATATTATCCCAAATGATAGACTAGGGTGAACAAGAATCCAACATGTCGATTGATGAGTTTTAAAATGAAGAGGCCTTCTAAAATTTTTCTAGGCCTTAGGGATAATGTTTTGTTGGGAGACCAAAAAAAAGGGTTCCCAATCATGTTGGATCCTAAAGCCTTATAGAGCGGATGATCACCTTTAGCCAAAAATAATTAAATAAAACATTGAGGTACCAAAGTGAAAACCTTTTTGAAGAACTTTAGACTAGGTAAATAGTAAAGATAAGGGATAATCTAGTGGTGAAAACCTATTTTACGTGCCATAGATGGGGGTGTTTAACCTTCCTCAAACATAGACCAAGAGACCATAGATGATGAACTTGTCTATGGGTCTAAGTTTAGTCTTCAAGAATAATAGGATTTTAATCAAATCATTCAAGAGACCACCAACGATGAACTTATCTATGGGTTGAAGTTTAATCTTGAAGAACAACAAGTTTTTGATCAAATCATTCAGAAGACTACTGATGATTAATTTGAATATGGGTTTGAGTTTAGTCTTGAAGAATAAAAATCTTTTGATCACATCATTCAATATTTTCCAACCATCTTTGACACATGTCTATCCATACCCTTGGGGGATTCAAATTCATCATGTCTAGGAGAACTTAAAGAGCTAGTCCTAATAGAGGACTCTAATATTGCAAAATATTTCAAATCTTTTCCCACTTTTCTTGAAGATAGTTTGACCTTTCTAGTGAAGGATGTTATAGAGGTAAACATCAGGACTCTAGATGACCCAAAATGGATAAAATTAGGTGTAGCCCTCACTAAAGAGGAGTATGAAGTTATTACAACCCTTTTGAGGGAATTTGTAGATATAATTGCATGGCCCTACTCTGACATGGCTGGTTTGGACCCCACCTTGGTTGTTTACCACCTTATGGTACATCCTGATGCTAAACCATCAAAACAAAAATTGAACAAAATGCATCCTCATATTATTGTATCAGTAAATAAAGAGTTGGAAAATCTCTTATAAATGAGATGTGTTAGGTTAATTGACTACTCTAAATGGATCTCCAATGTTGTTCCAATCATCAAAAAGCTAAAAAGAATCAAAATTTGTATTGATTTCAGAGATATTAATAACCTAAGGATGAATTTCCTCTACCAAATATTGATGTGATTGTTGAATCCACAATGGGTTATGAAATTCTTTCACTAATGGATAAATTCTCAAGTTACAATCAGATCTAAATCACACCTGAAGACCAACACAAAATAGCATTTACCACTATATGGGGAACATTTTTCTATCAGGGTATGCCATTTGGTCTCAAAAATGTTAGGGCCACA
The DNA here is from genome assembly GCA_037957365.1 of Torreya grandis. NCBI lineage: Eukaryota > Viridiplantae > Streptophyta > Pinopsida > Cupressales > Taxaceae > Torreya > Torreya grandis. The sequence continues at coordinate 7,592,784 of JARHVA010000056.1, forward strand.
TGTCAAAGAGACATGACCATCATATTTCTTGATATGATGCATGATATTATTGAAGACTATGCTGATGACATACTAGTTAAATCAAAGACCATGGTCGATCATCCATAGTACATAGGAGGATATTTGAGTGACTGCATGAATAAAAAGTTAGGCTCACCCCTAAGATGTGTGTTTTGGATTTATTTTAGGAAAATTTATTGGATTTATTGTCTCTTGATGAGGCATTGAATTTGACCCAACCAAAATATGAGACATAAAAAACATGACACCACTAACTAATTTGAAAAAACTCTATATTTTGCAAGGCAAGATCCAATCCATCAAACATTTCATATCTCAATTGGTAGACAAGTGCCACCTATGTACACACCTACTAAATAAGGGTGTAAAATTTATTTGGGATGATGATTGTCAGAAATATTTTCAATAGCTAAAGGACTATCTTACAAAGATACCTATTTTATTGCCTCATATGTGAGGAAAACCATTCCTTCTATATCTATCAACCATAGATAAAGCCCTGGGTGCACTTCTAGCTCAACATGATGAAAATGGAAAAGATCATGGCATGTACTATCTAAGCCATATACTAGTCATGTATGAACATGATTATATGCCCATTGAAAACATTTATTTAGCTATGGTATTCATAACTCAAAAATTATAACATTACATATTGAACAACAAGACCATGGTCATTTCAAAAGTAGATTTCTCAAGTATCTAGTATCTAAAATAGCTTTACAAGGTTGCATGACCAAATGTATCATGCTTCTTAGTGATTTTGAGATAGAATATGCTAACCATAAAACCATCAAAGGGCAAGTTATTATATATCAACCTATTAAATCACCTGTTATAGATACAAACCCACTAACATTCTAATTTCTAGAAGAATCCATTATGACCATCATTGAAACATCTATCGAGGAGTAGCACTAGAATATATATTTTTATGCTTCATTCATATCACATGGATTATGGGTATGCCTCTTGTTCATTAATCCATAAGGAGATATAATCCCTAAGTTATTTTGAATTGAATTTCCTTATACCAACAACATGGCTGAATATGAAACACTCATTACAAGGATTGGACAAGCAATACAATGGCTCATAGAACATCTAAAGGCTTATGGTGATTCTCAACTAACCATAAATTATGTTATAAACCATCTTCAAACCAAAGATGATAATATGGTTCCCTATAAGGCCATGATTGACACTCTTAAACAATAGATTGGCAATGTATAGTTTGAACATATATCGAGGGCTAGTAAAAGAATAAAAAATGCCATGACTGCTATTAGATCATTTATACCTTACTCAAACCAACCTTATACCACCATAGTTTTAATGGAACTCTACTTCATTATTTAAATTTGGCAAAATATACATTAGTGTTATGAGAAGTTCATGAAATAATATGTGGTGCCCACGAGAGTAGAGAAGTCTTATCAAAAATATGTTATGTACTAGGTACTATTGGCTAATAATGGATGCATATAAAAATGCATAGGTAAAAAGATGTGATAAATGTTAATGACATGCCAATTTGATTCATGCCCTGGCCAAGACTTTGAAACTAATATTGACACCATGGCCATTTGTTACATGGGTCCTTGATCTCATTGGGAAGATAAACCACATCTCATTCAATGGCCATAAACATATCCTTACTGCCATAAAATATTTCATTAAGTGGGTTGAATCTATACCCCTCACTTACATGACTAGAAAAAAAAATTCTAAATTCATATTCAAATATCTCATTTGATGCTATGGAATCCCCTCTGACATTATATCTAATCATGATGGATCATTCAAAAATAAAGATATCAAGTCACTATGTTCCAAGTATAAGATTAAACAACATTTTTCCATAGCATATTACCCTTAAGGTAATGGCTAAGTAGAAGCATATAATAAAACCATTGTTAAAATCTTTAAAAATATTGTTAATGATGTTGGCTGCAATTGGCACCTTCAAATATTCTATACCCTATGGGCATACCATACCAATAATTGTACTCCCATAAGAGCTACTCCATATTCACTTATTTATGGCACTGAGGCCATTCTTCCCATTGAGGTTGAGTTATCTTCACTATGCATCTCTTTGAAGCATGTTATGGATGATAAAGACTATTGAGTAGCTTGCCTATAAGAGTTAGAGTTACTTGATGAGAAACACATGGATGTAGTAAACAACCTTCAAGCATACTATAATTGACTCTATGGCCACTACAATTAGTACATGAAACATAGATAATTTAAGATTGGTGATCTTGTTCTTAAAGAGAACCAAAATAATACCACAATCATGAAGAAACATAAAGGCAATTTCAAGCCCAATTGGTTATGTCCTTTCATCATTATTGCAAACTATGGCATTGAAGAATACAATCTTGCTACACCAGATAGGGACAAACCTAATGATCCTATAAAATTATACACATCAAACGTTACTTTGCTTGAGTGATTTTGTGTATTGTCTATGAGGACCATTTCAAGTTGTACCATATTATCAATATGCTTATTTGTATCATATTATTCTACCATTTTATCACTTTATTGTTCCATGATTCTATTCTACCATACCTTTTCTATCGACCAAGTTGTTTTGAAGCTCCCTACCTAGCCCATTTGACTTTGGTTTTATTCTATTATTTCCTCTTTCAACATGTAGATTAAGATTGGTTTCAATAGTTGTTTCAAGTATTCCAAATAGAAGTTATATTTTGGAGTAGTATGATAGAGGTTTTGGTAGTTGCATCCTTTATTTATTATTTCATTATATACCATTGTGGGCATGATTATAATTGAATATGGGAAAATTAGTATCATTGATCTATGCCATTGTTTTCATATTTATAAATACCTATGGGAAAACTAGGGAAAATATATATTTATTATTCCTTGACATACCAACCATTCCATTCATATGTCATATTGTGACATCATGCCAACTTTACCTTTTTTTTTGAATTAGCTACTACACTAGTCAAATTCCTTTACTGTAAGGTGGAACTACAGTGACTTGAGGTCTTACCCTGGGACTATGTTGGTAATGAAAAATACTTATTGAGGTCAGCTTAGTCACCCCTAAACCATGATCTTTCCAGTTTATGAGAAATTTTAATTTGAATACTCTTGTTATTTTATGAACAATTTTAGTTTAAACACTCTCATTATTTTGTGAGCTTAGACGGTTTAGTATCTTGTCATTCTTGATCAAGTTGAGATGCTTTAAAAATTCAAAAAAACATTTATAAAATCATTTTTAGAAAAAAAACAAAGCATTGACCACTTCTTTGCCTTAAGGATTCTAAGAACCCTCATTAAGTAACAAGAAACCACTTGTCATTTAGTTTCCCCATCTTTATTGGCCTTCTTGTGTCATGCTCTTACCATTTTATGAGTTTATTCAAATATTATTGTATATCATAATCCTATTTTCTTTCTCATCATTTTTCTTCTATCCCATATCATGGGATAACTACATTTAGCCTAAAGGTTTTGTTAGATATCAAATACATGGAACTATGTATGTAGGATCCACTTGCCTAGTGTATATGGAGACAACTGGACCACCCCCTTCATTTTCTTATATTCCCCCATTTTATTTATTTGTTATGGTATCTCCTATTTTTTAGGGGTAATGTTCATCAACTTGTCTGTGTTGTGTTATTTGTACTAACATTGTGTTTAACTACTATTTGTTTCTTGTTTGTTTATTTGTTTGTTGTTTCTCTTTATTTTTTTATTTTTTTCTTTTCTTTATTGTTGTTCCTTAATTCAGTCTATGTGCATTCATTGGGTTATTCTTTTTTCATTATTATTGAATCTATCCATATTCATACGTTAACATTTCCATCATGGTTTTTATCATTAGTGCATTATTTTTGATTGAGTATTAGATTAGGAGTTAGTCCTTATGAATGTTTTGTCCAAATCCTCATGGTGTTCTATCACGATGCCTACCATCATGTTCTATAAAAAAATCAGCTTTGAGAAGTATACACAATAAATGCAATAATGATATCTCCTTAACACTAGCACTAGTAACATTCCTGATCTAATCCAAACCATATCCCAAATAGAGTAATTAAAAAAATGAATAAATTTTCTTCCTTGTTATTTTAGATGAGAATCTCCTAACTAAAAGGTTGACATCATCATTTCATAACACGTTTTCCATAATTAGGATACAATGCTTATAACTACCTTTGGGTAAATCATTATATACCATCCCACTTATTTGCCATAATCACGGTATAATGATTATAATCACCTTTGGGAAAATAATTATATATTGTCCTCCTTTTATTAATAATGATTTTAATCACCTTTGGAAAAATCATTGGGTTTCCACCAATTTGAAGGTTGATGATTATAATCATCTTTGGATAAATTATTATCTTTCTTATACCTAATTGGGGCATGTTTTTATCTTACCAATGATTATAACTGACTATGGGCAAATCATTATTTTCCCTTTAACTGATTATAACTACCTTTAGGTAAATCAGTCTATTTTTACCCTAAGCTTTTTTACCTTTTTATCCCACCTATGCCGATTATTATAACCACTTGTGGGAAAATCATCCTATTTGTCTACCCTAATTGGGCCAACTTTATATACCATTGATTATAACCACCTATGGGCAAATTAGTCTTTCCACCCCATCATTTCCATCTATTTGGTTCACTAATTTCCTTCTTTTGAGGGACCATTTACCAACCCCTTTGACAACTACTCCCTCAAAGGGGCACCTTACAGTTTATCCATTGCCATTGAAGTCATAAGCATATAGGACATTTTCAATCTTTAAGAAAATGTTATTATTCTTACGTCTTAAAATTCCTTCCCAAATAGGGGAAAAATGTAGACATCTAAAATTGGCCACCAATGGCTTCATATTAGACTTTAGACTGATTCTTACCAACCTTTGTAAATCCAACCTAAGAATGACTAAATGTCTCAAATTTGGCTTCATAAAATATAATTTGGCCTTTAGAGAGTCTCCTTAACATGGTACATGCTATTGTGGATTATGGTCCCTCCTAACATATTCTCAAGGAACCTAGGCTCAAAAATCAAGTTATTTATCTTGAAGAAAGGATTAGTGAGCTCAAGAAGGAGGTCACATAGCTCAACAAGATTATTGATAAGGGCAAGAAGAAGGTGGATAAATTATTTCATTATGAGACTAAGATGGAAGATATTTTCAAAAGAATGAAATAGTTGGAGGGCACTGTGGATCATACTAGTAGGAAGATTGATCAAATGGCCATACATTGAGCCATTCTAGAGTTCCTTGAGTTTCAAGTTAGGTAAGTTTGCACCCTTAACAACTTATATCCAAGCTTGTGGAAGGGTGACACTAAGAAAAATTATGCTCTAACCACCATTGAAATGATAGACGCATCTCAAAATATTGTTTTCAATCTATTTAATGCATTAGAAGGACTCAAGAATAGCTTCAACAAGTTCCTCAAGTGAAGCATCCTTTTTTTACTTTCTAGTTCCCTATTTTGCTGACTTATTACTACTTTGGTGCTAATTTTATGCTATGAAGTTGCTATTGATATATTTTTTTAGCATTGTTATCTAGAAGGATACTCCATACTATTTTCCTCTCTTGTTTATTCTAGTTTTAGACCTTTTTTGTAGTTCGGGGGTGGACCCCACTCTTTAAAAAACCACTACGGTAATCATGTATTATCTATATTTTGAGCCTTATTTTGTATTGGGTAAGATCCCTTTCAAAAACATTTACTAATAATAAAGAATCATAAAATTTGGATTATATACCTATTAAATAGAGCAAATACACACATGACATTAATTCAAATCTTGCAAAATGTTGAAATTCCTAAACAAAATTAATTAACATGCAAAACCAAATCCCATGCCTAATTTAATTACCAATGAGAAATTAATGAATTATCAAAAAGGAAATTAAAAAATCAAAAATTCTCCTAAGAATTCATAATTACCTTTTTATGAGTTGTCAAATATCCAAAAATATCTCAACATGCCTATTCATTACAAATCATGACCATTTGCACTTTTAAATCTATTTGGGTTTGAACCCATTGCAAACTCTAAATACACTCTAACTCACTTTGGGTTGAGGTTAGTTGTTAAACCTATAAATAAAAGCCTAAGCCTCTTCATTTGGAGAGATTGAGCATAGTAATGTTATGATGTTGGTTTTACAGTAAGATTACATGACAATAATGTTATAATTCCAAATTACTAATCCAAGCCATCTACATCAATAAATAATGAGCCAAACCATGGTGACAAGGAGAGAAGGAACCACACAAATCCATTTGCCAAAGACTTCTTAAGCATAAGCTGAGTAAGTCAACTGAACACATCACTTGGAGAATTCAAGGAAGGTAAGGAAATTTTAGTTTTTTGCATTTTAGTTGAGATTTGTCATTTGTTATTTGTTCACTAAGCTCCCCCTATGATCTAGGCAAGTGAGTTTTATGCATGTTAGTGTGTTTTTATTCAATTTTTATTAATTTTTATAACATATGATCTAACCACCCTTCTTGGATTCTTTGATCATAATGTTGATTGACCAGAAGCATCCTTGGCCTTGGATTGCATAGCCTTGCATCAAGTGATGATCTATTGGAGTTATTAAGGTGATTTTTATGTAGGCATGTTAACAATCTGAGTGACCACACTGGAAAAGGGAATTAGATCCATTTAGTAGGCATGCTAGTCTAACATCACTTCTTGGATCAACCTCAACAAGATACATAATAGATCATGGTATGATCAAATAACTATCCAACAAGGTACTCAACTAATCCATCTTGTCTACGTGTTGTTGAGCTTAGAGGTTAATGAAATAACTATGTAAAATATGACTCTACCAATTTGTAATGTTGTTTCACATATTATCCCTACTATTTAGTGACTCTTAAAGTGATCCATCTTTATCCTCCCTTGCGGTAGTGTGGATGACCATGGTTACTTTGATTGTGGTAGCCTTTGTAAAGTCTATACTAAAACTAGCTAAAGAAGTATCTAGTTACTACTTCCATTCCAACAAGCTACATGTGACTTGTTGTGCTTGAAATGAAGTATTTTTAAGCATTCCTTGATACTCTTACAATAGAGTGATGAGAGTCACAACCTTAGTCTTAACATCCTACCCTAATGTGTTGATTGCATAGAGTATCTGTGTTGTGTACAAGTCCTTAGTTAACTTAGATATAAGTGTCTTGAGTCTATATTAATTAGACATGACTTGGTCCCTAATTTTTTGAGTGACCAAATTAGGAAAAAAATCTTAGATAATCGTGGTAGCTTCATGTAGGCAAGCCTTCAACTTGACATTTTCATCCTTGGATTCATCCATTACTTATTCTAGAAAGGTATCCTTCTGCAAAATAGATTCCCATAATATAATAATACCATCTAACTATTTCTTTAGGGGTAATATGGAGACATCTAATGAGGTTTCCTATTGGAGGGGGAATGCTAATGTTTTGGTAGTTAATAAAGGGTTGGGTCATGTCATGGTCATAAGTAAAAGCTAGAAGGTGGTACATCAAGCACCCATAGCCAAGATGTCCCATAGTTAGACTCCTCCCAAAGGCAATTCTAGTTGTAAATCTATTAGAGCTATAAATAGTTATTATTATTACTATAGTTGATCTGATCTAGCTTGTTGTTATTTAGACACTAATTTTTGTTGTATTATAGCCTCTACTAGAATATTTAGTTACTATGTAGCATCTTCATTCTATTTTATTTTGGAATCCTCCTCTACTTTCCTATTAAGCTTATCCGACATAGATTTCTACTTTTCCTATTCCTCTTCTTGCAACTTATATGCATTCTCTTCTTCTTATTTTTATTCATCATGCATAGTAGCCTTGGTTTGTTAAGCCTTAGCCTATACTTGTGTTGCTAGGTTAGCCTATGTCTTGGTTGATCCTGTTTGTTATTCCTACACTTGGGCCTATTTTTTGCATAAGGATTCATCCTCTTTTTATTTATTATTCATTATATCTTCTTTTACTTGCTATTGTGCATGAATAATTTCCTCTAAAGCCTATATTTCCTATGATACTACATCCTATTTTTGATTTTCTTCTTCAACCTTGGCCTTAACAGTGAGTGTAAGATCTTTGTTATTCTATTTTTTATCCATCTTCTTCTAATGCACCTCTTACAAGTTGCTTCTAGAATAAGTCAACCCTTTACTACATCTTCTCAGCTTCTTCTTACATAGTGTCAACCATGATGGATGTAGGACATGGTGGTAGCTCCACCCACATACTCAGAAGAATCTTCTTGTATAGTTAGATCATGTGTACTACCTTATAGAAGAATAATTCCTTCTCCTCATCCCTATCATATAAATCTATGGCCATATAATTGACCATTTCCTATTAGGCCTCTTGTTTGTTTGTGCCCATTTGTGGTAGGTTATATGATCTTACGATATATGCTGCCTTAAGATCATTTAACTAGGTTGCAGTGCTCCTTATCTTGCACTTTAATGGAGGAGATGGTGATTGTTATTTAGTGGAGAGCTTGTAATTTTATTTCTACCACTATGAATTTATGGATTCTAATTTTTTTTGTGTTACATGGACTATTGTGCTAGGTGGTATAGCTTAGAGCAGTGTCACACACATGGTTGTGTAGGATTTTTTATTGATGATTTCAGCCTACACCATGGCCATGGTTAAAAATAATGGTAGAGGTCCAAATGGAAACATTAATAGCTCATTAATATGGATGAACATGTCTTTTGGTAGAAAATTGAGTCTCATGTTGCCCCAAGTATTACATGATATCCACTAGCACCCAAAATTGTGTGGTGATTATCTCTAAGCACTCCTCCCACCATGTCTTAAATTTACCCTCATGGGCTAAGGCACTGTACTCAGGTGTCCATATCAAGTTTTAGAATTGTTGCACTAGTTAGTAGTTAGTGTCAAGGTGTACCTCTCCCTCAAAGGGCTTCCATTGGGTGAAACATAATATAAAAATGATAAACTTGTACTAAAAGGTCTACTTGGAATATCTATGACACTTGTCAATGTTTTCTATCATCCCTTCAACAAAGTTATTAGGAAAATTTAATTTCTCATTATCATGGATCATATAGTGTGCAATATCCATGACCCCTTTTGGAATTTGATTTAAAAACTTGGTGGTCTACCAGAACCTCTATGTGATGCATTTTACCAAGATGTGCACTAGTTCATCATGAATTTATTTAATTGGGATTCATTTAGATCCATAAACATATAAATCTATGAACCCCTAAATTATAATAGGCATTCTTATCTTGTATGAGGCAAGAGAATCTCCTGACATAGGTATGCACAAAGCTCAAGCCATTACATCTATGTTGATTACTATCATGGTGTTGGGGCCAATGTAGATGTTACCATAATTGTAGTAGCTAATAAATACTTGAAAAATCTCCACAAATTTACCAAAAGTGGGCATGTGAAGCAAGTGATGGAATTCTATGTTATGAAATTAGTGAGGGACTGTAAGAGCCAGTGGTTGCACAACATTGATTGGATATGGTCAAAATAGTTTTTACTCTACTACTCAAAGGTAATTAAATGGATCTAGATCAGTGAATTTATTTGAAAAAGTGTAAGGTCTATTCCCATTTCTACTTTTTGGGCATATATCAAAATCCTATGGATTTATGAATGATCCATTATCATTGAGTGATGAAATGGAAAATCTTTTGGCTCTTTGCATAGTAAAAAATAGCTTGGCTCTTAAAACTTAAACTCATGAAAATATTTAAGAAGATGAAATTTAGACTTAGTTCATAACCTTATGCCTTTATAAATTTTGTGTCTATTGGTTTTCACATAAATGCCATGCTGAGCTGGTTGTTTGACATCAATGTAAATGTTGATGTGGCAAATCTTATCCAATCTAGAAATTAAGGTAGTTAGTCATTAGCACATGTGTCGAGATACATCATTATGTTCTTTGTTTTCCATATTATAGTATGAATGGATAATTTTGATAGACTAATGATTTGGTAAAAATTAGGTTAATTAGACCTTGGATCTATCATTAATTACTTGGGGATGACCATTATATGGTGAATATCTTGGTTGATATGACTTGAATGTACATTTCTTGGACTCAATTTATTTATTTCACTCCTGATAACATCCATGATGGCACACCTAAATTCTTATATGTACAGTTGATGCACGTTATACTTGATATCTTAGTGCCCAAAATATACTAAAGAAATCATATACAAACACACATGCACACATAGAAAAAGAAACACATAAGAAAACATATAGAAATGGGAAATCCTAATCTACTCAGTGCTACTCAACACCTACTCATTTAGCAAAAAGAGATCAATTAAGACTATTAGCAATAGGGTTAAGCCTACAACCATTGACCTACCCTATCAAAGTGGTTCTTTGCATATCTCTTGGTTCCTTAATAGGATATTTCATGTATAACATAAATCTATTTCCATATAGTATGTAATTTACCTAAAAATACTTTGAAATGACTATCATATAATAAAACTAGTTGATCTTTATGAAATTCCTTATGGTGTAGATTCCTTTCATACCATGCTTTTTGGCTCTACTTATGAACTTCCTATGTCTAAGATGATCTACATTGATACTCATCCATCTTATTAAATTCAAGAAGATTTTTGGTGAGAGACTCACAATCCCTTAGTTTCATGACCATTATAATGCATAGACTAGGTACTAAATACTCCATTAGCATTACTGCTTCAACCTTATAGACCAACTAGAATGGAGTAAAACTTGTAGCCCTCTTATAGTGCATTTGATATTCCCAAATAACCATAGGAATGTAATATTCCCAATCATCTCTCTTGACATAATATGTTTTTGTCAACATTTTTCGCAATACTTTGTTAGAATACTTAGCTTGGCTATTAGCTTGTTGATGGTACATAATACTATTATGATGAAAGATCATGAATTATTCAATAAGAGCTTTGATGGTATTGATAAGTGTGTCCCTCAATGGCTAATTATATTTATGGGGTATCAAAATATTGTAATGATAGTCTTAGAAATAAAATTTATTGCATCTTTTGCACCATATCTGGGTGTTTAACAAGTTCAACACATTTGGTAAAGTAATCTATCATAGTGATAATATACCTTGCTTTGATGCATTTAATTAAGGGATTGATAGGTCCTATAAAATTGATTCCCCACTGTTCAAAAGGTTGTTTAACTAAAAAAGGCTATAAAGTCATTTCATACTTCTAGAGTGGCTTACCCATGTATTGACATACATCATAGTGCTAGGTTAACCTATGTGCATTTTGAAAAAGGTTCAGCCACCATAACCCATTCTATAATGATTCCCTAGTAGTAGATTTTTTGTTAAAATGACTTCCTTCTATTCCTTGGTGTGCCTCTTATAAGATCTATGGTCATTCATGTTTTATAACTACCCTACATAGTTCTTCATCCTTCCCCAAATGATATAAGAGCCCATTTATAATAGTATATGGAAAAGCTCTAGTGACAAATTACTTCTTGCCTCTTTATTGATAGTGCATATGGAATACTTGTTCTAGGAAATTAGCAATTTCCTAAAACTTTTTAGGGATCATAGAAATGCAAAATAGGTGGGCATCAAGATAATCTTCTTATAGTTATTATAGGTCTTTCCCATTTGTTATGAGACTAAGATGATCTGGTCTCATAGTTTATCTTCTTAGATTGATGTTAATTAAGAATTAGAATTCTTGAAATAACATCAATCATCTTTAAATGTGTCCTCCAAGCATCAATTTATTGACAAGGTAGTGAAGGGATTGATGATCACTGAAAACTTCAAAAGGTGTCATAAGAAGATAATGTTGTAATTTTTGTATCATGAACACTATATCTAGTACTTCCCTTTCAGTTATCATGTAATTATTTTTTACTTTAGACAACCTAAAACTTTCAAAATGTATGGGGTGGTCTAGACCACCATCTATTGGTTGTGCAATCACAACATCGACTATGATAGTAGAATAATCAACATGAATATGAATGGTCTTGATCTAATCTATAAAAATGATAATAGGTGTAGTGATCAATCTTTACTTTAGTTTGATAAAGGCTACTTGGCACTCAAAAGTCTAGACAAACTTTACACATTTGCATAGTAAATACTCTAATAGAGATGAAATAGACACATATCCCTTGATAAACTTTTGATAGTACCCTATATGGCCAAGAAAATATCTCACTTTTGTGGATCTAAATGGTGGAAGCATATTCATAATGATTATAATATTGGCCTGGTCTACCAAAATGCCTTTACTACATACTACATACCTAGTAGGACTCCAAAATATGTAAAAAATAAGTAATTTTTAAAATTTAGGGAAATGTGCAGATCTCAACAACATTCTAACATGAGGCACAACTTAGACAAGTGTTCTTTAAACAAATAAAAGACTTACCAATCATTGAGTTAGACTTTCAAAAATTCATGAATGAAATCCTTAAACATAATCACCACTACTCAAGAAAAAATTAAAGGTGTGTTCTTAAGGCCAAAATGCATTACCTTGTACACAAAGGATCCCCATTCCATAAAAAAAGCCATTTTATCTCTATATTATTTTATGATCAGTATTTTGATGATAGCTACTAAATCCATCTATGAAAGAGTAGAATTTATGACCTATGATAGATTCTAAAACTTCATCTATGAAGGGAATCAGAAATGGATCGTTCACACATGCATCATTTAAAATTCAATAATCACCACATACTCTGATATCCCATATTTTATTAGGCTACACTACCATGGTACTAACCTAATCTACCTTTTTGATGAGATAATTTATACTTACAAATTGCATTCTATCTAGTTCAGTATTCACTTTCAACTTCACATTTGGGTTTAACTTGTATGGTAATTTATTTATGGGTCATGTGCACTCCTTGAGTTTGATATTCATTTTTCCTATGGATGGATCAACTCTTATGATCTCTAAAAATTTAGTTGGAAACACATCTTGATAGTCCTACAAAATTTCCATAGCTTATAAAACTTTGGATTCAGTCCAATAGTCACCTATATGTGCTAGTTTGGGAATATCCTTACCTTTAATGTTTTCTATATGTATTTAAAAATGTATCATGTCTATAAATCAATCCTAAATTATAGAAGATAAATCATACCATAAACTTTTGATTGGGGACACATTAGATAATCAGGAACGTGACCAATATGGGGATCTACTAGACTTGATTATGGAATCTCTTATCATAATACACAATGTTAGGGAGGGTTCCAAAGCCTCCAGTCAAGAAAAATCATGAAAAAACTTGAAGGGAGTCCTACGTTTTCATATATCTCACTAAACTAATAACAAGTAAAGTAAAATTTAATCTATTTCTCACCAAATATTGTGGCACAAAGTTATGGTTAGAAACAACAAAAAGTAAACATGAATAAGAAACATATACTCATGTCAATGTATATGTAATCTTAATGCATGGAAGAGAAGTACAAAGGCATATCTATCTACACGTACAAAAGAGGAACAAAGTTAGGAATACTTACCTTTGAAGATGAACCCATTGAGCCTTAATTTCTCCCTTGGATAAGGTTATTTATAAGAGGTTATTATGGTATGTAAGGATGATAAGGATAAATAAGATCAAGGCTACACAACCTATTAATTCATCCAAAAGACTTCACCAAAAGACAAGATCTATATCTCCAAAGAAAGTATGAAACCCTAAGTTTACTCCTCAAGTAGAATGATGGATAAGAAAATACACAATAGCTCTTACTTCTTCTTCTCTTCTCTAAATAATGGTGAAATTAACTTGTAGATATAGGTAGATTCAATCCTAAGTCCTTCCAAAAGTTTCAATGATAGGGTTGACCTAGTCTACCTAACACAATTTTAGACAAGATTTCACTAGGTCATGAGCTAGGTCGACCAAGAGCCAACCTAGACCCTAAGTGAATTTCACCCAAAAATGTATAGGGTTGACCCAATCTACCTAGTATAGTAAACAATAAAAAAAGGGTTAAGGATAGGAAAATGGAGAAAAAAGGTAGAAATGGTTGGAGAGAGTGTAATATAGTGTTGGAGGTACAATCATTGAGAGGGGGATGAATCAATGATGCAAGATATTTCAAACTCTTAATCAATGACCACAATCATTCATAAATCACACAAGATGTTCATAAAAATGAATAATAAAGATGATGAACATTACATACATAACATAAGATTTATGTGGGAAACCCTCTTAGGTAATAAAACCCAATCTCAATTATGTGAAAACATGGACTATTTGTCTTATAAGATGACCACAAACATGAGACCTTTTAGTGAAGCACCCACTTCACAAGGAGCACCCACCCCTAAGTATGAACAAACACCCACTTGTTATAGATTTTGATCACCCACAAAACACCTTATTAAATAAAAAACTCTATAACTTTAATTACATTCAATTTTATTGGAAAAATAATGTATAACACTTATCTTTCACCTCTTCACACACACTCAAAATTTCTCATGAAAGAAATGCATCTAAATATCCATTTTAGATCACTTTGGACTTCTTTCCTCATCCTCAATCTACTCTATACTTCAGTGCATCCACTGATCACAATTATTCTAATCTCTTTCCTTCACCTTTATCTTTTGCTCACTCAACACATTCACATACAAGTATTGAAACCATTAGCTTGGTCTTCACTATTTATAGAGTCTTCATGAATATCAACTTCTATGTTGGAAAATATACTTTACTTAACCATTAAGACATATATCATGCTAATACATAACTCAAATTCTATTGTCATAGGTCAGCCATAGAATCTATGGGTTATACTTAAGTAGCTACAACTTTCAATTAGGCCTTAGTAGCCTTTATAGGTCTCATGGAGACCTATTACCCCTTGTATCACTTCATCAAAAAAAAAAAAACACAAGATCAATTTAAAAGACATGGGTCCACTCTATATGACCTCTAAGACATCTTAAAATTATTAATCCCACCAAAACACTCTTCTGCTAAAGCACACTTTACTCAAACAGTATTTTGTACATAGAAGCACCATGAAAGAAAAAATATTAAACTTTTAAGCTTAATAAATTTTATTTTACAAACACTAAGACCTTATAACTAGATTCTCTAGATGTGCCTTGAAGTCATATACCACTTTTATTTTTACACCATCATGAAATTCATCCTGCATCTAACGATATAGCTCAAAAATTGTAGACTAGTTTTCCCTTGTTAATTTGAATATTCAAATTCCAATGATCACTTTGCAAATGTTAAAAATCAAATGCATTGACCTCATCTCATGATGCCTAGAAAATTTGAACAAATACTCTCCATTGATCTCATAAAAATTGTCCTAGTCTTTAACTCTTTAACACTCATCATCAATCTTAGATATTCACTTCCATAATTAGTACACTTGACACCCTCACATGCCTTCTAAGCAAATTAACTATTTGACTCTAATGAACTTCTGCCACTTAGAAGTCTTGCATGTGTTCCAAGAATTATTTGACATATTAAATAAATACACACCATTATATCACTATTGAAAAGATCATTTAATCTATTATATCCTTATCTAGTCAGATTAAATGTTCATCATTAGATTTGTGATCTGATTAATGCTCGTTGTTAGATCTATCTAGACTAATTGACCCTAGACTTTAATGTAGTTAAACTTGACTATCTATAGTCCATCATAATCTGCTAGAGAAACTTTGAAGATTTATATCTCAAGATAGAAAACACTTCAAGATTCCAAATATTCATGGTACCTTCTTGGCACTACAAACAACATCTCCATGAAAACCTTTGATTACTATTGAATTTATAATTACTTGTATTATATGCACAAACTTGCTAGATCACTCATATCTTCATGATGTGTGGTGATGGTCTGGCTTATCTTAAGTTAGAATATGCATGTTTCTCTTTTTAAATGATAAATTTACACAACAAAAATTCACCAAGACATATATAAATGCCTCACAACCTCTTCTTTATCCTTACATATGTCATTTACTCTCCAAGCTATCAAACTTAACTTCTTTGTCATTTATGCACTAGTATCTCATGTTCTCTTTGACATCAATGATAACCTAACATCAATGACCATGTTCATCAATATCCCCCTTTGTCATTGATGGTGAAACACCCTTAGAATGACTTCTTACTAATTTCAACTCTTTCATTCTGATCTTTCTCTCCCTTCAACATTAATAACAAAGGGTCTCTTCCTCAACATGTCAACAATAATTCTTTAACATCATGTATGCATTCAAATACCATTTAAGTTGCTCAAGATACTTACATAGTTTCAAGTATATGAACCAATTGATCCTCCTTTTACATGAACCAACTAAACTTGGACTTCTCTAATCCTTAGACTTGACAAATTGCTCACAGAGATTAGAAATATCCCCCTATCATCAAGCTCTATCTCATGTCATTTGTTATTTGACATACACCAATCTAAATTTGTGATTCTTTGATCCTTGGACCTGTCTACCTACAAGAATTATAATCCTTCTTTTTTTAATGCACAAATATTCAATACCTTGTCAAATTACATGACTTGATTTGATAAAATCATCATGTCAATCTTCTTTAATTCAAAACTGTAGCAGATATCTTCACACTTCTATGATGATTGAAACATCTTCACATATGTTCCATCTTAAATCATGCACACTTTCTTCAAACCACTCAAGATAATTGAGTTATCTCCACCTTATACAAACATATCTTACATATTTATCAAATTGAAAATAATATACTTTTGTATTGCTTGGCATTTTGATCAATACCTAGAGCACATACACTTGCTTCCACATAAGAAAGATGTCTCCTAAGAAGCATACGTAGAGACAACCACTTGTTATAAAGGGAATAACTATCCCAAAACTTAGGATAATCCCATATCTCCATGTTCTTACTTGAATTTTAATCCTTCCTTATACTCAATTTATCTTTGAATGAGTTTTCATCCTTATTCTTTTCTTTTATCTCAAGATCCTACTTGATTTCCTTGTCCATTTGTGAAAATAAGGCTTGTTAATTGATACTTGAACTTATTCCCTATTATGTTATGGGAAATAATACATTTTGAGCCTATTTTTTATTTACTTTCTTAGGTATCCATTCACTATGATTCTTTCTTTCTCTTCATGATAGGATTGATAATTTTTGAACTAGAATACTGATCATTCTTTTAGAACCCTGTTATGTGTTCTCTCTCATGACATTTGAAACAAATGAAGTTTCTTAGATTGTACATACCTTGTGATTGATATTTATGATTGTTCCTTGAAGCTTCATGAATTTTTTAATTTACCTAATCATTTTTTCCCCTGAAGAAGATATTATAAAACTTTGCAATATGATCCAATCCTTGACACTTGTAGCAAAATATGTCATTCTTTCCTTTTGAACATGTTGAATATCTTGAGTGATGATGTTACTCATGCTTGCAATTTTCTTTCTCATAATTCAATGTAAATTCATTCCTTATTGATCTTTTACAATCTTTTAACCTATGACCAAACTGATTACAAGAGTAATAATGACCATTGAAATGTGCATACCTCATAGAATTTACTTGTTTGATCTAATTTGTCTTCATTCTACCAATACCTTAATTCCTTAACTAATGATCAATCTTAAAAGTCTAATTTTCCTTGTTTATATCATCCTTTATCTTGTCTTGAGTTACACGCTTTTTTTCTTTTTTGTATCCAAGCCCATATTTATCACCAACATGCTTTTGACTACTTAGAATATTGTCAAGATCATTTGAGCTCTTTTCATACTTCATAAATGACTTTAATTTACAATATGTCTTGTATAAATTAGATTTTAATGACTCAATTTCAATCACATACCTTAAGCACTCATCTTCTTTGGCTTTAAGGCTTGCTGACATAGTTTCTAATTGAATATTGAGATGCTTGATAGTATCTTCATGTTATCAAGTGTCAGTATTCATTATTGTTTCAAACACATTTGAGTACTCTTCATAGTCCTTGATTTGTGACATCATATCATTTTTTTTCTAAATCTTGAGTTCTTCAAGACCATTCACCAATTCATCGTTATTATCTAAATCATCTACTATATATTTTCACATAGCTTGATTTAGTTTCATCCAAAAAGACTATATCTCTATTTGATACATGATACACTCTTCATCCTTAATGTTTAATTATTCATTAAGAGTACAAACCAAAATTTCAAGATGTTGTGTGATCTTATCATGCTCCTTGACTTCATTACTTAGCCTTCCTTCAAAAATTTCAATTTTTTCCTCATAATATTTGATCAAGGAATCTTATTTTTAATTCTCTCTTTGTAGCAACTTCATTTCTTCTATATTATCTAGATATTTATCTTAAAGAGTGACTTTATCATCTTCTTCCTTTGATCTATCTCTATGAAATAAATATTTGATTAAATAAAAATCATCTTCATCATCACTAAAATCCATGAACAATGTTTCCTTGTCCTCATTATGAAAAGAATCGTCACTATCAGATGTGTTTACTTATTCTTCTATATATGAGTTACTATCTTATTCATGGTAAAGGCTCTTACTACCATTTTATGATTCCTTATTTCCATTTTTTATTACTGAATAAATTTATGTACTTGCTAGGACCCTCAAATTTCTTATGTTCATCCTTATGAGATTCCTTATGATCTTCTTTGAGTTCAAAATTATTTAAACATTTAGCTAAAAAATGACCAACTTTACAGCATGAAAAAAATTTAAAAGGAACTTTTCCTTCATACTTTCATAATCCTACATTCAATATTATTTCAATCATGGCTTCAAGTTGATCTTCACTAAGATCAAAATATTCAAGACTTAAATTTTTCCTTTTAGCTTCTTTGATCACCTTGAAGGTTTCTTCCTTATTAGAAGGTTTGTCTTCATCAAATCTCATCTCATAGGTAGTAAGAATGTCATGCAGTTCATCCATATTCAAAAGAGTGAGATCATGAATTTATTCTACAATAAAAACCTTTGAATAAAACTTGAGTGTAAGAGTCCTCAATACTATCTATACTATAGTAGTTTCATCAATCACTTGTTCAATACCTTTGATCATGTTTACTACCTCATAAACCCTTAAAAGATAGGATGACATAATATCTTCTTCCTTCATTTTGAGACCTTAAAATTTCCTTAGGTAGGTATACAACTTAGCCACTTTTACCTTGGATTCTCCTTCACAGATAGTTTGTAATTTGTCCCAAATTGCCTTGGCAAACTTGTAATGGATCACTTTGGTGAAATTAGCCTTAGATAGACCACAAATTATTACATTCATATCTTTAGAATTATTCTCACTCAAAATTTTGTGAGTAGCACTAGTTAGAGTAGTTGGCATAGTATAACCATCCATGATATATTTATAAATACAAACCCTAGAGACATGATGCATGTCCTCATCCTTGTACTCCAAAAAACATATTTTGACCCATTGAATAATGGTTCTTAATTTATAGAGAATATATGCATATATTGACTTGACACAATGTACCTTAGATCACTTTCAAGTGGTTAAACTTGTAATGAAGGTCTTGCTCTAAAACTAGTTGTTGGAGGTATAATCTTTGAGAGGGGGTGAATCAATGATGCAAGATATTTAAAAATTTAATTGTAATCCTTTCAAACTCTTAATCAATGACCATAAGAATTCATAAATAATACAAGATGTTCATAACTATGAATAATAAATATGATGCAATATCACACACAACACAATATCTACATGGGAAACCCTCTTGGGGAATAAAATCCACTCTCGATCTTACAAACACATGGGCTACTTGTCCTATAAGATGATCACAAACATGAAAACTTTGAATGAAGCACCCACTTCACAAGGAGCACCCACCCCTAAATATGAACAAGAACCCACATATTCTAGATGTTGAACACCCACACAACATCTTATTAAATCAAAAACTCCATAACTCTCATTGTATTCAATCTAATTGGATAAATAATATATAACACTTATCTTTCACCTCTTCACACACACTCAAACTTGCTCATGCAAGCAGTGCATCCAAAATCCCCTTTTAGATCACTTTAGGCTTCTTATCTCATCCTCAATCTAATATTTACTTTAGTCCATTTGTTGAGCATAGGTCCTCTAATCTCTTTCCTTCACCTCTATCTTCTTCTCACTCAACACATTTGCATACAATTATTAAAACATTACCTTGGTCTTCACTATTTATAGTCTTCATGAATATTAAATTTTATGTTGGCCAATATACTTGCCTTAAAGTATAAGACATAGCTCAAATTCATTATCACAAGTTATCCATAGCATCTATGGGTGATACTTAAGTAGCTACACCTTTTAATTATGCCTTAGTATCCCTTATATGTCTCATGGAGACCTATTAGCCCTTTTATCACTTCATCAATAAAAACAAGAACATAAGATCACTTTCAAATACATGGTTCCAATCTATATGATCTCTAATAAATCTTCAAGTGAATAATCCCACTAAAACACTCTTTTGCTAAAACACAATTTACTCATATTATTTTATACATAAAAACACCATGATTGAATAAATAGTAAAATTGAAATCTTAATAAATTTTACTATAAAAAAATCAAACATTATAACTAGATTCTCTAGATGTGCCTTGAAGTCCTCTAAAACTTTTCTTTTTACACCATCATTAAATTCATCTTGGATCAAAAGATATAACTCAAAAACTATAAAATAGTTTTCCCTTGTTAATTTGAATATTCAAATTCCTATGGTCACTTTGCAAATGTTAAACATCAGACACATTGACCTCATCTCATGCTTCTTGGTAACTTTGAACAAATACACTTTATCAATATCCTCAAAAGTAGCCTATTCCTTAAATTTTTAATGATAATTATCGATCTTAGATCCTTGCTTCCATGATTAAGACACTTGGCACCCTCACATGCCTTTTGAGCACATTGACTATTTGACTCCAATAAACTTCCATCACTTGGTAGACTCACACATCTTATGATCATTATTTTACATATTGACTAAACACACATCATTGGATCACTACTGATAATATCACAACTCTAATAGTTCCTTATTCAGTTAGATTAAATGCTCACCATTACATCTATGATCTAATTAATGCTCACTGTTAGATCTATCTAGACTATTTAACCTTGGACTTCAATTTAGTTAAACTTGATGGTCTTTGGTCCATCACAGTCTACTAGAGAAACTTTGAATATTTATATCTTGAGCTAGAAAACACTTCAATATTCCAAATCTTCATGGTACCTTCTTGACACTTTAGACATCACCATGAAAACCTTCGACAATAGTTGAATTTTTGAGTACTTGTATTAGATGAAAAAACTTTTTAGATCACTCATATCTTCATGATGTTTAATGATGTTCTGGCTTCTCTTAATATAAAATATGCATATTTCTCTTTCTAAATTATCAATTGACACACCAAAACTTCACCAAGACATCTATGGATGCCTCACAACATCATCTTTATCCTTACATATGCCATATACTCTCCAACCTATCAAAATTAACATTTTTATCATTTATGTATTAGTATCTCATGCTCTCTTTGACATCAATGACAACCTAACATCAATGACCATTTTCAACATAGAGAAGAACAATCTTAGGGATAAGGTTTTCAGGAGATAAGTGTGTAAATAAAAAGTGGTAAAATGGACACTAATCCTATGAAGCACCAATGGGCTGCCTACTTATTTCTTGATGCACCCCTTAAGGCATCACTCAAAGAGATTAAGACTTGATGGGTTCTTATAAGATACAAAGTTTTAGTAAGTGATAAAGGGTTGAAAATATTATGTGTATATATATGCCCCAATCGAATCTCATCATGTGTCATGTTAGTGTAATACAGGATGGTGCTTTGGGCATAGAACATGATAACAAATAATGTTGATGCTAAGTAAAATGAAGTAAGGATAAAATAAGATAAATGAAAACACTGAATCAAAAATACATACATTTACTTACATTATTGTTGTAGATAAAGTAGTAGACTTCAAGAGAATTGATGGTGTCCAATGTGAAGAACATTAGGCAAACTTGTAGAGATTAGTGCAAAAAACAGCCAAAAATCAAAAAATTTGAAATATAGGAATATAGTAATGAAAAATATTCTCTCTAATGTCATGACTCTAGAAGATTTTATGTTTTGAAAAAAGGGTTAGTAAGAACAAAGATATGAGCAAAACAAGGAATCTAATAGAAAATATATGAGTGGTAAAGAATTGTGAAAAATAAGTTAAAATAAGGTAAAAGGGAAGTCATTTGTTATTTTTGACTTGTGTGTGAGAGAAAAAGAGCTCTAAGAGATAAAAATGAGTGAGGATGGTGAGGTGACAATAATTGAGATGAGAAGGACTCCTAATGCTAGCAATGGGTGTAACACATGTAGGCAACTAAGATCTCAAACTTGTTTTTGAATATTATATTAAAATTAAGTTTTTTTTGAAATTTTTAATTTAGAGAAATTATAAGAACTGAAATGAAGACAAAAAATTTGCTAAGGGTAGTAAAATCCAAATAGGGAAATGAGCTTGAAGGGATTAGAGGAATAATTATTAGAAGGCATTTATTATTGGAAATAAAAGGGGTTAGTAGGAAAAACCAACTAGGTCAACCCAATCAACCTAGTAGGCTATAAATGTGTTAAATCCATACTATGACCTAGTAGGTATGTGCCAATTTAGTTTATTTTCTAGACTACTAACCTAGTACATAACTACTGACTTAGTAAAAAAATCCACTATGATGATTGAGTACTAAGGAGGGAAAAAGTATAGGGTTGACTTAGTTTGTTAAGTTAGCCTAGTCAAAATAAGGAAATTTTGGTCAACTTAGTATTTGACTAAGTGGCCAAAATAGTACAAAAATGTGTGCAAGAGGTTGAAAGAGGGATAAAAAGGCCCAAAATGGCTGAATGAGTACTAAAATTGATGAATAGGCTTGAAATAGGTCTAATTGATCAAAAATAGATAGATTAAAGCAAATTAGACTAGTTTTTATTTAAATTTTAAAAATAATGTTTTTTGATTATAAATGGCATGGAGGATCTAATACATCTTGTGTTGTTTTATGTTTGAAAGTGTATCCAAAATTTTGGTACTTGGTGGGATCACTCGAGATTGATTGCATTAGGTCTAAGAGGGATTGTAGATATGTGTAGGATCTTATTGAGTTTAGATTTGATAGTTATGTTCCTTGGATCCTAGGAATGATTGACTAATGCATTTAGGTTTGAGGTGGATGGGGATACCATTGAGGTGGGTATTACCCTAGAGGACATACATGTGATCCTTGGACTACCTATAAGAGGTACACCTATGGTCATGGAAGTAATAGATGGATAGGAGGAGAGAAGAGATTTAGCCATAAGGGTGACGACTCAGAGATGATATATCCTAGATTGAGAGTTAGCTTGTTTGATGTTTATACATCTTAGATTCCATATATCTAGAAGGTGGTTTTAAGACTTGTGACATCATGAGTGTTATGTCACAAGCTATATGGCAAGGTGCCACTATATGTGATAGCCTTATGCTAGACTATATTGAAGCATGGAGTTTTATATGATTTATGCTCTTTCATATGGGTATAACTTATGCATAAAATGTATGGGATGTTATCCAGAGGGAAGAAGTCTATGGGGATTATTATATTTCTAAGTTCATGGATATATGAGAGGTTCCTTGTGGTTCATGATCAATTGCCTTAGGTATAAAGGTGGTGGCAGGATTAGGTAGTGCAGGTTGTAACCCATGTACCAATATTATGAACAACTAAGTGAATAAACATTATGTGGCAACCTTATGGGTACATCACTATGATATGTTTGAGTTAGGAGATAGTGTCCCTAGCATTGGCATGGACATAAATTATAGGCCACTATACCTGATGGATAGAGTTGCATATAATGACACATATACTAGGATAGATGGGACTCCCTTACCTAGTGGCATTGATAGTGGTGCCCACATTTTGGTCTAGGCATGTGAGAGAGACAAGGGGGAAAGGAGAATTAGGGATACTCATTGTTAGGCCAATGATCAAACTACATCATGAGAGACCATGGATTAGTCAAACATGATAGGGAATAAAGAGAGAGGCGATAAATGCAAATGCAAGAGTGACAAAGGCATCACTGATAGCACCATAGTAGGATTATCAACCACCTTGATCACACTAGTGATCGAGATATTGGTAGAAAGAGAGATTAGAGACAATAATCATCCCAGATGACCCATCAGGCAGGCTAGAATAGAGTTGGGTGATATAAGTAACACTTAGGCATAACTTGATATAGGCATGAGTGGTAACCCTAAGATTTACATTTGGGAGGAGATATATAGAGGAGGTACTTGGAGGATGTACTGATTGGTAGACCTTTCTCAATGATTTCATGGATGGTGAGATGGTAGTAGATGACACATATATAGGTAATAATAGATGGTTTTGAAATTTGCTTAAGTTATTTGAGATAGACTATGGATAGATAGATTTTGAGATATATGTAGACAATAGAATTTCATACCCCTAGGGATGATTATTAGTGTTTCATAGGTCCTATTGTATTTAAATT